>OZ012660.1:35880358-37264419 GCA_963942545.1 Oxycera nigricornis | reverse complement strand
TCAAAGCATGTTTTCAAAAAATATTAATCTAAAACATTGAGACATCTACTACATTTTTAATTACTTTTGTTATTGAAAATAAAAATAAATGTTCGACTATTTAATGGGAGTATTTTCAAAAACGGTTTGTCTATAGTCAAAATCGCTTATAACCACGACTCGATCATAACAACGTTGTCATCCGTTTTCCGTGCACATTGTGAGGAATTTTTCTACCGATTGATTGATTGTTTCAACAAAAGAATTATTTTAAAAGTACATTCAAGCTAAAATAGTACACAGAAATAAAATCATGTTTTTTCAATGGGGATCTACAATAGAGATGTATCGATTATTGTTTTGGTCGACTAAGCAACTGACCGACTATTCGGTTGGTTTGAAGCCGTGGTTTCTTGTTTTTATAATGATAAGTTTTGACTTAAATTCTACAAAAAAAAAAGTGTTTTTGATGAATTTAAGAATTGCGCGTCTCCAAAGAAATGGATATCCCGGAAAAGGGTTACTAGGTAATAGGAAGCACATCTCTGTCAAATTTGTAATGATCTGAAACCCAATAATCAAATAAATTTTTATTTTATAGACTTGTGTTTATCGTTCCAACTAGAATTGTCCAAACAAAGAACTGCGGACTTGGAAGAAAAATTCTGCAGAAAAGGTGCTTTTTTGTTTAAAATTTCGGGTGAAAAAATAATAAAAGGAAAAGGATCTGAAAAGAGACTGAATTTGACACGGGATCCGATCTGAAATAAGACGGAAACTATTATAAGTGCTGAAAACTGGCTGTAACTGGGCTGAAAACTTATTCTATCAAGAAACTTTAAACAAGATTGGAAATGAATTGAGGTTGAAATTTCTTGGAATCGCAAAAGGACTGAAATTTTTTTATTCGTCCAGCCGTATAAAAAACATATGCATTTAAAACTCTTATCTTAGCTTGTTTGAACGAGTACTAGAAAAAAACTGAAAACTGATGGGAAATGTCTCATTTGAGGGCTTTAAACAAGTTTAATATTGAAAAAAGACGCTCTCTCATTTTTAGCAGAAGAGCGTAATATATATCTCTTTAAGTCGGTATTTAAACACATATAAACATTTTAAATTTTCAAAGAAAAACGGATTTGACAGACCTAGTTTCATTTCATCAGTTCACTTGTTATTTTTTTCCAACTATCTTCTAACATATAAATATTAGTAAATTTTTCAGTCCTTTATAGTTTAATTTTTTTCAATTGGGATCGAGAAAAAATAGGAGAAATGATTCATAAAAATATATAGTTCATGTTCGGACTATAACCATTAGTGTATAAACCAGCGTGGTAAAAGTTTAATACGAAATAGTTTGTAAAAATTGCAATTCTGCTTCCCACCAATCGAATCGAAAAATAGTTTCAAGCAAAATGTGTTCAAAGATTTAGTAACAAACTTTTCATAGAAAATTGATACTTACACTAATGGTTTCCGTAGGCATTATTTTATAATACTTATAAACACAGACAAACTAGGTTAAAACAGAAAAATAAATAACTCGAAACTAATTTAATGAAGGTGCATCCTTTCTAGTTAGCACAGCATACGAAGCTGCTTGATATAGAGCGCTAGCTAGAATGCTTCGTTCTCTTTTGTGCTATAACTTCGTAAATACTTTGAATTTCTTTCTGAAATGTTCACATTATACTTTCCATATAGTTTACTTTCAAGATAATTTTTTCAAAAAATTTCGAAAAATTTTAAGTCGTTACACCGTAACCATTAACCACTTTTGATTATCACATATGAATGAGAAATTGCAAATAAGTAAGAGGCCAATCTAAAATTTTAACTTTGTTGAATAATAATGGTGACTTATAAGAATGATAATTATATTTATTCAGTTTTTAAATTTTCGCTTCTATGTGTCGTCGCTAGATTTTTTTATTTTCGTATCAATTTCAATAGATACTTCAAGTTCAAACTAAAACACTCAAACTCTACTTATTGTTGTCATGTCAAAGATTTTGATTATTTATAAAAGTCGCAAACCATACTTTTCTTTAAAAAATTTATATCAATATGATAGGTTGCAAGCTATTGAAAATGTTTAGTGTTATTAAAATGTCTCTTAAAATGCATTTTAATGGTAAATATGCTATTTTTTCATAGCATAATTGAATGCCCACCATTCGCCGACTGACCGACTATTCAAATGTGGACAAATAGTCAGCTTATTCGACGAGTCGACGAATAGTCCGCACATCCATAGTGTAAACATACGGAAATTGTTTAATAAAATTTCTTCACTCAATGGCTTAATTCATCAAGGAATGAATGCCACCTCTATGCTGTCGTGGAAAAATAATTCAATGCTCTTCTTAATTAAAACTCAAACTTATGTTTTTATGGGATGCAATGCAGCGTCCTTTCTGTAATTAATTTGCATAATATCATAAGAGGACAAGATAAACTGATTACTTTGTAGAAGAGGTCGCTCCTCCAAACCACTTTATGACTGCCTGTAGGCTTGGAGTAATATCCTTAATTGCCAGATACGTGCAAAGGCTCCGGGCTGAGATAGGATCAAGCCAACATATAATTTGCATGTGAAACAGACTCTTCCACAGCTACCACTGTCAATGCATGGAATGTAAATTTGTGGAAATATGTAGTTGCTGCTGATGCAATAGAGAAATTCACTTATAGTTGGTATAAAATGACGAAACCATGAAGGAGATATCCTGTTCAGTATTTGATGCGAAGTCACATAAAATTACTTTCATGGCTTTTCTTGCTTTGGCTCTTGGTATGAAAGTTGTCGGTTTCTGTTTCCGCATCAAAGTGATTGAAATGAAAACGGACTGACGTGAAGATCGTGTCATGTTCATGAGGGCTATATTATAAGGATGTATACTCCACATGGATGTAAATGGATACAGCTTTAAGCAATAAGAACATAATATAGATACATCATATTGATGTCAATATAACTATATGATGTATATTATGTTCTTATTGCTAAGAAAAATATTAATTTTCTGATTATTTCATTCATATGTGTTTTAAATAAAATAGTACCAAATCAAGGGTATGAGATCGTCTATGGAATATAGTTTGGAATTTTTAACTATTATTTATTTTTCATACGGCGTTCAGTATTAGGACCTTACCCGCCCACATAATTTCTTTTGATAATCCAATCTGTTACACTTCATCTAATACTAATATGGAACCTCAATAGCTATTTGGTAACAGAACGACCCACATAATTGCTCATTTATTGCCACAAATCTTTAGCTATATTGGAAGATTCTTTTGCCATATAATAAAAGCATCCGCGTTAAACTGAGAAAACCTTTTAAGTGGTAGCACGCTAGGTGGTCGTTAAACTTCAGCCGCAATATTGCCTTCCAGCCTACCCAACTCATATAAGTGCCAAAGGCCATGCTGGGCGCGAGGCTTTTGGGGGCAAATGGATTAGTAAACTCATTTCTGGATTGAACGCCTCTAAAAATCAATGCTTTCTTTCTCGTTATGAATGGAGAAAGTGAAAGTGTATAAATAAAATTGATAAATGATTTAAATCGAATAGTTATTATCGTTGTTTGTGTAATTTTTAAAGTTTCACATTAGTCTTAAGAAGAAATTTCTTTTCAAGGTTAAAAATAAAAAATATATACATACATGGGAAACTGTTAATAAGTTTCGAAAGAAACTGTGCGTATTTAACATTTAATAATATTCCAAATCATTCAATATCACATATAATTCATTAGTGGTTTGTGTCGACATTTTAACGCACATAGATTCACTTTACACATCTAAAATGTTTCCAAAAACATTTTCACATTTTCAAATCAATATCTTGGCTTCATCAAACAACTTGTCTGCTTCCTATGACAATATGCTTCCAAGACAACAAAACCACTGAATCTAGTTTGTTGCCATGCATGCGAAAAAGGGAACTCTATATTACGCACATACTACACCAGCTGTTTATCGTTCAAGTTATTGACTCCTGATTTCATTCTTTTCTATTTCAGTCGACCCTGTCTTTGTTGGATTTAAATTAAATTGTCTTGTGAAACTGTCTGTAGGTGGATGAATATGGTATTGTTGAGAAATATTTTATATTGCTGATGTCCTTTTTCACAAAGCTCTTTAGTTTCGAAACAGTAGAGGAGCATTTGGGGGAGTAACGTTAAATGGACTCCTCTTCGAATGAAAAGCACACATATGCAAATATAACATTGTATACGTTGCTATTTATAGTTTGCGTCAGCACAAATTTTCTTTTATGACTTCTATAAACATCAAAATAAACTCAAATGCTGGCCAGATTTTCCTCATTTGATAATTGAAATATTCACCTAAAAATTATACATAATACTATATTATACTGATATGTTCTATAAATGCTGAAATCATCACATCCATGTTATATTAAGTAAATAATTCGATGTCTTCTGTATCTGAATTAGATATAATCGTATGAAAACCACTGTTGGTACTGCTAAAACTTTAAAGTTTGACATTATTCTACATTTTTCTCTCACTATGTTTTTCTTTAATTGATTGCACTAACTGTCTGCGAATCCTCACGCCTTGTTCGCATCTTCCGCCAAATAAGTCTATTTTCATAAATAATTGATGCATACACAAAACGACAGTAAATGATCGATTTATCCTCTTTTTGACTGATTTCTCTACTAAAGTTATGTTCCTTTTTGTTTTTTTCTTGGGATATTAAGAGTTTTTTCTGCCTATGATGAGTCTATACAGCTTACTGGCCAATATGGCTGCCGATATATGGTATACATGAGCATTGGAGAAAATATTACTTTATTTGTGCAATTGAAAATCCTTATCCACGCAAATATTTAGTCTATCGACACTTTCAAAAGGCATACCAATATGATAAGCTTGCTATGCTATTGGTCACAAATCGTTACTTTTTCTAGTCGAAGCTTAGAATAAATACACATATATTAAAGTTCTTCAAAAGTGGATGATTTACGAGGAGCAGCTTATATACTTTAATTTTTGATAGAAGAATACTCATTTACAATAGGTTTGCTTCAGCTTCAGCTTAATACGAAAAAAGAAGCCTATAATAAAACATGTTCAAATGCACCTTACTTTTTAAGCTTAAGGTCCTAAGCTGTGTACCATTGTAATGAATTTGTTTTAAAAATGTAGGAATAAAGTCAAAAGAACATTGCAAAGACTTCCTGATCATTTTGTCTATAAAAGAGGCGACTTTTGATAAGCGCCGTACCAACGATTTTATTCCTCCTTTTGAAATCTAGAGGGCTTGTGATGACTCGCACGCCACCTCAGTCTAGCAAAATTTCACTATAAAATCATTGTCATGCATTTGAACTTTGCCTTTTAGTTTAGTATTTGGAACGTTAAAGGGTATCCTGGGTTAAGATAGTCGAAATCCCTTTGTTCCCAAAAGTGTTTTTTCACTTGAATACTAGTTTTGGGGTCTCAAAAAAATAACCTACGTCATGGTATTAGCCCCGTTCTCCCCTCGCCGAACCGTAATCCACCGAAAACCAAGTTTTTTACATATTAATTTTTTAAATCATTTGAGTTAATCGAAATATTTAAAATTATTCCAAGCCCCATGAGCATTTCTATTGTTTAGTCTACTGTGACTTCGCTTTTGAGGTGAACTCTTATGTGTTCCACAGTTCAACAACTTTTCTTCATGAAAATAATTTACTAAAATTCATGAAACCTACAACAGAATAAAATAATTGGGAAAGTGCAGGCTGGACTTTAAAATACTTTTGACTAGTTTCATTACACAACTGAGCTACCACCACTTTGGAAAAAAAACGTCGGTACAATCAAGAATATTACTGGAGACATATGCCATCAATTAATTGTAATTAAGTAATAACTAATTAAAACAAATTGAATTTAGATAATAATTATAAAACTACTAACAATTTCTTTCTATTGAATATTAACCTATTTTTTAATTAAGTATAGACCATGATTAGCAGTGTACACAACTTAAAATTTCTCACGTAATGTAATTTTTGTGGTAGACCTGTAACAAAACAAGCCCATAAACCATTATTTTGATGGTCCCGCAAAGGGTTGATTTCAGTCAAAAATAATTTTGTTCTGCTTGGAAAACTCCTTTCAACGATACCTCAGTAGCATATGTAGAATTAAAATGTAACTCTCCTTTGTTTGCGCTCTCTTCAAATAATGTTTTTGATCATTGGTTTGTCTTCGCGCCAGGGATTTACATATTCTGTGTGAATTTCAAGTCGACAGGTCATTTTGGTTGGAGGTTAGAAGACAGACATACAACCGGACAAAGTTATCACAACAAAAGACTCTCTCAATTAGACTCTACGATGCGGACTCCTAAAATTCGATAGGATTTGTAATATTTTGAAGGTAAAAAACTATGGCATAAAATTTGGGTGAATGAGCACGAAATAGGTTGGTGATATGAAGTTTAGCGGGATTAAAACTGACCGCGATTTTTTTCCATTTTGAGCATTTTGTTTCAACAAACAACTAATAAACCCATTTAGAAAATTTTTACTTTTTTTCTGCATACACAATAATTCTTCCATGGTCTTGCTAATTTTTTAAAAATTTGTCATAATTATTAACATTCAAATAAAGCGATTACATTCCTTAAGGGGATACATGGGTCTTAAATGACTAAATTTTGGACACATTTTTTAATGGTGCAATAAATACAATTATATTGAAACTATTGTTTATTGAAAAAAGCAACATTCGAACAATATTTTGTTTAATTTTTGTTTGAAAATTTTGAAAATTGACCCTCTAGTGGCTATTTTTCTTTCTCTGCATTGAATCTGCATCGGTTTATTTCGATAGTCGGAAAAATGTTACAATTTTTTAATGTTTATTTTAGGTTATGTAGAATGCTCTAAAAATTCTGAAAAAATCATCTGTATTTGTGATCCAAAGATCTGAATATTTTCAAATTTTTCGATTAACTCAGAAGATTTAAAAATAATAAAATGTAAAAAACTTGGTTTTAGGTAGATTACGGTTCGGCGAGGGGGATAAAGGCGCTAATACCATGGCGTAGGTTATTTTTTTGAGACCCCAAAACTAGTAATCAAGTTAAAAAATCCTTTTGGGAACAAAGGGATTTTGACTATCTTAACCCAGGATACCCTTTGACCTTACTTCATTTTATTTAAATAAAGTGATATATTTTATTTGGTGATGTGTCTGCATCTAGAGTTACATACTCATAATATAATCATTATGTATCGTTTCAGTATAAGGCTTGTTTTTCAGAAAGTTCGCGAGGCTGGAAAACGAGTGTTAAATGTGCAGTGAAAAAACTCCCTTATGGTTCAACTGAGTGAACATCGAAAACTTCCATTTGCCTGTTTGTGATGCATTTTTTTCTTGCATGATTCAAACAGAACTTTAACATTTTTAATTTTATTCATCGATGTTTGATGTGTTCTGTCCAAAAATATTTTTAGATTTATAATTTGAACTCACTCATCTATAAATTCTCACTCAACCCAAAACATACGAGGAAAATCAATTTTTTTTAAACATTGAGCAAAAGTCAAACTGAATAATTTAGAAAATTCAATTAAAAAGTTCACGTTAAGTTATGATTTATATATACAAAAGAAGGCATTTTATAATTGTATGGTTTGTCAAATAGAACTATAATTGTTGTTCACAAAAAATTTCAAAAAAAATTGAACCCGAACCACGAACTATGGGACACTATTTGGCTTTTCCAGAGCATGGTTCTAATTCATTAACGTTTACATGTAAAAGTTTGTATTGCAATGTATTTAAGCTTAGAAACAAAAACGCCAAGAAATATTTATGTAAATTAGTCATTGCGACAACAACAGCTCTATTTTTGGCAAAAAGACATCAATTAGTTCTATCGTTTCTCATCATTTCATGAAAATGGTTTTTTGAGTAGAGATGTTAATCATCGAAATTAATATACAATTATTGCTGCAACATTTCAAAGCTATTAACAACTCAAAGAAAATAATGAGCACAATATTCTTCTAAAAGCTTAAAGACATTTTATGCGTGTCAGTGAAAACTGTTTCGGAAATTTCAAAGCATATTCAAACCCATTTTGCTTCATCGACCTTTTATGTCGAAAAAAACATAATTCTTCCATTATTTTGACCACTCAACTAAAATTGCTGGCTTAATCTTCAAACTCTATTAGATTTGAATTTAGCTAATTCACTTTCTCATGCAATATGCACGAAAGCTTTCCTTGCCAGGAATAGAAATTGTTAGTCCGACAATCAGATCCACACCCACAGTGTAGTGTATGGTGTCGTAAACGTCCAGTTTGTAAAAAAAATGTTGCCAAGGAGGACCTGTTGCGGTAGGTTGACACGATATCCTGTGATTAGCATACGACTTACAGGCGTGACCAGAGTGAAATTGCAACCAAATTGGGTTTGTCAAGTCACAGTCATATTTTACTTCCTCGTAATTTCTTACCTGTTCTTTTCTTGGTGAGCTTATGGTCCGTTTGTGAATCAGACGTCAGGATGGAAATTAAGGTTGCATTAAGCTTATCTAAATCATATTCTTGTTTGTGGACGAGATTTATGTGGTTAGATCTGACTTTCATGGCGGTTAGCTTCAGAAAATTGAAATTCAAAAATAGTGAATACATTTTAAAGTGTTTTTAAACTTCATTCGACTTTTTCCCCTTCTGAATCATATTTAAGTGCTTTGCCTGTAATTTTTTCAATAATCATCGTTCATTTATACATGAAAGCGTTTTGACGGAAAATTCATGAATAAATTGGATGAATTTTTCATATGATCATCCTATATAATACTTACCAACAATATCCAAGGAGTCAAAAGTAGGAGCTGCATGTGGGGTCTCACTTAAGTGAGCATCCTTTGTAGAAAATGCACAAAAGAAAAATCACACGTGGTACGCCGCTTGGGTTCGATCAAAAATCCTGTACCGAACTTTTCATCATATCATTCGGATCAGAATCATCTCCACACATCAAGGACGCATGGTACACTGAAACGTCCATCGTAAATAATGGATCCACCATTATGTCGGGGTCGTGTTTGTAAAATCAATAAATCTCTATCGATTAGGAGTCCCTAACGTATTTGTCCTGTTCAAACGTGGGTCGTAAAATAATTACTCAGTTACAAAAAGTCATGATTTAATTTTGGCACTTCAAGGGTGGAAAATCGATATTTTCGGCGAATTTAGGGAAACATGGCGTGGATACTATGACGCGAATAGATGTGATGGACATTAAAAATAACAGGGCGTGATATTATGATGACTTTGACGATCGGAATGGTGACGATGATGGTAACAGTGACGCCAAGCATTACCAACGCTTGAATTAAATTAGCAATGGCAGACGACAATAAACACGGCGACATGAGTTTTAATTGTTGAGATTTGCATGCGAATAAAACGGAAGAATAGAATAATTTATGTGGCGTAGTCGTTAAGATGATTGGTCGCAATTTGCTGGTCTAATTGAGTTCCAGTGATGGAAGGACGGGTCTCTGCGTCAGGAAATCAAATCGATATTTGCTAAAATTAGTTGTGCTTTTGTATATTTTATGAAGTCGTTTGTTTAATTTTAGAAATCCATCATGATGATAGATTGATGTATTTTCATCCAAATCAAACAATTAATGGGAAGTATGATTGACCTCCATCTAAAAATAAATAGATGATGGTATTAAGGTGAAGGACAAATCGATATTGGGATTTGCGTAGCAACTATCAATTTTGTCTTGTCGAGAAATTACTAGCAACATTGAAAATCTTTGGGCTGTTTGCATCTCCCATTTAAATGAAAATTTGCTATTTTTGCTGAGCATACAATTAAAATGAGTAAAAATTGTATGGTTATGAAATAAATTCAAAAATTTTAATCTAAACCACACAACATACCACTAAGCTCCTATTTAATTGGAAAAGTATCAACTCAATACAAAATTTACATGTTTTATTGGCATTTTGAAATAATTGACTTCCAATTAAAAGTTTCCAAATTAAAAGTTAGGCAATCTGTTGAGGTCTCGTAACGAATTCAGTAAATCCGCATAAAATCAATAATTTTACCAATTTCGGGGCAAATATTTACATAACCTTTTGTGCCTTTGTGTTTTATTAACTTCCCAGTATATGGGAAGTTCTTGTAATCGCCTCGAAAATCGAAATTGAAATTTTCGACTTTTCTTTACGTTTTGAGGTCTATAGAGTATAAAGTGTTTTTAGAAAGGGAGATGTATGTGTATGTGTGTGTGTACGTACGTACATACGTACGTGCGTTCGCGGGCAGTTTTTCTACGAGCATAACTCACGTAAACAAAGTCGTATCGACTTCGTTGAGAAGTCAATCGAAGCGTCTTTGCAATCTTAAGAGCTGAATAGTTTTTGGGACACTTCGGTCGGGAGGGTTTGCTGTTTTCATCCCTTGAAGGTCAACCATGTTATGCGCTATATCTCACGAACCAAACATGCGATTTTCATCATTAAGGTGTCAATCGACGGGTATTAACATTTTTATAAATCTATCTATTTTTTTATTTATTTTTATTTTCTATTTATTTTTTTAAAGAAAGTGCAAAAAATTAGGTTTTTTTTCAAAAACACAAAATTTTTAACCTGATTGTCAAACCTAAGTAATCAATGTTTATATTATTTATATACTCCAAATAGTTCTTGTGAAAAAATCAGCAAAATTTTTTTTCATGTTAACAAAACAAATTAAATAAAAAATAAAAAATCATTAAACGTACAAGGTCATTTACGTCATTCATTATATCTCGAGAACCATATATAATCTTTCCATCATTAAGGTGTCAATCGACGCGTATCAACATCTTCATGATGTTTTTATATTTTAAAAAAATTGGTAAAGCGTTTTTTACAATTTATTAAATTTTTTTTAGAAAAGTAGTGTTTTTTTCATAACAAATTCCATTTTTAACCTGATTTGCACATCGTAATAATAAATGTTTATAGAATTTATAAACTTTTATCAATTTTTGTAGAGAAACCAGCAAAAACTTTTCTCATGATTACAACCAAATTAAATTAAAAATAAAAAATCATTCAAAGTCACCATGTAAAAAGGGTTTATTCGAATCATTATATCTTAAATCTCTTATTCTAAAGACATTGTTGTATAGTCAATCAAAGTTTATTAATATTTGCAAAATTTGAGCAGATTTTCAATAGTCTTTACAGCACCATATTTAACTTTAATGAAAAAACTGCTTTGTAACCTGTCCCCCCTCATTGATCCGCGTGAATAATCAATCAAACCAATGCACCAAAATCCTTACGTAATCGATTGACGCTCTCGTAGATGTTACGATTAATATTAAATCATTCCAATAATTTTTATGAGAAGTACATTTTTATTATTTGAAGTGGTATTATCTCCATAACTTTTATTGTGTTTAATATTTTTAATATCTATGTAGATATTACTGGGAAGTTGACCGTGTGGACCTCATGGGTCGCACCTCACGGCTTGTTTCTTTTGACAATCGCAAAGTGTACATCAATTAAGACTCAAAACGTCTGGAGAACATTAGCTGAACCGATATTCTTTTTCATTTACTTATAATTCGCACTTCCAATCAATAAGATAGATCCACTACAAATGCGGTAATTTTATGAAAATTATTAACTATGTTATTCTGGAAACACCATAAAATTCCACACAGTGGTCAACTTTTTCGAGTCGCTTGTCCTGTTAGAAATTAAATACCATTGTTCGTGAAAGCAGCGCAGGAAAGCCATTCAAAAGGATGGATCCAGTGAAAACAAAATACAATATGATAGAATAAAGATAGAATTATATGCCGAAAAAGGAAAATTACTATATGTGATTAAATATTTATTCAAAAATTCTATCATGAATGCCATTGTACAAACTTTTAAAGTAGTTTTGATTTCATTCTAAGCTACTCTAACTGCCAGCAAATGCTGTACGGTGGTACTAAACTAACATACATCGCTATAAACTTTCCCCGATATTCATCGCCAAACGTTTTCTATAATATTTGAATCGGGCGAACGTAGTGGTCCCTACATAATATTGATGGATTGTTCTCGAAACCATTCTTTTACAGCTCTATTTTTACGAATGGGTGCATGATTTTGTGGAAATTTTGTTGGTGTAAAATGTTTTAATTATGGGCACTATGTACTCAAGGTATATAAACTAGACATGGTAAACCCATGCGCAGCTTTTCTTCTATCTCGCTCGCACAGCTGGCATTACGTGCGTCATTCTGGCCAAAAAATTTGGACTGCCAAATGAACAAAACATAGGGTGCACATCTGGCAAGGCGAAAGGAAACGAGGCGCCACAATTCAAAATGTATACATGGCGGAAACCGGCGGCGGATAGTCGGTGCATGACTGAACGATTTCGCATTTTCTCTTACCGAAACCCTTTCGGGAGTGCAATTGTGCCCACTAATAATTGCTTCTTGTACGATGTGTGCCGTTCTTGGGTTTTTCCCTTGCCTACTGGGCGGAACATGTTTTCCAAAAAGTGCTGATGCTATTCCTACTGGGCACTTTTCGGCGACTTCTGGCATCAGTGACGTACATGCGCAGTAGTGAACGCATTTGGGAATTGGGAATAGACTACCATGTCTAGTTTATATACCTTGCTATGTACTTAACAAAGAATATTTTTGTAAGCCTGAGCCAGGATGCCCTACATTGCCAGGAGATCCTGTAAAAATATATGGCACTTCACACCGTAATATTGGTTGATTTCTAGTCAAAATCCTTTCTTATTTCCTAAAATCGTGAAAATCAAAATTATACTTGTCTGGACCATCAAGAATAAATTTTCTCTTTTGTAAATATCGCATGCTTCCATCATTTTCTCGAGCCATCTGCCAACTGAAATCCAAGAAAATCGCTTTAAGACCAGCCTGGTACCTACTAAACTTTTGCATTAAGAACTCCTTAAAATTGTGCGGACAGTTGAAATACTGGCAGAAATCCCAGTTTTTGGGATCTACAGTGAAGAATTAGAAGCAGTACGGCGAAAGCTTTTTTCCCTCCGTAGCTGTCGTAGCTCGTTTTGATTTTTCTCATAATTTTTCAGGTCAGCATTGAAAACATTTACCACTTTATGGCTTGGGCCAATTTTTGTCGAAACCTTGTGGTTTGAATAATCTTCTGGCTTCAAACAATCTATTCGATTGACCAACTTTTTCGCACTGCTTTCTCAAATAATGGCATTTAAATCTAATAAATCCAATATCTCTTCTTTTGACAGACATTTCAATTACCCCATGTCGAACAGAAAAACATGTACTTAATCGAAGATGCTGCAAAAACATAAGGAATTTAAGATGTATTAATATTTTAGAAGTTTTCTAATTAATTTTTTTTCTAATTTATTGTCTAAAAACCTTGTTTGTATTACGGATCTATGCGAAAATTGTTGAAACTACATTATGAGTGCTGAAACATATTCGTATTTTCTACAAAGTCATTTATTGGAATAAAATATTTCAAATAAGAAAAATTTTATACAAACAATTTTAAATAATGAACAGGGAATATTAGTCTCTATCTGTAAGATTTAAGTAAGAAAATGATTCTGTGTGATGCTTCAATCAAATTTCAGTTGATATTCTTTCCTAATTTTTTTAATTCAAAACAGTTGGGATAAGTGGCTCTCATTTTTTAAATTCAGTCAAGTTTGCAATGAGAAAACTATTTGAAAATTTTTTCGTAGCTATGTAATAATTTTTATCATGCGTTCCAATTCAGTTTTGCATTGTATAAAAAAAACTTCAATTTTCCGTGATCCACAAACATAGACATTCAATTTTACAGAAGGTTTAAGCCACGCTAGCATTAACAAACATGCAGCAATAGAAACAAACTTTTTAATTACATATATTGCTTCAAACCACATCATCATTTATGTATCTCAAACTTCTGAGCAACAACACGTCAAGATTTTTTCAGCATCAAATTAGGAATCACTTCAATATTTCTCCCTCATCTTTCACTGTAATCGTGAATGACGTGGAAATAAAAGCCCATAGATAGCATCCTTGCTATCCCATCTCTCAATCGGCAAAACACTATTCTGGCCACAACTACGCTTGACTTGTTTCATTTCCTGCTCTTTCCTTAATTTCACTTCAAGGACGAAAGTCAGATAGCCAGAAACAAAACTACTAGCGAACATTCGAAACCATCTATACTTTAACAATGTGGAAATATTTAACACGCCGAAGAGGTAGAGCCTGCGCTCACTGATGCCACCGTCAAAGGAAGGAAACAAGATCTGAAAGCATTTTTGTGGAGTAAACCAACGACTTTGGAAACTTCTTCGGGCAGGAAACAAATAATAGCGCATTGTTGTTCGTGCTACCAAATAATGAGCTGCGGACTTTGACCACGTTACTTTCGCTATGCGACAAAATCCTCCTTTGGAAAGCAATGCAGACTAGGAAAAATTATGTCCTTTTGCTGAGGGCAGTGGTTGAAGGACTCAGTGGGTAAGTCTGCTACACACCAATATTCTGAATTGAACATAATTTTCACTGTCTAAACGAAGAACCCTTCATTTGATTTTATGATCAGGACAAACCGCTTCGAAGCTATCAGCAATGTTTGCCGGGGCCTCGAAATCGATGGTTCTAATACTCAGTCATCCATTTTATGTGAAAAGGGTGCGTTTGGAGTTTTTTTATGTTTGTCTCTGGCGGCTTTTCCTAGCAGTTTTTATGGGTTTTACAGCCACCAAATTCGGATTTCATGGATCCTCTCTCGGGCATGTTATGTTGTGGCTTTAAGCATGAGCTCGTAGTGAAAGCTTTATGAAATGATTTCGTGAAGCGACTTGATAATCGGGACGAAACAATTTTGGGATGATATGGTCATGTTTGGAAGTATGGTTGTTCATATTTGTGCTGAATTAGAAATTTCATGTAGCAAATAGCGATACCATAGATAATAACCAATCTTTATGCAAAAAGCGCTATATGTTTAAACCCACTGAAAAGGCAGTGATAATAACTGCACCGCACCGAAAAATGGATGCCACAATTTGACTACATTTTTTCAGTATTTTAACTAAAATTTAAACCAAGGATTTGAGTGCATCACATTTCTCTATCAGCTTGCATAGTTACTTTAAATTTGAAGCTGATTTTATGAATCATAGCTTCAACCTTCAGCTTGTTACGACTGTATTTCGCGTAACGTTCATTTTAACACCTCAGCCGATCCTGTTCACAGTTTGGGCAATCCCACCGGGCTTAAACCCGCGAAGGGGGTGTGGAAATGTATTTTAACAAAAGGGCGCCACCCGTTTCTGCGGCGGGACTGCCCTGTAAACGGGAACTAGACTCGTGACGACCCAAAACCAAACAGGCCAAATAGAAAATTTGGAACAGACGCACACAAGAGCCGAAACGCGACGTCCGCTTGCAATTTTACGTATTCTTAAGGCACTGTTTTCATTCTTATTTTTTTAAACATACCTATCTATCCCTATCTATATATACTTAATTCTACTTACAATTCTTGTTCGGCCTTAGCCTATTCTGAAGGCTGATTTCCGCGAACCCCTTCGCTTCGCGTCGTTTTCGCTTCTCATCTAGCTTCGTCAACGTCTTCCTTCTAGATTCGTTTCACGGAACCGCTACAACTTCATGATTTTCTTCTGATACGCACCCACAAGAACAGCTTCCAATGAAACTCAGCACCGCACCGTTGAAGACTCGCCCCCTAAAAGTCCCGCCAGCTGTTCTGCCGGCGATATTTAAGGGATCATCGATCCCATTTTTGCTGCATAGGCGGTCAACGGCCCGCCGAGTTTGCTGACCTCATCGAAGCTTTCCTAGCTTTGGGACCAGTTTTGTCGAAGCACGTCAGCTGGCAATTTAAGCTTCGTGCGATTGGCCAGATCGTTGCATCTTGAGGCGGGGAGGGGTTGGGGGGGTAATGTGGCTACTGCTTGTGTGATGTGGTTGAAGTGCTGGTGAAATAATCGGGGCAGACATTAACCATGGTAAATTGCAAGTGCAAATGGTTGTGGGTATCACAGGCGCATAGTAGACTCCATTGGCGTATCGTAGATCGGGCAGAGCCTGGATTTGGATCTGTTGCGGCGATTGTGTGAGCGTTGTTTGTTGTTGTGATTGCTGGCAACTTATCTGCAGGGTCTGCGACGTTGACTGTAATACATTTTGCTGTTGATGATACTTTAATAACGCAGCCTTCGCGCGCACGATCAGGAACACTCTCCCCAAAAACCTTACCAACTTAGCTATCTAGTTCAATATCATTAACATACATTCATCACTATATTTATATAATTCAATACCTCTAGCCTAAATTGACCTACTCCCTACAATATAATTCATTATTAACTTGTTTGTGTGAAGTGGTGAACGTAACATTACCATTTTCCAAAAGATAGTGTTTACCCGCACGGTGGTTTGGGATCTTCATGGGCAGCACAGTCCTATATTTTGGCTTTATGGGCTTGTGGATCGACCACGTTGTGTGGCGAACGTAACAAGCTGATAAGTTGTGGCTTTTTTATTTTTTGCATCCACTCAAGGTTTATGAAAACGGCTAGCTGTGACTAAAAAAATTATTAATTACAAATCATTCTAAGCGTTCAGGTTGTCCACTGGCTTTTCTCTACAGGATTGTGTATGGTAGTCTTATTTATTGTATCGTAGAAAGTCTTACGTTCAGGTTAAGTATGCATGCAAGAGAACCAATACCGATTCGCACAATTAAATTTTTCAGTTTTTTGCCCATGAAAGCGCTAAAAGTCTCTGGTAATCATGCCAAAAGCATCTTATTTCTAGAATTTCATGTCATTAGTAAGGTTTTTTTTATTAGCCAATGCAGAACGTAACATTACGATTTCATTTTCATAAGAATTTTCATTCATAAAATATAATGCTAATGTAAACCATTGAGTAGAACTCAAATAAGAAGAAAGTAGTTCTAATGAAATCCTCATTTTAATATATCAAAATTGATAACATGTTCTAGACCAGCCATTTTTGTTCTGAACTGGTACTAAAAAACCCTGCATCCTGATTTGTTGGAGACAGGTTTTGCAGATGAATGGAAAACCGAAACATTGAAAAGCAATCAATTTTTAAACGAAATAGTGAAGAATCACTTTTAAAAACGTTGAAAATTGCTGTGAAAAATACTCATTTCTTAATTGTTCAGCAAGTTGTTATATAGGCTGAGATATATAGCTTATTGAATTTCTGAAATTCCGTCGATAATGTTTTATCTTATTACTGTATGTATGCGAACTTCTTTATTATTCTGTTTAAACTAACTGAAATGTGTTTGAAGTACCCTACAGTTGAAACGTCTGAATGAATATAAAATCAGAATTCGTCAAAACAATATTTTGTTTGTACTTCTTACACTCTGATTTCTCAATTTTCGTACATAATTTGAATTTATAAGTCAACTATTAATACAATTACATACAATCCCGCAAAAAATATAATCGATTCTTCTTCAAAAGCCTCATCTCTCCGCAAAGAAATCAATGTGACCACAAAGCACGCCTAAATGCAGTTTATTTTCTGTTGCCTCCACACACTCTAGATATATAAATTACTCCAAGGTAAATTTATCGCTGGCATTGTAATATATTTTAATTTATTTGAGACCACGTAACACTTATCGTTATCAGTTTAAGAGTTACTCTTACCAAACGACCTTAATGGGGATGGTGGCAGGCCCTAATACATAAAACATATCCGAAAATTTAATGAACCACCGGAGACTAATAATTCCACTTTGTGCTTATCTCACCAGCTTTATTTCATACGTTCCATGTCTGAGTTTTGCCGGAAACAAGAAAGATGAAGCAAGATTATGTATATTGGTTCATCAAGGAGATTTGCAACAGTTTTGAATGAAAAAATGATCGATGGTTATTTGGTATGAATATATCTGGCTCGAAGCAAAAATATTCCTTATTCATTTCGTAAAATCAATATTATTATTCCATGAGGAGTAGCTTTTGATCACCGTGATGTAACCTTGATACTTCAAGGCATCGATCGAAGAAGCCACAAGTATATATTTTAATTACAAATTGAATATGGATAAGGCATCCTCATTGCGTTGTGCTGTTAAACGTTACAACCTTCTGTGGTAATGAAAGTTTCGAGGCCATAGGAGAGAAATAGTCGTAACCGTTTTCTTCAATGTGAAGTTATGGTTGGATTAGACTTGGCCAAGAACCACCCAAAAATATCAGACCTTCACGCTTAATTGACTATTAAACTTTATTGGAAAACATAAATAAATATTATGATGCCCTTAATGATACAAATTTTGTATCTTTTCGGGAAATAATGCGATTTTTGGGTCGGTTTCATGATAAAACTTTGCCAGTTGGAATGGTATGAAAATTGCCATTCAGTTTGGTCGTATAATGCTTAGTCAGGACTATTTAGAGGACGGAGAAATAAAGCTAGAAAGAATCTCATTTGAATAACAAAGAGCTAAACAAAATAAAGATGTTTGTATAGAAAGTATGCATGCATAGTTCGGGTCAGTTTAATGACGGATTTAACTTCGGGCTCTTGAAGAGCTGGATTTTTTTCGTACCCAAAGATATTCTGTTTGGATTAAACTGCAAAAGGTTAGGTTTGGTTAGATTAACATAAGAACGAAGATTATAGATTTCGGAAATCGTTGATATGGTTTGAATAATCATTGAAAAATAGCATTTTTTATAGTATACGCTTCGCATAGCAACAGCAAATACCTTTGAAGATTTTCTTCGCGTTGTTTGATATTTTTTTCACTGTTCTTATGCCAAATACTTACTATTCATCTTCACAAGGCTGAAATATCGAATAATACACTTATGTATGCAAGTGAATAATTAAGACAAACATTTAAAGAAGTAAATTAACGAATAGTTCCAATTAACGATACATTAACATATCTATCAAGCCAAAACAATTGTTAATCGCTTCTTTATTGTTTGTCTTCATTCTTAATACTGATTGATTCACAATCAAAAGAAATTTTTATAAATACGTTTCCAATCTTGTCATTGTTACTTACGACTGCAAAAAGTTTTTAGTAAATTGGTACTATTTTTCATTCCCACGTTGTGGACTGTAAGACCAAAGAATTGCGGAAAAACAACAACATTAAACATACCCTACCAAAACATGAAGCAATTGAAAAACATTGCGAAGTCGAATAACAAAATATTTTCATTCATTATGAAGTGATGGATTTCCCCGATAGTGGCTTTGAGTACCAAAAATTCGATGAAAATAATATTCCAAGGAATTTACATTTGAGAGATAATATTGTTTTGATCTTTGACTTTTTCGTAACGCTACAAATGTTCTTGTACATAAATGCTTCATAATAGCTACGATTAATTTCCTTAATGGAAAGATTTCTGAAATATATAAGTATATATCTAACAATTTCATCAATATTCTCGTTTCGACATTCAAAAGCAAAACCATCATACTTCGTTCCCATCGTTGTCATGAAAAAACGAAACTTTGAAACTGGTCACCTGCACAACTTTATGCACCATCAACCATAAAACTTTTGTGCTACAACAAGTTCTTTTACTTTTAACTTTATCAAAACTAAATTAAAATACTGTGGTGTAATGTCCGCCGAAGTGTTTTCGAAATACCCTCTGTTATTCAACGCGAAAACTTTATGAATTTGAATTCGAAGTTGTTTGAATAGTACACAATAAGTTTTTATGTGTATTTTGGTTGGAACAAAAACCTATACAAAAGTTTCATTGAAAAGTTTGTAGAAAATATGGAAACATTTCTTATACGTACGTATTTTCAGGAAAAATGAATCTAGGAATTTAACTAGCAGAACCCCGTTGTTCTTTTGATTTGTTTGCGTTTAAGTTTGGAGCATGAAGAAAACTTCAACAATATGGTATGTTAAATTTGTTCCAAATAAATATCACAACTTAACCTATTATTTTCAAAATGTTGCAATGGCTGTTAAAGAAAACTTACATTGAATAATCACGGAATAAGATAAAATTGTCGATATTTATGTTCAAAAGTAACTACGAAGGCTTTACAGGCTCTTAAAGACTATGGTAAAACTCTCATCACTCAATAAACAACCATAAAGACTAGCAAACACGTTATCTCATCAAATCTATTTGGCTTATTCAAGAACTCATAGCAAACTTCCTCCTGATAATTGAACCATCTAGTAATCTTACAATTAAGCACCATTTCCATTTGATTGACCTCATTCAAGACACTCCCCCTTACTACACCACAAGACACCAATCTTTCTATCAAATAGGAAATAAGTGACTAGCAAGACAATAATCCTGGCGAACAAGGATTGCGGTCACCTACCAACTGAAATGGTATCATGCCCATGTAGAGATTGGGCGCCACAAGCATTGCCCGACGAAACCTCATCAGCTTAGCTTAATGGACAGCATGTCTCTTCAAACGGAAGGAATATACACGCCGTGGCATGCAATAAGGAGTCGTACTACAAGCATGCCATCAACATTAACATGATTCCAATTTACAGTGCTTGCTTTAGAGTCCTGGACTCCCACACAATGACGACGCCCGCCCCATTGAGAAGTACTTCCATGCATTTATCACTCTGACGCGAATTGAATTGAACCATTCCCTGCTGTTTTCTTATTCGTGAAGAAAACCTGCTTTCCTTCTGTTCGCAAACCAAAACAAAAACAACTTATTTACCGACAATGAGTTTCCTAACTTTAGTAGTTGCAATAAAAATGCAGGCGATGAATGATACGTTCGAAAAACTACTTAAAGTTTTTTGTCGTCCTGTGAAGACATTCCTTGAAATGAAAAGTTTACACAGAGAAGAGATAGCGCGTGACAGCCGGTTTTCTTCTTTACAATTCTGGGCTGCGATAAAATACAATGTGAGGATTGCAATCCGCAGTAACAAAAATGAAAAAGCAGTTCAGATTGCAGGCAAGTAGTGTTGAAATAACTAGAAAACCATTTTCATGGTAGTCAAGTTTCTGAAAAATAAATAATTTTAAGTTTTTTTACATATGAAATAGTAACAAAATTAGGATGCATTCTTGATTTATTATGCTCCCTTTTTGTTGAATATTTCCGTGGTCATTTGCTTTAATTCCTTGTTTTCCTCATTTTTGATTTTAATTGATTTATCTGTTGCGACTTTACACTTGGTTGGCAATTATTTTTCTACGGCATGGTCAATGATATATTGTTGATGATTTTTTTCATGATTTCGAATGAATAAACTTTGGATTCAATGATGAACTGAATTTTTTGTTTTCATATTGTGTAAAACTTGTGTTGTATCTCAGCAAGTACAATATTAGTGTGTAAAAGAGGGTGAAAATCCGTTAAAACATTAAATTATCAGAAGAAACACAAATGTTTTGACCTAATGGAAATTTTTTCGAAACAAATGTTGATATTTAAAGTTAAAATAAGGATCATTAATTAAAATTCAGATCAAATAAAAAAAAACAAGTCTATGAACTGAAGTTGTTTGGATTTGAAGCGGAACATGTTAAAAAAATTAAGTTCACAAATTGAAATACGTGCTTATCACAAAGTTGCTCGCAAAAAAGCTCTGGTGGTCGAAAAATCTGGTTTGAATCGATTAAATTTGTCTTAAAGACCAAAAGTTTTTCCCAAATTCACAAAATCGTTACAACTTGCTAAATATCGCTAAAACTTTTTTCCTTTGGGCAATTGCTAAAGAAACTTCTTCTTTCTATAAAAAATCCGTAGAAGCGAGAATCTATTTAGCATCATTTAAAAGTTATGAACTCCCTCGAAAAAAAGTATTGAAATAAGTTATTTCTGAAATAAACTGTGCAACACCCAAATAAACTACAAAACTTGAATTCAAAAATATAATATGATATAAGACCGAGATATGATAGAAAACTTTTTTTTTAAAATAAGATGCTTTAGTGTTGTATGAGAGGTATTGGCAAATTCAAAAAAAAATCTATTTATATGTAAATTTTGGAAATGACAAAATTTAGTCACATTTTTTCATAAACTTTAACATTGAATATTACCTGCCTATGCGCAGTAATTTCTTCATAGAATTCTTTCTCGTACAAAAAATGATGTCGTTCATCCGGTTTTCAAATCGTTTTTTAAAGCGGACTATGAATACATGGCAGTTTCTCAGGCATATAAACCGTGATATATATTTCACAAGTATACAGCAGCAAAAAATTTTTTGAAACTAATCCTACATGCACTGCCAATAATTTTGAGAAACACGTTTTTCATGATAGATCGAAAAAATTCGATAGAAATGTAAGCTGAGACCGGTTACTATCATTAGAGTTTTCAGAAAAATTGTTTTTATGCGATTCTCCTGAAACATTAAATTTAAAAATATTGCCAAAAAATATGCATGCTTGAAGGTGAAACAAATTTTGTTTTGTTAAAATCAGTGTAAAAGACGCTAGGATGTACATCACCTCGAGCCTCGCGGTCAATTCATTACGGGCGTGACCATTGGAGCTCCGCCATTTTGAATTTGGATAGAAATCATGGAAGAATCAGTGTTTATATTTGTGGTCAAATAAATAAGATGGAAAAGTTTTATTTTCAATAGCGCATTTTTAAATTAGATAAGCTTAATCTGAAAACTATTTTTGCAAGTTTTCCTACAACAAACCTAGAATTTAAACACCTGCTATTGCCTCCACTTATCCATAATGTGTAACGTGTCAGGACAAATCTTCACGCAATCGCATTTATTTAATTTTTAAGAAAATTTGGACTTCTGTCACCCTCCAAAAAGTTTGTAGTAAAGATTAACACTCTTGTAATCAATTCTTAATTCGTACCAATGATGTTTTATTTTAAATTTAAAGAAACGATTTATTATTGGCTTATGATTAATTTTGTAGCTATATAGGTAAATATTGTCATTTTCACAACTTAAATCTCTTTGGTTTGAAAACTAAGCCTGCAAGCAGCTTATCATTTCACAAGAAAAAATAATAATGACAAAAATGGTGCCATTATCTACAAAACAAACGTTTCAATTCGTTTTAATTATTCTCCGCCTTAAAGTCTGAGCTCATTAACTCATAAATTTGAAAATAAAATAATAATCGTATTTAGTTGTAATATGAATTTATAGAATGTATGAAACTATTTCCATTATTTTCTAACATGATGTTTTCTTCACAGAGCATAAACCAAATATGAATTGTTGGGCTAACGAAACAATCCTTTTTAAACCCGGAAATTTCATCCTGCTCATAATTTTAAAGAGCTCACAGCTCTCAAATGATTACTTTAACTTTTGAGTAAAAGACAAAATATTTTCCTTTATTGATTCTTCGGAAACATCTTCAATGTCTTGCACATCTGGTAATATGAATGGATAAAAATGTGGTCTAAGTGCGACCCTTGAGGCCCACACGACCCCCGTGGGGTGAATTAAAAATCTATAATTTGTTTTTATTATTAATTACTATTATTAATAATTATTTTTGTAGATTATTATAATTACTTTTATGGTTTTTATTTATTTTTTATCTATTCGTAAAAGCTTCGGTAGAAGAAGACGCCTCCCCCACCTGGTCGTCCTCTACCAAAGCCTCGGAAACCTCGTCCTCCTGCTCGTTCATAGCCTCGTCCTCCATCTCGGCACCGAAATCCACAACCATTTTTGAGGGTATTTAATTATTGTTAATGTTGCGTATTAATTAAAATTACACAGCACTTGATTAGTTGGTTATAGGTTCATGAAGATGATAAAGATTGTTTATAACAAATTAAACCAATGTCTATTAAGCAAAAATGTTTATTAATGTACACACATTAATGTCTTTATTTATACAAGAATGAAAACAGAAGACAAATATAACATTGCACCTTTTTATGTTAACTAAGTGAGATGAAAATAATTATAATGAAGTATACTCAAGAGGATTCTTAAAGCAAGATATTCGTTCTGTTAAAATGTGTTCGCGTCGGAGGATCGAACAAAATTGATTTCAAAATTTTGAGAAGTTTGTCAGGAAGAAAATTTGGAAGAGACAAAAGGCGGGAATTGGTGAGGTGAACTCGAAGTTTTTAGCGAATAGGAAAGGACAGTATTATTTTGCCTGCCTTACGTGAGACTGTAATAAATGAAGGGACGCGAGGTCAAAAGGACTGTCATAAAACTATGAGGAAATTTCCAGTCATTTGGAATTTTCGGAATTTGGGTTTTACGTCTGAAAAATAATAAACATTCATAAACATTTAAAGAAATTTTTGTACTGTTGAATTTGAAGATTACTGGGTTTTTTCGTAACATCAATTATTGTGAACCAAATGATATATCTTGAAGAGTGAAAACAAGTTTTACGAATTTAGTGAACGGTAAATGATTCCAGACTTGTTGAATCTTTAGAAATGTGTTGCGGAATGGAACAGGACGTAACAGTTAATAATAATCATTCGTTATTAAAAATGTTTGATCGTCACTGAATAGTTATAATTGTGTTCATATTTACAATATCAAATTACAACTAATAATATTTTATTGTTATTAACAATATTAAATTATTTATATCAATATCCATTTAAATAACATTGTTTACAACATTTATCAAAATGTTGCTAAAACACACAATAATAATTATATTTCTATGAAGGTATTTGGGAACTGCACGAATTAATAGTGCATTTCAACAATTTCAAAATAGGCAATTATTTGTCGTTTTTCCAGTTTTTTCATCCTAAATAAAAAACGGCTCAACCGATTTTGCTGAAAACTCATTCAGTTTTAAGTTACGTAATTACGCGTCGAATGAAACCCACGTCAAAATCGACCCTATTACAATAACTTTCCATAGGGAACTGGGAAGTTATTAATGTAAAGTATTTGAATGGGTTGGAACAAAACTTGGAGGGATCCGGGTTAAAGTAAAAATGCTCCAAATTGAAGGTATCGCTTGTTTTTAAGGCACTTCGTTTCATGGTTTTCGTTGCCCTAGAAACTAACGAGAAACTGCTGAAAATTTTGTTTATTTGGATCCATACAATTCAACAAACAAATGTATCAATCGTTCGTTAAGTCACTTTCTACTCTGCGATTAGACAAACTTCTATAGTCGCAACGTTTTCTGTATAGCTCCTTCTGACACTACGATAGCAATCTCCATTGTGCAGTTTGTATACCAGGCCTTGACTTAAAATTGCCATCCAGAAACTCTATATGTAATTGAACGCTCACGCTCATATAAATTTTTCTTCTTCTTCTTGACACTGTACTAGATACTTCGCGGATGCAGTTGTAAAATATGAAATTTTATATCTTAGCTTTAGATCGTGCCAAAATCGTGCATTTGTTAATTTCTATTTTTTCTCAACTACTTTGTTAGCAAAGCTACACTTTCTACAATTTACCACTGTATTAAACCTTAAACCCGATCGAATTTTTATTTTTTATGCAAGTATAGTACTTAAAAAGTATTCACACAAAATTTCAAGTAAATTCGAGCACTATTACCGGAGTTATAAAGATTTGAATACCACGTGGTCGGGATGTGCGCTCTGACTTACCTAGTGTATTATACGCATGCGGCGCGATTCTACCGCGTAAAATCAGCTCCTTTCTTTTTCATCAAACATCACAACATCAAAAGGATGTTCTGAACATCGCGAATGAGGCGAACTAATTACTGTATGGACCTGAAATCGACGACGCGATGTAAATCGCAAAAAAATAACTTTAATTCATTAAATCGCGGTAAAAAACTTTCAGGGGTTAGACCACAGTAGAAATTTCCAAGAATCGATTTTTTATTTATTTATTTATTGAACCATTCAAACTAAGAGACAAACGGTTTTATACCTCGCAGAAATTTTTTCCCTTGAAATTTCGAACTCTTTCTTGACCCCTCGCGACTACTCCGAAACGACTACCTGCGGTAAATACGACACCTGCTCGTCGGGTACAGCATTATGTCTTACCATTCGATTTTTAGCTTCTCTAACACACCAATAGATGTTCTTAGAAACATTTTCAAGCATGTTGAACATAAAGGACGTTAGTACAGGGTCTTTTTATGTTGATAGAAAACGTAAAGTAAAGTAAAGTCAAAACTTTGAACGCGTTTTTCTCGAAACACGCTTTTCCAAATCGGCACGCAGCATAACTCAAACAATTTTCTATTTTTCCACTCCAAATTAATATCACATTTTGAAAACAACATTTTGCATAGAAATACGTAGCCGATTTTCGAGAAGTTAATATTCGATTTTTTGGTACAAATAAGTGCCCGTTTTTTGGTAGAAAAATGAAATTTTTTCTCAAATGCTCGCCAGTTCAACAAAAATAAATATTTTCAAAATCCCCTATGTATTGATCTAGCTATACTGATGGAGTTTAAGAAAACAAATTTCATTTTGTTCCACATTAATTTCAGGAGCAATTCTACTGCGTGCCGCGGAGCCCCTCCAAAAAAAACCGTTCCGCAAAAACGGCTGTTGGGCAGCCATTTTGTAATATTCTTGAATAAACATTTATTTTAAACTTCAAAACATGCTTAATGACATCCTTAAAAATAATTACCCTAGTACTTTTCTTTTCACTTAAAAAAATCGCAAAAAAACGTTCAATTTTCGTTCTCTACTGTGGTGTAACCCCTTAAAGGAGTTTTTTCCGAAACTTTGTTTTTCCGTGCGGTAGGCACAATTTCTCGAGAACGAATCGACTGATTTTGCTGAAACTTTGATAGTTCCTCTTTATAGTATTGACTCGTGCTTGAAAGAAGGGATTTTCATTCGGTCGACTCGGTTCGGTTTTATACGAAAAAGATATTTTAAAAACGATGAGAATCGGAACAATGCTAAAAAATAAATAAATAAATCCATTTTAAAACTTTAATTTTTTTTTCAATGCCAAGGCAAAAGGCCTAAACTATAAGAATTTTTTTTTTGAATTTTTTTTTGAGATGAACCTGCACCGAAATATTCTGCCTACCGCAAAAAAAAGGTTGGGCGAGGAAAACTGCAGTAAAATTGACAATTTTCAATGTTTTTAGCTGAAATTTTTACAACTTCTTGAAATGCTAAACTTTTATGTGTGTTAATTAGAAATAAAATAGATTTTCAGTTTTTAAAATACAATTTTTTTTAAAGTTGTTATTTTTTTCCTTCAAGACCTATGTAAACCTATAAATGTAATATGACGAGAAAGGACTCATTTTTTCACATTTACACATTTTAGTTGTATTGATGACTTATTAATTCAAATAATTTCAATGAAATAGATTTCCGATCTCAATATCACTAAAAAATACTTAATGCTGTTCAATTGGGGGTCCGTGAAATGGTCCGAAATCAATAAAAACTCGTTTTGAACTCAGCCAAACTGAGGGAACACTGAGATATTTTGCTCAAAACTGCACAATATGAACTAATTAATCAAATAATCAACCTGTCTCCCTCTTGTTGCCTCAATTTAATGTTGTTTTCATTAGTCAACAAAGATCAAAGACCAAGAAACAAGTGAATAATTTGGTTATTCGCAGCTCACAAATTATTTCTAATTTATCGCCCCGTAATATTTACCATTGTGTCAACAGAAAGCATAACAAAATTTGCAATTTTTCGTAAAACTCTGCCAACAAATATCTGTTCTAATTAGTTTGTCCATTGTTTTAATAAATTCCGACGAAACTAAATAATCGAATTGGCTTTGTGTAACCATATAAATATGCTGACGCTGTCACTAACTCGACAAGAATGTTTACGCATCTCTTTATGTTGCCTAACAGCGTAGCAAAAATAGAGGAAAGTTGCAATTAACATAAATAATTTAAGTGTTTGTAAATATACTTTCTCAGTCGAAAATAAGTGCACGCATCTAAAAATATTTCGAACGCTTAAAATAATTGAATTAACGCATTACAGATACATTACTTTGTAACTAACAAGCGCTTGTTGTTCTCTTTTATTTATTTTGCAGATATGCAAACGTTGCACGGCACACGAGGCTAACAGCTAAGATCACAACTACTAAACAAACTATTTGTTGCTACTAATAGATACTTTTTGTTACTACCACTACTATTTTTACAACATCGTCGCCTCGACAAAAACACAAAAACAACCACCGAAAATTCCACCAAAAACGAAAATACGACCAGCACAATACATCAAGCTCCGGCTCGTCCGCGAAACCCCGTGAATTAGCTCGCATTTGCGATTCCTGCCACCTGAAAAAAGCTCGGCGTGGTGGAAAATCGGGAAAAGTGCATTCGCCGTTGGCTGGGCCCGTTTTTTGGTGCGCGCACTTTTCAAAATTTAACTGGGCCCTTGAGCACGCTTCCGTTCCGTTTCCAATTAGCTGATACATTCGTGCTTTCCGGAAAACTCTAAAATAGTGGAAAGTGCGGGAGTTACATCGAATAGCTCCGCTCGAGTGCTCGTTTGGGGGTCCAAATATTGAATAGAAGCGCGTCACAGGTGCCCGAACGAGCTGTAAAAATCAACCGGGACTCATTTTCGCGAGTGAAAATGTACGACACGTTGCGAGCTGGAAAATTCGCAATAGTTTTTCCGCTTGTGTTGCGCCCACTAGAAGAATGGGGGCTGTGCGCCACTGTGCTGTAAGTGTTCGTGGTCGTTTCGTCGCGAAATCCATTGACTGCACGGATTGGGCGGATCGATTGCGGGAGGCGATGATTTTAAAATGGCCGGGCCCCAGCTTCAACGACCGACTGCGACAGGGTATAGTGAAGTCGGAGCCAGGACCACGACCGGAGTCGTCCAGGCCGCGTCCTCCGGTAGCTACGAGTGCAGTGGAGGCGCCGGCGGGAGCGTTCTGTATCGAAGTCAGCTTAGCGGTGGAGTCGTTAGCAGTGTCGCCGTTGTGGGTGGAAATAGCAACCGCGTCGTCAATCAGCCGCAAGAAAACCGTTCAGGAGCTAGCAACAACGACGCACTCCTTGTTTCCGGATCGCAGGTGGAGATACTCGTCGAGAACGCCTCGAACAAAAGCAGCAACAATAAGTCAAAGGACGTTGAACAGGGAACAAGGAGAAGGGTGCGACATAGAAACCGGCCGCTATTTCGTCGTCTCTACAACTATATAAGGACTGCCTTTTCCGGGGTGAATTTCTCATCGTCAAATGGTAAACATCCAATATACATTCCACCTTTTATCTTACTTTACTGGCACTCTAATGAAACAATATTGTGCGAACTTACTTTGGACAGCCGCATCAAAAAGCGTTCCTAAATCAACTATATAAATATTATAGACCACTTCTGCACGCATTGTCCCAAGACGTACCTACAGAAGAAGATTGTACACCTAGCATGCGCTGCATTCTCGCGTACAACATTTAATGCATATTTGAAACAGTACGCACAGCATTATCAGAACAAAAACTTGGTAATGAAAGAGTTCAGTTTGTAGAAGTCTTCAATTTTCTTCCCAAAATTAAATCCATTGTTTAAAAATAGTAAATCAAGGCTTACGCTCGTGCAATTATATTTTCATCTTGTTCCTATAAAATCAGAAGAAGAATTATCCACGATTTTGAGATGAGAATCGATTAAAGCTGTAATCCCCTATAAATTGCATATTCAGACAGTCTGGCTTTGTAAGTGTAATTCGCAGGGGTGTATGATCAGTATTGAAAACCAAAATTTCCTAAAAGTCGCTTTAAATTTGATATGAATTTAAACCAGATATTCACATTTAGTACGTCATATTTTTTATGATTTAATATTAATAAAAATTAGTCTTTACATTTTTGAACTATACTCTCTGTATACTTTTGGTCACTTTCATTTAGCAAAAATGTTTTGTGTGAACTAGAAAAATATCTTAACCAATATTATTCGAAAAGCGTAACTTAAAATTCGGCAAATGATGGGCTATGCTTCACTTCTGAGATGAACGCCTATTTATTTAGGGCCCAAGAAACAAATAAATAACTAATACAGATCGTTATTACATCTTGCAATCTATATAACATTGATCAATGGTCTTAATTTCGGTTTTTATAATCGAACACCTCACATTTTCATAACTCATAAAAAAGTGATTTGCGTGTTTGCTATGAGCATTTTAAATGTGCATTTATGTCATGAATGTTTGATATATAATACCCGTCAACAAATACTTATTATCTAACTTGAAAGATTGTTCGGACAGTTTGCATTATAACTAAATTCTTAACATTGAACTAGCATGATTCCCAGCAAATATTCAACAACAACAAAAATCCATTGGTACATTAGCTTTCTTTTTACCCAGGAAACTCAAAAAAAAATGTTTTTGATGAGCGCCATATGCTCGACGTTATCGTTCGAGACCTAAATAATGTGAAAATATGAAAAAGCGTCCATCCTAAATATTTTTTTTCAAAGTATGATGATGAACTCGTTACTTTACTTAAAATGTTACACTTGATACTTTAATGCACCAGAAAAGTATCGGAAGTATTTTAAGCACATAACTTACACAAAATATTACGTTGTTGTCAATGAATTGTTTTAGTATGCTAGAAAATAATTGAAAAAAAAAACTTAAAAGAAAAGTTCGAGAATTAATATATTCTATATTGTGCCAAAATCCTGAAAAGCAATCTAGGCACATTTGGATGAAATAATTTTGAACACTTGAAAAACTTGAGGGTGAACTGTTCTTTAAGCAGTCGCGAAAATAAATGGTTTTTGAAAATTTTGCATTATTGAGTTTAGGGAATTATCTTTCTCAATAAGTTTTGGTTGACTTAGGTAGATTCATAATAAAACAAGCCGTGAGGTCCACACGGTCACCTTCCCAATAAAATCTACATAAATATTAAAAATACCAAACACAATACCAATAATGAAAAAAATACTTACTATTTTAAATAATAATAATTAGAAGTACTCATAACAGTAATTGGAATGAATTAATATTAATCGGACCATCTACGAGATCGTCGTAAAAGGGATGATTGAATATGACTTTGAATTATTTTTTCGTTTTAAATTTAATTCTTTTGTAATCATGAAAAAAGGTTGTGCTGATTTCTCTTCAAAAATTGATAAGAATTTATAAATTTTATAAACATTTAGTACTGTCTTGTGCAAATCAGGTTACAAATTTATTTTTTATGAAAAAATCCTAATTGTTTTATTAAATTAAAACACAGCTCAAACGATTTTTTGTTAGCTTAAAGAAACCACAAAATTGTGAAGACGCGTCGATTTACGCCTCAATGATGCAAATACCATATTTTGTTCGCGAAATATATTGAATAACATCAATGACCTTGAAGGTCATGATGTCTTTTAATGATTTTTTATTTTTAATTTAATTTTTTTCATTGTCACGAGCAAACGTTTTGCTGTTTATTTTTACAAAAACTGTTTGGAGTATATAAATTTTATAAACGTTGATTACTGCGTTTTGCAAATCAGGTTGAAAATTTATTGTTTATAAAAAACATTAATTTTTTGCATTTTTTCTTATTAAATTAAAAAATGGCTCGAATATTTTTTTTAAAAATTTAATAGAATTACACCAATGTTAATACGCATCGATTAGCACCTTAACGATGTAAATCCTTTTTTTGAATCGGGAGATATAACGCATGACAGAAATGACTTTCAAGGAGTCAAACCAGCAAACTTCCACGACCGAAGTTTCCTTAAAACTAATCAGCTCTTAAGATTGCAAAGGCGCTTCGATTGACACTTCAAAAATGTCGATACGACTTTGTTTACGTGAGTTATGCTCGTAGAAAAATCTGTCCATGAACACACGTACGTACTTACGACCGTACGTACGTACATACACACACACACATACATACTTATTTCTGAAAACACTTAAAATATATCCTAAAGATCTCAAAACGTGAAGATTTGTTGAAAATTTCAATTTCGATTTCCGAGGCGATTACAAGAACTCCCCATATACTTTGAGGTTAATGAATGACAAATAAACCGTTTGATATCAATATTTCACCTCTCCTGCAAGTATTATAATGAAAAACTCATTTACTTTTGATATCCGATATTTTACTAAGTACTTTGGTGATTAAAATTGCAACTTATTGCAAGTTTGAATGAAAATGATGTTTAACGCTTAAAATATCAGCAAACAAAATTCCATGCTTCGGCAACAATGAATTGTATGTTAATTTGAAAAAAATCCTAAACATCCTTTTTGCTTACTTTTCGAATGAACGCATATTTAATAACAAAAAGGACTTCAAAGATCACATGAATTGAGCACTACACTGATTCATTTCTTATTTATTCAAGACCTGCTAATATAGAAACGGAAGACATCATAACTAACTAGCCTCAGACTCTCCGGCGTTTTTTTACCAAAAAAGTTCATGTAACATGGCTAGCACAACACAGTTTCTATTTTTCAAACCTTCCCGTTAAGATATGCAATCAAGGAATGTTGTTGATCCTATAAAGTATGTGATAAACTTTGCACGCACCAAAAAAACTCATTTTCTTTCATATCAGCGGAAATGTACACATCACTTATGCTAGCAGCTAGCCTGTAAGGCAGCTTGCCTTCTAAGTAAAGGATGAAACATCGAGGCTCATGAATAAATAATGAGCTGAAGCTATTCCCGTAATAAACTTACGACATAAATTAACGCCAACTTGCTCTTTTGCACAAGCAAATCAGCATAGTCAGGATCAGAACGAGACCTCGTTTGTATCAAACACCTTCCGTGGTTTTATTCATATCGTTTGCATGGAAAATGAAGAAAATTTACCAGGTAACACTTCATAAATTCTTGTCATCGAGCTGGAAAGTAGATAAGGGCTCATGAAATGAAAGAGTTCTATGTGTGCAAGAATATTGAAGGGTTCGAAATTTGCACCGAGTTTGAGAATTGGATGAAAGTTATGTAAAAATATTACACAACACGAACATAAATGAAAATTTGCTGGATGCTAGACAGTGTTTTCATTGATATAATACAGGATATTTTAGATTTAATTTTTTTTTAAATTTTTGCGTTGGTACTTCTTTCGCTGGAACTAGTTTTTGTTTCCAGAAATTTTTTGAAAACATTGTTTTTGTACAGTATTGCACATACTAATAGCTTTTGAAAAATACATTATCCATTTGGAAAATATTGAAAAGGAACCTTCCAATTCCTGTTAATTACAGAATTTTCCTTGTAAAACTGTGAAATCGCTTCGCTTTACGTTGAAACTGCTTGGGTTGATGCCCAAAAATTAATCGTAAACTCTGTACAAACACATTGATTGTAGAATTTTCCCGAAAGTATTTTCACTTTGATGTTCGTAATCAAATTATTTAGTGAAAATCATATTCCGTTACGTAAATTCGTTTTTTAATGGCAAAGGGACAGCACATATAATTTTAATACATGGACAATAATATTTGAAGCTACGCAAAGTTCAGTCTTCGCATTCAAGAAACACTCGTAAAAACCTTCAGCAAACCCATCCAAATCGTCATGAACACGTGGACCCTTTCTCATGTGTTAGGCATATCACGTTTTCAAATCTCAATTCAAAGTTGAAACGGATTCCATCATGCATTGAGAGGGTACTTACAACAACATGCATTGTTTGCTTTCACTTTCGTCCAGATTATTCTAAATAAAAAATAAAGCTTGAAAAAGCCTGTGTACATCCGCAGGCTATAGCTCCTGCTCTAGGTACCCACTATCATTGTGAACGTGGTACAGTTCGAAACAAACATCAATTCAAAAAGGAAGTACGCTTTTTAAAAGACATCTTAGATGGCCGCTTGACGGATACCTGCTGGCTCTGCCAGCATGTTGAGTGCTTTCTTGTGTAAACAGCCAGGATTACTTTCGAAATGGGGACCAGCTACCCTTTAGCAGTAAGATCCACGTCTTGCTTCTAATCAGCTTTCCGTAACAATCTGATAACGTGTAAATAAAATAAATTGTTCGTGAAATGGAAAAACACGGCTGTAGAACTCAAGCTGGCAAAGAAGTCAGAAGTCACCTTACCACGGCCTCTGTGAAGGAATGTGCGACCAGTACAACAATATGCTGGCTTTTGGGCTTATTTGGGTTTCTCATTCAAAGTGCTGATATGAATAAAGACACCTGCATGCTGGGTGACACAAATAATGGTAGCTTCCTAACAAATTTCTGAAGTAGTAATGTCTCCAGGGTTCGTCATGTGGTACCTTACCGTGACGATCCACTTGAATTTTTGTGTGTAGTTTAATGATAGACACAAATCAGATTACGTAGTGACCATCATAAATTTTATAGCATACAAATACTTTGTTTGACCAAAATATCCGTCATTTTAATCTTTTCCTTTCTTTTTAAAAAATGTCGAACATTAATTAGCTTAAATTAATTTTTCGTCACAAAATTATGGAAGGCTAGAAATTGATTTGATAAGTTTTAAAATACTTCCACACTTTCAAAATCTTGTAATTAATCTGAAATTCCTTGCAAAAAATTTATATACGTCATATGATTTTAAATGTGTATTTTGCGAATAAATTAGATGTTAACAAGACCGAACTGCTTCCATTTTATTTGATTTTGATTTTTAACCAAATGAACGTTTCGTCTGGGACTTGTAAGATTATTGAGTGTTTTGCTTTCGGAAATATTTTAGTTTCTGATTTCTGATTTCCAATGCTACAAAGTAACGTGATTGATTTGAACTTTTTCAACAATACAAACTACTTTAAAAGGTTTAAATAATTTCATCGATTCTTTTATCCACAAACCGTGTTTCCAAAACATGCAACGCTGAAATTCGAGTTTTTAATCGTTTTTATTTCATTCAGTCCAGATAAATAAAGTTTTTCGAAGTTTTGTCCAAGCGATATTTTTCAGGAACGAAGTCTGCTTTGATTTATTCCTGATCATTTCTTTCATTTTTTAACTTCCCAGTTTATGGGAAGTTCTTGTAATCGCCTCGAAAATCGAAATTGAAATTTTCAACACTTCTTTACGTTTTGAGGTCTAAAGAGTAAATATAAAGTGTTTTTAGAAAGGGAGATGTATGTGTGTGTGTGTACGTACGCACGTACGTCTGTACGTTCGTGGACACTTTTTTCTACGAGCATAACTCACGAAAACAAAGTCGTATCGACTTCGTTGAGGTGTCAATCGAAGCGTCTTTGCAATCTTAAGAGCTGATTAGTTTTTGGGACACTTCGGTCGGGGGATTTGTTGTTTGCCCGTTTGAAGGTCATTTCTGTCATGCGTTATATCTCACGAACAAAACGATTTGCATGGTTAAGGTGTCAATCGACGCGTATCAACATTTTTGTGAATCTATCAAATTTTGTAAAAAATCGTTGGCGCCGTTTTTATTTTAAGAAAAAAGTGCAAAAAATTAGGTTTTTTTATTAAACAATAAATTTTTAACCTGATTTACGGAAGACAGTATTCAATTTTTATAAAATTCATATACTTCAAGCAGTGTTTATAAAAACAACATCAAAACCTTGTCCCGTGATTACATAAAAAATTAAATAAAAAATAAAAAATTATTAACAGGCATCATGATCTTCAAGGTCATTTCTGTCATGCGTTATATCTCGCGAACCAAACATACGATTTGCATTGTCAAGGTGTCAAGCAACGCGTCTTAAAATTTTCGTGAATCTCCTGAATTTTGAAAAAAATCGTTGGAGCCGTTTTTTAATTTAAGAAAAAATAGTGCAAAAAATTAGGTTTTTAATAAACAATAAATTTTTAACATGATTTACGGAAGACAGTATTCAATTTTTATAAATATATACTTCAAGCAGTGCTTGTAAAAGCATCATCAAACCTTTTTCTCATGATAACAAGAAACATTAAATTAAAAATAAACAAGCCGCGAAGTGCGACCCTTGAGGTCCACACGGTCAACTTCCCAGTAATATCTAGATAAACATTAAAAATATTGAACACAATAATAATTTTGAAAATAGTACTACTTTAAATAATAATAGTGTAAGGTATTCATAGCAGTAACAGGAATGAGTTAATATTAATCATATCATCTACGGGAGGGTCCATTGATTACGCAAGGCTTTTGGTGGATGGGTGATGTTGATTGATTACCACAAATGCAAATTTGATTGAAATTTTGATGGTTTTCAAAATTTAAGCCGCTAATTTTAATTAAAAGACTGCAAAAACTATTGAAAATCTGCTCAAATTATCCAAACATTTTAAAACTTTGATTGAATTCACAACAAAGTCTTTAGAATAAAAGATATAAGGTTCGGAAGAACCCGTTTCATATGGTAACTTCAAATGATTTTTTAGTTTTAATTGAATTTTTTTTCAGAATCATGAAAAAAGTTTTGGTGGTTTCTCCTCAAAAACTGATAGGAATGTATAAATTTTATAAACATTTATTACTGTGTAGTGCAAATCAGGTTAAAAAAATATTTTTTATCAAAAAACCCTAAGTTTTCGCATTTTCTTGCATTAAATTAAAAAATCGCTGAAACGGTTTTTTATAATGTTAAAATAATCAAAGTGGTTTTAAAACATGTCGATTCAAACCTTAATGATGCAAATATTATATCTGGTGCGTGAGATATAGAGAATGGAAGAAATGACCTTGCAGATCATGATGACTATCAATAATTTTTATTTTTAATTTAATTTTTTTTGTCATCATGAGAAAAAGTTTTGATGACGTTTTTTTAAGCATTGCTTGTTGTATATAAATTTTATAAAAATTGAATACTGTCTTCCGTAAATCAGGTTAAAAATTTATTGTTTATTAAAATAACCTAATTTTTTGCACTTTTTTTCCTTAAATTAAAAAACTTCTACAACGATTTTTTTCAAAATTCGACAGATTCACGCACATTTTAAGACGCGTTGCTTGACACCTTGACAATGTAAATCGTATGTTTGGTTCGCAAGATATAACGCATGACAGAAATGACCTTGAAGATCATGATGCCTGTTAATGATTTTTTATGTTTTATTTATTTTTTTACTTCATTATGAGAAAAAGTTTTGATGTTGTTTTCACAAGCAGTGCTTTTAGTATATAAATTTTATAAAAATCGAATACTGTCTTCCGTAAATCAGGTTAAAAATTTATTGTTTATTAAAAAAACCCAATTTTTTGCACTTTTTTTCTTAAATTAAAAAACGGCTCAAACGAGTTTTTTTTCAAAATTTGATAGATTCACAAAAATGTTATTACGCGTCGATTGACACCTTAATCATGCAAATCGTATGTTTGGTTCGCGAGATATAACGCATGACAGAAATGACCTTCAGAGGGGCAAAACAACAAACCCCCCCGACCGAAGTATCCCAAAAACTAATCAGCTCTTAAGATTGCAGAGACGCTTTGATTGACACCGCAACTAAGTCGATACGACTTCGTTTACGTGAGTTATGCTCCTAGAAAAAAATTTCCACGAACGTACGTACGTACACACACACACACATACATATCCCTTTCTAAAAACACTTTATATATACTCTGTACACCTCAAAACGTAAAGAAATGTTGAAAATTTCAATTTCGATTTTCGAGGCGATTACAAGAACTTCCCATATACTGTGAAGTTAAAAATCATTAACAGTCATCATAATCTTCAAGGTCGTTTCTTCCATTCACTATATCTCACGAACCAGATATAATATTTGCATTAAGGGGTCAATCGACGTGTTTTAACATCTTTTTGATTATTTTAACATTATAAAAATCCGTTTCAGCGGTTTTTTTTTAATTTAATATAAGAAAATGCAAAAACTTAGGGTTTTTTTCATAAAAAATATTTTTTTAACCTGATTTGCACAACACAGTAATAAATGTTTATAAAATTTATACATTCCTATCAGTTTTTGAAGAGAGATGATTTGATTAATATTGACTCATTCCTGCTACTGCTATGAATACCTCTCGTTATTATTATTATTTAAAGTAGTAATATTTTCAAAATTATTATTGTGTTTAATGTTTTTGATGTTTATATAGATATTACTGGGAAGTTGACCGTGTGGACCTGAAGGGTCGCACCTCGCGGCTTGTTTTAGTGTCCCATTCACTCCTTTTATTGATATCTAAATTGAGTAAGCATTTGTAAACACTGAAGGATTTGTAATGAATATAGATATAGCTTTTAAAATATGCTCAATAACTAGAAGGCTCTCAGGATTTTATGTGCAGCCGTACAAACTTTCAGTTCAATACTTCCGTGTGTAAAAAAAGGCCTTGCATCAACCGCAGAAGCCTAACATTACTAACTGTGGTTCCACGTCGAAAAGTACCATGTTATTTGATATTTTCAATTAAATACTACGTAACATGTATCACACCACAAAAATTTCCGTTTAAATTGCCATTTTCACATAAACCCAACTCAAAAATGGTAGATTCACATGCTTGTCGTAAGAACGACCCACTTATCTCCCAAAAATCCTGTTTTCAATCACATATTATCCAGTTCAAACGAATGCTTTCTCTTGATGACCTATAGAACACCATGCAGGCTCCGTGCAATCTACCAATCCTCTATTGGATGTCTGATCCCTGTCAAACCGAAGGAAATCCTCCTTTTCACTGGGTTTGACACAAATTGCAAACATTTCCAAGAAACGTAAAACGGACTCTCTTGTCCAACTGAAACAAAATGAAATGGACAGTTTCAAAGCTCAAAGGGATTTATTTCAAAGGTGTGTTGCTTCATGGATGACACACTACCTTTTACTTTCCATCCAAAGACTTATTTGACTGTCTATTTCGATAGGTTTTGTACTCTTGTCTGAATGTTGGTTTGGGGGAACTTTCGTTTTGTAGCTAATTTTCAACATGATTTTATTATTTATTTTCATTCATTGATGAAGGCGTCTAGTCTTTAAAAATAAAACACTTTGAAAATGTTGGTCTGAAAGTCTTGAATTGTCATGTGTAAGAAAAGGGACATTATTTATGTTAAGAGAAAAGACATTCGTATCAAAAGTAAAGAAGATATTAAATAAATCAAATCTGAAACTTTGTTGACTACTAACCGAAAGAAAAAAATTTGCTACATATGTACATAATTCTTTTGGTCGAAGAGTCTTCTGATCTTAAGATAGTTCGTAAATTGTTGGAATTGTTTGCTCATGAACACTAATGTTTGTAAATCGGGATTTATGGCCGCGGTTTTGAATGAAGTTAGATTTAGTTCCGTTGGCTTCCCGTTCTGCGGTTTCAAAATTAGCAGACTAAGATCTATGGCCTTTTATTATTTCTCATGTATTGTTCGAGTTTCCTTGGTGAAGATATTTTTCTGATGGACTGTATACCATTATTGAACAAACCATCTATGAATAACCCATTTGCTTAGGTGTTTTTGGTATGTTATGAAGCCATAGCTAACATTTTAAAAACGTTACAGTCAGGAAAATTAAAATTTTAGTCTACAATTTTTTTCAGAAATTTATTCACTTTTCCCCTTCTAAAACATTAAATGACTTTTACTTATATTTTCTCAAAAATAGTTCCTAAAGCACAATTTTAGCTATTCATATTTACCCGGCCACTCATTAGTGAAGCAAAAATCACAACATGAGCTTTCTTTTCGCGAAAAGGATTTCAGCAAAGTGAAAAATATGGAAACGCGAACGATCAAAAGAAGAAAATGAAACGTTTCGTTGACAAGTAAATTACTTAAGTGCGCTCTCATGCTTGTAGTCATTTGCATACACCAACGCGAGTCCTTGCCCAGTGTCAGTCGAACGAACGACTACTTCTACATTGCTAGCCTGTTCTGTGAAACTTCTTTATGTGGAGTGTATATACACACACTCCAATCCGGGGTAGGTCAACCCTTTTGCATTCATAGGAAATGAAAATTAAATGTAAACATGACTGCATCTCGACAACGCATGGAAAATATGGCATGGAGGACGACACTTTGCCAGCACTTGTCCTCATATTCAACTGAACGAGGCTCTTTTGAGATGCAATTACAAAACCGAAATTGTAAAACGTCCTCGTTGCAATGTTTGGAAAGCAAGACCCTAAACTATCGATCGATTTTGACAAGAATTTGTTGCAATTCAAAATGATAGCTGATACTTTAATAAGCATGAGATCGAGATGTCCTGGTGAGCCTTCAGTCGATTCATGAGCACTAATTACTATTAATTCATTGTTTGAGCATTCTCGTTGTTTTAAGATAAAAGAGATTTTTCCTAATACATTCCGTTTTGAATAAGGAACAAGAAGGTAGACAGGAAGAACTGGTCACACATACCAACTAAATATATGAACTGCATAAAAAAGTTATACATAGTTATATTACAAAGCCGCATGTTTCTTCAATACAATAATATTTCTAACTTCCCAGTATATAGGAAGCTCTTGTAATCGCCTCGAAGTCGAAATTGAAATTTTCAACATATCTTTACGTTTTGAGAGTATATTAGTATTATTAGAGTATATTTTAAGAGTGTTTAGAAAGAAGTATGTATGTGTGTGTGTATGTACGTACGTACGTACGGACGTGCGTTCACGGACAGTTTTTCTACGAGCATAACTCATGTAAACAAAGTCGTATCGACTTCTTTAAGGTGTCAACCGAAGCGTCTTTGCAATCTTAAGAGCTGATTAGTTTTTGGGAAATTTCAGTCGGGGGGCGGGGGGTTTGCTGTTTTCACCTCTTGAAGGTCAACCCTGTCATGCACTATATCTCGCGAACCAAACATATGATTTGCTTCATCAAGGAATCCATCGACGCCTAGTACCAGTTACGTGATTCCGTCAAATTTTTAAAAAAATCGTTCAAGCCGTTTTTTAATTTTTTGAATAAAAGTGCAAAACAATTGGGTTTTTTTCAAAAACATCAAATTTTTAACCTGATTTTCAAAATGCGGTAATCAATGTTTATATAATTTATATACTCCAAACAGTTTTTGTGAAAAAACTACAAAATTTTTTTTCATTATGACGAAAAAAAAATTATATTAAAAATAAAAAATCATTAAAAGTCATCATGACCTTCATGGTCATTTATGTCATTCATTATATCTCGAGCACCAAATATAATCTTTGCATCATTAAGGTGTCAATCGACGCGTATTAACATTTTAACGATGTTTTAAAATTTTAAAAAAATCTTTAAAGCCATTTTTTAATTTAATGAAAAAATATTGAAAATTAGTGTTTTTTTCATAAAAAAATTAATTAATAATTAATAAAATAAACATCGTAATAATAAATGTTTATACAAATTATAAATTTTTATCAATTTCTGTAGAAAGACCAGCAAAATATTTTCTCATGATTTCAAAACAAATTGAATTAAAAATAAAAAAAAATCATTCAAAGTCATCATGTAAAAAGGGTTCATACGGATTTGTATACCTTAAATCTCTTATTCTAAAGACATTGTTGTGAAGCCAATCAAAGTTTTTTATTATTTGCATAATTTGCAGAGATTTTTAATAGTCTTCACAGAACCGTGTTTTAACTTTAATAAAAAAACTGCCTAAATTTTGAAAACCAATACAAATCAAATCAAATTCGCAATTGTGGTAATCCACGTTTTGAATGGTAAAATGTTTTGTAGTCAACACTTTTTAAGATCATATGCTTTGAAAAGCTTTCATCAAATAAAAAACTGTAGTTGTTAGGAGTTTTGTTCTTTAGTATTCGTAAGATTTCAATTACTTCCTTCATCATTTGTAATACATATATTTTACTTTTTACATGCAATTGAACCTATTTTGACAGCATAATCAATGTTTCTCAAAACCAACAGAAAATTAGAAATAATTATTAGTTTCATTGATGTAAAATCGTGAAAAAATACAAACTCAATGATTATGCCTAAGTGCTGGCAATTTTGACCGCAACTATTCAAAATGGCCATCACGCGAGAAAATATCTTCAGTGGGCGTAATAACAAAAAGCGCATTCATTTTTGCTAGCGCTGTTTTGTCCTGCATCGATATAAAAATAACAAATAACGTAAAAAAGGCTTTGTAGCCTGCCCCCTCCGATTGATCCGCGTGAATATTCAATCAAACCAATCCACCCCCCACCCGTTCACCAAAAGCTATACGTAATCAATTGACGTAGATGATACGATTAGTATTAAGTCATTCCAACTACTGTTATGAGAGGTACATTATTATTATTTAAAGTAGTAGTATTTTCATAATTATTGTTGTCTAATATTTTTAATATTTGTGTATTTATTACTGGGAAGTTGACCGTGTGGACCTCAAGGTCACACTTCGCGGCTTGTTATGTTTGTATATCTGCGAAAAGGGAATTCAAGGGGAAGATTGAAGTTTTAAATCAATTTTGTTGTTGATTTTCAGGGATTCTCAAGCCCCAATGGATTGAAGCCCTACCATGAGCATCAGTTATATCTTATACTACAACATCTTGCTATATTAGTTTGTTTAATGTCGATTAGATGGTTGTGAAATCAAAAACATTTATTTTGATACCACGCATGTCAGTAGATACAATATTAGAAAGTTGGAAAATATTTCAAACGATTTTCTGCCATTAAAATCAATTCATGTTGTAAATATAAACACTGAACATCAAATCAACTAGGAATCATGCCTACAACAAAAAATTCATGAATAATATTGTAATGGACTCAACTCCATTTGTTTGATAAACGTTTTTTCCCTATAACAACTTTGAAAAATCGCAAAATTGCTCGCCATCAGTTTTTGACTCCATGCCGGAACTTTTTCTGAAGTCAATCCTTGGTAAACGGATGCAGGCACAAACACCATGCTGGGGTTTTTCCTGTGTACGTTTCTACTTATTCGTATGCAAGCGTAGAAGCTTGTTTTCCTGTTACTTTGCTCATATTGTTTGCTCAAAGCACCCAGTTGAAAATGTTCGCTGTGTAAACACACAGGACGTATGTTGATGATGATGATGATGTCGGAAAAACTCCAAAGAGCCTTTTCAGGGATGATATAATGCAATGAGGGTGGAAATTTGAATTTCACGTTTGTGCAGTCAAAGAATTATGTAATAAAATGAAGCTCTTAACTATGAGTGAAACGTGGACTTCATAATATTCAATTACATTAACCATTCAAATTTATGCAGGACGTCTAGCGCTGCATAATCCAGGATAATTTTCGTTGCTGTGGAACAATATATGAAGCAGGAGCATTTTGCAAAAAAAATACGAAAAAAAATGCTGCACAAAGTTTTCATTAAGCTTTGGTAATCATAGTGGACGCGCATTCATATTCATGAAGGTTCATTCCAAAGTTTTGCATACTTCCAAACATCAAAAAAATATCACTTCATAGTTTGTGTTGAAATTTCAAGTTTGTGGTCAATTATTTTTCTTTTGATATATTATTATTTTGGCTTATATCGCTGCCATAAAACATTGAGTTTTTTGTTTAAACAAGTATGCATTTTGCTATTATATCAAACCTTCTGATAATGAACAAAAATTGGTGCCAAATTGAAACAAAATCATAAAACATTGTGCCACAGCAATTAGCTTCGCAATTCGTTTGACATAAAATAAATTTGAACTAATTATAAAACATATGTATTGTCGTTTACAAACCCATTTCATTTATGCCAACATTCATGTTTCAAAAGCGTCACAAGAAATAATTAACTCGAAATTCATTTTAAATTGTTTTTCGTTTGTCTTTTCAACTATATAAAACCATTTCATTTAATTGCACACTTTACCAAATGAACCCAAACAGCCATTTTGATTTAAATCTTTAATTTAAATGTCCAAGCCTTTAAACGAAGGAGGTAACGTTTAAATAAATTTTCGAAATATAATATTCAAGCAATTAAGAGAAATGGAAAGTAAATTACAGTAAATTCCAATTAGTCAATATTTGTATCAATCAAAAATGCAATTCAGTAGTAAAACTGTGATGTGTACTTTAACGAAATTTTATCGAATTGGCTGCTATCAATTGAAAGGACGTTTACCAATGTGGTTAGTGGAAAAGTAATTTCATTCGTAACTCATAACACAAAAAGAATAATAATTTGATCTTAATAAATTGGCACAAATTTAGTCGGGACCTAGAATAACCACGCAAATAAATAAAATATCAATTTAATTTTCTCATTAGATCTATAAAATCAAACAATCAATAGCTTCCCAAGGTAAAGTTAAACTGAAATTTTCAAAAACCTTGCAAATAATAGTCAAAGATATGAGTCGAAATTACACAATTTCAATATAAATACAACTCATTATTTATTCCGTAGTCACGTCTCTTATTAGAAATGGGAACTTAAAGCAATGGAAATTTATAAATGTTACCTCCATGCGAAAATCACAATGGATAATAAATAAGCTGTTTATTTGTTTCATCAATATGAAAAGATTTGAAAAATGGACGGTGCAAATTAATTTTTTCGAATTTATTTTAGCACTATAACACTATGATCAGTTTTTGTGAGAAGTTACAGAAGTTCAAATTGAAATTTTCAACATATCTTTAGGTTTAAAGTATTTCGAGTATATTTAAAGTAAGTTTCGAATATATATATATATATATATATATATATATATATATATATACAGTGCTGTGCAAAACTTAAGCAACTCACTACATGTCGGATTGAAAGGGAAAATTGCAATCAAAATATAAAGAATTTTTTTTTTGTTTTTAATTTACACGTTAGTATGTTGCTTAAAGCTCTGCAATAAAAAAAGTACATCAGTATTTTAACTGTTCTTGGAAAAAAACAAAAACAAAATGCACTAACAAAAAGGCTGTGCAAAATCTAAGCAACTTTTATTAATATTTCGTATAATAGCCGTTATTTTTTATAAGAGCGGCAAATCTGCGAGGCATTGATTCAACTAAATTATTTAAAATTGATATGTCAATTTTTTCCTATTTGGTTTTTAGGTTTGTAAACAATTGGTCCTTGTTTGCAAACTGTACTGTTCCCATACGCCGTTTCAATATACCGAACAAGTTTTCTATAGGATTCAAGTCGGGCGATTGTGCCGGCCAATCAAGAACTTGAATACTTTTAAAGCCAAGCCATTCTTCAACCAACTTTGATGTGTGTTTCGGGTCATTATCTTGTTGAAACACCCATCGAAGTTGTATATTACACTCTGCATAAGGTAACATTCTAGATTCTAAGATGTCCTTCTACATGAATCCGTCCATAATTTCTGTTATTCTATGAAAAGGACCAAGACCTTATGCTGAGAAACATGTCCAGACCATGACGCTTCGTCCCCCATGTTTCACCGTTTTCCTACAGAAACGTGGATTCAGTTGTTGTCCCTTCTCACGCCTCACACGGGATAAGCCATCAGAATTGAAGAGGTTGAACTTGAAATCATCGCTAAATAAAACGCTCTTCCATTTAGCAACTGACCAGTCAAGATGGTTTTTAGCAAATTCAAGCCTAAATGATATATAAAACGATATAAATAGTAAAATAACAAGCCGTGCGGTGCGACCCTTGAGGTCCACACGGTCAACTTCCCAGTAATATCTACATAGATATTAAAAATATTAAACACAATAATAGTTATTGAAATAATACTACTTCAAATAATAAAAATGTACCTCTCATAAAAGTTATTGGAATGACTTAATATTAATCATAACATCGAATCTCAATTGATTACGTAAGGATTTTGGTGCGTTGGTTTGATTGAATATTTACGCGGATCAATCGGAGGGGGGGCAGGTTTCAAAGCAGTTTTTTCATTAAAGTTAAAACATGGTGCTGTGAAGACTATGGAAAATCTGCTCAACTTTGGCAAATATTATAAACTTTGATTGACTATACAACAATGTCTTTAGAATAAAAGTAAATCTACAATGATAATGATTCGAATGAACCGTTTTTACATGGTGACTTTGAATGAGTTTTTATTTTTTATTTAATTTTTTTTGTAATCATGAGAAAAGTTTTTGCTGGTTTCTCTACAAAAATTGATAAAAGTTTATAAATTCTATGAACATTTATTATTACGATGTGCAAATCAAGTTAAAAATGAATTTTTTTATGAAAAAAAACACATCTTTTCCAATTTTTTTTAATAAATTGGAGAAATCGCTTTAACGATTTTTTTAAAATATAAAAACATTATAAAAATGTTAATACGCGTCGATTGACACCTTAGTGATCGAAAGATTATATTTGGTTCTCGAGATATAATGAATGACGTAAATGACCTTGAACGTTAAATGATTTTTTATTTTTTATTTAATTTTTTTTGTAATCAAGGAAAAAAAAATTGCTGGTTTTTTCACAAGAACTATTCGGAGTATATAAATTATATAAACATTGATCACTTAGATTTGAAAATCAGGTTAAAAATTTTGTGTTTTTGAAAAAAACCCTAATTTTTTGCACTTTTTTTTAAAAAATGAAAAAACGGCTCCAACGATTTTTTTAAATTTTTTTTAGATTCATAAAATTGTTAATACGCGTTGATTGACAACTTAACAATGAAAATCGCATGTTTAGTTCGTGAATTATAGCGTATAACATGGTTGACCTTCAAGGGGTGAAAACAGCAAAGCCCCCCGACCGAAGTGTCCCAAATACTAATCAGCTCTTAAGATTGCAAAGACGCTTCGATTGACACCTTAATGAAATCGATACGACTTTGTTTACGTGAGTTATGCTCGTAGAAAAACTGCCCGCGAACGCACATACGTACGTACGTACATACACACACACACACATACATACTTCTTTCTAAAAACACTTTATATATACTCTATAGACCTCAAAACGTAAAGAAAACTTGAAAATTTCAATTTCGATTTTCGAGGCGATTACAAGAACTTCCCATATACTGGGAAGTTAATAATGTTTAGAAGTGTTGTCCGAGCAGTTTACCTTTACCTTGCATGTCTTTTTGTGAGCAAGGGTTTTTTAAAGCTGTATAGCTTTTTAAATTGAATTCAATTGGCCGTCTGCGGACAGTGCTTGAGTTGACATTTAAGCCTAGCTCTTTCAGAACTTCTTTTGACGAGATAAACGGCTTTATTTTTATCATTTTTTTAATTTGTAAGTCATCTCTAATGGTAGTTTTACGCGGCCTTCACCAAAATTTATACTTTTCACACTACCCGTGTTTTTATATGTCCTAATCCATTTCGAAATTAAAGATTTGTTTATATTTAACGATTTGGCAATCTCTGTGTTTAATTGAAATCTATTATCGTATTGATTACGCTGCATTTTAAATTTTATTTTTTTAGACACAACCAAACCCAAAGGGAAGACGATCTTTACTGATCTAATTGACACGAGCATCAGAAAAAACTTCAACATCGGGAAATCTCCGTTATCTTTTGTTCTGACTGGGAATCGTAGCTGCATTTTGAAAGTTGCTTAGATTTTGCACAGCCTTTTTGTTGGTGTATTTTTTTTAAAGAACAGGTAAAATACTGATGTACTTTTTTTATTGCAGAGCTTTAAGCAACATGCTAACGTGTAAATTAAAAACAAAAAAGGAAAAAAAATCTTTATATTTTGATTGCAATTTTCCCTTTCATTCCGACAAGTAGTGAGTTGCTTAAGTTTTGCACAGCACTGTATATATATATATATATATATATATATATATATATATATATATATATATATATCCCCTTCGTTAAGGTGTCATTTGAGGCGTATCAGCAATAGCAAGAGATAATTGAATTTTGGTGAGATTTGGGTCATTCCAGGACATTTATTGCATAAAACTCGATTTGGAAAAACCCTGAATTTTCCAAAGTATTAGCTTAAATTTCACCAAAATTAAAAAATCGCATACGATGCATTCATTTTACAGTAAAAATCACTTTGTCAATCGCAGATTATGCGTATGAATAAATTTGACTTTGATGCTTTACAACAAAAATAAATATATGGCCTAACCTTAACTACAGCCATTTCAATTAGGCATTGTCGGTGATTGGTTCCCAATATGCTTTCACACTGTCAATTCTCGTACTTGTTGGAAACTACTAAACGCTCGGTGTTCCTCATAAATAAAAATCAACATCCTCTGACCCTAACAATTTTGGGCGAAGTATGTTATCACCTGCTCTCACTCCGCTGTGGTTGTCATCATGTTGATTCCACATATAAAATTGAATTTCAGCAACATTAACGACCCTTCCTTCAGCAAACTTTTGATGCCGTCTCAACCGAGCACAGTCAACAAATTTATATTAGTAAAATCATTTTAAGTGTGTTTCACAGAAAAGAGAAAATTCAACCCGAGGAATCCTTTTCGTCGATTGGGACCAGCCAAGGGAAAGCAGTTGAACAGAGAAATTGGAGTCAAGTTGAGGCAGGAAGCGTGTTCAGCCTGTAATACTCATTAAATTAGATTTTAGTCGAGCTCTTAGTTGCTAGCACCGATGACGGGTTAATGGAAAATGCCGGAAAGAATCAAAGTGAGTGATTCTCTTTAATACTTACCTGGCAACATCAGCCAATCTCCGAATTTTGAATATAAATGAAGCAAAAATCAGAAGATACAGTATCAAAAAATTCGGGAAATTGTTGATTGTTTCGAAGAGGTAAATGAGAACACATCCAAGAACTCCGATTCTTTTCTTGATAAAAAAGCTTTCATTGCGCACAACGCCTATAACTTTCAGATAAAATATGAATAAATTGACATTGAGTTTTCTTATGAATACGTGTTTTGACTTTGCACTTTTGTCAGAAATAAAAACGATACTCGATTCCGCTTAATTTCTAAAGGGAAATATGTGACATTGTTTTTACATGTTTTAATTATTACTAAAGAGTATATATGTATGTATATATATAATGTATATATAAGTGTATTGTATTTGTGTGTTCAACAACAAAACCATAAAAGCAACATGACACATACACACAGTCACAAAATTGACGGCTCAAGCAATAAATATGAAAACTCTTAATCATATATAAACTAATGGCCGTTTATTATCATATATTTCTTTATTTTTTATTCCATTGAAGACTAACAATACTAAAATGAATAAAAATTATACTAAAATTAATTAAATTAATTTTTTTAAAGAATTAAGGAAGAAGAAAAAATTAACAACAAAAATTCAAGGCACAAACTTCAAGATCACTAGAAAAATGTAAAATAATTTATTATTAGTAGTTAGTTGCATATCCTTTGACTTTGATTACTGCTGGTTGTCTTCTAGGCATACTTGTCGCTAACTTTTGGTTATGATTGGGCTAAATTTTGACATTCCCTTGTTATTATTGACTTCAGCTCGGATTTATTCGCAATTGAAAATTTTTAGATTTGTGGCTCAAGTACTGACCACAAATGTCCTATGGGTTAAGGTCTGGTGACTGAGGTAGAGTTTTTAATTGTTTCGGCGTATTATTAAGCAACCACATCTTTATAATATGTGCAGTGTGGTTCGGATCGTTATCTTGTTGAAACCAAAGCACATCCGATAGTCCTAATTTAATAGCACTTGATTTTAAATTCCTTTTCAGGATATTGAGGTATTAAATTTATCTCTTGTGGTCTCAACAAATTCCATGTTACCGACTCCTCCTTCAGACATGCAACCCCAAACCATCACATTACCTCCTCCATTTTTTACGGTTCCGCACAAATTTTCTTTCTTTAGCTCGGTATTCACTTTCCTCCGAACTATTTGTCTGTCATCAGAGCCAAATAGGTTGAAATTACTTTCGTCACTGAATATTATGTTTTTTTTTCAGAAATCTGGACCATCATTTACGTAAGTTTTCACAAACTCTATCAGTTTTTTTCTATTTGCTTCTGATATAAATGGCTTTTTACGGGCCATTCTTCCATTTAAACCATGGTCTTGCAATGTTCTTCTCATAGTTTCCTCAAATCTAGGTTTTTGTATCATATGAGACACTTCAGCCCTCACATTGTTAATCGGCTTATTTGGATATTTTTCTATTTCCCGTCGAATATATTGCTCATCTTTAGCTGACACTAACTTTTTTCGTCCGCGTCCCGTTTTATTTATTAAAATTCCGTGATTTTTCCATTTGTTGACTGCAGTTCTTACTGAAGAAAATGATCTCCCAACTATTTTCTCTACTTCCCGATATGTTTTACCTCAAACAGGCTTAATAATAATCTGTCTCTCCGCAATTGTGGCTTCTTTTTTCCGTTTACCCATTTCAGCTTTTTTTATTTATTAATGTAAAAATATTTAATTTTTTTTTTGAAAAAAAACACAAACTCAACTCAACTAGTCACTAACGTTCACCTAAAAATCAATATTTGTAAAGAATCAAAAGTAATTGCATCATCAAATTCTAAGAAATATCTTGTTAGATGCACTTGTGCTTTCAATTTTGTGTAGCTCGTAAGTGGTACAGTCGACATCAAGATAGCAAAATTTGCGATAGATTCCATTTTTTGGTATTAATTTTGTATACATTACAAAGAAGATTACGCACTTACAGAATAAAATGCCAATTCGATAAATTATCTACAATTGTAGTGACATTAAATAATATTTTGGCATTTATATGGTTATGCCTTCAATTTTGTGACTATGTGTATTTACAATATTTTCTGAAGTATTAAATAATTGAAAGCTTATTTCGACATGACTCCTCAAGTGACATTGATAATAGGAAGGCATTATACCTACAGATTTCTTCAGATGATGATGTTTCAAGAACTATGATCTCTGACTATTGAAACGAATCCAAAAAGCTTTCTTGTGTTCTTATTTTAAAATTTCATTACTCTAGGATTAGCTATTAATTACAGTATCAATTGAAATATGACTTTTTCTTCAAGAAATAATCGAATGTAGTTAAGACTTGAAAATAAGAAAGTGTTTATAAAATTGTAGCTAAGATATGATATTGATTTGTCTTTTAAAGTCTCAACCAACTTCACTTAACCATATTTACGAATACAAGCTAATGATGTGACTATTCTTTTACTTACAGACTCCGAATTAGAAGAACTTGAAACACCACCAAGATATCGTCCGGATTCACTAAGTGCCCTATGTCGAGCGACACGATTCTCCGAAGCCGAAATCAAGCGTATCTATCGCGGTTTCAAGGCCGAATGTCCAACGGGTGTGGTCAAAGAAGATACATTCAAGATCATCTACGCTCAGTTTTTTCCTCAGGGAGGTTCGTGCGGTACAGTAATCAGTCAATTCTATTAACAATTAATTATAGGGTTTGATATTCGCTATTTTCAGCCCTATAGTCAGGTAGAATTTTTTAGAAACTTTTGATGAGCACATTACCCGTTAATTTTCCAGATAAATATCTTATAAAAACCATTGATTCGTGAAATAAGTTGCCTCCTGGTCTTTTATTTTCTATTAGATTCAGAAAAAAATTGATGCACCATCTTGCGCTTTTTCTGTTTATGAGTTTTATTAAATAAATGATTGGAATATTTCACCCAAATAAATAAAGCAGTTAAAAACGATGGAGCAGAGGTTCAAGAAGTAGCGTTAACTAATCTTCACTGTAAGATAAAAATAAAATGTTGACCAGTACATCCTCATCATAATCATGAAGATATTATCATCATGAGTTCGCGTAGAGCTATGAATCTTTTATAAGGATAAATCCCTCAAACAGAACAAGACAGAAATTAATCAATTACATTTTGAGTAGTAAAAGAACCACCTCGAAAATAAAAATTTCCAGAAATGTGGTGTAAGTGCGATTCTTGAGGCCCACACGACTAACTTCACAGTGGGGCGAATAAAAAGGCCATAATTTGTTTTTATTAATAACTATTATTAATAATTACTATTATTGATAATTATTATTCTAAATTATTATAATTACTTTAATTTTTTTATTTTTTTTTCTAGCCAGACGAGGATGTTGAGGCTTTAGTAGAGAACGACCAGCTGGTCCTCTACTAAAGCCTCAACATCCTCGTTCTCCTCCTTGTCCTCCCCTCCTCGTCATCCTCCTTGTCCTCCTCCTCGTCATCTTCCTTGTCCTCCTCCTTCTGGTGCACCAGCTCGCCATCTCGGCCCCAGAATCCACAAGTATTTTTGAGGGCGTTTAAGTCTTATTAATAATAATCATTCATTATTTAGAATGTTTGATCGTTTCTGAATAATTATAATTGACATTACAACATATAATATTTGATTTTTATTAACAATATTGAATTATTTATAAAAATATCCAATTATTAAGTGCATTAGCGTCACTACTCCCATTTTCCCCAACCTGACAATATTATAAGTTTGGAATTCTATAAATTAATCTTGATTTTTTTAAACAACATTTTTTACAACCTTGATCAAAATTTTGCTAAAAAAGCACAATAATAATAATATTACTATGAAGGTATTTGCGATGTGCACGAATTAATAGTGCGTTTCAACAGTTTCAAAATTAAGTCTTTTTTTTCTGTTTTTTTTTTCATTCTCAATAAAAAACTGCTTATCTGATTTTGGTTAAAAGTCATTCAGTTTTACGTTATATAATTACGCGTCCAATGAAACCAGTCCTACGTCTATGCGGCCTTTATTCTTGAGATAATCGAGACGAAAAATAATTCCGAACGCACATACGCACATACGTACATACACACACACACACACATCTCTCTAAAAATGATGGGTTTGGATTTTAGAGACCTTAAAACGTGGAGATATGTCAAAATTTTGGATTTGCTAAATCGACCTCATTACAATAACTTCCCACTGGGAAGTTAAATATCAAAGCTAGAACCAAAATCCTTGAATTCTGTCCAAGAAGATAAGGCCTTCATTTTAAATCAATTATAATTTCTTGTAAGATATTCACGCATTCCGACATGGAAATATCTTAATAAGGTGTATAAATTCATTCAGGATACAAAGAAAGACTTTGTCAAGGAACAATCAAGAGAACAACAAAGTAAATATGTGTTTTTTTTAGATATTCGATCATAATTTTCAGGGGTTTTACTTGATTCAGTTACGATAAAGTAACATTGGTTATGAAATTCAAATTTTACTATTATTCTTGAATTTTCGTCGATTTGCATAAAAAAAACCTCATGGAATTCTCATGACTATTTTGTTCAAAATCATGTAGGCGGATATATGATCGCACGTCAACCAAAAGACAAGAGCAACTCTAAGTACATCACAACGCTCCCAATAAACATTCGGAAAACATATTGTATGTTAAATATCCAATATGATGTCCATATTCGTATAATATCTATGCATTATTTATTTTCACCACAATGCATTTTTTGTGAACTCATAAACTTGATTTATTTCGTAGCTCTTTTTATCTTTTTTCCCTTGAAATTCTTCTTTTATGAATGTTATCTGTCTGTCTCCAGCATTTCAACCCTGAAGATATCTATCATTTGCTTCACATTTTGTATAATACTTTTCTCAGAAAAAAGCGGAGATAAATTCGCAACAACATTTTTTCAAAGCTTTCCAATATATTTTTTGGCAACATGCTTTCGGGAAATAAATATGAATTCATCTCAATCGATTTCATTGCAAAAGAAACAGTAAATCTGAACATGATAAGTATTGATTTAATGTTCTTTTATATGGTTTTATTTCATCTTCCATCGAATGGACAAAAGTGTAATCCATTTATCGGTTTCCCGTATAAACGTGTCTAATCTATATTTCTATCTGTTGGGTATATCCGTGGATATGGAAATGTATATAATCGGAATGGAAATCTGAAACTTATTTTGATACGTCGCTTTTTTTGTACATTTTAACGAGAAGTTTTCTTTCAACTTTGCGATTATCAATGTACCATAAAAATGAGTAACGTTTAGTTGAGAAAAGCACACCTAACAACAACTTTTGGAATTTGAAGGTACTGCCTGCATAAAAATTACTTGTAGTCAAAGGACTACTTCAACGATAGGATCAACAAAACGGTCGAGGTTACATGAATACTAATGAAAATTGAATATGGTGAGAAGCATTCCACCATCAATTGTTTGTGGACTTTATGAAATGAAAAGGCTATTTTTCTGAGCAAGTATCAGAGTGTCCTTTATCGTTTTCAAAATTATTTTGCGGTCAGTATATTATCGTGAGATCATTTTAAACATAGTTACTATAATTTCTTCTAAAAACACGTCTAGTAAACCTTCTTCCTAACCAAGAAATCCAAAATTGATCAAACTCCAAACTAAAGTTGCGATGATCATTTTCAGCAGAATCTGTGAAAAATATTGAATATTTTAATCATCTCAATAAAAAAGAAATAGCGTCCTGGAGCACATGATATTCTTTTCCACTATCTTTACAAATAGTCAAAGGAAGAGGCAAAACGTTCGTGCCATTAATAACGCATAATACGCTGAAATTGAAATGCAATGGAAGTGAATTTGTAATTTCCAGCAGAAAAGCCATTTACGATAATACCAGGATGACGGAAATTCTTTATTGATAAGTTCATGCTTCCTTCAATGGCCATTGGGATTTCACCTGTACATTCTGTGTACCGTTGTCACATCTTTTTGTCATTTCAACGAGGGCTTCGTTATCGTTTATGCTAGCAACTATTTATAGCTGAAGCTTTCGTGTAGGCTTATTGTGTACTTCTGGGTATTAAAAGCCCATTGAGAAGGTAATATTAGTAAATTTCGAAAGTTATTGGGCATTATGTCTGACAGACGACAGTTTCCTTTTTTGGTATCATCAATCCTTTGTTCGGTGGACACATCCATCTTGATTAAGTTGGACTGCGTTTTACATTCATTGTTTATGTACTTTAGATATTTTTCGGAATATCAATGACGTTGTCGAGACACATATGTATTTTTTTGAAAATTGGTGACATCCCATTTTATTTCTTCATTTATCACTCGTACCACTAACCACGTCAGCAATATTTGAATAGCAAGATTGAATACTATTTTACATAACCAACAATCCCATATTGGAAATTCATAATCAAGTCAGTTGTACTTCCGAGGCAGATTTCTTCAAATTTGATTTATGAACATAGTTTTTCTTTACACTTTGTTCACTGCAATTTTGGCAAAGTACATCTTGCATAAAATAACTGAAGGTAATTGAAAATACTTTGCGCTCAACTTACGTATTTAAGTCTTTGTATGAGAAATTTTGACAAAGGCCAAACTGTCCTGTCCAGAGTCGAACTGAGGGTATTTTTTATTCTTGTTAGCATTCACAGTTCCGAATGTTTAAGAAACTTTATTCAAAATGTTGCATGGTTACTTCTGTAAAAAACGGTTTAAAGAATTGGAAGCATGTGATATTCATATCACACATGCCACAATGGAATTTATGAACGAATTTCAATGCGGTATCCCTGTAGGTACAGTTTTTAGATACATAGTTATCACTTTTGTAACCATATCCATTTTAAATTAATAGAAAAAGTTCGCATTGTGCTGCAATTACTCAGTTTGCAACACTCATTAAATACCATGTTACGTTCGCCGCGCAACGTGGTCGACCCAAAAAAAACCATAAGGACTGCCCTGTTTTCGAAGACCCCAAACCATCGTGAGAGTAAACGCTGTTTTTTTTTTGAAAATTGCTAATGTTACGTTCGCCACTTCACCCAACCAAGTTATGATTGAATTATATTGTTATTAATGAATGATATTGTTATTATTGAATAACATTGTAGGGAGTAAGCCAATTTAGGCTAGAGGGTTGAATGATATAAATATAGAGATGTAGGTATGTTAAGAATATTGGATTATATAGATAAGTAGGTAGTAAGGTTTTTATGGAGAGTGTTCCTAACCGTGCGCGCGAAGTATCTTCAACAGCAAAATGCATTACAGTAAACGTCACAGACCCTGCAGATAAGTTGCCAGCAATCACGCCAACAAACAAACGCTCACATAATCGTCGCAATAGATTCAAATCCAGGCTCGGCCTGGTCTACGATACGCCAATGGAGTCTACTATGCGCCTGTGATACCCACAGCCATTGGTACTTGCAATTCACTATGGTTAACGACTGCCACGATTATTTCACCTGCACTCCAACCACATCCCACAAGCAGCAGTTACAGCATTCCCCCCGCAACGAGGTGCAACGCTCTGACCAAACCCACAAAGTTTAAATCCCCAGCTGACGTGCGTCGCCAAAACCGGTCCCAAAGCTAGGAAAGCTTTGATGAGGTCAGCAAACTCGTGGGCCATTGACCGTCGATGCAGCAAACGGGATCGGGATTTTTCCCATAAATAGGGTCACGGAACAGATGACGGGATCTTTTTGGTCCGGAATCTTTGTCGGTGCGGAGCTTGAGGAGTCGAAGCCTAGATCTTTTTGGTGGGGAATCTTTGTCGGTGCGGAGCTTGAGGAGTCGAAGGTTAGATCTTCTTGGTCCGGAATCTTTTTTGGTGCGGAGCTTGAGGAGTCGAAGGCTCGTGCGTTGTGGTGCGATCTTTTTTTGGGTGTGAGTCTTGGACGGTGCTGGTCTGGATCTTTTAGTGCGGAGTCGTGAACTGTAGAGAAGCTAAGAGGCGAACGGACGGCAAGGCGGTAACCAGACGACAATCGGCGAACGAGCGAGATCAGGAGTCAGGAAGCAGCCACCGGAGTAGATTAAGAAGAAACAAAATTGTAAGTAGTAGTAGCCTTAGATAGGGATAAGCTAGGTTTTTTAGAAAAAACAAAAGAGTTCATTGAATTAGATTGTCGTTATTGTGTGAAGTGGCGAAGCGGAAATCGCGTTTTCGACTCTTCGGGGCGTCTGTCCCAAATTTTCTATTCGGTCGGTGGTTTTGAATCGTCGCGAATCCTGTTCCCGTTTCCGGATTCGCGGACAGGACCGTCCCGGCGCAAAAACGGGTGGCACCCTTTTAAAAAAATATTCCCACACCCCTCTTCGCGGGTTTAAGCCAGGTGGGACTGTCCAAACCGCGGTGAGGATCGGCTGCTGTGCAGTGTTGAACGTTACGCGAAATATAGTTGTAACAACCATTGAATTCATTTTTTAAACGTTTTTTTCTGGTGCATGAATTCGATGAAATAGTTTCTTTGAATTTTTCGTACAAAGTTTATATTGAAACAGCTTCAAATACATTTATGAAATATGAGGGTCTGTTCTTTCAACGTCCTAATCAATCAATTGGTTCAAAATATTTCTCTTGGATACTTTCACGAAAATAACACTGAAAATTTAAGGTCAGTCTCGTAAAAGGTCCACAAATCACTAATGAAACTCATTTTTGAAAACATTTACAACAAACAACTAAGAAAAATGTTTTAGTTTTTATTTTGTTTCAACAAATATTTTTGTCAAAACAATTTCTTGAAAATGCCGGCGAGGATAATTTTTCTAAAATTTAGTTTCAACAATTTGTGATGGCCAACATCTTAAACAACATCCATTCAGCTATTTTGCTTTTCCGATGGTGCCTTCAAAAGTACTAGAATTCATGATTACCATGTATGATTTTTTCAGTTTAATCTTAGTAGATAAATTTAAAATTAAATCCATTTTCGGTTTTTCTGAAACACAAATTTTTTAAGAAGAAGCTAACCTCCAATTTAGTGTCTTTTTGCGTCAGCAACTTTTCAATGTTAGCTCATATTTGGTTTCTTGAAAGTAAATTGAAAATATTTTTTGGTTAATTTTAAGATTCTTAACGGATGATAATTAATGCAGTGTTTTATTCAAGACAGCTATGTTTCCAAAACTAATGAGAAAATATTGAATTTTAAAGTTTATTTCAACGCCAACCCAATCCTAAGCTTCTATATAAATTTCCAGGCCAGGCGACAGCATGTGTACGAATATTCATGTGCCAGTTCTTCATATCTACCCTTGAAGTGAAATGGTCAAGGACACGACTTTCACTCAAAGAACGCACATCACAAATATTCAATACGACATGTTTCAGAAACTTCATTGGAGTCGATGTTCCGAATATCTCCAAGGGTCATTTTGTGGATGAAGAAATCAAAATGGTTTCCACATTCATTGTGTGCACAAGGCGCAAAAAGTCCAAGACGCAGCATTTCTTGCTGGGAATGGGTTTGATGATGGGCACTAAGTAGATAAAACTCCTAAGAGTTTGTCACAATTCCCTTTTGCGTTGTAGACACAATCTAGAGCAAAAAGGACGAAATTCCAAATGTAGTAACGCAAAAAAATGAGAGACAATAAAAATTCCAGAGGTAGTCCCCGGGGTGGCGAAATGACAAAAAAGGGAAATCAATTTCAACTGGGCGATCTCAATGCTAGAGAGAAACATCACAAACTATATTTTTTGGCCGATAAACAGAATGACGCTTCTCGCTCGTAAAATAATATCGTCAATCAAGTGAACTTGCCCTGGAATCATTTGTGACATGGCTGGGAACGGGTACGAAAGCAATGTGGAAATTAGGGCCACAAGCAGGACGAAACAAAGTTGTGAAATTATTATGAGCCACTCATAAAAGGCAGGATTGTGAGCTCCCCGGGAGTTGATAGCCCGATGAACTGGGATTCGATGGAGTGTTTCTGTTTTTGTCATAATGAGATGTTCAAGCAGTCGTTGAAATGTAGTAAAATTATATTAAGATGCCTGTGGAGCGTAGTTTTGTGAGATTGGAGGATATTGATTTCAATGAGTTTTTTTCTCATCTATGTTTTCTTGCGAGTCAAAGAATTGAATTTGTTGTGTATTTATGAGTTCTGTGAAGCGGTATTGACAAAACTGCCAATGGGGTTTCTAGAAGGCATTCAAAAAGTTATTAGTTTACCACCAAAAAATGTGTTTCAAAGCACGGCTATCATATTCATTTCTACCATATTTCTTTCATTTCGTTTGAAAATAATTGTTTATTTATTTATTATTCAAGCCAAAGCAAGGCATTGTTTGTGGAAATACTTTCAATCTCTTGAAAAAATATAGTCATCGCCAAACTAAAACTACTTTCTTCATGCACCTGTTTACACACTATTCAAAACTACAGTTTACACACTATTCAAAACTACTACTACAGACATTGATTGTAACAAAACGTGCTCAAGAAAGAAATTAGTAAATAATAACAATATATTCTCCCATTTGATAAAAACCTTAGTAACGATGTAGAATTGACTATCTGGTAAAAAACTTGATCATTTAAGTTTTTCTGAAGAAAACGTTAGCCTTCCTTGTTGATAATGGTAGCCAGCGAATAGTTCAACACATTGGAATAATTTATCTTTACTACCGTAAAACATTTTACACTTCTTGTTCATTTCAAACTCCACAAAGTGAACGCGCATTCAACTTTCTTTAAATTTAGAGATTTTGTAATGAATTTTTTTACAATCACAGTTTAATAATTTGAACGAAACTTATTTTTTTTAATAAATACTTTCAATGTGGAATTTCATCAAACTTACCGCTGATCGCAGTCTCCATATATTAAATCGACTATGGCAGATTATAAAATGAATTGAGTTCATTAAAATGTTTACGTAAATTCATATATTCACCGAATATAATAACCATTTTCCACATGTATCCAATAATAATAATGTGAAAAGCAACGAGACAAATCTAAAATAGAAAACTCTCAGATAACTGAGATGAAAGAATTAATAGCAGTAGTGTCCACTTTTCATTCCTGAAAATGACCGAATAACTTGAAACTAAATATAACTCAATAAACTGCATAAAGTCTGAATATTCAATGTACGTCTTAAGAAAGAAATATCTAAAATGATATGAGAAATGACATGAGGAGTTCACGAAAACAAATATTTTAGTAAGTATAGGGTGGACCATCCGTTAGTTTTTTATACCGAAAAAACACACTTTTTGTGGGAGAAGTTCGGAAATCTTTATTGATTATAAATTGTTGGTCTATAGCAATCATGTATGAAACACAACATCGCACATATTCCCACCCCAGCTCCGTTTACAGGTTCTTATTCGAACATCAAAATTTCCGATGGCTTTTTCCAGTATTAGCGTTAGTATGGCCTCAATTTCAGCGCTAATGTTGCGCTTAAGGTCTTGAATCGTGCGGGAGGCATACGCGTACACTTTACTTAAAAAAAAACAAAGATAATAATCACAAGGTGTTAGGTCACACGATCTTGGCAGCCAATTGACGTCGGAATTCCTCGAAATTATGCGGTCCGAAAAATTTTCGTGCAATAAGTTGATGATTTGGCGAGATGTGTGAGCTGTAGCTCCGTCTTAATGGAACCAAAGATTGTTGACACCCATACCATTAATTTCCAGCCACAAAAAGTTCTTTATCATAGCCCGATAACGGGCGCCATTGGTGGTAACAACCTTTTCCTCATGGTCTTCGAAAAAACGGCCCAATGATACCGCCAGACCAAAATGGTTGTTCATGATATTCATGAGGATTTTCAGTCCCCCAGATTCTGCAGTTTTGCTTGTTACCATGGCTACTGAGGTCAAAATGAGCTTCGTCCGAAAAGACGATTTTGGCCAAAAAACCCTCACTTTTTTCAAGCATCCAATTAACGAAATTTCGACGCTGCTGATGGTCTACCTGGTTTAGTTCTTGAGTTAGTTGGATCTTGTATGGGTGTAGGTGAAGATCAACACGCAAAATCTGCAATAATGTGGTCCGAGCGATGCCTAATACCTGTCCACAATGTCTTGTCGATGTGGACGGACACTTTCACTTACTGCGGCAATTTTTTTAGGAGTACGAACCGGACGAGCATATGGATATGGTCTACGTCCCTCCACGGAACCAGTTTCTTCAAAACGTTGGACAATTTTACGTATTCCAGGCTCTGTTGGACGTGAATGGTGTCTAAAACTATCCCGAATTTTGCGAAACGGTTTTTTACAGACCGACCATTTTCGTAATAAGTTTGGATAATTAAAATGCGTTGTTGTGTTGTTGTTCACGTTTGCCAAACCTTTGACAGTTTATATTTGCTTACCAGCTCTCACATGTGGTATGTCAAATATAGTTAGTTAAAAAAAAACAGAAACAAACAAAACAACATCCAGAATGAGAAAACCAAAATAAAGCAGCATATATTATCAGTTTGGACAATTCGATTAACATAACGTGAATTGAACCCAGACTCAACACCTATTGCGAACTAGAACTTGACTTCTTATAGAAACGTTCTATGGGAACCTGATCCAGACATAATCACCAAAGTATTATTAAATTTGAACTATTCAAAAATTTACCCTCAATAATGCTACATATTTTTCAGGAAAAATTATAAGGAAGATAAGCATTGCAAAGCATTTCTGTTATTTTTTCATTCATTTTTCAATTAATTACTTTTTCATCTAATACTTTTCTTAACACTGTCATGTTTTTCCAAAATGTTGCTGTTAATCTTTTGCTTTTTGTTTTTCTGGCATATAAATATATTCAAACGTGAGCAACATTATTTACTAAATTTAAAAGACATTCAGCTAATATTATATGACATAAATATTTATCATTATTCTTTAAATATCATTTTATTCGAGAAAATCCACCATCTATGCTTTGCAGACTTTTTTCGTTTGTCTTGGAAAAACATAAGAAGTTTATTGTGAGCGATTTATAGAACTTACAAAGCAACAGCAAATATGAGCTTACCAAAAAAACATGTGTAATGTGTATATCCGCGCAATTTTTGTACTTAAATTTTGGTTCTACATCCTACATAAGTATTAAGGCTATATTTTGTGGGATATTCCATGAAAACATTGCATTTTGGGAAGTTTTTTAGTCGAAATATTTATCAATATTTCACTGCAAATAATATTCAAAAAATATATCCGTTCATTTTTTCATAAATTTGAAAAATCATTAAAACATCCTTATCAAATAGATCATCGCCTCTAATAATTGTTGACCGCTCTTTGTGAGTTTCCTGGCGTAGGCACAATCGTGTTTACTATTTTCTTCAAAAATTCTATTCCAGCAAACATGCTTGCTTCGTTACATCATTTAACATTGAATCGCGAAGGACTTATCCAAGGTCCGATGTTGTCATTTGAGATTATTAAGCCTATTCCGCGATGTACATTACAGGAATTCTTATTTTGGAAAACACGTTATTTCAATCAAAAATTCAGGGAATATTTTATGAATGGTTTAGGTGCTGTAGTACAATCAAAAAAAAAATTATAAGAAAAAAGATTATCCAACCTAACAAAGAGCTACCAACTCAATGGTTGAAAATTTAATGAAAAACATTTAGATCCATTCCTAAAATAAAGTAAAAAAAAATTAGTTAAATTTGAAGAAATTTAAATTGATTGTTTAATCTCTCTTTTTCAGCAAACACAGGCCTTTATGCACATTACGTTTTCAATACATTGGATCAAGATCATAGTGGTATCGTTAGTTTTGAGGTAAGTAAACAAGCCGCGAGGTGCGATCCTTGAGGTCCACACGGTCAACTTCCCAGTAATATCTACATGAATATTAAAAATATTAAACTCAAAAGAAATTATGAAAAGACTACTACTTTAAATAATAATAATGAGGGGTACTCATAACCGTAATTGAAATGACCTAATATCAATCATATCATCTACTGTAGCGTTCATTGATAACGTAAGGTTTTTGTTGGGTGGGGGGTGGATTGGTTTGATTGACTATTCACGCAGATAAATCGGAGGGGGCGGGCTATAAAGCCTTTGTTACGTTATTTGTTATTTTTATATCGATGCTTGAAGGACAAAAGAGCGCTAGCAAAAATGATTGCATTCTTGTTATTACGCTCACTGAAGAGGTTTTCTCGCAAGGTGTCCATTTTAAATAATTTTGTTCAAAATTGCCATGACTTCGGCATAATCATTGAATTTGTGAATTTTCACGAGCCGTTTTTAGGTTTTTTTGGATCATGCAAAAAAATTTGGCCAGTTTCTCTTCGAAAACTATTAGGACGGTAAATTTATTTGTATGATACATTCAAACATACATTGTTTTCAAACTAAAGAGTATTTTTAAGATAATCGTAGTCCGAATTGTGTGCATAGTTTTATAATAAACTGCTCGAGCGCTATTGAATCGATTTCAAAAAATGCTGTACAAATTGAAAAATCGACGGAAAATATGACAAATAAATTTGTAATTCTTGTAGCTTAATAAATGTCCTTGATTCTGCCAGGACGTATTGAAGCCATTCTTCAATACATTCTTTAGTCTCTGTAAATTAAAAAAAACACCTTGATCTTTTGCATTCTGGTTTGCCAACATCATGTTTCCTTAATCATGAAATGCGTAAAAGGAAACAAACTACTGAGATATCTTGGTATATTGAAAGGTGTACAAAAAGGATAAAACTTCCGTTACTACGCTTTTCCACTAGGTAATCACAAGATCCTTTCGTGAGCTCAGCATAATTTCAAACAATGAACAAAAGTACTTACCTCCACTACCTTCACGCTTCTGACTAGAATCCAAAGAAGATAAGTAGGAAACCCTCGAGAATCAGGTCATTCAACAGGTCACTGGTAAAGTTAATTACGCCACACAAAAGCAACTCCTTTCAAAGCGTGTTTTCGAGTCGTTCCTCGTTTTCCCATTAGTTGTCAGCTCGTTTAACATTTATTAGGACATTTTCCAGGGGAAATGTGGGCGTAAACGGAACTAAGAAAAATCACCATCCACTATTCTAAACGTTCTTTGCCGAGGTGAAGATTTTATCTGGTCGGCAATGTAACACAAGACGTTGGTAATTAGAGAACGTGTAAATGGATCGAGACTATTAAGGAAGTGAGATTGTTTCGTTTTATTCTTATTATTCTTTTGGATGAAGCGGGCGATAAGATTGGCTTTCTGTCTCCAGAAATTGTCATGGTAAATTGTTTTTTATCATTTAGGGTGTGACGTTTTTGCGAAGATATCAAATAAATTAGTTCGCCCAAGATACTGCGTTTCATTTTAATTCTAATCTTGAATCATCAACTATGTTGTTTACTTTTTAATTTTCTATAAATTTTGCCAAATATTTATATGAAGTAGGCGAAAGTAGTCAAAAAATGATAAACAGTGTGGGTGTAAATTCTACAAAAAATTTTAATATTTCAATAACAGATAGTGATTTCGTCCAGCTTTAAACGGTTTCACCAAAAAAATTTGCAAAGCTCGAAAGATTTTGTGTCTACAGAGTATAAAAAATTTAGAATACATTCTAAATATAGAAAATATATGTATTTATTTTTCGGCTGTATGAAAACACCAATCTTCTTTAAGAAATAATTGAATTTTCCTTGAAAATTTAACTTTTAAAAACAAATTAAGAGGCCAAAATAAGAATGAAAGTTACAGTGAAATGTTTTTAACAGATTACAGTTGCCAAAAGTGTTTTGTTTCTTCAAGAAAAAAAATTCCTTGAATACGCAACTTTCTTATAAATTGTATATAAAATGTTCCCTACTTCTCAATAACCAATTGCATTGCATGTTTTAACGTTAGCTTTGTACTTTGAATTAGCTTACACAAACCACATGCAGCCGTGAAAAATGAAGAAAAAAACACTTTTTCCTTAGAATTTAAAACTTTAAGCATCCTTGTTCTATCAATCTCATAAAATTCGAAAAATGTTATTAAAAAAAATATTTCATTCGTGAATGTGCACTTTTCTCAAAAACTATTGAATATGTCGACTTGAGCATTGTAATTGATCATAAGTGCTTTATAAATATATAGAAATCCACCTACGTTTCGTTTTTATTCCAATTTTGGAAAGAAACAACTGATTAAATTGTTGTTGTTTTTTGTTGAAAATACATCTATTCATATTCATATTGGCTTACTTAATTTTCTGTTCACTTTACTATAACTTTCAATCATATTGAATGAACGGAAACTGAAAAAAATAAGCTTTAGAGACTAACTCAATAAAGTCTTTTTAGCATTTAAAAAATGGCAAGATTTGAAGTTCAATGTTTTTTATATTCAGCAATAATGTCTTTGAGCCTGATATACGACTGCCTTGAAAAGTAAACTCAGAAATGCAGACAAAGCATACACTGATAATACTGAAGAATCTTAGAGCGAAATAAAATAAATAACAAGCCGTGAGGTGCGACGCATGAGGTCCACACGGTCAACTTCCCAGTAACATCTACATAGATATTAAAAATATTAAACACAATAAAAGTTATGGAAATAATACTACTTCAAATAATAAAAATGTACCTCTCATAAAACTTATTGGAATGATTTAATATTAATCGTAACATCTACGGGAGCGTCAATTGATTACGTAAGGATTTTGGTGCATTGGTTTGATTGATTATTCACGCGGATCAATCGGAGGGGGGACAGGTTACAAAGCAGTTTTTTTCATTAAAGTTAAACATGGTGCTGTGAAGACTATTGAAAATCTGCTCAAATTTTGCAAATATTAATAAATTTTGATTGACTATACAACAATGTCTTTAGAATAAGAGATTTAAGATATAATGATTCGAATGAACCGTTTTTACATGGTGACTTTGAATGATTTTTTATTTTTAATTTAATTTGGTTGTAATCATGAGAAAAGTTTTTGCTGGTTTCTCTACAAAAATTGATAAAAGTTTATAAATTCTATAAACATTTATTATTACGATGTGCAAATCAGGTTAAAAATGGAATTTGTTATGAAAAAAACACTACTTTTCTAAAAAAAAAATTAATAAATCGTAAAAAACGCTTTAACAATTTTTTTAAAATATAAAAACATCATAAAGATGTTGATACGCGTCGATTGACACCTTAATGATGGAAAGATTATATTTGGTTCTCGAGATATAATGAATGACGTAAATGACCTTGAACGTTTAATGATTTTTTATTTTTTATTTTTTTTTTGTAAACATGAAAAAAAAATTTGCTGAATTTTACACAAGAACTATTTGGAGTATATAAATAATATGAACATTGATTACTTAGGTTTGAAAATCAGGCTAAAACTTTTGTGTTTTTGAAAAAAAAAACCCTAATTTTTGGCACTTTTTTTAAAAAAATTAAAAAACGGATCCAACGATTTTTTTAAAAATTTGATAGATTCATTAAAATGTTAATACCCGTCGATTGACACCTTACTGATGAAAATCGCATGTTTGCTTCGTGAGATATAGCGCATAACATGGTTGACCTTCAAGGGGTGAAAACAGCAAACCCCCCCGACCGAAGTGTCCCAAAAACTAATCAACTCTTAAAACTGCAAAGACGCTTCGATTGACACCTCAACGAAGTCGATACGACTTTGTTTACGTGAGTTATGCTCGTAGAAAAACTGCCTGCGAACGCACGTACGTACGTACGTACATACACTCACACACACACATACATACTTCTTTCTAGAAACACTTTATATATACTCTATAGACCTCAAAACGTAAAGAAATGTTGAAAATTTCAATTTCGATTTTCGAGGCGATTACAAGAACTTCCCATGTACTGGGAAGTTAATAATAAAAAATAACACTAATAGCCAAGTAAATAACGATAAAAGTTAATCCTATCAACATAAGACGTTTCAAATATTGCTATTGAATTTTCACGGTTTATTTTAAAGATATCCTAATTCAAAATAAGTTTTAAACCATTTCAAATGTATCTGAAAAGCTTACTAAAGTACCTCTTCAGACCGGGTTCTAGTATAAAATGCAGGTGGCTTTGTCGAAAAGGCTCTTTAAAAAAAACTACTTTACAACTAGTATTGTCCTTTAACGACCCGATATCAATATATACTTCACGTATAAATAATTATTTGAACACATTTTTATTATTCTTTCATAAACTCAATGATTCAATAATGAGTGAGGAATGCTTCTCACTTTTGGTGACCTTGTTAAGTTTCTATTACGGTATGAAAATTAAACTCAAATTGGTGTCTTCAACATTTTAATTAGTCCATCATCCTATTTGTTCATCACTGACTCTCACGTACGCTATGTTACATGTTTCAAATTGCAAAGTCCTTAATCTCAACAAGTTGCATCAAACACATCAAGACACTTTGTAACAAAGCAAATAACCTTCCGCTCCAACAAAGAATACAAAATCACTACTTGCTTTTGAAAACCTTCACCCACACTTTCTATCTTACTCTGCAGGATTTCGTTCAAGGACTCTCGATACTTTCGCGAGGTTCAATGGAAGAGAAGCTACGATGGACCTTCTCGCTGTACGATATAAACGGCGATGGTTATATCACGCGAGAGGAAATGACTGACATTGTGACTGCCATATACGAGCTCGTCGGCCGACTTCCTGATTCCTGTCCCGAGGAAGAGAAAATTAAGGAAAAGGTAGAACGACTTTTTCAGGTAAGTGCACACTCCAGATAATTTTCTTCTCACTTGCTGCAGCTTTTCAAATCACAAAATAACGGTTTGCGGGGAGCATAAAGAAAAAAGCAGATTTCACATTGTCTGGCAAGCAATTTCAATTCTAATAAAATGAGGATAATACTTGTTTGGATGATTGCAGTCTGGCTGGATGAGATGTGGGGCAACAGATTGAGGGATATTTTATAAATGGAAATTGTTTCGCAAAGTAGTTTTGAGGTTGGATGGTTCTGTCGGAGTCTTTCTCAGAATCAGGTTTCTGGAATCATTGCTTTTTCGTTAAGCATCGTTCTTTGAGTAACAGAAAAATGATGTTTCCGGATTGGCTTTTGATCTTTAAATCATGATATGTTAAACGGCCTGAGATGAATCCTAGAAATTCATAAAATATGAACTGCACATTTGTAAAATTTTCGGCGAAATATGAGTTTATTTGAAAGAATTTGCAGTCTATTATTGACTATGACATGAACACTTCAACATTGAAGATATTCAGCAAACAATACTTTTCATTTTCTGTATTTCCATTTCGACTTCCAGAAAATGGACATCAATCGTGATGGTGTCGTCACACTTGACGAGTTTCTCATGTGCTGTAGAAACGACGAGGCAATATCACGTTCCATAGCCGTTTTCGATACATCATTCTGACCATATCCTCCCGATGCAGGCGGACAGTGTCCTCAGCGTAATTATCACCGCAAAAAAAGGCAACCAGCACCAAATTCGACGAGTCAACCGCCCCATCAAAGACACCATAGAAAAGATTTGCAATCGAATAATAAGAAGAATCCCGAACTAGGTGTCCACGAAGATAGCAACGAGGATCTAGGGAAAGGTGAACCAGGAGAAGCATCTGCAATATGTCGCCATTGTGCACGTCCAAGAGATCAACTAATGGCCCATCGTTATAGATTTAATGTGAGTTTAGTGAACAATAAAAATACAGCCAGCAAAGGTGGCAGCAATAGCAATTGTAGTGCAAATCGGAATAGCAGGCAGGCAGCGCCCTCGACATCAGCTACTTCGAATCACAGGAAGCGATCCAAAATGCGCCGCCGCGATTTGAATTTTGGCGAGAAATCCGTTAATGATGGTAGTGAAAAACATAACTGCCAATGTTTGACAGCCAGTGCAGCCGCAGGACTCAATAATAGCTACAACAATATGGAATGTGAACGCGCGCCAATTAGTTCTAGTCAACCCTTAACCAGTGATCAATTACATGCTCCCGATTCGCCGTCTCTAGTAAGAGTTCGAACCTGGTATACAGTAGCCAAACAGGGTGTTTCGTGTTAACATACTATTTACTATGAACATTACATTTGGCACAGACTAGGCGCAGAGGCTAGAAAGCAGTGGTTTCTTGCCAAAATAGGTGACCAGTTTCTTTTTGCAGCCAACGAAAGCTAACAAAAATTGAAAATTCTGATGTTTTTTTAAAATTTTTGCATGTAACTGCTTTCTATTCTTTTGTTAAAACTCCTAAATTTTAATGCTTTGACATAGTTCCTCAACTATTTATCACAATTTTCAAACATAGATATGTTTAAAAAACATCTTATATGTTCACCAACCTTTTTCGAACTGTTGTTTCAAAGAATTATTTAAGATTGATATATTATTTGCAAGTGTAATTCAGTACCCGTTAAATTTCATTAGCTACAAGAATACTGAAAAAGCTAGTGGCTGCGTCACACATGATCATACCTCCCCGAATTAATCACTCTATTGAACCACTGCATATCTATGCATAAACAGTAATTATTTTAGGAAATGCAACAAAAGATAGATTATCGTTTCTATCAATGAAAATTATAGCGATTATTGTATTACATATTAAGAATGAATCAACATTTTGTATCAAAGTGTATAAAGTTTGGCTATTGTTTTAGAATTGCAAATTTTGATGAATTATTTCATTTGTTTTGTTTTAAATGTATATACTATGTTAGTTGTAAAAAATCAAATTAAAATTTTAAAAACACTGTTCGCGTTGTTTAAACCAATGACAATTGAAATCTCAATAAATCCTAAAGTTACACAGAAAATTAATTTTTAACATTGTGCATATACATTAACAATCGTTTTCGTTTTTCTTCTTGTTATCGATACATAAACATGTTCAAATTAAATAAATGTTATCCTTTCAAGCTTTGTTTACGTGTTGAAATTTTTTATGTTAGTTGTAATTAATATATTGAAAAAAGACACAGGAAAAATTAACAAATACTATGAACTGGCCTGAATTTCGAATGATTGAAGTTCTTTGAATATTTTATGTGTGACAAATTTCCCGGGCTGAAAAGAAATTATTTTCGAAATACAGTAGAATCTCGAAAAAGTTAACCGAAATGTCCCAAGGGTAATTAACTTTTTCGAACTATTAACTTTTCTAAGTGGTTTTCAAAATTGAAAAAAATACAATAATAAGTATAGATTTTTCGTAAATAACACGCTAAATTTATTTCAATGACTTAGTTTTCATCATTACAAAAAAAATTTGTACCGGCTGGTTTATGGTTCTCAGTCACTCTTGATCATTTTCGTGCGATATATTAATTAATTTGTGTGGAGTGGTTTGAAGAAGCAGTCGAGACTTGTTTGTTTCTTTTCTTTTGTGTAATAGCTCTAGATCATTTTCGTACGCATATGGACAAAGTCTGCCACCTTATTTGCATCGTTATTGTTTTCAAACAATTTTATCAAGATATTGATGCTTTCAACTGCTTTCGAGAAGCTCACTTTTGGTTGTTGAATATCTTCCTCGATAATTGACCCGTCGTTATCATTATCGGAAACTTCGAAATCATCGTCATCTTCCGCAATTTGATCCTTGTTCCAATTTTCAATGACATCAATGCTGATGTCAACATTATCACCCAGCTTCGACATCAACAATTGAACTTCTCGAAGTGTATGGTCGTAAGCACTATTTGATTTAATCAATTTAGACAACGGAATGTCGTCTTCACTATCGTATTGATAGGAGACAAATTGCCCCTTTAGTGACCGAAAAAAGCGGTTGGTTTGAAAAATTCATACGCTCAGAAAAGTTAACTGAAAAGTTAACTTTTCAGAGCGGCACGTGGAAGCTGAAATTCAGTTAACTTAACCGAGCGATTAACTTTTACGCGAGTTAACTTTTTCGAGATTCTACTGTAAAAGCACTAGATATTTTTGATTCTTGAAAAGACACTCACCTTACCAACACAAGTTTCCTTAGAATAAATTATCAGCTTATCGTAAAAAATATGTTATTTCGTACTTTAATAATTATTATTTCCTGAATTTATGTTACTTTTCTGTGTGAATTATAGATGCATATCAAAACTTTCAATTTTTATAATTTATATTTTATTTAAGACCATCCCAAAGACTGCCCATAGACGTATATGGATATCTAAATCTTACATTCAAAAAAACGTTTGGACTTGAATCTGAAAAATATTGTTAAGTATCTTCATTCCGTTGCTTCAAGACTATGAAATAATTTTAAAGATATTTTCTGACAAATTTATCTCTTGGGTCTCACAGTAAATCAATAGTTTACTTGAACTTTATCTGGTAGTCCTTTTGACTTGTTTTTGATCGCTTTACTTACGCTCGTTCCTAATCTTATTTGTTTTCTTGTCTATTACAAAGACCTCAAATTTCTAATCATCTGTAAATACCAATAATGGTATACTTTTCCTCATGAAACTGCAAGACCATTCAACAGTACTTCTGATAATATGAGCCATAGGTTCCAATATATAATTTTTGAGGCTCCATTTGCGGTGGATTCGGTAAGAAGTACTCAAAAATCAATGCCAAGCCACACAACTTCTACATAATTACGGTTAATTGACTATGTTGTTGAAAATGAACATTTTGGCTTACTTTCCCTTAGTTTATTGTCTTTTTAGCTATGAGACAAAAATCTTTCAAGTTATCAGTCATCCTTTTCAGCCAATTGATCATTCTCAGCATCATACGGTACAAAAGTTTTAAGAATCTACAAAAATCCAGCATAGAAACATTTTAGAATCATGTGTACAAATGTTAACAGTAGAATATTCAAAGAATTTCGTTTGATTTCATGCCAAAGGTGATTTATGTACATTAAGAGTACAATCCTCTAAACCGATTTTAAAAGTAACAAAAGAGTAACAACAAAACACTCAAATTATTATTGTAAAAAAGCATAATAAGTCTCAAACAGAGTAGTAGAAGGAATAACATGTGCGCATTGTATACTCATATGCACGGAATATTTATGTAGTTAGAAATGAAATTAGTTAAAAAGAATCGAATCTCTGTTTCTGTGCAAAATTATTTCTCGTATTACTTCTTTCAATTTTCCACTTAAATTCACCTTTACTTGTCTTCAAATCAATATTCCATTCTTCCAAACTAAACGGAAACTCTTTACTACTTTGCCATTCCTCAACGAAAATGTCTACAATAAATATGAAAGCTTTACCAAACTAAACCTACATTGGATGGAAAAAATCTCGTTCTAGAAGATTTAATTAAGAAATGATAAAAATATAGGTGATTGTTAGTAAAATGTATTTTTAGCAAGGACACATTGTACGCAACAATACCACTAGGTATTTTGTATTTTACCAAGATACTAGCATTTATAATTGAACGTGGAACACTTCCTGAACCAAATCTTATTACCATTTCAATCTATCAACTATAAATCGATTTTGAAAGCGAAAGTGTAGATTATTGAGCTATCAATGAACCATTTCGATGTGAAAAATCTCGTCTTTGATAGGAAAATTACATTAAAGTGTTAATCAAATCTCGAACATTGAATCCAAAGTTCAGAAATATTTTTATATGTGTTTCCATATTGTGTTGATGTACGTACCAATCAAAAATACGTTGTAAAATACAGTGAAATTACATAAACAATTCAACATAAATCAGATTTCTAAATGTTAAACTAAAGTTTAGATATCAGCGATTATTAAATAAAAGCAGTTCACACGAGCCGAACAATTTTGCGGATGGAAACAAACAAAAGTGCGAACATCAATTCTGTGTATCCTCTTATGAACTTTTATATAAATTAAATAGACAACAAAATATATAATAAATGTATAAAGAAGTTTATGATGAAATAGTATTTTTGAAGATGATAGCCGCCATCGGGCGCCATTAAATACAAAATAGTATATTTTTCTGACTCGCAAGTAAGATTCCTTGTAAATTACATAGAAAACAGTTCCTTCTCAATCAGATGAACTAATTATGAAGAAATGAATTCAAGTAGATAACATTTAATAATTGTTTCATTTTCTAAAGGAAATCTTTATGCCAAATTAAATCTAGGAAAATTTCATCGTGTAACCGAAATAAAAATAATACCAAGATCGTTTTCGTAGTATGCAAAGATATGGCAAGCGTTTCGGTGTGAAGTGATCTGTTGTATTTTATTTGATATATTAACTAACAGGCTATTAAAAGAGAAATGTAGATTAAAGCGAATAGAATACGTATGTAAAGGAGTAACACCTTCTTCAGAGTTAAGCTAACGCTCAACTAAATCTGCTCGTGAATCCAAAATACAGCGAGAGATACAAATAAAATCACTTCACACTGAGCGCTCCATTTTTCCCAATAATAAAATCATTTTGACCTTTTGTGGTTTCACATATCACTTTGAAGCGCATGAAGTTTGATTTGCAAACTAAAACCAATTTTATTGGGGCTTTACATTGCCACATGAACTTTCAGCTTTTAAGAAAAAAATCTTGAAATCTTTTGGAGGAGGAAACATAAACTAAAAACCACCTTAGGTATACTTGAACGAAAATCGTTTCCTGCGAAACTAGAGTTCATCTCGTATGCAAAACTTAAACCTAAACTAGCTCGTACCAGATTAATAATATAATTGAACAAACAAAAAATGACAGCACTGTAAAGATGTTGATTTCATTGCAAGCTTTATTGAAAAAATAATAATAAAAACAGCTGAAAGCTAGAAAGCATCATGGAATATTTATGATTTTATTAAGTCGAAAGTGAAGAAGTCACACGAAACAGAACCATTGTTCTAGTATTTATAAATACTATTAGATATCGAATGATTGTGTGAAAAATAAAAGTTTCCCATTACGGGTACAAAAAAAATTTAGAATATTTCTATGAAATTATTTATTGGAGGATTAAAAACAAAGAAAAATGAAAATTTCAAACGAACCATTGTTATAATATTAGACTGGTAGAAAGGCGCTAGTGAATATGATGCAAAGGCTAAAAGTAAATGTTTAAGAATTTCATAACAATTGTTGACAATTGGATGAAATTCAAAGAGACTAAATTTTGATGAGAAGAAATGACGCTGGACACAATCGAACGGTTAAACTGAAAAAAGTGAATCACACTCTATTTTGTAAAATAAATACATTGAAATAGTACTTTAGTAACTAATTGACGAATGATGGCTATTATGAACAATTTAGGAGGAAGATCTAATATATATTGAATAAAATGTTAATAAATGGAAATTTTCGTTTGCATTCAGACATTTTTCCAGGAAAATCATATTTCGTTGGTTAGCTTGCGTTTCTATTGAATTGGACCACCGGATAGTATATGACATTCTCATCAACGATTCTAACATTTTATAGAGCTCATAGCTTTTCGAATGGTTAAAGGAACATACTCTTTTCACTTTAAATCATGATCATGGATGCAAGAATACTTTTCTGGGCTGCATAATTTATTTTCGAGTCACTTAATCATAATCTAAACACTTCCCAAAGATCTCCCTTGTTAACTTCCCAGTATATGGGAAGGTATTGTAATCGCCTCGAAAATGAAATTTTCAACTTTTCTTTACGTTTTGAGGTCTTGAGAGTATATTTAAATACTTTTTAGAAAAAGAGATATATGTGTGTGTGTGTGTGTACGTTCGTTGACAGTTTTTTCTGCGAGCATAACCCACGTAGTCAAAGTCGCATCGACTTTGTTGAAGTGTCAATCGAAGCGTCTTTGCAATTTTAAGAGCTGATTAGTTTTTGGACACTTAGGTCGAAGGGGGGGGGGTTATTGTTTTGACCTCTTGAAGGTCATTTTTGTCATGCACTACATCTCGTGAACCAAACATGCGATTTGCATAATTGAGCTGTCAATGAACCCGTATTAACATTTGTAAGATTCTGCCAAATTTCTAGAAAATTTCTTTTAGCCCTTTTTGAATTAAATAAAAATAGAGAAAAAATTAGGGCTTTTTTAAAAAAAAGGAAATTGTTAATCTGATACACACAGAATAGCAATCAATATTTATCAAAAAACTCATACTCTCAACAGTTTTTTGTGTAAAAATGAGCGAAATCTTTCTACATGAATACAAAAAAAAGTTAAATTAAAAATAAATAATTATTAAAAGTCACCATGACCTTCAAGGTCGTTTCTGTCATGCACTATATCTTGCGAATCAAATACAGGATTTGCAGTTTTATGGTTTCAATCAACGCGTATTTTAGGACACTTCGGTCATGGGGGTTTGTTGTTTTGACCCTTTTAAGGTCATTTGTGTCATGCGCTATATCTCGCGAATCGAACATAATATTTGCATTGTTAAGGTGTCAATCGACGCGTATTGGCATTTGTGTGAATCTATCAAATTTTTAAAAAAATATAGCAGTCGCTTTTTAATTTATTAAAACAAAGTGCAAAAATTAGGTTTTTTTCAGTTTTTGTAAAAAAAATCAGCAAAACTTTTTCTTTTGATTACAAAAACAAATTAAATTAAAATAAAAATCATTGAAAGTCATTATGATCTTCAAGGCAATTTAAGTCATTCACTATATCTCGGGAACTAAATATAACATTTGCCTTATTAAGATGTCAATAGACGAGTATTTATATTTTTGTGATGTTTTAAATTTATGCAAAAAAAACCTTAAAGCCATTTTTTTAATGTATTAAAAAAAATTCCAAGATTTAGGCCTTTTTCATTGAAAATAAATTTTCATTGTGATTTGCACAACACAGTAATAAATGTTTAGTCAGTTTTTGTAGAGAAACCAGCAAAACTTTCTTGCATGGCCACAAAAAAATTAAATAAAAAATAAAAAAAATCATACAAAGTCACCATGTTAAAAAGGTTCACACGAAAGATATTACCTGATAACTCTGATTCAAATAACATTGTTGATAATGAAGTGGGGAAGTGTGGTTTCGGGTTGACGGACGGCATCCTCTTCAGGTGCTGTCATTTGCCATTCGCCACCAGACAGCATGACCACGATTGGCTTATTGATGGAATTAGCTCATCATACTTTAACTAATTTTTTTTATAATTATTTGTATCCGCGAAGTATAATGACGGTCAATTTTTTAGTTCGTATGTGCCTACGTCGCTATTGTATACATTAGTAAAGATCCTAGTCTAGCCGACAACTTTCGCCTACTAGTGTGCTTTTTGGTTAGCAACTTACTAACACTATGCTTGCACATTGATGGAGGTTCAATTATTTCTAGATTATAGGCTGGTTCCATAATTTAATGAAGTAGGGAAGTGCGGTTTCGGGGTGACGGACGGCATCCTCTTCAAATGCTGTCATTTGCCATTCGCCAGCAGACAGCATGACCACGATTGGCTTATTGATGGATTAAGCTAGGAGGTTCATATCTTTACTAATGTATACAATAGCGACGTAGGCACATACGAACTAAAAAATTGAATTCGCGAATACAAATAATTACAAAAAAAAATTAGTTGAAGTATGATGAGCTTAATCCATCAATGAGCCAATCGTGGTCATGCTGTCTGGTGGCGAATGGCAAATAACAGCACCTGAAGAGGATGCCGTCCGTCACCCCGTCACCACACTTTCCCAATTCATTAAATTATGGAACCAGCCTATATTCTGGAAATAAATTAACCTCCATCAATGTGCAAGCATAGTGTTAGTAAGTTGCTAACCAAAAAGCACACTAGTAGGCGAAAGTTGTCGGGTAGACTAGGAGGTTCAAATCTTTACTAATGTATTGTTGATAAGTCAATCAAAGCTTATTAATATTAATTTCACAGTACCGTGTTTTTATTTTAATAAAAAATTGCTTAATTTTTGAAAAAACAAATCAAAAAATTCAATTGCTCCCGTAAGTGATATGATTAATATTAAACTCATTCCAATTACTGTTATGAGAACCTCTCATTTTTATTATTTAGAGTATTATTATTTTCGAAACTATTTTTGGGTTTAATATTTTTAAGATTTATGTAGATATTACTGGGAAGTTGACCGTGTGGACTTTAAGGGTCGCACCTCGCGACTTGTTTGTGTTTATAATTGAACGAATAGCAATTTCAGGGCTAAGCTCTTTTTGTTTTCCATTACACTTGATTGATAGTTTGAATAAGTAACTGATTCACGGAAAATGGGGTAAATTAAGGACATGTTAGCTTTTAATAAAATCATGAAAAAAGTAAAGCAAGTTAATTGATTATCCCTTTGGCTTAGCAATAGCATCAAAATGTCACAGTCTGAAATATAATGTCTGTTATGAAACTCCAGGAATAGCAACTTCCAGCATTGTTTTCTAAATTACACCAAAGATAATTAAAAGGTTCAAATGTATCTTGTCAACTGGCGAGATGGATGCTAATTTAACAAAAAATTTGCATTTTAGCTTCAGGTTTCTGTTGGCCAGTCGAAATCCCGAAACCTCAAAGAAACTTCGTCAGAGGTACTCATCGATCCTATTTTCAGCAATGGTATTCTAGTAATTGAAGTAGTTTTACCCCTCAGTCAATATGCTTTTCTGTTGCTCTCAGATTTTTACATTTCACAGTAATCTCGAATAGAAGGCTATTTTCATCATATTTAATAAATTTTTAAGTATAACGCAAGGAATCGTCACCAATTTTATGTTCACAAGCACATTGGTTTCTACTATTCAGGTTGACTTAGATTATCCACATGTTTAGAGATGAAATTCAAGCATGTTTGAAAATATTTCTCAACATTAGAAGATTAATGTTTCCTTACAATGTGTGATACTCTCTTTTGTGATTGTAATTTAAGTTAAAAATTTCTGTCTTTTATGACTTGCAATTAGTTAGAACTAAATTTTAGAAGTTTCATAAACCCTCACAATTTTCTGCAGCCAACCTTTTCTTTCGATCGTTGACTTACAGTGCTGTGAATAATTATAGACTCAAACATAATGTTCGAATTTTTTCCAAAGCATATCTACAAAATGAATTTTTTGCCTGAATATGTTATTTTGGGATTTGCAGGAAATTCTATCAATCATCTACATTTCCCATTCTTTCAACCACGCTAACGACATGGTAAAAATCCCAAAAGTGTCCTTTTTCAGCTGTGAATAATTATAAACTCAGTTGCTGTTCTAGGTTTGCCAAGAGTGTTTCTAACGTGGGTTTGAATTTTTATGTAGCAATTTAACACTGTGAAGACAAGTATATTTTTTGAGTTTTGAAAATTTGTCGATCCTTAGAATACCCCGTGGAAAAAAAAACTAAGTGATGTTGAAAAACATTGAGTAATTGATTCAAGGAACAGTGGAAAAACTCAGTGAGAGATCGCGAGTAAAATAAAAAGATCGCAGAGTGTAGTTAAAAATTTGTTGAAGCTTGGAATCGAGAATTATGGGAAAAAGAAGTCACCTAGACGTCCTTCAACATATTCGTCTAGTGTGAAACGCACAGTTTTAAGAGAACTATTGAACATAGGAGCTTCATCAACGAAAATTGTTAGCCGGTTAAACTGGCAATGTGATCCGAACTAAGTTAGGAAATGGGTTTGCAAAAACCCAAATTGACGAACCGTCACATCAAAGCTAGACTAAAATTCGCCGAAAATTTCTTCCAAAAAGGAACCATTTGGAATCATGTGATCTTCAGCGACGTTCAATCTCGATGGTCCAGATGGATTTAACTACTACTGGCACGATTTACGAAAGAATAGAAGAATCATGCCAAGAAGAGCACAGGGAGATGGTTCTGTGATGATTTGGGCAGCTTTCAAAAAACATGGTAGGGGCGAAATAGCCTTCATCAATGGTAGACTTAATGCTGTCGGATATCAGGATTTACTGCCTTTTGTGACGCTAGCGGAATACGAAAACATTATTTTTCAGCAGGATAATGCACCCATCCATACGGCTGCCTCCACAAAAAAGTGGTTTCAGGATTATGGAATCCAATTATTACCATGGTCAGCGTTAAGTCCTGACCTGAACTTCATAGAAAATTTGTGGGGCATCTTAGCGAGGAAAGTTTACGACCAGGAGAAGTCATCCATTGAAAATGTAGTAGAACTGAAGGAAAGAATAATAGTAGGTTGGAACAAGATATCAGATAGCGTATTAAATAGTCTTGTTGATAGCGTTTTGAGTCGATCGTTAAATGTAATCAAAAATATTGGCCAATGGACTAAGTATGAAATGAAAAACTGAACAAACATTACACTGAGTTTATACTTTTTAACAGATCTTACGGCGAGTTTTTATGTTGCTTTTTTTAATTTTTTTTCGAAAGAAACATAATCAACCTTTCATCCCTACTACATTTTCTTAAAGGCATATTATCCAATAAAATCAACAGTTATTTGAAATTATTTCCTGTTTTTATGAGAGACTCAAACATATAGTTGAGTCTATAATTATTCACAGCACTGTATGTTGTTTAGAAAAATATTCAACTTTATCAACTTTGAAACCACGATTGTTCGTGAAAATATGCTCAGCTGTTTTTATAGTTTTATTATCATAGTTATGTTATTTCGTCAAATAGTTTTGAGTCCACAAATTTCCATACAACTCAACTTGCTTCCCTGAAGCGTACATTCTTTTTCACTGAAAAGTTAACTCATTTATTTAGAATAACGCTGATTTTGATGAACAAACTAATTAGCGTTCGTCCTTAGAAAGCAGTAATATTCGATATGAATATCAGCACTCCAACATTTCATTTAGCTGTGAACAAAAACCTTCCTGGATATTTGGAACAATACACCTTATCCCAGCATGTGCTGTTGAAATACCTGAATGCAACAGGTTCGTTGTGGTTGCGGCAATGCAAAATGTTAACGTGTGCTGTGGCTTCTTGTCGTCATTAATATCTTAGATTGGATAGATGGTACTCGGGAGATGGATTTCACATGCTTCGTAGTGTGCTGACAGTGCGGAACATGTTGATAATTTAGCATTAATTCCATATCCGGGTGAAGGTAGCAACCAGCCGCAGGTGAGAGAAATCACACGCTTGGCCAGCTTGAATGTACTTTATTAATTAATTATTGCGGAACATTGAAGGCAAACGTGAACAAATTCCATGCTTATCAACAAGTTGCACTCATGAAACCTCGGTAATGAACAATTTTCTCGTGTTTGTTATAATATAGCTTTGGGCAATCACTCTTTTCATCGTGTTTGACTAAAGCTCGTTTGTTGTTTTATTAGTTAAATTTTGATATCGGCATACGATGGAAAAGAGTTGAAATTCTCGAGGAGGATAAAAAAGAAGTGAGATTAATCTCATAATCTTGAGTTTACCTATCCTTTTCAACTTCCCAGTATATGGGAAGTTCTTGTAATCGCCTCGAAAATCGAAATTGAAATATTCAACATATCTTTACGTTTTGAGGTCTTTAGAGTATATTTTTACTGTTTTTAGAAAGAAGTATGTGTGTGTATGTACGTACGTACGTACGTGCGTTCGTGGACAGTTTTTTCTACGAGCATAACTCACGTACCCAAAGTTGTATCGACTTCGCTGAAGTGTCAATCGATGCGTCTTTAGAATCTTAGGAGGTGATTAGTTTTTGGGATATTTCGGTCTAGGGAGGGGGGAGGGGTGGTTTGTTGTTTTCCCCCTTTAAAGGTCATTTGTGTCATATGCTATATCTCGCGAACCAAACATACGATTTGCATCATGAAAATGTCAATTGACGCGTATTGACATTTACGTGGTTCTATAATTTTTTTTAAAAAAAGTTAAATCCGTTTTTTTAATTTAAGAAAAAATACGAGCTAAAATTAGGTTTTTTCATAGACATACAATTTTTAACCTGATTTGCACAACGCAGTAATAAATGTTTATGAAATTCATCAATCTTTATCAGTTTTTGAAGAAAAATCAATAAAACTTTTTTCCATGATTACAAAAAAACTAATTAAAAATAAAAATCATACAAAGTCACCATGTAAAAAATGTTCACACGAATGATATAACCAGATAACTCTTATTCTAAAGACATTGTTGTCAAGCCAATCAGAGTTCATAAATATTTGCATAGTTTAAACAGAATTTGGAAAAAATTTAACGTATTGTGTTTTAATTTTAATATAAAAACTGCTTAAATTTTGAATACCAAAACAAATTAATCAAATTTGCATTTGTGGTAGTGAACGCTTTGAATGGTAAAATGTTTTGCAGTCAATACTTTGCAAGATCATATGCTTGGAAAAGCTTTCGTCAAATAAAAAATTGTAGTTTTTAGTAATTTCGTTCTTTAGTGTTCGTAAGATTTTAGTTACTTCCTCCATCATGTTCGTAAGGCTATTTAGTTTTTACCGATTATTGACTGCTATGAGAGGTACATTATTATTATTTAAAGCAGTATTATTTTCATAATTATTATTTTGTTTAGTTTTTTTTAATATTCATGTAAATATTACTGAGAAGTTGACCGTGTGGACTCGCGGCTTGTTACTTATTTTCATTTATCTAAAATATTCGCAAATGTGCTATACTCGTAACTATTTCGAACAATTGTGTATTGAAACGACAACAAAGTAGTTGTGGCTTCAATTTCAGTTTAAACTATGTCCACCAAACAGTTCTTAATAGATTTAGTTTCAAACTGGCAATCATCCAACGAATTTAGTGGAATTCAATAGTTCGACTCCAGGTAACAAAATGTTAATTGTTTCCAAATATTACGCCCGGTCGGCATTATTTACCGTTAAAAGAACTTGGAATACCTCGTCGTAGAAAATCATGACTGGAAATTCAATTCAAACAAAAATATCAACAAAATCACTTACCTCCAGTACTGGACAAGTTTCATACCAAGAGGAACATTGGATTGGCACACTCTCCGAAAAGCTGATGGATTCCAATTTTCAAATCAACTTGGGAAGGTTCCTCAGATAGATCTTGCAACTTCACAAAACTAACGTCACGTTCCAGTCTTCAAACAGTTCTGTTAGATAAGCCAACAAAAGTTACCACTGGGATGGTGCTGGAGCAAACATACGAGTAGGTCAATCTCGACGTTGCGTGTTAAGCTGAGTGCACTTGTCTTTAAGTAGCGGATGATAATAGTGTGTCATGAAATTCTTAAGGGTTAAGAAAGCAATTTGATTCTAAGTATTTGCTGGGAAATGTAGCTCCACCAAGTTGCTGGGAAAGATAAGATGGCGACTCATGTTAAGCTGGTGAACAATTTGTTTGAATTGGTTTTAGACATTAGTTGCAATGATAGTTTTTGCAGAAATTTATTTAGTTCTGGACTTTTAGGTATATCGCAATGCTATTCACCAAGATTCACAGATGAAGAAGATTATATTGTTAATGCGGGTTTAAAAACTACATACTTTATATAATAGAGTCCATAAATGATTTACGTATATGTAGTGATGAAAACAATTTTTTGATGAAAAAACACAGTTTGGTTTTAATTTATAAACGATAAGGAAACAAGCCGCGAAGTGCGACCCTTCGGGTCCACACGGTCAACTTCCCAGTAATATCTAGATAAACATTAAAAATATTAAACACAATAATAATTTTGAAAATACTACTACTTAAAATAATAATAATGAAAGGTATTCATAGCTGTAACAGGAATGAGTTAATATTAGTCATATCATCTACGGGAGCATCCACTGATTACTTAAAGCTTATGAGTGATGATGATTGATTACCACAAATGCAAATTTGATTGAAATTTTGATGATTATCAAAATTTAAGCCGTTTTTTTAATTAGAAGACTGCAAAAACTATTAAAAATCTGCTCAAATTATCCAAATATTTTGAAACTTTGATTGACTTTACAACAAACTCTGTAGAATAAAATATATAAGGTAATATCAATCGGAAGAACGCCTTTCATATGGTAACTTTGAATGATTTTTTATTTTTAATTGAATTTTTTTCAGAATCATGAAAAAAGTTTTGCTGGTTTCTCTTCAAAAACTGATAACAATGTATAAATTTTATAAACATTTATGACTGTGTAGTGCAAGTCAGGTTAAAAGAATATTTTTTATGAAAAAACCCTAAGTCTTCTCATTTTTTTCTATTAAACTTAAAAAAATCACTGAAACGGATCTTTATAATGTTAAAATAATCAAAGAGATTTTAAAACACGTCGATTGACACCTTAATGATGCAAATATTATATCTGGTTCGTGAGATATAGTGAATGGAAAAAATGACCTTGAAGATCATGATTACTGTTAATGATTTTTTATTTTTTATTTAATGTTTCTTGTTATCATTAGTAAAAAATTTTAATGACCTTTTTCAAGCATTGCTTCAAGTATATAAATTTTATAAAAATTGAATACTGTCTTCCGTAAATCAGCTTAAAAAGTTATTGTTTATTAAAAAAACCTAATTTTTTGCTCTAACGATTTTTTTAAATTTGACAGAATAACACAAATGCTAATACGCGACGATTGACACCTTGACCATGCAAATCGCATGTTTGGTTCGCGAGATATAACGCATGACAGAAATGACCTTCAAAGGGGCAAAACAACCAACCCCCCGACCGAAGTATTCCAAAAACCAAGCCGTGAGGTGCGACCCATGAGGTCCACACGGTCAACTTCCCAGTAATATCTACATAGATATTAAAAATATTAAACACAATAATAATTATGGAAATAGTACTACTTCAAATAATAAAAATGTACCTCTCATAAAAGTTATTGGATTGACTTAATATTAATCAAAACATCTACGCGAGCTTCAATTGATTACGTAAGGATTTTGGTACATTGGTTTGATTAATTATTCACGCGGATCAATCGGAGGGGGGTACAGGTTACAAAGCAGTTTTTTCATTAAAGTTAAAACATGGTGCTGTGACGATTATTGAAAATCTGCTCAAATTTGGCAAACATTAATAAACTTTGATTGGCTTTACAACAATGTCTTTAGAATAAGAGATTTAAGGTATAATGATTTGAATGAAACCTTTTTACATATTGACTTTGAATGATTTTTTATTTTTAATTTAATTTTTTTTTGTAATCATGAAAAAAGTTTTTGCTGGTTCCTCTACAAAAATTGATAAAAGTTTATAAATTCTATAAACATTTATTATGACGATGTGCAAATCAGGTTAAAAATGAATTTTTTTATGAAAAAAACACATATTTTCCATTTTTTTTAATAAATTAGAAAAACCGCTTTAACGATTTTTTTAATATATAAAAATATCATAAAAATGTTAATACGCGTCGATTGACACCTTAATGATGGCAAGATTATATTTAGTTCTCGAGATATAATGAATGACGTAAATGACCTTGAACGTTTAATAATTTTTTATTTTTTATTTAATTTTTTTTTTGTAATCATGAAAAAAACTTTTGTTGGTTTTTTCACAAAAACTATTTGGAGTATATAAATTATATAAACATTGATTACTTAGGTTTGAAAAACAGGTTAAAAATTTTGTGTTTTTGAAAAAAAACCTAATTTTTTGCACTTTATTTTAAAAAATTAAAAAACGGCTCCAAGAATTTTTTTAAAAATTTGTTAGAACCACATAAATGTCAATGCGCGTCGATTGACAACTTGTTTAAAAAAATCGTACGTTTGGTTCGCGAGATATAACGCATGACAGCAATGACCTTCAAACGGGGAAAACAGCAAACTCCTCCGACCGAAGTTTTCCAAAAACTAATCAGCTCTTAAAATTGCAAAGACGCTTCGATTGACACCTCAACAAAGTCGATACAACTTTGTTTACGTGAGTTATGCTCGTAGAAAAAAGTGTCCACGAACGTACATACGTACGGACGTACGTACATACACACACACACACACACATACATCTCCCTTTCTAAAAACACTTTAACTATACTCTATAGACCTCAAAACGTAAAGAAAGGTTGAAAATTTCAAATTCGATTTTCGAGGCGATTACAAGAACTTCCCATATACTGGGAACAGTCGATTATGTTTCGAGCCATCGAGAGCACTGCATCGTCGTTTTTGAAAATTGTTTTTTTTGGCAAACGCAGTCTCAAAATTAAATCATTGTATGCAACTGTCACTCTCTACGTACCTCAAACTACCTTTATTTTCTTGAAATTTCGTGGAAAATGCTAGGATTTTTCTAAACCTCTAAATTTAAATTTTTTAACCCTGGCAATTGCATATAATCTCTTTAATCTTGTTTGTCACAAACAAACGGTTTTTAGATTCCATATTCATGTATTCAATATCGATTTTTTCATAATATCCGTTATATTTAATACTCTCCCCATAGTTAGCTTTCACTTGTTGCTTATGCAAACAGTAGGTCTTGAGGGTCTCCCATCTTTTAGCAGTGTAAAAACGGGGTATTTTTTAATAATTTTTTAGATGAATTTAAATTTTAAATATTGATAAAGGAGGAGTTACACACAATGAGTACACTCCCGAAACAAAACAAAATCTTTTTTTTATTCATTTATGTGAATTTTTATCAATGATTTTTTATGTTAAAAAAATATCGAAAAAAATGAGAGGGGTTTGCGCCGTTGATGAAATTTTCGAGATGGTTGATCTAAAACAAAAAAAATCAAATAGTTTTAGGTTCAGTATGTTAATAGCTATAGCGCAAATAGGGCGATTTTTGCAAAATTGACGAAATGGCGGACATTTTTCGAAAAATTACGAAAAAAACATGCGTTTTTCATGGTTTTTGGCCAAAAAAATAATATATCAAATGAAAATTTTGAAAAGTCCTTCATTTTCACTGTAGCTGTAGTCATAAATAATGTCTGGTAAAAATTTGGTGAGAATTGGTTTTGTAGTTGCTGAGATTCTATCAACGCGGCATCGAAAAACGTTGTTTCGAGAAAAACGCGGTTAAAGTTTTTTTTAATGAAAAATCGCGCCCTGGTGACAAAGTTGAAGTTACCCAAAATTACAGTTAGACTGCTCCGATCTTTATAGAATTTTAATATGATATTTCTGTATATATATATGTATATATATATATATATATATGCACTAAAAATCGATTTTTTGAAAATTATAAAGAGGGAAGACCCCTTAAGTCTTCACCGTTGTTAACGTTCGTTTCATTCACTATGCACTGCAAAGATACACCATCAAACACACAGAATTCATTCAAATTTTCCTTTCAATTCATTGCAGCCACGATATTCGCGATATGAATCTTGCGGAAATTCAAGGTGATCACTCTTTCACAAACCCATCCCGCAGCAACCCCTTGCTCGGTAGATTGTGGTATGTGCAAAAATTGACGACGTCGAAATTATGTTCCGGCATAACAAAAGATTCACATTTCCACCCTGAATGGTTTCTAGATGACAAATGAATGCATCTTTCTTCTATTCAGTCAGCGAAACGATTGAATTATCTTTACGGAATGAATATGGAAAAGTAATGGCTTCAAATTAATGCTCCTCTGCCGTGATGTTCTTACATGCTACGAACTAATTGCTTTCGTTCCTATTCAACAAAATATAAGCTTGCAATTTTCTGCAAAATGGAAACATCAGTCAAACATTTACGTGGAATATTTATCGCCATGAAAGATTTTAACCCTTGCTGTTGTGCTTTTTTTTTAGTTTTTGGTTGATTGATTTCATGTTTTATGAAATAGATATGATTAATATTTAATATCTGCCAAAAATTATTCTTCGGCAGTAGTATATAAAGCTTTACTTTAATGTAGCTTTATCTGCAGTATGCAATTGCTGTAGTTCAAGATAACAAGGGAAGCTCGAAAAGCATGATCCTGAAACCCAAAGAAAATGAAAAATGCTTCAGAAATATTGATTAGCAGAAAATTTGACTTTAACATAACGATCCTAGGAAGACGCTCCAGTTTTCCATGACAATATATTACAAATAGCAAAGATACGTTGAAACTAAAAGATGGTGCGTGAACTGCAATTTGCATATGTATAAGAAGCCATCCATATATTACGTAACGCAATTTTTAGAGTATTTTAACTCACTACTCGCCCATGTAATACTTACTAACATTTGCAAAGACACACATTACATAACGAATTCATCGTACGCCCCTCAGACTTTTAAATATTATAATCACAAAATGTTAACAATCTTAATACTTTTAACCATAAGTGCTTTCTATATTCTTCATTTATTATTGAATATAAAATAATATGCAGAGAAATAATTTGATATTCAATATTAAATTGAATAATATGTAAAAAGGAATAATTATAAATTTATTAAATGTATCATAGTAATAGTTTTTATATTAATGCATAATTAGATATTTTTCATCATTCAAACGACTAGAAATCCGTTTTGCGATATTCGAAATTCATGGCATAACGTATTTTGAATGTTCTCGATTTTCTTGCGGAATATCCGAATCCAATTTTGTTACATACAAATAAGCAGTGGCGAGGGGTGAAAAATTACTGTGGGTAAGCCGATGATTTTCTAGCATCAATTTTCACAGCTGATTCGCAAGCCGGGAACGCTACCGGCCTTCTGATTTGTTTCCATATCCTATTGAGGAAAACCGAGCTGCCATTCCAACAAACGGGAGTTGAATGCCCACGGCACCTTAAATTATTGATGAATTCGAGACTTGAAAAGCTTTGCTGCAACTCTTACAGATGTTGATCGCTTTGCTGGCTATTTTGGAACTATGAGGATGTGTAGAATGATGAGAATGTAATAGGATGGAATAAACACTGAGATCAAGTGGAACGATTGTGCATGTTTACAGTGATGCATGCAAGTAAATAAACATTTCATTTCCTTATCAAACTGAAGTGTAAGACATTTTTGGAACATATTTGGAAAGGGAAGCCGATGGGAATCGGCTTATATGAACGCCTCGCCACTGCAAATTAGCATGTAATACTTAGTTACATTTTCAAAGACTCCCTCCCCCTTGGAATGTTACTAGTACATGGATAGGAATTCCAAAATTATCCGTTGAATATGTTCTTTGCTATGCTTGCCAATTATAATACAGTCAAAACAGTGCCTCCTGAATGTTGGATTAGAGGAGGCTGACGTAAAGTTAATTCGTAGAATATACTTTTGTACAAATTTATACAACCCCAAGTATCTACTTATGGTGTTGCATTTATGCGTAACTATTTTTTTATATGGTGGCTGTTTGTCGAGATCCATGCTATTTCAATTCTGGGACTATAAAACCGTAATGATTTTTCAACAGATGCCATTAATGCAACTAAAGCAAAAAGATAAAAGTAATTACAAATTTTTACATATCAATGGTGATTTACAACCTCTTGAATTTACATCACGCTAAGACGTTTTAATGTTCACGAAGAAAGTAATTTTTCTTCAAATAAGAAACTAAACGTTTTACAATTGAAATAAGGACTACTTTTGAACATCGCCTTTGGATTATTTACTTTTACTGATTGCTTATATTGGCTTTATCGCTTGAAGAATTTTTGAACAGAGCCAGATGTATTCAATATTATTAAAATAAGCCCAATAGCTCATACAAATCAAGCAGGTGAGTTTTAAATCATTAATATATATTTATAAATGTGAATTGTTGTCATGACTTTGATTGCCTTAAAGAAACTGACATATGAACAAAGTACAATTGACGCATGAAATAGTAGAGCTATTAGATTAACGTATCTTAATTCTAATTGTATCAAGCATTATAATGCCTACAATTTGTAGTTAATTCGTAATATCATAATTCATGTGTTGATCATCGAAAGAAATAGGTCTTTTCATATTAAGTTGCAGTTATTCGTCCAGCAGATGTAGATAGTAGATTTTTCAGTAGATGTGTTACAACGTTACAATAAATGGATTGTTTTTTTTTCAAATGCTATAACAACGTATTTAATTTACCTTTCGAATATCTAATGTAAGTAGTTTTGCTGATAAATTTGGAAATCTTCATGCGAAATTTGAAAAGCGACATCAGTACTTTGAAATATCTATTTGAACACGTGTATAAAAAAATATGCTACCAATATCCTCCAGGATACCCCGGGATCCCCAATATCCTCCAGATCTGCCGGGATCCCCCAGATCTCCTGGATCCCACAGATCCCCCAGGATTCCTCAGATCCGCCGATCTGGGGATCTGGGTGATCCCGGGGGTTCTGGAGGATCCAGGGGGATCTGGGGAACCCGAAGACTCTAAGGGTCCCTGTGGGTCCTGGTGGATCTGGGGGATCCAGGGGGATCAGAGGATCTGGGGGATCCCACGGATCCTAGGGATCTGAGATCTTGGGGAATGTGGGGCATCTGGTGGATCCCAGGGGATCTGCGGGTCTGGGGGTCTGGAGGAATGGGGGGATCTGGGGGATCGGAGAATCTGGGGATGGAAATTTTATTGAATATTTTCATATGCTAAGATTCCAAAATTCTATTGAATTTTCATAAATTTCGTTCAAAATTTGAGCAAATTCGTTTCATTATTTAAAATTATATTAAAAAGTTATTATTATCACGAATGTAAGTAATTTCCTTCATATGTCTGACAAAAACTGATGCTTACAACTCAATACGAACCGTATGTACGAATGATCTGGTGCAATCGAAAAAATAGGAGATTTTTAAATCGTTGCGTTTCGCACATATAGCGGCGATAACTGCATGTCTCTTTATTTGTTGCGTAGCCTTATAGTTTTCCATTGCTGATCTTAAAAGAAACAAGCAAAGAGGTGCGAATCTTGAGGTTCACACGGTCAACCTCCCAGTAATATTTACATAGATGTTAAAAATTAAACTAAATTAAAATTAAACAAAAAAGTAATAATGACAATAATGCTACTGTAGATAATAATAATGACATAACTGGAATGAGTTAATACTTATCGTATCATCTTAAGGAGCGTCCATTTATGGTGGTGAAGGGTGTGGGGAATGGATGTTTATTGAATATTCACGCGGATCAATCCGGGGGTTTGGGGAATCTGGGGGATTTTTCTTTGGGTATTGTAATGAAATACAGAAGCTATTTTTCTTAATAATTTTTTGAACTTTAGGATACTGCATTGCTTGGTTTTTGTCGTAGCATGGTGCACTAGGGGAATCTATGCATTGATTCAGTCATGTCTCATCTGCAATTTTTCCTATGGACCACCAATTCTAATTGACAGTAATTAAAAAAATCAAAACTGTATTAAGACATTTCTTAGAATTATTATGTTCGAAGAACGACTAACTGCATTCGCAATAATTTCCATTGAAAAACATTTAACTGCTAAGATTGGAGACTTCAATGAAAAAGTAAGCGATAAAATTTCCATCACTAATGATCTTGACTTGAACTCATTTTCAAGCGATTATGAACCTCAAGTTCGAAGGTTTACATTTAGACGATATTATTTCTAAGAAACAAATTCCCAAATACTGTACTTAATAATTAATAAATATTTTTTATAGATATCTTTTTTTTATTTTATCGACTCACAAAATATAAACTTTCATTTGAAACACCCTGTATATACAATTTGGTGCATAGATTAAAGAATACTTTTAAATAATAAACGCATATTTTTTTTCAATCATTTGTTATATCATAATCTGCATCTCATTATGCATTTCAGCATGATCACAGTTGCAATTTGAGGCTAAAAGAGCTACAATTCCTCCCTCTCTCTGGTCATTCCCGCGAGTGCCACACAAGTTTGTATGACTTAAATTCGGAATATCAAAGAATTTTCCAGAGTTCACCCTCTCATAGTTCATCTGAAACTATTTTAATCATTTTTAAAGTTCATATTCATGAAAGACATTCTACAATTGTAAATTTAGTGGTGCACCTTAAAAATGGACAATAAGTTTATTTTACATAAAATAAGCCAAAACAAAAAATCGAAATCTTACCTGCAACAACACTCACGACATTTTGTGTAAATTAGATTGATTATTAAAAACTTTATTAGAATACTGAATACTGATCCTGGAAGATCTGGGGGATCCCGGGGGATCTGGGGGATCCTGGAGGATCTGCGGATCCCAGGAGATCCCAGGGGGTCTGCGGATCTGGGGGATCGCTGTGATTAAATATGTTAATAGTACATATCAGAGCTCTAGAAATATTAAAACCAAACTATTTATAATCGCTGGAATCTGTGATATTCAATCTACCGAATGCTTAAGGGGGGAAATACATGTAACCGGTTAAAAAAATTGTTTTTCTCTTTTTTACTTATATTTACTCTAACAATACGCCAAAAAAAGTTTTGAAGCGATATTCGAAGTATTAGTTCTCGAGTTATATTCCGTTGTAGGCAGCGCGGTGTTTGCCAGTAAGTCGGGCACACCTGCCGCGCGTCCTTGCCTACTTTTATCTCCGGCGCTATGGGTGGTTCTCTAAATGTGTATCCCTACCATATTCCTATAAATCTGATATTGTAAGGAAATAGGACCTAGAATCGCTGACTAACGAGTAAGTTAGAATAAAAACTAAAAATCAATGGTTTTTATCTACTGCAAACTTTAAACGCATTTCTCAAAGTAGTACTTTTTCAATTCCCGTACAAAATATCTCAAAAAATATTGAATCAATCCGGCTCAAATTTATACCACATCTACAAATGAGTATTATCGTATTTATGTTTTTGGAATTTTCAAAAATAATTTGGTTATTATTATTTAAAATACGTACACACACGCATGCATACTTCTTTCGTAAAACACTTGAAATATACTCTAAAGTCCTCAAAACGTAAAGATATGTTGAAAATTTCAATTTCGATTTTCGAGGCGATTACAAGAACTTCCCATATACTGGAAAGTTAATAAAGCTGGTTCCGTATATTTTTTATTCTTTGGTATAACTTCCCGATTACAATCCAAAGAAATAAACCATTTTCTAGGAGGCAGCCCACTACTTATTTGCCAAAACCACGCTACCCAACTAAACAAACATTACATAAACAGCATTTTATAATGTTAATGAATTTACTACAATATTGACAATGTAGTTCGAACAAATTATTATTATCAAGATTTTGATAATGAAATTTTCTAAATCTTATATCTATACTAAACACTAGCTACAAAGGCATAAGACGTATTTTATTTTCAAATAGTATGTGTAAAATAGCCTAATTTTCCTCGAAACAAATCCATCTGGAAGTGGTAAAATTTATTTATATTTCGATCTTTAGTGGTTTTCCAACAGCATCTAATATGATATATGTAAATTCGCTTAACACAAACGGGCATCATTATATTTCTACTTTGATATTTTTGAAGAAAAAATTCCAATATTCACTACTAAACTCTTAATTAATTGTTTCCCTACTGTAACTTTCACAAAATCAGCATTGTTTGTTCAAAACTCAAAAACCAAGAAAAAAATATATCATTCAAAATCACAAACGTTCAGTGAAATTATGGGTCAGTTTAAACTTTATCACTTAGGCAGGGTTAAAACTCACCCACATAGCTCACACTTAAGTCCTGTGCGAACTTTACTCCGTGGGCTATAGGTCACCCATGAAAATCACTTAATTTCGTGATTTTCTTTGAGTTGATTCAAGTTGACTATAGAGGTAGGGCGAAAGGATGGCCGACAAATGATTTACATTATTGCAATGAAGTGGGGTGGAAAGTTGAACTAAAAGTGGTGGTCCTCGATACCGGAGGCAACGAACAAACTTACACGGCAGCAATGTCGGAGCGCTCTCGATAGCTGCTGAATAGCATGAATATTAATGAGTCAATTTAATCCTTTTGTTCAGTAGCTGCAGCCTTCGGTTTTGTTGAGAGAAGCGAAGCGTCCCGCGTACCAACTACATCCTGAAAATGTTCACGCTCAATAGAGAAGTGTTGAGAACCGAGGAACGGGCCCGAGGCAGGATCCCGGCCCTTCATTAAGCTTCGTATGAAATACCAGGCCCCCATTTTCCATAAAATCGAGCCATGGAGTGCTTTCGTTGCTTTCTGACTCAAGTGCTCAGCAGCTACTTCACCAAATAGAGAGCTGGTGAAAGGAGATATTGTTCTTCAACATTATGTTTTAATAGAGCAATAGGACTTCCGTGCGGATGCGACTGCAAAAATAAATTGTCAGCCTGGACGAAGATTGATCACTAGAAAATTTGTAACAATTTAACAGAGGCTTGATGCGAGGTGATTTATCTATCTTACCAGCATCGGGACGAGCGTATTTGTAATGTCCGGACGCATTCCGGCACGCTCGGATTCACCGCTGAAATTTTACTTTCCTTAGAAAATGTGTGAGTCCATTTTGTCCATGCTGGACGTGTAAATTGAGCGGGTTTTCCCAGGTTTGATTTATACTCGCTCTTGAACGGGTTGCTACCAGGATGTGTGGTATACATAGAGACATATAGTAGACCTTATACTACTACTGATAGCTCCTTGCCACAAAGCCCATAAATTTCTCACCAGCTTGCTGCCACCACCAATACATTCCGCATAGTTCTCAACTGCAATCCAAAACTTGGCGCAGTAATGAAGGTTTTTCAATTTTTTAGCACAAAGAGAACATTCCAAAGTGATGTTTTAAAGCGGCAACCGCTTCGGTTGCATATTTTGCAGGCTTCAACATGCAAGCCCAATATTTCAAAGGATATCTGTGGTTAGGTGGAGAAAGAAAAAGTACGAATTCCACTGGTGAGTACCATAAATGTTTGGATGGATTTAGGAAGACATTGGTAATTTTAACATTATTTCATGAAACTCAACCCTTCGATAAACTGATTGGCTCAAATAACATGAATCAATCTCTTTCAAAGCAATAAAAAATCAAAAAAAAACCCTTTAGAAAATTGACTGCTTTGAAATAAGAAAGCATCACAGAAAGAACAAACTAGTAATACATAAGATTTTTATCTAATTCTTTCCCATTTCATCATATATTTTTAATTGAAATAATTCTAGGATGCACATAATTTTTAACTTCCCAGTATATGGGAAATTCTTGTAATCGCCTGGAAAATCGAAATTGAAATTTTTCAACATTTCTCTACATTTTGAGGGCTTTAGAATATATTTTAAGTGTTTTTAGAAAGAAGTATGTGTGCGTGTGTGTACGTACGTACGTCCGTACGTTTGTGGACAGTTGTTTTTACGAGCATAACTCACGTAAACAAAGTCGTATCGACTTTGTTGAGACGTCAATCGAAGCGTCTTTGCAACTTTATGAGCTGATTAGTTTTTCGAACACTTCGGTCGGCGGGGTTTGTAGTTTTGACCCTTTGAAGGTCATTTCTGTCATGTGCTTTATCTCGCGAACCTAACATAAAATTTGCATGGTTAAGGTGTCAATCGACCCATTTTAACATTTGTGTTATTCGAACAAATTTTTAAAAAAACCGTTTGAGCCGTTTTTTAATTTATCAAAATAAAATGCCAAAAATTTGTTGTTTTTTTCATAAACAATAAATTTTTAACTGGATTCGCAAAACACAGTGATCAGTGTTTATAAAATTTATAAACTTCACATACTTCTTGTAGAAACCAGCAAAACTTTTTATCATGGTTACAAAAAAAAATAATTAAAAATAAAAAATCATTAAAAGCCATCGTCACTTTCAAGGTCATTTATATCATTCATTATATCTCTCGAACCATATATAATATTTGCATCAATAAGGTGTCAATCGATGTGTATTAACTTTTTGGAGTTGTTTTAAACTTTATAAAGAATCATTGGAACCGTTTTTTTTTAATTTAATAGAAGAAAATGCGAAAAATTAGAATTTTTCCATAAAAAAATAAAATTCTAACCTGATTTGCACAACACAGTGATAAATGTTGATAAAATTATTCATTCATTATTTTCTTCAGATTTGAAGAGAAACCAGCAAAGCTTATTAGCATGACTATGAAAAAACTAAATTAAAAATAAAAACTCATTCTAAGTTACCATGTAACGACGGTCCATACGAATGATATTACTTTATATCTTTTATTCTTAATAAAATGTAGTGAATTCAATCAAAGTTTTAAAATATTTGCATAGTTTGAGCAGATTTTCAATAGATTTTACAGTATTTTAACTAGAAAAACTGCTAAAATTTTGAAAACCAAAAAAAAATTCAATCAAATTTACATTCTGGTAATCAACGTCTTGAATGGTTAAATGTTTTGCAGTAAATACTTTGCAAGATCACAATTACAATTACTGTGATGTTTACCGCGCATTATTCTTATTAAAATATCATTATTTTTTTTATTATTTTTTTTCAGTTTATCTTCGGAATAATCTTTAGATATCAAAAAAACAGATTGATTTGGAAGCATCCTATTTTAAAGTAAATTATTTTGATGAGCAAATGCTCTGCTGCGTTGGGGGAATAAATGGTTTAAACTTTGTTATTTGTACTTTGTCATGGTCTTTGAACTGCTGTTGATTATTTGCATCGCTTATTTTATTAGTTGCATCTTTTTTTAAATGCTCCCCGTTGCAGCTACCATTACAGTCTGAAAGAATAAAGGAAGGCTTTTTCGTCTTAAATTCATCGTTTCTTCATTTTTACATGCCTTGGATGATTGATTTATTCCTAGCCAATAATTAAAAGTTCTTTGGTGGTTGTCTTCATGCATTGAAAGTTACAGAATTCAAAGCTTCTAATTGAATCATTATATTACCACTGGACAGTTGACTCTTGTCTAAATATCTGCGTTATTGCAACTAGGCAAAATATTACAAGAATGTTAGTGATGGCCTTTTATTTCCTTAAAAAGAGAATATCTCTTTAATTTCCATGAATCCCAGTTAGACGCCATATAACCGTAAAAATATTGTTTTGGCCTTAAATATAGCATTTTCATGTCAAAATAATGGCTTTTCAAATCAAATTAAAAATATTTAAGTAAAATTATCGACTTCATTCCTCGAAAATAATTCAACAATCAAAAAGTTCCAATAAAGAGTCAAAGACAAACTTAGTTATTCTCTTCGTTAAAATTATGTCAGAACCTTATTTCATTCTTAAAATGTTTCAAATAGCTCTGTAGTATCGGCATCAATCGGTAACCATTTCAAAAGATTGCTGATTTATTTCAGGTATGAAAAATACTATTAAACTTGTGCAGTTTCAACTGAAGCTACCAGGATAATGTTTGAAAGCATGCATGGAACTTTTCTCCCCAAAAAGATGATCTACTAACATGTTTGTGTAAATATTTTTATTCGGTTTTGCAATTTTGAAACAGGTAAAATACAAACGCTAATGTGTATTTATGTATGTATTGGAGAGAATTTTCATGCTTTCACAGGATGTAAACTTGTTAAATACCTCTTAAATTTGGTTGCAATAGAGTTACTTTAGTTTGCAAAGCCGTTAATTTGAATTGAAACCTCGTCAATTTCATTTTAAAGTGCGTAAATTTGCTTTGACTAGAAAAGCATAAATTTGAAATACAGACAGCAACAAAAAAAGTAATTATTCCAGGCTATCGAGGCAACTATGAATGTTAAAATTCTTTGAAAAACAGTCAATTTCCCAGAGAGCCAACTTATATTTTATTACTACGTCCTTTGCTTGATAGGTCAACTATCACAAGTTTTTACATTCCAATTGTCAGTTATGCATTGAATACAAATGGCCCAAATTCTATAGAATGCGCTTTTCATGTAAAAATCTCATTTCCATGCACGCTCTGCAACAGTTGCAGGAAGAATTGACATGCATCCTCGTGCATTCCACCTTAATTTCGAGTCTCAATCATGTGCCGTTGTCTGAACAGTTTTAATTTAGACACTATTCTATTGTCACCCCCTACAACAATTACCCTTTGTTGTTCACTGCAGCACGAAATGAAAGGAAAGTGATGTTGCCTTCGCAAAATGACCCATGGATTTAGCCGTGACAGTGCCTGACAAAAGTGCAATCTTTGTTCGTTATATTTGAAAGGATTCAATGGAATCTACCGTGTAAAAAGCTGACGAATCACTACTGCATTCATTGTTCCGAAAACCATGTGGATATGTGTCCCATTCGAATATGGTTTTACATTTTACAGAGAAAGTGCGATTTTAATCAACGTGTATATATGGAAAATATTCTCAAGGACTTGACATTAATCTGTTGGGAATTGTTCTGAATTTGAATTCCAAAAAAATTTCTGAATGTTTTCTTGAAAGAAAGATTGACTTTTTTTACAAAAGAAGCACACCTTCTTGTTCTCGTTCCATATAATGCCGAATGCGCATATGAACTGCACTGTTGTTATTGCAAAAAGTATTTAACTACTCAGAGAGTCAATATATCTGAATAGAATCTGTTACTTTTGGCAGAAAGGCATTCACTTTATCTGGGAAAAGCTTAGATATGTAAATACTAACCATAAGTATCTTATTTTTCTTCAACAAATGAGCCCACGACTACGACTTTTTCGTTGCTCTGAGATATTAATTTACTTACCAATTATCCTTTGAATAACTTGCAAACAGAAAGAAAATTAAGTTTCCACAATTAAATCTAAGAAAGCTTATTATGAGCATAAGATTCTCCAATATGAAAAATCAATCAAATAGTCTTATATTTACGTATTCCAAGAAAACTCAAGAGGATTTCACTTTTTTTTGAGGTGCCATTTGTCGTGAGGTGTTTTATAGTATTGTGTTAGTTCATGCGATGTTTGCATAAATCCATCACACATCGATTGACATCTTGAATATTGAATGATTCAATATGTGATTTGTTTGGAAAATGAACACTATGTCCGCTGCAAAATATGATTGGATGAAATTTATATAAAGTGGAGATAATGCGAAACTTTGCGCTGCGAATTGAAATCTCTGCATTGAGATGAAAGGTTTTTCCTGAACGAAATCAAACTGGCTGTGAAAATATTTATTCTAAAGTAAGTTTTTGGCTAAGTTGTTGACCTTTTTGTTAAGACTATCTGTGAACATTAGTACTTTCAAGTGGCTTATCAATCATAGAAGCAAAAAGAATCTATTGTATTGGTTTTATTAATTGATCTAGTCCTTAATTGTGGTATTTTTCTTTCACTTTAAATCAAGTGAAACTGTGACATCCGAAACGTTGCTTGTGCAATTTACGGGGGAAACACTCACTTATTATTGTAACAAAAAGAGTTTTCCTCAAATTAACAAAAACTCCAAGCAAGCACTAAATAAACTATTAAACTTGTAATTTTCTTTTGTTTCAATGATTTTGAAAGATCCACTAAGAAGTACTGCAGAGCGGTCAACAAACTGACGAGCTGATAGCCAGAATTATTATTTTTATTTGAAATTTTTGGTGAGAGCTACTTAAAACAAGCCGCGAGGTGCGACCCTTGAGGTCCACACGGTCAACTTCCCAGTAATATCTACATAAACATCAACAACATTACAACAATGAGAGGTATTCATAGCAGTAACAGGAATGAGTTAATATGAATCATATCGTCTACGGGAGGGTCCATTGATTATGTAAGGTTTTTGGTCGATGAGGACAGATTGAATATTCACGCGGATCAATCGGTGGGGGCTTTTTGGTGTTGAAAAATTTTGTTGGTTTTCAAAATTTAAGCAATTTTTTTTATTAAAAGACTATAAAAACTATTAAAAATCTGCTCAAATTATGCAAATATCTTAAAACTTTGATTGAATTTACAACAATTTTTTTAGAATAAAAGATATAAAGTAATATCACTCGTATGAACCCTCTTTACATGGTAACTTTGAATGATTTTTTTATTTTTAATTTAGTTTTTTCATAATCACGGAATAAAATTTTGCCGGTTTCTCTACAAAAACTGATAAGAATTTATACATTTTATAAACTGGATCACAGTGCTGTGCAAATCAAGTTAAAATATATTTTCTATGAAAAAAACCACAATTTTTTGCAATTTCTTCTATTAAATTAAAAAAACGACTAAAACGAATTTTTATAATGTTAAAAACTTCATAAAGATGTCAATACACGTCAACTGACACCTTAATGATGCAAATATTATATCTGGTTCGTGAGATATAGTGAATGATAAAAATGACCTTGAAAATCATGATGACTTTTAATGTTTTTTTATTTTTAATTTATTTTTTTACGTGATCATGAGAAAAAGTTTTGATGAAGTTTTTGCGAACATTGTTTGGAGTACATAAATTTTATAAATATTGATTACTAAGACTTGATAATAAGGTTAAACATTTATTGTTTTTGAAAATAAACCTAATTTTTTGCACTTTTTTTTGAAAAATTTGAAAACCGCTCCAAGAATTTTTTTGAAAATTTGACAGAATTACAAAAACGTCAATACGCGTCAATTGACATTTTAATTAAAAAAATCGTATGTTTGGTTCGCGAGATATAGCGTATGACAGAAATGACCTTCAAACGGGCAAAACAGCAAACTCACCCGACCGAAGTTTTCCAAAAACTAATCAGCTCTTAAAATTGCAAAGACGCTTTGATTGACACCTTAATCAAGTCGATCGGACTTTATGTACGTGAGTTATGCTTGTAGAAAAGTGTCCACGAACGTACGTACGTACACACACACTCACACATACATCTCCCTTTCTAAAAACACTTTATATATACTCTATAGACCTCAAAACGTAAAGAAATGTTGAAAATTTCAATTTCGATTTTCGAGGCGATTACAAGAACTTCCCATATACTGGGAAGTTAACAAAGTGTAATAACTTGAGATAATAAATAAAATAAAAAATATTGATCAACAATTCCAAAAATCATTTTGGTAAATGTCTATCCTTTGAAGCCTAGACCAGCCCTTACACAATAAAACAAATGAAAAATCTCGTTTTCATGAACTTTCTGAATTATTTTGACAATTTTCTTGTGTAAGCGAGGAAAAACTAAAAGGCCATCTTCGAGCGTTTCATTTCAGTTAGTTTCCGCGACAAATTTGGTACCAGATTTTGAATAATGCATTTATATCGGAGGATTTATTTGAGCAACAGTTGTGTGTTTTGATTTTCAAAAACCATTGTATATGGGCGTTTTTCAGTATCAAATCCTTGAAAAATCATTGTAGAAATGATACAACCATTTTAAACATTATGATTTTAGATTTGTTTTGCTCTGAAATGAAAACATTGTAGACTTCATCCAAGTTTTGTCAAATACTTAATTGTTTCTTTACACAGTTCTACACAATTGATGGAGGCAAATGAATTGCAATTTTATATAAAAGAAATATCGTATCGAAATTGAATAAAATAAATCGAATTTATGAATCAAAGACTTACCACAAAATTCTGACACAAGGCAACTTTTCATTTCCATTTTTTAAGCCAGAAGCTCAGCATTTTTTTACAATTGATTCTATCAAGAACAACTGTTACTAGGATCATGCTGTTGTTTCACCAACAATTTCCCTCATTATACCAAAAATTCAATACCGTTACAATTAAAAATTTAAGAATAATACGTCCGTTTAAACCATGTTTATTGTCTTTACATGATTACAGCTCTTATTTTGGATTCTTCTTTAATCATACGATTCAAGCAAATACTAATGATGGTTGATTCGTACCAAATTGACCTTATTTTGGGTGTTTTTTAAAGGTATAGACCTTTCAAAATGGTTATTTCCATATACAGACTAACAACCGAGCAACGTCTCGTAATATTGGAGATTTATTTCCGAAGTTTCGCGTTTCGTGCGCCACGCTTGTATTGATGGTGCTCATCGTCGTCCATCCAAGCAGCTAATATGGAATACGACGAAAAGATTTATGTTCACGTGTACTCTATTGGTCAATTTTCATCCAACACGAGCTCGCGCAGTGCGTAGCTATCACTGCAATTGAGGGCAGTGTGACTGAGTTTCCGATTTAATCAGTTCAACAACTTGGCATTTCCGTCCACTGTATAAAAATTTTTGAGGAAAAGTCTTAGACTAAAGCCATATAGGATCCAACTAGTGCAGTCCGTTGCATTAAAAACCATTGGACCATTGTTTGCGTCGTACGTTGGGTGAATGGGATGAGGATGAGTTAGAAGTTCAACCGCATTTTTACCATCAAATCATTTTCCGCTATGAGACTCATTTTTGACTTTACTCATAAATGATTCGTAAATAAGCAAAATTGCCATTTTTGGTGTGAGGATTACCTTCACGAGACTTTAAAAGCTCCATTACATCTCAAGAAGTCACTTTATTATGTGTTTTACATGCTGGTGGCATAATTCGTCCTATCCTTTTCAAATCTAAAGACGGAATAAACATTACCGTTAATGACGATCGCTATCAACAAATGATTCCAAATTTTTGATTCTCAACATCAATGCTAACCGTCTGCAGGATAAATGGTTCCAAAAAGATAGTGCAACATAACATACAATACGTGAAACCATTTCTTTATTGGGCCGAACCATTGGTGAAGGAATCATCACAAGTAATGGACCTTTGAGCTGACTGCCCAGATCATGTGATTTGACTCCATTGGATTTCATTTTGTGAAAGTACATCATATCACTTGGCTATGCTGATAAACCAACCTTTTGGAGCGTTTAAAAGTAATAAGACCAGCTACTCTGGAAAAAGTGGTACAAAACTGGAGCGACAGAATAGCTTTCTTAACAGGCAGTCGTGGTGGTCATATGCCAGAAATTTTTTTAAACACTAAATGTCATTAAACTTGCTGGCTAAGAAAGCCAAAAAACTGGTCATTTTAATAATTTATCTGTTTTTCATTTGTTAAACAAATGTATGCCTTGAAAAACACACTATATTAACTATGCATAGTTTCAAATGCTATAACAAAGATCGTCTAATCCTTAAGTATCTTAAATGATTTCGTAGACCCTTTGTGTACTGATGAAATCAAAATAACATGAAATACATTGGATGAATGTAGACAGATCTTTCAGCCAAAACATCGTTACATACATTCCTAAACTCCACATTTATCTATTGTTTCCCACTCACGCCAGTTACCTCAGCCTTATTGGCTTTCTTCATATTTTATTGTACAATAAATTCAGCAAATCCAAAGCTTGCCAGCACGACCATCCGCCACCAATCCGCGTATCTTTAAAGTTTATATTCGAATTAGATGACAACGTTAAATTGTAGATTGAAGCCATTCGATGCTGATTTACGACCGCACCGAGCCTGGAAGGACAATTCCAATCCTTAAGTTGTGTTCAAATGGAAAGCGTTTATTAAATCGTTTCCTTGAGTGACGAATTTCCGGGCGCAACAGCTGCTGCGAATGTTGCTTCAAATTGAATTTTAAAGTTTGCGGTTGTCAAATTATTCCAGCGAAAACGGAGGCAAAATTAGTCAAGTTTAGTAAATGGGTAAACATTTAGATGCCGGAAAGGATTGTTTGTCCTTTCTTACGCTTTGCTCTTGTGAAGTTTTATGGTTTATGGTTAATGTGATTATGGAGGTGATGGAGATTTGCTTGATTGTTGAATAATTGCGAGTTAAGATTTCTGTGAAGCCGATTTGATGTTGAATTCTGAAAACTCCTCATATAGTACAATGCTTGTTGCAAGGTCAGTATTCGGTGTTAAAATAAGTTTCACGTCACCGCATTCAACCATACAGTTGAAAAATTGAAAACGCATTGTTGAAATGTCATGTATTAATATTTGCATCTCCATATTTTTTCACACTTGATTTAATATAGTCGTAGAGCGTTTGATCTGATTTAATAAGAATGAATCAAAACTAATCATATATTAAGTAGATTTTGGCATAATTTCGTACAAAAATGTCTAATTGAATTAATTTTCCGATGTAAAAATTATTCAAAGTCATAACTTATAAACGGATTTTTTTTGATGAATGGCGTATCAATCTTATGGTTGTCCTGTTCAAACATTAATTGTGAAACTTCAAGGGATTCTTAAGTTCACTTCGCCTTAATTAAGTAAAAGTGAGTAGATACTTGGCTTTTTATCATATACATTTCATGTGCAATGACCATGCCAACAAATTTTAACTCCTTGAAATAATGACTCCGGTGACCTTCTTTGCTACTCATTTTTGTGTTTCGAAATAAAAACATTTTCAACAATCTCAATGAATACCTTAATAAATTTTGCCGATTTTTGAATCATTACAAATTTATTTTCGTTGAATATTGGAATAAACTTCCCTGTCATCCATGTATCTCTGAAAGGAAAACAAGTATTTTATTACTTGTTTCGGTCAATTCTACATCTACAAATGCTTCATTTGTTGTTTGTGCAATTTCACAACGCCGAAGTTAAACTTCTTAGTCAAAAACCAACGAAACCAGCTATCATTCAGGAAAAAGGAGGACTTAACGACTGTTGAAGCAGTCCTCTGAAATTGAATTGAATCGATTGATACAATTGACCTGATTTCTGTTTGCAGATACCCTCCAAGCAGACCAAGCCTCACAAACATAATTGCAATCGACTTTCACTTGCTCCTGATTTTGTTTGTAGTCAGGGAGAATCATCCTTGGAAAGGAACGTTGAAAAACGATTCTGATGTGGTTTGCAACGACCTTTTGCGGGAGGATGCGGAATTGATTGCCTTGTTTTAAATTGTACTTTTCAACCATCGCAGACCGAGGTACTTGCAAGATCTGTGTCCATGCTTGGAGTTGCAACTGAATGCATATTCCAACATACCACATTGATATGCATGGTGATTGAGTTATTTATGGTTGTTTTGCTTTGGTTGCAAGTTTTCAACTTTCTTCCACTGCGACTTATTTCGGTATTTTGAAGTAAAAGGTAAGCATGAGATATAAAATTATTGTTGATAGATTTGAAAAATTGTGGCATACGTTTGTCTTGCACTACCAGAACACTACTTAAAGTTTCAGTGAAATGTCTTCCAATTCTAATAAAATTTCTTATGGCGCAACATTTCGGTTTCGCAAAATATTCATGTACACTAACCCACTTCGTAACAACAAACAATTCTTTGGAAACCAACTATGATGAAAGGTGATTTTCGATAGTTACTACAAAGTTAAAAATTATATAGAATGTTTGAATACTATATACTTGCATTTTAAATTTTAAACGCATAATAAAATAATTTTGCAATTTCCAGGGAAGCACTTTTATGCCAGGATCACACCTGCTGAGTGCTAACATCTTTTGCCCAAGTACTCGCCGAATGTGATAAGTATATTCGTCTTAGTAGATTCGGGTGAGACAGTGGTTGGAAAGATGCCTCACTCCTTTGGCAGAGTAACCAATGTGACTGTCTCGGCTCGACACTCGGCATTGGAATGGATTTTTGTTAAATCTACATCAAAATTGAGATTCATTTTACCTTCAAATTTTTCACGGCCGAACCCAATTATTGCGTTTTAATTATGATCGCTGGTTAGAATATATTATTAAAAAATACCGTGCACTGTAATTAATTTTTGAGTAAAGCCTATTCCTCCAGGTTTGGCCTGGGGACCTGAACTTTGTAAAGAGTTCTGTAAAATTTTGCAAGAGTTTCAAATTTTTCAATATGTTTCCCACTGAATTATCAAACATTGAATTGATAATTTTACTTTGTAGTGCATAATCCAATCGATTGAAAGGTTTAAATGTAGAAGCCTGTATCCTTCAATCTTCTGTTATTAACACATTGAAGATGTCTTTATATACAAAGCTCCTTGTTTATCTTCTCGGATTAAATGTGATTAAAAATAATTTCATAATATTCTTCCATTTCTTTGTCTTTCATTTCAATATCAAATTAAATTGTCGCACATGAAAGCTACTGAGACCTTTTTTAAATATGATGTGATAATAACACTGTCAATTTTTTCATGGGTTGTTTGAATTCTGAATAATACTTTATTCTTTTTACCTAAAGATTTTCAAAAACAAAGGCTCTTCACCAAGGTAAATATACTTTTAATGGTTGAAAAGAGGATCTAAGAGAACATTTATTAAAATTCATCATATTCAAGCAGAAGAACGTTTCCATATGGACTTCATTCAAAATTGCAATGGCATTTTATATAAGGTCAAGCGTTGCTTGGAGATTTTTATTAAAATTTATTTGACCAGAGCATAATTATTATTAACTTCCCAGTGGGAAGTTATTGCAATGGGGTCGATTTCGCGAATCCCAAATTTTGACATATCTCCACGTTTTAAGGTCTCTTGAATCCAAATCCATCGTTTTTAGAGAGATGTCTGTGACTGTGTATGTACGGATGTGCGTATGTGCATTCGGAATTATTTTTCGTCCCGATTATTTCAAGAACCAAAAATCACGTGACGTGAGACTGGTTTGGTTGAAGATAAAAAACTGAAAAAATTGCTTAATTTTAAAACTGTTGAAACGCACTATTAATTCGTGCAGATCCCAAATACCTTCAGAGTAATATTATTATTATTGTGTGGTCTAGCAAAATTCTGATCAAATTTGTAAAAAATGCTATTTGAAGAAAAAATCATGTTTATTTTTTAAATTCCAAACTTATATTATCGAGTTTCGGAGAATGACAGGAGAGACGCTAATGCACTTAATATTGGATATTGTTATAAGTAATTTAATATTGGATTGAGAATTTTTGGTCTGGAGGATTTAGGATATGGAGGATTTAGGATCTGGGGGATTTTTGATCTGGGGAATTTAGGATCTGGGGGATTTAGGATATGGGCGTTTAGGATCTGGGGGATTTTAGATCTGGTGGATTTTTGGTCTGGAGGGTTTAGGATCTGGGGGATTTTTGATCTGGGGGATTTTTGATCTGGTGAATTTAAAATCTGGGGGATTTAGGATATGGGCGTTTAGGATGTCGGGGATTTGCGATCCGGGGGATTTTTGATCTGGAGGATTTCGGATCTGGGTGATTTAGGATCTGGGATATTTTTAATCTGGGGGATTTTTGATCTGGGTAATTTAGGATCTGTGGGACCTAGGATATAGAAATTTAGGATCTGGGGGATTTAGGATATAGGGATTTAGGATCTGGGGGATTTTAGATCTGGTGGATTTTTGGTCTGGAGGATTTTTGATCTGAGGGATTTTTGATCTGGGGAATTTAGGATCTCGGGGATATAGGATATGGGGATTTAGGATCTGGGAGATTTTTGATCTGGGAGATTTAGGGTCTGGTGGATTTAGGATCTGAGGCATCTTAGATGTAGTGGATTTTTGATCTAGGGGATTTTTGATCTTGGGGGATTTAGGAAATGGGTGATTTTGGATCTGGTGGACTTTGGATATGGTCGAGACTTTGGTAGATGACGAGGGCGGAGACGTCTTTCATTATCACTTGGCTTTTATCGCCAATAAATAAATAAAAAATATTAAATTTGTTTTGAATTATAATAGATTATATAAACATAAATAATAATAAAAATCATAGCTTCTTTATTCACCCTTCTGGAAAGTTAGTCGTGTGGACCATAAGGGTCGCACCTAGAACACATTTTTTAAATATGAAACGGGACGAGATAATAATTTAGGTTTGCTGTCGAAAGTGGGTACAAACATATCGATTTTCAATTCAAATCCTTAAGGACAATATTTTTTGGTAAATTCATCGATGAGCATCGATCAGTTTTTATTTATTTTTCTTAAAAGTAATATTCAAAAATATCTACAAGTATTAGTAAACATTTTTGAGCTACTTTTACTCATAATTCATTCTTTTTGTATGAAAACTGATTCTAAATTTCTCGTTGAAAGCTGCCTTATGCTCAATAGTTAACGTCATCAGTGCTTGGCTTATTTTATCATGTGTTATCGTAACTTCATTCATTCATAACATAGTTGCCAGAGCCTCAAAGCTATCTGGATTTGTGTTGAGACATTCCTTTATGTTTGTTAACTCTCATTCTGCAGTCCATTTGTTTATGAGTGTTGTTCGTGCTATCTTGGAATATGCCTCCCAAATTTGGTCCCCTTATCTTGAGTCCCATATTTACCTTGTGGAATCCGTCCGGCGTAAATTTACCAGCTTACTCCTTTTTAAATTCAAAATATCTTATATGTCCTATGAAGAACGCCTTTCACTATTTGAGATACCGTCTTTAGCATCGCGGAGGACATATCTGGATCAATGCTTTCTTTACAAGCTGTATCATAATTATATAGATGTGAACATTGATAATCTAATTTCCTCGCGACAAACCACTAGACCCTCTCGATCAACCAATATATTTGTTTTGCCTTTCGCTCGGACGGATGTCTATTTTAATTCTTCTCTACTCCGTTTACCGAGGACTCATGATCGACTCAAGCTTGGACCTTTTTCCTCTAGTCTCGAAGCTTATAAGCGAAATTTAAATAATGTTTTATTCAATTAATTACTTATTTCATCCACAAATTGACACTGACATTTTTTTTTGCCACACTTTATAATTGGAGTTATCTGTTAAATGTGCTAATATTAAATAAATAAACTACAGATTATTGGTAAACTCGATTTTATTTTAAGGAGTATTTAGTCGTCGTCTTTATCATTTTCATGTTATTCTCTTGCCTAACCTGATTTTGAGCCAAATTCACAAATAGTTTTCAATATTCGTGCACAATCTACAACATATGCATGTTACAATGATCTCGACTATGTCGTTCCAATTATTGAACATCCTTCATTCAATCGAAGCTCGCTGTAAAAATTCTACAGGATTGGCAGAATATCTCAAATTACAAAGGCAAATTTCACGGCAAAACATTTCTCTTTTTCGATGCTATTTGTATCTGGACTATTTAAGAATGTGTTGTTTTTGTTTTCGAATGTCATCTTTTATCATGATTTGTTTAACTTTTCCAACAATTCTCTCACAAAATTTATCTGAAGTCTGATTTTCTTCACAGCCATCAATCTTGATCAGTCATTCACTGAAAAGCCCAAGTTAAATCCATGTTGTTTTCATCGCGTCAGGATAACGATAGTATCTTTTTGAAGGCTTAAATTATATCTCAAATATTTTCCTTTCCTTTATCTTACAATGAACGCAAATGTTCTTTTGTTCTGTTTAAATGTTACGACATCCTCCTAAGCCCGTCCACGTTTGAATTGCGGCACATAGCAAGAAGGCACAGGTGACTTTGAAAGGTTTTGTGGTCTAGTACCAGGAACAATATAAAGCATCAATCTTGACATTCTCCAAGCCGTACAATCTGGTGACGAGAAGCCTCCATTTACATTCCTTTCGCTTCCCGGAGCCGTGATAATTAAGAACTTAGAGAGGGAAAGATTGCCAGCGTCAACCGTAATTGGATTGAAGCCTCGTTAATAACTGCCGGCGTAACATGACACAACACAGATCCTTGTTGGCGCTTAGGGTGTCCCTGCAGCTATATTTCGCTCAGATTCCCACCCGCCTGCTCGGCAATAGTATCCTCGGCCCGGGATTACTTCATCCGTTCAAGTTGTTGTCGCCAATTATCAATCAAAAACCTAAAACTGATTGATGGAGTTTAGGGACTCATGTCGTTGTCTTCATTCTAGGCCTCGCATTGTTATCGTTAGTTGTCTTGCGGTACAGACGCAGCGTAGCGGGGCGCCACGTTATTTGTGGTTTCATTGTTCATGGCAGCCATTATTCCCCAGCAAATTTGCTTCTGTTTCAATTTGCTACTCGTTATTTTTACGGTAGGCTAGACACTAGTCACACAAAATATTGTTGCTCAAACTTTGGCTCCCGTACAAATTGCGTTTGTTGATATTTTATCACAACACTTTTTGTTGGAAAAACATAACGGTCTTGGTGTGCAATAACAGAGATTTTCAATAGGAAAATCAATCGTTAATCCAATTTAAATTTATTGAAAGAAATCTAACTGAAGCTTCCACCTTATTAAACGTGTTGATCATTTATTTGAATCTTACGAGGATGAAGGTTTCAAGACATTAAAATTTTAATTTAAACTCGATCCGCCTTGAGTGAATATTCATATTCAGGATTTCTAGGAATTTTTTCTAGCTATTGAAACTTGCTTTTGCTTGTTCTAAATGAGCTTTACTTGCTAATGAATGAAGCCACATCAATCAATTTCAACTTGGCTTGAATATCAACAACCAGTGCTTCAAAATTGTCATCACACTAAAAATGTACACAAATGACCTTACAAGGCAAGGCCATAGTACCGAATTGTATCCACCGTCAAAGACCGGCAGCACTAAAGGAAGCAAACTTCTCCGTTCTCACTTCAGTTATACCACTTTAAAGACGACGGCATCTTGGAGCAATTACCATACTCGAAAACCATCGTTCTTTCAAAAGGACCAACCAGTAAAATGTGTCAATCTCAATTGTAATTTTCTGCCCTAACCTTACCATCATTTTAGAAACTTGTCCACAAAATATTTGAAACTATTTAACCCTTCTCTTTTGTATTGGCTGGGGACAGTTCATGCAATTCCCAGGACATAAAAGCTCAGATGAACGAAGTTGTCTGAATATAACAGATTCATTGAAATACTGCTCAATCACTTCGATGGAGAATTGACTCAACCTGGAAGCAGCCAAAAATGCTATCTAACTAAAGAAGGCACCAATTTTAAACACGGTGACTTTAAACAGAAATTGAACTGAAAATTCAGTGCGATCTACTTATTAAAAAGATTTCAAATACCGTTCTGAACGAAATCTTTCAACTTCTTGATATCTTTTAAAGTTGAAAACATGGAACATCACTAGACTCTGAGCTGAAAGAAGCATCAGTATTTTTGTTTACTAATAGATCGCACACAACAAGAGATTGGCGCAGAAATGCGAGAGCCAAATCTCATTTTCTTTTAATTAGTGGGCCAGTCTGTATCAATGTTTCAGGTGCAAACATACGAGGTGTGTTCAAAAAATAACGGGAATTTTCGTTTTGTGAAAAAAATATTTATTTATTTGTCTATATTGATGTTGTCGCCTTCAAAATAGGCCCCATTCGATATTATGCACTTGTGCCAGCGCTTTTTCCAATCGTCGAAACACTTCTCAAACTCGATTTTTGGGATAGCCTTTAGCTCTTTCAGCGATGTGCTTTTAATGTCATCTATGCTTGCAAAACGACGGCCCTTTAAGGTTCTCTTTATTTTTGGAAATAGAAAAAAGTCACACGGTGCCATGTCTGGCGAAAATTGAGGCTGCAGCATCATTACAGTATTGTTTTTAGCCAAGAATTGACGAACAAGCAACGAAGTGTGAGCAGGTGCATTATCGTGGTGCAAAAGCCACGAATTATTTTTTCACAAATGCGGGTTTTTTTTCTGATTGCTTCACCCAAACGGCGTTGAACTTGTAAGTAGTACTCCTTATTGATCGTTTGACCCTTTGCAAGAATTCATGATGCACTATTCCATTAAAATCAAAGAACACAGTAAGCATAACCTTCACGTTCGAACGCACTTGTCGAACCTTTTTCGGTCTTGGCGAGCCAGGATGCTTCCATTGAGACGATTTAGCCTTAGTTTCAACGTCATATTCGTAAATCCATATTTTGTCACCTGTTACATGTTTCAATAATTTTGCATCGTCGTTGACTTCATTAAGTGACTCCTGAGCAACTTCCATTCGCCGCTGTTTTTGTTCAAAATTCAACGAAAATCGCCGAGCTCTTAAAAACACGTCTAACCTTAGCGGCTGCCACAGACAAAGTAAGCAATGAATACAACTGAAAAATTTATCATACTTCAGAGGCATGTATGCCAACATATTTAAAAAAAATTTGACAATTAGACTCTTCAAACCCGCGAAATTTTGAAATTCCCGTTATTTTTTGAACACACCTCGTATGCTATAGATCTTTGTATTCAAGAGTATATCAGAAGAAAGCACTGGAGAAACGTAATCTACACTATCCGGTAGCAGGGTAGCTTTCAAATTCTACACGTATACGTTTCAAAATCTCATCATCCTATCATAGAAGAAAGATATCCTTGTTATCTGGGAACCAGTGCAGATGGGAAGTAAAGAAAATGGACAGACTGATCCTCGTGCATGGTTTGAAGTGGAGTGTCTCTTTAGGTCCAAATTCTATTATTTGATGAAGCAAAGGAATATTCTGGATGCCTTGATAATTGTATTAAACAAACGACAATAACAATAGACCATTGTGCGTCTCTTTCAGGGTTATTAATGCTTTTCCCTAGCGTGAACGAAGGAAAAGTTCGCAGGTCTACTGAGGATGCAATACTCTTACTACTCTTACTAGTCAGTATTCAGATAAGACAATACTATATCATTATTCTAAAATTGACATAAATAAATTAATAATGTTGGATATGTGAAATATAATTCCGTATCGTAAATATTTATTTTTTAGACACTAAGCAACGGATTGAAATTCTAATGGGTAGATTCTTTTCTTACTATTTCTCTTTTTCAAAACGCTCGCATCAACTTCTTAGGATCCACTGTCGAACCGACAACCATAACATATTGTTCAGCAAAATGATAACGAAAACAGGAATGAAAACAAAATGAGATGGCGGATTGGAAGCTGAAGGCCGAACCTAAAACTCTTCACGGTGAATAAATCACAATAAGGCGTCATGATAGGCGGGCAGCTGTTGACTTGAGGTAAAGATTGGCGATGGTTGAATTTCCAAACTTCCGTCTTTTCAGCAATACATTTTATGGATGTTGTCTTCTTTCTGTCGGTGCAAATCAGCAACCATCAAGTGCTTTTGTGTCGCAGTTCTTTAGCTCGCAACGGATTTGAAAAATGTCGAGTTAGCTCCTTTTCGCCCGTATACACGAAATTTCACTCGTCTACTGAAGTGCAGAAAATCAAAATATATTACAATCAATAACTCAAGGTAATATCTGCGTTGGCACTATTTCAGCTTGGCACGTACATATGTAGTTTGAGCGATGAGTGTTATTTCGAAAGTAAACAGCAATTAATTGTAGTCGTTGTGTCCTCATGAAGATAGCTTTTTATGCTGAGAAAATATACAAATGTTCACATTTATGCAACATAAGAATAAACTGATAAATAATATACAAAACATAAATCAAAAATTGAGTATTTTATATGATGAACGCTTAAGAGTCTTGTTACTTATGATACACGTAAAACCAATACCAAAACATCATCAATCTCATTATAGTAGAACTAAGGGATATACTTAACTTGGTATTCAACCACATCATTAAATCTCCCATCATAAGAACCAGATAAATACTTCAGTACACAAATTCATCATTATCCTCTCGCAATCAATTGGACCATTTTCAATTTAGTGTTAATACGAAGAACCAATTAAATAGGATTAGCATGTCACTCCAATCATTTTGGTTTACTTGGAGATCTGAATATGAGCGAGTAATCTCATTTTGGAGTCGGTCGACTTGACCTGCTAAGCTCCACTTCAACTTTTATTTGTTCAGCTTTCCTTTTTCTCTATTCGTTCCAACATCCTTCCACTACTCCTTGTGAATAGCCACCAAGAATATGTTCGCAGTATTAATTCGCTATGCACTCATATTTTATGTAGGAAGGAGCAATGCTTGTACAGAGTAAGCTTTAATAGTGGCATAGTTGGTTATCATTTAGCGGAGATATGCTGGAGTCTATGCTATGCTGATAAGAAGTCGACATTAAAGTATGTCTCTGTCCTTTAACATGATTTTGTATTCGCGTCAAATTTGAACGTTTCATTTACCATAGTAAGTCCACTTCAGTTTCATATTTGATTCTGCAAATATTTTTGGTATAAAATTTAAAACTGTCCTTGTGAACCCGACTCTCCTAACTTCAGCCTACATTTCAAATCTTACAAGCAAGATGAATTTCCTTACAACCACAAAAAAAATCTTTCTGTTTCTACTCCCAACCCAAGCCTGAAAAAGCAGAAGGGATGGTGATTGCAATAAACATGCTGACAATTTCAGTAATTTATTGAAGAGCGTTGCAAAGGGCAGAGTTCCATCAAGTCAAGCATCAAAAGGTTTTAATGAATTCGACCATATTGCGAGGAATGAAGCAAGAGTTCTTTCAACCAAAACAAGACGTATGCCATGCATGATACTAGCATTTTGTTTGACCACCATTTACAACTTCTGCTAGAGAAAAATCTTTAATTAACCAGAAAATCTCAAACATAATGGTAGTTGCTATTTGTGATTCTCTTGGGTAATATTTGCTTTTCGAAATTTACGAAATGCATATTCAATTTTTCATGTTTCAGGTTTCTTCATAAAACCTATTAATGAATCCATTATTACCTCGGTTATCGAATCACGTTTAAACTAATCCAATTCAGAAGCTTCCCAAGAAACATTCTTAAAACAGTGAAACTCCAGGGCCGTCGTATAAATTTCTTTTTGCAATATGAATGAATCAAACTTCATAAGAAGGATTTTATTTGTTTCCACGGCTGTTGTATGTCATTGGAATTGAAAACGTGATATGAGAGAAATACAACTAACTAACTTATACCTTGAATACGAAACAGTATCTCGATCTGAGGAAGATTTCGATAAGATGAATCAAAATAAAAAACTCAAATATAACAAGAAAATTGATTTAAGCTCGAGTAAGGACGGCGCAAATTTCAGTTATTTAATGTGAGAACTTGCAATAGTAAACGATGAAAGCATAAATGAAACAAGAGATTTTTTCTCTCGATATATGCTATAATAAACACTAGAATAAATTGAAAAAAAGGTATAAGTGCCACTTACTTACTTACACTTTCTTGCTTATGACGTAAAATTTGATATAGGCTTTTCAAATTGAACAATGATTTGTTATACATGTAACATTTTCCAAAACATTGGCATTCTTCATGCAAAAATTAAATTTAAGCTCGTTTGGCACATACATCCTTCCCATCTTAATTTACTTTCTACTACGCTTTAATAGATTTCCCAGGACTTAAAAATTTAAAATAATTGAAATTGTGCTGCCCCTTCATTCTAGGAACTTATACCGCTAACATTTTTGGCGTTTCCATCTGGCAATTCATGGCACCACTGCAAATGTGTTCATGCTGGAAATTTAATATTTAATAATTACTCGCTTGAATCTTCCAACATTTTGTATAAATTATTTATATTTTTCTGTTAAAGTGAAAATTGTGGGAACTTTTGAACGATATTTTTACTGTTGAAAATTAAAGTTCTTGCTATATGTTTGAATTTACATTTTATATTGGGTCTACAACTTAAAAACCGGCCATTTTTATTGAAAAGAAATGCTTTATCCAGATAAATTATTGAAAAAACATGTCATTCAAAATATTGTCCATCGGAAGCTACGAGTTTTTCTTACAAATCTGGCAATTTGTGAATTCCGTTCCAAAAAAATTGCTCGTCTTTCGAAGCAAAAAATGAATTGAGCCAATTTTTGATTCCTTCGACGAAAATGAACCGTATAGTCGTGGTGGTCGGAAGGAACAAGGTCTGGACTATAAGGCGGGTGAAGCAAAATTTTCCACCCGCTATTTTCCGAGTAGGTTTTGACCGATGCTTCAATATGTGGCCGAGTATTGACATGGTGGAAATCAATGACTCGTGTCTGGTCTCCCATTCTAGACGTTTTTCCTTCAACGCTCGCTTCAAACGTATCAATTGTGTTCGGTAAAGAGGTTCTATGATTGTTTGACCAATTGGAAGCTACTCCCAGTACACCACTCCCTTCTGTCCCCACCAAATAGAGAGCATTACCTTCGAAACGTGAATATTTCGCTTTGGCGTCGATTTGGCTGGTTGGCCGCGCTTGACATACGATTTTTTCGCTTTGGATTATCGTAGTAGATCCACTTTTTATCACCCGTTATCATTTAATGCAGAAATGCCTTCTTTTTGTGGCGAGCGAGCAGCATTTCAGACATGCAAAAATGGCGTTCGACATCTCTCGGCTTTAATTCATATGGCACCCAATTTCCTAGCTCTTGAATGAATCCCATTGCTTTTAATCGTTTTGAAATGGCTTGTTGAGTCACTCCCAACGATTCTGCAAGTTCTTTTCGTGTTTGGCATGAATGTTGATCGAGTAATGTCTCCAATTCTTTATCTTCAAACTTTCTTGGCTGGCCTGGACGCTCTTTGTCTTTGATGTCAAAATCACCATTTCTGAAACGCGCAAACCACTTGATACACTGTGTTTTAGATAGACCACCTTCACCATACAATTTCACAAGCAATTGATGACTCCCACGTGCAGTTTTCTTTGCAAAAAAGTAGCTTAGCAAAACTTTCATCAAATGCTGCATTTTCCGACAATTTGGAAAATTTTCCATAGTGAAAATATTATGATGTGCACAAACAAACCAAACACTGTTGACTGATTTTGACAGATTGTGACTCCCTCTTTCAAATGACATATAACTAATGACATACAAACAACGCATAAGCAAGTGATGCCATCTAATGTTGGTGACCGGTTTTTAAGTTGTAGACCCAATAATAATTTTTTGTATTTATTAGGATCTCACCAAACAAAAATTCAACATAAATACTATCAAAATAATTCTTTTTCAGCGACCAAAATAAACAACCAATGCTTTGCAGCAGTATTCGCACTTCAGAACACCATTTGTTATTCACTCAAATCTTTTGGTAATGTTTCGCTCAAATAATTTTCGAAAGGAAGCTATAGCTAATTAATGGATTAAAATACAATAACAGATGTAAAAAGTTTCGTTTGTTGAAATGAACTTCTTTTAAGAAATGGGCAACATTCCATTAATAGTTTGTCTAATTGTTTTGTTCAATAGGATGCTTTATACCAATTAGGTTTCGTCCTTAATGCCACTACATTATTGGGATAAATTAAGTTTTTGAACATGATAATAAACGAATTCCGAACTTACTTTCTATTCTACAATACATAAATAAATCCAAAAATTTATTTAGAAGTTTGTGTTGGCATTCATTTCAAATTTTCAAGAAGACAAATTTTTCTGAACATTTAAGATCTCAATCACTTTATTCATCATTTCCCTTAGCAAGGTTTGTTGTCATTTTACCGTTAACAAGACAAATATAGTTTTATCATTTTTACTTTGATATCTTAACTTGGAGATAAATTTGTTTTATGATATGTACATACGAGAAAGTCATCATTCGCATAGACATTTTAACAAGCTTTCAACGAGCCATAGAATTTTTGTGCGAATATTTGTGCAATTATTTGCCTGTCAAAGATACCAATATGTACAAAGAAATTGATAATAATTATACGATTGTTTGTAATGATTTTTTTAGAATAGCACATCGTAGTCTACACACCAGCGAGACAGGAGAATAAGTTTTTTTTGTAGGTTCAGATTGCCGTCATGGTTTTATATGGATGAAAGTTCATTCTGGAAACCCAAGCTCAGATAGTTTGTTTAACCGTTTTTAAAAGGATCAGTTTCAAAAGCTTTAGACAAATATATGGTAACAGCATAAACCTAAATCTAGACTGGAAAAATTGGCAACAAAGTTTTTACATGCCAACAAGGTTCAACAAACAGGCAGGGATATCGTAGTGGCTAAAATAGGATTTATTCTTGACAAGTTTTTCACGGTATGATAAATGCTTGAAATGTTATGAACAACACTAATAATGTGTTTTTTATTTTTGACAAAAGAATGATTGTTTTTTTTTTTAAATTATTTAAGGCTGACTCACAAATACTGATGCAAAATGATGGATATAGTATTCTCGTAGTCATGTAATGTATGTGTGTTATACAAAATCTGCTGAAAACCTCTATTGAAAATTCATTTTTAATTACTACACAAAAAAATTCACATATGCATGAGGATTGTATTGCAAATATAAACGCAGAACTTAGTTTAATCGGACTACCAGGTGTAAATTCCTTATACCCTCAGAATGAAGAACTGATATCCCAAGCACACTTCATTCAACATGTTCTCAAATCTCATGAAAACTCCTTAATCGTAAACTTTTTACCAGCTAGATGCCCGAATAACGTATGCATGCATCATAACCTCGACTATAACTCACATAGTAAAACTGCTAACAAGTGGCAAGTGGGCGAACCAACTTAAATATGATTGCCTCACCTTGCCACATGACTAATCATATTAAGCCTGAAGCGCCGCCCGGGAACAAGTTGCCTCTTCGAAGGAACAACATCGGTAACTTTGCAGCAAGGATATGTTGGATAAATTGAATTATCCCGTTTGCATCTCGCCAGACGTCATAGCTTTTGCATTCGTTTCAAGTTTAACTGGATGCTGGCGGCAAGGACTGCGAAATCATTTACGGGTGGCTTTTAAACGGATTATGGTGAAGGTGTGAGTTTAAGTGCACCGTAATATTATACATTTATGTTATTAATTTAACTCATGTTTGATCGGCTGAATTTGCTTCGGTACATAAAATAAATTTTAATTTGTTACTTTAAGGTAGCAATAATGTTACATTTTCATTCGAGAGCTTTTCTTAGGCGCAAATAAAATGTGTATCGCTATTAGAAAAGTTACTCGAAATCAGAACAAATAAAAACACAAGGGAAAAATGTGATCTAGGTGCGACCCTTATGGTCCACACGACTAACTTTCCAGTGGGGTGAATAAAGGAACTATGATTTGTTTTCAATTATGTTTATATATTCTATTATCATTCTAAAATATTATAAATATTTTTTTTTTATTTTTTTTTAGCCATAAAAGGCATTTGATAGTGAAAGACGTTTCCGCATTCTTCATCTGAAAAAGTTTCGACCAGATCCAAAATCCTCCAAATCCAAAATCCCTCAGATCCAAAATCCTCCAGATCCAAAATTCCCCAGATCCTTAATCCCCCAGATTCCAAATCTCCCAGATCAAAAATCTCCCAGATCACAAATCCCCCAGATAAAAAATCCCCCAGATCTTAAATCCAATATAAAATTACTTATAACAATATCCAATATTAACTGCATTAGCGTCTCTCCTCTCATTCTCCCAAACCTGATAATATAAGTTTGAAATTTAAAAACTAATCTAAACTAAAAATTTGATCAGAATTTTGCTAAAACACACAATAATAATAATATTACTATGAAGGTATTTGGGATCTACACGAATTAATAGTGCGTTTCAACAGTTTTAAAATTAAGATATTTTTCAGTTTTCTATCCTCAATAAAAAACGGCTAAAACGATTTTGCTGAAAACTCATTCAGTTCTAAGTTACGTAATTACGCGTCGAATGAAACCAGTCTCACGTCACGTGATCTTTGGTTCTTGAGATAATCGAGACGAAAAATAATCCCGAACGCACATACTCGCATATCCACATCCGCACATACATACATACATACATACGTACATACACACTCACAGACATCTCTCTAAAAACGATAGATTTGGATTCTAGAGACCTTAAAATGTGGAGATATGCCAAAATTTGGGATTCGCGAAATCGACCCCACTACAATAACTTCCCACTGGGAAGTTAACAACGCTTAAAAACTCGATATCTTCAGCTTTTGCCTTCGTAAATGTGAACCTGAGCAAAGTTTTCTTTGCAAGTTTGTTCGGATCACTCTCTTTCGAAATTTGAGATCAGATTTTTATAAAACAAAATTCGATTATATTTCTATCTAATGTAAAAAGCCAAACAAAAAATGATAGTAAAGCATCACTGAGAACTTCCTTATTAAAATTTGTGTCATTAAAATAGTGAAAAACATTTAAAATATTGGAAAACATTTCTTTCTTTTGATGGAAATTTTTACCAATGCTCTAAATGACATTAAAAATTATTCTTTTGGAGTTAAATCCTGTAGGTATGTAGCAGAAAGGTTAAAAAGGTTACACTTATTTGCTTTAGACAGAAAAGAAGACATTACCAGTCAGATTGGTGCGAGCAGCTAAAAACCCCAGCAAGATTTTCATTTGCCTAAGCCCTTTTCTGGCCTGAGCGTAAAAAACAAGCCGCGAGGTGCGACCCTTGAGGACCACACGGTCAACTTCCCAGTAATATTTACATAAATATTAAAAATACTAAACAAAATAATAATTATGAAAATACTACTACTTTAAATAATAATAATGTACCTCTCATAACAGTAACTGGAATGACTTAATATTAATCGTATCATCTACGGGAGCGTCAATTGATTACGTAAGGTTTTTGGTCGATGGGGACAGATTGATTTGATTGAATATTCACGCGGATCAATGGGGGGGGGGTTCTACGTTATTTGTTATTTTCATATTGATGAAAGCTTTTTTTATAGCATATCATCTAGCAAAGTATTGACGTCGAAACATTTTACCATTCAAAGCGTTCATTCCCACAAATGCAAATTTGATTAATATTTTTTGATTTGCAAAATTTAAGCAGTTTTGATATAAAAATTAAAACACGGTGCTATGAAGACTATTAAAAATCTGCTTAAATTATGCAAATATTAATAAACTGTGATTGGCTTAACAACAATGTCTTCAGAATAAGAGTAGTCGGGTAAAATCATTCATATGAACACTTTTTACATGGCGACTTTGAATGATTTTTTATTTTTAATTTGATTTTTTTAAACATCATGGAAAAGGGTTTTGCTGGTTTGTCTCCGAAAATTGATAAGGATTTATAAATTTTATAAACATTTATTACCGTGTCGTGCAAATCTGGTTAACAAATTTATTTTTTATGAAAAAATCCTAAATTTTTGCATTTTTTTTTTGTTAAATTAAAAAACGCCTCCAACGATGTTTTTTAAATATAAAAACATGATAAAAATGTTAATACACGTCGATTGACACCTAAGTGATGCAAATATTATATTTGGTTCGTGAGATATAGTGAATGGCAGAAATGACCTTGAAATCATGATCACTTTTAATGATTTTTGATTTTAAATTTAATTTTTTTTGTAATCATGAGAAAAAGTTTTGTTGGTTTTTGCACAAACACTGTTTGGAGTATATAAATTTTATAAACATTGATCACTGTGAAAAAATCAGGTTAAAAATTTACTGTTTATGAAAAAAAACCTAATTTTTGCACTTTTTTCAAAAAAAATAAAAAACGCTTCCATGAATTTTTTTAAAATTTTGATGGAATCACATAAATGTGAATATGCGTCGATTGACACCTTATTCAAGAAAATCGTACGTTAGGTTCACGAGATATAACGCATGACAGAAATGACCTTCAAACGGGCAAAACAGCAAACCCCCCCGACCGAAGTTTCCCAAAAACTAATCAACTCTTAAAATTGCAGAGCCGCTTCGATTGACACCTCAACGAAGTCGATAGGATTTTGTTTACGTGAGTTATGCTCGTAGAAAAAACTGTCCACGAACGCACATACGTACGTACGGACGTACGTACATACACACACACACACACACATACATACTTCTTTCTAAAAACACTTAAAATATACTCGTAAGACCTCAAAACGTAAAGAAATGTTGAAAATTTCAATTTCGATTTTCGAGGCGATTACAAGAACTTCCCATATACTGGGAAGTTAACAAAGTGAGTTTTTTTATAGTGCACATTTTAAAATAGTTTACAGACAAAACATAAGATGTTTCAGTGTTATTTTACGTTACAGAAATGTGGGATGCAAAAGTCATATCGCGCCAGATCAGGGTTAGACAATTTGTCGTCTAAGGAACGACGTTATATAGCTTTCGAAGACTTCCAAAAATTTTGAAGCTGTAATACGCAAGTAATACGCAGAAAAAATGCGTGTAATATATAAAATATAAATAAAATTTTGCGTAAGATACAGGAAGACGTAACTAAAATCAAACGAACCCTAACAATGAATGAACACAAAAATTTCATTAGTAAGTTTATCATGGGTTAGAACCTCCTAGTCTAGGCGACAAATTTCGTCTTCTAGTGCGCTTTTGGTTAGCGACTCGCTAACACTATTGTTGCACATTAACAGAAGTTCTTGTTTCCAGGCTTTGCCTGGTATATTATTAAATGGGAAGTGTGGTTTCGGCGTGACGGATGGCATCCTCTTCAGGTGCTGTCATTTGCTCATTAAACTCGAGCTTAACCCATCAACAAGCCTAACCGTGGTCGTGCTGTCTCGTGGCGGATGGCAAATGACAGCACCTGAAAAGGATGCCATCCGTCACGCCGAAACCACACTTCCCACAAAAACCTCACAAATAATCCTTATGTATTAAATTGCCGCTCCTTTATCCAATAAACATATTCATTGTTTATTGAATATAACTATCAATAGTTCATTTTTTTCATATGAATATTTTTAAAAAAAAACTTTTAATTTTTAATTATTGAAAACTATATGCGTAGAGACATGTTGAAAATTTCGCTTCCGATTTTCGGACCAATTACAATAATTTTCAAACATACTGAAATGTTAAAAGTTAATAATATTTTCCACACATAATTGGAATTCACAGATATTTTTCGACTACACATTATAATAGATTTAGTTTTCAATTCTTGAACAGAACTAGTAAATTTTGTTGAAGTAAAAAACAGTTTTCTACCATGCCGCATTATTTTCAATTATTTTTTTAAAAAATTTCTACCATGCCTTATTATATTCAATTATTTTAAAAATAAACTTTTCAAATCTGAACACTAGTGGTAAAGTCATTAAACATTTCACTCCACAAACGAAAAGATATAATTTTCGACTTCCACTGCTGCAAACAATCTCATTCTGTTTCAGGCCACAGAAGTTTAAGACCAAACTTTGCCAACTTTATTTCAAAATTTCCCTTCCATTTTGTTTCTAATTTATATTCACATCCTTTTCTTGCTTTGATATACTCGTTTCAGCAGCTGCTGCCTTCAAGCCACCATTGCAAAGAAAAAAAATTAGAGAAAAATCCCCAAGGGATACTTCCGATTAAACTTTCGAAATCCCATTACATGCAGTCATTCCTTTTTAAATAAAGCTAAAACGGATAATCAGCTTATGACTGAGGTTTCCGCGGAACACATCTCACCATCCCCAGGACGAAAGTGTCCGTTTCGAGTGCTTAAACGGCATTTGCATGGCAATGGGGCTGGCCTCGGGATATGTCTCGAGGAGGCTGAAAGGCGGTCACTACGGATTCCAATTGTTGTGCCGAAAATAGAGATTTCGGAAATTTTATTTACATTAGCATTTCCGTGAATCCAATGACTACGTACTTGTCGTTGCTGTCAACAGCAAAGGGACATGGACATTTTCTGCTGTACCAAGTAGACTTTCAAACAGTCAGCGATAATGAATAATTCAGTTCACAGAGAAGATGTGATTTGTTTATCGAATTTTCAAAAATAATTGCAGTGAGGCTGCGAGCTAGCCGACTCGAATCCTTGTTTCCAAGCTTGCTGCTGACAAATAACAGGAGTGACCTGACGATCAAACCAAATTCGTTATTTTAACGCTGGATTGGCTTTTAAGCCTGATGGCTTGTGAAGGGATTTATGGAAATTGCTTTGTTTCGTGTCATCAGATTTGCAAAGATACAATATTGAAGTGGAGATTACTGTTGAGCTTATTGTCATATACATAAATCAAAGTTACGATGTGCTATGCACATCGTAAACGATACTATAAACTTCAATTTTAAAAGGATTGTGAATCATTCTGTGAGAGTGAAGAGTATTGCTCACCAACAAAAGAAGTGACCAATTCGAAGTGTAATTTTGAATTTGAAAGTAATTTTTTTCTTAATTTAAACTTTTTAAGACATTGATCTTTCATGGTTTTTCATTAGCTACGGTATATAAGCATTTTTGCAAAATGTTTTTTCTTTTTATGAGTTTTCTTGGGTGATTTTATATTTTTCAGACCACTGCGAAAGTTTTGCTATTCTTATAAACTAAAACTCAAACGAGAGGCAAAGTAGAGGTTTGGATATTATGAAAAACTCTACTCCAAAATAGAAACGTATCTTCAATCAAAAGCCGACTTTCTTAATTTTTGAACAATTTAAATGATGTGGCATCTGATTAGAAAACTATGAAATAAAATAACAATAACATCATCCAAATTGACTCAATCCTAAATTAAAATATGTATGCAAGATGCCTTGAAAATATTTCCCATTGAAAAAATATTTGTATGTTTATTTTAACTACATCATTTTCAACAAGCAGCGGAAAGGAACCAGACTTTTAAATTCTTTGAAAATCATCACAACAAAAGAATGATGCCCCAGCTGTTAAAACCAAATTAAATTAGATCACGAGGATAATGATACTTACACCCTAAAAGATCTTGTTACTTAGCAAACTCAAATGGCCTCATCTCTTCAAAAACTTGATATTTCACAAAGTGATAAAATTTCATAGTTGTGGAAATATCCTTACTCTATCCTTGTGTACAACTTGAATACATTGTTATGTTTCAGAAAACCAAACGAGGTGCACTAAGAAATGATATCAAGTTCGCACATAAAGTTACAGCAAACAAATGCATGTGCAAGGATTCCGAAATTTGTCTTAACTTCAATATTCTGCAAGAAATAACGAGCAAACTTTAAGGACATTTTCAAAGTGGGATCATTTGAGAAAATGAAACTGCAATGTGCTCCTCGTATAGAAAATGATGATGGCAAGAGTAAGACGATGCAGAAAATAGCTCACTGTGTTACGATGTATAATAACAGCTTAGTGTAATGCAATTCGTATGAACATTGATACTGATTTTGAAAAGCAATAATACAAAATTTTCACCGCATATTCGAGTGAAATTTTGTAGAAAAAATAAAATAAAATAAAAATATTTGGCAAATAAATAAATACCTTCAAGGACTTTCCATTCTGACCGACGTGGTGCTCATTCATAAATTTTCAGTGTTTGCCTGGACTATAAACTTAAATCATTGAAATGAAATATTCCTGTTTCAGTCAGTTTTGCTGCAATTTTTTCTACAATAGCCGTTCAATTTGGTAATAATTAGCAAATTTGATTCTTTGTTGCATCTAGTCAATCTCGGTCTTACACTAATTATTTCATCCACCAGATCTGAAGTGAGGAAGGAAAAACTATGGTGAATAGTTTTTGACAACTCCCAAAGGTTTAAAATTTTGCGACAAAAAACCTCAGAAAAACTCGAAATTCAACAAAAACCATAATAACAATACCATGAAAAGTCACACAATCAAAGTTCATTTACCTGTTTATTAACTTCCCAGTATATGGAAAGTTCTTGTAATCGCCTCGAAAATCGAAATTGAAATTTTCAACATATCTTTACGTTTTGAGGTCTATAGAGTATATTTAAAGTGTTTTTAGAAAGGGGGGGGAGAGAAAGGGAGATGTGTGTGTGTGTATGTATGTATGTATGTACGTACTGTTTATATAACTTATATACTCCAAATAATTTTTGTGAAAAAACCAACAAAAATTTTTTTCATGGTTACAAAAAAAATTAGATAAAAAATAAAAAATCATTAAACGTTCAAGGTCATTTACGTCATTCATTATATCTCGAGAACTTAATATAATCTTTCCATCATTAAGGTGTCAATCGACGCGTATTATCGTTTTTATGATATTTTTATATATTAAAAAAATCGTTAATGCGGTTTTTCTAATTTATTTAAAAAAATGGAAAATATGTGTTTTTTCATAAAAAAAATCATTTTTAACCTGATTTGCACATCGTAATGATAAATGTTTATAGAATTTATAAACTCAAACTTTTATCAATTTTTGTAGAGGAACCAGCAAAAACTTTTCTCATGATTACAAAAAAATTAAATTAAAAATAAAAAATCATTCAAAGTCACCATGTAAAAAGGGTTCATTCGAATCATTATACATTAAATCTCTTATTCTAAAGACATTGTTGTAAAGTCAGTCTCCACAGCACCATGTTTTAACTTTAATGAAAAAACTGCTTTGTAACCTGTACCCCCCTCCGATTGATCCACGTGAATAATCAATCAAACCAATGCACCAAAATCCTTACGTAATCAATTGACGCTCGCGTAGATGTTATGATTAATATTAAGTCATTCCAATAACTTTTATGAGAGGTACATTTTTATTAATTGAAGTAGTAGTATTTCCATAATTATTATTGTGTTTAATATTTTTAATATCTATGTAGATATTACTGGGAAGTTGACCGTGTGGACCTCATGGGTCGCACCTCACGGCTTGTTTGTTTTTTAAGTGGGTAATCCGTAAATTGTAATCAGTTTAAATTGCGAAATTCATTTTGCTTCAGAGGAGGATCACAACACTACGATCAATGCTTTACCTCAGCCTTCGGCTGCGTCCGTTCCTGCACATCTTGCGTTTGTTCCTGCACCTCTTGCGTTGATGACTACTTCTCATTCCATATGCGTGATCAATTCGGGGTTGACACCTGGAGTTCCGATTTCTTCGTCACCTGGTGTGAAAACTAGAAGTAAAGGCAATCAGAAGTCTAGCATTGGTGATTCTGCTCCAGTTGTTTCTTCTGGTGTTTCCCAGCCTATGGATATCACTACACCTTTGATACCTTCCGTTCGGCCAAGTGTTAATGATTCATCGATTGGGACGTCCTTTCTGTTGATCAACTCCTGCAACATCGATTACATTACCAGTCATAGCTTCTTCGGCTTCAACATTATCAGTGACTGCATCTTTGCTGACTGCATCATCAGTAGCTACGAGAAGGACTTTGCCCTTAAGAGTCGTTAAACCTCCAATGCAGGCATTTCTCTCAAGGCTTGCTTATGATACCACAGTTCCTGAGATCATCGACTACATTCATGAAGGATTGGGACGCGTGCCCAGTATTTTGACGTGCATAAAGCTGACTCCTGACAACTTGCCTAATAGGGTTGTATCCTCGTTTAAGATAACTATATCTTCAAACATGGACTGTATACTTAAACAGGATTTTTGGCCGCCTGTGGTTTTAATTAAAAAGTGCACTGCTTCACGCCGGGCTCCTCAACTGCGGACTAGTCAGCCCATTACGCAGCCTACTGGATCCCAGGATTTTCAGCTGGCAACTTCTGTGAGGGCACATCTATAAATAATCATTGTACATCACCTTCTCCAGTACAATTTTTGACTGATACCCTTAGTTTTAATCATAGTTTTTATAATTCTTCCAATAGTTTTTCATTATGTTATCAAAATGTTCGGGGCTTAAGAGCTAAGCTGGCTGACTTTAAAATTTCAACCTTTCTTTCTTCGTATGATCTTCTTTGCCTATCAGAAACGTGGCTGAATGATGTGGCTGTGATCGTGATTTCTCTTTATCAGAGAAAACTGATGGAGGCGGTGTCCTTGTTGCGGTCAAAAAGTCCTTTCCATCCTCATCTTATTATCAGTTTCGACCATCTCATCCAGTCGAATGTATCCTAGTGAGAGTAACAACATCTCCTAGCTCTTCCATACTTATTTTCTCAGTATATATGGCCTGTAACTCTCCTTTGTCTTTCTTTGAAACCTTCTTTGATGAATTCTCATTGTTTTGCAATTCTCTTAAAGAAATCCTATGTATTAATTTGTGGTGATTTCAACTGTTCCTCAGTTGAGTGGTTTCCTTATCCATCTTTTTTTACCAAAACTTTCAACGATCTCTCGATTTTACTTTCCTCTTTTCTTTCACATTTGTCTCTTTCTTAGTTTAATTCTTTTCCTGATGTACTACTCTTCCATTGAAGGCTTATTCATTTCTAATCAGCCCAAACCTTTCTGGTCCTACATTAGATCCTTGAAGTCTTCTTCCTCCACACCTTCTACGGTCCACTGGAATAATAATTATGCCTTCTCTGCTGTAGAAATAAATGATTTGTTTGCCTCTTACTTCTCCTTCACATTTTCCTCCCACACCTCTAACTCGTTCATTCCTGATAATAGTTTAACTAATGGAGTGATTTCGTCAATCACTGTTGATCATCTATTAGTTGAGTCTGTTATAACCTCCTAAGACTCAAATGTCGGGGCTGATCCTGATGGCATTCCCAATTTCTTTATTCAATCTCTAGCCTCTTCGATGAGTACTCCCCTTGCGTTTATATTCAATTTAAGTTTGTCTTCTGGTGTTTTTCCGAATTGCTGGAGGATGGCTTATATTCTTCCTGTTATCAAATCCGGTGATCATTCTTCAGTCACAAACTATCGTCCAATTTTCCGCCTCTCAGCTTTTCCATAAATTCTTGAGCGCATTGTTCACTCATATCTGTACAGTGCCTTAGAACATTTGATAGTCCCTGAGCAGCATGGTTTTGTACCTAATCGCTCCACTACCTCGAATCTGCTAGTTTTGACCAATACTGTTGCTGAATCCCTCGATGAACATCTGCAGGTTGATGTCATTTACACTGATTTTTCCAAGGCTTTTGACACCGTTGACATAAACATGCTTTGTCAAAAGCTTGAGATTTTGGGGGTTTATGATTCTCTTCTTCGGTGGATATATTCGTACTTGTCCTCTAGAGCATGCCGCGTTTCTGTTTCTGGTAACTTTTCTGCTCCTTTCTTTTCTCGTTCTGTTGTTCCTCAAAGATCTATTCTTGGTCCTCTCCTATTCATCCTATTCATTAACGGCCTTCCCTCTATAGTTGATTCATCTTGCCTTCTCTATGCTGATCACCTTAAGCTTTTTAGAGTGATTCGATCTCTTGATGACTGCGAAACTCTCCAGAATGATTTGCAGTCGCTAAGTTCTTGGTGTCAACTTAACTCCCTTCCCTGAATATTCCTAAATGTCATTCAATGACTTTCTCCCTAAAACATCCTCCCTTACAGTTTGTGTACCTTATTGATTCTGTTACCTTAATGATTACTGTCGACAAAGTTAAAGACCTTGGTATTATTTTTGATGCCAAACTAAAATTTGATGCTCATGTCCTCAACATAGTATCCAGAGCTTCTAAGTTTTCAGGGTTTGTATTGAGACATTTCCGTATTTTCTCCAACCCTGCTTCGGCTGTTCAATTGTTTGTGAGTGTTGTTCGTTCTATCCTTGAATATGCATCCCAGATTTGGTCACCTTATCTTGAGTATTTAATAAATCTCCTAGAATCTGTTCAGCGTAAATTTACACGCTTTCTCCTCCTTAAGTTCAAAATTTCCTAAATTCCGTATGATGCACGTCTTGCCTTATTTTGTTTAGCTTCCTTGAAATCACGTAGGATATATCTTGACCTCTGCTTACTTTTTAAGCTTTATAATAACTTCATTCAGGTGAACATCGACAATCCTGTCTTATTAAGATACCATTATCGACGCTTTCGATCAGCCGATATTTTTAGTTAATTTATCGTTTGCTAGAACGAAAGTTTACTATAATTCGACTTTACTACGTTTACTAAGAACACATAACAATCTTCAGCATGGACTTTTACCATCTTCCTATATTAGTTTTAAGCGTAGTTTAAGGAATCAATTATTCACTTAAGTACTCTTATTTTAATTATACTTTTATTTTTATTTACTCATTTTGTAATTGGAGTTTACTTTGTAAGATGAGCTGATAATAAATAAATAAATAAACACTCTTCCAACTGACATACTCCTGAAATTCTACCAAGCGATTCTAAATTCATAATAATTCCATGATAATCATTCATAACACTGCAGCTGGGTTATTGGTTCCTTTCAAGTTTAATTTCTAAACTCCTATCGGAGTCGTAAGCTCTGAGCTAGATCCTTTCTGATTACGATCCCAAGGTAGACTTCTAAATTTGACTTGTATGTCTTTTTCTTTCAACCTAGGCGAATGTCAATTGTAGTATCTAGAAAAAAGCGATGGTTTTGCCCTCATTATCAAAGAAAATTTATACCGATAACGAAGCCGAAATGTTTCCAAATTTGGAATGTGAATTCGTACAAACTGAAAAAAATTTGGAAAAGGGTAAAGATTCAAGAAGAATCATCTCACGTTTTGTCTTTCGGCCCCATATTTTCTTCCTTTTCTGGATATCGTTTGCTTTTAAGTTGAGCATTTTCTGAGAAAAGCTCCCGATCAATCCTTCGAATATCCCGTCAAAACAAATGATTTCAATTCTTGTGACCACTGGTACTAATTAAAATAAATAATAAATAATAATAAATAAATGTTTGTACATATGTAGAACTCTGACAAACAATCAATGTGATAGTAGTGCACATAAATATAATCCGTAATCATTCCGAGCAGAATACGGCGGTAATCGACAATACAATGATCCGGCTTCCACCGTATTGTTGATTGCTTATAAACGTGATCTCCCTAGATCCATGGCTTCCTGAAACAATTTAATCCATGTTTTGAATCAGCACTACTGGTTTTATATGCTAAGAAACTAACCTCTAGTATATTTGTAATTGATTTCATCTTCACAAAATGTATCAATTGATTCTCAAAAGATTCCATCGCTGAGGAAAACCGAAGGATTGCGGTCGAAAATCGATTCCGAACCTAATGAGAAACACACAAAATTAAATGAAGTTTCTTTTGAAAAACAATTAACCAAGATCACAAACTGCATCTTATTTTATTAACTTCCCAAGTCCTTGTAATCGCCTCGAAAATCGAAATTGAGATTTTTTTACGTTTTAAGGTCTATAGAGTATATATAAAAAGTTTTTTTAGAAAGAGAGATGTATGCGTGTGTGTGTGTATACGTACTTACGTTCGTTCGTAGACAGCTTTTTCTTCGAGCATAACTCACGTAAACAAAGTCGTATCTACTTTGTTGAAGTGTCAATCGAAGGGTCTTTGTAATCTTAAGAGCTGATTAGTTTTTGGGACTCTTCGGTCGGGGGAGTTTGTTGTTTTGACCCTTTGAAGGTCATTTCTGTTATGCGTTATATATCGCGAACCAAACATAGGATTTCCATGATTAAGGCGTCAATCGACGGATATTGACATTTGTGGGATTCTATGAAATTTTTAAAAAAACTTAATTTATTAAAAAAAGAGCAAAAAAATTGTTTTTTTCCATAAACAATAAATTTTTAACCTGCTTTGCAAAACACAGTAATCAACATTTTGAAAATTATATACTCCAAACAATTTTTGTGAAAAACCAGCAAAACTTTTTCTCATGATTATGAAAAAAATTGAATTAAAAATAAAAAATCATTAAAAGTCATCAAGATTTTCAAGGTCATTTTTATCATTCACTAAATGTCACGAACCAAATATGATATTTGCGTCATTAATGACTCAAACGACGTGTTTTAACATTTTTGTGATATTTTAAGTTCAGAAAAAAACGTTTCAGCCTTTTTTTAATTTAATAAAAGAAAATGCGAAAATTCGAGTTTTTTTCATATAAAAAATAAATTATCAACCTGATTTGCACAGCTCAATTATAAACGTTTATAAAATTTATACATTCCTATCAGTTTTTGAAGTGAAACCAACAAAACCATTTTCCATGATTCTGAAGAAAAAAACTAAATTAAAAATAAATAATCATTCAAAATTACTATGTAGGAAGGGTTCATACGAATGATATTTCCTTATCTTTTTATTTATTTATTATCTTAATGACATTGTTGTAAAGTCAATCAAAGTTTCATAATATTTGCATAATTTGAGCAGATTTTTAATTTTAATAAAACAAACACTGATTGTGTTCAGTATTTTTAATATTTTTGACCGTAAGGACCTCAAGGGTCGCACCCCGCGGCTTGTTCCTTCATTTATTTAATAATTTAATAATTTCTTGATTTTTTTCATCTTGTTTACGTTTGGATTATTTTGTGTGAACATAGGAGTAATTAAATAGAGTGGGTATTCGATAGAAACGAAAAGAGTAATTTTTCAGGCATGGCCTATTTTAGTAGTCTCAAATGATAATATACCTTACGTTATTTATTTCCCTATGTTCTATCTATGTGGGCTAGTATATACAAGTGCGGATCTGGTAATGTTCCAATAAAGCCTCACTAATATATAATAACTTCAAAGCAACATGAAAGGCATATTATCAATATTCATCTGAAAGGCTTAATAGACTAAATAAAAAATCACTGCAGTTGCACAGTCACATTTTTTTCAATACAACACCACAACCAATGCTTCTGTATTCATTAAATTCAAACCTTGTATGATCTTGTATTTGTAATTAGGTTTAAAAAATACTAGTTCATATTGATATTTTGCATAAGCATAACTATTAGGAACGTTCCTGAACTCATAAAATAAGTTCATTTGCGTCTGTGCATCATCGATTTCTTGATAGAGTTGAACACATAAATTCGTATTTGCATTATTCCAAAAGCCATAATTTAAAAGCTGTTACGGTTTCTTCTTTGCTTACCAAGATTCTTAATCCAAGAGTCCACACCAGCTACATTTACACTTGACCCAATAACCCCACATAATTCCATAGCATGACTACCCCTATTTCTGTATTCTTTTCTCCTTAACGTTGTAATTCATCGCTAATTAAAGTATGCATCTTTGGGGTCACTATCTTCTCATGTCAACTTAGCGTCTTTCATAGATTATATAATCATGAGTCAAGTGCAAATCTCAAATTAGGCCAAAGTCCTTGTCAGTACAAAATTGGAGCAAATGGCATCAAAATTACAAGATTTTGCTGTGCTGGAAGAAGTGGGTGGCTATGTAAGTATGTTGAGGACTGCAAAATATATTTGTTGAAAGTGAAGAACGAATTCAAAGGATAAGAATAGATTAGTTGCATTACAAAATGCTGGCAGGTCTGTTTTAAAGCAATACATAATATTATCTTTAGTGAATTTCTTCTTTTTGCCAATGCAATTAGCTAATTTGATTGACCTTTCATATTGTCTGATTCTGTTCACATTTTACCTGGAATTTCTTCACGATGATGTCTACAACAAAACTCATCTTAAGCATTGTATCTCGGTTGCTTCATCATAAGAAAACTGAGCATATATTACCTAATTGTTTTCTGCCACGGTATCAAGTTTTCAACACTGCAAATTTCAAACAAAAACAACGACGCAGACATGACAGCGCTCCGACATTAAACGAAAAAACTTGTCGCCTATTTTTCATATTGTCTGAACTTTTCCCCCACTTTTAGCGTCACTGTCGTCGTTGACGGCTCTGACGACAAGAAAGGATTTAAACATTGTCCTCACTGAAGTTTTCACTGCTCTAATGTTTGAATATTAAAAGCACAAACACAACTTCTTGTGTTGTTTTTCGCCGACGAAAAGAATGAGCCAACCATAAAGGAAAAGTTTTCTGAGCGAGTCTTCAGGTGAGTCTGCCTTTGGCGTTGTCATCCACCAACTTACCTCACGTTCAAATCGTTTGTTTCGCTGCGACATCCTCCTACGTAGGAAAACACTCTTATCAAGGGAGTAAGACAGATATTGTGGATTAGACTAGGAACTTGTGTGAGGGCTGTAAGTATTTCGAAAAATCGTTTTCAAGCTAGAAATTTAATTCATCTTTAAGGACAATATGATCAACTTTGAAAAAAGGAAGGGAGACAGATTCAATTCCACTGGAAAGACATTTGTTCTAAAATAATTCAGCATAAGCGTATCATCTCTTTAACATTTCTCAATCGTAATATAGATAGACACATTCATTGTCATTGTGATAGAAGCAACAAATCCTATATATATAAATATGTATTAATTTTGATGAGTTTGCACACCTTCAATATGTTGCCATTATTTATCAGCAGGATAATGTTAGATACAAAATTTGTAGATCTTTCTGGAGCATTTTTAACGTCACATCTGCGAAGAAGGTCTAAGTTTGTCAAAGAAGACACAAATAAATAGTGAAAACAGCAAACTTTATCAAATCAAAATTATGAGTCCATCAAAACATAGCATCCCAAAGAAAAATAATTTACGTATTACAAACACTCTGAAGTCCCAGCTTAAAATCGTACCAACCTGGCAAAGGACACATTGAAAGCCTTTTCGAGAACTCTTATTAATTATTACTTAGGTATTAAAGAGTTTTTTTATTTCTGACTTTCAATATTAAGGCTGTTTACCTATATCTGAGTAACTGTGCTGTTACTTTTGTTAGAGAGTGAGCAAGTTTACATTTACACTATATATTTTGCAGAGAATCGAAATAAAGGCAAACTGCTAGTGTTAGAGTTCGAAAAAATAAAAGAATGCTTGAACATTTATGTTGATAACCGAGCGATAGTGTTAACGTTCGATTCAAAAATTATATTCAAGGATAATTGATACTACCACAAAATATTAATTGAGCAAAAGGATCTGCTGGCGTTGTTGCTGTAATTTTTTTTTGATTCAACTGATTCTTCTATGAATAATTGGTAAAAGAGCAACGCTTCAGGGAAGCTTGCTAGCATCATTTCATTTTGTTCGATTCTGTATTAACGTGGATAATCTCAAAAGATATAATGACATCATTGGTGCTATAGGGCTGCTTAGTCTCTCCTTTTTATGGAAAATACAGAGAATTTAAGAAGCTTTATAGTGAGTTATTATCCATTAAAATAATATTTAAACAGATAGACACCTAGCAAAAAGTTCTGCCAACTTTTATTTGATAAATTTGAAATATCAGAAAACAATATCAAGATGACTCAACCACGCATCGAAAATTTTTCACCTTTAAATAATTGTGGAGTCAAACCTCTGTGGAAAATTGAGAATTTTCTTACTTATTGTTAGGTTTATCCAGCTGCTGTTATTTATATACTACACCATGCCAACTTCCTGTTCGAAAGCATATATCCACAAATATTATCGAGACATATCATCTTTGTTTGATGGTGTTAAAAACTTTCATTCTGTGTTTATATGTACGTACCTCGGTGTCCCATCGATGAATCGATACCATCTGCTGATACACATCTGTAAGTTTGCAGCATGGTTAATGATAATATTCAAGGTGTTATGTTCCTATCATGCAAAAATTCATGATGGTTCAAACAATATTTCTAACTTCGGCGATTACAAGAACTTCCCATATACTGGATATGAGAAGTTCTTGTAATCGCCTGGAAAATCGAAATTGAAATTTTCAACATTTCTTTACGTTTTGAGGTCTTTCGAGTATATTCAAAGTATTTTAAAAAAATGAGATGTATGTGTGTGTGTGTGTAAGCACGTACGTACGTACGTTCGTGGACAGTTGTTTCTACGAGCATAACTCACGTCAAGTAGACTTTGTTGAGTTATCAATCGAAGCGTCTTTGCAATTTTAAGAGCTGATTGGTTTTTGTGACACTTCGGTCCGGGGGGGGGGGGGAGGGTGGTGTTGTTTCCCCCCTTTGAAGGTCATTTCTGATATGCGCTATATCTCGCGAACCAAACATAGGATTTGCATCGTTAAGGTGTCAATCGACGTGTATTGACAATTTTGTAATTCTGTCAAATTTATAAAAAATATCCGTTTTTTGATTTATGAAAAAAGTGCAAAAAATAGGTTTTTTTCATAAACAATAAATTTTAACCTGATTTGCAAAACACAGTAACAAATGCTTGGAAAATACATACATTCTTATCAGTTTTTGAATAGAAACCAGCAAAAATTTTTTCTATGATTATAAAAAAAAACAAATTATAAATAAAAATTCATTCAAAGTTACCATTTAAAAATGTTCCTTCAAATGATATTACTTTATATCTCTTATTCTAAAGACATTGTTGTAAAGTCAATGAAAGTTTATTAATATTTGCGTAATTTGAGCATATTTCGAATAGTTTCCACAGTGTCTAAATTTTACTAAAAACACTGCTTAAATTTTAAAAACCAAAAACAAATTTCAACCAAATTTGCATTTGTGCATATCAACGATTTGAATGGCATAATGCTTTGTAGTCAATAGTTTCGTCAAATAAAAAATTGCAGCTTTTAATAATTTTGTTCTTTAGTGGTCATAAGATTTCAATTAGTTCCTCTATAATCATTTGTAATACATTTTACTTTTCACATGCAATCAAACCGATTATTGACTAGATATTAAATTATTTTCAAAACCATTTGGAAAAAATGTGTTCTAAGTGCGATCCTTGAGGCCCACACGACTAACTTCTCAGTGGGGCGAATAATTATTAATAATTATTATTCTGAATTATGATAATTACTTTCATTATTTTTTTTTATGTAGCCAAAAAAGCTTTGGTAGATGAAGACGTGTCCACCATCTGACCATCCTTGACCTCCTCCTCGTCATCCTTCTTATCCTCTTCGTCGTTTTCTTTTTGTCCTCCGTTTCGGCCCCGGAATCCACAACCATTATATATTAAGTATATAATTGTTTAATTATTATTAATAATAATCATTTGTTTTTGAGAAAGTTTGATCATTCCTGAATAACTATAATTATTATTAAGTGCATTGGCGTCACTACTCCCATTTATCCAACCCTGACAATATAAGTTTGGAATTCTATAAATTAATCTTGATTTTTTTTCATTAACATTTTTTACAACTTTGATCAAAATTTTGCTAAAACGCACAGTAATGATAATGTTACTATGAGGATGTTTGAGATCTGCACGGATTGGTAGTGCGTTTCAACAGTTTCAAAATTAAGTTAATTTTTGTCTTTTTCAGTTTTTTCAGTCATTCAGTTTTAAATTATGTAATTAGGCGTCGAATAAAACCAGTCCCACGTCAATTCGATCTTTGGTTCTTGAGATAATCGAGACGAAAAATAATTCCGAACGCACATTCGCACATACGTACATACGCATATCCGCACATACGTACATACACACACAGACATCTCTCTAAAAACGATAGATTTGGATTCTAGAGACCTTTAAACGTGGAGATATATCAAAATTTTGGATTCGCAAAATCGACCCCATTATAATAACTTCTGCCGTGCAATGGCCAAACCGTCTAAATGACATTTTTCAAGATTTTGAGATATGTGCGTTGAGGGACATTATATCTTCCCTTCTTTCATATGAGCTTAACATTTTGTCTCATTTCCCTTCCCTTCAAGAGTTATGACCCTGGCCATTCCATCTATTATACATCTTGCTGCCAATTTTACATAAAAAACAGGTGGCAAACCATCTAAAGTACTTTAGACGGTTTGTCCATTGTACAGCTATACAAATCAGAAGGAAAATAAACGTCTATAAGCATTTAGTTCAATTTTCCGTTGCATATCTAGTCCAGTCAATTGGGAGTTTGACCGTGCATTTTCAAAAGGCAAGATTTTATTTTATTGCAATGCGTGGGAAATAGTATAATTAGCTTAAGTTCAATTTCCTGGGATCCCGATGATGGCGTTTGGGCTCCATCTTGAAAACAAAAGAAAGTGGGACACACCCATATCTCCGAAAGCATGACTCCCACAAGAAAGTTTAATATGGCAAACTTGTGAAGAATTTAATTTGCAGCAAGCCATGCATACATCACTTTTACGTGGTTTTAACAATAAAAGAGTTACAAGCTCAAAACGACATCCAAAAAGGGGGGAACATCTTTCGAGCGCCACAGCTTCATTGTTTTGACTTTAACCCCAAAACACATTGAAAATAACTTTAAGGCAATTTTGTCGCAAGTCGTTTGCGGTATTGATCGTTTTGATCGCTGTACACTGGCGGGAGCTATTAAATCCCAAAGGGAGAAAACGCACGTCAAAAACTTTTTACAAGTTTGCCATATTAAACTTTCTTGTGAGAGCCATGGTTTCGGAAATATGGGGGATGTCCCACTATTTTTCGTTTCCAAGATGGAGCCCAGAAACTTGGATTTAAGCTCACAGTAAGACATACTACACATTGCGCCTAAAATTGGCTGCCTTCCAAAATGCTCCGCGAGTTTCGCAACGAGGAGTTCACCACCAAAAGCCGATTATTTGGCCTAAAAACGGGTTTTTCACCTGAACTTCTCCCCTTTAGGATGAAATAACACTTGTTAATGTGCAGTGATTGGAACACTGAATACCGCGAACGAGTTGTGACAAAATTACCATGGAATAGTATCTGAATGTGTTTCGTGTTAAACGTGAAATTAAAGAAGTTGTGGCGCCCGAAAGTTATTCCCCCTTTTTGCGTACGGTTTTTGGATTGTATCTTTTTTATTATTGACACCAAGCAAAAGTTATATATGGACGACTTGCTAAAAATTATATTTTACGCAAGTTTGCCATACACAACTTTCTTGTGAAAGCCACGGTTTGGAAGATTTGAGGGTGTCGCACTTTCTTTTGTTTTCAAGATGGAGCCCAAACGCCACCATCGGGAATCCCAGGAAATTGAACTTAAGCTAATTATACCATTTCCAGTTGCAGTTAGACGGTTTGGCCATTGCACGGCAGACTTCCCACTGGGAAGTTAATAAGAAATAAAGTCTCATTGATGTAAAATCGTGAAAAAATACAAATTCAATGATTCTACCGAAGTGATGGCAATTTTGAACGCAACTAGTCACAATGGCCACCATGCGAAAAAAATCTCTTTAGTGGAAGTAATAACAAAAACTCCATTCATTTTTGTTAGCGCTTTTTGTCCTTCAAGCATCGATATGAAAAAAACAAATAACGTAGAAACGGCTTTGTAACCTTTCCCCCTTCGATGGATTCGAGTGAATATTCAATCAATCCAATCCACTCCCTCCCCATCCAGCAAAATCCTTACGTAATCAATGGACGCTACCGTAGATGATACGATCGATATTCACTCATACCAATTACTGCGATGAATACCTCTAATTATTCTTATTTAAAATAGCATTATTTTCATTATTATTTTTGTGATTAATATGTTTAATATCTATGTAAATATTACTGGGAAGTTTACCGTGTGGACCTCAAGGGTCGCACTTCGCGGCTCGTTAATATTTATGTAGATATTACTGGGAAGTTTACCGTATGGACCTCAAGGATCGCACCTCGCTTTCGGTTGAATAAAAATGACAAGGATGTGTAGCCATTTCCTTCGACAAACTTACATTTTTTGATAATTTATAAACATAGTAGATTAACATTTTTTTATTTTCGAGATGGGTTTACCATGGATTTGCATGATGATACCGTTATTCTCTCTAGAAAGTTGTTTAAAGTGAACATATGTACATATATCACTACCGCTATGTCGAAGCCAACTTTTTCAATTGAGTATTTTCTAAAACTCTATGAAGTATATTCAGTTTCAACCTTTACATTAACCTACAGGAAGAAGGAGACATAAATAAGCTTTTAATCAACATTAGCGAATCACGCCAGAAAAGCAGATTGAAGCATTTCGCACCTGTCAATTCTCTTTAAATGTTTCATCTTGAAATGCAAAATGCATAAAACGTACTCTAACCTGATAGACTGATGAACACCAAACCACACAAACCATTCAAAACTTAAAAAACTAATTCGAACCTGCGGCACATCTGTCGTGTTGAAACAATAAGATTTCAAACCACTTCCTTACTCCCAGGATCTTAATTTTCGCGGGAGCTAAAAATCGATTAACACCGAATGTGGCAAAAACTGTAATAATCGTCCCTAATCTAACCAACGTGAAAAAAACTTCCTGCGGCTTTGTGGTGAATCTCGCAGAGAATCTGCTTGAAATGCACTTTCAAATTTATTCTGTCACAAATGTTTCGGGAACAGAGAAACGGATCTCACAAAAAGCAAAGACTGCTGCTGGCTGTTTCGATTTAAATTGTGTCCGGCACAGCTTTTGAACTGAATGGCGGAAATGCTCCGAGGTACCTCCGGATACACCTTAAATTGTCAGCTAATTCAGAAGAATGTACTTTGAAAATGAATTATTGAAATGGGAGAAGCTTACTGAGTCCAGTGCTTTGAATCTTATTGGATCTGAATTTTAAAAAAGTATCTTTTTGTGATCGTAAATTTATGCCGATTTTAATAGACGTCCGGAATTATCGTCAATATTTAATTAGCGAACCGAAAGGTAAGTATCATTCATAAGTACCCTTACTTGATGCATTCATTGTATTCACCCATACTAAGTAAAGTGAGTAAGGGCATTTAATAAAATTTCAATATTTATTAGATTTATCTTTTCAATGGTTGAATGTTGGTCTAAATATTCAATTTACGACTCGAACTTTTCAATAATTTCGGCTCTCCGAAAATTCTACTACTAACGATGCACAGTCACAAAACACAGAGCATTTTCAATCTAGATAATCCTACAGCCCTGGATTATCCTATGTGCATTGTCTATGGTGAAATTAAAAGCATCGGAACGAGGACTAGAAAGTATTGTTGGAAAATTTGCTCTGTCCAACGGCAGGAGAAAAAACTGTCCACCGTGCAGCTATTAAAACTAATGGACCGAAAGCTGTTATGTGTGTGGTTGTCAAGCCGCCGGAATAAGTGAAATTAATTTTTCGCCGTGAAATTGTTTCATTCCGTGGTTAATGGAAAATTTATATTGTTAGCTGCACTGAGATGTCCTTCATTGAATCGTATTTGTGTTTCGGAAAAGCACTTTATTTTGACGAAAAAGCTGTTGTTAAATCAAATTAGTAGTTTTGGCGCTGTTTTTCGCTGATTGAAGGTTTTATTTATCTATAGATGCTGATATGCTAGAATAGCACTCATAAAAAAACTTCATTTCAGTAAATTTCCATTTCAATTTATTGCCATTCTGTTTTCAGCAAAACCAATTAACATTCATGATTGTAGATTGCAGGGTTTTTCATTTTCACTGCATGAACGATTCAAAAGAGAAAATCGAATGTAATTTTATTACGTTTCAAAAAAAACTTCAATATATTTGTCAGTTGCATCCTGTGAAATCGTTTATTTTTTCGACTATTGTTCTGTTGGCACGTTTAATATAAAATAAATACATTGGTGAAAAATCAAAATAAATGGATATACCTGTGTTTCAACTCTTATTTCAAATCAACATTTTTACGTCACAAAACTTTTCAATTGGAACATATTCAAAATCCAGGAATCATCGCGATCAGTGATAATGATATAATACAAAACGAATAGCATGGTTGATGTACCATATGCTCCTTTCATTCATCAAATAGGCTAAACAAAATATTCCACAATAAAATTTACTGTAGTATCTTATACAACACCTGAAGCTGTGTGAACGTCGCAATTGAAATATTTTGGGTTTTCATGTTAAATGGCATACAATACTAAAGTTTAGAGGAAGAAAAAACAAATATACGTTCGATATTTTTTAAATTTGAAAATTAATTGAAAACTCCTACAATCTTCCAACAATTACTGTAATACAGGAGTTGCAAGGTTTTAAAAAAAATTTAGAAACCTTTTCCATCGTTTTTTTTTTTGAATTTTAAACTTTTTACGCAAAGTGCGGATTATTTCAAAAATTATGAAGCATCTATTTTGAGGCTTGTATGGATCACCCATAGCTTCTAAACTATAGAAGACAACTATATGTTCATAAAGATTATTTCAAAAAGCGCTTCGTTCTGTGATATTTTTGTATGTATGTATTATTGATTATTAATTTCGTGATAAAAGTCGAAAGCTGGAATTCAAAAATTCACACTTTTTATAAATCATTTAAAAAAAATTGAAGTCGGTGGTAATTTTAATCGATTAATAGTTTAATACTTATGTGCAAATTGCGATTGCTCCTAATAAAGCATGACGTCGGCAAAATCTGACTTTTATTCTTATTGATAAAGTTTGCTTCAAAGACCAAAACTTTTCCTCAGTTTTTTTGCGAATTTGTTTGGGCTATTTTCGAACGTTTTCGAATTTCAAACATTAATTTTTTTGATTTTTTAACGCTTACGCTGCGAGAACCATAATAGATACAAGCATATTTATAATGGCAATTAGTGTAGGAAATCGTTTATACTAAAAAATCTGCGGAAGCTGATTTAACATCCTTTATGATTTATGATCATCCCCGCGTAAACCTCAAAAAGACACACCGAACTTGTTGATAGCTCAAAGTATACATGAAGGAAGACCTGCAGTTTTTAAAATAATTGTGGAGTTTCTGTATTGCAGTACGATTATTTCTGGTAACTAAAAAAGAACCCAATTAATTTGCACATTTTGAAAATATCGTACTTGAATGTTTTATCCATTTTTTTTGAAATTTTGACATTGAATATTTTCCAACCTATCACAAAGTAAATTATGTTGCTTCTAGCCTCTACTATTTCCATTCAGATTCGGAAAATTTTATAAATGGATTTGATTCTGATTTCAATCTAGGAACCGGTGGCATCTCCATCTTATTTCTAATCTTCATCACTGATTCAGCGTTTGTTTAACATATTTATTAAAAGTGTTTCTCGAAAAATTACTCTTGAAGTCCACAAAATAGGCAATCTATCTCAGGCTTCCAACTATTCCACCATAACCATCTTGTTTTATTAACTTCCCAGTATATGGAAAGTTCTTGTAATCGCCTCGAAAATCGAAATTGAAATTTTCAACATTTCTTTACGTTTTGAGATCTTTAGAGTATTGTTAAAGTGTTTTTGGAAAGAGAGATGTTTGTGTGCATACGTACGTACGTTTGCGGACAGTTTTTCCAGGAGCATAACTCACGTAAAGAAAGTCGCATCGATTTTATGAAGGTGTCAATCGAGGCGCCTTTGCAATTTCAAGAGCTGATTAGTTTTTTAGACACTTCGGTCGGGAGGGGGGGGGTTTGTTGTTTTGACCCTTTAAACATATTTTCTGTCATCCGCTATATCTCGCGAAACAAACATAAGATTGACATCTTTGAAGTTTCAATCAACGAGTGTGAAATGTGTGATTCACTTAAATTTTTAAAAAAATTGTTACAGCCGTTTTCTAATTTAATAAAACAAAGTGCAAAAAATTAAATTTACTTTCATGAACAATAAATTTTTAACCTGACTTACGAAACACAATATTCAATGTTGATAAAATTTATATGTTCCAAACAATTTTTGTAAAAAAAACATAATAAACCTTCTTCTGATAAGTACAAAAACAAATTAAATTAAAAACAAGCCGCGAGGTGCGACCCTTGAGGCCCACACGGTCAACTTCCCAGTAATATCTACATAGATATTAAAAATATTAAACACAATAATAATTTTGAAAACAATACTACTTTAAGTAATAACAATGAGAGGTATTCATAGCAGTAACAGGAATGAGTTAATATGAATCATATCGTCTACGGGAGGGTCCATTGATTACGTAAGATTTTTGGTCGATGAGGGGATCAATCGGTGGGGGCCTTTTTGGTCTTGAAAATTTTTGTATATGCAATCAAAAATAGATTCAATTGCATGTAAAAAGTAAAATGTTTTACAAATGATGATGGAGGAAGTAATTGAAATCTTACGATAACTAAAGAATGAATCTACTAAAAACTACAATTTTTTATTCGATGAGAGCTTTTCAAAGCATTTGATCTTGCAAAGTATTGACTATAAAACATATCACCATTCAAAGCGTTGATTACCACAAATACAAATTTGATTGAAATTTTGATGGTTTTCAAAATCTAAGCAGTAATTTAAAAACCGTAAAAACTGTTAAAAATCTGCCCAAATTATGCAGATGTTTTAAAACTTTGATTGAATTTAAAACAATTAATTTAGAATAAAAGATATAAAGTAATATCATTCGTATGAACCCTCTTTACATGGTAACTTTGAATGATTTTTTATTTTTTATTTAGTTTTTTTCATAATCATGGAAGAAAATTTTGCACCTTTCTCTTCAAAAACTGATAAAAATGAATAAATTTTATAAACTGGTATCACTATGCTGTGTAAATCAAGTTAAAAAAATATTTTTTATGAAAAAAACCATAATTTTTCGCATTTTCTTCTATCAAATTAAAAAACGGCTGAAACGAATTTTTATAATGTTAAAAACTTCACAAAGATGTTAATATACGTCAACTGACACGATAATGATGCAAATATTATATATGGTTCGTGAGATATAGTGAATGATAAAAATGACCTTGAATATCATGATGACTTTTAATGATTTTTTATTTTTAATTTAATTTTTTACGTTATCATGAGAAAAAGTTTTGATTGTGTTTCTGTTAACATTGATGTGAGTATATAAATTTTATAAACATTGATTACTTGGACTTGAAAATAAGGTTAAAGATTTATTGTTTTTCAAAAAACCCGTTATTTTTTGCACTTTTTTTAAAGAAATTAAAAAACGGCTCCAAGATTTTTTTTAAAAACTTGATAGAAATACATAAATGTCAATACGCGTCAATTGACACCTTGTTTAAGGGAATCGTACGTTGGGTTCGCGAGATATAACGCATGACAGAAACGACCTTCAAACGGGCAAAACAGCAAACCTCCCCAACCGAAGTTTTCCAAAAACTAATCAGCTCTTAAAATTGCAAAGGCGCTTCGATTGACATCTTAACGAAGTCGATACGACTTTGTTTACGTGAGTTATGCTCGTAGAAAAAAGTGTCCACGAACGCACGTACGTACGTACACACATACATACTTCTTTCTAAAAACACTTTATATATACTCTATAGACCTCAAAACGTAAAGAAATGTTGAAAATTTCAATTTCGATTTTCGAGGCGATTACAAGAACTTCCCATATACTGGGAAGTTAATAAAAAATCATTAAAAGTCATCATAAGTCAGTAATTGACTATATCTCGCGAACCAAATATAATATTTGCAACATTAAAGTGTTAATCTAGTCGTATTTACATTTTTGTGATGTTTTTAAATTTATAAAAAATAATCATTGAAGCCGTTTCTTTAATTTAATAAAAACAAATGCGAAAAATTTAGGTTTTTTTATAAAAAATAAATTTTCAACCTTATTTGGACAACACAATAATACACGTTTTTAGAATTTATAAAATCCTTTCAGTTTTTATAGACCAAACGGCAAAACTTTTTTCCATGATTACAAAAATAAAAAATCATCCAATTTCAACATGTAAAAAGTGTTCATACGAATGAAACTACCTGATAACTTTTATTCTAAAGACATTGTTGTTGCTACTTTCTAGATCTCGATTGTTTAACATTCGCATAATTGATTAAAAAGATTACTTTAACTGTTCCTTTACAACGTTATTTTTATTTTAAGTTTTTTTCGCATATACGTATTTCGGGAGTAATTGTTCACCCTTCTTCAGTGTATAAACTAACTTTTGTACAAAGCAAACCCTAACTTATATATTGAAAAGTATAAGCTAATATCAAAGCTAAGGTTGAACGAGGACACGGGTAATTACCAGTCTACCCTCTTACGGCTAATTACCTGAAGCAATTAGGTTATCCTTTTGTGAAATTGTTAGGGTATATATTTATTCGTGTGTTTGATATTAGCTTATACTTTTCAATATATAAGTTAGGGTTTGCTTTGTACAAAAGTTAGTTTATACACTGAAGAAGGGTGAACAATTACTGCCGAAATACGTATATGCGAAAAAACTCAAAATAAAAGTAACGTTTTAAAGGAACAGTTAAAGTAATCTCTTTAATCAATTGTTGTTACGTCAATCAAAGTTTATTAAAAATTGCATAATTTGAGCAGATTTTGAATAGTTTTCACAGAACTGTGTTTTTCTTTTAATAAATAAACTGCTTAAATTTTGAAAACCAAAAAAAATCAACCATATTTGCATTGGTGGTAATCAAAGCTTTGAAGTCATACTGCAAGATCATATGCTTTAAAAAGCTTTCATCAAATAAAAAACTGTAGATTTAGTAGTTTTGTCCGTACAATTTCAATTATATCCTCCATCCTCATTTGTAATACATTTTACTTTTTTCATATGATTGATTATTGACTACATATTCAATGTTTTTCAAGACCTACTGAAAATGAGAAACAATTATCAATCTCATTGATGTAAAACCGTGAAAAAATACAAATTCAGTAGTTATGCCGAAGTCATGGCAATTTTGAACAAAACTTTTCAAAACTGCATTCATTTTTGCCAGCGCTCTTTTGTCCTTCAAGCATCAATATGAAAATAACAAATAACGTAGAAAAGGCTTTGTAACCCCCCCCCTCTTCCGATTAATCCTCGTGAATATTCAGTTAAACCAATTCACCCCCCTCCCTCGATCAAAAGTCTTACGTAATCAATGGACGCTCCCGTAGAGGATATGATTATTATTAACTCTTTCCAATTACTATAATGAGTACCTCTCATTATTATTATTTAAAGTAGTGTTATTTTCATAATTGTTTCTGTGTGTAATATTTTTAATGTTTATGTGGATATTACTGGAAAGTTGATCGTGTGGATCTCAAGGGTCGCACCTCGCGGCTTTTTTCTCCACTTTGCTTGATCGTGTTATTTATAACGCTGTTTTTCTTAATTTTCGGCCTTCGATTACTGTCCTTCAACATGGACTTGTTAGCCGCCATTCTTCGTTCACCAAACATTTTGAATTCTCTTACTTTCCAGCCAAATCTTTAGGCAATAGAGACTGTGCTGAATGGATATATACTGAATTGTTTAAGGCTTTTGAGATTAAAAAATTAATGTTATTAACAGTAATTTCCTTCTTCCTTGCCAGCTCATATTTACCTAGTAGTCTTTAATTCTCCTCGCCTTTCCTTTCATCATATGATGTTCCTCAAAGTGCGATTCTTCGTCTTTTCCTTTTCTTACTTTCAATAAATGACTTGTCTCAAATTATTTATTTATCCTGTTTACAATATGCTTAAGATAATCTGCTCCGCAAAAGACTGTCAATTGCTCAATCAAAGTATTTTTCAAGCATTGAGTACCCTCAGTTATTTAAGTATTAATGTTAGCAATGGTCGCAAACTTACCATCTCTATTAAAACCTGTCCTGATAATTTATTTTCTCTTCATCATAGTCCTATCGCCACAATAGATCACTTTTGTGACCTTAAAGTTGTCTTTGAGAGTAAATTTAAATTCGACCAACATATTGCTCGCACTTTCTATATGCGTCTAAAATTTGTGAGACATTGACAGGACTCATCGAACTATTTCATCCCCTTGTGCTTAGTTTAATAGATTACTGGCCTCATCGCAAGTTTACTTGTGATCTGTTCAACAATTTTATTAAGCCATACGCTACTTATAATGGCGCCTGAACTGCTTCAATCCTTTACTCTGGAACTGCAACGATAATATCTTGACAAATATCTGCTTTGTGAGCATATCTTGCATCTCTTAGACACGGTTCTTTGCAATGAACTTCATCTCCATCACCTCACCTCTGCAGAAAACTTACCAGCTTTGCATATTCTACAATATCTTCTTAATCATATTACAAATCAGCTCCAACTAGCTAACAGCAAAACGATGGCAATATGCAGTTAAGTAACTTGCGTAAAACTTGGTCTAATTTTTCGATAAAAAATATCTAGAACACTAAAATGTTTTAGCAATTTAGGCATAAGAATTAATTTCTCACAAGAATGCAATTTAGGAAACTACGATTTCTTTCCAGAAAAAACGGTTAGTAGTTTTATCTAGTAAACGCTTCACAAATAGTTAAATATAAACTCAAATTATATTTCGGTTAAACTCTTTCAATATTGATGTTGACAATTGATGATTCTATAAAATTTCTCCCTTTTCAAATTTTCCTCTGCCCTCACTCACTATTTGAAACTTAGCCGGAAAATTCAAATACGTTCCCTCGCTTTGTAACTTAAAAAGGAGAGAGTCAAATTTGAATTCAGGTTTTCTTCTTCAAAACAATATGACTTTCTTATAGCTCGGATCTTTACTTAGGTCGTCTCCCAATTAAGTCATGTAAACATGAAAGTTTCACCGATGAGTTTATCCGAAAAGGAGGCACAACACAACTCCCGACCCATAGTAATATGTTCCAAATGAAGTCATAATGACCCAAGACCTAGTGGAGCAAAGGTTGTGTTGCCTCTTGGCATTGTTTGGTGCGTTTTGAAGTTCTGTTCATTTACTATAAACACACTGCTTCCCAAATAAAGACAAAGAACACTTGGCGAGGATAATACACACGTTAAGGAAAATTATGTTTGAACTACGTGGAAGGCATTATCTCGTTCGCTGAGAAAGCTTTTATCCTAACAATGTAAATTGCTCGCACTTAATCGTCTAGGATATTTCGGGCAACTACGTTGACAACATGCGAAAGTTAGCTCGTAGATCATAATGGCAAGAATTTATGGCTACGAAGGCGAATGTTACTTGATTGCCGCTGCGTTTTGTTTGTCCTTGATAAATACGTACACGGCGGCATTGTCTTTTGACATCAACCCAGTTGAGATCTAATTTATTTACTCTTACAGAAAAGCTGATTGCTACCATATTTCTTTTCTGAAATCAATAGTAAGCATTGAAGTAACTTATTTAGATTTTTTAAACTAGCTCAAGTACGTCTGATTTATTTTTAGAACGTTTCAGAGAGAAAAATAATCTGTGACACAAAAAGTCAAGTTCTGATGTGAATATCGGTTTTTTAAAATTTGAAAACTAAAAATTTCCATTAATACATATAACAGAAAAGTGTCTAGCAATCAAACCAATTTTCAAAAGGTTTTAACGAAGCTGTATCTTAAGGTCGGTAAGCACATTAGACGGTTATAAATCGACTTTTTTATTGCATAAATCGAAAGTTTAGCTTTTCAAGAGTATGTTCAAAAAGTTTGGGACCGATATTCGAAGTCCTTATAATTTTGGAGCAAGATACAAAGTATAGTAAGTATAGATACAAAGTATACCGCACGGCCTATTGAATGAAGCGATCGCAAACAAGCTGGGCGGAACCACGCAGCTGTGTTTCTATGAATATATCTTATTTTGTATGTATTTGTAAGACAAAAATATATTTATTATAAATAATAATATAATATACAATGCAACGTGTTAAAATAAATGAACACACTAAAATTAACCGGATGTCAAGTGTCCGCGGGTCGCTGTTGATGAACTGCCGAGTCTGTAAACAAATAAAAGAAGCAACACGTAAGTGCAATGGTCGAGTATTCACACAACGATTAAGTCGTTGACGCCACTACTAAAGATCGCTACACTCAACTGCCCAGTATTCTTCCGATAAACTCTTCAATTTAAGGGTTCTATCTCCGAATCTAAACTTTATAAAGGAGCCGAGCCCTCGTCAGGGGAGAACACGCAAGACGAGACGGAACCCACGAATACGCTGACGCCAGGGGAGAACGCACAACGCGCCAACAACTCGTGTTCCTTGGGTTGGCGAGGAGCGCCATCGACCAACCCCGCGAGGATTAACTCCATCCCCGCTATTCTAAGGATTAAACCCATCCTTATACACACACACACACACAAAGTCCCTGGCTCGACTTCCCTCAACACAGCGTCACACTACGCTACTGCATCTAAGCATATACGCGATCACGGGCAGTTGATCTTAGTGACCAATCAATTATTGCACTATTTAATCCCTTAACGCTTAGGATATCCAAATATATTTATTCTTATCTATTTTCTACGAAACAATCTTCAGGATATGGGCACTACATATGCGCGTGCAAGGATGCTACGCTACACTCAGAATGGGATTTCAAAGATATATTATGGGTTTTGGGACGAGAATTTACATGGGTCTTACATATTGGGGCAAGTATTACAAACAAAAAGATGTATATTTTCTGGTATCTCTGTTTATATAGGAGTAATACAACTGTCACTTAAATACTCAGTTTTTGGTAATTTGTTTCTAAATGCGTTACTCTCGAAACGCGTTTTTCTGGCTGGCGTGCAGCTCAGAGAATTTTTGACCGATCGTCAAAAACCCATTATTTTTAAATTCTTATAAAATAAGCATCTAACTGAACCTGAAATATGGATAAAAAAAATTGATTTAAACTTTTGTTTATGACAAAAGCACGAACAACAAATTCATTTTTTTTCAAACGCGTCACAAATTTTCAATTTTCCAAATTGTCACTAAAACTTTGACTCATATAGAAATTATACATAAAGTTGATATGAAGAATTTGATTGGATTGCTTTCACATTAAGATTGTGAACTCCAGCATGCACGGCCATGAGATACTCGGACGACGGACCTCCATAAAGAGCAGCTTCCAACTTTACGAATTTTGATGATAATTAATTGAAAAAAATATGAGATATAGTTCAAAATATGAATAAAATAGCCTATCAATTTCAGTAAGTTCTAATGCTTTCTTCCTCTTCAAAAAAATCACGAAAAATATCTTCTACTGTGATTTCCTCCATTAAATGTATATTCATAAGTAAATATTTGTATTTAATGAATTTTATTTTAGTTATTTTTAATATTTTTTTCGATTTTCGTATTACACAAAAAAAATATTTTTTATTCACTTATGTGATTTTTTACCAATGAAAATGCTGGTTGATCTGATGATGAAATTTTTTATGTTTTCGAATTTTTTTTTTGTTGGTCTCGACCAAAAAAATCAAATAGTTTTAGGTTAACTATAGCACGAACCGGGCGATTTTCGATTTTTGCAAAATTGACAAAATGGCGGACATTTTTCGAAAAGTTACCAAAAAACATGTTTTTTCCACCGTTTTTGGCCAAAAAAATATTTCAAATCAAAATTTTGAAAATCCCTCCATTTGCGCTATAGCTGTAGTTACAAAGAATGCCTGGTAGAAATTTGGTGGGAATCGGTTCTGTTGTTCCCGAGATTTCATCAACGCGGTTGAAGCTTATTTCAATGAACAATCGCGCCCGGGTAACAAAGTTAAAATTGCCTTAAGATAGAGTTAGACTGCTTCGATCTTTATAAAATTTTAATATGATATTTCTGTATATATATACTTTTCAAAACTGCAATTAAAAAAATAGATTTTTTGAAAATTGTAAAGAGGGTAAACCCCTTAATGTCACATTATAATTATTTTCTGTTTCAGTGTATGCCTACGAATTTGTTTGGAAAATTTAAAAAATATGTTTGAATTTTCATATTTCCTGGAATTTTTAAAAGTCTATTGGACTTTCAAGTAAAAAAATTCAAGTGAAAAGATATGATTCTTACAAACAGAAATGAATTGACGAATTTTTGATGCTTTTTGCTATTTGAAGTTTATCATAGAGCGCTTTAAAATGATTCAGTTTGCAGTTAATCTAACATATTAAAAATACAATTTATTAAATTAATTGAGCCGTTTTTTGAAATGTGTTTTTATCTTATTGCAAGCAATTCATATTGGAGTGTATATCCACTTAATGAAATGTAGGCATCAAAAAAATTTTTTTTGATGAAATCACTCATACTCAAAATAATGTAGTTTGGGGCATTTTGCATTCTTGTTTCATTATCTGTTCAAATTTTCAAGCTTAAGGAAGAAAAGAATTTAATTATCCATTTCATAACACAATGAACATACATTGTAAATGAAATTATGATGCACGCCTCGTTCATTTTCCTATTAGTAAACAGGAATTCTCCAAACAATTAAATCGAAACAAAAAAATCTTCTTCTCTGTTGTCTTGTTTTACAAGCTGTTGAAAGTTATACGTTCTCCATTCGGCATGTTTGCGTTTATTGGACATGACATTTTGATTGAGGTTTTATAATATTCATAATATTTTTCGTTTTTCATAATTCTCATTTCATGGAGCTCTAATCTCTAAAACCAAAATGCCAGCAAAATCTTCTCATTTTATCAAAGTCAACTGGAAATGATAAGCTTAATGCGTACATCTTTTCATATTGAATTAGCATTCATTAAACTAGAAGACAATGTACACACATGTTCATCCTAATTTGCATGAAAACGCTTAATTACCTTTGCATTTGAATCCAACATCTATCTAATGAGCCTAAAATGAATTTTCGGCAAGGACCCATCGTTTGTGTAAGACACCTCGACACAGCTTGTGTCCTCAGCAACAATAACGCTTTATTAAACGTCTCATTCCATTTGGTGTGATTTATATCCTTTGTCATGTGAGCATGCGTGTGTGTGCTTAATCCATTGATGGATTAATGCTCCGGCATCTCCAGCCATCCGTTGAACTATGGAACCGCTTCATAATCGATTTTCTCTTGCAATCCCTTTATCAACTACGATTATCTACACGGCCTGAATCGTGCCTACCCACAGCGCTCTGTACTCCTTTCATCGTTGCTTGTTTACATGACGATTGATTGATAGTCCTTGAATGAAAAATCGAGTCCAAAGAACCACAGCACGCCTGCATCCTGATTAATGAGCCACCTGTTCGCTTTATCTTTGTTGAAATTCAACTTCGACAATTATTGTGAGTACTGGGTATTGTATGAAAGAAGAAAATTTCCTATTTGACTTAATATGAATCATATCGTCTACGGGAGGGTCCATTGATTACGTAAGGTTTTTGGTCGATGAGGACAGATTGAATATTCACGCGGATCAATCGGTGGGGGCCTTTTTGGTGTTGATAAATTTTGTTGGTTTTCAAAATTTAAGCAATTTTTTTTAATTAAAAGACTATAAAAACTATTAAAAATCTGCTCAAATTATGCAAATATCTTAAAACTTTGATTGAATTTACAACAATTTTTAGAATAAAAAAAATAAAGTAAAAGCATTCGTATGAACCCTTTTTAAATGGTATTTTTGAATGATTTTTTATTTTTCATTTAGTTTTTTTCATAATCAAGGAAGAAAATTTTGCCAGTTTCTCTTCAAAACCTGATAAGAATGTAGACATTTTATAAACAGGTATTACTGTGTGTGAATTCAGGTTAAAAAATATTTTTTATGAAAAAACTATAATTTTTTGCATTTTCTCCTATTAAATTAAAAAAAGCTGAAACGCATTTTTATAATGTTAAAAACTTCACAAAGATATTAATACACGTCAACTGACACCTTAATGATGCAAATATTATATCTGGTTCGTGAGATATAGTGAATGATAAAAATGATCTTGAAAATCATGATGACTTTTAATAATTTTTTATTTTTAACTTCCCAGTTCCCTATGGGAAGTTATTGTAATGGGGTCGATTTTGCGAATCCCAAATTTTGACATATCTCCACGTTTTAAGGTCTCTAGAATCCAAATCCATCGTTTTTAGAGAGATGTCTGTGAGTGTGTATGTACGTATGTGCGGATGTGCGTATGTGCGTATGTACGTATGTACGGATGTGCGTATGTGCGTTCGGAATAATTTTTCGTCGATTATCTCAAGAACCAAAGATCGGCTTGACGTGGGACCGGTTTTAAACGACGCGTAATTACGTAACTTAGAACTGAATGACTTTTCAGCAAAATCGGTTGGGCCGTTTTTTATTTAGGATGAAAAAACTGAAAAAACAACTAAAAATTGCTTATTTTTAAACTGTTGATACGCACTATTAATTCGTGTAGATACCAAATACTTTCACAGTAATGTTGTTATTATTGTGCATTTTAGCAAAATTGTGATCAAATTTGTAAAAAATGTTATTTCAAAAAAAAAATAAAGATTAATTTATGAAATTCCAAACTTATTTTATCAGGAGTAGAGACGCTAATGCAGTTAATAATTGCATATTGTTATAAATAATTTAATATTGTTATTAACAATTAAATAATATTAGTTATAATTTGATATTGTATATATAAAGTCAATTATATTTATTCAGTAACGGTCAAACATTCTTAATAACGAGTGATTATTGTAAATAATAAATAAATACCCTCAATAATAGTTGTGGATTCCGAAGCCGAAATGAAAAACGAGGTTGAGGACAAAGTGGAGGATGAGAAGGATGACGAGGACGAAGAGGACGAGGTTGCCGAGGCTTTGGTAGAGGATGACCAGGTGGTGGAGACGTCTTCCTCTACCAAATCTTTTATGGTTGGATGAAAAATTGATAAAAATAATAATAGTAATTATATTAATTTAGAATAATAATGTTTAATAATAGTGATTATTAATAAAGCAAATTATAGCTTTTTATTCACCCCACTGGGAAGTTAGTCGTGTGGGCCTCAAGGGTCGCACTTAGACCACATTTTTTATTTGATTTATTTGATTTTTTACGTAATCATGAGAAAAAGCTTTGATGGTGTTTCTACAAAAATTGTTTGTAGTATATAAATTTTATAAACATTGTCTACTAGATTTCGCAAATCAGGTTAAAAATTTATTGTTTATGAAAAAAACCCTAATTTTTTGCCCTTTTTTTTCTTAAATTAAAAAACGGCTGCTACGATTTTTTTTAAAATGTCATAGGTTTACACAAATGCTAATACGCGTCGATTGACACCTCTACTATGCAAATCGTCTGTTTGGTTCGCGAGACACAACGCATGACAGAAATGACCTTCAAAGGGTCAAAACAGCAAACCCCCCTGACCGAAGTATCCCAAAAAATAATCAGCTCTTGAGATTGCAAAGACGCTTCGATTGACACCTCAACGAAGTAGATACAACTTTGTTTACGTTAGTTATGCTCATAGAAAAAAGTGTCCACGAACGTACGTACGTACGTACGTACACACACACACACACATACATCTCCCTTTCTAAAAACACTTTATATATACTCTATAGACCTCAAAACGTAAAGAAATGTTGAAAATTTCAATTTCGATTTTCGAGGCGATTACAAGAACTTCCCATATACTGGGAAGTTAACAAGCAAATATTCAATAAATCACAGTCTAATGTGTGAAACCTGCTTGAAATTCTTATCCTCCTTGAAAATGTTTTCTGCTTCTTTCGGTCCATGCCACATTCCTCGAAAGAATAATTTTCACTGCAATATTCAATTTCCCACAGCTACATACATGTTATAGCCATTTGCTTCAAAGAGTGCAACACATCCTGGATGGCAGTTGCTGCACTGACGATTAAGCACTCGAATCCAGTAACAACAAATGTGTCGAGGAAGCGGAAACACATATGTGCAACTGAATCTGGCACCAGGTTAAGCTCGACACTTCCGCTACTAATTACGACGCTTCACTCGTTTGCAGCCGGACTGGATGTGAACAAGCACACAAATAGTACGCTATTGCTTTTCCCGTAAATTGTGGAAAGGAAGTAATTAGATCTTTTTAAATTGTGGAAAAACATTTTCTGTGGGAAATCTTTTTAATGGCTAATTTCGGATAGGGGCTTAAGGAAAAATTCACTACTAAAATATACTACGGAATTGGAATTGGATTTGATTCTATCCTTTTTACAATAGCAATTGTTTTAATATATTACTTAGTTACATGTTGCACAGTTTACCTTATTATTGCCAATAATATCTTAAAGATTACAATTCAGACAATTAAGCTTCACAAACTTCACACGACAGAAAATATGGATTATCTGTAAGCTGTCGTGACATTTACATTCTTGAAAATTCTACTTCAACAAAATATGTAAGGCTATATACTACAAAAGCTTCCTTTGACGCAAATCTTTATTCCGTGAAAATAGATCCAATCGTAACATACTCTCTTTTTTTCTAGCAATACCTAGAATAAAAGCAATCATTTGAACAATACTATTTTCTTTAAATAGCTCCAACACGAAATTGAACAATTGTATGCTGTATTAGGCCAAAATCTATTCAACGACACGGCACGACACAACGAGAAGCAGTTTCTTCAATTGGATTCTCAATACACCAAAGAAGACAAAATTATATAGAAAAAATTCTACATAATCAGCAAAATTAATATTGGCTCATTTCACTAACAGAATCATGATTTCTTGTATAGAGTGGTTCCACACTGGACTACTATCGCTCTGACGATTAAACAGAAAAGCTGGCAGTAGTGGATCTGTGAATCAAAGAGAATTATATTACGTTTGTTTGATTTTCAATCATATCAGATTTTCATCACAAGAGCTCAGCATGCATTTCCGTTTGGCTACAGGATATTTCCAGAGATTTTCATTGCACAACTGAGCACATTCGAATACATTCAGCGATGCTGTCTCGAAGGACGAGCTGAAATGCAAAGCGCATCGCCTGCTATGAAGGAAGCAATATGCAACAGTACTGAAATTAATCTATGTTGCTATTGAGCATATCCTGCAGTGCATGTTTGAGTGGTTTATGGAACCACATCTTAAAACAAAAGCAAACCAAATTCATCACTCAAAAGATTCACATTCACAGTCATATGATGAATTTGAATAACTTTCTAACTACTACATACATATATCAAAACTATTGTTTTTTTCTAAGCTAACTAGCTTCCGAGGTTTATAATGATGCAACATAGCTTTTCACCTAAATGTATCTGAAGTTTCTTTTAATCGTCCATATCTAACTGCGGATTTGTCCCATAAACGAAAAGATGATGAACTTATTTTTCATGATAATGTAAGTTTTACAACAGTATAAACGTATTGAAAGAGAAAAACCTACAGTGGTACCTCAATTAACCGGACTAATTGTTGCCATTAGGCATTCGGATAATTGAAATTCCGAATAATTGAATGTATGAAGAAAAGCGATTTCTGTACATATTAGGTACAACAAAACCAAATTAAATTTATCGATAAAAATCAATGTTTATTTAGAAATTATTAAAAGTTACATTGTCATACGTAAATACGTATTTTTGTAACTTTCATGAAATAAAATACATACATGTTCAGTTTAATTTGGGTTAAAGTATTTGGTAATTGTCATTTGACGTAAACCACTTTTTCTTTTCATTGCGGCTACGTCACGAATTCGTTTTAGCTGTAGTAAACTCACAGTATCAGACTCTGTTTGTTTTTCGAACCATTTGAGAGCTGTTTCCAGGGCCTGAAATGCTTCTGCATGAGATGGTCCTGCATCATTTTCCACATCTATATTTTCTTCTGTTTCATCTTCTTGTATTTCTTGCTGTTCGTTTACCTGTAATATTTTTTCAACAATTTCGTCATCCGACATGATCTGAAAACCTTGATCATTACTGTCGCAACTGAGCCACTCTTTCATATCATCAAGATCACATTTCTGGCATATTTGTAAGTTTTAATAGCTCATTCATATCCTCCAAAATAGACTCATTCGTATTCGTTATTAAACTTTCGTTCGCCCATGTTAGTACTCTGTTCCAAGCTTGGTTCAGAGTCTTCTTTTCAATCAAATCCTACGCATCTACAGCCATGTAACAACACTCCTTTAAAGTCATTTGCTTGAAAAATGACAAAACGACTTCTACATTATCTTCACCAACGATAACAATCTACGTAATAGTTGTTTTCTGTAAAGTCGTTTTAATCTTTCAATGACACTTTGATCCATTGGTTTTAGCAAGGATGTCACATTAGGAGGCAAAAATTTTACTTTAAATTTTTCATTTTCTCTTTCTAACAGTTCAGCCGAAGGGTGAGTTGGCGCATTATCTAGTGAAAGTAGGACTTTTCCTTGTTTGCCAGTTTCATTTTGATATTTTTTTAACTTCAGGAATAAAAGTGCTATCATACCAGTCAATGAATATTTCTGAGTTCATCCATGCGCTTTTTTGGTTTAAATAAATTGAGGGTACCCTGATATTTTTGAAGGATCTGGGGTTTTTGGATTTTCCAATGAGCAGCAAAGATATTTTATGGGTCCCGGTAGCATTAACGCAAACTAATATTGTTACTCGCTCCTTTCTTGTTTTATATCTTGGAGCTGAATTCTCTCGCCGAGAAGCTAATGATTTTGACGGCAAAGATTTCCAGTTTAATCCAGTTTCATCGGCATTATAAACAAAATTCAAGTCGTAGTCATTTTCATCCAATTCCTTCATAAAACTATTTCTAAAAGAATTTTCTACATCTACATCAGCTGACATATTTTCACCTTGTATTTGCAATTCGCGAATTCCATGACGAGATTTAAATCTTTGCAACCATCCATTACTTGCCACAAATGATTCATCGCCACCTATTTTTTTATTAAACTGTAGTGCTTTTTCACTTAGCAAAGGACCAGATATCGGTTGCCCAGTTGATCGTTTTTGTAAAAACCAACAAAACAAAGCTTCTTCTAAAAGTTCATTTTTTGGTTTGTTGAGCACTTTTTACTCTCGTCTTCACTATCTAACTTGCAGGTGTACTTCATAATTGAATCAGTATTCTTCTTAATATCACTTATCGTGGATGTACCTACACCATACTTATCAGCTAACTTACGAACCGTTTCTCCTTTCTTTAATAAAATATTATTTATTTTATCTTTAAGCGATAACACCATCCTCTTACGCTTTGACATTTTTAAGTACAAACGTGACACGACAAGGCGGAGTAACGATTGGTAACTAACTAAAATAATAACGAACCGCGTGGAGCAAAGATCGCGGAAGACGTGGCGTGCGGGCGGGTCCGTGTATGCATGGATTCTACTTGTACAATGTTATGTACTATGTAGGTATTTGATGGCGGTTGGCAGCCCGGATAATCGCGAACTGACGGCCGGATAAACGAGGTTCCACTGAGTTTCAATTCGATTCTCAATATAACAAGCTTCCTTTAAAAATAAACACATAATTTTTAGGAACGTTGAATTCAGTTTAAGCAACCTCAAGCCCTAAAAAAAACATAAATTGAAATAGAAACAAAAGTAACCAAACGATATCGTTAAACAATTATCTTATCAGTTTAGAATTTAAACACGGCAAGGTTACAATCAAGTCACGAAAAACTCATATTTTATAATTTAAATGCATTAGAACTCCCAAAAATAGAAAAGCAATGACAATAACAACAGATCCTTGTCTCTTGTGTAACTGCGACATATATTTGCATTCGTTAATTTTTTGCATGGTTACTTTTAGTTCTATATTTCGGCTCCATTTGTACATGGCTTGCGTCATCATTAGAACTTTATCATCAGAAAGTATACTAAAATGTTATTCAGATTATTTCAAATAAATGTAATCATCTATATGTTCCATATGTTTCAAAGCTTGCAACAAATTGTGTGATTTTGGGCGGAGAAAAAAAAACCGAACCTTAAGGGTCTTTCAAAATATAGGTTCGGTGGATTCCTGGCTGACTTAAACTCAGTTAAATGAAAAAAAGGTCACGGTGCATATTCTCTCATATTTGACCTATCTCATTCCGTAAGATTCAATCGCTGAAAACATTAAATGAATCGTCATCACCGCCTACGATACTCCAGCATCTTTTCGCGTGCGCACAGACGACCTTCAAGATACGAAATCATTTGAGCGCCAAAAATTACACTGTCGTTTAATTTAATCAAGATCTATAATACCGAAAGCGGAAGCAAACGAGATTATAACCAAACTTAGGGTAGCCATTTACTGTCGTTGTCAGCTGAAGTTGCCATAAATGGATGGTGATGCTCATACTTTTGGGATTTGCGTTTTTAAGGCCTACTCTAATAGGCATCCACTACATCATGTAGATAGAAAAAATGGCATTTATTTCAGAACTTAATTTTTTTTTCATTTTGGTTTTAATTTTAGTTCTTAGTGAAATATTCATCTGCAGAATATTGTATGAAATAAAATATAGAATTTTTTTATCCAAACTGAGAACGCGTATATGATTGAGAAGATTCAAGCTATCTCCGCTCGAAATCGGATCGAGTTGTGTGTATTTGTGCGTACATCTATAGGTGTGAAATTTCGCATATTGACGTTTTTACGAAAATGAATGATGATTTCAATTAACAACTTGGTCTCACTGTAACTCCACATATTCCTTTTTGTCATTGCTTGATGCAATTCCACAGTCTCTCAAACAAAACAAACACTTCCTTCTCACAAACGCTACCACTACACACACACATTTCAATCTTTCGATCTTTAAAGTCGGTCTTACATGAGCGTGTTTGAAGTCGATCCGATAAAATTTTCTGATCGACTCGACTCGAGCAGGTTCGGTTTACATGGCGACTTGAAATATACTTGAAGTATGCTTCAAGTGTCCATGAAAACCCGTCTAATATCTCGAGAATCACATTCCACAACTCACGTGCCAGCACTCACCGCTACCGACAACGTTTCTTCACGACCGTATTCAATACTTTCTGCCGTTATTGATGACTTAGGTTGCGTACCCCTTCATATAGTCCAGTGAGAGTGATGTCCGTACTTTCTGGCTCTCACTAGATTCATTAAAATGCTTTTGTGAATATCGTTGCAATTTTAAAAAATCAAAATGTAAATGCATTTATATCCGATGATTGGCATCCCTAAGTTTGTGCATGAATATAATACCATATGACTTTTTGCAAATTGTACATTTAATGGGAAGCGTGGTTTCGGGGTGTCGGATGGCATCCTCTTCAGGTGCTGTCATTTACCATCCGCCACCAGACAGCACGACCACGGTTAGGCTTATTGATGGATTAAGCTTGTTGTACTTCAACTGGTTTGTATAATTATTTCTATCCATGAAGTATAACGACTGTCAATTTGTTTTTCGCATATCTGCCTACGTCGCTATTCGATATTAGTTATTTAGCATAAGTTAGAACCTCCTAGTCTAGTTGACAAACTTCGCCTGATAATAGTGTTAGTGACTTGCTAACCAAAAAGCACTCTAGAATAGACTAGAAGGTTCTAACCTATGCTAAACAACTAATATAAAATTTTACATATTTGTAACCTGATAAGATAGCTTGTAATTTATTTCTTCAAACGGTGTTGAAACAATGGAAATATTTTGCTAGTTATAATCAATTCGTATTTGATGTTTCTTAATTTATCTCTCACATTTGTATACGGTGATCTCTTCTCAAATAAGTTTAATACTTTGTTGTTCATCTTGTAATAAAAATTGTGCTGTGCATCAATACCGCTGAAATAATCCATTCGCCAACAGGATAGCATGCAAATCTGGCAAAACTCACGATAAGCACCACTATAATTCAATTAGAGCAATAATTAGGTGACTACTAATTGAATTTAAGCATCAGTCCATTGGTAATGTCCAGGGATAATGTCTGCTTTTCTATCGATAATCACAACATGTTCGATTCGCGTTACATCGAATGTGTCGTGCAATAACTTCGAGTTTGCGAAAGCCTTCCGGCAATCGACAAACACATTTATATCGGCAAAGCAGATTTGAGGCTCCAAGAGGACATTAATGGGTAATGAACATAGCTACTGCTATTTTGGATTACTAATTACAATCGGCATAGCATTAGCTGGGTGTCGTGGTTGTTCTCATTAATGTTTCAGCTTCCGGAATTAAACGACAAGGACAGTTGAGAACACCATCTAACAGGCGAGAGATGGAATCGGATTAGCACGCAAATTCAAATATGCGAAGCGTTTTCTCTTTTGCAGAACTGAATTTCATAAATTAATTTCGGATATAAAACATTAATGCATTAATCAGCAAGAAGGTCGCAAACTTTAATGAAAAAGATATCTTCTATTATTTCCAAGTAATTAAATTTTGAAAGTTTCATTTGAAATCGTGTCCTATACTTATGACTTTTTTTGAATAATCAGTACTGATTGAAATAATTCTGAAAGTAAACGATTACATGTAAGGGTTTATTTTTTTATTTATAATATATATATATATATATATATATATATATATATATATATATATATATATATATATATAAAGTTTTATTTTTTTACCAATGAATTTTGTCCATGCACAGTGAGACTATTTCCAAGGATTCAATTTTCTTACTCCAACTGAAAGTTAAAATCATAAAAAGTGCTATTGCCCAAATAAATGATATTTAAGATTCTGTCTTCACACAAAGATGCACGTTTGAAAGCCACCTAGAACTAAAAAATGGCCCTGATTTTTCTTAGTACTTATAATTTAATTTCGTTCACGAATTCATCATTGTGTAGAAGATAATAACAATTATGTTTTATTTTTTGGGGAATGGCGAAAAATAAAATTGGATTCCAAAAGTTTTAATTCCCGATTTTATCAAAAAAGTAATATGCAAGGAAGCTTAGCTTGTATATTATTTTTCTATTAACAATCATTTTCGCATCTCTAGCAAAACAAATACAACCAACAAACTATCGAAACGAACGGGCTTGCAACCTTCAATTTTCGCTAAGATAATCAGCTGATATTTGCAGTCATGTGATTTTTGCAAATCATTTGTTACACCTTGGTATTTAAGTCAGATCAATTAGTCATCAGTGGTATCTTAATCTGGATTCAAGTCATTTATGAGTGTTCCATTTTAGTATAAATACTAGCTCCATTTTTCAGACAAATCATTCAGAACTTGTTCTTCATCACGAGTGCAGTTTACAACGCCAATCTTTCAAAATGAAATTCGCCACTTTGATCCTTGCTCTCATCGGTGCTGCTTCAGCCGGATACATCGGTCCTGCTGTTATTCCAGCTGTTAACACATACAGTGCACCCTTCGTCAGTGCTTACGCGGCTCCTTATGCAGCTCCTTATGCTTCTCCATTTGCTCCTGTTGTTCGTTCAGCCTACTATGCTGCACCTTCACCAACCCTGGTCAGATCCGCTTACTCATATCCTGGTGTCAGCACCTACTCCGCCGTAGTTCCAGCTGCTGTTGCTCCAGGCGCCGTAACCATCGAAGCATGGAAAAAGAAAGCCGCTGCCTAAATTTGATAAAGAAAAAAAATTCCGTGTGGAAATAAATACGCATCATTTACTTCAAATAAAATCATATTAACGCAACTACAGATATCTTTATTTTTCATTCAACGTTTCCCAACAATTTTTAATAATAATGAAAGCAGAACGCCAATGATTAGTTTCATTGGAAAGGTTCATAGCACAAATGTTCGGATCTGGAGATTGAGGGAAGCTTATAGTCTCAAATGCATGTAAAGAAAGCTCTCCCTTCTAAATTAGTTTATTCACTACAAAGATTATTTTTTCCGACAATTCTCGAAATCCGGTGGTACAGCGTTGGCTAACGTAACATTCACTATTTAGAACCGCTTACATTTTTTACAGATACTGTTTATTTCAGAATTCAGATTTTTGAAAATGAAGATTGGGGTAAATTAGTAATTTTCTTTCTTTTATTTATTTATGTCAAGTAGAAAGAGCTGAGTAAAAAATCCTTTTCTGTTTCTGATCTTTGAGTGAATAAAACCAGCATAAAAATCAAAGGTTCAAAAAAATATGCAACAATAAACAGCAAAGCCTACAGCTTTGGCACATAATATTTCTATACCTTATTGCACATTAATGGAGGTTCTTGTTTCCAGGCTTTTGGCCGGTACCATTATTACATGGGAAGTGTGGTTTCGGGATGAAGGATGGCGTCCTTTTCAGGTGCTATCATTTACCATCCGTCATCAGACAGCACGACCACGGTTAGGCTATAACGAGCTTAACCCATCAACACGCCTGACCGTGGTCGTGCTGTCTGATGACGGATGGTAAATGACAGCACCTGAAAAGGACGCCATCCGTCATCCCGAAACCACACTTCCCATTTAAAAACTAATAATTTCAAAATCCCCTACTTATTTGTATAGCTAATCTTATTAGATCTAGTTCCAGATTAATTTTTAGAGCACATCTACTGCGTACCGTGGAGTCTTTCAAAGAAAACCGTTCTGCAGAAACGGCTGTTGGGCAGCCAGTTTGTAATATCTTTTAACAAACAATTTTTTTTTAAAACTTCAAAACATGCTTAAAAATAATTGCTCTTCTACTTTTCCTTCCACTAAAAAAAATGGCAAAAACCTTAAGTTTTCACTCTCTACTGTGGTGTTATCCCTTAAATAATGCATGAGAGAAATAAGAACTATGTCGAAAATCAGCATGTTTGTAGTAAATTTAGATGAAAATAAAGATGCAGACAGTATTTACAATCAATTGTTGTTTAAAAAAAGCGTTGTGACCTGTGATCCAAGCTATATGTTTAATGTTGATAACTTATTTATTTATAACTCGTCATTTCAAATTGAATCCAAGGTTAGTATTCTGGAATCCATTTATCAATAAAAAAGTCATACAACTCCGCAACTTTTGCAAATAGATGAGTCCGGATTAATTTTTGTAATTGAACGGTGACCAGGTGGACCATGCTAAGGTAGACATGACGATTTTTAGAAGCAGCAATTTCTTATATATACTCCATGTTGGAGAAACATCACTGTGAAGGATTCAAAAACTGCTAATTTGTTTTCAAAAAATCCCTTAAATAAATTGATTATGTTTTAATGGAAAATATCAAAACATTACAGTCCCAAATGATAATATGGCGGATCATCTTCATGGTGCATTGAATATTTCCATATTTACGCATCTAACAAAAAGTTGTCTAACAAATAAAAAGTTTGTACGAATGAAGCTGTCGTCATAAATTTTTGATAAAGCGGCGGCATTTGACACAAAAAACATGTTTTTGCATTTCTTCCCATATAATTCGCTTGAAAAATAGTAAAATTTCAAATATAGTAGAATGACTTGGTATAGACTTAACTATTGCAATTACAACACCGCCGTAAAACAAATAAGAAGTCAAATTAAAATTGCTCAGGCTATGCTTCGCATCACTTTTAAAAAGTCATCACGAGAAAATCACGATTAAACGTTTGAAAATATATTTTATAAATAAAAAAAGTACATTTTGTTAAATTGCTAAATCTCGACGGCCTTCTCATATAAGTATACATTGAGAAAATATACTTACAAAAGATTTGATTTGATCTTAAAGTGTTTCCACCAAATTGAATTTAGCTGAGTGATTTGGAGCCCAGAATATAAAGCTTACCCAAACTTCAAATTGTTCAAAATACATCGAAATGAAGATCGTTGTTAATTCAGAAGTTATACTTTTTGATTGCAAAGAAGAAAAATTGCGTTCATATATTTATTTTATTTTAAATGATTAGTAAACATCAAAGTCCAATTATTCATTTGTCACATTTAGGCAGCGGCTTTCTTCTTCCATGCTTCGACGGTTACGGCGCCTGGAGCAACAGCAGCTGGAACTACGGCGGAGTAGGTGCTGACACCAGGATATGAGTATGCGGACCTGACCAGGGTTGGTGAAGGTGCAGCATAGTAGGCTGAACGAACAACAGGAGCAAATGGAGAAGCGTAAGGAGCCGCATAAGGAGCCGCGTAAGCACTGACAAAGGGTGCACTGTATGTGTTAACAGCTGGAATAACAGCAGGACCGATGTATCCGGCTGAAGCAGCACCGATGAGAGCAAGGATCAAAGTGGCGAATTTCATTTTAAATGATTGGCGTTGTAAACTGCACTCGTGATGAAGAATAAGTTCTGAATGATCTGTCTTAGGAAATTGGTTCAATATTTATACCGAATACGCTTTAGAATGCAAAGCAATATACAATCACCTATCTCATACTGAACCTCAATCCAACCAGCAATATCCCTCAAAATTAAGTGTGCAGTCAATGTTTATTAAACCATTTCGATAAATCAATCAATAGTAAACCTTAGTGCAATTTTATCATCTTAACAATTCAAGGTTGAAATCTCGATCAAGTCTTTGAACAGTACTTGAATCATTCTCAAATATATGTTCGAATGGTTCCGCGATGTTACATGTTTCGAATTGTATAAAAGAAAATCAAATAATGGCTAACCAGCATTATTGGGATATTCCAAGACGTAAGATTACGCGCAACAATAGTTAACTAGGTAGCGCAAGCACCTCAAGTAGCCGTCAAGGCAAATTTTCCTGGTTAACTGGTTTACGATATCCGCACCTTCAAGATTAAGAACATCAGCTTCGCTAGACATGCCAAGTGTAGGTGGGTAGTAAGTTATCAGATTTGCCGATGTTTCGATCTACATTCGGTGTTCCGCGTTTAAATTTAGATTCTGACATATGTAATCTCTTGAGAATTTGCTAGACCTATCATATTTTATGAAATAGTAAAAAAATATCTACAGAGAAGAAACACTACACATAGGGGAGAAAAATATAATCCACTTTGATACTTCAGTAAGACAGAAAATGTAAAATTCGGCTGAATGTAATGCAGATAAACGTGAATCATAGTGACTGCCATTTGATTGCTTAAATTAAACATTGCTTGAATCCATGCAAATTGAACATGTAATTTGTTAATATTTTGAACCTGTTCACATTTTACGAAACATTAATTTGAATGCAACACCCAAGTGTTCGAAAAATTCTCATATGCATGTATTATCGAAAACAAACTGCTTAATGATATTTTTGGTAGCTTTAGGTTAATATAATATTTTAATATAATTATTTCTTTCATATTAACGCAAACTTACTTCCTATCATATTCAAAGTCTTGTAAAGTATTAAAAAATTTGCAAGAGTTCATTGGCATCTTTGAATGTACCCAAATGCATCTTGCATACATCACGTTTTCTTCAAATCATCATTGCTTCATATATGAAAACTTACAATACTTCTTTACTTTATCTTAAATAATTCATTTCTAATTCATGAGTATCTCTTCAAATTAGTGCTGGTTTAAAATATTCAACAAGATCACAAAATTGCAGCTTCAAAGGTTTTCTTTTGCGTAAGAATAGAAAAAAGGACTTTTTGACAATAGGCAACTCAGTTGGAATCTAAAATCATCAATTTATATCTCATTGCCACAGGAATTATATCTTCATTCTAAACATTAAAGTGACTTTTCTCCTGCAATCATCATCAAATTGTTATGATAAAAATGAAATATCTCGATGGTGTCAAGTTCAAATTTGTCGAAACAAAACAACAACAAAAGGAAGTATAAACTTTACAAATTTGAATCACAAGCTCACATTTCCAGTTTCATTATTCTTTCATGGAACATGGCCATCTGCTATCCATTGAAAATCACAATCCGTGCAACAGTTTTTCAAATGTTTAATGAGTACTTTGCATTTACATTTTGGATGCTATTTTCGAACTCATTTTGCCTTGTGCATCGTTTTGTGTGCAACTTTGGCAAATGCTTCCTGTGCCTGAGTGCGACTGTTGTTTTCAAAACCCTCAAGACAAGAAAATGCTGACGCGACTAAAAAGCTTCGCTCTACACAAAAGACGTCTTCCATGCTGTTTGCTAAAGGATCTTCTCTTAAAAGGAGGATATTAGCATTAAGGAGTGTGTGACTCTATCGCAACAAGCACGTGAATGTTTCCAAGAAAATGTTGAATGTGAATGACTTTGTCGCACTCACTCTTGACAAACACTTGACTGCAATTCGCCGACGAGTCATAGATGGCTTATTGACACACTCAGGTTAAACGACTCAAGTGTGAAAAGTGACGAGGATTGTGGAGAATCCTGGACCCCATAAAGATGATGAATTAGCAAATTCTAATGAGTGCCAACGTTTCATGGAGAAAGTAGGCACACACATACGGAACGTAATAAAATATATTGTGTCTCAGTTTCCTGAAGTAGATTGTGGGTGTCATTTCCTTTGATACTTCATATCCTGCCAATAGGTCGAACGACTGCCACTCAGAATAATGCGACTCAGCTTCAACAGCTCATAGGAGCTATTCCCTCAATGGAGCATTTATCAACCTCGTCATGTGCCCTCTTTTCCTTGTGGGATGCTTGGACATGGTCATAATCACAATATCCTTGAGCGTCAAATACTATTTTGATTAATGACCATCAATGGGACGATTTTGTATAAAGCTGTGTATTCTGTGAGTAATAGGAGGCTTTTCAAGTGGCTTCGGAGCCCATTGGCACTTACACCCTATTGAGTGACTTAGCGCATTGTGGTGAAGACGAGTCCATCAAATTATGTGACTTAATTTCACGCCTGACTTCTTGTTTTCATTAGACGATGAAATATCTTTGTAGAGTGTCGTTTTCTGATGGATAAATATGGTTTTGCGTTGCCATACAGATTTTGATAGAAGTGTGATAGAATGTAAGAAAATGAAGCTCATAATTTTCAGAATGGAAACTTAAGCATTCGATGTGAAGTGAAAATAATAAGATGAGCAGCTCTTACATTATTAAGAAACCGCAATGCTACGTAGCTCAAGAACTCAATTAACTGGATGACGTATTATCCACGATATTGTGCCTTCAGTTTAGTCTCATGTCAGCTTTTGATTCGTTTCGGCAAAGTTATTCGAAAAGCTGTCAAGAACTCTGAATTATATTATATTCATTATCATTTTTTAATCCGTGTTAAAATTCAAGTATGAACTGTTATGGTGATTACAAAACAAAAACTCCATGAAATTTCATCAACAATGCATAAAACTTTCAAATTAATTTATAATGTGTCAAATCTATACAGTACTCTTTTAATAATTTTCTTAAAATACCTCCATAAAAATATTCTGTATCAGTTTAAATTTTTTCTCATCCCAGAAAAGTAACTGAAAGCTTTCTATTCCATATATAATTCCATCCTTAAAGCTACTTTATTGGACTTTCTGTCAATTCAGTTATGCAAATGAACATAACGAATAATTAATGTACATATATTGCTTCCACTCAGTATCAGATATTATGTTTCTTCCTTCAACTATGCTTCTACATAAATAGCGAAAAAACTGTTGTGTACGCATCTACAAGGAGAACGGAAACTATATTAAAGCATTTATATGTTCATTTTATCTCAGAGCTTACACAACGATGCATCTTTCTTATTTCTGACTTTCCCTTCAAATCTGTTTCCAAAATGTCAAAGCAACTAAATTATTCCATAATCCTTAAAATTTTATGACTTACTCTTTGTTGAAATGTCGTTACCTTAACATCGATGGCTGCATAATTAAGTTCACATTTTCCGTTCGTATTTTAAATGGAGGAAAAGCATTTACTGCACTTCGTTTTGAAAAAGAATAAAACTACTGAATAAATGAATACCAAATCTTATACATTGGCAGGACTTTTCCTTCAAAAAACCATGAAAACTTAGGTATTGCATTATTTTTTTGTTTGCAAAGCATGATTATGCAAAGTGCTTTCAAATGACTTTCAATGGTGAAAACAAAGAAATAAAAGTGTCACGCAAATGGAGGTAGTATTTGCTTGTTCTTTGCAATTTTTTTTTTGAGATGGTTGAAAGCATGCATCTCCGTCCCGTGTAATATATTAGCTTCAAATATTACTTGAAATTTTAAACTATTATTAACTAACACTTCAAAGTGCATTAAACTGCACAATCTAAACGAAACTGACCTAGAAGGAAAGGAAAGCTGAAAATGTATAATATTATCCATGATTCATTTGGTCATTTTTATTAAAGCTTTCAATAGGATTTTCTTGTATACGAATATGTCCTAATTTCTTTGTTATTATGTAGATACGATATAAAAACTCTACACAATGATATTGACACATAAAACCACATTAAAGAAAGACTACTACAACTTTAATTTAAGATTGAATCATGTTTAACGTAAACTGAACATACTCGTACAATGCTAGCATGATGGAAACAATTGAACAAACATTGTTGCTTGAATTTCAATTAATTGTGGATAATGTATCGATTGAGTAACCAACCTTGAAAGAGTCATGTGCTGAATACCCTCTCTAATTAAGCAGTAATTGCTTCGTGAAATTTGATGCCAATTTTTCGGTACAGATCAGTCAATGACTAATAAGTATATTATTATTCTATTTTTAAGTTGTTATCAAATTTCTTGGAAAAAAGTCTGTTTTATTCTTTATCGATCTTTTTTTATTCTTCTGATTTTCAGTAATTAAATTCTGAAGAATTCGAATTTTATCATGGTAGTAAGAACGCTATTATTTTCTTAGGAATTCTTTGGAGAAATTAATTTGAACAATTATTTTCCTAAAATTGACAGTACGCAGCGAGAATATTTCAACGATTATTTTCATAAGATTTTCTCGCGTTTCATGCGTTTTTCGTAAATTTTGAACCTTCTAAATTTTTGTTTTTCAGTCAAAAAATAAAATAAATCAGCTGTCTGTTATCGAAATTCATTATTTACCGTATTAATAGTTTTAAATTCAGTCTTTGCATGTAAAAAAATGATTTTTTTCCAGTCAAGGTTAAAATTTTTCCTTCACCTACTTTTAACGAGACCAAAACGTCCAGAAAGTTTCTAGTTTTAGTTTTTTATTGATTATTGTTCAGTACAACAAACTCTTGAAACAAACGATGATTCAATAATTTAACGCGTAGATGAAGTTACAATGATTAGTGGACGATTTAAAAAGAGTTGTGAGCCTGCAAAAAGTGCCTTAATATTAACTTCCCAGTGGGAAATTATTGTAATGGGGTCGCTTAACAGTCTGATCCCTCACCTAACATATTATTTATATTTCAACTAAATGAAAGAGAAAATGAAATGAAATAAAAGAAATGTAATGAAAAATTGTAATGGGGTCGATTTTGCGAATCCAAAATTTTGACATATCTCCACGTTTTAAGGTCTCTGGAATCCAAAGCCATCATTTTTAGAGAGATGTCTGTGTGTGTATGAACGTATGTGCTAATGCGCGAATGTGCGTATGTGCGGATGTGCGTATGCGCGGATGTGCGTATGCGCGGATGTGTGTATGTGCGGATGTGTGTATATGCGGATGTGCGTATGCGCGGATGGGCGTATGTCGTGAGTGCGTTCGGAATTATTTTTCGTCTCGATTATCTCAAGAACCATCAATTGCATTGACGTGGGATTGGTTTTATTCGACGCGTAATTACATAACTTGAAACTGAATGACTTTTCAGCAAAATAGGTGAAGCCGTTTTTTATTGCGAATGGAAAAACTGAAAAAAAATATTTAATTTTGAAACTGTTGAAACGCACTCTTAATCCGTGCAGATCTCAAATATCTTCATAGCAGTATTATTATTATTGTGCGTTTTAGCAAAATTTTGATCAAAGTTATAAAAAATGCTATTTAAAAAAAATCAAGATTCATTTATAGAATTCCAAACTTACATTCTCAGGTTTGGAAATATGGGAGTAGTGACGCTATTGCACTTAATAATAATTTAATTATTCAGGAACGATCAAACATTCTTAATAACGAATGATTATTATTAAAAATAATTAAATACACAATAATGGTTGTGGATTCCGGGGCCGAAACGAAGGACAAGAAGAGGAGGACGAGGAGAACAAAGAGGAAGACGAGAAGGATGTCAAGGAGAAGGACGAAGATGTCGAGACTTTACTAGAGGACGACCAGATGGTGGATGCGTCGTCCTCTACCAAAGCTTTTATGGCTAGATTGGAAAAATAAAAATATTGAAAGTCATTATAATAATTTAGAATACAAACTATTAATAATAGTAATCATTAATAAAAACATATTATGGCCTTTTTATTCGCCCCTTGGGAAGTTAGTCGTGTGGGCCTCATGGATCGCACTTAGACCATATTTATTTGTATTTATGATAATTCTCGCAGCATAAACGGTATAAGGTCCATCTTAAAAAAAAAAGATTTAAAAATATCGCAAAAAGCTATATTAGTAATTGATTTCATCTTCACAAAATTCTACGTGTGTTAGTTTTTAAAAAAGAAAACCTTCCCTTTAATTTTGTGTATCTTTATTTGGATTCGTAATCGAATTTCCGACCGTAATTGTTCGGTCTTCCTCAGCGAAATTCGATTACAAATCCAAAGAAAGAAACACAAAATTAAAGGGAAGTTTTCCTTTTTTTAAAAACAAGCACGCAAAAAGCTAATTGGATGCTTTTGGTATTGCAGACAAGTTTTATCGATTAAAACCAAAATTAAGTTTTTCCGACCACTACAACTTTATTGCGGGCAATTTTTAGATTAGCACTGAATTATTAGCTTATCTCACATTTAAAATTGTTGTTAGAAAATTGAAACATTTTTAGTAGATGGTATTGAAGATATCCCATAAACTGTGATGAATTGAGATTCATAAGTTTATCGATGCATACAGTCACATTCTCTTGACGGTGTAGTTTAATTACGTTACGTTAATACGTCTCCATACGTGTTTTAGGCAACGATGTGTACTGTTTATTTACAAAATGCAGAAACAGATGAGATGCATTTTTTCAAAGCACTGAAAAATATTGAAGCTTTTGTTACAAAGCCTCTAATTTTTGACTTAAAATTTATACATGTTGTATCATTTTTCCATTAATTCGTTTTTTTCATGCCATAAATACCAACTGTTTTATGTTTGCTTAAATGTTTACGATGAATAAAAACGAATACAAGCAATAGAAGATAGTTTTGGTTTGTTAAAAATATGTTGATAACAAATATTTGGTTTATTGCAACTGCTTGAACAATGTTATATTTTATTAAAATCTGATATTTTACTGTTAAAAGCCTCGAAGTTGAACCGATTATTGAGATCTACTATGCTTGGAAATTTTATTTTTCTCTCTTTTAAAAACACTGCTTGCAGAATTCCACTATGAAAACTACGACAATTGGAATGTCTTTCATATCTGTCTTGCCCATTAATCGTCCAAGCATTCAAACTACATTCTTCACACATATCATTCCCAGACATTTGCCAGTAATAAAATTCAAAATTTATCACTTTCACACTTCGCTATTCATATGCCGCAAAAGAAAAACTAAAATGTAAAAATGACTGCACCCATGGTTTATCTTCAAAAACAGTGTAAACCGCTATCATTGCAGAACACCCTAAGCCCATTAAAGCCTGGCAATGAAATGCTGAAACCGATCGGGTTGCTAGTTACTGAGCTAACATATCCATTCAGTACTGCCCAGCTCGGTCCCATCACGCCAGGACACAAGGACATCAGAACATTTAACGCCTTTTATCTCAAACGCCAATAAAGTGCATGCCTGCAGAAGAAGCACATAAATTCTCATCTTATTTGCATAAAACATTCATTTACTTTGTATCGGTGCGAGGACCATATAGCAAAATAGGGTTTGTATGTTTGACGCGCTATAGGTTGCTTCTTTAGAACCACTTTTATACTTCTGGACTTTATTTTATTCTCGGAAACGACTTCGAGATAGTGAGATCAGGAGGACTCAAAGTAGTGTTGAGTGGATAACAACAGTTCATTGGCGAGCTAATAATTGTGCAATAATTTTTGAACTTTTCCCCATTTTTATGTTTCAATTTATTGATATTTCTAAGCTGTGATGCAACTGTTAGCAAACTTTTTCAAGGAAAAAAATTCTAGAAAAATATTCTAACCCAATGATATGAGACGCACACGAGACAAAATACTTAGTATTATATTAGCAGCTTATAATATTCAAAAAAAAACAGTCTGATAAAAAAATGACACTGATGACTGTTAGAGATTGGTTTTGGTTAGTCAAGTTAACTTGAATCTAGAGATGACCCATTTTTTTAAATTTTTGGACAACACTATACTCATCAGTATATTTTCAAAAAATAGATTGAAACTTCAACGTGAAGCCTTTCTCAGTTGCTGGAACCCTGGGTGCTGCTATTAGTTGCTGAAAAAATATAAAATAAAAGCCGTCTGATGCGGCCCTTGAGGCTCACACGTACAACTTCCCAGTAAGATTTACATAAATATTACAAATATTAATAATAATAACGAAAATAATCGTACTTTATATCAAAATATTGCGAAGAATTTATTACAAAGCGAAATGACTTAATATTAATCTTGTCTTTTTAGGGAGTGGCAATTGATTACGTAAGACTTTTAGCGGGTGGCGGATCAGATTTCATCTTTACGCGGATCACTCGGAGTCTCTTTTTCACAACTGGTGATTTTTATATGGACTCTTGAAAGACAAAAGGGGGTTAGCGAAAATGTTGATGAAATTTTAATTTCACTGGTCTTGTATGCAGTTTCTACGCCGACGTAACTAGATTTTGCGAGTGTACAGTTGCGGCTGGAATTCTAATTGCAGATTTAGAAGTCGATCTTGAAGAATAGTAGCTGTTTAATTATATGGAAAAAATATAAAATGTACAAAGGATGGGGAAAGAAGCTTTGAACGTCTTTAGAGTCCATAAAAACTACGCTATCAAAAATAAATGAACAAGCCACGAAGTGCGACCCTTGACGCCCACACGGGCAACTTCCCAGTAATATCTAGATAAACATTAAAAATATTAAACACAATAATAATTTTGAAAATACTACTACTTTAAATAATAGTAATGAGAGGTATTCATAGCAGTAACAGGAATGAGTTAATATTAATCATATCATCTACGGAAGCATCCACTGATTACGTAAGGCTTTTGGTGGATGGGTGATGATGATTGATTACCACAAATGCAAATTTGATTGAAATTTTGATGGTTTTCAAAATTTAAGCCGCTTTTTTTAATTAAAAGACTGCAAACATTATTAAAAATCTGCTCAAATTATCCAAACATTTTAAAACTTTAATTGACTTTAGAATAAAAGATATAAGGTAATAGATTAGAAGATAATAAAAGAGAAGAGAATAAAAGATATAAGGTAATATCATTCGGAAGAACCCTTTTCATATGGTAACTTTGAATGATTCTTTTATTTTTAATTGAATTTTTTTTCAGAATCATGAAAAATGTTTTGCTGGTTTCTCTTCAAAAACTGATAGGAATGTATAAATTAATTAAAATAATTTATTACGGTGTTGTGCAAATCCGGTTAAAAAAATATCTTTTATGAAAAAAACCCTGAGTTTTCGCATTTTCTTCTATTAAATTACAAAAACCGCTGAAACGGATTTTAATAATGTTAAAATAATCAAAGAAATTTTAAAACACGTCGATTGACACCTTAATGATGCAAATATTATATCTGGTTCGTGAGATATAGTGAATGGAAGAAATGATCTTGAAGATCATGATGACTTTTAATGATTTTTTTTAATGTTTCTTGTTATCATGAGAAAAAGTTTTGATGATATTTTTTCAAGCATTACTTGAAATATATGCTTTATAAAAATTGAAAACTGTCTTTCGTATATCAGGTTAAAAATTTATTGTTTATGAAAAAACCTAATTTTTTGCACTTTTTTTTCTTAAATTAAAAAACGGCTACAACGATTTTTTTCAAATTTTGACAGATTTATAAAATTGCTAATATGCGTCGATTGGCACTTTAACCATGCAAATCGTATGTTTGGTTCGCGAGATATAACGCAAGACAGAAATGACCTTCAAAGGGGTTAAACAACAACCCCCCCCCCGCCGAAGTTTCCCAAAAACTAATCAGCTTTTAAGATTGCAAAGACGCTTCGATTGACACCTCAACGAAGTCAATACGACTTTGCTTACGTGAGTTATGCTTGTAGAAAAAACTGTCCACGAACGTACGTACGTACGTACACACACACATACATCTCCCTTTCTAAAAACACTTTATATACACTCTATAGACCTCAAAACGGAAAGAAATGTTGAAAATTTCAATTTCGATTTTCGAGGCGATTACACCATTTTTAAAAAAATTTCCTGCCATTTCAATATGTTTTGAAACTCTTTCGTTTACTTCTCCAATTACCATTAAAACTACAGCAGCCACTTTAAAAACACTCAGAATCTTGATCTATATCAAAATAAATTTTGTTTCTTTTCCAAAGTCAATACAATACAATACAAGCTTTTCGGCATCCTCAATGATTTTTAAGGCCAGATCCGGAACCTACTAAGCACCACTGAACTATGTGCTTACCCAATATTGCATATAGAGCTTTTATGACCGTTATCGATGCGGAAGGAATACAATGCATCGAAGATAGCATACGAATGTAAACTATCTTTAAATAAAGTCCATATGTGCACTTCATGGATAGATGTCCGAGTTAAAACTGCAGTTTAAAGATATTTTTCCACACTCGGAAAAGCTGCAGTTTATGGCGTTGGCAATAGTTGCTTATTGTTTCACGTTGATCCTTAAGTGCGATTTCATGTTCAAATATTTCAAGCGACTTTTCCTTCCTTTTGATAGTTGAAAAAGTTATCAGTTATCGTTTCTGCTTGTTTTACCGGGCATGATTTTTGGGTGGCATTATAAGATTCTAAAACATTCAAGTGTGGAAGAAGCCATCTTAGCAAAAATTATAGGTGATAAATAAATTAATTAGATTCTACAGGTTATTCATTTTCAAATAAGAATTCTTATTTATCTGACAATAATATATGGATCACTTTACATTAAAAAAATTTTAGGACTTTGATTTACGTTCAGAGCCAAGAAACATTTTCTACAACGAAAATTCACGATCCGAAAATTGTATTAACTTTATTGTGTTGGCAATCGGAGCATATTAGCAAGGAAATTTGCTAAATAAGATTTTGGGAAGTTTCTGTTTAGCCTTTTTTTTGCTTTGACAATTTCAAGGTCTGTCACGCATCATATTCTGCGAACGAATACCACAAGAAGAAGATACCACAAAATTTCTTGAATCATCGCTGAAAGCATAAAACTTTAAGCATATGTAGTAGGCAACGTGACAATATATAGGCCTTGCCTAACGAAATTTTCCAACGTTCGTGGAGATCAGTTCGTATACTTAATTGGCTCGTTCTTCAATGCAACAAACTGATCCTAAACAAAGATTTTTGCTAACCAAAGCACACTAATGGGCGGTGGTGTCGACTAGACACGGAGGTTCAAATCCCATAAATAGAATTGCTACGTATGCGTAATATACGGAAAAAAATTGAAAGTCGTTATACTGCGCGGATATAAATAATCTATAATAATAGTTGAAGTATAACGAGCTTAATCCATCAACAAGCCTAATCGTGGTCGTGCTGTCTGGTGGCGAATGGTGTATGACAGCACCTGAAGATGACGCCGTCCGTCACCCCGAAACCACGCTTCCCCATTTAATTACGATGGTACCAGCCAGGAACCAAAAAAAAACTCCATTAATGTGCAAAATAGAGTTAGTAAGCTGCTAACCAAAACACACTGATGGGCGGTGGTGTCGACTAGACACGAAGGTTCAAATCCCATAAAAAGATTTTTACTTTCACAAGGAGAAAAATACCTTGTCTTCTCAAAGCTAACGCGAAATGGTGGCAAGCTCTTTTTAGCCCATTAAAAATGCAGGCTCATTTCGTGTGAGTCTGTGTTCAAAGGGTGGCTCACCATTTCTTAGTATTGAGTATGTTAGCTATTTTTAAGCTTAAATAAGTTATAATCTGCTTGTAAAATTTTCGTATGTTTCTGTTTCGGTTGAACCGAGTTTCAGTTAAAAAGTTGAATGGGATTCTACTGTACCCAATTTACTTGACCAATAATAGAGCACTAGGAGGTGATGCAATCAGCAGCACGCTCGTCCGTTTTTTATACCATAATTTGACTGAGGTACTCATTTATAGCTGAGGGAACTAATAATCCAACACCAAACCCAATTTTCGCAAAATCTTTGTCGACAAGCAGCCTCGAACCTGGTATTCGGTGCATAGAAAGCCAGCATAACTTTCATTATTATTATTATTGTTATGATTATTGTTCACGTGGAGGTCGAATCTTGTGGATTATTTATTTTCTCGCTATATCAGATCCTATCCAACATTTAAACCAGAGAATGCCATAAAACCGATGTTGCAGGTTTCTCTATGATCGAGATGGAATGAGATTTTCAGAAGAATTCTTAATTTTTCGCCTTACCATATTTTGTGCAGCACACTCTTGTTCATAGTAAAATTTAGAAGATTTCAAAATGTTCATAGATTTACTTGTAAACTGGACAGAAAAGCACAAAGTAAGCAAGTTTGTCATGCTTAAGCGCCGAAAATAGTGAAATATTTTTTTATTGTTTGCTAGTCACACAATTTATCAGTCTGGATTGCTTTGAAACCTTCAACGTTACTGTTATGCTAACGATTATTTTATTTTGACGGTTTTGGTGAAATGCGAAAATTAAATAAATGAATTAAATAGTAAATAATCTTGAGAAATGTTGAAAGTTTATTTTTACATTCTTTTTGTCGATGCTCGGAAGTAACAAAGCCCCTTAAGCATCCTTTAGTGCAAGTGAGGTAAAAGGAGGAGGAGGATGGAGTTGTTCTTTAAAGTACTTAGAAGCGAGTGTTAATTTATATTGCATTCACAAAACAAAAAGGCCATCCACTGTTTTCACTTTGGTCATTGCAGCTACTAGAAGTAGATTATGATTCCTATTAGACTGAAAAACAAAATTTGACAAACGGTTTTATCGTGAGTTTCAAAATATACTGATTTACATAAGTTCATAACTTCTAAATACTAGTGTAGGTGAATGGGGGTAGTTTTTATTTTATTGCAATATCGGTGAAGTAAAGATTGTATAATGTTAAATTACAAATCGATGAACAGCAGATATACCAGGTGTGCAACTTAAAATGGCTGTTTTTTTATTTTTTATTGGAGAGTAGGGCGGGTGGGGTAGCAACTCCCAGCCAAGTGCATCCAACGTATCCCGGACCAATCTTGCTGTGTGTGATGGTGCGTTGTCATGCTGGAAAATGATACCCTCAAGCCGATCCACGTATTCCGGTCTTTTTTTGCACAATTCACGATCCAATTCGATGATTTGTTGTTGGTAGCGTTGAGTATTGATCGTTGCACCAGGTTTCAACAGTTCGTAGTAAACCACCCCCTTCTGGTCACACTAAACACACAGCATTGTCTTTTTCCCGAATCGATTTGGCCTAGCAGACGATGTTGAGGGTTCGCCGGGCCCAGCCACGATTTTTTGCGCTTAGGGTTTAAAAGAAGATCCATTTTTCATCGCCAGTGACGATTCGATGCAAAAATGATTTTCTGTTGTGCCGATCAAGCAAGAATTCGCACGTGTTCTGACGTCGTTCCATCTGTCGGTCGTTCAATTGAAGTAGCACCCATTTTCCGATCTTTTGGATCTTTCCCATACCATGAAGGCGTTTCGAAATTGCCTGGCGGCTAAAATTCAACTGCGCGGCAAGTTGTTTCTGCGATTGGGTGTCGTCTTCATCCAATAATCCTTGCAATTCGGTGTCCTCAAAAACTTTTGGTCGATTTTCGCGCTTCTAGTCGGTGACGTGAAAGATTCCGTCTTTGAATTGCCGAAACCACGCTTTGCACCGAGTTTCACTGAGAGCATTGTCACCATAGACCTCCACAAGAATTCTATGCATTTCGGCGGCAGATTTCTTCCAATTGAAGAGGAATAGCAGTGCTCCCCGCAAATGCTCTTTATCTGGCACAAAATTCGACATGTTTATCGAGATCTAAGACACGTTATTGTTCGAAACTGCTGACTTTGTCTTTTGCTTACTAATGACAAAGATCAAAGTAATGAGAAAAACTGGCGAGCAAGGTTGGCTCACGCCTCATGCGCGCGTACTGCCATCTATTAGAAAACGGCCGTTTCAAGGTTATACACCTGGTACCTAACAAAAACGATAGATCAAGTTTTGGTACAGACTATGGGTATGCTCCACCTATTTCTTAAAAATAAATTTTTAATGAATCTGCACTGTTGATTATAATGATAGTGATTCAATTGAAGACAAAAAAAGTTCAGAACACAACGAAAATTTGAAAGACTATAACATTTCTTTTTCAAAATTTCATTCCATTCGGTGCATAGTGTGCAAGCTTTCGGTCGTTTCATAAAAAATAAAAATCTAATAGATGGGGCCAATTGAAAAAAACGTTTAAAAATTATTTCATATTGTCATGGCTCTTTACCGACTTTTATTTAAAAATATTTGTTGACAGGCGAATTATTTTGGAAGAGAATTTTTCAAATGAAAAAATACACTATTGAAAATATTTATTTTCGGAACTCTTGCTTTTTTTATAACACCTAACTCGATGTTTTACACTATATCTTAAGAAGTATTCAAGAATATTTCAAATAAAAATATCAAGTCTGAAAGAAAGAAACTTTTTTTAGTTTATTTCTATAATATCCAATCATGCCATTTCATTTATATGGGCATCTTCACGAATGTTTGCACTGAAACAACTAGCCCACATATCCATCGTTAGTCATAAGGAACCACATGATGTTTTTTTTAATTTATAGATAATATTCAGGCATATTTTTTATTAGTAGGCTAAAGTAGAAGTTTAAAAATATTGCGCTTGGTCATTTTAAATAGCGTGGTCAATACAACTAAATTTTAGTAAGTGACGCAACTAACTGCCTTTTACTATATTCCTACAAATTGCCCAATTTTAAATATGTCCACTCTTTTTGCTGCAATTTTTCGTTCACGAAACCAATACAATGATAAAATATAAAAAAATACTAATCTAACTATATTCTTGCAGTTCACGTGAATCACGAATCCATCATCACTTTACAACTTCATGATGCATTCAACATCAGTTCCTCTCACGTCCTCAGTTTTGCATCACAAGAACAAACACCTTGCAACTTTGTTAAAGGTATGATAAAATTTCAAAAGAAGAAAAATTTCATTTGTTCGCTTCAGGAATGAAAGCTTCATTTTAATACGCTCCCGTTGCGCTTTGAGCTGAGAAACTGTTTTCCATTTTCTTTTGCTCCTGCCGGAGATCCTCAGAAGTCGTTAGTTTGACATTGTAAAAGGATTCTTTACATTTATATTTTGATTGGAACATTTGTGTAAGTACTTTTGTGTTGAAGGAAATTTATATTCGTGAAAATATCAATTGAGTCAGCGTCATCGAATTTTCTTGTTAGAAATACCAAAATTAAGTGCAATAGATAAAAGAATTGTTTAGGTTTTGATTACAACTAGAAAAATACATCATTGATTTGATGTACCCGTTTCAACATTTTTATCTCAATAATTCTTTACTTCACATTTGCGGAACATATTGTAATATATCTTTTGTTTGTTGTTGAAGTGTATTAATTTTTGCATAAAACAAACTTGATTTAACATTAAAACAATTGGGATTTACCTCTTATCAAATATTTCTTATTGCACAAAGACACATGAGAACAAATCCTAAACATACTATGAAGAACTCTATTAAACCCAATTTTTACAACCATTCCGGAAACGAAAAATACTCATTTTCTGGGCTAGCATCAAGCCAATTCATGTTGAATTTTCTAAGCTGCAATACAATAACCTTTTTCACTTCAATTTCTTTTTCATATATCATCAAACATTCAACGTGGGTTGATTTCAAACTTTCTGCTCACTTCATTGGCAAATTTAAAATTGAGTAGGAGAAGAATACTTTAACAAACTTTGGTAATTCTTCAAAAAACTTTGACTTTGTTCTGAGGCCACGCTGAAAACGATTCACCCATCAATTTTCCAAATGGTAAAGTTTCACAATTCGGTTTCACCTAATCTATAACCAAGAACTTTTTTATGTTGTTTTTCAGGGATACGGATAATCTTCTGTATTATATCTGAGATTAAAACTAGAATGTGGTGGAATAGAAACACTCATGAAAGTGTTGATTTAATGGGGCGCAAATACATAAAACTTTCATTTTAACGAATTGTTGTACCTAATGCTATTTTTAACTTCCCAGTATATGGGAAGTTCTTGTAATCGACTCGAAAATCGAAATTGAAATTTTCAACATATCTTTACGTCTTGAGGTCTTACGAGTATATTTTAAGTGTTTTTAGAATGAAGTATGTATGTGTGTGTGTGTATGTACGTACGTACGTACGTGTGTGCGTTCGTGGACAGTTTTTTCAAAAAGCGTAACTCACGTAAACAAAGTCCGATCGACTTGGTTGAGGTGTCAATCGAATCGTCTTTGCAATCTTAAGAGCTGATTAGTTTTTGCGAAACTTCGGTCGGGGGGTTTGCTGTTTTGCCCGTTTGAAGGTCATTTCTGTCATGCGCTATATCTCGCGAACCAAACATACGATTTCCTTGAACAAGGTGTCAATCGACGCGTATTGACGTTTTTGTGATTCTATCAAATTTTTTAAAAAATTCTTGGAGCGGTTTTCAAATTTTTTTAAAAAAAGTGCAAAAAATTAGGTTTTTTTCAAAAACAATAAATTTTTAACTTTATTGTCAAGTCTTAGTAATCAATGTTTATAAAATTTATATACTCCAACCAATGTTCACAAAAACGTCATCAAAACTTGTTCTCATTATAACGTAAAAAAATAAATTAAATTTAAAAAAACATTAAAAGTCATCATGATTTTCAAGGTCATTTTTATCATTCACTATATCTCACGAACCAGATATAATATTTGCATCATTAAGGTGTCAGTTGACGTGTATTAACATCTTTGTGAAGGTTTTAACATTATAAAAATTCATTTTAGCCATTTTTTGAATTTAATAGAAGAAAATGCGAAAAATTATGGTTTTTTTTTCATAGAAAATATTTTTTAACTTGATTTGCACAGCACAGTGATCCAGTTTATAAAATTTATACATTCTTATAAGTTTTTGGAGAGAAACTGGCAAAATTTTATTCCATGATTATGAAAAAACTAAATTAAAAATAAAAAATCATTCAAAGTTACCATGTAAAGAGGGTTCATACGAGTGCTATTACTTTATATCTTTTATTCTAAAAAATTGTTGTAAATTCAATCAAAGTTTTAAGATATTTGCATAATTTGAGCAGATTTATAATAGTTTTTATAGTCTTTTAATTAAAAAAATTGCTTAAATTTTGAAAACCAACAAAATTTATCAACACCAAAAAGGCCCCCACCGATTGATCCGCGTGAATATTCAATCTGTCCTCATCGACCAAAAACCTTACGTAATCAATGGACCCTCCCGTAGAGACGTAGACTCATTCCTGTTACTGCTATGAATACCTCTCATTGTTGTAATGTTGTTGATGTTTATGTAGATATTCCTGGGAAGTTGACCGTGTGGACCTCAAGGGTCGCACCTCGCGGCTTGTTTTTGTATGTTTTTAAAAGTGGATTTATTTATATAAACAACACACATTAATCAATGATATATTGACCATTTTGTTGGATGACCTTTTGCCATATTTCGGTATGTTGAAAAATTCCACGTTTGAAGTAGTCTTGGTTTTTTGAAGCGAAGAACTGGTCCAACTCATTTTTAAAAGCCTGATCGGAATCGAAAGTTTTACTATTCAAATTATGTTGAAGGGAGCGAAACAAATGATAGTCTGATGGTGCCAAGTCCGGGCTATAGGCTGGATGTGACATAACTTCCCAATTGAGCTCCATTAATTTTTGATGGGTTATCAAAGAGGTGTGGGGTGTGGCGTTATCATGATGGAACATCACGCCTTTGCGATTGGCCAGTTCAGGGCGTTTTTTCTTGATTTCTTCGTTCAGTTTGGATAGTTGCCGACAGTAAACATTCGAATGGAAGCAGTTCAGACTATACCCTTGTAATCCCACCACACAGAAAGCATAATCTTCTTTTGGTGAATGTTAGCTTTGGATGTCGATTGTGCGAGCTCATCTTGCTTGGTCTTTGATTGTTTTTGGACTACGTTATCGTAAACAATCCATTTGCATCACCCGTTATGATTCTTTTTAGAAATAGGTAGTTTTGGTGACGATTCAGCAAAGAGTCACATATGTTAATGCGTTTGGTGAGGTGGATTTCTTTAATTCGTGAGGAACCCAAATATCCAGTTTGCTTACGTTACCAAGCTGTTGTAAGTCCAATTAAACGGTTTAATTCGATATGTCAAGCTTTTCTACTATCTCTCGAGTTGTTATACGCCGGTTAGTTTCGATTAATGCCTTTATTTTGTCATCAGCAGTAGTGATTGGACGACCAGTACGTTATGCATCTTGCACATTAAAATTTCCAGCACGAAAGCGAGCAAACCAACGCTGACATTGGCGTTCAGTAAGGCATTTCTCACCATAAACTGCACACACTTTCTTTCGAGCCCTTTCAGAAGTAGAACAATAAAATATGCTGATAATGCTCACTTTAATTGTCCGTTTTAACCAACTTGTTGTTCACTAATGACACTCACTTTTTGAATCAAGGTAGTCTAAAGTCTGTAACAGGATATAATAATATAACACACGCAACCACTACTACATGAAATATGCAGTTCACGCCATCTTTAAGAAAATAACGACATTAATTATCGAACAATCCAATATATCCAGCCCCAGCTGTTTTCGTTTTCAAATTCAAACTTCAAACGGGATTCATTTTTACCACTTACTCTGATTTCATTTCATCTCTTATTCTTTAGTATATATTCAAGATCAACTCCTTTTTGATCGAATTCGCACAAGGCTCGATTTTCCCATGAATTTCAGATCTCCAAATTAAGATTTTAGTGACGGCCTAGGAGATGAAAAAATCGCTTTGAATATGCTTGAATTTTTCTGTCAAATCAAAATGATTTTTTAAATATTTTCACGAAAAAGTTAAGACGAAAATCAAATGGCTTTTACATCTGTTCAGAAACTATCCCAAAATTGCAGCATTTTATGGTAATGTGGTATATTCATAAGCCATTATCATTCAAATTTCGATAATTGAAATCATATTGTCTTCACAGTATGAAATAAAAGACAAGCATTTAAAATACAAACCAAGTAGTGATCTTTTTTGCCTAAATTTATTTATAATTCTTTTGATACAATTTTCAAGTAGTTTTCGCATTCTTTATGAGTATATTTAGCTACTGTTTCTTGTTTTAAAGGTAAGTGAAAAAAAAATTCCAATCGTTTAAAAGGTTTCATTGAAAAAACGCAACAAATGATGATAGGATAATCTTTCTGCGGTAGTTGTATCAGTAGTAGTTGCCTGATAATCATGATAAACCAATTTTTTTTAAATCCTTGCCTGTTATTTAAAAAAATGAAAAACAAATCAGTTAATATACACTTTTGATTACGACTCTAGTAAAAACACTTTTGTTTTGGATCAATTTGTAAATAGCCTATATTGATTGGACATTTTTCTCCAAATTTTGCATCAAAAACCAAATTCTTTGCTACGCTAAACAACGTGAGACAAAGTAAACATTATATACCATACAAACGGCATAGATACTGGCAACGAAACAAGCCATCCGTTCATATTCTCAATAAAAGATAATTTTTTTCACTTGTAAATAGCAAGTTTTGGTGAAAATTGTAATTTGTACTGCTTTTTAACCTATAAATGAATAGTTTTGTTTAATTCTATTTCCGAAAATGCAAAGAATTCAAGTACTAGAGCTACTACTAATCGAAGAAAACATGAAACCGACCCAAAATGTAAATAGCCAATTTTGACCAGACAATCTTCAGTTTTAGCCTCAATAATGATAAGTATTCGATTTTCGATTTTCGATTTTTTAAAATTGTTGTTCATAGTCTTATAGAAATGTCTAAATGACACTTCCATTCCTTTTTCTAAACTAGCAAGAATACAGTTAACTACTCATTGCTCGTGGTAACAGATAAATAACATTTCCGCCTCAAGTTTACAAAATCAATTTGAATACATGTTCGAGTGAAATAAAATTTCAGAATCAACTAAAACAATTTTCATTTTCATTGGAAAATTCGTTTGTTTCATTTCTTTTTAATGTATTTGAATGTTTTACAGTATCTATTTTGAATTTTATGCAAGAAGTGTGAACCCTGGTTAAGGCCCATTATTAAATGATTAAATTTATCACAATGGTCATACTATCTGCGAAAAGCATTTTTGACAGAACCAATAAAATATTGGAACATTAAATAAGTTCAAATCGAAAAAATGACTTTTTTGTATTCCAAAACATATAGGGAAGGATAGGAAAGGAAGAAAATGGTCTGCATAAAATATTTTATCAATATTTAAAATGAAATGTTCTATTTTTGTTCTCGTTCTCGCTAAATAATAATATTGAATAATATACTAATATTTTATTGAACTGTATAATTTGCATATTATCAAGCCAACAGGGAAAAATACTGCTGGCTCGAAAGTAATTGCATATATTTTTTCAGTTGATTTACATTAATAATTCATATGACTTTTCAAGTTTTCGATTAATTGAGTTTGAAATATTGAAATATTTCATCGCAATGCAATCATGCTGAAAACATGCAAAAGCAGCCAAGTTAAAACAAACAACAATAATTCTAAATAGAATAAAATATTGAACGCAGTAGAACAATACTTAAATAAATTTGACGAATAATAATTGATTGAAAAAACGAAAATAATTTATTCAAACATTGTTTTGATGAAGCTATGAAGTTTTCCAAGCTAAAAACACATATACTGTCACTAAAGTGGGTTTCATTAGGTCAACAAACAATAAGTTCCAATAAATAGGAATATTTAGGCTGATTGATGGCATTAATTCACAACACCTCGTCCCTGAATGCAAGAACTAGGTAACTCTATCTCTGATATTTTGGATATCCAAATTTCAGAATGGCTTATCTACATTTTAACTCAAAAAAAAGATTACTTACCGAACTAAGCTAAGGGCATTTATATATTACTGTCATCATTCGCATCCTTCGTCGGAAAATTTCCAAACAAATTAATAAAACTATTTTCGCCAATATTTCAAAACCAACCAAATTTAGTTAGATACCTATTTGTTACATTCCATTGGCAAGCTCGTCTATAGATAAATTTATTTCTTTAAATTTATTATCAATATTTCTATTCTCAAATTGTTCAAATTTTCTTTGCATCCAAAAGAAGAACTTCAGCTTATATACAAAATTGATTTATGAAATAACTTTTGCTATTTAGAATTCTTAAAATTAAGGCAAATACAATAACAATCATACCACGTAGAATGTTTCTGTTGAAACAAAAATGTCGTCAATAAATTTCAAAGAAATATTTGAAAAAAATTAAAAATACATTGGCAAATTCACGCATGTTTCTTCGAATGAATTCAGCATCATTATGAAGATAAGTTTAGAATCATCCAAGACTAAGACGGTTTATCGAATTTTTTATTAATAAACTTTATCTGCATTTTCCAGCCATACAATTCGGGTGCTTTTTGGATCCAACTAACACTTTATTATTATATTTTCAAAAGTTTACAGTATTTAATCATTTATTCTCAATTCAAAAATTTAAACGACTCGCCATTTATACAATATAATTCAAACCACTAGCCATTGTATTTATTTGTAACTGCCCACAATAATCAATATACTTTCTCGACTTTCTTGAAAACATAAAAACCACACTGAAGCTGAGTTTATAAAATATGGCCTTTAAAACAAAATGCATGAACAATTAAAAGTTTTGGAGTTAGGTACGAGATTTGACGTCCCGAAAATGCAAATTGAGATTTTCAACATATTTTTCAAACTGTTTCGGAAAGAAGTCTAAATGTGTGTGGGTGTAAGTTGGTGCTTGTTTGCATGCGCAATAATTTTTTTCAACTACGATAATTTCTGAAGAAAAATCTTCATTAAGGTGGCAATCCAAGCGTATTTGTAATCTCACGACCTGGTTAGATTTTAGTAAGCTTTGGTCGGGTTCCTTTTTTTGATTTGCCTCCTTCAAGGTCGTTCGTGTCTTGGACCATATATTGCAAAACGTTGAATTCGCGTGAATAATGTGTCCAACGAAACGTGTTAACATTTGGAAATTTCATTAAATTTTGAAAAATTTGATGAATTCATATTTTATTTAAAAAATCGAAAAATTAGGGCCTTCCACTAAAAAAAAAATTTTTCACCTGATTTGCACAACAGTAAATCAGTAAAAGTTTTTCTCATGATTATAAAGAAAAACCAATGATAAAGTCTTGAGTCGCTTAGATGATTAATATTATCTCAATCCACTTAGTGTAAAAAGTTCTTGTCTTTATTATTATTTCAAGTATGTGTATTTTCAATACTATTATTATGCTTAATATATTTTTAATATTTATGTAGATATTACTCGGAATCTAGCCGTGATGACCTCAAAAGTCGCACCTCACGTCTTGTTATTAGATTTTTGTATTTGAGATCAGGTAGTGTGCTGGACGAAGATTAGGAAAAATCATATTACGATCGCGTAGAGGCAAACTGAGCTGGTCTGCCAGCAGTCACCGTCATCTAGTCCATGCAAAATATGTAAAATATGTAAAAGTTACTATTTCATTACAACTCATATTTAGAGTGGATCAATATATTCATTGTCATCCAAGTTTCCCCTGGTGGGCTCGCCGATTTTCAAGAAGTCAGCCTTCGGGTCCAATTTCTATGTAATGTTGACAACTTAGCTTGATGCAAGTTCGAGACTGGGCAGTATGAGAATTTACTCTGTATTCCTAAAATCCAGTGCCAACTCTTCGCATATTCTCATTATATTACTATAACCAGATACTCACTACAAATAATAAAAAAAAATATTTTAGATGTATTGAACATGTTTATAGTGTATAAATAGTATAGTAGTTATATATATATATATATATATATATATATATATATATATATATATATATATATATATATATATTATAGTAGTTAAAAAGCTTTCAGTAAAAATATTTTAACTTCCCAGAAAAGTGTTTTTAATTTCATAACCAAATAGTACTGTAACCTCTACTTAACATACGCAAAGGTGACCAGAAAACCGAAAGAATAGTATTATGGATCAGAAGATCCATCAATGTAGATTTCGAACGATTCTCATATCATACTATTTTAATTCTTTACTCGAAATAACCGTTTTTAAGCTGCGAGGAATATTATGGTAGCCTCAGCAATTTTTGCAGTACCAAGTGCATAAACTCTAAAACTGTGCTGCGCGGCTGCGCATTCAGTCGTAGGAGCCATGCTTCCATCAACAGAGAGTTTCATTACCAAGTTTAGCAAAACTTGCTGAGGCCGCCATAATAGTCCGATTTTAATTTTGTAAAATGCATATGCTAGGTACAGTGCTCTTTTATATGTGAAAAAAAATTCAAACACTTATAAACTTAAGTTTCTGACTTGCAAGTTTTCAAAAATTTTTGATTTTTTTAAAATAAATTTAGATTGCACAATTATTATGGGCAATCTACTGAATTCATTTTGATGAAAACTTGTTTGCTATTTTATGATATTGCAGAGATTTTTTAAGCGAAATATGAAGGTCCTAAGTGCATTTTAAATGATATAATAAATTAATTAAAAATGGTTTTCCCCCTGTTTTTTTTATATATTCATCGCTATTTGCGGCAAGGGTTAAATGGTTTGGAATTTTAAACCGATTTTGTCTTGTAGAAAATTTTCATATCCAAACAACTTTGCTTTGGAATGCACCGTTTTAGAGTTAGGAGTGACCCAAACAGAAAAAATACGATTTTTTTTCAAATTTTTAAACATTTCGACTTTTTTTAAATGTTCCCGACTTTTTTGAGAGGGAGCATAAATTAATTATTGTTATACGAGTTATTTCTCAACTTTTCCTGCAAAAATCAGCGTGCCACCTATCAACGACCAAATTTAGCCGTTTTTCTACAGATCCCCCCTGGTCTATTAGGGATTACCTATTACTCATTTGTTTTTTCATTTGCTTTAATTAGCATACTATATTTTCTACCTTAAAAATATTTTATTCCATAGTATAATGTTACTGATGCAACTTCACATTATGTGCATAGAATACCTGATCCATGACCATAATTATCCGTAAATTTTGGAAGGAGTACATTACAAGGAATCTGTAGTTTTTGAATTATTGTGCTCATACTCATCAAACTCTCTACTATCTCTTTCGATCGCAATCTAAATTTGCTGAAACACATTCAAACACACTATTTAACAAAAAATCTATTTTCTAAATAATAATAAGCTCTCCACAAAAGTCTCAAACATGTATAGAAAAAATGTTGAGACAATTATCAGTAATAAATATACTCGTTTTCGATCTTGAAAATTCTGAAATAAAATATGATCAACAATCTTATTACGTTCAATCATTGATAACTATGGAAAAAAACTGATAACAATTGCTATTTCTGGCATTCCAATTTTCCTTCTTCTAAAGTTTATATTGCCATTATACAATCCAAACACAAACTGATTGCGTTCTCAGTGTATATTTAAGTACTGCATGAGCAGGATTTAAAAAGTGATGTTGCAAAGTGAAGTTTTTTGTAAGTTTTGAATCAGCTGTATACAATTTAACAAGAAAAATCTGTGTTTATTGGTGTTGAAAATTGCTGTCGATTGATAATCACGCAAACAAAAAATAATTGGAATTTTAATATGGTCGCCAAAGTTTCTACATGAAATTTAAGCTCTGCAGTGCTCCACAACTAACTAAAATCTATGAAGTAAATTATTTCCTTCTGCAACATTTGGTTAAAACAAAACAAAATTGTACGGAAAATATCGAGCCAAAGTTTTCGAGGCAACAATTTTGCACACGTGATTCGGGACTGAAGAGTGGGAATAACATTTTTTTTAATGTTCCTCAAAGAAACGTTGGTGTATTTCCATGTAACTTTTCAAGAAAAAATATTTGGAATTATGTGTGTGCAGTAAAAGGTGATGATAAATATACCTTTCAAGATTAGAATCATTTTTGCCGGTTATTTTTTCAAAACAAGCAAAGACTTTTTTTGGAAAAAACATCTAAGCTTAAAAGGATGCTTGTATACTCGTATAAGCAAATGGTTTTGGAACTTGACAATTTTGATCTAGTGCATTATATTACTTCATTACAACATTAATTATATTGTACAAATTATTGGCTCCTTTTGCTTGGGGCACTCTGCTCTCCGGAGGTATTTGTCGATCTGCCATGTCTTAGTCAGTCAATTTTCTCATAGTTTTCCAGCTTTCTCAACGTTAATTTAGACTCTCAAAGCGTTCTACGGTGTTTGTAAACTAGTACCTTATTTTATTTTATTATTATTGTTAAGATTGAATTATTTCTATGCATGCTCTCTGTTCATTGTTGTCTATCGTTAGTCCTAGATATTTGACGACCTGCGTCCATTGTATCCAGCCTAAGCTTTTCGAGAGTTTTACATTAATTTTTTTGGAGTTGTATCTTCTTTTGGCGAAAATATCTCATAAGGTGGCTTATGTTGCGCAGGTCAACTTGACTGGAAGATGCATCCGTTATCAGTTCTAAAACGGAGCGAAATGAAGATGACTGCCGTGTACAACATCGAAGAGAGTGGATGGGGTTTTCCGCTTTTTAGATAGTTGTCAATCCCGACGCAAAATATCTTATCTCAAATTCGGCAGCTTGTTTTATAAGTGGGAATGGCATTTGGAACTAATACAGTTTGTAAAGAAGTCATACATGCTAGACTTTGTCTTGGATGTATCGACCATGTAGCCCGCCTTTCTTGCAAGCTACCCTTGTCAGCTTGCAAGAAAGGCATAAAGCGAAACTATTTTCCGAAATTAAAAAGCTGCTCGAAATTACCTAGCTCAAGCGAGAGGAAATAATTTGATGAATATCTCCGAATGCATCTTTCTTATCTGCCCGGTAGTAGTGTAGACCTTGCGGATCATAGACCGGTGGTATAAGCTGCTTTGCTTTCTTCTGAAATATATCGATAATCGCCAAAAGTTGTCACTGCAGACCAAAATTTCCAAAAAGCTTTCCCATCGTCCAATCCCGGAAATATAGAATTTACCACGGATATCGTTCGTTAGCCAGTTTACTTTACGTCGCACTCAGGAACGTGCATGACTCCAGCTAAAGATAAAAGCCTGAAAAATCGGTATTTAATTAATAAACCAGGATCTGTAGAAAAACGACTACATTTGACCGTTAAGGGGGGGGGCACACTGATTTTTGTAAGAAAAATTGTGGAATAAAAAACAAGTCGAGAACATTAAAAAAATCGAAATGTTTAGGTAGAAGGAGCCATGCTTCTATCAACTGAATCCGAGCCGTCCGGCACTGTTTCAGAGTTGATTACCAAGCTTAGCAAAAATTTCTGAGGCTGCCCTAATATTCTGAATTTAATTTTGAAAAGTGCATTTGGTAGACAAAGTACTGTTTTATATGTGAAGTTTTTAACTTCTATTAGCTAAAAATTTTGAATTTTTTTAAATAAATTTAGATTGCACTATTAATATGCCCAATCTACTGGATGGATTTGGATGAAAATTAGTGTGCTGTTTAATTACACTAAAACGATTTTCTAAGCAAACTATGAAGGTCCTAAATGCAATCTAAGTAAACAAAATTAAATAAGAAAGGCATTTTTCCCTTTTTTATATTTATTACTATTTAGCGGGAAGGGTTAAATGTTTTAAAAAATTTAATCAATTATTTCTTCTAGAAAATTTTATTTCGTAACTTCTATGCTGACACAATTTTGCTCTAAAATGAACCGTTTTAAAGTTAGGAGTGAAAAAAGTAGGAAAAAAACGATTTTTTCAAATTTTTAAACATTTTGATTGATTTTTAATATTCCCGACTTCTTTGAGATGGCGGATAAGTCAATTATTGTTATACGAGTTATTTCAAAATCTTTTCTTGCAAAAATCAGTGATTCCCCTCTCAACGGTCAACTGAAAACAGATCCGCCCTGGTCGATAACAGTAAAGCGACCAAACATATGCCTGGTTAGATACTGGCAAACATTCAACATGCGGAGGATATCCACACAAGTGGTGTCAGCTTGGTATTAATGCAACGGATTAATGTGATCGTTTTGAAAGTAATGGATGGGTTAAATTGGTACTCAATATATCTTATTTATTTGCCATATCATAATCGTTTACTTTCCATTTTTCAGATGATGGCATTTGGACTCGAGCTTGTCACCATTCTTACCATTTCAATTGTCCTTCTCCTATTCTACATTTCAAAAACATTTCATAGATATTGGGAGAAATATAACGTACCATCTATAACTCCAAAAATCTTATTTGGCAGTCTCAAAAAAATAGTATTACTACAAGAAGGACCCGCGATTGTTTTAGACAAATTCTACAATGATGAAGCAACAAAAGATCATCCAGCATTTGGAATGTATTTATTTTACACTGCAGCTTTAGTGATCAAGGATTTGGATATCATGAAGCAAATACTCGTGAAGGATTTTAATTCTTTCCCCGACAGGTGATTGTAAATTATTATCTGGTGTATTGACAATACCAAGACTATATATGATAATGAAATGTTTGTTTAGATATTCAGCAGTTGATCGGCATGTCGATATATTAGGGCATTATATTATGTTCTTTCTCAAAAATCCCGAATGGAAAGAAATAAGGACGAGCATTACTCCAGTATTTACAAGCGGCAAATTAAAACAAATGTTTCCGTTGATTTGGGAGGTATGAAATATGCGCCGAGAGAACTCCATCTTACTTGTTAGTTTTAACATGAACGTAATTAATTGTGCATTAGATTGGCGATCAACTGGACTTTCACCTACACAGACTTAATTCTGTGGAGAAAACAAACAAAATTGTCGCGGATATGAAAGATCTAGCCACGCTTTACAGTACTGATGTGATAGCTTCGGTTGCGTTCGGAATGCAGGCTCACAGCTTTGAAAATCCACAAGGAGAATTTCGTACAAATGGACAAAAGATTTTTAATTTTACACCGATGAGATGCCTGGAACTCGGATTGATATTTTTTCAACCTCGATTGGCTAAATGGCTGAAAAGCAAGGTGAGTTGAATTCAGATTACTTTCTATTTTCATGTTTAGTGAATAAATATCAACAGAAGAAAAAAATATTAATTAATATTAATTTTCTCCTAAGCTATACACCTCGGAAAATTCAACCTTCCTCAGATCAGCTGTTCATTTAGCGTTGGAAGCACGTGAAAAGAGTGGTGTACCACGCAATGACCTTATCGATGTTCTTCTCGCATTGAAAAAAGTGGAAACGAAAAATAATATACACTTCAGTGATGACCTGCTGGTTGCTCAAGCTGCTGTTTTCTTCAATGCTGGATTCGAGACTGCATCTTCAGCCTTGTCCTTTGCTTTGTATGAATTGTGCATGAATATTGAATGTCAAAATCGTTTAAGAGATGAAATCAAATGTGCATTAGAAGAGAATGATGGTGTGATCACATATGACACGCTAATGGGCATGGAATACCTTAACATGGTCCTTCTTGAGGTACTGCGGCTATATCCTCCACTACCATTATTAGATAGGGAATGTTCTGCAACGAAAGGTTGTTCACTGGAATCTGGGCTTGATTTTAAAGTACCAAAAGGAATGGCTATTTACATACCGATCTATTCTATCCAGCGAGATCCAAAGGTGAGTCTGCCGTTTGTCTTGTTATCAACTAAAAAAATATTTTTTGATGTTAATAATATTCAACACATTCGGCTTTAATTCTGTAAATCAGGCTGCATTTCTAGTCTTACTAACTATTTTTTTGGTTTCATTTTAGTACTTTGTCGATCCTGAGAAATTTGATCCAGAGAGATTTTCACCAGAAAACAAGGACAAAGTCAATTCACTCACATACATGCCGTTTGGATATGGGCCACGCAATTGTATCGGCGAACGCTTAGGATTAATACAGGTTAAAATTGGATTGATCAACATCCTGAAAAACCACTTGGTGAAACCAACAAATGCAACTCCAATGAAAATCAAATTCAACGCAGCACTTATTATTCAACCCGAAGGTGGAATTAAATGTGAACTTTTAAGAGACCCATTGTTTTCGTCAAAAGCAATAGATGTTTAAGTAAGTAAAGGCTGGTCACCAAACGGTTGTTTTGCATGCAATAATTATATTGCAATTTCTGTCAAATTCAAGTCGGTTTTTGTGTATATAAAAGTTTCATCCAGAATAAAGAACTCCTACTTTCACCACCTGAACAACATACAGCAAAAATATGTCCGCATTTTTGTTATAAAAGTAAGACCCATAATTTTCTGTGCATCATTTCGGAAATTACAACAACAACAAAAGTACAAAGTACAATAACAAGGAGTAAAATTTGTAATGACCGCAGTGGAAGCGCGAATTAGTAGCCATTGCCTCTACTTAGTTATGGAAACATACACGTACGCTACAATCTACGCGTCGCTTTTATCGACACGCGACATGGATCCACTGGTTCGGCGAGGACCAAATGATACAGTTTCTGACAGCGGGACTTACCCTGGTGCAAAGGCCATGGCTGCTAACGAGTGGAGTTGAACCATAGCCAAATCGCAGACATGGATATTTGGATATTTGCTCGCTAACTAGTGTGACTAATGAGTGGAAAAATGCAACAGCAGATTGATCCTGTTGATTTAGTGATAGTATTCAAATTTTCCCTCTCATTATCGTTTTTACAGAATAACGTGTTCCTGCTGGTTATTATCCTTGCCATGGTCTATTCTTAAGATGGATCTCTGACCAAATCATACGCACGTCAGTTACCCACTTGTTTGTTCGTTAGTATGGAATGTATAAAAAAAAAGTTTGTGATTTTCTCCGTGAAATTTTTCGTGTCAACTTTCATCGTGGAATATCTTGCATAATTTTCTCAAAAGTTTATTTTTCAAAAATAAAATTCTCTGCAAAAATAATCATAGAAAATACCTGCTGAAATTTTTTGAGAATTCGTCCTGAAAAAAGAAATTTTCATATACATCAGCTAAATGGAGTAATATACTTACTTCATGTTAAAATTTCTTTAAGAAGTTAGGTTTGGTCAGATGCATGAAGGAGTAAGCATTTTTTAAAACAATTCGTTTGAACTATTGTATGTGTCTTACGTAGCTTACACGAAATTTTCAATTAAAAGTATTGGTACTGATTTAAACTATCAGCTTGACTGTTGACCGCTCTTTTGCATTCACGGTGACCATCAGTACTTCTTACTGGTTTATCCAAAACCAATATAACTAAAAAATATTAGGTTAATAATTTATCTAGTGCTTCTTTAAAGCTTTAAGTACTAATATTTGTGCTCGAAACTTTCGTGAAAGATATATAAGATATAGTGTAAAAACATGTTATATGTAAAATTCCAAACAGCAAGCAACAGTTACAAAAAATTTGCATCCTAGTATCCATTTTCCACACCTCTGACTGATGAATGTAACTGATCGTTTGCTTCCATCATAAGGATGCAATCATTAATTTGTTTAAGTACTTCCTGTGTGACTTTTAGCACTCTACTACTTTTTCATTTATAGTTTTCCATCATGGAAAGCCTTTAAAGAAACATAAAGCAAAATTAGTAAAAATGTAAGCAGGGCTGAGAATATGCATAAGTACTTTTTGGATGCGAACTATGATCAAAAATAAAACTACTTCCCGGCTGCAACTGACCTCGGGAAGAATCAAAACATATATTAGAACCTGATTGGTCATTTTTCAGGCATATCTCATAAGGCAAATCTTCCCGAGAGCAAGTCAGTTTGCCTTATCAAACTTTTCTGATGAGAGCCAAGAAAGGGCTAGAGCAGGATATCGAGACCATAAAGCTTTGGTGAGGTTTGCCGCATTCGGCGCCATTTTCCAAAAAATTGACAAAGAAGCACCTTAATAATTTCTCCGACAAATTGACGATTTTGGAGCATTTGCAAAAAATGTTAATGCAAAATGACACCCAACACAGACCTCCTAAAAGATCAAACTTTTGGTTGTCATTCGACCTTTTGCTTATTAACTGTCTTCATAAATGTACAGGTAACCACCTATGGTTTCCAGCTTGTGCAGCTGAGTCTGAGGTTCAATCTTGGATATGACAAAAAGAATACAGCTAAAGTAAGGATGCTTTCCCCGAGTGAAGAACAAAATTTCGACAAACTATGAGCCCTGCTATTATTTTCTGTATGTGTGATCCAGGCCAAAAAAATCTTAATAGCTTTTGATCAGGTGTTTCTAATCATATCCTGAGCATTCTCCTAAATCTTCTATTGAACTCCTCTTTGGAAATACCTGAACGGATCCTAATAATGTTCAGGGAAATTTTGAAGCTAATTTTCAATTTACTTGGTGTTATTAAAATCACTATTTGACATAGGCTGTCCAAACCACTTTGACATCTTAATGTATTTTTGTCTATTAAACATTTTTGAGTGATAAAATTAGAAATTCTCATAAAACACAGTAGAATTATGTACATATATGGGCTACTTTCAAGTTTATTAATATAATAAAAATATATGAAAAAATTAATTTCTTACTACATTTTGAAAAGAGTAACAGCAAACGCCTCTTCAAACTTCGTCTCACAAATGAAAAGTTCGTTGAAAAGCAGTTGCAGAGATGATTTCCTTACAAGCAAATATTACAGCCCACTCAATTTTCCTTCAGCTTGCAGCATTCGTAAAATTTAACAATTTCTCTGGACAATTTTCCATACAAGATGTGAAATAAGCCGTCAAAATAAAATAGAATCAATTGAGAAATAATTGTTTTGTATTCAGAGTAATCACAATCAAGACATAAAATAAAATATTTCTGATACTAAGGAATCGAAGAGTCCAGTGCTCAACAAACTCCTCATTATGTGCTGCAGATACAGTCTCAAAAATACTCCTCAAACTCTGCTATTCTTATTTTTACCTTAAATTTATTTATCGTTAACGGCCGTCGGTAGTTTTGCGTTCCAAATAGTAACGGCTTACTTTGTTAAAAAGACGGCTGAGCGATATGGTTTTAAAACAAAAATAACTATTTTTATTTCAATCAGTTTGCAGAGATATGCAAATCGTTCTCATACCACAAGTCAAGTCAATCGCAAACATCTTCAATCATTGGCATCATGCAAAAAAAACAATCAAAATTGAATCGCAACTACCCAACCGAATTTGCATAGCCTATCAAACACACATGCTATGCTTCCTTTACAAGACTATTTTCAGTATGAGCCTTGAACATAATTAGTTCACTAAAAACACATTTTGGCAACAATGGCCTTTTTTCCGTATCATATTTTCAATCAGCCACAACAAGTCGTGATTGTGCTAACTCATGTCCTTTCGCCAACAAAAACGTTCTACGTTCACGACAACCGAAGAAAATTGGAAAATCGTGGAGATGGGTGAAGTATCTCATCACTCCGGAAGAATCTAAAAGAGCCAAGCCACGTAACAACATTGAATTTTCAATACGATGAAAATGAGAAGATTTTCATATCTTGGGAAATTTTGCCAAGGTTTTTGAGAGAGTTTTTTTCCCATTCTTTGAGGAAGAAGTAATGGGTGAACGAAAGGAGCAGCTCGCTTAGCTCGTTATTATACTTGGGTGTAATTTCGGAAGTGCCCATAAAATGCCAATAGAATGGCATCGGATCGTTGCCAATTTTTTCCTAGATGTGCTCCACTATTATTTCGTTATTTATGGTTTTCGGGGAGCAGTTGATTTACCTAGTACAATCCTTTGTTTGGGTTCAATGAGCAATGAATTTAAATTTCAAATCAGGTGAAATTTATGGATTTAGTTCGGGATTCATCGAAATTGACTCAGAAATGCTTTTAAATACGCCGTATCGAAAATTTCTGCAGTTCTTGAGACTTCATGGTTTGGTAAAATTTTAGAAACATAAGATAGAAAGCCACTTGAGATCCACATGGACAACTTGGCAGTAACATCCAAATAAATATTAAAACTATATGAAACACATTAATAAAAATGAAAATAATCAAACTTGAAATAATAATAATAATAATGGTAAGAAATCAGTACAAAGATGAATGAGTTATTAATCGTATCATCTTGCGAGGCGTTTGTCCATTGATTACATAAGACTTTTGGTGGGTGGAGGATCGGATTTAATCCTAACGTGGATCAATCAGGCGAGAAGCAGGTTACAAACCCTGTTTGCTTGAGTGGTATTTTCATATCGACGTTTGTAAGACGTAAGCGTAAATTTTGAGAAGCTTTTTGAATGCAATTATTGTTTCTACGTCGAGTGAGCTGCATGCCGAGTGATGACCATTTGTGGTAGTTGTGTTCGAAATTTTCATAAATTCTGCACTATGTACTATTTCATCATTTGACATTAGTGAGATAAATACATATATAATCATTTCGCATTTTGCAGTCGCCCTGAACAACATATAATAGGCAGCAATAATTCGACATCTGATTATATGCAACACATATGGAATCTTACTTAAGCTAAAGAAGAAACAAGCCGCGAGGTGCGACCCTTGAGGTCCACACGGTCAACTTCCCAGTAATATCTACATAAACATCAACAACATTAAACACAATAATAATTTTGAAAATAATAGTACTTTAAGTAATAACAATGAGAGGTATTCATAGCAGAAACATGAATGAGTTAATATGAATCATATCGTCTACGGGAGGGTCCATTGATTACGTAAGGTTTTTGGTCGATGAGGACAGATTGAATATTCACGCGGATCAATCGGTGGGGGCCTTTTTGGTGTTGATAAATTTTGTTGGTTTTCAAAATTTAAGCAATTTTTTTTATTAAAAGACTATAAAAACTATTAAAAATCTGCTCAAATTATGCAAATATCTTATAACTTTGATTGAATTTACAACAATTTTTTTAGAATAAAAGATATAAAGTAATAGCACTCGTATGAACCCTCTTTACATGGTAACTTTGAATGATTTTTTATTTTTTATTTAGTTGTTTCATAATCATGGAAAATTTTTTTGCCAGTTTCTCTTCAAAAATTGATAAGATTGTATAAATTTTATAAACTGGTATCACTGTGCTGTGCAAATCAAGTTAAAAAAATATTTTTTATGAAAAAAAACCATATTTTTTCGCATTTTCTTTTATTAAATTCAAAAAACGGCTGAAACGAATTTTAAATCATGTTAAAAACTTCACAAAGATATTAATACACGTCTATTGACACCATAATGATGCAAATATTATATCTGGTTCGTGAGATATAGCGAATGATAAAAATGACCTTGAAAATCATGATGACTTTTAATGAGTTTTTTATTTTTAATTTATTTTTTTACGTGATCATGAGAAAAAGTTTTGATGAAGTTTTTGCGAACATTGTTTGGAGTATATAAATTTTATAAACATTGATTACTAAGACTTGATAATAAGGTTAAACATTTATTGTTTTTGAAAATAAACCTAATTTTTTGCACTTTTTTTTGGAAAATTTGAAAACCGCTCCAAGAATTTTTTTGAAAATTTGATGGAATTACAAAAACGTCAATACGCGTCAATTGACATCTTATTCAAAAAAATTGTATGTTTGGTTCGCGAGATATAGCGCATGACAGAAATGACCTTCAAACGGGCAAAACAGCAAACTCCCCCGACCGAAGTTTTCCAAAAACTAATCAGCTCTTAAAATTGCAAAGACGCTTCGATTGACACCTCAATCAAGTTGATCGGCCTTTATGTACGTGAGTTATGCTCGTAGAAAAGTGTCCACGAACGTACGTACGTACACACACACTCACACATACATCTCCCTTTCTAAAAACACTTTATATATACTCTATAGACCTCAAAACGTAAAGAAATGTTGAAAATTTCAATTTCGATTTTCGAGGCGATTAGAAGAACTTCCCATATACTGGGAAGTTAACAAAGTGTAATAACTTGAGATAATAAATAAAATAAAAAATATTGATCAACAATTCCAAAAACCATTTTGGTAAATGTCTATCCTTTGAATTTTTACATAATCATGAGAAAAAGATTTGATTGTGTTTCTACAAACATTGTTTGAAGTATATAAATTTTGCAAACATTGATTACTATATTTCGCTAATCAGATTAAAAATTTATTTTTTATGAAAAAAACCTTATTTTTCGCACTTTTTTTTCTTAAATTAAAAAACCGCTCGAACGATTTTTTCCAAAATTTGATAGATTTACACAAATATTAATGCACGTTCATTGACAGCTAAATTATGCAAATTGTATGTTTGGTTCGCGAGATATAATGCAATACACAAATGACCTTGAAGATCACGATGACTATTAATGATTTTTTATTTTTTATTTGTTTTTTTTTTGTATTCACGAGTGAAAAATTTTGATGGTTTTTTCACAACAACTGTTTGGAATATACAAATTATATAAACATTTATTACTGCGTGTTGAAAATCAAGTTAAAAATTTGATGTTTTTGAAAAAAACCCAATTTTTTGCACTTTTTTTCAAAAAATTAAAAAACCACTACAACGATTTTTTTAAAAATTCCACAGAATCATTTAAATGTTAATACGCGTCGATTGCCACCTTAATAATAAAAATCGCATGTTTGGTTCGTTAGATATAGCGCATGACAGAAATGACCTTCAAAGGGTCAAAACAACAAACCCCCCCGACCGAAGTGTCCCAAAAACTGATCAGCTCTTAAGATTGCAAAGACGCTTCGATTAACACCTTAACGAAGTCGATAAAACTTTTTTTACGTGAGTTATGCTCGTAGAAAAACTGCCCGCGAACGCACATACGTACGTACGTACGTACATACACACACACACACACATACATACTTTTTTCTAAAAACACTTTATATATACTCTATAGACCTCAAAACGTAAAGAAAAGTTGAAAATTTCAATTTCGATTTTCGAGGCGATTACAAGAACTTCCCATATACTGGGAAGTTAATAACTAAAATCTTACGCACACTGACAAAGATTGAACTGAAAAATTAGACAAATGATTCTTATGTAATCAATGAACGCTCCCTTATTCATAATATATATTAGTGATTTGTTGTTTTTATTTCTTATCAGGTGCAAAAACAACCTGATTTTGAAAAGAATTGATTGCCAAAGGCGCAAATTAGGTATAACAATTTTTTTAGAAAAATGATTGAATATTTTTGAAATTCTTTTTTATTCAATTAAAAAAATGAATTGAATTAATGTGTTGAAAATTCGAACAAAGCATAGAAATGATAACGTGTATCGATCAATACCACAACAACGTCATTAGGAAAAGTGAAATTAGGTCATAAGATTCGTATCACCATTATAAATATTTATAGTTTATTGTTTTTTTATGAATTTGTGTTGCGATCACAAAACACAAATATTTTTGATTAGTAAGTAACCTTTAAGGGGGGAAGTACCTTTAGACACTTCAAAAAATCGATTTTTTTTAAATTGTTTTAATTGATAGATATATTGCCTAAGAATATCATGTTAAAGTTTCAAAAGCTAATTCTCAAAATTGTGGAAGAGGTGCATCCCGGAAGTGCCTGGCGCCGAGCTTTTTTCTCTTGACCACAAACTTTAAACGGCCTTTTCTCGAAACCATGTTTTTTAAAATTGCGTAAGTGATAATAAAAAAACTAGTGAATCGATTTTCATCATCTAGCATTCATTTTAAAGGGCATAAAAAACTGTTCTATATAGACTAAAGATTAAAAAAATTATTTTGGGACTATTTTTGACTGGAAGTACAACGAAATTTTTTCGTCAAAATCGTAATTTTTTTTGAGCCTGGTCTGAAGGGTTAATTTTCGAATTTCGCAAATATTTTAGTCTATCTACTAAAAAAACCCTCTCGGGTAAGAAAATGTTTGGCTTGTTGATTTCAGCATCGCTTACGCAATTTACGACGTCAGCGACGACATGGCTTTCAAGATCCTTGAAAAATTTGTTAACTTTCAACTTTCACTTTGGTAGAATATGTTTTATTTCAACCTCAAACATCACCTAAAATAAATATTATACTTATTTAATAAGAACTGTCTTCATTTACCCACAAATCAGTTGCATAAATGACCTTTTTTCGGCCTCTAAAGGTACTTCTTCCCTTAAGTATCTGCTTTTCCAAATTTTTGATGGTCACAAATGATTTTATTGATATTTTTTTTAAATTTCAGCTGTTTAATTTTTGTTCAAATATAAAACCAGCGCACTAAATTTATTGAAAATCCCCTCAAAACATACTAACGTCACAATACTTTGATTGACAAGACGACCTTTAAAATAAAAGAAATTACGTATATTATCCTATCGAACACCTTATTTATAATAATTATTAATGGTTTATTTTTAAATTAATTTTTGTGAAATCATGAAAGAAAAATTATGAAATTTTTGATAAAGTCTGTTTAGAGTATTCGATTTTTATAAACATGGATTGTTTAAGATGAATATCGAGTAAAAGTAAGTATTATTGTAAAAACTAATTGTTTTTCATTCAATTAAAAAAAACAGCAGCAATATTTTTTTTAAAAACTTGAAAGAACCGTGCAATGGCTATTGCGCTTCAATTGATTTCTTAACGACTTAAGTCAAACGTTTAGTTCGCGAGATATGATGCATGACAGAAATGACCTTAGATGTGCCAAAATAGAAAAAATCACCAACATTTACCATAATTTATTCGGATCGACTCATTGCAAATGCATTTTGATTAACACCTCAGCTAAGTTTATAAGATATTTTTTACATGAGGTCTGCTCGTAGAAAAAAATTTAAACAAATGTACGTACATAAATTCACACGAATACACACATACAGATCTACTTTCAAAAACACTTTCCAATATACTGTAAAGACCCTCAAACTTAATGATATGTTGCGGAGTTGGGAAGTTAATAATTTATTTAAAAGGTGTGTTACGTCTGATCAATGCGAATCAGCACAAGAGAAAACTTAAATGTATATTAAATATTAATATATTAAATATATATCGCATATATCGTACGTGACGTAATCTTCGAAAGTAATGCCTAAGTCAGACATGTAATTATTCCATTCTTCTGAGGTGTTATCGCTATCTTCTTCGATATTTTCTTGAAATCGTGAAAGACAACCATAAATTTTAAAAAAATTCAGCGCATTAGATATTACTTGTAGATATTGTCTACAATGTACCACATTGATAGAAGAATCTAAGTTTTGTTTCATATCAGTTATCATTTTTTCAACAATTTCTCTTCTCGTTAGTCGTTCGTCCCTGTATTTCCCTCCACAAAATGTTGCGTTTTTAAATGTTAGTGTTTTGACGAGCAGACATTTGTAAAAAAGTCCAGTTTCATCAGCGTTAAAAACATCGTTCGAGTGGCATCCATTAACAAAGCCTTACAATTCGCATTTCCATTCTTTGCAAACTTCTTCGTTTACGCTTGCACTTTCTTCACAAATTTTTTTGAAGACCAGGGCATGTCGTTTCTTAACATTTTCCAACCAGCCATTGCTAGTTTGAAAACTATAAATTCCCAACGACTTAGCGAACTCTTCAGATTTTCTTCTAGTGTCGGTCCACTAATACTAATGTTTTTATTTCGACTTTATTAATTTAAAGAGGTTAAATATTCATGTATTGCACTGAACATTACTTTCCTGTACAGCTCATCTTGAATTATTAAAAACCTGGAAGTTAATTTGAGCATGTTCTGTAGAAAGACTCTTAAACTGAAGTACACTTTACAGTTTGACAAGTGGCCAGAATATTTAGCACAACGAGTTCCTACAGCCTGCAAAAACTTTAATATAAACACGTATTTCAATTCTTATGAAAGGTTTTCGTAAGCAAAAAGAGCTCCTTCAATCTAAAAATGAGACCTCGGCCCTTGTTACTAGAGTGCAAACCTTCACACTCTCAATGGATAGGACTGAGTGCAGGACTGTTAAGTAAATTTATCCGAGGAAAGGAATGTTTCTCTGTTGACCTAGAAAATATTCGCCACCATCATGCTTGGCCGTTTACATCGTCTCAGAACAACTATAACTTGAAACGCTAAATTGAATTTCCATCCAGAGGAGAATTTTCCACCCACTAACATACCTACACATAACAGCACGAAGAAGTTAAATACTGTAGCCAAGGCGGACAATTAAATTAAATGCGATTGGATGGTCAAAAGCACCTTTTTGCAATCTCCCAAAGTGAACGGTCTGACAAGGCTCTTCTGGAGCGGTAAAGGAAAGGAATCCTGGAAACTTGCAAGGCGTAAAAGGATTTCAGCACGAGAATACGCGAATACAATTACATAAAAATTAATGGTTCCAATGATGGCTTGACGAAGTTATCGCAAAGGTTTTCATCTCATTTCACGGCACCGGTGCTAAGTGGGATTCGGTGAAATGTTTTAACGGTGCTGCTTCTGTAAATGTTTATTGTTCGTAAAGGACTTGCAATCAAGATACGGCACGTTAGTGTTAAAAAGACATTATTCATTTCGAAACGATGTTGTTTCGTTCCAGGATAACTTTTATGGAATTGGGTGAAGGTTTTTTCGGTTTGTTCGAGCTTTATTCGGGATAGCATTGTACAGTCCCTGGCCATATTATTAGACCCATGCTGAAAAATCACCTTTTTTCCATTTTAACTACACATCGCGGTCATTATTAGACAGTTTTAGTTAAATTATGAGAAAGCATATATTATACAATGAGTTTTATTCAAAAAGTAGTGATTTACATTAGATTAAAGCATTTATGTTAATGAAACACGATTTTTCGCCAAAATCAGTATTTTGTATGGCCACCTTTAGCAGCCAACACGGCTGCTATACAACGAGGCATGCTGTCAATGCAATTCTCAATCTTTTTCCTGATCTCTATGTTATTTTTCCAGGTGTCATTGAGTAAACGAACCAGATCCTGCTTGGCTGTAGGAGCATGCTTAGAAACTTCACGTTTCATAAAGTCCCAAACATTCTTTATAGGGTTAATGTCTGGAGAATTTTCAGGCCAGTCAAGAACGGTGACTTTTTTCTTCTCTAAGTACGTTGATATACGTTTAGAACGGTGGCACGGTGCACCATCGTGCATAAAAATAGGCTTCTCGCGTTTTTTGAACCATTTTTTCATCGTTGGAAGTAGCTGTTTTTCCAACACTTTCTCGTATTGTTCTGAATTCATTGTACCTTCCACGATGTACAGGGGCCCTCGACCTTTCATACTTATAACAGACCATACCATAACCGAAGGAGGATGTTTTATTGTTGGAACAATACAATCTTTCTTATATTTTTCATTCGATCGACGCCTAACAAACTGAGCCTTTTCGACCAATACTTGAAAAATGGATTCATCTGAGAAATTTACCTGTAACCTATTAAAAATACCGAGAATTGTCACAAATTTTACTTAAAAATTGAATTTATAATAGAAATATATTGTAAAACTACTTTTTTCCAGCCATCCTTTGTGAAATTCTTATACTTTTGGGCCCATCTGTAACGTTTTGTAATCATGGCTGGTGTGAGCCTAGGTTTGCGTGCCGGTCTTCGGGAGACAAGACCTTGTCCAGCTAACCTTCGTCGTAGTGTTCTTTCAGAAACTTGTATTCCGGCTTCAGTAATCTGTTTTTCCAAAAGATTCAAGGCCAATTTTCGATTTCGGATGCATATATCACGAATTTTTCTATCTGTCCTCTCGGAAGTTATTCGAGGACGACCAGACGCACGTTTGCGTTTGACCTTTAAATCTTCGCCAAGGTCAATCTTTTTCTTTATATGCTTCACTGAACCTCGTGAGACATTTAAAATTTTAGCTATTTCATACTGGCTCATGTTTTTAGCTTTCAATATACCGGCAATTTGGCCAATTCTAGTAGGAGACAAATCACGTCGTTTACCCATTCTGAAAATTACATAGTTATCACAAGTCGCAAGAGTTTTACTCTATTTTCTTAAAAATTAGTCAAAGCATCAATACAGAACTTACTTCAGCAATGTTTGTGTATTTCACGCAATGGAAATAGGTATTTTACACAATAGAGCCTGTTGCACTGTATTTGACGTTTATTTATTCACTTTAAGTTTGTATTACAGAACTGCTGCCATCTAAATTAGAACGTGGTAACTGTATGAACAATTACATAAAATGTTACCATAAGTATTAAACTAGAAGTTTTTCCAGCGAAAGTTAACAGTCTTGCAATGAAACAACAAAAAATGCAGTGAAATATTCATTTTTCAGCATGGGTCTAATAATATGGCCAGGGACTGTAGAACTGTTAGGATTTTTAAGAAGAGAATAACTTTATGGTAGCCACCGTCAAACAAATGGAAAGAATAATAGCCATAGTTTCATTATTAATGGTGCGTAAAGGGTTATTTCCTCAATTGACTGTAAAAGAATATATTTGTGACAAAGAAGGGACTTTCATTTTCTATGTGAAATAATTATCAAGATTAAATTGAAGCACCATCACGAATAAAATCCAAAAGCACATAGCACCATTTTGTTTAAGTTTAAGTATTGAGTCGAAATTTTGCGTAGCTACTTTTAAAACCTAAAAAAATTGAAAATTGTTCAACAATAAAAACTATCCAAAATTAAGAAGAAGCCCTGGGATGTTTGCTTCTAAAGCTTAAAAGCTAATGTGCTTCAGTCTTTTAATTTTGATATGCTGCTCCAGATGTTTTTACCATAATTCATTTCTTTCGACTATTGTTTTATCTGATATTTCAAAAGTATTCATTGCCAGGATCTGAGATTTTTAGGATTTTTCTCATTGAAAGACATTGTCAATGATAGAATTCAACATTTCGTGAAGTATTTTATCAAACGTAAACCAACCTCAGTGATTCACAAAGAAAATTTACTCTGAATATTTTTTAAATAGAAAGTACTCCCACCGTCGAGGCTCAGATTTGGTTTTCCTAACGTTTTTATTTGTTTCCTCAACATTATCATTTGATTTCATTCGTACACTTTTTTTTAAGCAACAAAACAGTATTCAAATAAAGGTAATAACAATATAGTCTTCATTCGATTATCACTTGTGGCGTATATATTATAAATAAATTATCCTATCTTCAAATTGTATCTATTTTATTTAACAAATTATTTGACCGTTTAGGCTGAACTAAAATTTAAAGCTCAAGTTTTCACAAATCACACAAGAATATTTTGAATGAATTTTACATTACACTTTTCAAAATGCCGAATTTATTTGGGTTTTGCATTTTATTAACTTCCCAGTACATGGGAAGTTCTTGTAATCGCCTCGAAAATCGAAATTGAAATTTTCAACTTTTCTTTACGTTTTGAGGTCTATAGAGTATATATAAAGTGTTTTTAGAAAGAAGTATGTATGTGTGTGTGTGTATGTACGTACGTACGTATGTGCGTTCGCGGGCAGTTTTTCTACGAGCATAACTCACGTAAAAAAAGTTTTATCGACTTCGTTAAGGTGTTAATCGAAGCGTCTTTGCAATCTTAAGAGCTGATCAGTTTTTGGGACACTTCGATCGCGGGGGTTTGCTGTTTTCACCCCTTGAAGGTCAACCATGTTATGCGCTATATCTCACGAACCAAACATGCGACTTTTATTATTAAGGTGACAATCGACGCGTATTAATATTTAAGTGATTTTGTGGAATTTTCAAAAAAATCGTTGGAGTGGTTTTTTAATTTTTTGAAAAAAAGTGCAAAAAATTGGGGTTTTTTTCAAAAACATCAAATTTTTAACTTGATTTTCAACACGCAGTAATAAATGTTTATATATTTTATATACTCCAAACAGTTGTTGTGAAAAAACCATCAAAATTTTTCACTCGTGATTACAAAAAAAAAAACAAATAAAAAATAAAAAATCATTAATAGTCATCATGATCTTCAAGGTCATTTGTGTATTGCATTATATCTCGCGAACCAAACATACGATTTGCATAATTTAGCTGTCAATGAACGTGCATTAATGTTTGTGTAAATCTATCAAATTTTGGAAAAAATCGTTCGAGCGGTTTTTTAATTTAAGAAAAAAAAGTGCAAAAAATAAGGTTTTTTTCCATAAAAAATAAATTTTTAATCTGATTAGCGAAATATAGTAATCAATGTTTGCAAAATTTATATACTTCAAACAATGTTTGTAAAAACACAATCAAATATTTTTCTCATGATCACGTAAAAAATTTAATAAAAATTAAAAAAATCATTAAAAGTCATCATGATTTTCAAGGTCATTTTTATCATTCGCTATATCTCACGAACCAGATATAATATTTGCATCATTATGGTGTCAATTGACGTGTATTAATATCTTTGTGAAGTTTTTAACATGATTAAAATTCGTTTCAGCCGTTTTTTGAATTTAATGGAAGAAAATGCGAAAAATTATGATTTTTTCATAAAAAATATTTTTTTAACTTAATTTGCACAGCACAGTGATACCAGTTTATAAAATTTATACAATCTTATCAATTTTTGAAGAGAAACCAGCAAAAAAATTTTCCATGATTATGAAACAACTAAATAAAAAATAAAAAATCATTCAAAGTTACCATATAAAGAGGGTTTATACGAGTGCTATTACTTTATATCTTTTATTCTAAAAAAATTGTTGTAAATTCAATCAAAGTTTTAAGATATTTGCATAATTTGAGCAGATTTTTAATAGTTTTTATAGTCTTTTAATTAAAAAAAATTGCTTAAATTTTGAAAACCAACAAAATTTATCAACACCAAAAAGGCCCCCACCGATTGATCCGCGTGAATATTCAATCTGTCCTCATCGATCAAAAACCTTACGTAATCAAGGGACCCTTCCGTAGACGATATGATTCATACTAACTCATTCCTGTTTCTGCTATGAATACCTCTCATTGTTATTACTTAAAGTAGTATTATTTTCAAAATTATTATACTGTTTAATGTTGTTGATGTTTATGTAGATATTAGTGGGAAGTTGACCGTGTGGACCTCAAGGGTCGCACCTCGCGGCTTGTTTTATATTATTTTTGGGTTTCTTCTCTCTTACAGGTGCGTATCTGCCTAGCATGTCATAATTTCTTCGAAATTGCATCATTTTCCCAAAAATTCTGGTAATTCAGTTAATCAAAACTAATCCACGGTTGATTGACTCACAAAATTTACAATCATCATCGTGTATCCCACATAAAGTATGAACGGAGCATGTCAAGAATATTCAATGCTAGTTTCGGTCTCAAAAGCCATTTGAAATTCAAATGCAGCCTTACAATTTATTACACCAAATCAGAACAAGAAATCTGCCTACACTCTAATTTTTTTAGAAACCAACATATCCTTGGCATCATGGTAAAGTATTGCTCTCATTTTCAAAGAATCTAGTCGCAGGATTGAAACGAAAGCACACCTAATAGATTGCTTATCATTATCCTGTCGAGCTCTCAGATCTACTGCCACGAACAAGATTTTTAGAAAATAAAGAATACCAGTACTAGAGCTGTAATTGTAACACGCGCACGGAGTACGTACAGCATATCCTTAGGCAAGTGGCATCTTGCTACATGTGTTACATCTGCTAGACACGTAGGCTGTACTCTTACCATGTATCTGTCGTATTCACTTTGCAAGGATACTTATTCACGCGATAACTGGAACCGTTTGAGACATAACAATGCCAGGCAACTTCGAAGCCAAGTCGAGCTGAAAAGGATCCATTGACGTAAATGTGTTATGCTGTGCAAAACATACTTTTTGCAACACCCACAGCTCCACATGGCGCCCGCTTGCAAGGACTCGTATTTGCCGTGAAATATTATCAACGGTTCCAGCTCACAGACTCACGATATCATTTCTTGCTGAACATTCGCTGGCTGCGGGTCAAACGCTTTTGTGAAATATGAGGTAGATTCGGAAGGAATTGAGAAACCGCTGTTCTCGTGCATTGCTCCTTCCGGTAATTTGGCAAAGAAACTAAGGGGTATAGGATAATGGTTAAGCACAAAAAGTTCTTATAGTTGACATCGGTTTTCCCTGCAAGTTGAAGCCGGGACAGATACGGTGATTCTGGTAAGAAGACGAAATTAAAAGGACTGTGAAATACGATAGCAATTATTCAATAATATTTGTGACAACTGCACAGAACGTCTTCAACTAAAAGTCACGAAATCGATTTAAAGCAGATTCATTGCGTACTAACTATCCATTACTGAAGTGTTTCCAACTTGGGGCGTTCTCATAAGCTTGCAATTTTTTTCACTCTGTATTTTCGAGATATATTCCCTGATAAGCTAAATTAGCTAGGCTTCAATGTGCTGGAGGATGTGAACTTTTGAAATGCTACACTGAATTGAACTGAGTTTTTGAGAACTCCCATTTAATTTGGTGCTTGCACATTGAAGCGAAGCACTGATTTGTCTACTAAAAGTTCATACCAATTTTTCTTTGTCGTATTGCTATTTTTTGTGACTACTTGATTTTTAACTTCCCAGTATATGGGAAGTTCTTGTAATCGCCTCGAAAATCGAAATTGAAATTTTCAACTTTTCTTTACGTTTTGAGGTCTATAGAGTATATATAAAGTATTTTTAGAAAGAAGTATGTATGTGTGTGTGTGTGTATGTACGTACGTACGTACGTACGGATGTGCGTTCGCGGGCAGTTTTTCTACGAGCATAACTCACGTAAACAAAGTCGTATCGACTTTGTTAAGGTGTCAATCGAAGCGTCTTTGCAATCTTAAGAGCTGATTAGTTTTTGAGAAACTTCGGTCGGGGGGGTTTGCTGTTTTCACCCCTTGACGTCAACCATGTTATGCGCTATATCTCACGAACCAAACATGCGATTTTCATCATCAAGGTGTCAATCGACGGGTATTAACATTTTTATGAATCTGTCCAATTTTTAAAAAAATCGTTGAAGCCGTTTTTTAATTCTTTTAAAAAAAGTGCAAAAAATTAGGGTTTTTTTTCAAAAACACAAAATTTTTAACCTGATTTTCAATCCTAAGTAATCAATGTTTATATTATTTATATTCTCCAAATAGTTCTTGTGTAAAAATCAGAAATTTTTTTTTTCATGTTTACAAAAAAAATTAAATAAAAAATAAAAATTCATTAAACGTTCAAGGTCATTTACGTCATTCATTATATCTCGAGAACCAAATATCATCTTTCCATCACTAAGGTGTCAATCGACGCGTATCAACATCTTTATGATGTTTTTATATTTTAAAAAAATGGTTAAAGCGGGTTTTACGTTTTATTAAAAAATTTTTTTTAGAAAAGTAGTGTTTTTTTCATAAAAAATTCCATTTTTAACCTGATTTGCACATCGTAATAATAATTGTTTATAGAATTTATAAACTTATATCAATTTTTGTAGAGAAACCAGCAAAAACTTTTCTCATGATTACAAACAAATTAAATTAAAAATAAAAAATCATTCAAAGTCACCATGTAAACGGGTTCATTCGAATCATTATACCTTAAATCTCTTATTCTAAAGACATTGTTGTATAGTCAATCAAAGTTTATTAATATTTGCAAAATTTGAGCAGATTTTCAATAGTCTTCACAGCACCAGTTTTAACTTTAATGAAAAAACTGCTTTGTAACCTGTCCCCCCTCCGATTGATCCGCGTGAATAATCAATCAAACCAATGCACCAAAATCCTTACGTAATCAATTGACGCTCGCGTAGATGTTACGATTAATATTAAATCATTCCAATAATTTTTATGAGAGGTACATTTTTATTATTTGAAGTAGTATTATTTCCATAACTTTTATTGTGTTTAATATTTTTAATATCTATGTAGATATTACTGGGAAGTTGACCGTGTGGACCTCATGGGTCGCACCTCACGGCTTGTTTATTATTATTTTGTGTGACATTCAATAGATAATTTGTGTTGTTTTGAAAGGGAAGAACTGTCGTTTTTCGTAACATCATAGCATTAACTTGAACCCAAACTATATCAAGGTATACTGCAGTATGTCTTGAATCTATTAGATGAAATGATCCTACCCCTTGAGTTGTTATGATAGTATTTTCGCATTTTGCTAAGGTATCGTTATTTATCATTTAAATTTGATTAAATTTATACTATATTTATTTGTTGGACAATTATTCATGCATGTAGACACATGCTTTGTTAAATATTTGAATAAAACGGATTTTATTCACCTGCTTTCTTTCCATTCCCCGTTCCAGAAAGAAAAGATTGATAATAGTATTTTGTTTTACCGTTGCAAGTAATCTACTAGACTTTACGAAAGTGTTCGTATATCATCTGTTCATGCAGATACAGAAGTTTTCGCATATTTGAAAGAATACTTTGGATAAATTATTTACTCAAACTATAGAGCTTCTGCATAGTTAAGTATTTTATTAGAATCTAAAATATCATCTTGAAAAACTTTTCAAATATTCAAAAACAAAATAAATCGATACAATTCCTTAAAAACACATGAAACCAAATGATAAAAATGAAATCACCTCAAAAATGTTACTTTAATAATATAATGAATATTTTTGGAAAACAAGATAAATTAAACTCCGAAAAATTTCTATCAAAATAAAGATAACCATACATTTTATTTGATCTTCTTTTATGAAACTCAGTGACAAAATACTTTCACTTGCATGAGAAAATAATATTTATAAATTTCAAAATCATAAAAACAAATAATGAAAACTTTTGATTAAATAATTGTAACAACATATTAAACAAATTTCCGAAGAAAAGTACAAATTTTGATTTTGAAATCACGGCAAAGGTATGACAAAAATACGGCAGTAGTACTGCAACGGCAACGGCAACGGCAACTACAACTCAAAAATAATTTATGAATTGTTATTGTATCGTGTGAAAAACATGATTTGAAAACGACTTTTGTGTGCTTTATATTTTGTGACTTCTGTCTAAAAAAAAATCAGCGACAAATAAGATGGAAGAAATTTTTTGTCTCGAAGCTTTCGTTTCCCTTTATCGGTAAGTAAAGAAAACTTTTTATAGATGTTGCCCCTTTATCGTAATAATGCGTGCTCATTAGCACATGGTACATGTCGGTAACTGATGTTCATCTCCAGCGTTAGTGCTAATTATTATCAAATAAAACAATTAGCTACGTCTAAATTTTTTTCTTCAAGTTATTCGCCACTAAAATAAAAATCAATTGTCCAATTTGCTGCGTATAAATCTATGGTCAAAAAATTTTTCTTTACTTTTATTTAAATTTTCAATAAATAGGAGCATCTACTTTATCAAAAATTAGGATTAAAATCCAACGCTGGAGTTCGCCTGTCCACTTAGATTGACAGATTTTTTAGAATCTAAACAGCAGTTTAATTTGCTAGATGTTCATCTTTAAAAACACGAACCACCAAGAATGTATTTGATCTATTTGTGTCGAATTGGATACATTTTCCACTTTCCTATTTAATGTCAAAACTGAAATGAATCATTCAGTTTTTTGCACAATTTTGCAATCAAAAGATCATGCATTAGACAAAATCTTCTATTTTTTCATAATTATATTAAGAAAATCACTGTGGTTAAATCGATCATTATGGAAGAACAACGTCCACTTAATTGTCAAAAAAAAATCTGAAGTCTTAATGCAAATGTAGAGTATAAACCATTGAACTCATTTGGAAAAATAATTAAAATTAAAGGTGCTACCCATAATGCTCATACGAAAACTTCCTAATAATACAAACTTGGTTTATATTGAGTTATCAAATAATAATAAAACTTACCATATCCTAATTAATAATATAAGAAATCATTAGAGCAAGCGTAATCAGGCTATATTATTCGTAGCATGCTATTATTCATTATAAATATGAGGTTACTTGTTTATAGTATTTATAAGAATATTTTTTTGCAGTTTGCAAAATGCTATTGTTTTTTATTGGATAAGAATTATTTGAAGCACCGAATCTTTACGCGCATTGATTGCCACATATACAAAGTCGGATAGATATATTTGAAAAAAAAATATTTTTTGCATTTCTATGAAAAACTATAAAACGATCGTACTAAAATTATCAAAAATTTGATCAAATCACACAGTTGTTAAAATGCTTTAATTAATGCCACAACAACTTCACGAGAATAAGTTAAAGCAAGTGATATTATTTGAATCAACGCTTCATACATTGTGGATATCAATCATTGATTGTCTTAAAATCGACTTTTTAGAATAAAACACACACAAAAAATTATTGTTAATAATTATTTAAATCATCCGTTTCCACAAAGCAAACGTGCAAACCAGATTTAAAAATAAAAAAGCGTCAAATTCTTTCCATTTTTAATTAAATTAAAATAAGCACTTTCAACAAAGAAACTATACACCACTCGCCTCTTCACTTATAATTTTAGAAAAAGAAATAGAGGGAACGTAAACTTCTTGCTCGCTACTTCCTAACAATTGTCCAGCCACCACCAAAGCAGCAGTTCCTGTTGCCGCTACTGACTCTTATTCGAGCTTCTATTCTTAAACTACTGAAAAACTTCTACAGGGCTTTCAGCTTCGTTCTTTTTTTACGATCTGCGTAACTTCACTCTGTAATCACTCTCGCGGGTACAATGTATAAGAGTGCAGATTAACAAAACAACTTAAACCCCGATATTCTTTCTTTTAATCTCTGTTCGTCTGTAGCACCTCCTGAAGTGCAATTTAAAATAATACGACCGATTTCAACTGCCCCCATTTATCGGTTTTTAAGTAATATAGAGATTTTCGGGAAGTGTTTGACCATTGAACTCGATCACAGGTGAGTTCACCGCGAGCCGCTATTCTTGGATGTACTTTGTTTTTAGTTTAGTGAGCTCAGCATCCATGTTCGGCAGGACTTGCGATAACTGACAAGCTGCTTTGTTTTGTTGACATTTTCGCGCTCTGTAATCCGTGACCCGTTCGGAATTTTCGTTATTTAGTGAAGCTCGCACGAAAACCCCCATAAACGCACTAGTCAGTAGTCCATAATTAAGTATGAGTACTGCTTTCCCGAGTATAGGTTTCAGATCTCATCGGAAACTTGCCTGGACTTCTTCATAATCCTTGGTGAGGATTTGGACCTATCAGCTTGCCGCTTTTTGGGTAACAGCATCCCTGTCGTAAACGCAACAGTACCCCAACGCACCATAATACAGTAGGGTTGCTGAATTAATCCGGTCCCAAACTGTATTAAAAATGAAAGTACCCGTTAATGGGTGTACAACTACAGCCCCCCAAGTTTCAACCTCCACAGCTTTCTCACCGACACCGGCAGGGACAAGTCCCTGGGACCCCGGATCCCTTGGTACTTGTATACCCCCGGTGAACTTTCGAGGAAGCACAGACACAACCTCTTCAATTGAGCCCCATTGCAAAGCTCCGGGTTTATCGGCGTATTTTCGGGCGTATCATCATTTATCTATATACCACCCTATTATTCGTCATACCTTTACCTCAGCATCCTGTTGTAAGAATAATGTTCTGAGCATCAGTCAGAATCTCTCCTCCTTTACACTGGCTTGGGACAGTTCTCAGAAGGAAAGTGGTGTTTGCATTGTTAACAATGGGTCTGTCATGCACAAGTCTGAATTCGCAGACAATCCACTTTGAACGGTATTGCTGATATCGTTCCGAAAAACATAGAACTAGCAGACGCCGGGTAAGATTTCAGAGTTCAGGTTGCGTAAAGTGTATGTGGAAGCTAATCTATGACTACCCATTGCCTGGCTCTTCTCCTAGGGCAATGGAGTGTCGTCCCGTGGTCGTGTAGATACAGAAGCTTCCGATAATTTGCATCCTATTGTGGTTGCGATGAAGGCATTGTCGAGTTGTGATGCGTTTAACACAGGTTCGTAGCTCATATATTTCCGCGTCTCCGAGCTCACACTCCATAGTGATTTCACGATCGTATATATTCCTGTATCATTTCATATTACACCAGTTCATTATCCTTTATCTCTTCAATAAATTCACGAAATATTTCACCATTCTCATTTTTAACCAATTCTTCTATAAATTTTATTATACGCGAAATCCTGACTAAATACTTGACTGCTTAATTGATTTTGGACTCGCTGTTGCTCACAGTGCAACGATTATCTCACTTCCCAACAATAATGTGTAATTTTCTTCGTACTTCATCGTACCGCCTACAATCAATTCATGTATGTTAAACAATACACTTTACATTGTTAAATTTAATTTCAGTGTTCTTTTTTTACGAACACAAATGGAGAGGTTTCGTATTTTCAACTTCAGTCACAAACAGTCGGTGACAGTTTACATTAAACTTGATTCATTTTCTCCCCACGTGAAAAGTTTACAAGGTATCTTATTTTCTTTAACCGCCAAAGTTAGTAACGAACTTAACAAACTGACGTAAATCCCCACAGTTCGAAATTGCAATTACATTTCCCTCAAAACAAATAAACAATACAGACGTCGATTTTCTTCCATCGAAAACTGGATTTAGATATTCTTGAAAGGTTAGCCAATAACACAAATCCAACTTTTTTGAAGTGTCATAAAAAATGAAACTTAAATTATGTTTAACAACTTACTAATAAATAAACAATACAGAGCTAAGAGATAATTATTATTAATATTAATGCGGGAAACTTCCTGTTCAATGGTCTCTTCCAAGGTCAATAAAATACAAGACCTATTCAAAAGAAAAACAAAATTACAAGAAGAATAAACAAAATTGTTATAAAATTAAAAATTTCCCATAATTATCCGTTGTATTTGTCTGGGATGAATTCCCAACGGAAGCTCAAAGCCAAGACACCTCTGCAGCAATCTTAATATTTTAGGCTCCACAGGCTCTTTTGATCCAAGGCAAGGTAAAACAGCTTTTTCTTAGCATGGTTTTTCACCACTGGTGCGGGTTTGAAGAAATGCTGAAAAGAAAAGCTTTTGAATACTATTAATTAAATTTGAAACTCTTTACTGAAAAGGCTTCAATCTGCGAATTGCAGTACCACGAACATGTATTAAAAAGTTTATAATTTAAGAAAAAACTTTGTGAATTATATTGTATATTCGAAAGAGTTTACATTTTGATATTAATAGAGTTGTTTTGAGTAAATGTTTTTCAATCGAAGAAGCAACAAAAAATTATGTGAAAAAAAAAACAGAAAACTTAACTAACCTGCACTACTGAAATTTTTGGTTGTCATTACAATTACGTCAATATTTGAACAATCATTGGTGACTCCATCTCAATTCTTCATAATAAGTAATTTAAGTTTCACTACAGAAAGTCGATTTCTGATAAATTATGTACCCAAATAATATGGGAATAAAAATATAGGCAGCGGCGTACTCGTAGTATTGAAATAACGACCGCCAAAAGTCAGCTTTCAAAGAAGTGCATATAACCTTTAATATTAAAAAAATGGAAGTAGCGTTTTCGTAGCTTTCACATTCCTCAACCAACGAATATCAGCAAGAAGAAAAATATACTTTTCTATTATTAAATTCGAATAAGTAAACTGAAAAACAGCAAGTGGAAATTCGTCAATTTTGAATGGTTTGGAATTAGTGCAAATATTCTCAAATCAGGGAGCACCAGCATGAAAAATATGGTTTATCATTTTTGGATTTAAGTAAAACCGGCCCGTAATATTTCCTTTTCAATTTGCAAAATGTATTCGACAATACCTTCACGTGCAGCATTTCACTTAAAGACATGCACTTAAAATTACTATACTCTTGATCGATATTCTTTCAGCGAATTGTGTTCAACTATAATATAATATTTTCAAATGTAATATTAAAATAGAAACAATGTTGTTTATAGTTAATTAACAATTTTCGATAGTAACTTATGATTCTTCCATTGAGAATGGTTATCTTTATTTTCACCTCCTATAGACGTTAAATACATATATACATTTACACATACATTTATTATAGATTTACACTATCAAAATTTTCTATTTTTGTACTTGATTCGTATAATTTATGCCAATAAAATTTTGCATACAATCTTCAATTTCTACAATGGTTTTTTCAAAAAAAAAATTAATGCGACTTTAGTCTTTATAATTTTTTTTCAATTTACTGCAAAACTCATTCAATCAATTTTCTTTGTGTTTCAACGAGATCATGGACTTTTTCGTAAAAATTGTGAACGTTTTTAGAATTTTTCTATATAAAAATCCGCCTAGAAATTGACGCTGTTTGCACAGTTATGTATGACAGGTTTCCCGAGCCAATATGTTTCCCGAAGTTTTCAGTTACCTCTGATCTTTTTCTTATAACTCATGTAAGATAAATTTCAGCGAAACAATGAGCAACAGGTGTATTATAAATATATTTGGGTGGGAATAAGCTATATATAACAAAGCAACAATTATGTTTCTTTAGTATATTTTGGATTATGAGTACAAAACGAAACAAATTATCGAATGAATAAAATCTAACTGGCTAGCCTTAAATATTACCCCCATATTTCATATGAAAAATATATACAAATTGATTTATGTGTACTATCATTGTCAAACCTAATTTATTTTTCAGTTCGGAAAAGTTAGGCTTGAACGCGAACAATTCAACGTTGTTATGAAGGTACATATGGCCGCAAAGCACTCATAGAAATAAAATCTATTTCTTGAGCTTTAAAATCGATGACCTCGGCATCTAATTGTGATACTATCCGTTTTTTAGATTTGATATTTGAAGAAAAATTCAAAAGATTCAAATTTGAATTCTTGATATTTAGAATCAGACCTGAGATCGGTCGACATACGAAATTGATAATATGTGTGCCATTTTTTAGAGTCTCGTACTAGCAGTGGTGAGGGGTGAAAAATTACTGTGGGTAAGCAACTTACTATTTGAGAGACATGGACCCTTAACAGACAAAGCAGTATATTATGAGCATATAGAGAAATACTACCGTAATCATTCTTTCTATTGCACACATTTTAAATTACGATCAGTTGCTAGTAGAGCTTACGTGAATTTCCTGCTAAAACAATCAAGGTATAGACATATGGACTATTGCAGCAGAATGTATTTCTAATTGGGAGTTTTCGATGATTTTCTAGCATCAATTTTCACAGCTGATTCGCAAGCCGGGAACGCTACCGGTTTTTTGATTTGTTTCCATATTCTATTAAGGAAAACCGAGCTGCCATTCCAACAAACGGGAGTTGAATGCCCACGGCATCTTAAATTATTGATGATTTCGAGACTCGGAAAGCTTTGTTGCAACTCTTACAGATGTTGATCGCTTTGCTGGCTATTATGGAACTATGAGGATGTGTAGAATGAAGAGAATGGAGTATGATGGAATAAACACTGAGATCAAGTGGAACGATTGTGCATGTTTACAGAGATGCATACAAGTAAATAAACACTTAATTCCCTTATAAAACTGAAGTGTTAGAAATTTTTGGAACATATTTGGAAAGGGAAGCCGATGGGAATCGGCTTATATGAACGCCTCGCCACTGGTACTATGCCCCAACTAAAAATTTCTCTAGAGCGCAAAAATATCAACTTCTGATATAGACCGCTAATTAATTGGAATACTTTACATAATTGATGTAATTAATAATTGCATGTTCGGATGTTGTCATTATTAACTGTTCATGATAATTTCAATTGTTATTATCAATATCTTTTAATAACATCGTTGCAAAAGATTTAATTAATTGAAGTATGGGACGATAGTTATAGTAGTAATGGATTAAGTGAATGAAATCGCAATATTTATTGCTATGAACAATTATATAGTTTTGTTTTAAACGAGATGGTTTCAAACAGTTGAACGTATTTTTTTTTAAACTCATACTTACTAGCCATAACTTTTCTATGATTATCTCATAAGATTCATTCTATTGGATCAATTTAAACTATTTTATAAGATGAATCGAAAGCTAAAAAATCGATCTTTGAAAGTAAGCAACGCCTAGTTACAACTGAACAAACAATCTTGTGGTTCAGTTGTAGTTCTTTTAAGTTCTATTAAGTAAATTTATTCAGTATAGGCTGCAGAATATGTATTTAAAAGGCTCACTGAGTAACTTATTAAGGAGTTTTCTCAATTTCAATTTGATTTGATTGTTAATGCATTTGGATCGACTGATAATTTGCGGAATGAAGTTTTTTCTTCTTTTATATTGCACAAGTGTAATCCTATTTTAAACAAATTGTGCTGTGCATCTGTGGATTTGCTCAACTCAACCATACAATGGAAATCCACCCATAATGACTGTCATAAATATACTGATTTCATTTTGAAAGATAACAACCTAAAATTCGACGCTAAATTGAAGAGCATCATACTACCATCCACCTTTTTACAAGCAATGTGAAAGCCACAATTTTTCCGCTATATCACACTTGCAATTTTCTCACGTCTCATTAATGTCAGAACAGCTTTTACAATTAATTTAATTTAATTTAATTTAGCGCAACTTGGCAAGCGGCATACCGATGTCGTGTAATGCATCAAACAGCACTTTTCCATGTTCCTCGGCCACGACATTGTCTTCATTGCACAGCACATCGGCAACAGGTTGGACACTTCCCTCACATTGGCTGCATCCAACAAACAGCATGCCCAGTTAATAACAACAGTAACTCGCCAGTGAATTGAACTCTAATCGCAAGGATAATATGCCGGCAATGCAGACCATGCGTAATTAGCCTTTGCAGTCGGAACATACAGTGACCGCGACCCAGACATTCATAACTTGCTAACAGTTCGTGGTGGTCTTAATACGCTCCTTGCGCCACGTCCAGCTCTGTACTAGATAATCATTTAAATTGTTGCAAAAATACCATTTGCAATTCTTGACAACATTCAATTGGACAAGCGGTTTTTTAGCTGAATCGCGGTCATGATTCTATGATGTAGGTACGCACATGGCTGTATTCCTGCCACGTTCGCAAAGGGAAATGGAAAACCTTTTGAGAAATCTCGCCGATTTTCAATAGGAATGGCGAGAAAATGACAATTAATTGGCTCGATTTCCGTTGCTTTAGCTAAGCTCGTACTATAGTATGACCCGATTGATAAGGTTGCTGCTTCAGATCCTTGAAAATAATCAAATTTTATTAAATCTTAAATGAGATTAGCACGTACAGTATTTAATGAAACTTGCACAAGACAATCGAATCTGGATCGTGGAAAAAAGAAAGTCCTGTTTCAAGTAGAAACCGAGGATTTAGGAAGGCAAAGATATCTTTCATTAGGGACGAAACTTCATTTCAACCTCATTACCTTTCACTGCCTTTTCTTTTGTAGCCTGAATGGGTAACTTACAATTTTATTCTATAAATTTGGCACATTCTCTTTCTGGTTTTTAGCACATTAATTAAAAATATTTCCGGAAAAATTATAAACCTAGGAGTTTCATGCTCACTATTATTTTAAAAACATCTTTGGCTCTCTCTTTCTCTTCTTTATTTCAGATTATGCCTCCTACCTCCACACCAAACGTTGTTAATTTCAACTCATATCGATTCCGATTTTCTGGATCTTTTCATTTCCCTGATATTTTGGGTTTATTTTTCGTGCTGTTGTTGATTTTTCTCGAAATAACTTTTGTTTAATTTATAATTACTTATAAGTTTGCAATGAAACATGTTTCATTTTCAGTCTTTCAATTCTTCCATATGACTCCAACACCATTTACCCTTGAATAGCAATGCAGTGAAATTTTCACTCAAAACTTTCACAAAATATTCAAATAGAAAACTCATAAAATTTGTAATTTTGAATGGATTTAGAAGATGGAAAACCAAATGAAGCATTAAGAATCTTACGTTTGAAAATTAAATTCTTTAACAAACAGCTGAAAGGTAAAACTACTTTTTTCCTTTAACATATTTATTTCACTGCCAAATCTAAATTTGCTATGCAGATAACTTTCCAAATATGCTCACTGATAAAATATATACAGCTCAATGTTGGTTACCATTTTTGCAAAAGCGACTAAAATACGGCCAATACACTTTTTATCATGTCACGTGGATAATCTCTCGATCGAAAAAGGTTAGCAAAGATTGTGTTTTAATCAATTTTTTTCTGTTCAAACAATTGATAACGAAAAGTTTATTTTATATCACATTATCGATTGCTTGATTTTAGCCGAGTTTCACTGAGATAGTCTAACAACTACAATCAATAATTTGAAATGAATAAGACTGCTTAAGCATTTCTACATCATTTAAAACTACTGTTTCATGCTCGATGGATTATTCATGACAAAAAGCTGCATATCATACACATACTTGATTGTGATGTTTAGATTCGTTTCATTGTTTGTGTTTCCCTGTCCTTCGGAATTTATTTAATACCGTCCAACATTCAAACAAACAATCCCGTGACTCGTATGACACTGTCACTGAACCGAATTTAGGTTACATGTCCCTTGGTGTCAAAACGACGCCATCCACCAAAAGTACGTTTTTTCGAATAATGATGATGCGTCCAAATTATCTGAGATCCAAAATTATCAGCACATTTAACAATTGATTTCGAGAATATTGAAAAGCCCCTGTTTGATATGAAATCACAATTGCAACAAGCCGCGAGGTGTGAGATCCACACGGTCAACTTCCCTGTAATGTCTACATAAATATTAAAAATATTAAACACAACAATAGTTATGAAAATAATACTACTTTAAATAATAATAATGTACCCCTCGTAACAGTTATTTGAACGACTTAATATTCATCGTATCATCTAGGGGATCGTCCATTGATTACGAAAGGATTTTGGTGGATGGGGGTGGATTGATTTGATTGAATATTCACGCGGATCAATCGGAGGGGGACAGGTTACGAAGCCTTTTCCACGTTAGTTCTTATTTTCACATCAATCCTTCAAGGACAAAAGAGCGCTAGCAAAAATGAATGCAGTTTTTGTTATTACGCCCACTGAAGAGATTTTATCGCATGGTTGCCATTGTGAATAGTTGCGTTCAAAATTCTCATCACTTCGGTATAATCATTGAATTTATGAATATTTTTTCACAATTTTACATCATTGAGACTAATAATTTTTTCTTATATTCAGTTGTTCTTGAAAAACATTAAATATACAGCCAATAATCGGTTTAATTGCATGTAAAAAGTAAAATGTATTACAAATGATGATGGAAATGTAATACAAATGATGATTGAAATCTTACGAACACTAAAGAACAAAACTACTAAAAACTACAATTTTTTATTCGATGAAAGCTTTTTGAAGCATATGATTTTGGTAAGTATTGACTACAAAACATTTTACCATTCAAAGCGTTGATTACGACAAATTAAAATTTGAATTGATTTCCAGTTTTCCATTTTTTGTCCAATACTCCTAACTGAGGCATATACGGCTTCCAAAAAGGCTCTAAATTTTGCGATATCCTGCACTGCTTCTTCTAGGTTTCGTTTATCCAAATGCCATTGTTCTTTTTTGTATTGTCCACGTTTCAAAAAATAATCATCCTGGACACGGTTCAAAATTTAGTATAAATCGAAAACAATTGTAGTAAATATATAAATTCATGTATTATGCATTTGAGTTTCAGAAACAGTTCTGTTATGAACTTACATTCCATTCTGGCAACAATTTTTTTTCAACGTTGGGAGTTGAAGTCTTCAAAAGATACCGATCAGCTCCTGCCTCTCGGCATGCCGCATTTCTACCGACTAAAACCACCTACATTTTCTTCAATCACTCTCTCCATAAAATTTAGTAATTCTCCGTATTTAAAATTTCAGTACATAGTACTTCCCAGACGATAAGAATCGGTAAGAGGGATAATACCAAGTTTTAGTGTCCTTTTAGTTAGATTAATAGTTCACACTATATGTTTATGAAGTACTTCCTGTTGATTACATGTTTGGCTTTGACTTTAGTGGAGCTGATTGTACTTGTAACTTACTTCGAAAGTTGGTCCTGAATGAGATTTTTTTTAGTGTCGTTTTAAAAGAAGTTGGGTTCGCTACGTTTTCAATTTTGTCCGACAGTGTATTGAAAAAGTTAGCTGCTTTGTTGAAGCGGTCTTCTTTTAGCCGTTCAGTTCTGGCAAATGCGATGCGATAGCTATATTATTCATGTTTCTCATTATGTAAGTGTTTTTTCCCTCAATTCTATATAATTTCACAGTGGTGTACTCATTACGGTGTAAATTCTTATGTATGAGTTTACCTCTTTCCATGGAAATCATGTCTTGCAAATTTAATTCTTAGGCTGTTTTGTATACTTTGCTCGTTGGAGTTGGCATAGAGAGATTGTAAATGGTTTTATACGCCTTGGTTACTAGTCTGGAGATGGTCATAAGCTTATCTTTAGAGGTTTGGCTCCAATTCAAGATGTCGTAGGAAATTTTGGAAAGGAGGTGCGCATACATAATTTGGATTATTTTTTTTCTTTGGAAAGATGTAGCAGCGTCTTAAAAGACCAATGAAGACAGCCAGTTTTTTCCTTAGATCATTTATGTGTGGAGTCCATGTTAGTTTCTCGTCTATTAGAAGTCCTAAATATTTTATTTGTTGTACTCTGTGGAGGGTTGTGTCATTGATTTTTACGTGTGTATGTCAGTCTTGTTCTTTTGTTTGATATATTTTGTTTTCCCCGCGTTTATTGCCAATCTACTTAGTAGAAGCCAATACCAATACTTGTCCAGGTCAGTATTTACTTTTTGGTCAATTTCGAGATTAGTTTTCCCTGAGTATTCGAGCACAGTGTCATCTGCGTACATAGCCACTTTCGCAACAAGGTTTGCTTTTTTATGGAGTTGATATAAAGTAGAAATAGCGTTGGTCGTAGAATCGGGCCCTGCGGAACACGTATGCTAAATTCAGCAGTTTTGCTTTTAATACCTAAAATTAGTGTATTTTGAAATCTATCCGTCAAGTAACTGCGTATTAATTTATTTGCTATTCCAACAAGTCCATATTCACCGAGCCTGGTGCTTAAATTTTCATGTGTAACTGTGTCGCAGGCTTTCTTTAGGTCCACGAAAACTGCTCCACTATGTGCCCTTATCCAAGTACTCATTACAAATCTAATTTCATCAGGAATGGCATCTGTTGTACCTTTGCACAACCAACATCATATAAAACGGTTTGCCTTTTTCCAGCATTTGTGATAATCTCTTCACGTTGGCTATTTCGGGTTGATCGTCAAGTCCACAGTAATTGCTCAATGTAAACTTCTGTGTTTTGTGATGGAGGCTCGAACCTTCGATTGCACGTCTACGCAGTTGAGAACTCTGCGCCCCAACACCAACCATGAGCCATGAGAACACCATGAACGAAAAGTGAATCACATAATAGAAACTAAAACAGCTAAGACAGTTTACATGGAATATTAAAATATGTCTATTCCAGTCTCGTATAGAAGTTATCTTTTGTTTCTATAAAATATATCATTTTTGGTTATCAAGCACATCTATACTATTTGATCAGAAAATTCATGCAGTTCACATTATGATCTCTACATTAATAAGATACTGTATCAGGATTATCTTCAAACTTGTATACCTTGTTCCAATGTCGTCCAAGTTGTCAATTTTATTAACGAGAATGTATGCAACAGGCTTACATCGATTGGCGTTTTAAAATTTATTGAAAATTTTTGAGCATAAATTTCATCGATATAACAGGGGCACGCTGACCTTCAAAAGGTGTGCAACACTGATAAAAAAATTTAATAGTCAAAATCGAGAAAATATTGACTATTTTAAGAAATACCTCTCATAACAGTAATTGGAATGACTTAATATTCATCGTAACATCTAGGGGAGCGTCCATTGATTACGTAAGGATTTTGGTTGATGGGGGTCGATTCGTTTGATTGAATATTCTCACGGATCAATCGGAGGGGGAAAGGTTACAAGCCTTTTCCACGTTATTTGTTATTTTCATATCGATGCTTGAAGGACAAAAAAGCGCTAGCAAAAATGAATGCGGTTTTTGTTATTACGCCCACTGAAGAGATTTTGTCGCGTGGTGACCATTTTGAATAGTTTTTTTCAAAATTGCCATGACTTCGGCATAGTCACTGAATTTGTATTCTTTTAAGATTTTACATCAATGAGACTAATAATTATTTCTTATTTTCAGTTGGTCTTGAAAAATATTGAATGTGCAGTCAATAATCGGTTTAATTGCATGTGAAAAGTAAAATGTATTACAAATGATGGTGGAAATGTATTACAAATGATGATTGAAATTTTGCGAACACTAAAGAACAAAACTACTAAAAACTACATTTTTTTATGTGGTCAAAGCTTTTCAAAGCATATGATCTTGGAAAGTATTAACTACAAAACATTTCACCATTCAAATCGTTGATTACGACAAATTAAAATTTGAATTGATTTTTTCCTGGTTTTCCATTTTTCCATTTTTTGTCCTATACTCCTAACTCAGGAATATAGGGCTTCCAAAAAAGCACTGACATCACCTTAACTTTTGATCGGCTTCTTCTACGTTTCGTTTATCCAAATGCCATTAATCTTTTTTGTATTGTCCACGTTTCAAAAAATAATCATCCTGCACACGGTTCAAAATTTAGGATAAATCGAATACGGTAGTAAATACATAAATCCATGTTTTATGCGCTTGAGTTTAAAAAAAAATTCTGTTATAAATTCACATACCATTCTGGCATCGATTTTCATACCAACATCATATAAAATTCGATTAAAAAATGATGGTTTGCCGCTGCTTCAGCATTTATGATAATGCCTTCACGTTGACTATTTCGGGTTGATCGTCAGGGTCACGCTGACCTTCAAAATGTGTGCAACACTGATACAAATTTTTCATAGTCAACATCGAAAAAATATTGACTATTTTAAGAAATACAGCCTCAAATATTTTTTTCTGTTACCGAATCTTTTAAAAAAACATCTTCAATCAATATAACACGTTTTTAAAGTAGCTAATACTTCAACTATTACTGTACGGCTATATTATTGTTGCAGACACAAAAAAATTATATATAAGACAACATTAATGTAGTGTCAAACAAATTGAAATATCAAGTTTATATAAATATGTCTACAAAACTCGGTATGTCTAGTTGACCGAAATCATTTAGTATTTGTTTGAAGTGAAAGAGGGTCTACACTCCAGCTATGCCTCTACTATTTACGAAAAGCCCAATTTGTGATCGAAGTTGAACCGCCGAATGTGAGAACAGAAGTCGACCACGCTACGCTCTGAGCCATGTGAGCACTATCAACATTGAATCCTGGAAGTAGCAGTTGAATTGATATTTTTGTTGCACTTGAAATGTTTTTTTATTTCGTAAGACATTATAGTGCATCCGCTAAAACAAGCATCAATCTGCTGTGGTAAACGTAAGGTGGTATCTATGAAAATTTAGATGGAGACCTTTGTAGTCATCACAACTGAGTTTACGAATTGTGTCATCGATTATAAAACGTTATTAGAACGCCAATTTCAAGTTAACTAAAATTTCTTCTGGAGCACTTACAGTTTAGTTTCGCACCCATTTTCCGCACTTATGGATCAATATATCGGCATTGTCCGTAGCCCCTTCCTAGTATAATATTTCTATATCCTCTCAATGAACAACAGTTTGCAGCCCTTAAATAAATTTTGAAGGTTTTGCACAAGTTTTGGCCCCAGCAAACTCTCACAGAAAAAGATTCGCCTTTGGAATTCGGCGTGTATCAGGAACAATTCAGCCCCATGGACATTTATTTTTGTAAGCAACTTTGTAATCCTTGACTTATTTTTGATTTTGACACGATTTATAGATCATCGAACAATAATCAAGCGCAATTTCTACGAATGCTTTTCATTTGTATTTCACATTGTTTTCATTGCTCATTTGTTGGGCGTCAATCGTCGCACATGAAGACCGTATTCCTAGAAATCATTTGATAACTCGTCGCAAAAGAAACATTAAATTCATTCATACTTGAGAGTTGAGAGACATATCGGTTTTTCTTCTTTTTTCCGCATTAATGCTCATGTAATGATTGTTTACTTGAAAAACAATGACTGGGTTGACAACCCTAGGCGCGAAGAAGTAGTTTCAACGCATGTGGGCGACCTTGGATACATGCATTTCAATATGTAAAGGTTATCACATTCCAACGCACCCTTTGAATCCTAAAGTTGTTTACTCTTATTAACTTTTGAAGACTATAAAACCATCATTGGAGCCCCTCAAAAGCCCTCTGCTAGCATCATCGACACCACTGCACGTTTCGGCTGCTTCTAATTCGACGTCAAGGTACTCGACCCGGCGCGAAGTAGCCGTTCAAACCGTCACGATCTTTAGATACAATCTGAGCACTGCATCGCCTCAGTAAAGAAAGCTTACAGCTAGCACGATCACTTAGTTGTGCGAGCGCCTCCGAGAGCTTTAGCGGACCGAGTGTTTTTCGAGTTCTGTTTTAGCCCACCTGACGTCTATTTCGCGTCGCGTTCTAAAATAAACCAAGAGGAAATTGGGAAATACCTAGAGTTGGTGATAGTGACAATTTCAGGACGCCATTTAATCGCTGTGTTCCGCGCGGTGCAATTTTCAAATAACTACCGATAACTGCTCGACCGGTAGCCATTGAAGACATTCGAGAGTTTCGCGCCAAACACACCAAGCAGCTCAGGTGATTTGAAACTGGTAAGTTTGATTAAGGTGGGGTGCACGTCTGTAACAGCTGAAAAATCAATCGAATTTTAAGTACTTTTTTGAAACAGCAGTGCCTAGCCGAATCCCAAACATATTCCGCCCCTAGTCGTGAGGCAAGCAGAAAGGTGAATACAGAAAAAGAATCTAAACAAGCTTTTCAGTTTTCATTTGCACAATGGAAAGCGGAAGCCTGCCATATGTTAGTTAGAGTGTCGCAATTCAGGCCTTATCAGTTACGTTAAGGCACTAAAGCTATTGCATGAAAGCTAAAAACCATGCTGATGTTAATTGGAGAGCGACGTATCGAACGATCTCTTTAATTTTCCATCCAACAAATCCAAAAATCTTCGTGTTCTCTGTGTGAACACGCACGCATCCGAACCTGTTTGCAGGGGAGACGAATACATCTTTGGCAGTAACTATCTGCAATCTTTTCTCAACATTGCTCAGCTGTGGGAGAAGTTCTATGGATTCACCGCCAACAATACAATGAAATAGTTTTTTACAATTGTTGATGCTAAAGAAAGACTTATAGCCAAAATAGTTAGAGCATATTAACAATTTCTTCACTTTTGTATTGTAAACTTACATAGAAGGCTTCATTTAATCGGTTGTAATAACCTAAATGTTCATCGATCACAGGTGTTATGTTTGTCTCCTGAAGTAAATATTGCATAAGATATTTATATTTCACGCTTGAAAAAATTTCACCTTGCGTTTGCATGAATATCAAGAAAACAAATTAAAATCTTTTATCTTCTACAATTAGAAAATAAAGAAAAATAAATACAGTATAGACAAAGAATAACTTGAATGTAACAAACGTAAAATGATTCTAACTTACAGAATTATTGTGACACTAAACAAACACATACTTTATCAACTAAACGGTTTTCACTTATTTGCAAAGTAAAAAATAGGCTGGCTATTATTTTTTGTCTTAAATTACTATAATTTTCACAATGTCATCGATAGCACATGTGGGAAGAGGAAAATATTCAGGTATTCACAAATGAAATGAACGTATTGAAATGGCATGGAAATATTTTTTTTCCCACGATATAACATCCGCATCTTTTTTTTATTTTCATAATAAAGCTGTTCGTCAACATTTCTAACAAGACAACGGAAAAATCAAAGATGTGTAAAATTTATTCAACAAATCGATTTTGAACATTGATAGAATCCCCGCTTTAGAGGTTTCAGTAATGCAGCTACTTGCAAAAACTTCAACCGATGATGATTTGAAAATGGTTTTTGCAAAAGTCAGAGAACATGCAAATAAAAATAATAAATATCGCAACACACTTTGGAAGGTGTCATAAATATGCTATCACTAATATGAATCTATAGTTGAAAATAAATAATTCAGTCAAAAAATCATATTCTTCAAAACAGAGGCGGCAAGGATGTTCAGAAAAAAGAAAAATCTCTTTTTAGCTCGAAAAAATGAGTGTAGATTTACGTTTAACCTTTTTCTAACAATAACATGTTTCGCAATGGCACGGAACACATATTTTCAATTTGATATTCAAGCGACCAATAAACACTTACATCATTCAGTATAATTTATTTGTGTAATAGGGTATACGACTGATTAGTCTCCTGCCAAAGCATTTGCCGTATTTTGCTGTATAAGTCCAACCGATTGTCGAGAAAAGAATGTCCAGCTGTTTGGTCTTTCGATCCAACTTGTGATTCGATAAATCAGTAGACTTCCTGGTAACACGCTATTTTTTACTTTAAACAATTAGTCGAGTTCAACGAAAGGTACGATGATCTGTTGTTCTAATATAAGTTCTTAAGAGTCAACCTGGTATAATTGCAAAGCAAAACCAAATTTAACTTGTCTAATATTAAGAGGAGAAATAAGGTTAGACGGTTCAAAAAAATCGATTTTTTTATTTCATAAATTGTTAGTAAAACTATTGAAAAATATGTTCCCAAAGTTTTAAATGAAAATCCCAACTCGTTCTGTTGTAGCTTTCCTTCAGGGCCCGAGCGCTACTATTTTTTCAAGCGCGTTTTTTTCAAAACGGTTTTTTTTTTGAACTTGCGTACACGCTAGTTTAAAAAGTTTTCAACCAATCGTTTTGTAAATCGGGAGTTATTTTTTTCATAGTATTGCGTTTTATATGAACCTAAAATCGGAATATTATCATAATTTAAAATAATTTTTTTTTGCAAAAAAGGTATAGAAAATACCAAAAAATCATGCTGTTTTGTTTTGACCCCTGTAAAAAAATTCAATTTGCTCTTTTTTTGATAGCATTTAAGTTCATATAAAAGTGAGACATATAATAAAAGTAAATTTCAACCTCGTTTGATTTCAGATGAAAATTGCGGCTTCCAGAATGTACGCAAAATGCTGAGTCTGATTGTGACCTGCAATATGGGGTCGCTAATATCTTCGGTGTTTTTCAAGGAAATTCTTAAAAAATTTATAGTATATACTTAAATATATGTATAAAAAATTCTCAAAGTTTTAAAAAAGTATATTCATTTTTTATAATATAAAAAAATTCATGAAAATCATTGAGAAAACGCTGTCCTAACCCTATTTCCCCCTTAAGTGGCAACGTGTTCAACAGCTCGCTTCAACCAGTTCTGGATGTCAGCCCCGCCTAATGCGATGACAATTAACACATGCCTTTCGTGTGAGCTTTTTATGAGAAAACTAAATTTTTTGAAGTGCTGTATTTGTAAATAAATACATCATACCATCGTACAATCGTACTTCCACGTAGTGTCAATGATCAAAGACCGATGCACCAAAAACGACAACACAAATTTACCATACAAAACTTTTTGTGCAAGGGACGGTTTCCGGTCCCATTTTCTTCTTCTTTTCAAAATGGCGACCAAATGGGGGAATCTGTGACCCCAGAAGCTTGAACTTTATGTCACAGTTAGACCTACGGTACATTACGAAAAAGGCACGGTTGATGTCTTTTTCACGGCCATTTGATTTGGACTATTATGTTAACCCTTTAATTGTTCATACACAAACTTTAAGCTTTGTGCTAAAACATACACGTAGGGTTTAGTAGTTCTCCGACCATTTGTTAATATTGAAAAGGTTGAATCTGGCTCAATAAAAACATGTTTCGTCAAGAACATTGGAACACTAAGGAAGAAGAAATGTTTGGTAGAAGTAAGAGATTGGAAGAGAAACGAAAGATGAACCGTTTTAAATGATACATTTATACAGCTGGTGCTTTTCTAAAAAAATAGAATCATCGCCCAAGTCAAACACATAAAGTACCGCCACTAAATGATAATAAAATATGAAGAGAATTCAAAATCATATCATGTGGATCAACTCATCCAGAAGAATTCCATAGTAAACGAAAATTTCGTCCAGAGGGCACTAGCACATTTTTTTTGCTTTACACATGTCGGGAAGAAGAAGAAATTGATTCAATCATATAGTTTCCCATTCGAACCCTAATACAAGAAAAACCAAGTTTCTGGAGTCGCAGCTCCTGTCCTTTGGGCTCCATCTTCAAAACAAAAAAAATTGGGACACCCTCATATCTCCGAAACCATGGCTCCCACAAGAAAGTTGTGTATGGCAAACTTACGTAGAACAAAATGTTTCGCCAGTCGTTCATACATCACTTTTACGTTGGGTCTATAATAGAAAAGTTACAATCCAAAAAACACACACAAAAAGGGGGGAACATCTTTCGGGCGCCACAACTTCTTTATTTCCAAGTTTCACGCGAGACACGTTAGAATATTCTTCCAAGACAATTTTGTCACAAATTGTTTGCGGTATTGTATGTTCCAATCAATGAACATTAGCGGGAGTTATTCCATCCAAAAGAAGAGAAAATCGCGTGAAAAACCCGATTTTAGGCCAAATAATCGACTTTTGATGGCAAACCCCCGTTGCGAAACTCGCGGAGCATATTGAAGACAGACACGGGGCGCGCCAGACACGTGGCGTGCCGTGTCAGACACGGAGCGTGCCAGACACGGGGCGTGCCAGAAACGTAGCGTGCCAGACACGGAGCATGCCAGACACGGGGCATGCCAGATACGGGGCATGCCAGACACGAGGCGTGCCAGACACGGGGCGGTCCAGACACATGTCGTGCCAGACACGGGGCGTGCCAGAAACGTTGCATGCCAGACACGGAGCATGCCAGACACGGGGCGTGCCAGACACGGAGCATGCCAGACACGGGGCATGCCAGACACGGGGCGGTCCAGACACGGGGCATGCCAGACACGAGGAAGTCCAGACACGGGGCGGTCCAGACACGGGGCGGTCCAGACACGGGGCGGTCCAGACACGGGGCGGTCCAGACACGGGGCGTGCCAGACACGGGGCGTGCCAGAAACGTAGCGTGCCAGACACGGAGCATGCCAGACACGGGATGTGCCAGACACGTGGCGTGCCGTGCCAGACACGGAGCATGCCAGACACGGGGCGTGCCAGAAACTTAGCGTGCCAGAAACGTAGCGTGCCAGACACGGAGCATGCCAGACACGGGGCATGGCAGACACGGGGCATGCCAGACACGGGGCATGCCAGACACGGGGCATGCCAGACACGAGGCGTGCCAGACACGGAGCGGTCCAGACACATGTCGTGCCAGACACGGAGCATGCCAGACACGGGGCGTGCAAGACACGGAGCATGCCAGACACGGGGCGTGCCGTGCCAGACACGTGGCGTGCCAGACACGTGGCGTGCCAGACATGGGGCGTGCCAGAAACGTAGCGTGCGAAACACGGAGCATGCCAGACACGGGGCATGCCAGACACGGAGCATGCCAGACACGGGGCGTGCCAGACACGGGGCGTGCCGTGCCAGACACGTCACGTGCCAGACACGGGGCTTGCCAGACACGGAGCATGCCAGACACGGGGCATGCCAGACACGGGGCATGCCAGACGCGGGGCAATGAAGACACGAGACGTGCCAGAAACGGGGCGGTCCAGACACATGTCGTGCCAGAAACGTAGCGTGTCAGCTACGGAGCATGCTAGACACGGGGCATGCTAGACACGGGGCATGCCAGACACGAGGCGTGCCAGACACCGGGCGGTCCAGACACATGTCGTGCCAGACACGGGGCGTGCCAGAAACGTAGCGTGCCAGACACGGAGCATGCCAGACACGGGGCATGCCAGACACGAGGCGGTCCAGACACATGTCGTGCCAGACACGGGGCGTGCCAGACACGGGGCGTGCCAGAAACGTAGCGTGCCAGACACGGAGCATGCCAGACACGGGGCATGTCAGACACGGGGCATGCCAGACACGGGGCGTGCCAGACACGGGGCATGCCAGACACGAGGCGGTCCAGACACATGTCGTGCCAGACACGGAGCATGCCAGACACGAGGCGTGCCAGACACATGTCGTGCCAGACACGGGGCGTGCCAGACACGTGACGTGCCAGACACGGGGCATGCCAGACACGGGGCGTGCCGTGCCAGACACGGGGCGTGCCAGACATGGGGCGTGCCAGAAACGTAGCGTGCCAGACACGGGGCGTGCCAGACACGTGACGTGCCAGACACGTGACGTGCCAGACACGGGGCGTGCCGTGCCAGACACAGGGCATGCCAGACACGGGGCGTGCCAGACACGTGACGTGCCAGACACGGGGCATGCCAGACACGGGGCGTGCCAGACTCGGGGCGTGCCAGACACATGTCGTGCCAGACACGTGACGTGTCAGAAACGTAGCGTGCCAGAAACGTGGCGTGCCAGACACGGGGCTTGCCAGACACGTGACGTGTCGATTATTTGGCCTAAAAATACGTTTTTCACGTGAGTTTTCCCCCTTTGGGATGCAATAGCTCCCGTCAGTATACAGCGATCAAAACATTCAAGAACGCAAAGGACTTGCATCAAAATTGCCGTAAAGTTATTCTCCGTGCGTTTTGGAGTTAAAGTGAAAACAATGGATTTATGGCGCTCGAAAGATGTTCCCCCTTTTTGGATGTCGTTTTAGGCCTATAACTTTTTAATTTTCGATGCCACGTGAAAGTGATGTATGGGGGACTTGCTAATTTACAAGTTTGCCATACACAACTTTCTTGTGGGAGGCATGGTTTCGGATATATAGGGGTGCCCCACTTTTTGTTTGTGTTCAAGATGGAGCCCAGAGCATGAGGGCTGCGACCCCCGAAACTTGGATTTAGGCTGCCACTAAGGCATACTACACATTGCACCAAAAATTTGACTGCCTGCCAAAATGCTCCGCGAGTTCCGCAACGGGGGTTTGCCATCAAAAGTCGATTATTTGGCCTAAAATCGGGTTTTTCACGCGATTTTCTCTTCTTTGGGATAGAATAACTCCCGCTAATGTACATTGATTGGAACATACAATACCGCAAACAATTTGTGACAAAATTGTCTTGGAAGAATATCCTAACGTGTCTCGCGTGAAACTTGGAAATAAAGAAGTTGTGGGGCCCGAAAGATGTTCCCCCCTTTTTGTGTGTGTTTTTTGGCTTGTAACTTTTTTATTATAGACCCAACATAAAAGTGATGTATGAACGACTGGCTAAACATTTTATCCTACGCAAGTTTACAGTACACAACTTTCTTGTGGGGGCCAAGGTTTCGGAGATATGAGGGTGCCTCAATTTCTTTTGTTTTGAAGCTGGAGCCCAAAGAATAAGAGCTTCGACCACAGAAACTTGAATTTAAGCTATCTATACCATTGCCCACGCATTGCATTGAAAAAATTTTTGCCTACGCAAAATTCACGGTCAAACTCCCATTTAACTGTACTGTACCTGCTCTAAGTTACCTGTTTCAGTTAAACAATTATTTTGTAAGATGTATTTTTAAATGAGGATTCTCAATAAACAATTATTAGACCATGTTTAATTAAGGAAAATTAAACAGAGTAAAACTTCGCTTCTCTCAATTATTGATATTCATTTCGTTTGTCACGTCTCTACAGGATTCATTTCTATATACTGTGTAGTGTCAATCCATCTCATAATTGTTCGAAAAACCTTACGTACCCATTGATACTCACATCGTTATTATTTAGGTGCTTCATTATATACGTACATCGAAGCCATCGTTGGCATTTGTTTATTCATTATGCATCAATTTCGCTACTTTACATATAAAATTTACGTACGCCAATAACATATCCATCAACTTTCCTACTGGAGTAGAATTTCGATATCTTCGAAGCGAAATCAAAATTTGCACTGGGAGTTTTTTGGCATCTGTTACGTACATGCGCAGCCCGGAAGAGTTTGGAAACACGGAAGATCATACCATGTAGTCCATGGTACTTTGTATCAATGCTGTAAACTTCAAGATTTTGAGTGGGAAGTTAATATATTGTAATATGCCAAAAGCGGCATAACTTGTTTGCAAAGAAATAACATGGCCAAGCTATGGAAGAATATGAGAAATTAGGTTTTCAACCTAAACCTTCAATTTTCATTTATTTGAACTTTCCGGACTATGTATATGGTTTTATATTCTTACAAAACTTACACGCCGTGTGAATATGATTTTTTTTTTATTTTAAACCCTAAGAATATCAAATCGCTCATAAAACTATATTTTGCGGCAGACAATGCTTTTCAGAAACAGCAACTCAAATTTAAATCCATTCATAACTATATATTCTCACGTAGGTTAGGGCGAATTGATTCTATTTTTGCAATCGCAGACGTAACTACATGCTTTTATGGGTACCTACGTGAAAGAATCCAACATTTGCAAAGGAGTTGATGATAATTATGGATCAACCGTTCGCAAGTCCGCATTCACAATAGTTCCAGTCGTCAACAATGTATAAAGCATAGTAACGCTTGAACTTATTTCCACCGTGAGTCCTTCAATTTTCGAATTATTTTAGTATTCTACATCCATACACAAGCACGTATGTCATGTTTACAAGGGAATAACCTAAATATACATTAGTCCGTCTTAATGACTTCAAACAATGAAGCGAATCAGAAAATGATAAGAGCACACCTACCAATTAATACGTTAGCGTTATAATTGGACATGAATTGTAGTGCTGATTATATGACCCTCACACATATGGGAGAATCAAGCGACGATAATTAATTTTAACGCTTGACCGATGGTATTTTTCAAAGGCAATCTTCTAATACAAAATGTCATCTTATCATAATGTAGGGGAGTTGGTAACATAACGGTATCCTTTTTGGTTGACTACAAATATCTTGAATTTGGCGAAAAACTTTAAACTCAGGCCAGGTTTTGCCTTTTGCAACAAGCAAGTCCATAACATGTTCCTGCGGAAAGAGGAAGCTCTTGACACCTCACCATCAGAAGTTATTGTTGAGGTGTGGCCCACTTTAGGCTTAGATTTTCCCAGAATAACTTTTATTCTATGGAAAAACTGAGTAGAATTCAAAAGCACCATTCCTTACCCTACGGCTTAAGGACAACGTTGAGTGTACAGGTTGACTTTGGTGTCACGAAAATAGATCACATTGCTAATTACTGGAATTGATTTTCTAGCAAGTTAAGATGAAATCTCTAATATAAATCATCCGCCAACGTCTGTCCGATGAAGTTAGAAGCGACGATGATCCTTCCCACATTGCTTTTCGACTGTGAGTAAAACGTATCTTGCATTGTCTTGAATCCTTTATCCGACACTTCAAGCTAAATAATTTCTTGTAGCTACCATTCCTTTTTCTGATTTTTATGGAAAGAGCCACACAAAACAAACAAACTGGAAAATGATCTTTATGGTCGATTCGTCAAAACATAGCTATCAGCATATGTCTAGATTATATTGAATTTTCAAAAGCAAGACCACTTTGGTATACAAAAGAAAACTTAAATCCAAATATATAGTCGATTTCCAGATATTGTGCTTGCGGATTAACTGTAGGCCAAACAAACTCATAGAAGTTTCTATATTGAAATCTGCTTTTGATCAAAAAGTTTTTGTAACTATTATTCATGTATAGCTAGACGAGAGGAGGATGACCTAAGGAAACTACAAGACGAAATTATGGTATGTCATTTTACTTAAAAAGTAATATCTGAAGCCTGAAAAATAGGGTTTTTTTATTTGTTTCGACGAGACAATAAAAAGAATCGGAGCATTCTTTCAAACATTTCAGCTATGTGTTGAAGCCTGAAAAATATAGTTTTGTTTCAATTTATAAAACTATGTTGTGCAGCACTTCGGAAAACGATCAATTTTTAAAGCGCTAAACATCAGGAATTAGAATTAATGAACAACACCATTTCCAACAAAACAGGAATTGTTTTCATTGCCAACATGAATTTTGTCGTAGAATTACACACCAATATCAAAAAAACATCTTGATTGCCCAAAAATTGACATTAATTTAAAAAAAAATTGAACTACAGACAAAAAAATCTACCTCAGTTTGTTTATAACAATCTTAACTGATAATTAATCAAAAAAAGCATGAGTAATTTATTAGAAAATCTACATGGAAAGCTGCAGTTTAAGTTTTAAAATCTAATCAAAATTATTTGCCACCTTTAAAAATACGGTATGAAAAAAAACCCGATTGAAAATTGGAAATCATTTTTCTATATGACTTTCGAGTAGCCACTTTTTCAATCATTACCATCATATGATGTCAAACTGCTTCTCCCTGCGTTGAAATTTTCAGAACTGAAACACGTCTGCAGCACGCCTGCACAAAAGAATTTTCCACAGCACGCCTGCACCAAATCGACAAAATTGCGTTTTTAGCACGACGTTAGCACTTGGTCCGCACCACGTTTATAAGGATACCAAATTAATCATTCAAATCACATGAGCCTGCTACGGGCATTGTGCGAACAAAAGGTAAAAATAACTGTAAAAAATAAAATGTTGTATGACAATAGATGGCCCAATATATCTCTTCGGTACAATAAAACGTGTTTCGAAAATTCAGCTTTAAAATGTGTAAAACAAATCCTGAAAATAGTTTATGAATATTATTCTTGCGATGTTTTAACGACGTTTTTACGCCATTAAGAAATAGGAACAAAAAAATTCAAACAACAAACAAATCTGACTTGCACTTCGAAGGTCGCATTTTTGTGAGTTGGAAAACACAAATTTTATGCTAATATATTGATGATTACTTAATAATTATTACATTAATTTCGGTTTATGTTGAAAATCATCGAAAAATGTTCAAGTGAAGTGGTATCTGAAACTGCTAAGTAACACTCAATATCTTTCGACGCAAAACTAATAATTCGTTGAATGTTAAACTCTATTATCAGTAATATTTGATTTACAAATTTTAAATTTATGAGCTAATAGTTAAGTTGAATCTTCACTGAAATCAATGATTTTCAAATAATTTCGACTATACAATTCAAACAGAAAGCTATAATTAAAATACTATTGCATGAAAATTTGGTAAGATTATCTTTGAAAAAAATAATTTCTTACTACTCAAAATACGATATTCTGTTAAAATTATTATATTAAAATGTACAGCATCCACAATTTTTCAATCAAAAGTTATTATCATTCAATTTGACACATTCTTAACTTAACACAATTAACTTAAGTTAACACTTAACTCATTCAGACTTTTCTTGTTGTGTTCCTAGTTCATCTTATCTCACGAATTCTTGGCGCGTAGGAGTCTTAGCTTGATTGGTGATGAAGGTTATTGCCATATGTTCCTACGGAAAAAGTCGTAATGCCTTACGTCAACATTGAAAGTATTGTTGGCGTATGCAAATTGGGATAGAAATAAGCGTAAATTTTACACACGCAGACAAAAAAAAATTCGCAGTGAATGTCCATTCAGCAATAATGACAATTCTTCCATTGTTTTAAAAAAATTGGCATGTTTCTTCACGGTTCTAGTAAATGCACTCATTGTCCCACCGCAGTGTATTCTAGTCCCAAGAAGCTTGCAAATACTAGATCCAGGCTCTATTATACTAGCTTACTATAAACTCTGCACTCGCAACAGAAAAAAAATTCTGATAGATAGAATGCATTTTAATATCCGACCAGAAGGGTAGGGTTAGATACATCTCGGCCTTAAACTCTGACTTTGTTCATCTGAAGTTGTTTAAACTTCTTTGACATTAAATTCATCCACCATTCATTATATAAAAAAACTTCACCCAAATTTGAAGATTGTGAATTAATTGAAAAACCAATTGCGTCCTCAATCAATAACATTTGAGTAAACTATGATTATGAACAGCCAGTTTGTGACTACATATTATTTTTCAACACGAAACAGCTTTCAAATCTTTTTCTCATTTATTAACAGAAAACAAAATAGTAAGAACACACATTTCTTGTACGCTTCCAAATCGGTTGCGTCACCCTTAGCTAATATGTATTTGGTGTTAATTAAATTGCCAGACCCAATACGTTACACAAAACCATTCAATATTTTTTTTGTGATCTACCGGGTTTATGGAAAATTTCCGGAAGAACATCATATCGAGCCAGTATTCAAAGAAGAATAAACTTTTAAAAAAACATCTGCAACGCAATAAGTTGACGTTGAAAACTTTAAAACCGTATTTTTACTTTAACGTCAATTAATTTTATAAATATTTGTTGTTGTCTTTGTGGTTTGTAAGCAAACACGAAGATCTGGCACAAAACGATCATTTGTTTTTAAACTTTTTTTGGTAATTTATGTCACATATAATATTTACCGAAGCAGCCTGATACTTCAGGCGTTCACTATGTGCGTGATATATATTTATGGTTTTTTCATTGCCAGGCGTTATGTTGTGATATTAAAACATGCATGTTGTCGAAGCCAGTAAATGAACTGTTCTCCATTGCCATCGTGCATTGCATTAACTCCTCGCACCATCCCAGGCCTTTTTACAAGAATCAATTGAATTATCATACAGCCTCTAAAGTTTGCACTCACTAGTAATATTGATTAATTGCCACATCAGTTTAAAGTATTTGATACATACATAATTTCAATGCAATGTAAAACCTTTACCTCCCATTATTTCGAAATTCAAATTTATCTAATATTCCCGGTCCCGAATGCCAGGAATCATTGTTGAGACTTTATTTTGACTCCAAAAGGTGAAAAAGCTAGAACAGTTTTAATATTATAATATCTAATAGGCTAAAAAGTCGGTGTTAAAGTGACCATAAATGCTATATCATTCACAGCTTTTCTTAAACACTGATACATAGTATAGTAGTCCTTAGCCTACCGTTAATATTCGTTAGTTCGTTCGTGAGGTGGCTTATAAAGTTTATCCCGTCATTACTTGTTCTTATTACGCCTTCAGTTGGAAAATAGTTTGGGTAACACCCGTTATGGATACCACCCAAAAGTGAATTTGGGTAGCCATCGATTTTTAACAGAATGCCTACAGTCGCTTAAAACAGTTCTAACCATTTTAGTGGCTCCTGTTTTGTGCATTCATTTCGGGCTTCTTAAAGACTTTTTGTAAACTTGAACATACGAGTTTCAAATACAGATAGACACATACAAATCCTTCTTGATAAATTGATAGGCATCGAAAGTAATCGTGCAGAGAAAATTCTAATTCTACAACTGCTTAAAGTCATTTCGCGAACTACTGAATTGTTTTGCGTGTTTACTGTTTTTCTTTGCTAGAATTCTAATTCGATTTCCATGGCAACGATTCATTAGCTGCTAGAAAGGTATGCACCTATAATATTTTTATATCCAAAACTTTTCACACTAATTTTCAATAGGTGGATTTAACCTACAAGTAAAGCCTATAAGTATCGTAACGTCAACATGCTATTTACTCTAGTTAATATGTTGTTAGTGCACCAACTAAGTTTGACCCTAAACTATTGAAAACTCACTAAGCATGTCTTGTTTTGAACTTAGAACAACTGTGACTATGTTTCACAACACATGTTTCAGGAAAATATTAAAAGGAGGTTTCTAGTAATTACTACGATACTATATTGTACTTTTACGAATACTCCTGTGCAGGTATTTAAAAATTGCAATGAAAATAATCTATACAATGGCGCATTGAAGCATAATTTACGTCACTCAGAGTTTTTGAAGCAAATCAATTAAAATACTAATAATTAATAGTTATTTTAATTGCTGTTATATTTTTTTTTAAATTTGTGATTGAACAAATTAGTGAAGATTTTGCAACCAAGTTTGCATATTTGTACTTAATAACGATAACTGAAAGACTCATCCAAGTATGTTTTCGCGAATAGTGACTAGTAGCCATTCTCAACATTAATTCGCCTACAATACTAGCTTTTAACATATCGAATTGTAGTAATGAAATGAGTGTTTTAGCGAACGATTTCGCTACGAAATTTCAAGGCAACAAGACTTTCGTCTCGTTGACCTCAATGAACGTTAGGTCCCGGGCACGACGCAACGTACCCTTGTGTGTAATCTAATGGCTGCTGGCAGGCAAGCTCAGTTCGATGTGTAATGTCGTGAGTGCATTCTCTAGCATCAGTTGCGCATTCCCAGTGATTCAGCCATCGATTTGCCCGATTACATACCGACATACCATTCAAGACCTACCCGAGAGTTGAAAATTCCTCTACGTTACTTCGATTCAAATTCCAAAGCTACTTAAAAATACAAAAAACTTGAAAGACTACCGCCTACAAAAACAATCTCTCGGTGGCCGTACTACTCCCAACTAGAAAATGAGCTTCAGCGGAGCTCGCCAGGTGCAGATGTCGCTTCCTGGGCCCGCCCTACCATGGCCTAGCGCTTGCGTGTCCGCAAGTGTTTTGCGCGCTAGGCCCACCAACGCTTACTTCAGCCGGGTTGAACCCTGTTCCTTGAAGCAAGAAGGAAGGAGGACCCTTAGGGAAAGTCTTGGTGATTAAGTTTTTAATCCATGTTTAATTTTTTCATTAAACATTCTATAAGTCCAATAACTAAATATAATATAAACACTTCAAAAATATCTATTTGATAAAGATTTTTTTTTTATATTTTGGGTTTTGAACCTTCGTGTCTTCGCCCACTAGTGTGCTTTTTGGTTCGGAACTTTGCTAACACTATTTTTTGCATATTAATGGAGGTTCTTGTTTCTAGATTTCTGGCCGGTACCATCATAATTAAATGGGAAGTGTGGTTTCGGGGTGACGGACGGCATCCTCTTCAGGTGCTGTCATTTACCATCCGTCGCCAGACAGCACGACCACGATTAGGCTTATTGATGGATTAAGCTCGTTATACTTCAACTATCTTATAAATTATTTGTATCCGCGTAGTATAACGACTGTCAATTTTTCGTTAGCGCATATTATGCATATGTAGCAATTCTATATATTTTGGTTTTTGGTTTTGAACCTCCGTGTCTAGTCGACAACCCGCCCACTAGTCTGCTTTTTGGTTCGGAACTTTGCTAACACTATTTTTTTCACATTAAACCACACATCCCATTTAATTATGATGGTACGGGCCAGAAATCCGGAAACAAGAACCTCCATTAATGTGCGATTATATGTATACCGTTAACTTATTTCTCACTGGGCGTAAGTGACAAACTTCGTAAATTTTGTAGGAGTCTTCAAAAATTGATATCAAAGTCAGACGGCACAGTTCATTTTCACGCTGTTGGTTGAGTCCTGGTTGATACCAAAATATTGCGTCGCTCAAACGTGTCACACGAAAACGGTCATATGAGTCCCTAATTTCTCATAACTTATGCTAGTTAATTTTTTTGGAATTATAAGTCCTGTGTTTCGTACTCCCGAAAGATCTACGGCGACTATTTGTGCCCCATTGGCTAAAACGACAGTAATGATTGGCAGACTTGAAATTCCATCGGCATGTTATTGGCGAGATGTATGCACACGAACTACGGTAGTTGTGTGTGCATGACGCGGTGGGGGAGACATAATCGATTAGATCTTTTGTTACGAACTTTTGATGTGTTCATGAATTGGCAGAGACTTTGGCAGGGGCAATCGCCTGCGCTATTGACATTTCTTTGTGTTCTGATGTTTATTTTTGTTTTGAGATATTATTATAAAAATTTAATTTGCTTATGTAATACAAAAAATGCTGCTTGAAGTTTTTTCCAGTGATTTATTTATAATGAATCAATGGGGAAAAACCTACATTACTATTTCGAAACAACAAATGTTTAACCAGTAATTTCACAGAAAAGATACAGTTATGCATATTTTTCACCAAATATAAAAAAAATCTTTGAATCATATATGGTAAAGTCAAAAATTAGTAGAATCGTAATCAATCGTATGAAACAAAATTAATTAATATATTTTAATCATAGTTCCTTCGAGCTTTGAAGCTCTACAGAATGTTTGTCTTTGAACCGAAATGAACTAATACATACATAACATGTATTGTATACGTATATATATGTTTGTACATATATCAAAGACAAATTTTAGAAACTTTGAAACATAATTATGAACTCCCTGCTTCGTTTACGCATCACTGAGAGTAGATTAAGATTAAAAAAGATATTATAAGGTGGTGACAAAATCGCATTTCAAATTTTCGAAATAAATTTCCTGCAAATATTGTCGATAAAGTTTTCTTTTCAAACTGAAATGGGCAGTGGCAGTTTCACCATGAAATTATTACTTTCCTTGTTAATTTTCATTTAGTTTTTCTCATGCTCCCGAACAGAATTTAAGCCGCTTTTCATTTGAATCTATAAGGGAAACACTCGAAAAATAAAAAAGCCTACTATTCAACATCCTTCATTCAGGATTAATAACGATTTTTTGCCACCACTTCTTTTCTCTTACGTATCCAAGGTGTTTTCCATCTTGACAGTGTTCATTTATTGCAGAACATTAAAGAAGTAAAGCCAAAAGTATTTCCGATTCATTCATAATGAGAAAATTTCCCTTTTCACTGCGTTTTCCTCAAAAACTAAGGGTAATATGTTATCTTGCTTTGATTTTGTAGGTGGGGTGGAGTAATTTCATTTTTGCATCAATTAGCCTTGCGTAGCTGAGAGGTTTGTTGCCGTGTAGTATTTTTTTACTCCAACGAGCGAAGTTTACAAAAAAGCCCAAGAAGATTTACATGGAAAGAGCTTAATTCATACATAAGAATTTACACCGTAATGAAAACACCACTGTGAAATTAGATAGAATTGAGGCGAAAAATACTTACAGAATGCGAAACATGAATAATATAGCTATAGCATTTGCCAGAACTGATCGGCTAAAAGAAGCCCCTTTCAACAAAGCAGCTAACTTTTACAATACACTATCGGACAAAATTAAAAACATAGCGAACCCAACTTCCTTCAAAACGACATTAAAAAATATGTCCTTCAGGACCAACTTTCGAAGTAAGTTACAAGTACAATCAGCTCCACTAAACTCAAAACCAAACATGTAATCAACAGGAGCCTAAGTGAACCGCCTTTTGACAAAGGGGGCTGCCACTACAACCAACAGGAAATAATTCATAAACATATAGTCTGAACTATTAATCTAACTAAAAGGACACTAAAACTTACAGATTTGGTACTTTCCCTTATACCGATTCTTGTCGTCTGGGAAGTAGTATGTCCTAAAATTTTAAATACGGAGAATTACTAAATTTTGACGGAGAGAGTGATTGAAGGAAACGGAGGTGGTTTTAGTCGGTAGAAATCCGGCATGCCGAGAGGCAGGAGCTGATCGGTATCTTTTGAAGATTTCCACCTCCCAACGTTGAAAAAAATACATAATTGCTTTGTTCGTGTCGAAGATTTTTTGACTTTGGTATTGTGGGAAATACTTACTATGTACTTAAAATGCCGGATGTATAACTTTTGTTAAAAATATTATATTCTGACGATCCTTTAACTACCGTGCTTGAATTAATTTGTCAAAGAAAACGTTTACGTGGTAATTTTTTACAAATTCGACGTAAAATTTGAATGGCTCTGTAAACTATTTTGCTTTGATTACATCATATTTATCCGAACAAAAAATTATATTTAAAGCAGCCAGATTTTTTTCATCAATGCCAATTTTGAACCTCACAGCGAAACGAAATTGCTTTGTTCTAAATAAAATATATTTAAATTCATCTTCAAAGTGCAATGACTCAAACTGAATTTGTAACTAATTTTCATCGAGCAGATTTTTTCAAAAACATTAATAAATAGTTTTAATTTTCATGATTAAATAATAATTTTTTTCTACAAAATAAAGAAGAAGAGTTGACTCAAAGTTTAAGTTGTAAAATAACTCACATCTAGCGTATATTTAAAATTGAAATGTTTTTAAACTTATTGCTTGAGAATGTGTGTAGGTTATTGAATAGAACTAACAATACAATTTACTGCAGTGCAAGCAGAGTCTCGTGAGTTGTATTATGCTTCTTTATATCTACATTGTTATTCTGGGATACATCAAAAAACAAAAATGAATTATTTAAGCTGTGATGCAGTTAACATGAGATGTGTTTCGGCAAGAATACCTAAACTACTTCCTCTGAGAAATTAGACTAGAACAGATAGTTCTATCTTGATCGCTCAAAAATTTCCTCTGCAATTGTAGAAACGAACACAATAGCTACGAAAAATTAATTTTTATGACTCACTTAGTATCTAGCCTCTTAAGCATTGCTTTGCGGATTTCTCGCAAGGATTTGAGTAATGCATTCAAATAGGATTTAATTGCCTCACGAATTGCAGGCAGTGAACTAGGAGCTGCGCTCCACATTTTAGAACTCATAGAGACTGTTGAAAAAAGCTGAAAAGCTGTGCTGCTTCTAATCCTATCGAGAAACCAAAACCTTCACATAATGAAAATGGACTATCGTCTGCGCGTTCCGGTTGTGTTGTGTTGTGTTTTTTTAAAATTATGTTTAAAAACCATTTAATTTTTTTTTCACTCAATATATTTCGCTTATATGATATCCTTATCTGATTTAAATTATTCTTCTTTTCTAGCCTTTGGCATCTGATATATACAAGGTAAGAGAAATGCTAATGATCATCAAACATAACTTAAATCGAAAGCAAATTCAAAAAGTTGATAAAATTACAGAATGTTTTATGCAAAAAAATTGTAAAAAATTACTTCAAGGAAAAACAAGCCGCGAAGTGCGACCCTTGAGGTCCACACGGTCAAATTCCCAGTAATATCTAGATAAACACTAAAAATATTAAACACAATAATAATTTTGAAAATAATAATACTTTAAATAATAATAATGAAAGGTATTCAAAGCAGTAACAGGAATGAGTTAATATTAATCATATCATCTACGGGAGCATCCACTGATTACGTAAAGCTTTTGGTGGATGGATGATGATGATTGATTACCACAAATGCAAATATTGATGGTTTTCAAAATTTAAGCCGCTTTTTTTAATTAAAAGACTGCAAAAACCATTAAAAATCTGCTCAAATTATCCAAACATTTTAAAACTTTGATTGACTTTACAACAAAGCCTTTAGAATAAAATATATAAGCTTTTCATATGGTAACTTTGAATGATTTTTTTATTTTTAATTGAATTTTTTTCAGAATCATTAAAAAAGTTGTAATGGTTTCTCATCAAAAACTGATAGGAATGTATAAATTTTATAAACATTTATTACTGTGTTGTGCAAATCAGGCTAAAAAAAATATTTTTTATGAAAAAAAACCCTAAGTTTTCTCATTTTTTTTCTATTAAATTAAAAAAACCGCTGAAACGGATCTTGATAATGTTAAAATAATCAAAGATATTTTAAAACACGTCGATTGACACCTTAATGATGCAAATATTATATCTGGTTCGTGAGATATAGTAAATAACAGAAATGGCCTTGAAGGTCATGATGACTGTTAATGATTTTTTATTTTTTATTAACTTCCCAGTATATGGGAAGTTCTTGTAATCGCCTCGAAAATCGAAATTGAAAATTTCAACATATCTTTACGTTTTGAGGTGTTTAGAGTATATTTTAAGTGTTTTTAGAAAGAAGTATGTATGTGTGTGTGTGTATGTACGTACGTCCGTACGTACGTATGTGCGTTCGTGGACAGTTTTTTCTACGAGCATAACTCACGTAAACAAAGTCGTATCAACTTTGTTGAGGTGCCAATCGAAGCGTCCTTGCAATCTTAAGAGCTGATCAGTTTTTGGAATATTTCGGTCGGGGGGGTTTGTTGTTTTGCCGCTTTGAAGGTCATTTCTATCATGCACTATATCTCGTGAACCAAACGTACGATTTGCTTTATCAAGGTGTTGATCGACGCGTATTTACATTTATGTGATTCTATCAAGTTTTTAAAAAATTACTTGGAGCCGTTTTTTAATTTTTTTAAAAAAAGTGCAAAAAATTAGGTTTTTTTTTCATAAACAGTAAGTTTTTAACCTGATTTCTGAAACACAGTAATCAATGCTTATAAAATTTATATACTTCAAATAGTTTTTGTGCAAAAACCAACAAAATTTTTTCTCATGATTACAAAAAAAATTAAATAAAAAATAAAAAATCATTAAAAGTCATCATGATTTCAAGGTCATTTCTGCCACTCACTATATCTCACGAACCAAATATAATATTTGCATCATTTAGGTGTCAATCGACGTATATTAACAATTTTGTGATGTTTTTATATTTAAAAAAATCGTTGGAGGCGTTTTTTAATTTAACAAAAAAAAATGCAAAAATTTAGGATTTTTTCATAAAAAATAAATTTGTTAACCAGATTTGCACAACACGGTAATAAATGTTTATAAAATTTATAAATTCTTATCAATTTTAGGAGACAAACCAGCAAACTCCTTTTCCATGATGTTTAAAAAAATTAAATGAAAAATAAAAAATCATTCAAAGTCGCCATGTAAAAAGTGTTCATATGAATGATTTTACCCGACTACTCTTATTCTGAAGACATTGTTGTTAAGCCAATCACAGTTTATTAATATTTGCATAATTTAAGCAGATTTTTAATAGTCTTCATAGCGCCGTTTTTTAATTTTAATATAAAACTGCTTAAATTTTGAAAATCAAAAAAATTAATCAAATTTGCATTTGTGGTAATGAACGCGCTGAATGGTAAAATGTTTCGTAGTCAATACTTTGCTAGATCATGTGCTATAAAAAAAGCTTTCATCAATATGAAAATAACAAATAACGTAGAAAAGTTCCCCCCCCCCCGATTGGTCCGCGTGAATATTCAATCAAATCAATCTGTCCCCATCGACCAAAAACCTTACGTAATCAATTGACGCCCCCGTAGATGATACGATTAATATTAAGTCAATTCAATTACTGTTGTGAGAGGTACATTATTATTATTTAAAGTAGTAGTATTTTCATAATTATTATTATTTTGTTTAGTATTTTTAATATTTATGTAAATATTACTGGGAAGTTGACCGTGTGGACCTCAAGGATCACACCTCGCGGCTTGTTTAATTTTTTTCGTGATCATGACAAAAACTTTTGATAGTGTTTTTAGAAACATTGCTTGGAGTATATAAATTTTATAAACATCGATTATAAAATGTAGCAAATCAGGTTAAAAACTTATTGTTTATGAAAAAAAACCTAATTTTTTGCACTTTTTTTCCTTAAATTAAAAAACCGCTACAAAATTTTTTTTTCAAAATTTGATAGATTTACACAAATGTTAATACGCGTCGATTGACACGTCAACGATGCAAATCGTATGTTTGGTTCGCGAGATATAGCGCATGACAGAAATGACCTTGAAGATCATGATGCCTGTTAATGACTTTTTATTTTTTATTTATTTTTTTACGTAATCATGAGAATAAGTTTTGATGTTGTTTTTACGAACATTGCTTGAAATATATAAATTTTATAAAAATTCAATACTGTCTTTCGTAAATCAGGTTAAAAATTTATTGTTTATAAAAAAACCCTAATTTTTTGCACTTTTTTTTCTTAAATTAAAAAACAGCTCCAACGATTTTTTTTAAAATTATATAGATTCACGCAAATGCTAATACGCGTCGATTGTGTAGTCTTATGTTTGGTTCGCGAGATATAACGCATGACAGAAATGACCTTCAAAGAGGCGAAACAGCAAACCCCCACGACCGAAGTATCCCAAAAACTAATCAGCTCTTAAGATTGCAAAGACGCTTCGACTGACACCTTAACGAAATCGATACGACTTTGTTTACGTGAGTTATGCTCGTAGAAAAAAGTGTCGACGAACGCACATACGTACGTACGTACACACACACACACATACATCTCCCTTTCTAAAAACACTTTATATATACTCTATAGACCTCGAAACGTAAAGAAATGTTGAAAGTTTCAATTTCGATTTTCGAGGCGATTACAAGAACTTCCCATATACTGGGAAGTTAATATTATTCACTTAAATGTTGTCAAGCATCACTTTCAACCGTCAGCATTTGATATGAAATGAGAAAATCTATAATAAAAAATTTCAGTGTTGCTATGTTTCATACTTTGGCATTTATTCGAATTATAGTAACGGTTTCGAATTCAGTAGCGTGAATATTAACTAATCTTTACTTGGTTGAAATGATTTTGAAATACAAAAAAAATATCCTTCTCTCATAGCAGTATTTAGCCTAATTCGGTTCTGATTTATTCCCAGTGAAAATATTTTTCCAAATTTCGATTTCTTCATCGATTTACTTCGGCAGAACAATTCAGTGAACTGCCTTTCTTTGAAAGTTCGATTAGTATAGGTATTTGATTATATTTCTGGGCGTTATCGAAGGAAATGCCCCGATTTTCATTGAATCGAATTCTCATAATTTTTCGGAAATCGTTTTTTGCTTTCCCCTGAACAAAACCAATTGGGTCAACACAATGTCGTTACCAACACTATTGAGGACGGATTTTAATTGTTAACTTTGACTACGAACAATGCCAGTTACCAAATCATTTGGGTATTATCCATCAAAGCTAGGCTTGATTTAAATCTCAGTAGTCTCGGGAATTTTATGTGACGTCTTTCCACCAACGGTTTTAAGACGATTCAAATGACTACCAATAATTGTTCACATAAATATGTGGTTCATCATTACAGCATTGCGTTCCCACTTGCCCTGAAGTACATGAAAAACCTGTGCAAACCCGAACAATAATATCTTTGCGCTGAAAATATCTCCAACTGAAAAATCCCATGATTGTCGACTGAACTTGCCTTCGGAAAACCCCAGAAAAATATGCCAACCTATTTTTGAAACTATCTGTACACGTGGAAAGCTTTTTAAAAAATTTCCACGGTGGAATTGATTTCGTGGTAAGCTTTGCACAAGCTTTGAATCTCTGTATCGTGACGCTAAGAAATCTTAGATATAGCCAACCTGTTTGTTTGGATCCGCTGGAAACTATAGTTTTCCAATCGAAAAGCTCCATTATTCGTGCAGAAGACCGCTCAGCTGACTGCGTCTTGGATTGGTATGCAAATTCAAGGCCGCCGAGTTTAAGAATGAAATGTTTTCCCACAACGAAACGTATTTTCAGATCATTCACCGCAAGCATAACCACTTTATGTATTCACGTTTGCTGGTGTATGTGAAAGCTCGATTGTATTTAAAGATAGTACAACCAGTGTGCCAATGCAAATTCATAGTAGACTCGAATGTAAACAGAGTAGGTGTGGAAATTTTGAGCGAATTGCAATGGAAATTGCTCATCATTGCAAAAGAGAATTGAGAGATGAATGTTAAAGTAATTAAGAGAATACAATTCTGAAAGTACCGTGAAGTCTACGCGTACGAACTGAAAGATAATTTTGATTATTTACGCTAAGCAGATAAGTATTGAATAACGCAAACCATTACTGCATTTATTGAAAAGCTGAGATATTTAAAAACTTCATCCTTGATGAAATATCAAAACATCTACTTCTGAAATGGCTTCTCCTTTCTTCTTTTTTCAGCAATTTCCTTGCATTTGTTCACATTTTTATGCTAGTTTGCATGAAATTTTTGAAAATTCGAACATTTAAAAAAATTTAATCAGTTTCTGACTAAGAAATTTTAGAACAGATCACAAATTGAAGGATCTGTTTTAAAATTCTCCAAATAATTTGGTTTCCATTTCGTTTCCAAGATGGTGATTCTAAACTGCCTTCTTTGAGACCTCTTTAAAAAATTTAACGGAAACCTGCTCATCAAATCCTTGTATAAATTCTTGGTACAAATGCAAACATTTTACATATCTACTTGTACGAAATCTTCTAACATATTTTTTTCTGAGTGATATTTCCATAAAAACTTATGTTTCAGGAAACAAACAGTTTTAAAAATAAAATTATTGTCAAGTATGTTAAGGCCAAGTTCAAATCATACAATTCCTATATCGAATCTTTGTGTGTGTTCAGATAGCACATTATTGCTAATAACTAGGGATGCATCCGATACTGATACCGATATATCGGCGATACTTCGGGTTTGCCGATATATCGGTATCGTCGATATTTTTATGGTCGACTCCGAGGAAGATGAGCCTTTGTCTACTCTGAGCTGTAATTCTCTCGAAGAAGAAGTCGAGAGATACCTAAAGTCTCCTAATATATCGAGAGATGCATCCGTTCCTTTTCTGGCACAGTGACGTCTTATACCCAAACTTGAAAAAATGGCGCAGAAGTACCTACTTTAGTTTCCAAATAAGTTCTGTCGCATCTGAGAGATTATTTCCCACCGCAGGTCTCATTCAAACAGACTTGCGAAATCGCATTTCTCCGCAAAATTCAAGAATACTTTGTTTTTTAAACAAATATTTTATCAATGTTAATTTCAATTATTAAAACTTCTAACTAATCTCAACCTGTCTATATGTTTTATATCAATTAAAAAATTAATCTCACTTGTGTTTTATTTATTACACCTTCAATTTTTAATTCAATAAGCGTATCGGTATCGGTGCCGGTATCGCCGATATTTTTATAAGAGTATCGGTATCGTATTGGCAAAATAGCGTATCGAGGCATCCCTACTAATAACTACATGAAACTTTGTGTGAAAGTTATTTGTACAATTAGCAGAATGTTAGCAGAACGTTCATCCAACATAATCCTTTACGAGGACATATTAGCGAGTTTACGCAAAAAATGTCGAGACTGAATTCTAATTTTTGTGTCAAAATATTTTAATAACAGTTTTCAGTAAAATATTATGGACGCCGAAAGTTTTGGAGAAATTTGTATACTGAAAAATAGCATATTTTCATATTTTTAAGTAAACCCTATATTTGGTCTTCTTGATCAAAAAGGGGCTATGTACTCATTCTAGAAACAACCGAATTGTTTCAAATTTTAAAATATTCCCATTCAATGGAATAGTTGCGATGGCTTTTGATATGTATCTTATTAGTATAAAATGAATTAGATATGCTTGGAAGTGACGTTATAGGACTATGAAGTAATACATTGTTCTTTAAGATGTGAAAAGTGGAAGTAAAATTTTCTGAAAATCATGTTTTCCTATTATTTATTAAATGCAAACCACTCAATGTGTGTGAATTTTATTGAAGCGTCTACAAATGAGTACTTTTTGCCATTTTCTATTACTATCTGAGATATGTCAGAGAATTTAATTTCCCAAATATCTACAAAAAGAACTATTCATTGCTTTTGGATCGGTGACAGTAACTCGATTTAAGTTTTGAATGTTAGTTTGAAACCATTTGAATGTTGATGAATTTTTTCTGTTCCTTTGCTTTTAATAAAATCGTATCAGATTGCCTTTAGGCGCTGAGGGCATACTATTAAATTAGGACAACTTAAATATACAGCTACGAGCTACGTTTTTTACTTGAAATTAATTGAATTTTATAGTAATAAAATTCAATTAATTTCATGTAAAAAACAAGATATATGCAAGCTCATCAATATTTGATAGTCATTCTAGTTTCATTAGCAGGTGACGTAAATCATACAATCAATCAGACCAAACAGAGTATTCCTTCTAGCTTCTGGACTTAGCGAAAACTTTTAAGAGATCATATTAGGAGCAAAGAATTAAGTCATGGATTCCAAAATTTCAGCTGACAGGAAGTTAGAAATTCTTCTTTAGATACAAACCTCCCACTAAGAATCTTTTTCGCTCAGTAATGTCTCGAAGAATTAGCTAACGAGGATGATCAGAGCGCATCATTCGGTTAGTCACATTTGTTATTTAATGGTAACGTGGTTATAGTTGCATTACTCATCAACGAAGAATGGCGTTTTTTTTGTTTTCATTAGACTTGTTTCTCATTTTAATTTTAGCTTGAATGAAGAAATTTATATTTTTAACTAAATTAATTTTGGACGAATCTCGCATTTGAAAATAACGATCAACTACTATCAGGTAGAAAGGATATACAATTGACTATAAATTCTGAATGGTTTGATTCATGGTGATATCCTCTAAGAATAAGAATGACTTATGCACGTTAAGTTAAATTAAATTATTAGGAGATAGAACTTCTCCGAACGTGACACACCTCTACCTACTTCTACACTCCTTCCATCGGAAGGACTCAGTTGGAGGGCTAAAGTGTTTTCGTTAATTTTTATTCTTCCAGCTTTCGTTTCCAGCCGGGGACTTCCTTGTAAGACGTCATGTCTATTCCCGCTCGAATGGCAATACATCATGCTAAATATTTTCGAAATTTCCACCTAATTTATGAGCTATTTCCGTTCCGAACAAAACATTCGCAGCCGAGCAATTGTAGCATTATTTTTAGGTTGGGTGCGACAGACGCCTTAATGGGCGCCCCTTGATTGCCGCCCGGCTGCAGCGTTCAATTAATGAATGACTGTTCGACTGGACCAAAATTGATACCCGGAATTTCAACCGAGTCATCTGGTTTATGTAATCCCGCGAGGCTTGGGTGGTACATGGCCACATCTTCCACGTCTAATTCATTTCTGCGAGACTCCGCCACATACGCATAGCATATCAAAGAGTGGCATCCGTAAACATGAATTGGCCCACTTTGCGGCTGATGTCGTTGGAGCTTGAGTCTTGGCTTGTGGCTTATGAAATTTTCTTTTCTGCAGACACCCAAACACCACGTGCTTACGGTAGCCGCCACGGTCTAACGGAACGCCGTCATCGTCATCACCGCGCCGGGATGAGTCCCCACGCAAGAGAATGCCATGATCTCATTGGATTCTGGGAAATTCCTCGCTTTTCTCGGTGAAAAGCGATGGGGCCAAAGGTGGCGCTGTTTGTGCTGAGCGCAGACGTCACACTTCCGATTGTATTAGATTTCGGCTAGAATTGATTCATCGCGCTCAGTCGACCGCAACGAAAAAAGCCAACAATTTAGGCTGGAATGAATGCAACGGATGAGATTGTCTACAATCCAGCGAGGGGGGTCTTAGTCATCCGTGATTCGGTGTCATTTGGCAAATAATGCTAATTAGATTAACTAAACCACGTTAAAGATTATTGAAAACATTGTTCTATCAGCATGATATGAAACAGTCTGGGAAATTGTCCAGATAGTCTAGATTATTTACTTCAGAAGTCATTTAGCAATGAAATCATCTTTAAATATTTTATAAAAAAGCCAAATTAAATTTAAACAAGCTGCGAGGTGCGACCCTTGAGGTCCACACGGTCAACTTCCCAGTAATATTTACATGAATATTAAAAATATTAAACACAAAAGAAATTATGAAAATACTACTACTTTAAATATTAATAATGAGAGGTACTCATAACCGTAATTGAAATGAGCTAATATCAATCTTATCATCTACTGTAGCGTTCATAGATTACGTTAGGCTTTTGTTGGGTGGGGTGTGGATTGGTTTGATTGACTATTCACGCGGATAAATCGGAGGGGGACGGGCTATAAAGCCTTTTTTACGTTATTTGTTATTTTTATATCGATGCTTGAAGGACAAAAGAGCGCTAGCAAAAATGAATGCATTCTTGTTATTACGTCCACTGAAGAGGTTTTCTCGCGAGGTGTCCATTTTAAATAATTTTTTTCAAAATTGCTATGACTTCGGCATAATCATTGAATTTGTGTTTTTTCACGAGCCGTTTATTAGGGTTTTTTTGGATCATGCAATTTTTTTTGCCTGTTTCTCTTCGAAAACTATTAGGAATGTATAAATTATATGAACATTAATTACTGAGCTGTGCAAATCAGGTTAAAATTTTATTTTTTATGAAAAAAACTCTAATTTTTCCCATCTGCCGTTTTCCCATTTAATAGAAGTTAAATGGAAAAAGCAGCAGAAAGGAGTTTTTTATAAAGTTAAAAACATAACAAAAAAGTTAACACACGTCGAATGACACCTCAATGATGCAAATATCATATATGGTTCGTGAGATATAGTGAATGATAAAAATGACCTTGAAAATCATGATGACTTTTAATGATTTGTTATTTTTAATTTCATTTTTTACGTAATCATGAAAAAAAAATTTGCTGGTTTTCTTACAAACACTATTTGTACTACATAAATTTTATATACATTAGTTACTGGGTGCTGCAAATCAGGTTGAAAACTTATTGTTTATGGGAAAAAACCTAATTTTTAGCACTTTTTTTATTAAATTAAAAAATGGTTGAAACGATTTTTTTAAAAATTTGATAGAATCACACAAATTTTAATACGCGTCGATTGACACCTTAATTATGCAAATCGTATGATTGGTTCCGGAGATATAACGCATGACAGAAATGACCTTCAAAGGGTCAAAACAACAAACCCCCCCGACCGAAGTGTCCCAAAAGCTAATCAGCTCTTAAGATTGCAAAGACGCTTCGATTGACACCTCAACGTAGTCAATGCGATTTTGTTTAAGTGAGTTATGCTCGTAGAAAAAACTGTGCACGAACGCACATACGTACGTACGCACATAGGCACCTACACCCACATACATACTTCTTTCTAAAAATACTTAAAATATACTCTATTGACCTTAAATCGTAAAGAAATGTTGAAAATTTCATTTCGCGGCGATTACAAGAACTTCCCATATACTGGGAAGTTAACAATAAACAATGACAGATGAAAATAGACTTACAGAACTTTGTGGTGTAGATTGCAACTTCAATACTATGAACCTTAGCAAAAAAAGGTCACTGCTTTGCACGCATTCAAATTCTGCGTGAATAAACGCGGATAACATAGAAATACAACGGCAACGCTGCACTAGAAGCGAACATACTCCTATTAACAAAAAAATGGCCGATAGGTCATCTACTACACGAATGTAGTAACGAGTTAAATCAGGAAATTTGAATCATGTGAATGTGAAGAAGTTCCGCAAAAACCCATATTAAAAAAAATCAAGTTAAAGAAAATAAACTTCTGAAAATGATGCCCTTCCATTTTATTATCCCAGTAATGATCTTCACGAAATCACAAAAGTCCCTTTAATTGCAAATAATATCATTACTATCTCTGATCGATTCCTGAACACATGCGTTTCTTCTGATAATGCACTAATTCGCAAACTAAAGCTATAATTCATACATTCGGTGAAACTTTCTGAAGAAACCAAACCATTTTCCGTAAGAATGCCATTATTTAAATTTAGGAGTAAGCTATTAAGTTAAATTATAAGTCATAGATTAAGTTTTATCATAGGTAAAAGACACTTATAGAAGGTTTTTTACCATTTTCCTTCTACCATCATTATATTATTAACTTCCCAGTATATGGGAAGTTCTTGTAATCGCCTCGAAAATCGAAATTGAAATTTTCAACTTTTCTTTACGTTTTGAGGTCTATAGAGTATATATGTGTTTTTAGAAAGGGAGATGTATGTGTGTGTGTGTTTACGTACGTACGTACGTACGTTCGTGGTCACTTTTTTCTACGAGCATAACTCACGCAAACAAAGTCCGATCGACTTTCTTGAGGTGCCAATCGAGGCGTCTTTGCAATCTTAAGAGCTGATTAGTTTTTGGAAAACTTCGGTCGGGGGGGTTTGCTGTTTTGGCCGTTTGAAGGTCATTTTTGTCATGCGTTATATCTCGCGAACCTAACGTACGATTTCCTCGAACAAGGTGTCACTCGACGCGTATTAACATTTATGTAATTCTATCAAGTTTTTAAAAAAAATCTTTGAGCCGTTTTTTAATTTTTAAAAAAAAGTGAAAAAAATTGTGTTTTTTTTTCAAAAACAATAAATTTTTAACCTTATTGTCAAGTCCAAGTAATCAATGTTTATATAATTTATATACTCCAAACAGTTTCTATGAAAACGCCATCAAAATTTTTTCTCATGATTACAAAAAAAATATCAAATAAAAAATAAAAAATCATTAACAGGCATCATGTTCTTCAAGGTAATTTCTGTCATGCGTTATATCTTGCGAACCAAACATAGAATTTGCATCGTTTAGGTGTCAATCGACGCGTATTAATATTTTTGTAAATCTGTCGCATTTTTAAAAAAATCGTTGTAGCCGTTTTTTAATGTAAGGAAAAAAGTGCAAAAAATTAGGTTTTTTCGATAAACAATAAATTTTTAACCTGATTTGCGAAATGTAGTAATCAATGTTTATAAAATTTATATACTCCAAACAATGTTTGTAAAAACATTATCAAAACTTTTTCTCATGATTACGTAAAAAATTAAATTAAAAATAAAAAATCATTAAAAGTCATCATGATTTTCAAGGTCATTTTTATCATTCACTATATCTCACGAACCAGATATAATATTTGCATCATTAAGGTGTCAGTTGACTTTAATTAGCATCTTTGTAAAGTTTTTAACATATTAAAAATTCGTTTCAGCCATTTTTTTAATTTAATAGAAGAAAATGCGAAAAATTATGGTTTTTTTTTCATAAAAAATATTTTTTAACTTGATTTGCACAGCACAGTGATACCAGTTTATAAAATTTATACAATCTTATCAATTTTTGAAGAGAAACCAGCAAAAAAAAATTCCATGATTATGAAACAACTAAATAAAAAATAAAAAATCATTCAAAGTTACCATGTAAAGAGGGTTCATACGAGTGCTATTACTTTATATCTTTTATTCTAAAAAAATTGTTGTAAATTCAATCAAATTTTTTAAATATTTGCATAATTTGATCAGATTTTTAATAGTTTTTATAGTCTTTTAATTAAAAAAAATTGCTTAAATTTTGAAAACCAACAAAATTTATCAACACCAAAAAGGCCCCCACCGATTGATCCGCGTGAATATTCAATCTGTCCTCATCGACCAAAAATCTTTCGTAATCAATGGACCCCCTCGTATGAATACCTCTCATTGTTTCAATGTTGTTGATTTTTGTGTAGATATTACTGGGAAGTTGACCGTGTGGACCTCAAGGGTCACAATTCGCTGCTTGTTTCATATCAGTCTATTTCGAAAGTATTTTCATATTTATAGTTGTAGGAGCCACCGCTCAAGTGCCTATTTAAATCCGTGTAAATATTTTGGCTGAATAAAAATTGAATTGAAACATTGTTCAACAATATGTTGATGTTGAACAATGTTTGTGATTAACCCTTCCGTCATGTTTGTTGACAAATACTTAATCTCACAAATATCAATCGGTTTCAAATCTAAACTTTGAGTTCACCTAACCTTAAATTTTTTTGTGATCCTCTTAGCAACCTTTTGCAGGTCATATCAGTATCTTGCTGGGAAACCCAAAGTTATGGTATGATCTAATCTGCAAAACGATGTGGGATAGAGTTCATTGTTACATTTTAACAAAACTGATCACACAATTTCATAGCAAACAAACCTTGTATGCCATCATGGTTTTCCCAACATTTTTGAAAATCTATTTTAGAAATATTTGACTAAACTTGAATGTCTAGTCAACTATATTGTTGTTCATCAGCGTCAAACAAATTGCTTTTTATTTCGCTGGCCCATAAAATACTACTACTACTACTACTAAATACTACTACTCTATTTCTTGTAACTTCTATGCTCAGACAAACTCACTTAAGTTTTACCGAGAAGTATAATACATAGTAGTATAGAACTTAGTATAACAAGTACAATGGTGGTCGGTATAACCTCCTTAAATATTGAGAAGTTGATATCAATTTGAAATTGATCTAATTTTAAAATTGTTGCTGGAAATACTGCTTTGATAAGAATACAAGAAACAACGATATTCTTATAACTAATAAACATAACAACATGTGTATTGTTTTGTTTGTTTGTTTTAATGGGTTATAAATAGGTACAGTGTAGGATGTGTTTAAAACCGTTTGAAACAGATTATATCGTGAATGAATAGTTGAAGTTGATGCATTTCCTATTGCATTGCACAATTGCCGTTTTGAAATGTGATATAAATCCTTCTTCCAACAAACTCTTCAAGTGGCCTAGTTGTATTAAATAATTTATAGGGTCCACTCGGCTATTTTTCATAGTGACTTCTCATTTTTCCATGCTGTTAAGGATTGTTAAAGTTGAAACTAGATCCATACATACAATGTATGTTTTAATTTTAATAATTAATGCAGTATTTTCATAACTTAAACATATAAAAGGTAATATAATTACCCCTTTTCTCATTTTTCCCAATTAAAATATCCCTATGTTAAAGTTAAATATTTATCATAGCCCGAAATACGCTCTTCCTCTTTATAACGCGGAAATCAACAACCCATACGCAAAACCTGGAAACAAGCCAAACATTTGTTGTTGACTTTAACAAAATGATCTAATTAACTTCAGCTGTTACAATAACACTGTTTACGCGAATGATTGAAAACATCCCCTAATAATTAATGCAAAATATTTGTTTGTGATCGGACGAATAGGCACATTTAACAAAAAAAATATCAACATATGGAAACTGAATCGAAAACCCCAATAGTTTAGACAATCATAAAATACAATTATGAATCGCAATTCATTTTGTAGCTTAGCAAATTATTTCAACTACGTAAACAACATTTTGATCAGTAAAGGTGCCTCTTATTAGGAATCAAATTGAAAATAATATCTTCACAGTTTAAAATTTAACACGTTTATTAGCAAACGCTGTTGAACCGAAAACAGATAAGGTGCTTAACAGTACTCTTGGAATAATTCAATACGAAATCATTAACATATTTCATTTATCATGCTTTTGAGTGCAAATTAGCACCTAAACCAGATGAAACCAAGAGCCAAGAACGTTATATAATATTTACCAAACACACCTTCATAACGGAATCACTGAGCTTTCAGCATTGTTCAGGGCTTATTTGAAAAGAAGTCATGCTGCGTAGGGTTTTGATAGTTTTTATAAAAGTTCACACTTTGTAATGATGATATCAACATCAGCAAAAATAAATACAAATATAACATACATAACATAACTTTGATGATCAGCGTATGTGAATTGAGCCTTAAAAACATTTTGTTTTTAGGGAAACGAAAAAGTCAACCTCCTATTGAATTTTAAGTAAATCCTAAATGAGCTCATCCATTATCTATGTTACCTGTAGAAAATGTTCTCATGCCAACGTTAGAACACCTCTGCTTCTTCTATGTGTGTCCACGAGATTTACCTTACATTGCTGATAAGAAAGCTTATTTTCCATCTTCGCCCGAGATTTTGTACGATTTGTCATGCCCCGCGAGGCGACGAAAATTCAATCTATCTAGTGGTGGATATCACAAAAAATTGTTTGTAAAAGTTCGGCAATCAAGCCTTCAATATTGTGGATGCCATCATGGTCTTGTTATTTTGCAGACCTTAAAGAATGTGTAACGTCACGACCGTTGGGGTTTGTACACAACAGTGGTGACGTCGATGCTATTTACCGACCACGTGATTCATGTGTGTAGCGAAGCATGTTTAAATGGTGATGCAGAACGTATTGAGTAACAAGCATTTAACCATACTACCACATATCGGAAATGGAAGTGACTGATACTACAATTCTTTATATCTTTGAATAATTGAATAGTATGACGATTGGGAACGTTTTCATTTGTAAAATTTTTTTTCGAAGATTCAATTCATAGTAATGATGAATTACAAACTTGTTTAAAAAAAATCCCCATCTGGTTCGGTTAGATCAGTCTGATATCTTTCGTCAATTCAATGTGGTATGATGATTTTCTCTGGAATGAATTGATAGTAGAAATATGAGAAGATTGAATTTATCTTCTATAGCATTTTGAAAGAGACATTCTGAGTTATTTTAACCATCAAAATAAAAAAGTATTAGCAATAATACGAAATATAATAATAATAATATTGAAAACAATTAAAATGATTATCTTCTATATGCTCTTCGGAAATTTTATAACTATATGAGGTTGTATTAGGGATATAGATCTTTTGAAAAGAATATTTGTCATTGTGACCTTTAAATTTCGTTTTCACTCTGCCATTATGTTTAATTTACTTTGGAAAATTCCCATGCAAAGACTACCATCTAAACAACGTCTCGAAATAGTGAAATTTTATTTCCAAGTTTCGCATTCTGAATGCCAAACTCATAGAGCACTTCGTCAAATTTATGGTACTTATCCATCATCCAATTTATGGTGGTCCAACTGAGCAGTTCATTGCAATACGATGGATTTATGGATGGATTTATATCCACGTAAACTCTATTCGACAATGTTCATGCAAAACGAGCTCATGCAGTGCGTACCGAGACAGCTACAGCTTCTATAGAGGGTATTGTGACTGAGGATCCAAATTTATCGGTAGGACGCCGTTCTCAAGAACTTGGCCTCTGTTGGCCCACTTCATGGAAACTTTTCTTGGACAAACGCCATAGAATTAACTAGTATCGCGATTGAACTATCGTTTGCATCGTACGTTTGGTGAATCGCCTGAAAATGAGGTGGAAAGTCAACCGTATTTTTACCGTCAAATCGTTTTAAGCGATGATGCTCATTTCTGGCTTAATGGGTTCGTAAATAAGCAAAATTGCTTCTTTTTGGTGTGCGGCTAATCCTCAAGAGACTTTGGAAGTCCCATTACATCCCGAAAATGTCACTGTACGGTTTGGATGCTAGCGGCATAATTGGTCCCTTCTTTTTCAAATCTGAAGACGGAACTAACGTTACGGCTAATAACAAATGAATCGAAACTTTTTCATTCCCAAGATCAATTTCAATCATTTGAGGGGCAAATGGTTCCAACATGATGACGAAAAATTCCATAAAACGAATGAAACCGTTACTTTATTGGGCCAAACCTTTGGTGAACTAAGCATCCCAAGAAATTGACCTGTGAACTGGTTGCTCTGATCATGTGATTTGAGTTCGTTTGACTACGTCTTGTAAGAATACGTCAAATCATTTGTTTATGCTGATAAATCAGCAATCATTGAAGACTTCGATGCCAACATTATAATTTTATTGGCGAAATAAGGCCGATTATGCTGGAGAAAGTGGTGCTAAATCGGACCGACAGGATAGCTGTCCAAAGACGCAGTCCTAGTAGTCATATGCCAAGAATTATTTCAAAACGCTAAACGCCTTGAAATTTGTGAGCTCATAAAGTCTCAAATTTGGCCATTTTAACAATTTACTTATGTTTTATTGGTTTGAAATGTTCTATGCTTCTAAAAGGACACCCAATATTTTCTCAGTAGTGATGAAGCTTAAATTGATAGTCTTTACATTTCTCAACTTTGAAGTCAAACAGTCGTTTCCAATGTTCAAATATGCTACGTGTGTTATTTGAAAACGGGTCTATTTTTCATTGTATTCATTGATGCAAAAATATTCGAATCACAACTCGAAAAGTCAAACTTGTTCAGACAGAACTAAGATATATTATTTCAATACTTACTAAGTTACATTGCCAGCATGACTCAAAGCATCAATATTTACCGTGATTCAAAAGAGAATCGCTCTTGGTTTGTAGTGATGTATAAGCACAGTTTGTATATCCTTAAGACAGGGTTGTAATTTCTTCACTATAAACAAGGTAAAAAAATAGTGTATATATTTTTGAAAAATTAATTATTTCCGGTAAATATCTACGCTAGATAATTTAAGAGATTGAACCTGATCATAAATTTGGGCAAATATATTCTTCTTTGCTTATCATTTTTTCAAAGCGCAGTTTTGACGGTTTGGAACATTTTGCGTCCATCTGATGAAAATCAAAAATTAACAAAAATTATCATTGGGGACTTTCTTCATCGTGGAAGTAATTGGCTAATAAAGTTTATGAAATTTCATCTTGTGAAAAAATAATTTAAACACTTCACGCCGTACTATGATATACACATTTTGTTTATCCCAACATTTAAGTTGTTGTATTTGATGGGATTTTGTAGACTCTGGGACAGCGCTGGTTCAGAATACTGCTGCTGCAAAATAAACTTTCTTGTAAAGCCGTCTCTTGATCGTATACATAGAATAGATCGGACCATCAGCTTCAACTTTATACGTCTTTCCTCAAAAGTAAATATTTCAAATCGGTGACCACGATTGCTTAAATCTACAGAATGGATTCACTTCGAATGCGGCCGGTATTTTATCTATTTATCTAAATACTTATTTAATAATTTTTTCTATCGTTTCGTCTTCATTATGATACAAACAGTCGGAATTTTTTTAGAAAAACGTTAATTTTTCTTTCAAAATAGTTGGCTTTTAATAAGAATCAATCATTCGTACACTCCGCATCAAAACGATATGACACCCCTGAAATTTTCCCATTTCTCAAAACCGATAAATATAGAAAAAACTTTTATTGTGGATCATAAAGTACATGCAAAGAATGTTCAGAATGTTTAACGTAATGGCCACTTCAACTAATATTCTAGAAATTTTTCGTATTTACCTGAAAAAAGGGGCTTCAAAAAGAAAGGACAGAGTATATAAATCGGCAGTTGCAAGCGTTTCGTGCAAGAAGTGAATTTGAAATTTGTTTAGTGTTTACGGGTTTACTGAAACAAAGGTCGTTTCGTAAAAATTTCGATATTTTTTCAGTACGGACTAGTGGATTGTGTTGCAAAAGTGGATCGCGGTAAAAAACTAAGTTAAAGTGAAATAAAACTGATTTTAAATCTGAAAAATGAGAGTTTTAGTGTCGCAAAAATCGCGAAAATTATAAAACGAAGCCGAAATGTAGTAATTAATTTACTAAAAGATTCTGAAAAAAGATCTAGTGCACTAATTCATCGTGAAAACCGGTTGATAATACGAGTAGCGTCAAACTCAACAGCAACAGCGAGACAAATTGCGAAAAAAGCTGGTGTGAACACAAACATTTTAAATGTCCAACGTCTTTTGAAAAACACACCCACTATTCAACGAAGAAAACTTCTTAGAAAACCACCGCTAACAAAAAAGCATATTAATGGACGTTTGAAATTCGCTCGAGAACATGTAAGGTGGAAGAAAAGATGGGAGAATGTGATCTTTACGGATGAGAAAAGATTCACCTTAAATGGAACCGACTGTTGTTCATATTATTTTCATGATTTAAGGAAGGATCGCCTTTTTCAACTTCGCAGACAAATGAGTGCTTAAGGTGGGATCGGATACAAAGAGAAAACTGAAATCTGCTTTGTGGATGGAAAAATGAAAAGTCCGCATTATATAAAATTAATGGAATAACAAATCAGGACACATGTTACAAGGATTTATAAAGAGGATTTTGCCCTCCAACAGGATAATGCAGCAGTGCATACTGCGCGTATTGTAAAGGAATACTGTTCCTCCAAAAATATTAAGATTTTACCATGGCCAGCTATATCTCCAGATTTAAATGTTATAGAGAATGCTTTGGGTCAACTATCCCGTGCTGTATATCGGGGCAATAAACAGTTCAATTCAATCCAGGAACTAAAGGCATACAAGAAGCTTGGAAGCAAATATCGCAGAAATATCTGAAAAATTTATATAAATCTCTACCAAATCGAATGATAACTGTTTTAGCAAGACAAGGAAAGGCAACATATTATTAAAGCATAAAATAATATAATTAAATTTATCTGTAAATACAGATTTTTTAAATACCTTCAGCTGTCCTATCTTTTTGATGCATCCTTTTTGCAGGTAAATACGAAAAGTTCCTAGAATATTCGTTGAAGGGGCCATTACGTTAAACATTCTGAATATTCCTCGCATTTACTTTATGACCCACAATAAAAAAAATTTCTATCTCTTATCGGTTTTGAGAAATGGGAAAATTTCAGGGGTGTCTTATCATTTTGATGCGGAGTGTATATTTTTTTAACCATTCTAATTAATAAAGACTATTTTTTAGTTTCACCAAATTTGAATTAATGGTCACTGAAAATCACCGAAAATCTATTTATCTTTTCCGAATAATTTGTGAAATTGCATGTAAGTGTTTTATTGCAAAGTAAAAATATACTAAAAGTAACAAAGTCAATTGAACAAAGAATTGTTTTCAAAACATTCTTTTTCTACCGCATTATTAATAACCTCGCAATGAATCTTCTGAATTTAAAACGGGGAGAAAATGTGGTCGCTGTGGTGAAATCCTGGAACTTACTGGCAAACATTCAAGTCTTCTGGCTATGAGGGATTGAATGAGCAATGTTTCCTCGTCAAAAATAAAGCCGCATTTTTTTAGTTTAAACCATGACAATTTGTGACGGATTGCAACATCGAAACAGACAAAACTTTTTTATTTATGGGAAAATTTCTGATTAAGATACCTTTCTATAATTCTTTATCTTCCAGATGACTATATATGAGTGTTGTTTTCTCAGCCTTTCGATGGTATTACATCTTGTAGATGCTATTACTGTTTTCACTCTCGCAGCAAAACCTTATAACTATTTGGCCATCCAAACATGTTTGCGAGAGCTACCTACGTAAATTTAAACAGTTTGGATAAGTATCTACGTTATTAACAGCACGTGCAACTCATGTTCGGGAATTATCAGTGAGTAACTATTCTGCTTCTATTTGGTCAACATGACTCCAGCAAACTGTGTATGCATTAGAATCGTAAAAAGTCTAATTGACATGAATAATTATGTACCACAAGTGTTCACCGGAAAACACCATCATTTCCTAGCTATTGTACCTTCAATTTGTGAGGGCAAACACAACTGCAAGTTTTGATAAGATACCAGAGAAGGTTGCGCCCGTGATTTAATTGAATATGTCATCATTTCAAATATACCGTGATTTGTTGGTAATGCGACGTCTTTACGTTACAAGCGTCATCATTTGCATAAAAACCACGATCAATGTTATTTTAGTGTTCACCTAGTAAGTGGAAAATTTGGTGAAGAATATGAATATAGTTGGAGCGTGATAGGATGTTTGCCATTTACCGAACAGTAATGAAGTTAAGTGATAAACATATTCACGAATTAATAATGGTTCTGGGTATGACTTGAAATTTAGCCTAGCCAGTTTAAGTGTACACATTGAAATTGTTTACTGGACTTCCCAAGAGGTCTTACCAACGTCATTCTGGCTACGTAGAATATGACTGAGGCAAATAAAAATTTCACTCACCTTTGTGGTGTTTGCTGACTGAATAATCTTCAAACGAACATTTCAAATCATTCCTTCGGGCTGTAATTTGAAAAACTAAGTTTCGCTTCACTACCAAAAGAAAAAAACTCCACGAGTTATAAAACTTTGCAAAAAATATTAATACCATTTATGCAAGGAGCGTTAGGCTTTTAATAATTAAATATAGTTGCGAATAAGTTTGGATTTGTGAAGTTCCTTAATTTGCTCGGCTTATTTCAATTATTTTACCCAGTCAATTTTAAAGTATGTTGGTTTAAAGGTAGCTCTTTTTCTTAAACGATAGGATGAATCAATTGCTGCATAAAATAAATGTAAAATACAACTTAAAAAACTTGAAATGACTAGCCACCAATACTATTTCTTCAGAGGAATTTACATGCCTATCATCCATAATTATACTAGTTTCCACCAAAAACTTAAGAATCGTCAATTTTGATGTATTTTTGTTATATATTCCTCATTTTTCTTTTATTTTAAGAGGAAAATATTTCTACATGTATGCATTTTTCTTAAAAGTTCGGGCAGTTTCTGCGGTTTTCTAGTATTTTTTATTTGGCAGCAACTTAAAAAATGAGAAAAAATTTGTAGTTTTAACTTTCGAGTTTTTCCTTGAGTGAACATTGAATATAATAAAAACAAGCAGCGAGATGCGACCCTTGAGGTCCAAACGGTCAACTACCCAGTAATATTTAAATAAATATTAAAAATATTAAACACAAAAATATTTATGAAAATAATACTACTTTAAATAATAATAATGAGAAGTATTCATAAAAGTAATTGATTCAATTGGTCTTGAAAATCATTAAATATGCAGGTAATAATCAGTTTAATTGCTTGTAAAAAGTAAAACATATTACAAAAGATAATGGAGGAAGTAAATGAAATCTTACGAACACTAAAGAATAAATCTTCTAAAACCTGCAATTTTTTGTTTGATGAAAGCTTATTAAAGCGTATGATGTTGCAAAGTATTGACTACAAATCATTTTACCCTTCAAAGCGTTGATTACCATAAATGCAAAAGTGATTGAAATTTTGTTGGTTTTCAAAATTTAAATAGTTTTTTTATTAAAATTAAAACACTGTGAAAACTATTTAAAATCTGCTCCAATTTTGCAAATATGAACTTTGATTGAATTGACAACCAAGTCTTTAGAATAAAAGATATAAAGTAATATCATCCGTTTGAAACCTTTTTACATGGTAATTTTGAATGATTTTTTTATTTTTTATTTAGTTTTTTTTTCCAGAGTCATGCAATTTTTTTTTGCTGGTTTCTCTTCAAAAACTGAGAGGAATAAATAAATTTTATAAACATTTATTACTGAGCTGTGCAATTCAGGTTAAAAATTTATTTTTTATAAAAAACCCTATTTTTCGCATTTTTTTAATAAATTAAAAAAACGGCTGAAACGATTCTTTTACAAAGATTTCAACATCACAAAAATGATAATACTCGTCGATTGATACCTTAAGGACGAAAAATCATAATTAGCTCGTGAGATATAGTGAATGATAAAAATGACCTTCAAAATCATGATGACTTTTAATAATTTTTGTATTTTTAATTGAATTTTTTACGTAATCATGAGAAAAACTTTTGATGGTGTTTTACAAATACTATTCGGAGTTTATAAATTTTTTAAACATTGATTACTGGGTTACGCAAATTAGGTTAAAAATTTATTGTTTATGAAAAAAACCTAATTTTTTCCACTTTTTTTCCTTAAATTAAAAAACGGCTCCAACGTTTTTCTTCTTCAAAATTTGATAGATTCACACAAATGTTAATATGCGTCGATTGACATCCTAATAATGTAAATCGTATGTTTGGTTCGCGAGATATAATGCATGACAGAAATGACCTTCAAAGTGTCCCAAAAACTAATCAGCTCTTAAAATTGCAAAGACGTTTCGATTGGCACCTTAACGAAGTCGATAGGACTTTGTTTACGTGAGTTATGCTCGTAGAAAAAACTGTCCACGAACGTACACACGTACACACACTCCCTTTCTGAAAACAGTTTATATATATACTCTATAGACCTCAAAACGTAAAGAAATGTTGAAGATTTCAATTTCGGGTTTCGAGGCGATTACAAGAACTTCCCATATACTGGGAAGTTAAAAATGTTTTCATTGCTTAGCAATTCTTGACATAGGTGCCATTTTATCCAATACTGCGTAGTTTTCTGAGGCGGCCGAAAACAATTTAATGGACATTTCCTGCACCTACTATCGATTTTAATTGAATGTCCTAAATCGATTCAGTAAATTGACTTGCTGTCATTATTTTTAACTGCAAAAAACTGCGGTTTTCTTAGATTATTGGATGAAACGAATTTCCCGTATTCATTAGTTAATCTTCTTTACCAGTTTCGAGTTTTTTGTTTGCATATATGTATTTATGTTCCTTGCGTTTGATTACTTTTTCCTTCTTTTCCACGGTGCATTCAAACGATAATAAGTGACCAAACAAATTTACTAAACGCAAATTTCTTTTGAGGAAATACCGGAAGCTTCACCATCACCACTAGATCCTTCCAGTGGTAAAAATAACTTAACTCGGTGTTTAGAAGGACCTATTTATTTTATTTTAAGCAAAATTGCGTCTCACTCAATATTCGCAAATAGAAACCAATATTTTTTTCGACGCTTACTATAGTATTTTAAAAATATTTTTGAAGTCATATTTGGACGCATGAGAGTCTAAAGAATTTTTCGAATTAATGAAGGTTTTTGTCTCGGCCAAGAATATCAATAACGCATACATACAACGGTATCAATCGGCAGAATTAAATGTTCCTTAATCTTTCAAAACTACGCAGCAAAATCTCGGATCGCTTGCAATTTCCCTTATTTTCGAAAATTTTAGAAGTGATACAGAGAACGATGTATTTTCTTATCATCCTCGGTAATATCTAACAAGCGTTTTTGTTTTGATATAGTTGCCGATAAAACAAGATTTAAAGTTGTTTTATTTGAAAACTTGGCAAATTTTCACAGAATAATTTGCATTTTCGACTCTAATTGACTTTGAACAGTTCTATGTATATTTACACTAATCCACACCCAGGTCACAAAAGTTTACCAACTTAACTGCGAAGGTTGAATTCCACCCCGACTAATCCTGTATCGACCTCCGATATCCTCATATGAGTAAGTCATCGCATGCAATATGTACTTTCGCTCTAACACGTTTCCACTAAAAATACCCAGCTTTGTGATAATGACAAAGTGCGTTTTAGTGCACTAAATCTATTTTCCAGGTGTCTTGGATCACGTACACCATATCCAAAATCCATGGGGCCGTAGGCATACGCAGCGGTGCCCTCTAAAACCACTTCCAAAACAAGACAAGGTCAAGGCCTGGGAATTAATCAAAAAGCCATTTCGAAGCCCACCACCCCACACCGGACATACTGCAAGCGCAGACCCACTCTCGGACCTTCTGTTCGTTGACCTACAATCGCGGAACTATCTGTGTATCTTTTTGTTAGGAGCTTTCTGCCTGTTATTGTTGCTAGACAGGTGGAAGGGGAAATCTATGCACATACATACATCTTTGAGATAAAATGCTAAATATAGATTGGTGAATGTTGCATGTTTTGATTTGTAAGCTATTTTTGAAAGTGATGCCATGATTTATGAAGTGGAATCAGAATAAAGTTTTGTTTTCAACTTACGTGCTTTCATCTGGTCTGCCAAGAAGAATTTACGGAAAGGGAACAGAAATGCAAAGTATCATTTTCATATGGTCGTCCTATGCTTTATCTGCATTAAAATGATAAAATTAATTTAAGTTCCATTTATTCCTTACAACACGTCTATTTTCAAGAAGAGATGAGATCAGTTTGTGTTGTTTTGATTAGGTCGTCTACTTTATTGTGATATATGAAAAATATGAAACCCAAATAAAACGATTTTTTCCCGGCTGGAAGCGGAAGCAGATGCAGACAGAAAAACTGAAATATCATTTCTTCCACAATGTGACTAGCTTCGTATCTAATACTTATTACGCTGTAAAATAAAAAATATATAGTAAATTTCACCATTTTCCTAAAATCGTACATACGTTTGCTCATCCTTAGGCTAGTATAACATAAGTATTTCAAAACTGACTCATGCCATCAAAAATATTTTAGTATAGATGGGCCAGGAGTTTATGAACCAACTGAAAGAACTTATATACTGGCTACCGCATTTTTTGTTAAAAAAATTGAATGAAGTAACGAACGAGAAAAGTGATGAACGATACAATTAATTTGAGAAGGCGGAGTATGTAAATGGAAAGCATGATGTCTCAACCGAATCACCTGTTACGAATAGATGTTTTTTTTATTTTAGGACAAATGTTGATAAATTTATAGTTATGAGAACCTGAACCTGTGCTTGAAATACCAGCCAAACCTTACAAAGAATCCATTAGCATTAAACAACACGCAGATTCTGATTAAGTTACTCTTAGGGGGTTTGAGTTTAAGCGAATTGCAAGAGAATGGCAACTACATACAAAGGAACCAAAAATTAAAAGAGCGACAGCCATAACTTGCTCTGTGTCAGATTCAACGAAATCATGGAAAGCAAAACAGAACTGAATGTAGATATACATTTTAGTTTTGAATTAAAAATGGAATTTATCCTACCACAGTGGAGAACTTGGCACATTTTTTCAACTTCAATCAAAGCAAGCTGAATAAATTTTCTCCAACACAGGTTACCAACCGTGAATCTAATCATAATTGTCATAGCAATTATAGTGGTTTTATTTGAGGCCCCAGAGTGTCAATTTGGAGAACGCTTCTGTGAAGCAGCTTTGGTCGAAATCGCATACACGTGGCCGACCCATACTCAAGCTATGGAGCGAAATTGACTTTGATTGGAGATTGAAAGTTAATGCCTATTTTAGAACGGATACTTTCATACTACTTTTCCTTTAGATTGATAGAATATTCAAGCGGATCAATCGGAGGGGCTGTTCCAAAGCCTTTTCTACGCAATTTATTATTTTCATATCGACACTTGAAAGACAAAAGGGCGCTAACGAAAATGAATTCAGTTTTTGTTATTACGCCGACTCAAGAAATTTTGTCCAGTGATGATCATTTTGTATAGTTCAAAATTTCCATGACTTCGGCATAATCACTGAATTTGTATTTTCTTACGATTTTACATCAATGAGACTAATAGCTATTTCTTATTTTCAGTTAGTCTTGATAACCATTGAATATGCAGTCAATAATCGGTTTAATTACATGTAAACACGATACTATATGTATATATGAAAGCTTTTTAAAGCATATGATCTTGCAAAGTATTGACTACAAAACATTTTACCATTCAAAGCGTTGATTACCACAAATGCAAATTTGATTCAATTTTTTTGGTTTCCAAGATTTATGCAGTTTTTTTATTAAAATTAAGAAACTGTGAAAACTGTGAAAATCTGCTCAATTTAGCAAATATTAATAAACGTTGTTGACTTTACAACAATGTCTTTAGAATAAAAATTATAAAGTGATATCATTCGTATGAACCCTTTTTACATGGTAACTTTGAATGAATTTTTATTTTGATTTTTTTTATAATCATGGGAAAAAGTTTTGCTGATTTCTCTTCAAAGATTGATAAGAATGTATAAATTTTATAAACATTTATCACTGTGTTGTGCAAAGCAGGTTAAAAATTTCATTTTTATGGAAAAAACCCCTAATTTTTCGCATTTTCTTTTATTAAACTTAAAAATGGCTGAAACGATTTTTTTATAAAATAAAAACATTCTAAAAATGTTAATACACGTCTATTGACACCTTAATGATGCATTCGATTCGAGAGATATAGTGAATGACGTAAATGACGTTGAAAGCATGATGACTTTTAATGATTTTTTAATTTTTATTTAATTTTTTTTGTAATCATGAGATAAAGATTTGCCGGTTGTTTTACGAAAACTGTTTGGAGTTTATGAATTTTATAAACATTGATTACTGTGTTTTGCAAATCAGGTGAAAAATTTATTGTTTATGGAAAAAACCTAATTTTTTGCACTGTTTTTAATAAATTGAAAAACGGCTCGAAATTTTTTTCAAAAATTTGATAGAATCATATAATTGTCAATACGCGTCGATTGGCACCTTGAACATGCAAATTGTATGTTTGATTCGCGAGATATAGCGCATGACAGAAATGACCTTCAAAGGGGCAAAACAACAATCTCCCCCCCGGACCGAAATGTCCTAAAAACTAATCAGCTCTTAAGACTGGAGAGATACGATACGATACGACTTTGTTTACGTGAGCAATGCTCGTAGAAAAAACGGTCCACGAATGTACGTACGTACACACACACATACATCTCATTTTCCAAAAACACTTTAAGTATACTCTAAAGACGTCAAAACGTAAAGAAATGTTGAAAATTTCGATTTCAATTTCGATTTTCGAAACGATTACAAGTACTTCCCATATACTGGGAAGTTAATAAAAAGTATTACAAATGATGATGTAGGAAATAATTGTAATCTTACGAACATTGAAGAACTAAACTACTAAAAACTACAATTTGTTATTTCATGATAACCTTTTGAAGCATATGATCTTGTAAAGCATTGATTACAAAACAGTTTACCATTCAATGCGTTGATTACCACAAATGCCAATTTGACTGAAAAATGAATTATATATTTTTTCAAATTTAAGCAATTTTTTTTTATTAAAATAAGAACACGGTACTGTGAAAACTATTGAAAATCTGGTCAAGCTTTACAAATATCATAAACTTTGATTGGAAAATGTGAAAAGACTATGCTGAAACAGTTTGCAAAGAAATTATTCAGAAAAATCATAAAATCATTGATTTTCAAGAATCACATTTGGTTTGCAGTAGATGTAACAAGTAATGTACATATGTTGAAGATAAATAGCAAATCCTTATTATCAGTGTTCTCGATGAAGAAACCTCTACCAAACGATTGTTCATACATTCAAAGAAGTTGCAAGCACCAAATGATATAACCGATTCATGGATTCTCTTTTTGCACGCAAACTAGTTTTGTATGACAATTTTTTTGACGGTTTCTAATGCAGCGCCATTCAAGGAGCAATCAGCCTCAAATCTCAAAATTTTCTGCGAAAATTTTATTCATTGCACTTGTATGGAATAAACCGCGTCGCTGAAATTATTCGATTGTAATTTTCCAAGCTAATGAGCCTCTCCAAGGATACAAATATTTAAAGATGAAGTACCCAACACACCGTTACCACCCAACCAGATGGAAAACTAGGTTAAATACGTATTCTTTGTTTTCAAGTTGAAGCAAATAAAGTTGCAAAAGACTTCCAAAACGCTTTAAAAAGAAACGAATCGCAGCAAAATTTTCCGTTTATTAAAAGTAAGTACTATTTTGAACGCGAAAACATTAAGTGCCTTGAGAAGTAGCAATAGACAATAGTCAAGTCAGTTCAAATAGTAAAGAATTTCCAAAAATGTATCAAACTAAACCCTAATAGCATTGGTCAGGTAGTGAATACAAGGTTAATAACTCCGTCCAAAAATGAAGGGTTTCAATCATTATCTCGTATCACTTCTGTATTAGAAGGAAACGTTTGGAATTTCACAATGAATCCAAAGATTAATTATGCACAATAACAAGTGCTGATGTTGAAGGCAGCTTTTCGTATTATACCGAGATACTGAGTGAATGGCGATAAAATTTTAAAATGCAGGACAAAGAGCATTATTAATTAATCAGGAATAATCCTATGATTAAGTCGACAACTGCACTATGATTTTCATGAAATAATGAGGTGTGTCGAAACAAAATTCTTGACTTAAATTCTATTGATTAAAAAGATTTCTTGTATTGTTCTTTTAAAACGTTATTTTTATTTTGAGTTTTTTCTTTATACATACGTATTTCGTCTTTTCGGATCTTACTTATTTTCATCCATATTTTGGAGTATGTCATTGGAGCTCTCCACACTGTTTCTCGTTCCGCTTCCTGTGTGAAGAGTGTTGTTAGTTTATTTCTCTTAAACTTACCTATTTTCTTTTTGATGATGCATACAATTTCAGATTCTCGATATCCATTTATTCTGGCTGTTTCCAAAATGTATGTCTTCTCTCTTTCGAACCTATCTTCCGTTAACGGGACAGAAATCATTCTGTGTATATAAGAGTTGTAGGCTGCCATCTTCTGTTGATATGGGTGGTGTGACGATGAAGGGATGGTCCTTTGTGTGTTCCTGGGTTTTCTGTATAAATAATATGTCAAACTCCAATATCCTGCCCTTTCTAATCACCTTCAAATCCAGGAAAGCTAGCTCGTGGTAGATTCTACCTCGTGTGTGAAAGTAATTTTGTTATGGATCATGTTTATCTCCGTCAGAGTTTCGTCCAGCTTTCCCCTCTCAACTACTTCAAAGATGTGGTCAACATAACGAAGCCAAATTCTCGGGAGTATTCCTTTTTGCTCGATTTTTTCTCTCGGGCACAGACAGGAAGGATAAACACGAGAAAAGTGGTATTTATAGGATAGCCTGTTCGGATTGCAATAAAACGTACATCGGACAAACAAAGCGATCGGTGAGGACGAGATTCAACGAACACATACGAGAAGCACAACTAGGCAGATACAAGAAAACGGAAACGTTAAAATCCACAGTGCTAGACACATCAAAAGTGAAGGACACAACATATTATGGGATGACCTCGAACTATTGAAGTAGGTAGCAGGTACAAGTAGACTAGACGCATATGAGTCGATGTGGAACTGAGGCAGCCGGAAAAACTGAGGTTGAACGAGGACACGGGGAATTGTCAGTCTACCCTTTTAAGGCTAATTACCTAAAACTTACCAATTAAGTTATCCTTTTGTGAAATAGTTAGGAGATATATTTATTCGTGGGTTTTGTAATAGCTTCTAATTTTCAATATAAAAGTTAGGGGTTTCCTTGTACAAAGTTAGTTTATACAATGAAGAAGGGTGAACAATAACTCCCGAAATACGTATATGGAAAAAACTCACAACAAAAATAAGGTTTTGAAGGAACAATACCAGAAATCTTTTTAATCAATTGTGCGAACGTTAAACATCTGAGGTCTGGAAAATATTAAATTCAATATATTTTGGTTTCTGGTAAGACTGTCAAATATCACTAAGGGGTTTGTGATACTTCCTTTAGCATCCAGACTTTCCACTTTAATAGCTTTATTCCAACTCTTTCTCGAGCAGACTGAGCTTTTTAAGTGATATTTCATACATTTTTGCCCGCTTTAAATTCGAGTTCCATTCATTAACAATAGCTGAATTAATCTTCGCATACAGTCGATGAAATTCGCGTTCTCTTCAATGGTCAGTCTCTTCAGTGGGCACTTTTCATCAGCCCCATCGACGTTGAACGAAGGCTGTTTCCGTTGAGTTAGGAAATCAAAACTATTATTCTTCAATTTCGGACTAAGTGGCCGTTTTCAGGTCGCTTTGCCACTGCAAATGGTCGTGGGAATTTGCGCCCGCAAGCGGTTGAACTTGAACAGCCTTCACACTGGCATTGCGGTAGGTCAGTCCCACAGACTCGCGCCCGGCGTCGCCGATACGCGGCCGTTAAGTGGTTCACACATCACACGCGACCGATTAAGTAATCGCCGGTGCGGTGGGGGGTGTCGGCGAGCGTGGCAGGCAGCCGGCCGCGACGATGTGTGTCGTATGTGCGAATAAATGTCACCCAACTCGACGACTTTGTTTGGATACAATTCCAATCGCGAATTAGCCCCGAATCAGCGATAACTAATTGGCATTTAGTAGTGCGCTCGCCGGCTGATAGCGCTCCGTGCAGGGAGGCATTACGTCTTGTAATTACTGAGATAAGCAAATTAGCGACAACCATTGTCGCGTAATTCGATAAGGGGGTGTTAATTGTTTGCCGCCGCTTTGTTGCAGTGGAGAAGTTCTTGGCACGGCAATTGTTTTGACGTGAATGTCCACTCGACGAGAAAAATGCATTGGGAAGTTGCGGCCGAGGGTCATCGGAACTAGAAGATGAAGCACTCGAAGATCTTAGGTTTCAGCTAGTGAAAACTTTCAGACAGCCAGCGTGGATAACTGCTCGAGCCAACTCTATCTGCATCAGCAATTTGTGAAGTGGTGAATGAACAACCTGGAATCTAGAATGCACACCCAATTGGAGTCCTAGCATTGTATTATTACGAAAAAATGCACCTCTTTCCGTGGAGAGCCTTGTAGAATTACTCCCTCAATCAATTCTTCAAACAAGAGGAATCAACTTGTCAAACTCATTTCAATGCAAATCCTATTCTTTACAACTTTATCTTTCAATAAGCATATTCTACCACTGATCCTTGCAGTCGAGGTGAGCTAGGTCAAGAAACTGTGCTGCTGAGATGGTTGCAAGGACACTTCTCATGGAAGAGTGCCGCAGTTATCCAATTACCAAATCTAAGAAACTATTAATTCAAAATTTATTCATGGAAGCAGAATTAAAAAACTCAATTAACAGTCGATGATTACCAAACTCTAGAGGTCGCCCATTATTTTTTTCCAAAGATTTGTAGCATAACGAGTTAGAAGTAGGTCATAAAGTTACTTAACTAGCTCGGCTAATACGAATGTCTTAGGTGTCACGTGTCTCCAAATCCTGTTAGCATGTTCTAAAATTATTAAATTAAATTAAATACGACGCACATGTTGAAAAATAATCAAGTTTCAACTAACATTCCTTAAAATAATGATATACATAATACGTACTCCAAAAATTGAAATTGAAATTGAAATTTTCACCATAACTTTACATTTTACTGGCTTTTGAGTATATTTAAAGTGTTTGTGGAAAAAAGTATGTATGTGTGTATGCATGTACGCACGTACGAATGCGTACGGATATTTTTTCTACGACGATAGCTCTCGAAGGAAAAAGTCTTCTCGACTTGGTTAAGGTGTCAATCGAAGCGTATTGCCAATGATACAAGCTGAATTTGGTAAGTTTCTTTTCTGTGTTTTTTCTGTTTGGACACATCCAAGCTTAAGTCTGTGATGCACCATACCTCACGTAATAAGCGTAGGATTTAAGTTATTCAGGCGAAGCATAAAGTAAAAATAGAACGGACACTTCCAGCTGTAAAACACCTGAGATAAAACATGCAAAAATTACCTTCCTACCTATTCCTACTACCTTACTTACTCTCCTTCAGAGAAGTCTTCAATTCTAAGCTCGCGCGGGAAAGAACTAGTGAAAGCACACAACGAAATTCATCCATGTGGAATTGGGCAACTGTATTGTGGTGAGGCCGCCATTGTATGCCAGCAGTTAGTGTACGTATAAACGCCGCGGCCAAATTACTATTCGGAAACATGACTACCGATGCAAATTAGAACACTAATCCGCGTGCACAATTCCCCGCCGCAAATTGTATAACAGAGTTGCGGCAATTCGTCTCTAGTCTCCGTGCTAATATATTTTTCATGCAATGCTTTATGCTAGGTGACATCCGAAGCATAATAGAACTTACATGGTTCTTTGACAATTAAAAAAAATCAGTAAAGACGTTCTTTAATTTATTAAAAAATAATGCATATGTAAGGTTTTTTTCGAAAGAAATTTTTCCATCTGAAAAATTTCCACTTTAAGCAATTAGTACTTGTAAAAATTAGATGCTCTAAACAGTGCTCACAAAGAAAACTAAAGTTTTTTTCATAATTAATAAGACGAAATGTTCGTTTACTTACACGTTTCATTTTTTTTCTGACGCATAAAAAACAAACTAAAAAATGTATAGAAAAGGTACTTAAAAATGAAGCCAAACTTTAAGCGCGATTTTCTCGAAATGACGTTTTCTCAACTGGCCGCTAGTTACCTAATCAACCGATGTTAATCTATTTTAGTGTGTATTATTTATTAACATATTCCGCAGGACAATTCACCTCAATTAGACCAAAAAATTGGAAAGCAAAAATAGGACGTGCATAAAACGACTGAAAAGGAGAGTTGATTTTCCAAAAAAAAAACAATTCAAAGCTCCGCAATTTTTTTTAAACAATTTTTTTAAAACGGTGGTGAATTGTCACGTAAGGGACCTTAGTCCTTAAAACTCTTTTTGAGTTTTCTGTTTCAGACTTACAAATTTTGAGATTAGCTGTCGGCCATGCGATGAAGTGCTTTTGAAGTGTCAACTTTGGCGCCCTATATAAAATAGGTTAATTATGAAAATTTAAAATAAAACTTTGTACTCTCAAAACATAGATGTATTGTCGAAAAAAGTTGCATAATTCAATGAAGGAACTGAGACGAAATTCATAAAACTTCGCTATTTTTGGCCTTCTATGTGTATTAGTAGCTTGATTCTTCCAAAAATATTCATATAATTCTTAATATTTATAATGGCAGTAAGGATCATTTTGAGTTTATTAGTTTCAAGGGTTCGTAAGATTTCTGCTCATTCTTTTTACATAAGATTTTATATGTTTTGCTTATTATTATTTATCGATTTTTTCCTGCATATTACATGTCGTTTAAAATCCACTGCAAAAAAATGGAAAAATGCAGGACTTATGTTGATTTCGGGCGCAACTACCTAAAATGGATATCTCGCGATAAAATTTAGTTCAGTCGATTTTGAAACAAATACTGCGTTCAACATCCATTAAATCGCAATTTCGCCAAAAATTCCTTTGCTCTTTTGAAATATCAAGGGTCGATGAGAAAATATAGCCGCTTTCGTAAAAAATGCTTTGCAACAATCAACCCCACCTTCTCAGCGCTCCGCGCAAGGATTAAATCCGACCACACTCCCACCAAATGCCTGAAATATATCTGAGCAATGTTGTGCTCAGTTATGCAGCAGGATAGAAGAATTTGCCGTTCAATTTAATGAAGAGATCGTTGCAAAATTTACTACCGGGAAACATTCCACATTTCGGTAATATTTATTCGAGACGGACATGCTTCCATTCTTAGTCTTTCGTGACCTAGGGTACCCAAATTTTTCTCAAGAGAAAAACTATCATAGTGAAGTACACTGAAACTAGTGAATGTTTGAAGTTTTTGTTCAGCTTCTGACCAATGCTAGTTGCAGATTGTTTTAGCAGCGGAAGTGACAGAAAACTACATGAAATCCCGCCCTATACCTACGTATTTTCTCCGCAGTTACTCACAAGCGATCAAGTGGTTCTTCAATCCTTTAAAGAGTTGAATTTTTTTTAAGCTCCTTAGTACTGGTGGTTTGCAGGTTGATATTAAGAAAATGTATACTAGGACAATAGCGGCGTAGGGTAGATTGGCACCCCGGGAGGTTTTCTGTTGAGCACCCCTACTTAAAATAAAACACCAAATACTAAACATGCTTACAAGACTTTGTTTTACTAAACTATTCCATCACATTGTCAAAGTTGACTTTCCGTCTCTTTCAAATGATAAAATCGAAAAATTGGTTAGTCGCGCTTGGCTCATTGTGGACCTTAAGTAAAATTTTATTAATTTTAACTTTGAAAAGCTTCTTTCACATGAAGCCACCGAATCACAAATTGTTAAAAAAGATAGCGATAGAAAAATATATAAAAAATTTGGAACAGACTCAGAATAGCCAATAAATCTGAGAAGCTCCAATGTAGTCCAGTCAACCGCTTCTTGGGCAGAAATGTTGGCGGATTCCAAATGGCGCCTCAATCGTAAAATCTCCAAAACGATGTCCTCTGCTGAAAATTCATCGGAAATTTTTAACAGATATGGTTCCAAATCCATGAAGACCTTCTTCTGGTGATGTTACCAGCGTTTAAGGCTGAATAATACTAAATGTATCCAGAATAAAATTCATTGCCCTGTAACGATGGTATAGTTCTTCGTAAAATCTATCGTGACAATCTAACAGTTCTCTCTGCAGCTTTTCTGGTGATAAAAGTCCAGTATCTCGAGCCATTTCTCCAGGCGTTCGTTTTCAAAATCTCCTCCTCCCTTTTTTTCTTCAATCGGAATGAAGTCTTCATATTTTTTGTTGCGTAGCAAAATAGCCTTTTCCATAATTTGGTTACGTTGACTATGAAGACAATTTTTAAGAACTTTAATTTGATGTTTGTATATACTTTTGTGTTTGATTAACTTCTGCTAGGACTTTAAATTCAAATTTTTAAGAATGGTAGGAGAAAAAATTAAACATACTTGACATGGAAAAATTGGTGAACAAATGCAATTCTGATAACTAGAAATATTATAAAGCATTTGAAGAAGGGGTAATTGCGGAGCTAAGTTTACTTCAACCTGGAGATTTATCTTAACATAAACATATCAACCATTAGGTTTGCTACAATTTTTAATCGCCAATAAAAGACATGTTCCTTTAATTACTTTGGTGTCAATTTCTTCGGCTGGACATATTTGATTAAAACAAATTATGAGAAAACATGCTCAAAAGTGCTTAATGTTAAAGAATTTCTTCAAATTTTGAACTCAAAACTAAAATGTTTCGAACGTTCTCTTTAAACTGTATGTACTACTTCTATTTCGTTATTCGTTCATAAATTTTATATTTTTTATTTTAAGTTCTGCGTAAGTCTGTTAGGTTCGTGTATTTTTGACTGGACGTCTCAGGAGAAGTAAATTAAAAAATTTAAGGTACAGCAAAACAATGAGCAAAACAATAGTAATATTGCCCAAATATCCTAAGAAACCAGCAGTAAAATCAGCTGCATACTTCGCAAGACATTTTTTAACTTCATTACGATATATATAATTTTAATTTCATATTTTTTTATCAACACAGAATGTGCAGTTTCATGATTTAACACTTTTGAAGTTCATTTTTATAATAAAATTAATTAAAATTTGTTAAGTGTAAAACTAATTATTAGTTCATGAAAAATGATCATGAGATTTCATGACGTTAAATTTGTAAATAATTCTCTGTTTAGGTATTTGAAATATCATAAGAATGATATCACGGTAATTTCAAACTATATTTCAATTGGAAAGAACGAATTTTCAAAACCTGAATATGAGCAATGTATATTTACTACTCAATTGAACTCTTCAATTGTTTAGTATGTACAAAGCAATACAAGTTGCGATTTCTTGTAGAAAATTTCGATTTTCATTGAATTTCTCCACTGGCCATGCCTTGAATAAGTGGCTGGAGTTTCACAAGAAAACCACAAATAGGGGAAAGGTGCAAGGTTCAGTACAAATCCCTGGAGTATTTGACCCAGGCCAAAGTTTTCGAGATTCTCAGTGATTGAGGCTGATGCTGCATATTTTTCATATACCCCAACTTCTGAACCATCTAGAAGGGTCATCGGTGGTTTCTTGAGTTTTGAATGCCCGAAAATGGATTGCAATTATGATTCGTTTCTCCAGCAAATAGGACGAATTCAAAGGAGAACCATTGCTGTGGCGCAGCTCGGTGCTTATCCTCTACAAAACCTTCATCGGTCAATGTAATTCTCCTCGAACGATTACCAAAACCACAAAGAGACGTGTGTGGAACGATTAAACGGTGGTATTTGCTTTGTCTTGGACTTTTCAAATTGATGATAGACAGCATGATGCCATTTCACCCACGCCAGGTTTTCCCAACACTGTTGTGAGAGTTTTTTTTGTTCGTCCGGTATTACCGGCCCGGCCAAATATCCTAGCGTTTATAAATGTGTACATAGTTTTAAATGGTCGCTTAATCTGTCCAGGCCAAACTAAATTTCCGGATATCTTGAAACGCCTCTGAATAAATCATAGAACGTATTACTAATCTTTAATCACCAACAACGATTAGCGGATTAGAACAAGTGTAATTTCTTTCGGTAAGAACACATCCAAGTGATCTTAAGATGCTTCAGGATTCACTCTCTCGGTTCCGAAGATTGACGTATAAGAGATCAATTTATGCATGGTTGTTTCTTTGGCGCGAAGTCCACTTGTTGTGTTTTGCAGCTTTTCAAAAGTAATTGAACGGAATAAGATGTATGACTTTTCAATTTGTTGGAGTTCCTCCCAAGTGATGATTTACATCCGGCTGCAAATATTTCAAGAATGAGTCAAAATTAACTTTTGATTGGAGTTCGATTTGTTGTTAAAATATTACAGGCTGATAAGTATCACACTTTGTCTTTCACATAAATATTAAGATTCTGAGCTGCTGGGAATGAATTTTCGGAAAAAGTGGCAACGTAATTTGTTACATTAGCATTATATTTTAGCCTCGTTTGATAGCTAGACTATAAAAATGTTAATCAAGAGACACACATTCATAACGGTCGCTTTTATATATAGTTTAACGGAAAAGTATGAAAAAAATGAAACGAACATCTTGGAAGCAATATCCTCGTAGAATCAGTTGAAATATTTGAGAATAGTATTTCAATTTTTTGGTATCCTAAAATCATTTATTTGAAATCAAAGTCAATTCACTGAACAAGTTGTCAACAATACTTACGTGAAAACTATACAATTTCTTAAAGGAAACATTTTCTGTCGATTTTCGATCATGAGGATAAATTTGGTGAAATGAAAACCTAGGAAAATATTTTTTATAGAAAACTTTGTCCGAAAACGTTTAAAACAAAACTTTTGAAGTTTCTAAAAAAATACAGTGTGAAAATCATCAAGAAATATTTGAACGGTAAACATCTAAAAAATTACATGAAATAGAATTTTTCGGTGAAAAAATGAAAGTAAAACCAAAGATGGTATGCAATGACGATAAAGTATTCGAATGTAAAGTCCAATCAGAATTCCATAGGATAAGGTGGTGCAAGTTTGCGCTTTTTTCAGTTTTATTCAAAGGTTGCCGTATTTGAGGTGAATCTTTAGTAATCTATTGAGATGTTATTGCACTCTTTAACCACATAGCACTATTAAATATTGAGTTAATCACTAATAATTAGAAAGTTTTTGATTTATTCTGATATTTGTTCTCATTTGATACCATTTTTTGTGCCACTGGTTCGAGCTTATCTTTAGTCCGGACGTAGGTGGTGAAACTACTCATTTGGATTATAGAAATTTTTCCTGAAACAGTTATTAGACTCTCGGATACTTTCGTAGATGATATTGGTCTAGAGGGTACCTTTAGATAATGCTTGTAAGATTTTTTCGATATTTTGTGACAGTCTGGTGATAGTTCCTGGCTCTGTGAAGAGCAGTCTGCCACAATTTCAATTCTTAACATCTGAAATGGTTGGGATGTCTTACATTTACTGTTCAGTGTTATAGAAGGCCAACAAGTGAACTTCGCTGAAGTCATCTGAATTTCAGGACTAAATGCCAGTGATTCGGAAGCTCTCAACGCGAAAACTATGGATTTCGCATCAAAAAAATTTGCTTATCTTTCATAGGCATGGTAGGCTCCTTAAAATTAGATTGCCAATCGATGAACTTAAGACTTGCTGACGAAACTATTTCGATGAATCATCGTCCTCGTTTTTTCAAATTAAAAAGGAACGGAGACATAAAATGGCCCGTAGCAATCGATGCATTAAATAATTTAAACGACCTGTTTGTCCTTTACAGGAAACACTCTAGGTGGGATTTCTGGCTCTGCAGATATGCCTGTTTCATCTATGTTTGGAAATTGAACCTATTATTAATTCATAGAACCATACATACTTGTAAAGTCGCATTCTCCAATTAATTTGATATAAAACATTGTTAAGATTACGCCCACAACTTTATATACCTATGTTATGCGCAATTCTACACAATTTGATATCGCAACTTCCTCCTCTGTTTTTTTTTTTTAGAAAATAGGGAAACGTTCTCATTCGATATTGAAACTAGAATAATGCTGCCGGTTGAAACTAATAGTCAAATACTTTAACTTTCAAATACTTCATTTCTTTGAAATACTGCCAGATCGTTTCCCAAGCAACTTCTTATGCCTCCATTTGTCGTATCATAATTGATTCTAACTTACTTCAATGCACTTTAAAATGCTAGCCCACTCGGTTATTCTTCAATGATTGACCTTTCAGAGGCTCACAATGAAACCTACTTGATTGTTTTCAGCGAAGACGACACAGTTACAGTGCTTTCCTGTTTAACTCTTGTTTAGCTAGATGCATTCAGAGAGCTAAACCTTTTCCCATGTTTCAATCTAAATCTACTTGGATCACCTTTTCATGAAATTCTAGACAATTGGCATTTTTGAGGAAGAAACCTCAAACGACCCCTAATTTAAATGAGTCCCCTAACTTTGAATGCGCCTACTAGTACCATCCACTTTGTAATTGGACCTTTGGATTAAAATTTCTTAAATTTTTTATGAAATCAACCGAAATCCACTCCGAGTTCCAAAACTGTTTCGTAAAGCGTTCGAGGTTCGGCTCTGCAGTTTGTGGCCAATAAAGTGGACCGTGTTCAACAAAAATTCTTCATATATTGAATGGCCTAACGATCTTGTATTCCTATTCCCAAATTCAGGAAGGAATCTTCAGTTGTCCCTCTTTGAATATAAACTGGTGAGTAGCTCGTCGTCATGAAGCATAATAAATTAAACCAACCGCATCTGCATTGCTTTCGAAGTAATTGATAATTTCAAAGAAAAATGTAACAACCTTTTCAACATATCTTTATGTTTTGAGGTCTTTAGAGTATATATAAAGTCAGTTATAGAAAGTTGCGTGTTCTCTTGATGAGACATAATAGAATAAAATCTTTATAAAATGAAACACTTGGTTTTTTTGACTCACAAATTTTATTATTAGCACGACGCGTTTCGATCCTTAGATCATCTTCAGGTTACATACAATGTATAATATTTCTTGATTTTGTTCTAAAGTAATTAATGGTTGAAGGAGTGGTGATTGGAAGGGAAGGGTAATATCATTTAGCAGGTTTTCCTTTCTCCTTGTGGCCCGCCTAATCTTAAGGCATTCCAGGTAGTCTAGCTTTTTCCCTTTGTTTATTTTATGTAGGATGCTAATATTGTTAATGCTAAAATTATGACCTGTATCTAAAATATGTTGGGCTTCCGGCATCCCGTTTTTAATTTATTAAAAAAGTGCAAAAAATTAGGTTTTTCTTAAAAATTAAAAAATTTTAACCTGGCAAACAGTAATCAATGTTTATAAAATTCCTATACTTCAAGCTGTTTTCGTAGAAAAACCAGCAAAACTGTTTGTCATGGTTACAAAAAAAAATTAAATTATACTAAAAATTCATTCAAAGTCATAATGGCCTTCAACGTCATTTAAGTCATTCACTATATCTCACAAACCATGAATAGTTTTTGCTGGTTCTTCGGTGTAGATATGAAGATATAATTATGTTATCACACTTAATCATACTTTTTCACCGGTCAAAGTTGGAGTCCTCCAAAAATAATTCTGGCAGAGTTTAGCCCGATTGCATGCTGGTTTCATTTACTTGAATCATTGATGATATTTTCATTCAAATTATAAAATTATGCGCTTGATGTGTGAAAGAATCTACACTGTATCTGTATACTTCCTTGGAACCGTAAAGTGTATATGCATGTTTGCAAGTACATATATTGAAACGCCTTCAATACCTACAGGCCAGAAAAGAAAGCAACTAATGAAGTAAATGCCGTGGGAAAGTGAACTGTCACTAAGCACAGGCAGAGTATTATCGTAATCAGGGCTGGCTAAGCTTGTTTGCAGCCCATGCAGAGAAGCAACTCTGCGCTCTCAAGCAAATTTGTCGTTATTTCCATGTAACGCATGAGGTAGACTTTTTGTACGCGTTTTTTTAATGAGGTGGCCTAATCCTCAGATTACAAATCATATGACAAAATAAAACAATTCATTTTTTGAGGGTTCTGATCAAAGATAGAAAGAAACATTCAAAAATATAACTGTTGCTACTAAGATATGGGTGCGAATTAAATAAATTACACTTTTCTGGAATTTTACTTCGAAAACTTTCAATCAGGGGACCATATTCTAATGTTCCTGCCAACTTTTTATCTATTTATAAAATTGCTAGGCTTCATACAATAAGTAAAAGATAACGGCACACACGGATCCAATTTGTGCAAATTATGCCCGTATCACTCCTAGGTGAGATCTCTGAAGCACCATAGGCCGTAAATCAGGCCAATATGGGTTTTACTGTGAAATAGATGAAAGATCTAGTTGCGTTGAGATACTGAATCTCACTCAACTCCCACGTTCCAGAGTGTCTCGGCGAATAATTGTTAAAGTGGGTGGCTTAGTGGTTAACGCTAGTTCAAGGCTCCTTGTCGACAAATACAAAAACAAGATTTGATGCCGCACTATCATTTCACTCAGCTGTGAATGAGAACCTGAATCAAATGAGGGTAATAATCACGGGTGAGCGTGTTCCTGACCACTTCACATCCTAATGTTCCATTGGTCAAGTAAATGAAATAACTCTAATATTGCCTGAAGGCCCAATTTTGGCGGTTGCGCCATCGATTATTGTTTTTACCAACCTCTTCCCAGGCAATGACGAAGCCTTATGGACTCCACATATAAATGATCTAAGGAAAAAACTTGCTGTCTTCATTGGTCTTCTACGTCGCTTCTACTTCTTTCCAAAGAAAAAAAAATCCAAATTATGTATGCGCATCTCCTTTCCAAAATTTCTTACGGCATCTTGAATTGGAGCCAAACTTCTAAAGGTAACCTCATGATCATCTTCAGATTAGTAACCAAGGCGTATAAGATCATTTGCAATCTCACTATGCTAACTCCAACGAGCGAAGTTTACAAAACAGCCAAAGAATTGAATTTGCAAGGCATGATTTCCATGGAAACAGCTAAATTCATACATAAGAATTTACACCGTAATGAGTACACCACTGTGGAATTAGATAGAATTGAGGGGGAAACACTTACAGAATGAGAAACATGAATAATATAGCTAAAGCATTTGCCAGAACTGATCGGCTAAAAGAAGACCACTTCAACGAAGCAGCCAGCATTTTCAATGCACTACCAGACAAAATTAAAAACATAGCGAACCCAACTTCCTTTAAAACGACACTAAAAAAATATCTCCTTCAGGACCAACATTCGAAGTAAGTTACAAGTACAATCAACTCCACTAAACTCAAAACCAAACATGTGATCAACAGGAAATAATTCATAAACATATAGTCTGAACTATTAATCTAAATAAAATGGCACTAAAATTTACAGACTTGGTACTATCCCTTATACCGATTCTTATCGTCTGGGAAGTACTATGTCCTAAAATTTTAAATACGGAGAATTACTAAATTTTGATGGAGAGAATGATTGTAGGAAACGGAAGTGGTTTTAGTCGGTAGAAATCCGGCATGCCGAGAGGCAGGAGCTGATCGGTATCTTTTGAAGATTTCCACCTCCCAACATTGAAAAAAAAATGCTTGAGATATATAATCCATAACATTCGAATCTTCGAATTTTTTAAATTTACGCGAGGTGATCAAAGTTTTAAAATGCCGATAATGATACAAACTTAGTATTCAAAACTCATCTGCTTGTACAGTAACGGTGAGAAAAAGTGTAAAATGGGATTTAAATTTTATGTCCAAGCATAAAACAGAACGCTTCGCCGGATAAAATTATAGTGAAATATCTAAACGACGATTTTTTTTCATTAGCTCATTTAACGCATCTTCTGTAGATGGAGTGAGATTTTTATGAATATTTAGAAGTGCCAATCGATTTAGCCGTTCATTGCTGGTGGAATTTCGCAAGTATGTTTTTAGTCGTCGTATGTTGAAAATGATCTTTCGTTTGTAAACGTAGATACTGGGAGAACAGCTTATATTTCTAGCGATTTCGATATATTCGGCATAATGTTTGAATTACACATGCTTAACCCATCTATGGCTGTTTTTGGGCGGTTTACTATTTAAAGATGCCCTATCTTTCTGTACCACAGAGTCAACTCAGCATTCAATTCTTCTTCAAGGGGGGGGGGGGGGGGTTTGAACCCGTAAACCCCCCCCCCCCTTGGGTACGCCACTGGATCAATGCATATTAACATTTTTGTGCTGTTTTGAAATTTATAGAAAAATCGTTGAAGCCGTTTTTAATTTAATAGAAAAAATGCAAAAAATCAGACTTTTTTCATAAAAACTGTATTTTTAACCTGATCTGCACAACACTGTGATAAATTTTTATTAATTTATATTCTCTTATTAGTTTTGTAGACAAACCAGCACACCTTTTTTCAATGACTCCAAAAAATAAAATAAAAATAAAAAATCATTCAAAGTCGCCAGGTAAAATGGGTTCAAACAATTGATATTACTTTCAATCTCTTATTTTAAAGAATTTTTTTTAAGTCAGTTAAAGTTTAATAATATTTACATAATTTCAGCAGACTTTGAATTGTGTTCACATTACCATGTTTTAGTTTTAATAAACAAATTTTCAATCAAATTTGGATTTGTGGTAATCAACATTTTGAAGTCTATACTATGCAAGATCATATGCTTTAAAAAGCTGTCATCAAATAATTTTTTTTAGTTTTTATTAGTTTTGTTCTTTAGTGTTCGTAAGATTCAAATTACTTCGTCCATCATCATTTGTAATTCATCTTACTTTTTACATGCATTTAAACCGATATATATTCAATGTTTTTCAAGACCAACTGAAAACAAGCCGCGAAGTGCGACCTTTGATGTCCACACGGTCAACTTCCCAGTAATATCTAGATACACATTAAAAATATTAAACACAATAATAATTTTGAAAATAATACGACTTTAAAGTATATCAATGAAAGGTATTCATAAAAGTAACTATAATGAGTTAATATTAATCATATCATCTACGGGAGCATCCACTGATTACGTAAGGCTTTTGGTGGATGGGTGATGATGATTGATTACCACAAATGCAAATTTGATTGAAATTTTGATGGTTTTCAAAATTTAAGCCGCCTTTTTTAATTCAAAGACTGCAAAAACTATTACAAATCTGCTCAAATTATCCAAACATTTTAAAACTTTGATTGACTTTACAACAAAGTCTTTAGAATTAAAGATATAAGGTAATATCAATCGGAAGAACCCCTTTCATATGGAAACTTTGAATGATTTTTTATTTTTAATTGAATTTTTTTAGAATCATCATCATTTCTCTTCAAAAACTGATAGGAATAAATAAATTTTATAAACATTTATTACTGTCTTGTGCAAATCAGGTAAAAAATGAAAAAAACCCTAAGTTTTCTCATTTTTTTCTATTAAATTAAAAAAACCGCTGAAACGGATCTTTATAATGTTAAAATAATCAAAAAGATTTTAAAACACGACTATTGACACCTTTATGATGCAAATATTATATCTGGTTCGTGAGATATAGTGAATGGAAGAAATGACCTTGAAGATCATGATGACTGTTAATGGTTTTTTATTTTTTGTTTAATGTTTCTTGTTATCATGAGAAAAAGTTTTGATGGTGTTTTTCAATCACTGCTTGAAATATATAAATTTTATAAAAATTGAATACTGTCTTTCGTAAATCAGGTTAAAAATTTATTGTTTATAAAAAAACCTAATTTTGTGCACTTTTTTCCTTAAATTAAAAAACGGCTTCAAAGATTTTTTTCAAAATTTGACAGATTCACAAAAATGTTAATACGCGTCGATTGACACCTTAACCATGCAAATCGTATGTTTCGTTCGCGTATAACGCACGACAGAAATGACCTTGAAAATCATGATGCCTGTTAATGATTTTTTATTTTTAACTTCCCAGTATATGGGAAAATCTTGTAATCGCCTCGAAAATCGAAATTGAAATTTTCAACTTTTCTTTACGTGTTGAGGTCTATAGAGTATATATAAAGTGTTTTTAGAAAGAAGTATGTGTGTGTGTATGTACGTACGTACGAACGTGCGTTCGCGAGCATAACTCACGTAAACAAAGTCGTATCGACTTCGTTAAGGTGTCAATCGAAGCGTCTTTGCAATTTTAAGAGATGATTAGTTTTTGGGACACTTCGGTAGGGGGGGTTTGCTGTTTTCACCCCTTGAAGGTCAACCATGTTATGCGCTATATCTCACGAACCAAACATACGATTTTCATCATTAAGGTGTCAATTGACGCGTATTAACATTTTTATGAATCTATCAAATTTTTAAAAAAATCGTTGGATCCGTTTTTTAATTTTTTTAAAAAAAGTGCAAAAAATTGGGTTTTTTTTTCAAAAACACAATATTTTTAACCTGATTTTCAAACCTAAGTAATCAATGTTTATATTATTTATATACTCCAAATAGTTCTTGTGAAAAAAGCAGCAAAATTTTTTTTCATGTTTACAAAAAAAATTAAATAAAAAATAAAAAATCATTAAACGTTCAAGGTCATTTAAGTCATTCATTATATCTCGAGAACCAAATATAGTCTTTCCATCATTAAGGTGTCAATCGACGCGTATCAACATCTTTATGATGTTTTTATATTTTAAAAAAATTGTTGAAGCGTTTTTTACGATTTATTAAATTTTTTTTAGAAAAGTAGTGTTTTTTTCATAAAAAATTCCATTTTTAACCTGATTTGCACATCGTAATAATGAAAGTTTATAGAATTTTTAAACTTTTATCAATTTTTGAAGAGAAATCAGCAACAACTTTCCTCATGATTACAACCAAATTAAATAAAAAATAAAAAATCATTCAAAGTCACCATGTAAAAAGGGTTTATTCGAATCATTATACCTTAAATCTCTTATTCTAAAGACATTGTTGTATAGTCAATCAAAGTTTATTCATATTTGCAAAATTTGAGCAGATTTTCAATAGTTTCCACAGCACCATGTTTAACTTTAATGAAAAAACTGCTTTGTAACCTGTCCCCCCTCCGATTGATCCGCGTGAATAATCAATCAAACCAATGCACCAAAATCCTTACGTAATCAATTGACGCTCCCGTAGATGTTACGATTAATATTAAATCATTCCAATAATTTTTATGAGAGGTACATTTTTATTATTTGAAGTAGTATTATTTCCATAACTTTTATTGTGTTTAATATTTTTAATATCTATGTAGATATTACTGGAAAGTTGACCGTGTGGACCTCATGGGTCGCACCTCACGGCTTGTTTATTTAATTTTTTACGTTATCATGAGAAAAAGTTTTGATTTTGTTTTAACAAGCACTGCTTGAAATGTATAAATTTTATAAAAATTGAATACTTTCTTTCGTAAATCAGGTTAAAAATTTATTGTTTTTAAAAAAAAACCTAATTTTTTGCACTTTTTTTCTTAAACTAAAAAACGGCTCCAAAGATTTTTTTCAAAATTTGATAGATTCACACAAATGCTAATACGCGTCGATTGACATCTTAATCATGTAAATCGTATGTTTTGTTCGCGAGATATAAGGCATGACAGAAATGACCTGCAAAGAGGCAAAACAACAAACCCCCCCGACCGAAGTGTCCCAAAAACTAATCAGCTCTTAAGATTGCAAAGACGCTTCGATTGACACTTTAACGAAGTTAACGATCGGACTTTGTTAACGTGAGTTATGCTCGTAGAAAAAAGTGTCCACGAACGTACAGACGTACGTACGTACACACACACACACATACATCTCTCTTTCTAAAAGCATTTTATTTATACTTCATAGACCTCAAAACGTAAAGAAATCTTAAAAATTTCAATTTCGATTTTCGAGGCGATTACAAGAACTTCCCATATACTGGGAAGTTAATAAGGAATAAATATTAGCCTGATTGTTGAAAAATTCAAACTCAAAGATTATGCCGAAGTCATGGCGATTTTGAACACAACCATTCAAAATGGCCGCCACGCAACCAAATCTCTTCAGTGGACGTGATAACAAAAACTCCATTCATTTTTGCTAGCGCTCTTTTGTCCTTCAAGCGTCGATTTGAAAATAACCAATAACGTAAAAGAGGCTTTGTACCCTGTCCCCCCTCACCGATTGATTCGCGTGAATATTCAATCAAACCAATCCACCCCCATCCACCAAAAGCCTTACATAATCAATGAACGCTCCCGTAGATGATATGATTAATATTAACACATTCCTATTACTGTTATGAGAACCTCACATTATTATTATTATAAGTATTATTATTTTCATAATTATTTTTGTGTGTAATATTTGTAATATTTATGTAGATATTACTGGGAAGGACCGTGTGGACCTAAAATAAAATAAATAAATAAACGTTTTTACCGCCATATTAGCATATTTTTGGGTTTAAATTGAGTTTGGAAGCACCCTAATGGGGGAAGAGTATTTCAATTCGCAATTTTATGACCCCAGAGCAGTTTTTTTTATTTTGCCCGTATATGCCCCTTGACCTAAATACACAAAAATGACAAAGCAGATTTTGCGAGCGGAATCTACAACACTCGAGTTGGTTGCACTGCAATTCCGGATCCATGTCTCCGCTTTCGCTATGTCGCGACACGAAGACCACCAATGTGTCCGCTGGCTTTATTGATATGCAAATAGCAAGTGATCCTAGGCGATATGTTACCACTTGACATCTTATACGCTTCGATTGCCTATGCGAGTGTCGGGCAGAGCTTTGACTCATAGTCTTCATTAGCACCAGGTAAGATACCTCTTCTGCGCGTGTGAACAATTGCGGTGCGAAAAAGAGGCACACCGCCATTCTTCTCCCTGCTAAAGCAACAGGAATGCATCCCAGTCATTCTGTTGGAATTTCAAGAATTCTCGGCCGATCCTTATTCATCACCCATCAATTGAGTGGTGCCGTTGGATTAAGAACATCAAAACAACTTTATTCCACCGCGGACTTCATGGTGGTGCGAGGGTAAACAATAGCGGTGCCAAAGAATTACCTGTGTGGTTTCCCAAGGCGTTGGAGGAAAGCTCATCATTTTAAACTTTATCGCGAAAATCCTTTCTTAGCAAAACAAATATCACCATGAATTATAATCTGATCGTGTCGCCCAACGACCGAAATGTGGGCTGTTTTTTCGGGGTGGTCGCTAACCAGCTATAATGGGTGGTTATCGTGCAGCATAGTGGCAAAGTTGTAGATACTCGCAAAATCTAAATAAAGGTTATTTTTTTCTATGAGCTCAAATTGATATGATATTCTGTTATTATTCAGCGGTGTTGTATTTCGTCTTCGAACAAAAGAAAATCTTCAATCGGCCGCACGTCGACCAAATCAGGTCCAATCGAAAACGTGAAAAACACAAAGCTTATCGTCGTAAGATGCGGTTTGATGAAGCAAACCAAAGGTTGTGTAACGACGTCTTAAACACATAATCACACATCACGTTCGAACCTAAGACATTGGCGGCATTTTTGATTTTCGATAATTTAGTATTAATGGCTGCAAGTGTCGGTGAAGCAGTGCAGGTGGCAATACCGCCGTAAAGCACAGTGGATCCACAGTGACACTGACTAATATTTCGCCGGCTTGCCGCCCACTCACCTCCCCTAATTAATTCCTGCACCGACGTATGACACCAACGAACCGAAACGCAGCTACGTACGTCCATTATACGATTGTTCGGTGTCACAGAAAAGATACAACACCAAGAAGGTTACGTGGATTGTATGGAGCTAAAGTTTAGGTGGTCGTCGCTCTGTGACTGTTCGTTTCGGCATTTCCGGAATTTTTACCCTGGGAAGTTTCGCTTCTGTTGTCATTAAACTCCTCGAATAACTGATTCCAATCTTTTAATGTGTGTCTCTTGTAGGATCACGGTTTGTTGTTGCACGTTGGAAGTTGGCAACGTAGCCAATTACACTTGACAAAAAGCTTGTGCAATATTTTTTCGATAGACATACATATGTATGTAGTTGTAATCTTGACCTAGATTTGATTTTTGATGAGATTTAGGCCAACAGTCAATCGAAATCATCGAATCCTACAGAACTATAATTGTAGTAGTTCTTCTCTCGTAAATTTGATTACTCCCGTAGTTTCCAATCAAGGGCACAGTGAAAATATTGGATCTAAAAAAACCGATTTATTCATGGAAAAAATTTTCAAAACTTTACGTGAATCGAAGTGAAATAGCTATTTTAGATGAATTGAAACAACTAGTCTCTTAATAACATGTATTAGAACCTCCTACTCTAGTCAACAACACGTGGCAAGTGGTAGCACCTGATGAGGATGCCATTCGACATGCCGAAACCACACTTCCTACTAAAATTAATTAGGAACCAGCCTATAATCTGGAAACAATAAAGAACCTCCATTAATGTGCATTAAATAGTGTTAGCAGAGTTGCGAACCAGAATTGCACACTAGAAAACGTGGTCTCAAAATAGCAATAAATATAAAAACAAGGAAAAAAGTCGCTGTTGATTTAATCTTTTTAACCACTTCAAATGCACTTAGGACCTTCATAATTCGCCTAGAAAACTTTTATAACATAATAAAACACCACATATCAAAATCGGTTCATAGATTTCGCAGAATTATTTTGCAATCTAAGTTTATTTTAAAAAATTCAAATATTTTAACATCTTGCAAGTCAGTAACTAAAGCATATAGAAGTTTGAAATTTTTTCAACATATGAAAGAGCACTTCACCTATCAAATGCACTTTATAAAATTAAATCGGATTATTAGGGCGGCCTCAGAAATATTTGCTGGGGTAATAAACTCTAAAACGGTGCTGGGCGGCTGCGGATTCAGTATGGTTTAACCATGCTTTCATGAATGTATTAAGTGCAGTATAAGTGGTAAAAAAAATTAAATAAAAAACGATTTTTCTTCGTTTTTATATATTTATTGCTATTTTGCGGCAAGGGTAAATTTTTTTAAAAAATTTTAACCAATTATATCTTATAGAATATTTAGTTACGCAACTGTTATTTTCCCACAATTTTTTTCTAAATTGAATCGTTTTAAAGTTAGAAGCGAGAAAAGTAGGAAAAAATCGAGGTTTTTTATAATTTTTAAACATTTTGATTTATTTATTAATGTTCCTGACTTTTTTGAGATGGAGGATAGCTCAATTTATTCTTGTACAAGTCATTCCTCAACTTTTGCTGCAAAAATCAGTGTGCCCCCTCTCAACAGCCAAATGCTGTAGATATTATACAGATCCGCCCTTGTCTACAGTGAAAATATTAGATCTTAAAAACTCCGATTTATTCATTGTCAAATTTTTCAAAATTTTACGTGAACCGAAGTGGAACAGATATTTTCGATGAATTAAAACAACTGTTCTCTTAAATTCTCATATAATATTCCTTCAAAAGACCGTAAATACCAGTATGTTACCTTGAAAGCAATCTTATGTTATGACTTATTCTAATTTGTATTGTTTAACTTGAAAACTCGATAAATTTTCACTGAACGAACATTAATTTCTCGATTTCCTTAAATTGAAACTAACCCAAATTGAATCAATTTTTATCTTTTCAGAGATTCTTCTTAGGAAAATCAAGTGCGATTTCCTGTATAACAAAATCAAGCATAAGGTAAGTGAGTTCAAATTTATGGGAATATCGTATTATATTATGCACCGGAAGTACATTGAGCAATATCAATTGATATGTCATCTGTTTGGAAACGGATGTAATGTTAGTTTGTTTTGATTGTAAGTGAAGCAATAGTTCGAGCTGAAGAAATTTTCTTACTCAGTTAACAACGAACGATAGTATAATCCTCAAGTCAATAAATACTTCCGTATCTTTGGCATTGACGTTACCTTTTAAGTAAAATGCAATATAATTGTTAACAAGATAAGCATTACTTGCATGATAAAATTGAAATTGAATAATTGACACAAACATTTATATTGTAACTGCTTGGTGCATCTGCTAATGTTTACGCCGAGAATATTTAATGTATTTTTTTAGTAATCAAGTATTGAACCGAATAAATGAGGGAAAGTTACAAAACATCTTTTAAAAAAGGAATCTGTTACATATTTCGTTTGTGTAATAAAATTGATGCCGAAATGGTAAATAATTGGTAGAGTATTCTTAATTAACAACTTATTGAATGCATTTTTCTGCGACCAGAAAATCCAAACCCATAGAAGTAACAGAATGTTTGACAGTAAAATCCTCATTATATATTCTAAAAACACTTTTTACTATACCTTCCAATCAAATAGATTTGATTACATCAATAATGATTAGAATCGTGCAAAATTCATGTTTTTTTACGTATGTTTATTAGCATTAAATAAGTGTTCCCAAACGCACCTTGATTTCACGCAAAATCTAAACATACTCGTAATATGATTGATTTTCGACTGCACAGGCGTAAAATTCAGGAAGAATAATGTTGCATATAAAATGAAAATTTTTTCACCCTAAGTTTAAATGGAGTTGACATGACGTTGCCATAGATATGCTGTTAGTTTCAGCGAATTTACATATCAACTTATTATTTCACATAAGGCTGTGAAAACCCAGGAATAGATTTGCAATTTTTTAATGTTTATAAAGAGTTTTTGGAACAAACCCAGCCACATCGCAGGAATACGGCACGTTTCTTAGAATTGCTCCACTTCGACCCCATCTCTTAGCCGCTTGGATCGTAATTCTCAACAAATGATTCTTGCATCATTGATCAACCATGATCCTACTTCCTACTGATATGAAAGCAGGTGTAAATATTTTTTGGGAAATATAATTGCCTAGAGGATTTTAACAAAATTTTCGTTATTCTTTTGCTTTTCTGCACCATACCAACAATTAGAGATGTAATTTGCTTGACTAACTAGTGGTTTTGTAGAATATGCTGGGAAAAGCAGTGGAAAGATGACGTGAAAGCGTCACCAATATTTTTCCAACTTATACCATAAATCGGTCTCGTTTTTTGGCAATGAATATTTTCCTCTAATACTAGATTCTAGCCTAAATGGTTCCTAGTTTGCATTGGTCAGTTGACTTTTAATAACATGATTCCTAAAAATTAAAGCTCAAATATATCGAAGAAATTTGCAAACACGAGTTGGCTGATTGTAGTTCTGTTTGAATGGATAAATTATTAAATGTTACATTCGAAACGTATGAATCATTATTTCACAAACTGAAAATCAATTTCAAAAGAAACTCTTGAACTGGGTTCCGATTGATTTGTTGATCGCCCATTAAAGAATGTTAAGAAACAAATAATTCTCCAAGTGCTAATTTATCTGTTTTCACTGAAGTGCAAAGTTATTTCAGTGAAAAAATTCATATTTACTTTTATCGTTTATCCACAAGAAATTTCAATATTCGTTCTATGTTCAAGGAATATGTAATTGAATTTCACAATGTTCTCAAGCTTGGAATGTATTTTTCCCGATCATGAATTGTGCTTATTGCTGATGAAATAAAAGTATAGAAATATGAAGTTTCTGTTGTGTAACATGAACAAAGAATTTTAAATGGATAACCAGGGTTCGTTCATATTCAGTAATGATAATTTCCATATAATAAACATCTATGAACAATAGCGCATAGCCAGTTAAAAATTGAAGAGTTTGGTGCAGGAACCGACTGAGCACCGATTTTGCAAAAAATACTTAGCATCAGATACGGATACTAGATTTGGTCCGGTCTTAATGGTATAGCGGTCGATTTGAACGATGAAACCTAAGATCTAATTTAGTCAGTGTCTTGCTACTAAAAGTGGAGATTCTTGAAAAATCTCGAAACGTTCCGCAAAACTCATCGTCGGCAGTGGCCCATAAGAAGGACCGTTATTGTTCATATTTCCTCTATTGTACGGTTTAAGATTTCCTCCGACCCTGAATTTCCTGATTGAGTTAAGAGCTTGGATTGATTAAGGCCCCGTAAAGACTTCCAGTATTTTTTTTATTTTTCGATTAATCCGAGTGTCAAAAGCAGAGACAGATGGACCCTAGGCTTCACCACAGAATGGTTCTGGGCCTATAAAGAAGCTTCCCGTTCCAGTTTTCGAAAGTTGATCAGCCTCTCATTTCCTTCATTTCCCCAGGATCCCTGGTATCCATATCAGAGTGACATCATTCCTCTTTGCCAGGATGATAAAATTTTGAAGGCATTTCCATGTCAATTTGGGCTTACATTTGTAAGAATTCACAGCATTTACCACTGCCTGGATGTTGAATAGTTTATAGATTGTTTTTCTTCGGTACCATCTACTGATACATTCTTTAATGCTAAGATTTTTTCAACTTAAAAGATTATTGCAATGTTTTGAAGATGATCAAGTTTGACTCTTTGAATCCTGCACCAGTAACTACAGTCATCTTGGATCTATCAGTAATCCAAACTACGGAGCGTTCTTCTAGTTCAAGGTGCAGTGTGACAATCATTGCTTTTGGCCGATATTAACTTTGAAATACTCTACGAAATTGAAAATTTTCGGCATTTCATCCGAAAGAACATTTAATTTTTTTCTATTTTGGAACTGCATAATTTTCGGGTGCCCTTGGAAAGGTTTAAATTTTGTTGCCCTCTGTACATATACATATACTGATTAAAATGTTTTATTGTTCGATGCAACAAGCATCTATGTAGGTATCTTACATAGATATCTGATTAAATGTTACATAGTCTGTTCTTGTTCCAAACGCAGATGCATACATGAACTACTACCGTCATGTGCAATTCTGCAAATATATTATCTGGTAATAGTATAATATATAGTAAAAATCAGTGAAAACAACTCTTAATTTACATTTATTGTGATGGGAAAGTATATATCTTTGAAAATATTTCACGAAAATCTGTTTTATGTCTTTTCCACAAAACATATGTTTTCATTACATATACTGTTCTCGCTCCGAAACCTTCAATTATTTCCATGAACAATCTGCAATCTCAAATCAAAGTAAGACAAAATTAATTCTAGTATTATGACATAATATGTATTTGTATGTGTATGAGTATACTAAAAATCATTTTAATGGATGTTTTAAATGAAACTAATAGAGTTTGATGGCTTTTATTATTATTTAACGTTTTTAAGGTATAAAAAAATCAGTTTTAATACTTTGTCAAACTCGAATATTATTTATAAATAGCAAACTTGACCGTATGAAAGTTTTTCAACACTTACACACATTCAATTCCAAATCAATAACGCTCTTTATTTCACTTCTTTAAATCAAAATTAAACACATATAAGCTGCTTCCAGCTATATGGCAAACAATCTAAATAATCGTCTGTTATTGCGACACTATCTAATAGCCAAGTACACTCTGTCACAGTGTATTTCTAGACTTAATGTAATTTACACATTAAACATTTTACATCACAACCACAATACTGTTCTCCGTATTAAGCGAAAATGACGATCATCTACCCAAAATGTTCAAATTCAAAATATAAATAAATCGAAATTGGATCCGTGTCTACTTCCTCCTTTCTATGGTGTCATTATCGATGGAAAAATCAGTTAATCATAGCACATCTAAACATCTCCATACAATATCCGTCAATCTATGCAAACCTATCGAAATCAAACAAAAACATAAACAAGTTAGGTGTGAAATGACCACCAATTCACACGTTGCTAAAGGCTCTACAAATCTATTAGCCAAAATTCTATTTAAGTTGCCGAAACAATTTACTTTTGATGATACACTGTTATGATAGTTTGTAAATATCCTTTAAATGTTGAAAATCCGAAATATATCGGCGAAAGTTTCAGAATGCCAAATTATTGTTTAATTATTTATGATGCAGTGTTCTGCATGGCTGATTTCGTGTTTTATAGGTTTTAAAATGAAGCCTTAAAAGAAGGTACTCTTGTTTATGCTAGCGATCACGAGCTTTTTATTTTGGATCATTCATGTGGGCCATTTTTAGAATCTAAAAATACCCACTTCCAAGAATACTTTTATTCTGATTTTAATCTCTATGACTGAAAAAACTTAGTATCAAGCAAAAACTTTATGCACATTAGAGGTATATTATATAAAATTTATTGTTATTGTATCGAAACAATTCTTTTCACGTAATGGTTAGCTTATCCGTTCCACACATTCTGGACATTGAAATCTGATTGTATGTTATGTAATAGTGAGGAGAACACTTCAGCAATAAATCAACACTCAATTTACTGTTGTAAGTTCTTTATTTCACGGCAGACTTTAAATTTTGAAATGTTTTTCAAAATTCTTCGGGTACGTGAGCAACCTTTTGGAAAAGTGTAACAGTGAAAAAACTGGAAAAACATGTATTTTCCTGGAGGAAAATTTTTGCAGGATAGATGTTTTAAAAAAAATAAAAATTCTGAAGCGACTGTTTTAAGTTTAGACCTTCATTTCCATGAATTTCCTTCTCAAAATCACCGGAAAGTTTGATTTTCAAAAATAATTGTTACAATGCCATTGTCACATATTCGAAAAATATCTTCATATGTACTGCTGTTCATCATTTGAACGCAGTACGCACAAAGGAAACTTTATGAACGCCAATAATATACATTTTTCGACAGCAATTGCATTATTATTCTCTTTGATATCACATTCTTTGCATCCTTTCATGTCCGATTGCAAGCCATTGATAATACACTTATGGTAATATTTCTGGCATCTCATATTAAATTTTTGAATTTGGGTTTGTATTTTACGCTTGCAGTTAAATCTACCTTTCTTAAATAACACATAATTTTGAATGCTACACGTCTTGGACTTCATGCTATTTAAAGGATTAAATCAATCCCGAATGAAAGAATGGAACATATTAATCAGCCGTTTCCTATACAACTGACTTCTTTTTAATACGATGGCATGTATATAAAAAGCGATCCTGAAACATATTCACTTTGAGTCAACAGTCCTGGAACTTGCTGTCGTTTCTGACAAAAGCGTATTCATATCTTGCCGCATTATTTGACAATTTTAAAAGTTTTCGATAGTTTTTGACATATTACATAGCTTTTGAAAATTTCATCTTTATATTTTATCGCTAAACCTCTTTTGTGGTTCCAAACAACATCGTTGATCCTGTGATTTTTGTCGTACAGCATCCATTCCTAACAGTTTTGTGTAAGTGACAACTTTGGATTTCGAGATTTTAAGTGCCGCAATCACATGTGATATTTGTGCACTTCCAAAAAGTCACTGGAAGGACACAATCTACGTAAAATTTACTTGAAATCAACATAATCAATGCAAGCAATTAATGGAATGTTGAGAAAGCCGAAGAAAGACCAGCAGTGATGCAACTACGATCAGAAAATGGCACACATAATGTTGGTGGGACTATGGAGTGTCTTGCTGATGGATCTTTTGATTTTATGGCTTTACGACAAAAAACTAAACACAATCGTGCATGCATCAAGGACAGAACATGTTTTGTGAAGAAATGGTTTCAATCAGGTTAGTGTTCAGTCTGATGTCTTAAGTTTTGGACGTCCTCAAATATAAAGCAAAGGATTAGGGTCAGAGTTTTGGGTGACGCCCGGCAATTTCACCGAATAAATTTGAATTTAACTATTCTTCACATTGCCCATACCTTAGTTTGTAGTATATTAAGCTAACTGTTCCTCCCAATCCCTTACGCGGCAGTTGAATTTTTTGTTACGAACGTACACATTGATTCATGAAAATCAGAAAAGCTGGTGTAGGTTTTCATACTAACTCTTAATGCGTTGTCAGTCTTGATTTAATATCCCAGAATTATGATCGAAAACTGTTGCACTGGTGTATATGTTATACGCTTATCAAAGTCCTGACATTGGCCTTTTAAGCAAGTTACTTTGCACAGGTCTCCTTTTCAATCAAATATTGGGATAGTACGGAGACATGTCCTGTAGTCTATGAAATAATATTGCACAGGGTATTGAAAATGTATAAATTTTGTTGCTTTGCTCGACTAATTATTAGTAATCGAAAATTGTGGAAGGCACATAAACAAGACATGGTATTTTTCTCCGAGGGTCAGCGCATGTTGAATTACTACGTCTATCAGAAAAACGTCAATATCACGTCACCATCAATGTTTTGTGCGAGGGTGAAAGTAGCAGTGCATGTGCAATGGCATACCATATCTTGTCCATATTTATTTATTTATTTATTCAAGCACATTTAACAGAGGTTAACTCCAATTACAAAATGTATAAGAAAAGAAAAGAAAACAAAGTAAATAAAAATCATAAAAAGAAATTAGATGATTAAGTATAAAAGTGAAATAAATCCATTAACTAAATAATACATTTGCTAACTTACGCTAAAATGATGCAAGAGAATGTGGAAAGGGTCCAAGCTGTAAACTATCATAAGTTCGTGGTAAACGGAGTGATGTAGAATTGAAGTAAACTTCAGTTCTAGCAAATGGTTAGGCAAAAATATCCGGAACGCGAGATGGTCTGGAGCATTGCCTCAACAAAATAAGGTTGGATATATTTATTTCAATGTAACCGTGATACAGCTTAAAGAGAAAGCATAGATCAAGATATATCCTTCTTGAAGCCAATGGAGAAATATGAAAGAACAGAAGACGTTCATTCTAAGGCATATAAGGGATTTTAAATTTACAAAAAAGAAAGCGTGTAAACTTACGCTGAACAGATTCAAGTAGAGTAATTAAATAGACATAATGAGGTGACCAAATTTGTGAAGATTATTCGAGTAGTGAACGTACGATGCTCACAAATAATTGCACCGCAGAATGCGGATTAGAAAATATCCGGCAATGCCTCAGTACAAAACCCGAAAGCTTTGAAGCCCTGGTAACAACACTGAAAATGTGGGTATCAAACTTCAGTTTAGCATCAAATATCACCCCCAGATCCTTCACTTGATCAACCACATTCAATATAATGGAGTCAATGGAGTAATCGAAGGAAGTGGGCGTAGACTTAAGGGAGAAGGACATTGCATGACACTTAGGAATATTAAGGAAGAGAGAGTTTGCTTCACACCAAGAACAGAGAGTGATTAAATCCTTTTGAAGAGCTTTGCAGTCGTCAAGAGATCCAATCACTCTAAATAACTTGAGACCATCAGTATAAAGAAGGCAGGAAGAGTGAAGCAGAGAAGGAAGATCATTAATGAAGAGAATGAATAGTAAAGGGCCAAGAATGGAACCTTCAGGGACACCCGATCGGGGATAGAACGGAGCGGAATAGCTACCACAAACGGAAACACGACAGGCTCTATAGGACAAGTAGGAAGAATATCCATAATAGAAGCAGAACCAGAAACCCCAAACAAATCGAGTTTACGACATAGTATCGAATGGTCAACAGTGTCGAAAGCTTTGGAAAAATCGGTGTATATGGCATCAACCTGAAGATGATTATCAAGAGCGACAGCAATGGAATTAGACATGACAAGTAGGTTGGATGTCATGGAGCGGTTCGGAAGGAGGCCATGTTGCTGAGGAACTATAAAATTACTTATGGCAGTGTAGAGACATGAATGGACAGTACGCTCAAGGATACCTTGGAACATCTATTTGCCTACTAATTATGTAACGGCCAAATAGAGCTTTGAAATCACTCATGGCGTTCTATGATAACAATTCCAATGTTATATATTTTGGACCTTAAATGAACATTGTTACTATCTTTTTGCATTTCATTCTGTAAGACGGTTAAAATAGCATTTCAAGTTGAACGACATGGCTATTCACCATTAGATTTTCTCACAGAATATTTTTAAAGTTATGATTAATAGGAATAAATCAGTGGAATATCGCACCTAACTGCTCCGATTTATTTGGCCTACGCGAAATGTTAGATTGTTATATCAATTGATTAGTAATAACAACCTTTGAGTCTTAGTCTACTTCCCCAATGCGGATACGATTCAGCCAATCAATTTGGCCTTTGGACAGTCTTTACTGTTTGGACACAACTTTCGATAAGATGTTTAGGAAAAGTTCACGATTCTTATTGCAGTTAGAAATTCATTTCTTAAAAAATATGCTTAGCAGGTCCCATTCGACTACGAATTACAGATAGTGGAAGTAGTTGCTTTCCGCATTATGTCCGGTTTCATTGTTGCATCGAAAAATTACTTTCAACTGGCTTCATTTTCTTTTGCCAACATCACTGTTGCATCATTTTGGCCTGCCTAAATGTTTATCTCTTTTACTTTTCGCTTGACTTGAAATCAATTGTCATTGTCCGTTATTGATTCGCACCTCTACACTAAATACTCTTAACAGTTCCTGCAAACTCTACAAAATGGATATTTTGGGCTAAGGTCCCAAAAACATGAAACGATTAACGAAACTGGATTCTAATTTTGAACCCAAGCGTCGAATATAATTGGATTTGATGAGCGTGGCAAGCCAAAAAACAAGATCATCATGACTTGCATCTTTAGATACTGTGCCCACTATTTGGCAAGTGAGATTGTTTGATCGTCTTATAAACACGTCGTGAGTCATCGGGGCCTATGCCGTCAAACACTGCTACGTGAATATGGGCAATAAGAAATGAATATCAGGTACTGACCACCACCCAACAATTACGTACTGTAACTATTTTTGAATTCCATGACATTTGCTCGCATGCGGGGAACCACGATCGCTCTTGGCCAGCACAGCGGTCACATATGGCCGAGGTCTTAATTAGCCTTGTTAGTACAACAATCACGGCGCGTTTTATGGACGAAAGTCAACATTTGCGTAAAACGTCGACGGTGCGGCGATGGAAAATACTCAATTTTATGGCTCCACAAACAGCCCACGAATGTGAACAATTTCACACGATCATCACAGAATGATTTATTCAGATGGAGTTGAGGGATCGGTTAAAATTTGGGGCATCCGAGTATCTTTTGTCCGGAAATAGTTGGAATAGTACATGCCGGCTGTTGAAAAGCGGCCTTGCGCAATGACGAAGCAGCCAAAGTCTTCAATGGCAATGGACAATATCGCAGAGACAAGTAAAATGGAAGGATACAACTTTCATTTTGAAAGAGTCGTACATAATTGAGTCTAAGATACAGTTGCCGACTTAAGTGTTAGATTTTAGCCAAACTAAGGATTGCTTTCTTTTAACATTTTTATTCAATAGGTTTGATTCACTCGTTCGCCATGGATATGAACTTGAAAAAGAATTGCATTGCGGAGTGTTACATGTTCAGAAACCTTTAAAGATTGCGTGATCAATTTTAGAAGATTGGTTCAACAGGTCCTGCAAAATAGACACTTTGCATTGATCCTGTTCCGAAGCAGCTTGTTACTTTTGTTAAGAAATTCGAGGAGTATTTTGTATCAGAATCAAAAATATTAAGTAGAATGAATTTTAACAATTATTTTAAAATCAATAACGTAGTGATGATGCTGTAATGTATGGAATGATAGTATTGAGATGGCAGGATCGCCATGTAATGTAAGTAAAGATGCTACTGATTGTAATGAAGGTGGATGCGATGAGACTACTGTTGTCTCATCGTGCTGGCCAGGTGAAGAGCGTCTTCTTCTGTATTCCTTTAATGATATGAACTTCTTTTCTCTAGAAAGAAGCTATACTTAGATAGGGTGATAATAAGTACGCGAGATGGACCTACCGGCATTCCGTAGATTGCCACATGTTTGGCGCAGTTCAATAGAACAGGCAGCCGGTATTTCTAATTAAAAAACTGTTGCCGAAGCTTGAGGCAACTTTTAATCTGCCGAACTTTCAAAGGCAGACTTTACTTGAATCTTCCTTCCAAACACTTTGCCGATTTTAAGGCAAAGGTTGCTAAATGAAACAAGCAACTTTGTCTGGCTATGGAACGATTCTGCCTTCTGCTAGACTCGTTCCTTCCTTTTATTTACAAAAACTTTTGCTGTACAATCGATTTGCTTATTCTATAAAATTCTTACTCTAGTTTTAATTCTACTTACCATAACCAATCGTTCCCACGGAATATTGCTTGCTTGCAATGGCCTAATTGCACATTTGCCTACTCTGGGCACAATGCTCTACTAAAGAGTTTCTCACGGTACGCGGGTTCGAGAATATGATTATTAGAGAGCTTACTAAAATTTTGTAGGACATAAATATTTGAGTATGCTGTCACAAAAAGCTCGTTTTGGGACATAGCTGTGTATTGGTCGTTTGGGACATAGTTGTGTATTGGCTAGCACCGGGTTTGGAACTGGGAATACACTACACATAGTTGTGTATTGGCTAGCACCGGGTTTGGAACTGGGAATACACTACACCCCTTTCCTTTAGAAGAGTATTTGTTTGCAAATACGACTGATTGGTTGTGGTATTTTGTTTTACAATTATGTTATCTGATGATGAGATATAAGTTTGTATTAAGTATAAAGTGTACAATAATTTTACAATGATTGATTGAATGTTTTATATAATTTAAGTCTATTATTATGTATCCATTTACATTTGTCTTCTATCTCTAGTAGTGTATTTACATTGTTTGTGTTTATTACTTTATATGGGCCTTTATACGGTTTCTGGTTTTTCTTTCTGTTTTCTACTGTTATCAGTACTAGATCACCAATGTTTAAATGAAGAGGTTTTGTATATGCTGTTCTATTGCTCCTAGCTAATTTTGTTTTCTCTATTAATTCTCTGGCTTTTGATGCCGATATTTTTAATCTTAGCTTCAACTCATTCGCGTAATTTTCAATATCATAGATTCTATCTGTGTTTTCTAAAGTGTCGTTTGGCAAATAAGAAAGTTTTCCGAAAACTAGTTCGTATGGTGTGTAGTTAGTGTCCACGTGTGGGGTTGTATTATACGAGAATGTATAATATGGTATCCATTCGTCCCAGTTATTGTCATCAACGAATGCTAACAGATATTCATTGAGGACACGGTGGTTTCTTTCTACAACACCTAACGTCTCGTGGTGATAAGGAGTTGAAAAGATTTGTTTTATATGTAACAGTTCGCAAATGTTCTTTAGGAGATTATTAGTAAATTCTGTCCCTAAATCGGTTTTTAAAATTTTGAAATGACCGTATTGTAGTATAAAATTGTTTACTAAGGCCTTTGCTACTGTCTTAGCTTCCTTACTTTCTAAGGGTATAGCCGTGATATATTTCGTTAATTCGCATTGTATAGTTAATATATATCGAAAATTGTTTGAAAGTCTTAATGGACCTACGATGTCAGCGCTTACTATTTCAAAACTAGTAGAGGGTGTATCGGTTTTTATCATTCTTTCCTTTGTGTGCCTTGTGATTTTGTTATATTTGCATTTTTCACATTGGTTAATGTAGTGTTTTATCATTTTATTCATGTCCCTCCAACAGTATCTTTGTTTCAATTTTAAAAGTGTTTTACGGATTCCTGTATGTCCTCCGTGCGGCGATTCGTGGAATTCTTTTATAAGTTCATTTTGTTCAGCGATGTCATTAATTCTTTTGGGGGGGTTTATATATCATAATTTTTAACTGGATATCCATTTTTCGTTGCAACGTATTGAATATTTTCTTAAATTCTTCTTTGGGTACGTACCTGAATATTATATCTTCCATAGATAGAGCTAGCTCGTTTATATTATAATTCTGCGCATAATTCAGTAACTTCTTCACTACAGAAACTAGTTTCGTGTTTGAATTATCGTTACAGTTATTGCGAGATTTCACACTTTGCTTGTCGCTGGCGGAAACGTATTTCTCGTGAGCTTTATCGCTAAAGTGGACCATTAAATAATCTTCCTCCTTTGAGATTATTATACCTTCTTTATCGTTGCGCAACATATTAAATTTTACTTTTAATGCCCCTGTTATATCGGATAGTGAAGTACAATCGAACGCATAGAGGTGATCAATCTCCCGTTTTCTTTTGTCGCTTTCGTTATCGATTTTTGTGCTTGTTTTATTACATTGTTGTTTTATCGCCTTGCTTCTTGTTATCGCCATAAGTTTCTTGCTGATACTTTCGTCATTGGTTGGGGGTATCATTGATTTTAGTATTTCTGAGTCTATTTGTATCCTTGATAATGCATCGGCATTTGTGTTGATATTACCCTTTTTATACACAATTTCAAAATCATAGTCCGATAAATCTAATCTGATTCTTGTTAACTTCGAGGATGGGTTTTTGTGTGTGAACAACGATACTAAAGGTCTATGGTCTGATACTACTGTAAACTTTCGTCCATACAAATATGGTCTGAAAAAGTTTATTCCCCAGTGTATCGCCAAAAGTTCCTTTTCAATGATTGGTTTGTTCAGTTCATGTTTGTTCAATGATTTACTCGCGTATGAGATTGGTAAATCAGAACCGATCTCTCCTTGTGACAGAATCGCACCTAGTGCAAAATTTGATGCGTCAGTGGTTAAAATGAAAGGTTTTTCAAAATCGTCTCAGTTCAGTTTCAAAATGGTCCAAGTCTGGAATGTCTGAAGTGTTCAACGATGTCCTAACATTAGGGCTTAGTTTCACATGTAATACAAAGTTTAATAGTTCTGTTTTTCCTTCTTGCGTTAGTTTTTTGCCAATGAGTTTTACTACTATTAAAAATGTCTCAAGCTCAGAGAATTTACCGTCAAAACTTGGTATGGTTTTAATAGCTGTTTCAATGTTAAATTCTGCCATTTCGGTGTATGTAACTTCTTCTTTTGTTTCTACTTGAATGTTTTCGGCGTTCAACCGTGTTACTAAATTAGAAATTATTGACTTGCTTGTGGATGAAAGTGCCGTTTTTAACTCTATAGCTTCACCTTCTTTTAGTGTTCTAAAAAGATTGAGATATTCGGCTTCTATTTCAATTACCTTTTCTAATTTTTCTTTAAGAGTTTTGACCGTGTAGGTCTTGGTTTTTCTTAAATTTGAAAGTGTGTTCTGCAAGTCAATAAGTAACTCTTGTAGTCTGTTTATAGACATTTGGAAAATTTATTAAACATTGTTTCTTCCTAAAACAAGATTTCTGTCTACGACTTTTCGAGCATACTTCTTTTGTTTACTATTATATATATATAAAAATATCAAGATTATAGAAAATACGACCGTGGTACTTATGGTTTGTTTATATTCCATTAAAATGTTAGAATTAGTAGTACAATTATTTCCCATTTTACTTATAATTTATCTTTACTATTTAATTTTGTTTTTATATATATTTAAATCATTTACGTTTAAGACTATTTAATTTGTTTGAAAAATTAATTTTTTGTTCTCCTGCCGATATATGTATTAGGCGATGTAATATCGCTTTTTCGCGTCGTTCATTAAATGCTTTTCCTCCTCGTCGTCTTCGCTTTAACTTTACAATTTTCGGGATTGCTGCTGTTGGCTTTTTTATAAACTGCTCAATGTGTCTAGGACGGGGTCCGGGTAGCGGTGTTGGCTCATATTTAGGCGCCTGGGCTACCGGTATAGGCACGTATTTTTTTCGTGTGGGTTTTGCTGATTCGCTGGATTTTGCTCGTATTAGGCATCTCTCGAATGCACGATGGAATTCTCCGTCTGAGGTAATCTCGCGTATTTCACCTTCTTCTTCGTCTTCTAGTAGTCCGGAACGTGCAGGATCGTGGGTCGCAGGATCGTGGGTCGCAGGATCGTGGGTCGCAGGATCGCCATGTAATGTATTGAATGATAGTATTGAGATGGCAGGATCGCCATGTAATGTAAGTAAAGATGCTACTGATTGTAATGAAGGTGGATGCGATGAGACTACTGTTGTCTCATCGTGCTGGCCAGGTGAAGAGCGTCTTCTTCTGTATTCCTTTAATGATATGAACTTCTTTTCTCTAGAAAGAAGCTATACTTAGATAGGGTGATAATAAGTACGCGAGATGGACCTACCGGCATTCCGTAGATTGCCACATGTTTGGCGCAGTTCAATAGAACAGGCAGCCGGTATTTCTAATTAAAAAACTGTTGCCGAAGCTTGAGGCAACTTTTAATCTGCCGAACTTTCAAAGGCAGACTTTACTTGAATCTTCCTTCCAAACACTTTGCCGATTTTAAGGCAAAGGTTGCTAAATGAAACAAGCAACTTTGTCTGGCTATGGAACGATTCTGCCTTCTGCTAGACTCGTTCCTTCCTTTTATTTACAAAAACTTTTGCTGTACAATCGATTTGCTTATTCTATAAAATTCTTACTCTAGTTTTAATTCTACTTACCATAACCAATCGTTCCCACGGAATATTGCTTGCTTGCAATGGCCTAATTGCACATTTGCCTACTCTGGGCACAATGCTCTACTAAAGAGTTTCTCACGGTACGCGGGTTCGAGAATATGATTATTAGAGAGCTTACTAAAATTTTGTAGGACATAAATATTTGAGTATGCTGTCACAAAAAGCTCGTTTTGGGACATAGCTGTGTATTGGTCGTTTGGGACATAGTTGTGTATTGGCTAGCACCGGGTTTGGAACTGGGAATACACTACACATAGTTGTGTATTGGCTAGCACCGGGTTTGGAACTGGGAATACACTACAATGCTAGTCCAACCAAACTTTTCTTGCAATAAGTTAGTTGGTGCCTAATTACTGACTTGTCCTTTTGCCGTTAGTCGAATGGGGTCTAGACAGAAAAGAAGAAAGAGAGGTCAGAAATGGATTTTTAAGTAAAAACTTTTTTGAAAATCGTGATGTTCTCAGGGACGGCAGATAGTTTTCATAAAACTTTAATTTTCGACTATATTTTGATGCCGCGCTTTTACTTAGCCACCAATGTATTTTTAAATAGCCTAACATGTAGAGTTTTGGGGACCATAACTCCTTGACTACTAACACGTCCAGCCTACACGGAATTCGGAAGTCGCCCAAATGCTTCTGATTCATCCAATCTGTAAAAACCCCCTAACCATATATGAAGGAAAAAGAGCCCGTGGTTCCGCAAAGACGCTAAAAATTCAAGAAACCTTTACGTCGCCTCAAAACTACTTGCGCACTGAACGTCTTACAATGACTCAAAAATTTGTTAGGAACTTATTAATAGAAAATTATGTAACGGTCGATTACGGGTATCTTTTTATGCATTTGCTTAGCACTGACGAGATTTATTGAATTGGTTGATGTGTTAAAATGATTTTGCGCACAATAAAATAAATATGAAAGCCTTAAATGCATAAAACTAGCACTCACTCTGAGTATACTGCTCGATTTTTTGGTATGCCTAGAGGTGTACTAATGGCACGCTGAAGTCCATGTTTCTGGGATTCCCAGCCACCCATTCGGTCGTCATTTTGAAATTAACTTGGAAATGATTCGACGAGTGGTTTTGTTTTGAATTTGGCGTTAAAAAATTTATGGGAACATTTAGAGTCGATCTTTTTATCTTTATTATTTTTTTAAAAAAATTGTGTCCTGCGAAGGATTGTTCGCAACAAATTAAGTACACTAATTTCCACATTTTTGAAAGCCACGTATTTTGCATAGACGACGATTTTGGCGTATTGCCTTATTAGGGGTGTAACTCTTTGAAAACCACAAAAGTAGTGTCATAACACAATTAGGACAAAACATGTGAAAAATTCGAATTCATAGAATGTATTTAGATTTTCGGAATCACTGTCATTGGTTTGTCGATACATACAATGGATAAAAAAAAGTTAAGGCACGACGCACCCAGCGAAAAAAGTTTTAACTTTTCAGTGATATTTTTATCGAGAATGTTTTTATTTTCACATTACATCAGGAGATTGGAAGGCATATTTCAGTAACATAGCAAAAAACTCCAATCACACAACAATTTTTTAACATAATAAAAAAATGCTTGTATACCATCAAAAAACGACCCCAAAAAAGTTAAGGCACGATATAGTTTTATCTGAAATTATTTGATTTGTTTTAGATTTATTTCTTTTGAATTTTAGAAATTTACTCACTATTAATATTTTGTGGACTTTGCTTGCATTCTTATGACTTTCTGGCAGCGTTTCGGCATCGATTTGACCAACGTTTTGTAAACGGCTGGTGAAATATTTTCCCATTCTTCAATAATGGCTGTTTTTAGTTAGTTTTTATTTTTTACTTTACGAATTGCAACTTTATTTTTGAGGTGATACCATAGATGCTCTATGGGGTTTAAATCTGGAGACTGAGCAGGTGCTTTAATCACTTTTGGGCAGTTATAAATAGCCCAAAGTCGGCATTGCTCCGAGGTGTGTTTCAGATTGTTATCCTGGTACAGGCCAAAAGAATTTAAAATCCTCATCTTTTCAGCACTTTCTTAAATATTCCTTTTGAGGATATTTAGATAATAATGTTGATCCATCCTGCCATTTATAATTCCTTAGTTTCCAGGTCCAGAAACCCCCATACAACCCCAAAGAATAATATTCCCACCCCCGTGTTTTACTGTGGGATTGGTAGGCTTGAAATTGAACTCAGTATTTGGTTTTCTCCAAACATACACCTCCCATCAGATCCAAACAGGTTAATTTGTATTTCGTCAACAAAAAAAAACCTTTTTCAGAAGGACTTTGGTTTTCTTACGTACTCTCTCGCGAAACGTAATGTTAGCATCAAATTTTTTGCGCTAATGTACGGTTTTCGTCGTCAAACCCTGCCTTTAAAGCCCGCCTTTTTTAACTTCCCAGTATATGGGAAGTTCTTGTAATCGCCTCGAAAATCGAAATTGAATTTTTCAACATTTCTTTACGTTTTGAGGTCTATAGAGTATATATAAAGTGTTTTTAGAAAGGGAGATGTATGTGTGTGTGTGTGTGTGTATGTACGTACGTACGTATGTACGTTCGTGGACACTTTTTTCTACGACGATAACTCACGTAAAAAATCGTATCGACTTCGTTGAGGTGTCAATCGAAGCGTCTTTGCAATCTTAAGAGCTGATTAGTTTTTGGGAAGCTTCGGTCGGGGGGGGGGGGGTTTGCTGTTTTGCCCGTTTGAAGGTCATTTCTGTCATGCGCTATATCTCGCGAACCAAACATACGATTTTCATTATTAAGGTGTCAATCGACGCGTCTTAACATTTTTGTGAATGTATCAAATTTTGGAAAAAAACGTTGGAGCGGTTTTTTAATTTTTTAAAAAAAAGTACAAAAAATTAGGTTTTTTTTCAAAAACACAAAATTTTCAACCTGATTTTCAAACCTAAGTAATCAATGTTTATAAAATTTACATACTCCAAATAGTTTTTGTAAAAAAACCAACCAAAAGTTTTTTCATGATTACGAAAAAAATTAAATAAAAAATAAAAAATCATTAAACGTTCAAGGTCATTTACGTCATTCATTATATCTCGAGAACTGAATATAATATTTCCATCATTAAAGTGTCAATCGACCCGTATTATCATTTTTATGATGTTTTTATATTTGAAAAAATCGTTAAAGCGTTTTTTTAATTTATTTAAAAAAAATCGAAAAGTAGTGTTTTTTCATAAAAAGATTCTATTTTAACCTGATTTGCACATCGTAATAATAAACGTTTGTAGAATTTATAAAATTTTATCAATTTTTGTAGAGAAACCAGCAAAAACTTTCCTCATGATAACAAAAAAAAACAAGCTGCGAAGTGCGACCCTTGAGGTCCACACGGTCAACTTCCCAGTAATATCTAGATAAACATTAAAAATATTAAACACAATAATATTTTTTTAAAAAATAGTACTACTTTAAATAATAATAATGAAAGGTATTCATAGCAGTAACAGAAATGAGATAATATTAATCATATCATCTACGGGAGCATCCATTGATTACGCAAGGCTTTTGGTGGATGGGTGATGATGATTGATTACCACAAATACAAATTTGATTGAAATTTTGATGGTTTTCAAAATTTAAGCCGCTAATTTTAATTAAAAGACTGCAAAAACTATTGAAAATCTGCTCAAATTATCCAAACATTTTAAAACTTTGATTGACTTTACAACAAAGTCTTTAGAATAAAAGATATAAGGTAATATCATTCGGAAGAACCCTTTTCATATGGTAACTTTGAATGATTTTTTTTATTTTTAATTAAATTTTTTTCAGAGTCAGTTTTGCTGGTTTCTCTTCAAAAACTGATAGGAATGTATAAATTTTATAAACATTTATTACTGTGTTGTGCAAATCAGGTTAAAAAAATATTTTTTGTGAAAAAACCCTAAGTTTTCTTATGTTTCTCTATTTAGTTAAAAAAAAACGCTGAAACGGATCTTTATGATGTTAAAATAATCAAAGAGGTTTTAAAACACGTCGATTAACACCTTAATGATGCAAATATTATATCTGGTTCGTGAGATATAGTGAATGGAAGAAATGACCTTGAAGATCATGATGAATGTTAATTATTTTTTTATTTAATGTTTCTTGCTTTCATGAGAAAAAGTTTTGATGACGTTTTTTCAAACATTGCCTGAAGTATATGAACTTTATAAAAATTGAATACTGTCTTCCGTAAATCAGGTTAAAAATTTATTGTTTATTAAAAAAAACCTAATTTTTTGCACTTTTTTTCTTAAATTAAAAAACAGCTTCAACGATTTTTTTCAAAATTTGATATATTCACAAAAATGTTAATATGCGTCGATTGACATCTTAACCATGCAAATCGTATGTTTGGTTCGCGAGATATAACGCATGACAGAAATGACCTTGAAAATCATGATGCCTGTTAATGATTTTTTTATTTTTTATTTGATTTTTTACGTAATCATGAGAAAAAGTTTTGTAGTTGTTTTAACAAGCACTGCTTGAAGTATATAAATTTTATAAAAATTGAATACTGTCTTTCAAAAATCAGGTTAAAAATTTATTGTTTATTAAAAAAACCCTAATTTTTTGCACTTTTTTCTAAAAAATTAAAAAACGGCTCCAAGATTTTTTTTAAAAACTTTATAGAATCACATAAATGTTAATACGCGTCGATTGACATTTTAACCAAAAAAATCGTATGTTTCGTTCGCGAGATATAACGCATGACAGGAATGACCTTCAAAGGGGCAAAACAACAAACCCCCCCCGACCGAAGTATCCCAAAAACTAATCGGCTCTTAAAATTGCAAAGACGCTTCGATTGACACCTTAACAAAGTCGATACGACTTTGTTTACGTGAGTTATGCTCGTAGAAAAAAGTGTCCATGAATGTACGTACGTACGTACGTACGTACGTACACACACACACACACATACATCGCCCTTTCTAAAAACACTTTATATATACTCTATAGACCTCAAAACCTAAAGAAATGTTGAAAATTTCAATTTCGATTTTCGAGGCGATTACAAGAACTTCCCATATACTGGGAAGTTAATTAAATTAAAAATAAAAAATCATTCAAAGTTACCATGTAAAAAGGGTTCATTCGAATCATAATACCTTAATCAGTCAATCAAAGTTTATTAATATTTGCAAAATTTGAGAAGATTTACAATAATCTTCACAGCACCATGTTTTAACTTTAATGAAAAAACTGCTATGTAACCTGTCCCCCCTCCGATCCAATGCACCAAAATCCATACGTAATCAATTTTACGAGAAGTACATTTTTATTATTTGGAGTAGTATTATTTCCATAATTATTATTGTGTTTAATATTTTTAATATATTTTTAGATATTACTGGGAAGTTGACAGTGTGGACCTCATGGGTCGCACCTCACGGCTTGTTTAATAATTCGTACCGTCTGAGCAGACACTTCTTTTTTGAAACGTTTTTCAACTTCATTGCGTCAAAATGGGGCACTTGATCTTGGATCCTTTTTAATTTCTTTCACAATCCATTTGTCTTCTCGCTCAGTTTGCATTTTTCGTCTTCCTGATCGAGGTTTTGTTACGAATGATTTTGTTTTTTTATAGACTAATACAACATTTCTAAAAGTATATTTTGATTTTTTTAACTAATACACAAGTTTAAGCATATGAATTTCCTGTTTGCTAAAGCTGAACTATAATTTCCCGAACTCCTACAGTTAATGGTATTCTATTGGCACTCACTTTTAAAATTTATTTTCCTTTATCATTTACTCAACTCAAATGACAGACATTTCATGTAGCGAAAATTCCATGCAAATCTATCGGTGCATTATTCGCAGAAAAATAAATTATTTACAGACTGCCTTATCTTTTTTTTGCGTTGTTTCTAATTGGAAAAGTATTTTTCCCTATATTTAATAATTGTTATGTGATTGATGCTTTTTTTTGTTATGTTACTGAAATATACCTTCCAATCTCCTGATATAATGTGAAAATAAAAACATTCTCGATAAAAATATCACCGAAAAGTTAAAACTTTTCTCGCTGGGTGCATCACGCCTTAACTTTTTTACTCACTTAATCATTGCTCTGCAAAATACTAGCATCTGAGACAGTTTTCGATTGAAATCAACAATAATCAGCTCTAAAAACTGAATCATTTAATTTAAACTATTTTAATTGTAGAATTTTTTGTGAACGTTTGACGCAACCGAAAAAACCGATACAATTTATTAAATATGTCCAACTCCACGGCATGAATCAGAATTCAGTACTTACCACTTTCTGATTCTAAATAGCCGTTCGAAGAATTTGGTAAAATATAATATCCCAAAATTTCTGGAGAAGAGGTTTCGTTTGAAATTCGTAGTTAGACATATGCAGACGGGTCACTCCTTCTTCTTAAAAGTCTTGAAATTTTTCTTATAATGGGATTCTAGTATGTGATTCAAGCAACCTTACCAGGAAGATTTCTTGATTAAGAAACGCGTCCGGAAATTCATCTGGCTGCAATCGAATGTGGAGAACGTGCTGATGTTACATAAACTATTTATTCATGCCCGAGGTGAGCTAGCCAATTGCTTACTATTTGGCGCATTTCACGGAGATTTACTTTTTGGTGGGTGCAATAGTTGAGAGATATGAGGTATGTCAGTGGATTGCTAGCATTTTTTCGGATATTGTGGGAAGTTGACATGAACTTTGTATGCACCGGAAATGTATGAGATGTGATTAGTTCGAGTGAATGTGGAGAAATTTACAAAATATAACTGAGCTTGTTTCAGAAATTTCATTTTAGAATGCACATAAGTTTCAACGGTATATCATTATTAATATGATGTTTCGTTCAGATTTTTATGACAGTGATGCGTAAACCTAAACTGAAATATTTAAGATCATGAATTCAGTATGACTGCAGGCCATGTCTAGCCAAAATTTCAATTAAATAGTTTTAGCTATTCAATATTTATATTAGATTTCAATGAAAAATCAAACCATTAATTTCGTATCCATCAGCATCAAACGAAACAAAGCGCCTGCCAATGATTTAAAAAAATATCATTTAGAAAGATAAAATTTTCGACTTAAGGGGTAACACTACTCTAGGATTTTCAAAAAATCCATTTTTTATTGGCTTAAATTGTACTTAAGGGTCATAAAAATCAGATGTCGGTAGTTTTAAAGCGTGGAAAAATTTCTAACTAACTGCTAACTGAGCGATTTTGCTGCACCGTGTCCCAGAGCCCCGCGCACGCTGTCGGTGAATCACGCGCCGCTGGGCGCACCTGCTCCGATATACCTCTCGGGATAATAAGTAGTCTTGTTACCTACATACATCACGTGAGGTATTTATAATTGTGAAGAAGGCCAATAGATGTCGCTCATAAGACGCTTATGTTTTTGACTACTTAACAGCTACAAAAACTATAAACGCGTTTTTCTCAAAATCGCTTTTTTCATACTTACCGGTAAGATTATTTTGGAACGGATCCATTTGAAATTTTGTCAGTAACTTTGAAACACCAAAGTCTAGTGAAGTACGTAGGGATTTTTTGATTAATTGTTTATTTTTTTATTTTATAAACAATTTACGGATGAATTTTTTGTCAAAAATTGTTTTTTTTAAAACAGCCCCATATTGTTGAAAACTAGTTTTAAGAAAATCTTCTACAAACTTCACTAGCTATTAGTATGCACTTCAAGAAAAAAATTAGTTTTTTGTTCTAGGAGCGACCGCTCGAGAGAAACGTTACCGGTAACTTTTCAAAGGTGGATCACACAACAGCCCAATACGGGGTCTTGTGGCCGGCATTTTGGAAAAAAATATTTTTTTTGTACTTTTTGAGCTATACAATATACTACCATAAGCGGATTTGCTGTTTTTTTTTTAAATTTATTTGCTTACGAAAAACCATGAAAAGGGGGTCTCTAGAGTAGTATTACCCCTTAAAACTCCAACTCACACATAGTCGACAGTTCGACGCATCTCCATTTCAAGAAGAATCGACTATCGCTTTGATAAAATAATATCTCTATTGGAACACGAATTCGAATATTCAAACTCATGTTAAAATAAGCAGCTTACTTGTGTCATTGCATATAATAAACATTTTTGGAGTATTAACAAGAACTGATTCCTACGCCGGCAATCTCAAACATTGAAAACTATCTTCTTAAATAAATCTTACATGTCATGTATGGCAAAACCCATGGCACTGACCGTGCGATTAGAAGGTTCATCATGCATGATTATCGTAAGCCATTGTGAAAGAAGTATTTGCAATACTTCATGAAAATGATAGATTTGGTAGCCGGATCTATGTAGACAAGTGCTCTGGAACAAATTGACGGATTAAATTTTTTTTGGCAGCCGCTATTATACTTCTGTATAATGATATAACAAGTAGTTGGTCATACATACTGAAAAGAAACACAATTTTCTCTCCAAATAGTTCACAATTCATGCAAAACATGATGTTCTTTGTAGCCACAGTTCAGCTAAAATGCAAGTCATATTTCATTTATTAAACATTTTGATAAACTAATTATTGGTGTTTATTCATTATAATAAGGTAGTGTGGTTGAAATTTTAAATGGCGTCAGTACTTTTTTTTTTTAGAAATTTGCACTTTTCAGTGTGGCAGCTTTCCCTTCAAAAATGTTCACAATCAACACTTCGTTCAAAATAAAAAGACACGACAATTAAGCACTGTAATTACATAAATTTGATTCGGAACTTGATTGGGAATTTACGTGAATTGCATCATACCTTCAACGAAAATATGTAGTTGAAATCGTTAGTCATCGCAGTTCCAAAATAAAAATGGTGTATCTAAATATGAATGTGTTCAATTTTCGATTTCATTACGCTCGATTTGCTAACTCATGACGGACAAAAATCATTGAACAACATAAGCAAGCAACACCCATTCGGCAAGCGGCGCAACTTAAGTTCATGCGACCTTGAACAACCTTGAAATTTTCACCTTTCTTAAGCGCCAAGCATTTCGTCAAGTCATGCAACCAAACGAAATACGAAAAAGCATGCTGGGTATGTAGGCCAACCGTTTTGGACCACAACTTTTACTGTCTGCATGGTGCTAGCGGATTCCAAGAGATTTTCTTGAGATGGATGTTTCATCGGTGCGGTATCTAGTATAGCCATTGATTTGCATGGCATTTCTTTGAAATGAATCGATGACAATTAATGAATGGATCTGCTTACTCAGTGCGAGTAATTTTAGCGGGAACTTTTCCCCGTGCTCTGCAATAACAGATAGTTCGTCATAACTTGCCTTTCTTGGTTGATTACTTTGATTGAGGTGGGTGTTTAGCACTCGGGAAACTCGCGGAAAAGCTGTTAACGGCCAATTCACGTTAGTAAACAGTGATCAGGAGTCATGATATTATATAATTACGTGCACGAGACTGGTGTTAAGCGTGCCATTGGTGCATGATCGATATTGAGTCAACACAAATGTTGTGAAATTGTTGGCAGATGTGTTCACGTGGCGTAGGCATGTCGTATAAGAAAGTACGTGCCGCCGCAGGTATAACCATCGTTCACCATCACTCCTGCGAGTAGATCCGGGAAGCCCAACACGACTAAACACACTCATTTCATAAGAGTCTCAATTACACCACGAAAACTACAACCATTTGTGCCTTGGCTTGCTTTCCTGATAAATTAGATGACGACTTCCAAAGATTAATGAATCAATGCTGCATCTAAAGCAGTTTTCCCTTTCCAGCTTACCAACATTTGGCAATATGGTAAAGCATTGAAATATCCTAATTTCACAAATATATCGAGTTGTTTGTTTTAAAAATTATTGATCAACCCTCTCAAATATTTTCGTACACCCTCTACCCCTCGGAATTTCGAAAAAATGGATACATTTATAATACAATCGCCTCTCCCTCCCCCCCCCCCCATGGAAAGCATGCAATTTGGAAAATAATTTTCAGTTTATTTTCATTCAGTCGGAAAGTAAAAACAAATGCTTTTTAACACACAAGTACTGAATTTTGAGTCTGGATATATTGTCCACAAATCTATTCATTTCTTAAGATACCAAAAAAATAGAAGTATGCAAGTAGAATCAGTTCTTGAACGAACTGAGCTGCAGTAAAATGGTGTTTCAGCTTCTGGTATATGCAGCAAATAACATTCTTGTGAACAGAATCCAGAAAATGAGATCTGTTGGCAATTCATTCATTCAGAACTAGAACAAAGCGTCCAAATTTTGACGTAAACCGTGCATTTTGGGTAGGCAATGCGTGGGCAATGGTATATATAGCTTAAGTTCAAGTTTCTGGGGCCGCAGCTCCTGTCCTTTGGGCTCCATCTTCAAAACAAAAGAAGTTGGGGCACCCTCATATCTACGAAACCTTGGTTCCCACAAGAAAGTTGTGGATAGCAAACTTGCATAGAATTAAATTTTAAGCAAGTCGTCAATACATCACTTGCACGTGGCATCAACAATTAAAAAGTTATAGGCCTAAAACGACATCCAAAAACACAATCACAATCAAAATAAATGCTTCAATTCTTATTTAATTATTATATTAAAGATCAACATCCAAAATGAATGCTTTTATTTATAGTTCAAATTTCAATAAAACTAAAAATAAATCTCCAAAATCATTAAAATCCAATTGCGCAGCTCTTAGAATAAGGTAAAAATTTTGTGGAATCTTAAATATATTAGCAACAACCAACGGCAATGAAAATCAACCGTATACGTTTCCAAAATGTAGGTTTGTCACTCAAATTGAACTCAAATTATGTTTGAGGTACACATTAAAATTTCAAAATATCGATTTTTTGAGCATTTTTCAACACCTCGCGGCTGTAAAAATGACCTCTTGAAATATTTTGAAAAAATTCAAACGTTAGAATAGTATAAAACGGTTTTAAGTTCAAGCGCGTTTTTGGCTTTTTGCAGACGCCTGCCGCATGGTCTCTTTCTAAAAAGTCAGTTTCTTCTATTCATTCATAATAGAACACAAAATTTTCGTCTTCTTACACGTTTCAGTATTTATTATGACGTTGATAAGTAAACTCGTGTGTGTGTGTGTGTGTGTGAAAAGGTAGATACTAAATAAACGAAGCCAAACTTTAAACGCGATTTTCTCAAAATGACGGTTTTTCAACTGGCCGCTAGTTTATCTCTGGACTTACTGAACCGATTTTAATGAATTTTAGTACATTTTATATATTAACATATTCTGCATGAGAATTCACCACAATTAGACCAAAAAATTGGGAAAAGAGTTTGATGTGCATAAAACTACTGAAAAAATGGGACAATATTTCAAAAAAATAATAATTTAAAGCTCCGCAATTTGTTTTTTAAATCAATTTTTCATAAACGGTGGTAAATTGTCTCGTAAGAGAGCTTAGTATTTAAACCCCTTTTTGAGTTTTCTATTTCAGACTTGCAAATTTTGAGAATAACTGTCGGCCATGCGATGAGGTGCTTTTCGAAGTGTCAACTTTGGCGCCTTCTATAAAAATATAATGAGAAATTAGAAGAAGAAAATTTGTACTCTCAAAAGATAAATGTATTGTTTTAAAAAGATGCATGTACGTATTTAATGAAGGAGCTATAAATAAAATTCAGAAAAATTCACTATCTTTTGGATTTCTAATGTGTACTAGTACCTTAAGGGGTAACACCACAGTAACGGTCGAAAAATAAGGCTTTTTTGACATTTTTTTCGGAATCCTGGAACGGGAGTAGAAAATTTCCGTTAAAGGACTTTATTGAGCACACATTGCCAATCTTCAAATAAGCCTTTTTTTAAATTGATAAACCGGCGAAAAGATTTAGCGCAAACGATGAGATCAGGAACAAAAAGGAAACAAAGTTCATTATTCACATATTATTAGCTATAGAATCACGTAGGCATTTGTAGTTAAACTGATTTTTGTAGAAATGGCGCACTTTTGATTTTTTTGTAATTGTTTATAATTGTTTGTAATTGTTTATATTTGTTTATAAAAAAACATTTACATCCAATCAAAAAACGGCTACGTGATGCTCAAGATATTGCATTTAGAAAGCTCCAAAAAAAATTGAGACTGACCGGAGCAATAGTTTTCGAGTTATGATTTCGCCCAACTCGAAAAAAGTAGTTTTGAGAAAAACGTGTTTAAAGTTTTATGTGCATTTAAATCATAAAAATGTTATATGTACACCTGCCTAATTCTGACGCACCTGGTGGTCTTCTGTGAAACTATGAGCTCTATGCTCCAAAGGTAACATGCCCAATAATCATTTCAACCAGTAACACTAATATATAAGAGATGACAACGGGCGTGCAAAGGGCGGTAAGATATGTGCTTAGCGCGTGCTTTAGACTTTGCCAGAAAATCGAGAATTTCCAGCTATATAACGAGAAAAATACTATTTTTGAATATATAAATATTCGTTTCGAGCTATAAAAAAAATTGGATTTTTCGAACCGCTTACTGTGGTGTTACCCCTTAAATGCTTAGATTCCTCTTCAAATTGCTGTGTTTTTATGCTTAACAACGCACATCAAATATTTGAGGAAATTGTCGATGGAACACTTGATTGCATATTTCATTTTGAGTGCAGTTTAAATCTAGAGCTAATTTATGATGAAAGTATGCGTAATCTTGTCAGTGGTTCTAAATGTAACATTTATTCTATTGAAAATCAAAACTTCCAAAATGTTTTTACTACTTTTGAAACTGAATCGCCCGCCAAAAGTGAACACTACTAATATTTCGTCGAAAATAATTACATTTTTTTCACGGATTAGTCTTAATGCAAAACCTGATACCATAAATTTGATATCTTGTAACACAAGTTCTTAAACATTGTTACTACATTAAAACCAATTGACTAGAAGAATATATTTTTTTCCTAAAATTAGACAAATGAAGGAACACAGAGAATAATTTAAATCATATCTTACGACCAGCCCTCGTACTAATTGCAATAATTTATTTCAGTTTACTTGAAAGTTTTGGTTGCTCATATGTTTGCAAACAGTTTTTTTGTCTGACAATGTTTAAAAAAAATATTCTAGGAGTAATTCATGACTTGATATTCCTCATGGTTCCAATTTTAGATCTATACATTTCCTTGCATGTAAAAAGTGACATTGAATGACATGTTGTTTTGGAAGAAAGATGGATCGATCATTAACAATGGTAAATACATTTCTCTATGATCGAAAAAATAGTAGCTTGTGAAAGCAGATGTTTGTCTAAGTTGTATCTCAAAAGTCTGGAAAATTGCCATTTGCAAATGCTCGATGTGACAATTTTCTAATCACATCCTTCAGATGCGATATCTTTGAACTTATCAATGTTCTATAGTCCACCTTCCCATAAAGCTTTGTAAATTTATTGAGTGTGATTATATTCATGAGAAATTTCAATCGTTTTTGACGGTTTTTACACAAAAAGTGAACAGGACTAGTGACATTCCGCATAGTGCTAACAAGGACAAAGAAACAATTGAATATTGTGTCCGACAATTTTTCCGTTTGTCACTGATTCGGAGTAGAAGGGTGTGCCGAGTAATGTGTTCTTTTGCACAGCCGTAATTCAAAAAACACTCATCAAAGTTATACCTCTTCAGGAATAGTCATTTTATCACTCATGATTTCAAAGCACCCAGCCCTCCCACTTCGATTATTTAATATAGTTGTGGTAGATATATTTTGATGCATTCCGTTGTATACGAAGGTAGCAAGCAAAGTACACTCTCCAATTTGTTTTTGTGAGCAGATCTCATAAAGTTGCGTCACAGGAATTTTCACCAGGCTTGAAGATTTCAGTAGATAACACATGGACCTATACGAGAAAAGTGTTGAGCATGGTCAAATCTCGTAGAAGTGTCCAAGCCAATACTCTATTTGAGTCAACTCTATCAGATACGTGTTAGTTTTTTCATGCTCAGGTACAAATACCGTTGCAGTAGAAATCAACAACGTGGTCGCGATGGGCCGCGACACCTCTTGCAAGGAATCTTGGGGCATGTCGTGTGCGGGATTTCCCGCTGACTCAACGTTGTTTTGAATGCGCTCCCAGCTCTGCGGTCTCGTGAGAAACGTTCCATCTCGATGGCTCGCGATCTTTGAACGCACCAATATTTATCTTGAAAGCTTATGAGTAACAGCGAATGCAGGTAACATAATGATTCGCGAAAAAGACCTCGCGCTCACGTTTACGCCGCGGCCAGGCAGAGAGCAACGTAGAAAACTTGAAACATTTTTGACTCAGCAGGTTTGGCAGATGCAAAAATAAGATAGATAAATCATAGTGAGATTACCAAAGCCAACGTTTGGATGAGTGTGCCGCGTAGATCTTTTGAAGTGGCACAACATTTCTAGGATGGGTACGCGCGACCTTGGCCATGATAAAAACTGGAAGGCGATGGGATTTTAACTCATTGAATGCTGTTGCAATTAATTATGAGAATATCACCGCATTTGCCGACTCAGTGGCGATTATATACATATAATAGATGATCGCTTCAATTGAGATACTCAGCACATGTTATTTCATAGAGGGAATTTTCTCAAGAAGATGCAAAGCTCGTTTTCAATTGATTTTTGCAAATAAAACTCAATTCATTTTAATATTCATACAGGAAAATCAATGCCGCCAATTTTCTTTAGATTGTATTATGCAAAGAAGCAATTGTATCGATTTCACTTACTGCATATAACAAGAATATTTATGAAGCAGTAAACAGACGGGGATACATATACATATCTTATAAGCAAAACTATTAATCACGTGACGATTAAGACGGGGAATTTAATTTTAATTCGTATATGATTACATATTGGGAAACTGTAATATTGTGTAATAAGATGGTAAATAGTGAATAAGTGATAAATTCCGTAATTATTATAACTGAATCATCACACAACTTGCCGGCTAATTAATTGTTGAAATTCTTCACGTTACAGAGAAACGCAAATGTGCAATCGCATTTCGCTTGGAAAATGAATAAATATATAAAAATCTATACTGTTCTTTTAAAATAAATGAAATAGTATTAAATCCAAAAATCACTTTACAGATAAAACACGCGTAGAAAAATCATGTTTCCCGCAAGCTTACTGCTGGCAATATTTTTAAGTTTTTAAAAAATGTAGATATAAAAAAATATTTATAAATGGACTTTATTATCACATCTCTGTCAATTTTGAAATCGAAAATACATTAAAACTATTATATAGTTACTTATTAGAACATGTTCTTGAATTACTTGCAAGTTATTTTAGTTTTCACTAAACTAATCGATTTATAATTTGCAATAAACGTGTGAATTAACTTTCTGAGCTGATCAATTATAAAAAATACCATAAAAATGATGTTTTATCAATATCGATCGACAATCGCGACTCGGAGGTAAACTGTGAATCAATTACAATCAAAGCGAAAAAACTTTGGAATGATAGATCGTCATTGGGGTTAACTTTGGCAGGACACATTATATTCAAAGAAAAATATTTTACGAATTTCCACCTGAAAAATTTCTAATTATGAAGTGAATGGTGATATCATTGTACATTCTGAGTCTAATGTGGTATTTACACCAACCTTATCTCTTCAAATCAAACGAGATTCATTTCGATTGCCTTTCTACAATATTATAAACAAAACGGGGTCGTAGGAAGTAATCTCATTGAATTGAGGGTGCACAAGGGCGGCAAAAGAAATATAGCGCCAATTTTTGGTGCGAAGCTTTTATGTTGAATTGTTATTATGATTTCAAATAACGCCATTATAAACAGATATCTACTGTGCTTACATTCCAAGTATTCATATTATTTACTCCTGAAGTTGTTATGCTACGTAGAAACTTCATGCTTCGTTCCAAGATTCTTTAAATGTCGGTAGCTGACCGGCTAAATTTCAGTAAAATCGTCTCATCTATACCGGAATTTTGAAACATGAACATACTTTATAACAATTTAATTTTAAATTATTTATAATTTTAAATGTGTCAAAATAAGTCCTACTTTATTAATGGCTCCTAAGATTTTCACGAAAAAGAAACGCAAGAAGTTTAAGAAGTTTCTGAAATTTCTGGAAATTTTAGTTAGTTATGCCAATTTGCTGGTCAATGGTAATTCGCCAATGATAATCCGATTGATGATTTTTATGATTATCCAATTCTATTCGCATTAAGACAGACGATGTGAGGAATTATCATTTGCATGCCAATAATCATTCGAGCTCTTCGTCTGTCGAAGTGTATAAGGATTTGGATTTGACTTTATTGAATCTCAACATGAAATGTGTTGCGACCTTGGAAAGGAAATGTGATGGATCTGTTATACATTCTTTTTTATAAGTTTTACAGGCTAGAAATTTAGAAAGATATTAGAGTAGGTGCAATTTTAATGCTCTGGTAATCTATTTTGTTGCTCATTTTTGGCAGTAGTATCTGATTTTGACCAGAATGCCAATGGCTTGCAACAGTTTCAGGAATCACCTTTCAATACTGGAAAATCAGAAAAAAAGTCTTATTTAGTGTTACCTGAAATTTAAATACCTAAGTCCGTCACCTATTCAATGCAAATTTTCGCATGTATCTGTGCCCACGTTGGGCGCTAGTCTTTTGGAAGATTTTTTTACAAGTCAGGATTGCATCATTATTTTTAGATACTTGCAAGCTATTATGGAGGATTTGTATTGGGTTGCGGAAAAAGTTCTGCGGCTTTTTGCACCGAAAATAAGACAAAATCTTTCATTCTTCAAAATTCATATTATCAACCAGATATTGTCCGTTCAACGTTCTGGCAAAAGCATGATGCGGAAAAACTCATCGAAGTCATTTTTGATTGCTTCCACAGATTCAAAGCGGTTCACATCCAAAGGATTCTGAATAGGCCGAAAAAGGTGGTAATTTGACGGCGTAGGATCCGGCGAGTAATGCGGTTGTTTCATTACTTCACAGTCGAAGCTCTGTAGCTTTTGTTTCGTTTGCACAGAAGTATGGGGTCTGGCGTTGTGATGAAAAACGACCTTCTGTGTGCCAATTCCGGTCGTTTTTTGGCTATTGCTCGTTGCAGCTTTTCCAGCTAAGTGCAATACTTCCTCGGATCAAGAATTTAACCGCGTGGAAGAAATTCGTAGTAGACCACATCCTAGTAATGCAATTGTAAATGTTAAGCAATACATTTTGCGTATGCAAACCCGCCTTTGCAACAGTTGTGGATGATTGTCCGGGCGAGCACCACGATTTTGTCCGCTTGATGCTCTTGTAAATAATCCGTTTCTCGTCCCTCGTTACAATCTTCTTCCAAAATGGTTCCAAAAAATGCAATTTCCGTGGGGATTCGCAGATGGAAATTCGGGTTAACTTACATAGTTCTCATAGGCTGCATACACGTCAGACTTTTTTACGACTCCAAGCTGCTTTAGTCATTTTGCGGCGGTTGAATGATCAATTTTGAGCCTTTCTTCGATCTCACGAGTTATCATATGCCGCTCGGTTTTAATGAAGTTTTGAACGGTGACAGGGCGACCAGTGCGCAGAGAGTTGTTCAAATTCGTATTTCCGGAACGAAAGCCAGAAAACCAAGAGTCCTCACTAACGGCTTCCTCGTCGTATACAGCGTATATCTCTCGTTTGGCGTCCGGTACCTTTTTCATACCTTTGTTCAACAAGAAAAACAAAACGTGTCTAACATGGATCTTTTTTCTTGCATTTAATCACTTGTTTACCTATAAAACAAATTAGATTAAATTAAAAGTTTTAATGAAGTTACGTACACTCAATAACCTTTTAACTTGCGAATGACAGTTCCGGATATAAATAGTAAATACGGTGTTGCCGGGCGTATGAGAATTTTTCATGCAGAAAACCGCAGAATTTTTTTCACAACCTGGTACATTTTCATCGACATTTCTGGTGCATCTTCAACAAACATATGAAGTCATATTCTTATCGTTGCCCACTGTAAATCTCGGTGACAGAATGTTTGAATATGATGTCCTTGGTATGAACAACTTTGACCGATCGCAGTGCTTAGGCCTGCAGGAGAATGGGGGTACTATAGACTTCTAAGCGTTTTCCGTGTCTTGACTATAAGTTTACACCGTTTGCAGGCAGTCTCATGTCGTCAGTTGTCGTTGAGAAGCCTTTGAAGCAAGCGTGAGGTCAAATTGACCCCCTTGTGTACTCGACGTCAATTTTGAGGTAGAAATTCATTTTCTTTTACTTTATAAATAGATAGAATAATTCAAAAAGGCCAAAAAATAAGTTTGCAAGTGTTTTTATTTTTTTAGAGATCTTGTACTATAATAAAACCAAAGGTGGAACTGATGTGTTCGATCAACTGTTCCACGCTTATACAACTACCCGTGCAACAAAGCGTTGGCCAATGCGATACTTTTTTGGTATGCTCGATGAAGCTAGCGTGAATACCAGGTGCTTGTACACTTGTAAATATGCCGGTGACGCTACCAAAAAGAAATCTGCCCTTGTTACCTTGAAAGAAGTTGTGGCTCACCTTGTCGAGCTATATCTACGAGAAAAAATAAAGAACACCTGTATGCGTACATACATGAGAAAAGGGATGGAACATATTTTAGGAATAAATATCTTTACTGTTAAATTGGAACGTGATCAGCTCAGAAAAAGAGCAAGGTGTGCTTTGTGCTCCCGTCAGCAGGACCGAAAAACAAATATGGTGTGCTCATCCCGCAATCGACCGATGTGCAACGATTGTGCTGGATATGAGTACTTTCTTTATTTCTTATTTGTTTTGTACTTGTTTTTATATAATTTAATGAATAAAAAAAGTTTTTTCAACTTTAAAACGTAAAAAATCATGATTTTTACACCCTCAAAATTACCATTACCAATATGCGTAACAAATACCTTTTTGCAACCTTTTTTACAGGGCTGATTTTTATTATTATTCTATTATGTCTTGAGAGTATCCATATAAAATTTAAGCTCAAAATATTGAAAATTGACGAACTATTTTATATATATAAAATTTTAAAATTTGCAAAATCGCCACGGTAAATATGTAAAATAAATACCTTTTTTCCAAGGGCCGCTCAAGGACTAATGTTCCGTATAAATTTTTAGCCAAAAATATTGAAAATTGGAAAAGTTGCGAATTTTTTTGTAAAAAAAACTAATTTGCGTCGAAACTGATTTTTCGTGAATTTTTTTTAAGTATGTTAAGGACATTTAAGGCACTTTTAATGTATGAGAACTAGGAGAAAGAGATTTCAAACTATACCTCACATTTTTTTTTCAAATAAAAATCTTTAGTGGTGGCGATTCTATATACAGTGCTGGAAAAAACATTTGCAACCGAAGTCAGAAACAAACTTTTTTCTTCATAACTTTTTTTATTGTGAATTGATCTTAACGGTTTTTTAACAGAATAATTTCCCGTAATAAAGTAAACCAAAAATTATAACAAATAGTAATTTTCAGCTGTCAGAAAAATAAAAAAAAAAGTCCAGTGAGTCACACTTTTAGTTGGAAAAAACATTTGCAACCTCTGACTATAACGGCGTACCAGATTTACAACTAAGTGTCCCTTTCGTATTTTATTCATTTTGTTGTGTGTTTAGCTATAAGCACGAACGTCAGACGCGTTGGTCGATCTAATTCGTTTTATCTACAGATCATTTATCAGTTAGTTTGGTATTGTCACAGACCATTGTTGCAATAAAGTCAATATTCTACGTGATAAGTGAGTTATTCTTTGCAAGATTCAAAAGTAACGAGAATCTAAAAATAATGCCAGGGAATAAATATGGAAAAGAACTAAAATCTGGATCTTTTAGTGAATACAAAAATGGATTATCACAAAAAGACATTTGCAAAAATTACAATTTATTAAAGTGGACAGTTTGTAGAATAGTTAAAAGTGGAAAGGTAGAGACAAATCACAAAGGAGGGCGACCTAGAAAAACTACCAAGAGAGATGATTTAAATATTAAAATAAAAATAAAAAGGGATCCTGTAATGTCATCGAAACAGTTAAAGGTCAAATTTAAATGTAACCACTAGAACCATTCGAAACAGAGCTGTTGAATTGGGGCTCAAGAGCTACCGACCAGCGAAGAAGCCGTTGATTTCTAAGAAAAATCTGAAGACCAGACTAGAATTTGCCAGAAATCATATAGATTGGAATTTACAAAAATGGAGGACCGTACTTTTTCCGGACGAATCTAAATTTAACTTAAGAGGTACTGATGGGTTACGCCATGTAAGAAGACCTAAACGCGAAAGACTGAATCCTCGGTACACAAATTAAACAGTGAAATTTGGTGGAGGCAATTTAATGTTCTGGGGGTGTTTTTCTGGCCATGGGCTTGGACCTCTTTTCAAAATTGATGGTATAATGGATTCCACTAAATATAAAGAAATTTTTGAGGAAACGATGCTGTCGTATGCTGATGAGCACATGTCTTTAGTGTTGTCGTTCCAACATGACAACGATCCTAAACACACTTCGAAATTGGTGAAGAGTTGGATTAGGAATAATGGAATCAGGGTTTTGGATTGGCCAGTACAATCCCCAGATCTCAATCCAATTGAGAATCTTTGGTACATTGTAAAATTTAATCTACGTAAGCAAAATTTCACGAAGAAATTGGACCTTTACATAGCCGTTAAGGAAGAGTGGGAAAAAATTCCAATATGCATCATCGATAACTTGGTTTCATCAATGCCCAGAAGATGTGCACAAGTCATCAAAAATCATGGCCATTCAAGTAAATATTAAAAAAATAAAACGTTTAAAATAAAAGTTGCAAATGTTTATTCCAACTAAAAGTGTGACTTACTTGACATTTTTATTTTTTTATATTTCTGACAGCTGAAAATTACTATTTGCTATAATATTTTGGTTTACTATATTACTGTAAATTATTCTGTTAAAAAACCGTTAAAATCAATTCACAATAAAGAAAGTTATGAAGAAAAAAGTTTGTTTCTGACTTCGGTTGCAAATGTTTTTTCCAGCACTGTATGTTCAAAAGTGGTTGGGTTCAATTTGACCCCATATGGTCTCGATGATCGAAAAAATAGGTGTGTACTCGAAGGGTTAAATCAGCTTGTTGGACTTGTTAATTTCACCATCCTAAACAAACATCCAGATTTTTTTTAGATTCGTGGCGTAATTGCGCATCACTGAGAGCAACTTATGGTTGTATCTATGCCTCGAATTCAAGATTAGAATCTGCTAATCCTTCCAATTACACTACAGTTGCAAAAAACCCTGGCAGGTAGGTACTTGGCCACCACCGATCAGTCTATGAGTCGGTCCGCCGCTTATCAACGCCAATAAAGATGTAAACGAGTAGCGTCTTAGTAGCACTACGCCGCGACGTTACACTCGAACCATCTCTCGCGTTCATAAAACCAGCGATTAATTGCAAAATCGCAAAAGGGAAACATCCATAAAGTCGTGTTTACATTCGATTGCGAGTTTTTGCTAATTAGCATTCGCCTAATAGAATTAATCCAAAGCCGATCAATCGATCAATCAACCGCGTACACTGTCGCGATCGTTTGCACGGTCATCCGCCGCTTGGGGCCGGCCATCGGCCAAGCTACCTCTGGCAGATCCTAATCCGGCCACCCGCCGGGGCCATTGCCACCCCCTAAGCACGCGAAGAGTACTCTGTGCGCTCGCTGCAGTGGGGCTAGTTTGGTTGGTTTGGCCTCGCGGGACCGACCAATTGCGGGATACGATTTCGCGGCGTTACGTCACCTACGCTCGCCGCCAGCGTATTCGCATCAGTGACGTGTACTGAGTCATGGACTGTTGCTTTTCCAGCGATCCGATTTATGTTGAATTCGCGGCAAGCCGAGCGTGGAGCCCCGGCAGCCCGCGATAAGGCCGTAGTAGTGCGCCGGTGTAGCGCTCCATTCATGAATTCCCCACGAGCACGTCATAGCCGCTCTGCGTACACTATGTATTTCCGTACATAGTAGTCGTACATAAGATTCCAGGCCAGGTACAAATTCGCGGCGGAGATGAGTAAGAGCTTGCGCGGCAACTTGTTGCGAAAAGCATGAGGTGTGTGCTGGCGGCCGGAATCGATGGGCGGCCAACGTTTGGGACTTTGGGACTTGGCACCGAGCAAAGGTGAAATTCACCGGTAAACAAACTGACACGACGTCCGAGGAGTGGACGTGAACCCATAAAGATAAGCAAGCTCCACATTAGGATGGTTGCGTACACATGTGTAGATTTTGACGATTTCGCAGAAGAACTGGAGGTTGTTGTCGCTGAAGGAGGAGGTGATAGACCACGAAACACATAAAGTGCAGATTGGCTTGAACACATGCTACCTGTTGAAATCTATGAGTTTTTTTGGTAATTTCCGCCGAAATATCTCATAGTTGCACTGCAGGCTAGTTTGCTTCGTCTATTAGCCAAGCATCTCAAAAAATAGCATTTATGGGCTTTCTACAAATCGCTGTGCTTCTATTGTCCTACATTTGTCAAGGTATTATCTACTGTTTGCCAATGATTGGCTTGATTTTAAATAAATTTTGATGATTTGCAACAATTTGAGACTTTCATCAAATTTTTGAAAAAAATTTCCCCAATTTTCTCAGGAGAGATTAAGCATATATGCCTTGCACAATGCACGCTGGATAATATGAACTAATGCATACCATACTAATGCATACACATCGCGAAGGAAATTCATACCGGAAAGTTAAATTTGTATCTATTCGAATCAAGATAAACATCAAATACGTGCAGATGTATGTAAATATACTTTTATTTATTGTGCTACCTATACGCCGTCGTTTCCAAGCTCCAAAAAGGTATTATTTCAATAACCGTCTCAAAAATTTAAAAAAATATGTTCCGTAAGACAAAACAAAATTTTTCTCTTATTCTGTGCATAACTGCAATATCTCCTTAGAATACGAGGTTGGCGTTGTGTTGCATTTTGTATTTCCTACAAATAACCCGCAATATAAACTGCAGTCAATATTGTAAAATGTGTAAGGTAATACATTCATGTTTCACTTTGGCGAATATTCATACTATCGCGCACACTGAATTTCAGCAAAAATACATACATACATTTGTGTATCGATAAACTTGAGCATGAAGTTACACTGAATATCTGATCATTTCATTCAATCTGAGATATTGTAACTGCATTTTAAATTAGTTTTATTTAGTATTTTTTTTTTAGATTGACAACAAGGTGTGTAGGTAGGTACATAGGTGAAAAAACATCTAGCATTCAAATAATCGTTCCTAAATTCCAAAAATAGCATTCTAAACAAACTTTGTTTGTAAATCGTCTCCAAAAGAGGAAGAGTTAATGGAATATTAGGACAAGAAAATAGAATGACCTTCCATTATTGAATATGTATCCGGGAAAACGAACACGCTAACAACAAGCCACTGATTTGATTAACGATCCCAATGATGTAATTTTACCAACGCTTCATATAAAACTAGGATTAACGAGGTGATTAGTAAAAACCCTTGATAAAAATGCACCTGCTTTCGAATATTTTAAAAATATTTTGCTTATCTTTCTTACGTAAAACTTAGGTCCCAAAATAAGAATAATATTGCAATATAAAATCTTTCACCAGACATTCATCAAGCGTTGTTTAAGACGCTTAGTATTTTTGCAAAATTGTAACAAAAAAGCTCTTAGAAAACAAGTTAATAAACATTTTGGAGTCATTGAGGAATATCGAAAATGGGTTTCAATATTTCCTGTAAATTTTGGATGTATAAGTGGCGAACAATTGGACGTTTTCGTCAAAATTTGAATACATTTGAGGATAGCTGCTGATATGTTTTGGATAAAAATATGCAAACAGATTGCTTTTGTTCAATACTAAGATATACAGATTCAAATCAATTGAAAAACAAAGTTAAATATGACAGGTTTAATATTGTGTGAACAATTCTTTGTAAAAAAAATGCTGAAAATTATTTTATTTTTTTGGAAGCGTGATGTCCTGGTTTTTTCGAATTTAGATTCGATTTAGTCTCGAAAACCCTACATAATCGCAGTATTTATATCTTTAGGTTTAAAATATTGTCAGGTAGTGTAATATGTATATAGATTAGCTTTATTATGCGTTGGATGTCTTTTGAAGACCGACTGCAAACAAAGAAATGAACCTTCGTTTTCATATCTAATGGAAGAAATAAATTTCAATCACCAAAACTGGCTTTTTTTCACAAGACTAAATACTTTTTTTCAAGACTAAATACTGAGAAATACGTGGGACACAGAAAATTTTCGAGGGGTTCAAAAAAGAGTTTTACCGTGATCACTGCAACTCGTCACTGGATCATCTGAAATCAAAAAAAAAACTAAAAGGGATCTTTAATTAATGACATAGTGCTCCGGATGGACGAAGGGATTTGAAAATTTTTAATTTTTTGAAAAATGGCGGATATTAAAATTCAAAGTTGTATATTCGACCAAAATTTGACTCGCATTTCCGACTATAAAGAATGTAATCGTCTAAAAAAAATCCTTCGTTCATCCGGAGGACAATTATATATCGAATAAATGAGGAAAATTTCAAACTAATCGTGAAAACCGTGACTTCGAGAAAAACGCGTTTAAAGTTTTGAGTACGATTTGCATGCAGATAAAAAAAATTATTTTGGAACTTACACTGAATAGTCTCTTCCAGGATCATTTTTTTCCATTTTTCACTCAAGAAATTACAACTATTTCTAATAGACACGTGTGCACAATAACGTATCGTTCGCGAGCAAGGTTCAACCAATGCGTCTACTGTCAAATTTGACATATGTTTAATATCTTTAATAGCTCCATTAATTAGCTCAATTAAAAGATAGAAATAATAGTCCAATTTGTCTAAAAAATTTAGAGAATACTTTTAACATATTCTACTTTCAAAAAATGGAAAAGAAAAGAAATCGATTTTTCTCCCCCATAAAGCATTAAGGAACTTACACTCCCTAATACTTTTAATTTTCCGTCTCCTGTTTCCATATTCAAGGCCAGAAATATAAAGTTTTGTGATGTCTCGACACTTATATTTTATATTATGTAATATGGATTTTTTAATGTTTCCGGTTTAACCACGGAAAATATAGATGACACATAAATTAGCAAAAACTTATTTTTGCAATTTTTAAATAAGTTGGAAAGACACCGACAAAAGGTATTCTAGTCCTTGTTGTGAGCCTCGATACACATTATTTTTTTTTGGTTTAGTGGCCATTTATATATTACGTAACGCAATTTTTACAGACTTTTAACTCCCATTCCCCCATGTAACACTTAGTAACATTGTCAAAGACGTAACAAATTCATCTCATCTCCCTCAGACGTTCAAATATTTTGATCACAAAATAGTAACAATGCAAATACTGTTAGCCAAAAATACCTTTTTATTTTCCGTTTATTAAAAAAATAAAACAATATGAAGAAAAATAACTTATTTTAATTAATTTAGATTTTGTTGGCTAACCTAATTTGTTACACCGCCCTCCCTCTGCGACACTTTTGCCGGGTCTCCTACGTGTGTTTTGTTGTACACAATACACAAAACATCTACAAAAAACATTGTTCCCCTCATGTTTCGCTACACATTTTTGATGGTATCAACAGTGTTTTTGCTATCCATGTCCGATGGAAAATATCTACAAATTTGTCCCGCGCGGGTTAAGAGGGGGACGGTAGAATCATTTCTCGACAACTCTCGTGGGCCACTCATGTGTTTTTGTGTTGAGCTGCAGATAAAAATGGACTCAAGTTGTAATTTGCAATTGATAGCTTTTATTAGAGAAAGGCCCGCGATCTGGGATTCTCAATCATCGGCCTATAAAAAAAAGCAATGACGCCGTTGAAAAAATGCACTGCTGATGGGTGTTACAGCCAAAGATATAATCAAAAAATGGACTGTTTTAAGAAATCAGTTCAGCAGAAAAAAGTTTCCTATATCGAATCGATCTCCATATAAATGTTAAAATTTCGAAACAGTAAGGAGGACCTTACACGCACTATAGGCTTTCTTCTCTTAGAAATCAAGGCGACCACAGCTAACACTGATAGTACGTCTTCCTCGTCCGAACACATTTCCACAATGATTTGTTTTAGAAAACTCCTGTCAGCAGGAGACACTTTGTGTATATACACAAAAAAAATTGTGTAGACGTTTTTGTGTAGAGCAAAACACGCGCAGGAGACCCGGGTTAAGTGACATTTTCAAATACCCCCTCCTCTTCCTCCTTGGATATAATAATATATGAATGACCCCTTATACATATTTTTAATTAGGGAAAAAACATATAAATTCAAAATATTCTATCGACTTTGGACTCAGAAATCAATACACTACGGGGTGAATTGAAATTAAATCAGTCGAGGGGGTTGTAACCATGCGGAAATCTTGTAAATGAAACAGTGTCCTATTTTGCCAGAATCCGCTTATTAAACCCGAAAAATTGACACACTCAATACTATTTTCGCTCCCAAGAAAAATTACAAATTAAAAACAGAACGCCGAAGCTTGAATTAGTGACGATTTCAAAAGTTCATTAGACATTTTAACAGAGAAGACATTCGAACGATCATGGTTTAATTGCTACTAAAGCTAAACGCGAGCTTTGACTTCAATCTGATATCGTAAAGATAGGTACTGGGGCGCGACTTAGTTGTGCATTTATGTTGGATGGAAAAGTTTCAAATAAATTCAAATGGAATATGGAAAGTTTCGATACCTATCTCTTGGATATCCAAACCGTTTTTGGTAATGTTCCAGGCGGCCATAACAACGGGCCGACCAAGCAATAGTGCTGCGTATCAAATCCACCCCTTTAGGGTCTGTCTAATGAGCAGAGGTGATCGGTGGCTGCATCAGCAGATATGCACTTCGGCAGCAAGCTTACCGAAATGATTTGTTGAGGGTCTCGAAGAAGACTGAGAAGCATAGGCGAGCAAGGGTAGTAACCGATCGAACCCACACCACTATTGAGGGGGTGTCTTCGATTCCAGTTCACCAACACTCTTTCAAGACACTTCACATCTCCGGAGCGACTTATGACGTGCGGCAATCGCAGTGTTAAGGCGGTTTGTACATAAGGCACCTCCGCTATAGGTCATGTCTTAGGTGCCCGGTCAAATATCGCACTAGCACCTTTTCGCCGGCTGTTGACTATTGAACTGAGGTGGAGCGGAGAATGGCACTGGTGGCGGGCGTATTCGTGCTCTTTTTGCCAGCGGCGGGCCAGAGCGGGCGATCATTGATCGCGCATGAGCATGTGCCTTGAGAAAGATTCAAGTATCTCTACGCGGCGGCGGATACTTAGATACATAGCACGGAGACCGTTTTCGACGTTTACCTGGCGTGCGGGCCGAGAGCCCGCTCTCGCTAGCCTCAGGTGCGCTCAGCCCGGTCAGGCTCGTTTGACTAATCGCCTCGCTAGTGTTTCCTTATTTCATAAATATATGGAATTATTGTGTGAGCCACAGCGCGGCGGCGTGTGAGATACTGAGGCTTACACACACCAGACGTGCTGGGACGGTACGGTGGCATATATCAGGCCGTGCTAAAGAAGCCGATAACATTGTGACTAGTGACAGACTCGGTGGCGGTACAGCCGGGGTTTTTTTCGAAAAAAGGCAAACGAGAACTGCAACGCGTGTGATATTTTGAGTATTATTTATAAGTACATAGTAGTGCAATATAGTAGTCGCGGCCGGGAGTAAAAAGAGTAACTAGTCCTTCGATAGTATATAAGAAGTGCTGCTTCTACTCGTGCCGCGCGCAGCTACATACCCGTTTCGGGAAGGAGTCCACAACACAACTCGAAAATTCATTCATGCTACTACCTGCGCCAGGTATTTGTAGCTTTTTTTTAACGTTGTCGTAAGATTGTGCAATAACACCTCGTTACATATAAAGGAGTGATCCAAAGGAAAGATTGAGACTCGCGCTCTCTAGTGGTAGTGTCCGGGTGCCACCGATGTGAGATTCCATTGACAAACCAGAACAGTTACTGCAGTGTGTGATTTACAAACATAATTACACCAACCCGCCGCCAATAAGTGCTGCTCGATGCAACACACATCGTTTATATCGACGGCGTTCCACTGCTGATAATCTATCTCGTGCGAGCTACATATGTACATATGTGCTTCAGATATTCGCCCGGTACACGCATCGGCATCATTCATCTCTTCTCAGACGCGATTCCAATATACCGACTTATGATGTCAAATGTGTAGCTGCTAAATAGCGACATATAAAAGTTGTTGTCACACTATCAATTATTATTAGCAGTCGAGATTTCATCGTGTTAACACTCTTAATCAAGTGTCTCCGACTCCTGCGAACTGAGCCGTGGACCTAAAGATTTCCTTCTAGTGAACTTGATCAGAGTTGAATTGCTTGGACTGCGGTTTGAGCCCCCTGTGATTGATTTGAAAGGGATTATCCGAGTTTTGTGATTGTGTGCTTTAAGTTTTCGCGAAATAAACTGTTCGTGCTTAACTAATTTATTTAATTTATTCAATAACTAAGAAAATTTTGTGCTCTTGTTTTTCGGGGAAGCAGAGTCAGCACACTCCGTGAAAACATTAGTCTGTGATACGCGAACAAGCCGCAGGATTATTTAAACAAAGTGGACAAAATTGTGCGAGTCACTTGAAAATAATCGCGCAGAAAAGCATTAGATTTAAAAGAAACTGAACTTGAATCGAAATGGCAGTCACTAAATCTAACATCCATTGTCGGGATCAATGTGAGGAACCCGTGTCTACATACCGTCCGAACGGTATGCTCGATCGGGACCAAAGAACAGCCAAATCCTTACCGGAGTTTTCCAAACTCCCTTGTGATAAATATTCCATGCAAAAATGTAGTCAGCCGAAAAACAAGTGCAGTTGCAAGGCGTTGCACAATTCAGCCGCGAGTTCCAACCAATCCGCCAAGCAGCATCGGTCTCAACAAATCGAATCAGTATTATTAATTTATAACTGTAGTAATAATAGCGTTGTTAAAACAAATCAAAAGCAGTCTGATAGTAGTCGTATCAATAAAAATCTCCTCTATTGTCAATTATCGTCACTTTCAAACCTCGAACATTCTTTCGACGGATACGACCGTCTTAGTCGGAGGAATAATTACAAGTGGCAAAAACAGGACGAGGAAATAAAGCTGCGAAAACCATCCGTGTCGTATGCGAAACCTTCAAGTAAGTAATCCAGAAATTTCCACGATAATATCTCTTCATATTCACAAATTTACTATCGTATAGATCATCAGTATGATAAAAATAAACTGAAATTAAATCTGACACCCTTGAAAACCACCGCGAAATGCAAGAGAACAGAAAAAAAATCACATCTGCATGTCACTGACCCAAGCCCCGAATAGTCATTTTCATATTTATTGCATTTTTTGTCTTCGATATTTTCAACTAATTTATGTTTTATCTTACTTATTATTTGTCCGATTGTAAGATCCAACAATCAAGAATCATCAGGAAATCATTCCGCCACAGATACGTGTGATAATCTTGGGTTGATCATCGAAAAAATATCAAATTACGACTTGCTATAATCGCCAAGAATATCTGAAAACTATTTCAGTGGACGAAAAAAAAAATTCAATATATTCTTACAGTATTGATCCAGCTTTTAGGATGATGGTTTGATATCATCTTCTGTGAGTATTTAGGCGATGTTGATGGTGTTTTTTGGATGTCACCTGGTGGACGGCATTTTTTCAAAAGTAGATTCAGTATCATTCGGTTATTATTTTTTTATTCGAATCAAGATAAACATCAAATACGTGCAGATGTATGTAAATATACTTTTATTTATTGTGCTACCTATACGCCGTCGTTTCCAAGCTCCAAAAAGGTATTATTTCAATAACCGTCTCAAAAATTTAAAAAAATATGTTCCGTAAGACAAAACAAAATTTTTCTCTTATTCTGTGCATAACTGCAATATCTCCTTAGAATACGAGGTTGGCGTTGTGTTGCATTTTGTATTTCCTACAAATAACCCGCAATATAAACTGCAGTCAATATTGTAAAATGTGTAAGGTAATACATTCATGTTTCACTTTGGCGAATATTCATACTATCGCGCACACTGAATTTCAGCAAAAATACATACATACATTTGTGTATCGATAAACTTGAGCATGAAGTTACACTGAATATCTGATCATTTCATTCAATCTGAGATATTGTAACTGCATTTTAAATTAGTTTTATTTAGTATTTTTTTTTTAGATTGACAACAAGGTGTGTAGGTAGGTACATAGGTGAAAAAACATCTAGCATTCAAATAATCGTTCCTAAATTCCAAAAATAGCATTCTAAACAAACTTTGTTTGTAAATCGTCTCCAAAAGAGGAAGAGTTAATGGAATATTAGGACAAGAAAATAGAATGACCTTCCATTATTGAATATGTATCCGGGAAAACGAACACGCTAACAACAAGCCACTGATTTGATTAACGATCCCAATGATGTAATTTTACCAACGCTTCATATAAAACTAGGATTAACGAGGTGATTAGTAAAAACCCTTGATAAAAATGCACCTGCTTTCGAATATTTTAAAAATATTTTGCTTATCTTTCTTACGTAAAACTTAGGTCCCAAAATAAGAATAATATTGCAATATAAAATCTTTCACCAGACATTCATCAAGCGTTGTTTAAGACGCTTAGTATTTTTGCAAAATTGTAACAAAAAAGCTCTTAGAAAACAAGTTAATAAACATTTTGGAGTCATTGAGGAATATCGAAAATGGGTTTCAATATTTCCTGTAAATTTTGGATGTATAAGTGGCGAACAATTGGACGTTTTCGTCAAAATTTGAATACATTTGAGGATAGCTGCTGATATGTTTTGGATAAAAATATGCAAACAGATTGCTTTTGTTCAATACTAAGATATACAGATTCAAATCAATTGAAAAACAAAGTTAAATATGACAGGTTTAATATTGTGTGAACAATTCTTTGTAAAAAAAATGCTGAAAATTATTTTATTTTTTTGGAAGCGTGATGTCCTGGTTTTTTCGAATTTAGATTCGATTTAGTCTCGAAAACCCTACATAATCGCAGTATTTATATCTTTAGGTTTAAAATATTGTCAGGTAGTGTAATATGTATATAGATTAGCTTTATTATGCGTTGGATGTCTTTTGAAGACCGACTGCAAACAAAGAAATGAACCTTCGTTTTCATATCTAATGGAAGAAATAAATTTCAATCACCAAAACTGGCTTTTTTTCACAAGACTAAATACTTTTTTTCAAGACTAAATACTGAGAAATACGTGGGACACAGAAAATTTTCGAGGGGTTCAAAAAAGAGTTTTACCGTGATCACTGCAACTCGTCACTGGATCATCTGAAATCAAAAAAAAAACTAAAAGGGATCTTTAATTAATGACATAGTGCTCCGGATGGACGAAGGGATTTGAAAATTTTTAATTTTTTGAAAAATGGCGGATATTAAAATTCAAAGTTGTATATTCGACCAAAATTTGACTCGCATTTCCGACTATAAAGAATGTAATCGTCTAAAAAAAATCCTTCGTTCATCCGGAGGACAATTATATATCGAATAAATGAGGAAAATTTCAAACTAATCGTGAAAACCGTGACTTCGAGAAAAACGCGTTTAAAGTTTTGAGTACGATTTGCATGCAGATAAAAAAAATTATTTTGGAACTTACACTGAATAGTCTCTTCCAGGATCATTTTTTTCCATTTTTCACTCAAGAAATTACAACTATTTCTAATAGACACGTGTGCACAATAACGTATCGTTCGCGAGCAAGGTTCAACCAATGCGTCTACTGTCAAATTTGACATATGTTTAATATCTTTAATAGCTCCATTAATTAGCTCAATTAAAAGATAGAAATAATAGTCCAATTTGTCTAAAAAATTTAGAGAATACTTTTAACATATTCTACTTTCAAAAAATGGAAAAGAAAAGAAATCGATTTTTCTCCCCCATAAAGCATTAAGGAACTTACACTCCCTAATACTTTTAATTTTCCGTCTCCTGTTTCCATATTCAAGGCCAGAAATATAAAGTTTTGTGATGTCTCGACACTTATATTTTATATTATGTAATATGGATTTTTTAATGTTTCCGGTTTAACCACGGAAAATATAGATGACACATAAATTAGCAAAAACTTATTTTTGCAATTTTTAAATAAGTTGGAAAGACACCGACAAAAGGTATTCTAGTCCTTGTTGTGAGCCTCGATACACATTATTTTTTTTTGGTTTAGTGGCCATTTATATATTACGTAACGCAATTTTTACAGACTTTTAACTCCCATTCCCCCATGTAACACTTAGTAACATTGTCAAAGACGTAACAAATTCATCTCATCTCCCTCAGACGTTCAAATATTTTGATCACAAAATAGTAACAATGCAAATACTGTTAGCCAAAAATACCTTTTTATTTTCCGTTTATTAAAAAAATAAAACAATATGAAGAAAAATAACTTATTTTAATTAATTTAGATTTTGTTGGCTAACCTAATTTGTTACACCGCCCTCCCTCTGCGACACTTTTGCCGGGTCTCCTACGTGTGTTTTGTTGTACACAATACACAAAACATCTACAAAAAACATTGTTCCCCTCATGTTTCGCTACACATTTTTGATGGTATCAACAGTGTTTTTGCTATCCATGTCCGATGGAAAATATCTACAAATTTGTCCCGCGCGGGTTAAGAGGGGGACGGTAGAATCATTTCTCGACAACTCTCGTGGGCCACTCATGTGTTTTTGTGTTGAGCTGCAGATAAAAATGGACTCAAGTTGTAATTTGCAATTGATAGCTTTTATTAGAGAAAGGCCCGCGATCTGGGATTCTCAATCATCGGCCTATAAAAAAAAGCAATGACGCCGTTGAAAAAATGCACTGCTGATGGGTGTTACAGCCAAAGATATAATCAAAAAATGGACTGTTTTAAGAAATCAGTTCAGCAGAAAAAAGTTTCCTATATCGAATCGATCTCCATATAAATGTTAAAATTTCGAAACAGTAAGGAGGACCTTACACGCACTATAGGCTTTCTTCTCTTAGAAATCAAGGCGACCACAGCTAACACTGATAGTACGTCTTCCTCGTCCGAACACATTTCCACAATGATTTGTTTTAGAAAACTCCTGTCAGCAGGAGACACTTTGTGTATATACACAAAAAAAATTGTGTAGACGTTTTTGTGTAGAGCAAAACACGCGCAGGAGACCCGGGTTAAGTGACATTTTCAAATACCCCCTCCTCTTCCTCCTTGGATATAATAATATATGAATGACCCCTTATACATATTTTTAATTAGGGAAAAAACATATAAATTCAAAATATTCTATCGACTTTGGACTCAGAAATCAATACACTACGGGGTGAATTGAAATTAAATCAGTCGAGGGGGTTGTAACCATGCGGAAATCTTGTAAATGAAACAGTGTCCTATTTTGCCAGAATCCGCTTATTAAACCCGAAAAATTGACACACTCAATACTATTTTCGCTCCCAAGAAAAATTACAAATTAAAAACAGAACGCCGAAGCTTGAATTAGTGACGATTTCAAAAGTTCATTAGACATTTTAACAGAGAAGACATTCGAACGATCATGGTTTAATTGCTACTAAAGCTAAACGCGAGCTTTGACTTCAATCTGATATCGTAAAGATAGGTACTGGGGCGCGACTTAGTTGTGCATTTATGTTGGATGGAAAAGTTTCAAATAAATTCAAATGGAATATGGAAAGTTTCGATACCTATCTCTTGGATATCCAAACCGTTTTTGGTAATGTTCCAGGCGGCCATAACAACGGGCCGACCAAGCAATAGTGCTGCGTATCAAATCCACCCCTTTAGGGTCTGTCTAATGAGCAGAGGTGATCGGTGGCTGCATCAGCAGATATGCACTTCGGCAGCAAGCTTACCGAAATGATTTGTTGAGGGTCTCGAAGAAGACTGAGAAGCATAGGCGAGCAAGGGTAGTAACCGATCGAACCCACACCACTATTGAGGGGGTGTCTTCGATTCCAGTTCACCAACACTCTTTCAAGACACTTCACATCTCCGGAGCGACTTATGACGTGCGGCAATCGCAGTGTTAAGGCGGTTTGTACATAAGGCACCTCCGCTATAGGTCATGTCTTAGGTGCCCGGCAAGGTATATAAACCAAAATAGGTATGATTTATTGCCCTAGGATTCAGCGCCGAGTGACGTAATATCGCAAAGACACGCCCAGTAGTGCTGCCATCTTGTTTAGAAAATAAATTGGAAAATATTTGGGCAGCCCTGTTCACCTCATTTTATATTTATATATATATCAGAAGGAGGACTCTGCAAGCCGAGCGCCGAGTTTGTCGCTAAATTAAAAATGCTGGATGACTTGTTCAATATGCACAACTTGGGTGGTTTCAAAGTTGGGCCGAACTACATCCAAACACTTGTCAATTTAGCCGAAAATGTTCACTTGATAAATGAAATTAAACATTTGTTTTTTCGCTGTAAAATGTTTTTTAAAATTCGAATACTAAATAGTACTATGATTGAAAGTAATAAAAGTGTCAAACGAAAATCTAATAAAACTATGAACTAAATTGGCAACTTTGTTTCATTTTGATAGCGTAAGCTGTTTCTAAGCAACTGCACTTATTCATTTGCCAGCAGAAAATTAGTCGCAGCGGTTGAGCAATAGATTAACATGATTTTCACTAACAATGACATATTCGCAAGAACTACATTCCCAGTCGGAAAAAGAAAAATTGGCTTCATTCAAAGTGTGCATGGAATCCCACTTGGGTATATTTGGCCACGCCCTCCCCGCCGGATGACGTAACAACAGATCATACCAATGTAGTTTATATACCTTGGGTGCCCGGTCAAATATCGCACTAGCACCTTTTCGCCGGCTGTTGACTATTGAACTGAGGTGGAGCGGAGAATGGCACTGGTGGCGGGCGTATTCGTGCTCTTTTTGCCAGCGGCGGGCCAGAGCGGGCGATCATTGATCGCGCATGAGCATGTGCCTTGAGAAAGATTCAAGTATCTCTACGCGGCGGCGGATACTTAGATACATAGCACGGAGACCGTTTTCGACGTTTACCTGGCGTGCGGGCCGAGAGCCCGCTCTCGCTAGCCTCAGGTGCGCTCAGCCCGGTCAGGCTCGTTTGACTAATCGCCTCGCTAGTGTTTCCTTATTTCATAAATATATGGAATTATTGTGTGAGCCACAGCGCGGCGGCGTGTGAGATACTGAGGCTTACACACACCAGACGTGCTGGGACGGTACGGTGGCATATATCAGGCCGTGCTAAAGAAGCCGATAACATTGTGACTAGTGACAGACTCGGTGGCGGTACAGCCGGGGTTTTTTTCGAAAAAAGGCAAACGAGAACTGCAACGCGTGTGATATTTTGAGTATTATTTATAAGTACATAGTAGTGCAATATAGTAGTCGCGGCCGGGAGTAAAAAGAGTAACTAGTCCTTCGATAGTATATAAGAAGTGCTGCTTCTACTCGTGCCGCGCGCAGCTACATACCCGTTTCGGGAAGGAGTCCACAACACAACTCGAAAATTCATTCATGCTACTACCTGCGCCAGGTATTTGTAGCTTTTTTTTAACGTTGTCGTAAGATTGTGCAATAACACTTCGTTACATATAAAGGAGTGATCCAAAGGAAAGATTGAGACTCGCGCTCTCTAGTGGTAGTGTCCGGGTGCCACCGATGTGAGATTCCATTGACAAACCAGAACAGTTACTGCAGTGTGTGATTTACAAACATAATTACACCAACCCGCCGCCAATAAGTGCTGCTCGATGCAACACACATCGTTTATATCGACGGCGTTCCACTGCTGATAATCTATCTCGTGCGAGCTACATATGTACATATGTGCTTCAGATATTCGCCCGGTACACGCATCGGCATCATTCATCTCTTCTCAGACGCGATTCCAATATACCGACTTATGATGTCAAATGTGTAGCTGCTAAATAGCGACATATAAAAGTTGTTGTCACACTATCAATTATTATTAGCAGTCGAGATTTCATCGTGTTAACACTCTTAATCAAGTGTCTCCGACTCCTGCGAACTGAGCCGTGGACCTAAAGATTTCCTTCTAGTGAACTTGATCAGAGTTGAATTGCTTGGACTGCGGTTTGAGCCCCCTGTGATTGATTTGAAAGGGATTATCCGAGTTTTGTGATTGTGTGCTTTAAGTTTTCGCGAAATAAACTGTTCGTGCTTAACTAATTTATTTAATTTATTCAATAACTAAGAAAATTTTGTGCGGGCTCTTGTTTTTCGGGGAAGCAGAGTCAGCACACTCCGTGAAAACATTAGTCTGTGATACGCGAACAAGCCGCAGGATTATTTAAACAAAGTGGACAAAATTGTGCGAGTCACTTGAAAATAATCGCGCAGAAAAGCATTAGATTTAAAAGAAACTGAACTTGAATCGAAATGGCAGTCACTAAATCTAACATCCATTGTCGGGATCAATGTGAGGAACCCGTGTCTACATACCGTCCGAACGGTATGCTCGATCGGGACCAAAGAACAGCCAAATCCTTACCGGAGTTTTCCAAACTCCCTTGTGATAAATATTCCATGCAAAAATGTAGTCAGCCGAAAAACAAGTGCAGTTGCAAGGCGTTGCACAATTCAGCCGCGAGTTCCAACCAATCCGCCAAGCAGCATCGGTCTCAACAAATCGAATCAGTATTATTAATTTATAACTGTAGTAATAATAGCGTTGTTAAAACAAATCAAAAGCAGTCTGATAGTAGTCGTATCAATAAAAATCTCCTCTATTGTCAATTATCGTCACTTTCAAACCTCGAACATTCTTTCGACGGATACGACCGTCTTAGTCGGAGGAATAATTACAAGTGGCAAAAACAGGACGAGGAAATAAAGCTGCGAAAACCATCCGTGTCGTATGCGAAACCTTCAAGTAAGTAATCCAGAAATTTCCACGATAATATCTCTTCATATTCACAAATTTACTATCGTATAGATCATCAGTATGATAAAAATAAACTGAAATTAAATCTGACACCCTTGAAAACCACCGCGAAATGCAAGAGAACAGAAAAAAAATCACATCTGCATGTCACTGACCCAAGCCCCGAATAGTCATTTTCATATTTATTGCATTTTTTGTCTTCGATATTTTCAACTAATTTATGTTTTATCTTACTTATTATTTGTCCGATTGTAAGATCCAACAATCAAGAATCATCAGGAAATCATTCCGCCACAGATACGTGTGATAATCTTGGGTTGATCATCGAAAAAATATCAAATTACGACTTGCTATAATCGCCAAGAATATCTGAAAACTATTTCAGTGGACGAAAAAAAAAATTCAATATATTCTTACAGTATTGATCCAGCTTTTAGGATGATGGTTTGATATCATCTTCTGTGAGTATTTAGGCGATGTTGATGGTGTTTTTTGGATGTCACCTGGTGGACGGCATTTTTTCAAAAGTAGATTCAGTATCATTCGGTTAATATTTTATTGTTGAAAGTATAACGAAAATATGAGGTGTTGAATTACAAATGGGGAAGAAATTAGAGTTTTGTTTATTGCTGTGACATTCATAAGTGATTCTTTCACATCGTAGAACTTCAGACCAGAATCAATCTAATTTATGATTGAATCGCCGAAACTTGAAAAAATTGAGGTTTTATGCATGTTATCTCTGGAAGAAAGTTAAAACTGCCTAATATGTCTAATATGTTAGGGAATATTACCTCGCGGTAAATGATCAAATTTATTATATGCGTTATTCATTTGAAATATTCAACACATTGAAAGGGTTCTTTTTAATCATCTTCACCAAAATAAATTCACATATGAAACTCGATGAAGAATTAAGGTCTCACATTTTGTGAAAAATGAAGAATAATCCCTGCAAAATAGTGATTTTACTTACCATGATTACCACAAACGAAGTCTCTCAGTCTTAACTGTTCAATTTTTGAAATTTTAGCGTTCTTCAAATTACTTTTTCAATGTCACAAGCCACTTTAGAAAGAATGGAATATCTTTGAAGTGTTACCTATCAAATTGCACAATGTTGTTTTACGGTACAAGTGAATCATCAAATTTATATTTTAAGGAGAATAACTACAAAATGTAAGCATGTTAAACTTTAATTTTAAAATCAAATCACAAATAAGAAAGGCTCTTAGTACTTATTTATTGCGGATAAGTTTTTGGAACTGAGTTTGCATGATAAAGCATATTGATTTGGAGTTAAAATTGTGCCCCTCGAGTCAAATCAATACTTTTTCGAGAATATTTGGCATCCAATTACATCATGATGAAATCTAAATCAGTTCTTAGCCAGCTGACCAAGAACAAACAATTTTGTAGTCATTTTCTTACCGTTTTTCTAATTTGGTTGCACGGTGAAGCTCAGAAAAGCAAAATCTCTACAATAATCTAAAAAAAATCTAATAAGCACCTGTAGCGCAATTCGAAATATATTTACCTCAAAAATGTGATGCAGGCGCATGCATCCCTTTATGAAAAGTGTTCGTTTGCAATCAAAAACGATGGAAAGTCTTTTCTGGGGATGAAAATGTTGAATATGTGAAAACATCATTTTCTTCGCAAATATTAAGGCTGCATGAATTGATTATTGAATTAATTTTCTTGTTAAATTTACATAGCAATGTAGTGCGTGGTTAATATTTCGTAGATTCATTTGAACGAATGCAAACAAGCTTAAATCGAATAGAACTCAACTGACTTTGAAAGATAGCAACTTGCTGTAGAGAATCATCATGCATTTATTCGGCAACAACAATTTATTACAACTAGATATTCCATCACATTGATTTTGAATCATCAATATGCGAGTCGTTAAGTTGAAAATCGGCTTTTCGAATTCGATTTAATGATCAAAACTTCAAGCTTGCTTGTAAACAACACTTCCGTCGCCAGATAAATGATACAAGTTGTTAATCGTTAATAAATGATTAAAGCTTCATGTTGTAGATAATCGACTGATTTTCATTAATTATATTCAACGTGAGACGCGGGTTTCAATCACGGAAAGGTTAATAAAATACTTGGCGTGACTACCTGTTTGCTGTTTTGTCGTTGTGCCGGCAAAAGGTGAATCCTGGCCAATTATGACAAACAGGAATGCAACTAATAAATTTAATCATGTATTTATGATACAATTATAATAGACCGCCAGCGATATGAAATTCAGTTGCGATTCAAGTTTATCATCGGGGATTTTATTTATTCAAGCCGTATATGAGGAAAATTGTGAAAACTCTGCTAAAAATTACAAATACTTATAGTGTGTGCAATTCTAAACTGGATAGAGTTAATGACTATGATTTTCAATTGTCGGTAGACGAAAGCTTAAAAGAAGTTTTTCTTGACAACACGTGCATCGATGATCTCAACAAAAACAGATTTATTATAGAATTTTCATGCACGTTTATCAATCGTTAACTAGCTAAGATATGAATTAAGTTTTTTTTTCATTCACTGATAGTAAGCTCTTTCTCGTTTATGTGATTCCCCAAAAAAACCTATATACTTAAGTCTTACGAAAAAAAAGTGCAACAATCAACAGAAAGTTTCTTCATATAAATCGAGTGTTAATTTATGTTTTATTCTTGTCTCTTTCAGAATTCAGCAATCTATTAATTTGCATCTGTTTTTGGCTGTTGATTTTACAAAAAACACGAGCCATGCCGATAACCAAATCGTGCGACACGTACAAGGCTACCATCAAGATGATATTAGATCAAGCAAAAATGTCTTACAAGGAAAATTTACATGTTTTTAATAATTTCGTAAGTATATTCTACTATAACTGAATAGATCTAGTCTTGGTTTATTCGTGGCAATCAGTGAGAGCACGCGTCAAAATATATATTGTAAATTTTTCGATGGTTTGGGTCAAAAGAAATAGAAATTGAATTAATTCTTGAATTTTAAATTTTTAAATCCAGAATTTTTTCATTTTTTCGTGAAAAAAGTGCATAGGTAACATAGTTTCACACGATCAAGTATCCACAGATTATGTATTGTTACAACCATATGTTGTTTAACTTACGTTACCATATCAAAATTCAGCAATAAAAACCAACTCTGAAAACATTTCTTCTTTGCAAATCAATCGTCACTTTTCATTAATTGATTAACACTAAACCATGCCAAATTAAAGTCGTATGGTCATCGGCTGGCATATCGAATACGGCAACGTACACACAATCGTATATGCTAAAATATCGGAAGGAAGTTTTATTAACATATCGCAATAAAGAAATAAAACAACCGACGAAGGCACCAACCGTTTAAAACGACTCTTGGATACACAGTCCACCATGAAACTATCTTTACTATCAAACCGGACATATATCACCAATACGAATACCAATTCGAAATCGGAAAGGAAAATGCTGGAAATTGTTAGCCAGCAGTACGGTGAACAACGGGGTGGGTGAGTTATTGGGTGGAACGATCAAATCGTACTGTTAAAGAAATGGCCAGGGAGAGAACCAGGGTATAGAAGTCAAAACTATAAATTCAAGTAGTGAAAGAAAAATATTTAGATAATAACGAAACGTTAGATTGACTCTGACAGTGCGTCGACATCGTCCATCATTAACACTTTCAATCAATGATACCTCTTGGGCGCGCAACCATATCATCGTTGTTGGTATTTGCAATAACGACGAATGGGAATCATTCAATACCATTTGCCATTACCATTGTAGTAATCGTTTCATCCACGTTTGCGAATTAGGTTAGAGTTTTCAAGTCGAAAATCAATGACACACTCATTCATTCATCAAAAACAATTCACATCTTAATTAAAAACAGATTTGGAGTTGTTTGAAAAGCATGTCTTGACGGTGAGGCTTTTGATGTTGAGATGATGCTTGAGAGTGGATTTTGTATGGAATCGATTAAATTAAATGTGCACAGGGTGTTCAATTCAAGGTGCAACTCATGATGAAAGCAGGAGCGGATCTAACATTTGACTCAGGATGGTCACTGCCTCGAAAATCACAATAAAAGAAGACAGTATTGCAAAAAAATCGTAAAAACCACTAGTTTACCCAGGCTCAGGGGGGGGGTCATGACCCTCATGACCCCCTCGCTTGTATCCGCCCTTGGATAATTAATAAATAATAATAAAATAATTAAATAATTAATAAAATTAAATAATTATTTGCGGGCTCACCAGTCCTGTGCATACCTTTCAATTGCATTTTTTTCTCAATCCGGTAAATTGGTGCATGCTTCTTGCAGTCTCACCTTATGTCCCAAGAACATCCATGGGTTTCAATCTGTTGCCATTTTTTTTTTAAAAAATACTGTACGCTGGGTATTTGATCATTCTTTGTGTTAACATATTTAGCAGTTTTTCAATTAAACTGTTGTGAGTTCTTTTGGTTCGGTGTCAATATTTTCGCTTTCAGTGCACCCTGTCCATTCAAGTACGCCTATAGATTCGCAGTATCAAAATTTGCACTTATCCATTTCTTTTTCACGATAATTTTGTTTCGATATCTCATTCAGTTTTATTGTTTTACAAATAAATCCGGCGTCTGGACAATTTCCGAAAGGAAGCTAATTAAATATCGACACGAACACAAAAAAACAACTATTTTTTTTTAAGAATCTGCACGTCACAATCAGCGCCTGGTTGCACCTTGTTGGTGTGTGCCGTATCGGACGTTGCAGACGGACGTACGGCTATACAGTACAATAGTAAGATACTAAAGATATGAAGATACAAAGGTGCACATTGCCGTATACAATATGGCACGCATGGTGGTATGCACGGGATGTCTGCTTAATCAGTGCGTACCATGACCATTGAATGATCCGACGACAAGGTGTTGTTCGATTTGTTCTTGAAGCAGCAGCTCCTACCCGTGGTGCGCCCCACTGTCCCAGTGAGGTCTTCAACTTTGTAACCGTATCCCATTCAGACAACTGCAGAACGAACTTATTAAAATTACAACGGAGTATCTTTGCAGATATGCAATAATGATATACGTGACGGGCCTGGAGTTCTGTCCGCTCTGAACGGGGAATGACAGGGAGGCATGCCAAATATTATGATATTTCGGCGCGGCAGTGGATCAAACGATTCCCAGTTTTTTTGGTCCGTCACCAGACCAGAATCAACGAAATAATACTATTGTTGATTTATTTGCCGATGGATTTGTTGCCTTTGAGTGGCGCCTGGAATAAATGATGTGGAGTGTGTGATAGGCAAAAAGTTTGGCAATTAGTCTGGAATTATCAATGAACTGAGCTCAGCAAAAGGGCATTGGTAAATAAATAGTTGACTTTGTAATTGTTTTGCCAGGCGAATAATCGGCCTGTTAGATTGAATTAACAATCAAGGCAACAAACGCATAGTCATTTAATACAAACTTTGAAAGCAAATATATAATTTACCCAAAAACAAAGCTTAGCGATCAATGCAAATGTCCTTTCATTGATCTTGCGCTGTATATTTGGGGTGATTCCCTTTAAACCTCACTCACTCTTTGAAGAACTCCAGAGAGTTCCACCTTTTTTGTAAACTCAAATCTATGGTTAATATTCGCAACCCACTCGTATTCATTAACGCATTTTATCAATGGAAAATTTTATTCAATTTTCAAAGTCTTCAGTTCTCCGCTCCCCGCGCTGAGCGCTAAGTAAGAAGTATCGGCAAAGTTGCTTGCAGCCCGCCGGTGGTCTTACAAGGGACAGTTTATGCTGGATCCACTAACAGAAGTGGGTGCTTGGCAGAAAGAGCAAGGTGAAACCACGAAACACTTGTCATCACAATAGCAATATATCATTCTTGTTACAAGAATGTATGCAAATGGTCTGTCTTAGCCAGAAGAAATGAAGCGGTGGTGCTGAAACTTTTGCCGAGGCCAATTTAGAAGTAGTGGCTGTGACGATCGTGCTAAGTGGTGGGAGAGGAAATAATACATACTTGGATGTTATTATTTGGTATTTCAAGTTCTTGCTGACGCTTGTTTGTCTGGAAGCACCGTGGTGACCACTTAGTGTACAGAAAACGCAAATCGACTTAAAGATTTTTGCAGTCTTTAATTTTTCGTACCAGGTGTTGATCCATTTAGGCAAAGGAAACGTATTCTAAACGATGCTCAAACACAATGAGTAGGATCAAGCTTTTAGCCTGGAACAGAAGCTTCATAGGCTTCGTGATTCACTGTCCGCCAAGTATTCAATTGAGTAGTACGCCTATACGAATGATATGTTGGGAATGCACATACCAGTTGTAAGTTTTAATGAGTCCTACTCGAAAGCCACAACAATATGAGTCATCTGTTTAGCAGGTTAACGTGGAGATCGTTAAAGCGAAAACAGTAGCGATTTTCCTGAATTACTGCATAACATCACATGGCCCAAAACGCGTTCATTATAAATATCAACGTGTCGTAACTTACGCATGATCTAGCCTCACATAAAAATTCCATTAAAGACCAACTGAATCAGTAATTGTAACATTAGAATTTAATTACTTGGCGCCATAATCATTGGATTCGAATCTAATTGTATTGGCTTTTTCATTTTGCAGACAAGAAAATACTTCCAAGAGAACCACGACGCACTCCACGAGGGCTGGAAGCATGTTCGTATTGACTCCTTGAAGCCAGTAACCATGACAGGGAGACAAAAGGAGCCACAATTCTATGACCGAACCGAGCATGAAGTGGTCGCACATCTACAAGGGTCATTCTCAAAGGCTACGGTAAGTTTGAATTTTCCCAATGTTCAAAATGTTTTGAAAATCTGTCACTCTGTCAACGTAAATTCATTTATGTTTAAAAAATCATCGCTGAAATGAATAAAGAGAGTTTTCGTTGGATTTACATATCTTTTATATTCTACAGGTTCAAAAAGAACTCCAAGAGCTCTACGAACGCCTGCTCATTCTGGAGCACGCTTTCAACTACATCACAGACAAAAATAATCTGATCGATGACTATGACTCCCGCTACTATGATACTCATCTGAACTATCTGAAAATCCTGAAGGAAGAAACCAGTGACAGCCTCGACAAGCTCAACATTGATCGACCCAATTTCAAGGTGCCAAATCTAAGCATGGACTCCAAGGAGCTTCGGGACTACTTTGTGATGCGCGAGCACCTTATAATCTTGAAATATATTATTGACGCATACGACATCCTACGATCGGCTTGTCCCACCGATGACTAAAAAGAATTTTCGCACCGGCTATCTGAAAATCAATGGACGCGATGAGAAGGAGGTGGTGGTGGGCGCGCGACATTCATTGAACAAATTCGTGGATTCGCATTCATGCCGCTACCATTTGAACTGATCCAAGACTTGAATAAAACGCAAACGCAAAACAACAGATGACTACAAAGGATACAAAGTGTGGAAATCTTTGATGTATCTATTTATATACTTAATCTAGATGTGCTCATAGGAAATATCTCTTCCGAAAAAACTTTCCCTAGTACAAAATCACAACATTTCGCTGGTGTTTTTTTTATTTTGTCGCTTTCTTTTGCGCTGTTTCAATTCGAATTGTCGATAGTCGTACACATTCCATTCGGATTGTCAAAAGAAAATTATTAATGAATAGTAAAAACCTACTTAATTTCCGGTTTTCAATGCATTATTGTATGTATCTTCTTATCGGCAACCATCGATCAATCAGCAATGAAGGAAATGGCTATAAGCGAAGACCTTGAAATAAGTAGACAGTGGAAATTGTTACAAATATTGACCGATTGCATATATGATAATAATTTAAACTAGATAAAACAATAGAGAGATATGTTAAAACTGCTATGGATAGTGATCGTGGGAATATGCATGCACGAATTTATAGATGTTCAAAGATGGTCAGCGTGTACTAATTTATTAAAATATTAACGCCAATTGAAAATCAACTACTATATCATCATAAATCTGTTTTTTTATATTTTCTAAGGGAATTTTCCCCAGCTCTTATACAATATTATCATCGTTCAGATTGGTACATTTTTACGTTCTGATTAAGTAGATTCCGTAACAATTTCATTGAAAATGATAATATTTAAAGTCCTTCTAATTTCAACTAAATTTGCATTATTCGTTTTTGTGAGAAACGCGTTGCATATTTTCTTTTGCCAGTGACTTTTAAATAGTTATTATTCACAAACAAATCTGGATCATTGAGTAGCTTTTTAATTTATTGGATCCTTAGACAATTGGTGAAGACGTTTGTTGTCTTGATTTGGTGTACAAAATCAAAGTGATTTTGAAGAAAATTTTCTCTGAAAATTAAAGATGACATGGAATTGGAAACAAAATTGTTGAACATTTATAATTTCTTCATTATTTGCTTTGGATTATGTATCGATTTATTGACAACGAATAAAATTATTGGAAAACCTGTTAGAGATTACTTATGGCTGAGATTTTGTAAAACGAAGATTATTTATAAAAACATTTATATACATATACGTACATAGAAAACAAATTGGAAATTTTAAACGTAAGCTCAACGCCTCAACATGATTGGGCAATTGTGTCTGAAATGTAAAATCACGCAATACTTGATTGCAGGCTGGCTCACAGAGTAATGTGTTAATTTTTATAAAAATAACTATTTTATTTCGAATCGATATCATCGTGCATATAATTATAAGGTGAAATTATTTATTATTACTTGTGTAGAGCCTTAATTTATTGATGAAATAATTATTATTAATATTATTGATGATGAAACACCGACAACAGTATAAATTGCAAAGTTTTGAAAATACAAAATAAATTAGTGCTTATCAACAATAAATGATTTTTTTTCATTGCATGTTGTAAGACCGTATGGGCTGCATCCGTGATGTGAGAAGACGATAAGTACCATAAATATACTTCAATGAATTCAGCATCAAAATGTTCTAATTTTACATTAGTGGCTTTCATTTAAATTGTTTGTAATGAAACGTGTTAGTTTTTTCAAATGCTACTGAGGTTCTTTCAATGCTAATTAGCTAAGAAATCTGAGAGTAGTATATAAAGCTTCGCAAGTACATTCTATGCAAGTGATTCTGAGTGAACCTCTCTAAAAAATCCAGTCAGATCTGAGGCTAAGGATTGTAACCAGTACAGTCAGTGTCAATCAACTTAAAATATTATTTACTACAAAATAAACGTTTAAAAGGCACCTGTTACTTTTGGCATCTTTTCGAAGCTATTCAAATGCGATCGAAAATAACGAATTAAAAAACTTGGCGTTGTGAATGGAAATGGATGGCCTTTTACAATGTACATTTTGCATAGCTAAATGCTACGCCTCCGACTTTAAAATTTAGCTTTCTATTCCAGATAATCAACACTAGACTTTTTTGGAAATATTCACTGAAATATTAAAAAGCCAGTGGATTATAATGTCTGGAGATATACACTTCAAAAACAGAAACAAAATTCTTCCAAAAATTTTCATCGGACGATAATGTAGCATTGTGATGAAGTTTACCAAAAAAGATTTTGCATAAAAGTTTTTATCACAAACTTGCAAACATTGAAATTCGAATATCCTTATGTAAAAAAGCTGGAAGTTTTTTCAAGAACATATTCATAAAATTAAGCTTGAAATAACAACTATTATGGAAAATTTGGAGGAAAATTAACAGCATTAGAAAGTACTACATCCGTGGGAGCTTTCTTCTGATACACGTTCGCTCATCAAATTCACCCCACTCATAAGTGATCGTCAATCGTTGAGCAACAAGGAGTGAAACCTAAATTGATAGTAAGTTCAGAAAATCAGGGATCCAGCGGGTGGACTCTTTAAATTAGCCAAAAACAATGGAGCATTTATTCAAGAAAGCTGGGTTGGCGACTATAATGTTGATACAACGTTTCAATCTTTACAGCCTGTCCTCACGACGAAGAGATTCCTTGATTACTTGGTTCCGAGTCCAATCTGGTTTGTAAATTTCCCATATATGTCCTTGACATGCTAATCAAATTAGACAACTTGATTGGAGATCAAGGATGAAATCGAGCAAACCATTTGACGCTAGATGAAAGTTTAAAACTAAGGTTGCTTTTTGCTTTAAAATTTTGAAAACCGAACAGTCGATGTTGATTGTTGACAGTTGGCGGACAAAGTCTACAGTCAAAGTGCAATACTGGATCTAAACTACGGATTATAAATCCCGTTGATACTATCGTGACATACGAACATTTTGTTTCCATTTTGATTATTTTCACAATTGTCAATGTCAGTTAACTAAGTGCGAAAAGGATATGATTTATTAATCAAGTTAAAAATTACCCGGATTTAAGGACAGTGTGAACATGATATTACTTTGGAAGACTTCTTCACTAAGAATGATTGATGTTCAATAAAAAGCTTTACAGGATTGCATGCTGAAGCGGTGCTTTTGATAAATTGAATGGGTAGATATAAGAGGGGATTAATTTGCGAGAAACAAGCATCAATAAACTATATATTGAATGACGAGAACGATACCAAAAAAATTATGCATCATTTTTCGGTTTCATTTTCTGTGACAAATAAATAAGGCAATTTCTATGGTTTTAGTTTTCAAAACCTTTCCTTGTTTACGAATATCTGGGATTCAAGGAGTATTTTTTAATTAGATGCAAAAAAACGAAAAGATTAGTGCATTGTTATCCCCGTTCAAATTTCACATGGAAAAATAACAAAATTTTAGAGGTAAACTGAGCAATTGAATGAAAGAGAGCCAAACAGCAGAAGAATCTAGATATTTCCCAGCTTTTTACGCATAATTTAGCTTAAGCTAACCGAAAACTGTTCAAAAGGATTGTAATGGGTATCAATTGTTTAAAGTTAAATGTAAAATAACTGGAAAATTGAACACAAAAAACTTTTAATGGCTATAAGCGTACCGAAATATGGTTGGCATGAAAATTAATCGCATCAAACGTATTCAATTTAAGCAACGACACAATTGAAGAAACAAGCAAGCAAGATCAATGAAATTATTGATCATCTCATTAAAGATAGACGCCTAATTTTTCGAGTGAATTTAATGAACTCGTCCTATCTAAAATAGAAAAGATAGTATTCAACTATGAGATTTTTAAAGTCATTTTTCTAGTTGACTTGTATGCGAAAGAAATGCTCTTAAAATATGCTTATCGGAAATATTTCACAAAAAATATAATCAAAATTATTCGGGGGTAAAAAAACCCAAATTATAGCTGATTATTTCAAGCAGATCTTACCGTGTTAATATAAAGTGTTTCAAATTTAATAGGGAGCTAACCTCAAATGAAACAATTCGTAGAAACCACGAAATATTCACCCTATGAAATACACAATGTTTGCAGAAATCCCCTCGGTTTTATTAGTATTTGGACGAACATTCAAAAGAACATCTATAAGTACTTAAATCCAAAATAGCGGTTAAAATACATTTGATGCGCACAACTTGAAACTAGATTCCATCGTACTCATCCAAGGTAAACAAATTTTACCTCCAAAACAGTAGAAATTGTTTTAATTAGAATATCATGTCATACTTCAGAGTCTTGGTAACAATTTATTTGTGCCAAACAAGTGACCACCTTGTGGGTTGTATAGTTACATCAAATGTTGTAATATACTTATATGTAACAGCGATATTCTTGTGGATTCAGCTGTGAATCGGTGTGTCGAAATCCTTATGCAAACCCCAGCGATGATTTTCTTTGATATTATTTTAATTGTGTGGTAGATCGCATTACTAGAGGTCATATGTGGCGAAAGTAACAATTGCGAAGCAGTAGAAGAGAAAAAAAAATAAGCACATACATATGAAGTAGTCCATTATAAATTTGAGCTTTTTCAGAGCAGCTTTCGCATGGAAATGAATGTTAAGTATTTTTAACAAATATAGGATACCTTAAACATACTTTTTTAAACCTCAAATTATTAGTTTGTGATGATCAGTATAATGATAAATTTTAGAATTAATAACAATAAATTTAGAGTGCATATTTTTATAAAGTTTTTCATGCAATAAAAGTTTTTTTTAATCATTTTGGTGTCAAAACGTAGAAAAATCTTCATGTAAATGATGTGTTAAGCTAATCAAATTTAAATCAATCTACAAATAAATTTAATAATTTTATAAACTACATTCATTGGATGGAAAATAAGCCATAAATTACTGTTTTTTATGTATGAGTAACAAGATCTTTTTAGCAGGAATTTTTCAGATTTTTATAGCGCTAAGAAGTTAAGTTTACCTATAATAATGACTGGTCTTGCTAAAGATACAGCAAATGAAATATGGTTAATTTTTTGTGTCCAAATAATTTGTAGGAAATCAATATTCTAACAAATTTCGCAACATTGAATTTTAATTTACAGCAAAGATTGTTTTATTTTCACAATCTGCTTTTGACACTTATTTCAGATTTCCATTGTCGTTTTATTCGTGTATTGGAATTAATTTAGATTCATCACCTTCTTCGCGGTATTTAGATGTCTCCAGAAACTAAAACTAAAACGTGGTTTAGTTTAAATACTCAGCTGTTGGGTGTTAAATTAGCCTATTTAGATTGCCGTCAAAGTAAAAGTTGTTGACCATTTTCGGTAGTCACTGGCAATGAATACTGATAGTTGGTATTTTAGAATGATCCACGAAATATGTAAAAAAAAAACGTACTGTTCTCCAAAAAATATGCCCACTATAAGAAAAACCGCATGGAAGGTAAACTCTTCCAGATGTTTTCAAGTGCTTGAATCATAATCAAGTTTTTTTCGTGGTAAGTTAAAAGGGCTAATATTAGTGACATTGTTTTACTTATCTAGACAATTCCAATCGGAAAAGAAACTGTAGAACTTTTCTATTTTTATTTTGCACAGCAATGGCATTTTTAGGCCAATTTCGAAATCCTGACAAATACAAATTTCACAATTTTCGGATCATTTTGAATCACAATATAAAGAGTTAAATATCGTTTTATTTGTCCATTCTCGTTATGCTTCTTGAGAACCATTTTTTTCATTTCCGGTTTTCCTGCTCATTGTTCTGACGAAAGAGTTGCTTTTCAGTATCGCAGAATTTTTTTACAAATTAATAATAGTTGATTTTAATAGATACAAATTATGTTCCCATATAATACAAAAAAAGTTAAATGAAAAGCTCTAATTTTTTGAGTCCTGGAGATGTTTCGATTAAGTATGTTAAATGATTGACGATAAAAATCGGCCTCACAATTCATTCCATTGTAGAAAATAAGTTATTAACGGAAAAGTGAAAAATCATCTATTTGAAATGTCCATTTTGCAGAAAATTGTTCTTGGGATAATGATAAACTTTGCATTACTTTTCAACTTATTGGCGAATGAAGCTCTTTCAGTTTCAGAGTCTTTTTGCGATGAAGAGATGAAAAATTTACAGTTCGTATGACCACAATACACTAGTAGATATCTGTTTAATAATATGGTCTTTGCATGCAACCATATGTTTTCTTAATATTGACATCCGTAATGATTCTTTATTCACATATATTTCTCCAATCTTGGAAACAAATTTTCGAAAATTTTGATGATTTCCGCGCTAACTTTTAAAAAAATCATTTGTGGTTATTTTGTGGAGAATCATATCTAAACAAGTTGCCGCTGCGTGGATGAAAAAGTCTCAAAAATGCACCCAATAAAGTTTTGATGGTTGGCAAACATCTTGTTTTCGCTGAAGCTTGTCTCAAAAGCCAAGCGTTCAAAACGATGCTTCATAAATGCTTATATGCTATCGCGATTTATTTGTAAAATAAGTTATTCCCTAAAACAACAACTGCTTGTGTTATTTTTTGTCAAAGATCAAGTTATGAAAATCCCATATTTCAAACTAAAAGAAAAGTTTCAACATTTTAGCAAACGATCATATCATATCATATCGATCAATCAAAAATCAATTTTTTCAACTATGAAATTTTATTGCATGTGTTTGCCATAGGCATCCCACATTAGTACTGCACTAACAACAAGTTAGTAATTCCAAAAAAATGAAGTTTGAAATTTTTTCAAAAATTAATGGCGTTGCTGTATTTACAGTCTGGTTATAACTGCCAAACTGTAAATGTCTTAGTAAATGCTTTTAGCGCATTTTCTTGTAAAGTTTGATATTGAATATTACCTGCCTTATCTCAATGGAAAATACAGTGGCGGTTATAGCCAATTGTTCAGGGGTAGTAATTTTGGTTTTCAATGATATGAAAACACCTCTCAAAAGCTGCCCCACTACTTACACAATTAATTAAATAGCTTGGAAGGATCGCTTACATCATGTCCACGAAAATAATTGCTTTTCTTATTTTGAAGGGTTATATTTATACCTTTAGATACCTTTTCTTCACCAAAATGCATGAAGTAACACCTTTTTAAGAAAATGTAAAATACTAAATTGCAATCTGAGGATGGAGTTAATACTCCCTGACTTCCATGATGAAGCTACGACTAAAGTGTACCACTTCCGGTATGAATAGAAATTAATTATTTTCCGATCACTTAAACTTTGCTGCTAGCATATGTCCTGGACATACATTTTACATTGGCACTGTACTATTAGTAAATTTTCGTTACAATTTATTATAGATTTTTAAGGGCAATTCCAGACCATTTAATAGTCAACATTTTTCCACAATATTTTTCTGATGTTATGTTCGTTAAATTTCTATATTTTTAATTTCCCTGTATATGGGAGGTTCTTGTAATCGCTTAAAAAGTTGAAATTTCCAACATATCTTCACGTTTGGAGGTCTTTTCAGAATAGTTAAAGTGTGTTTAGAAAGAAGTATGTATGTGTGTGTATGAACGTATACGTACGTACGTTCGTGGACAGTATTTTCTACGAGGATAACTCATGTAAACAAAGTTGTATCGACTTCGTTAAGACGTCAATCGAAGCGTCTTTGCAATATTAAGAGCTGATTAGTTTTTGGTAAATTTCGGTCAAGTTTTTTTTTTTGCTTCGATCCGTTCAAGGTGATTTCGGTCATGCACTATATCTCGCAAACCAAATATAGGATTTGCATTGTTAATGTGCCAGTGGACGCGTATTAACATTCGCAAAATTCTATCAAATTTTAAAGCAAATTGTGGGAGCTGTTTTTTAATTTAATAAAAAAAGTGCAAAAATTAAGATCTTTTCCACAAATATAATAAATTTTACATCACATTTGCACAGCACAGTAATCAATGATTATAAAATTTAACAATTTTTAGTTAAATCAAATTTACATTTGTGCTTCAAATGGAAAAATTATACTGTAATTAATATTTTGCAAGATAATTTTGAAAGGTTTTCATATTTCAATCAAACAAAAAAGTGTAGTTTTTAGTAATTTAGTTCTTAAGTGTTCCTAAGATTTCAATTACTGCCTCATTGTTTGTATTACTTTTTATTTTTTACATGGAATTAAACCGATTATTGACTGTATATGCAATGTTTTTCAAGACCAATTGCACAATAAGAAAAAAATATTAGTCTTATTGATGTAAAATCTTGGAAAAATATTAATTCGGCTATACCCCAGCCATGGATATTTGGACGCACCAATCAAAATGGTCATCATGCGACAAAATCTCTGCAGTCGGCGTAATAACAAAAAATGAACTCATTTTCACTACCAAGCGTGAAGCGTCGATATGAAAATCACAAATAACGTAGAAAAGGCTTACAGCATCCGATTGATTAGCGTGGATATTTTATAAACCTCTCCCCCGCCTCCATCCAAAATTCTTACGTAATCAATGGACACTCCCGTAGATGAAACGATAAATATCAACTCATTCCAATGATTGTTATGAGTACCTCTCATTATTATTATTTAAACTAGCATTATTTTCATTATTATTATTGTAAATATTATTGGGAAGTTGACAGTGTGGACAACGGTCGCACCTCGCGGCTTGTCTTTAATAGTATTTGATTCTCACGAATTAGCCTCGAAGGACTTTATTCAAGTTCCAAGCTCGAAGACTGTTGGTTGGTTAAAAAATTATCAGCTAGAGTAGACATTCTAGAGGAAGCGTTTTTTCATAGATAATCCCGCACATCAACTCCAAGATTTTCAAGACATGAATCAAACTTAAACTTTTATACACTAGGCCTTGATCGTTTCAATCTAATCTAAGTCTAAACATAAGTGATCTGGTGCAACAGGAGTATGAAAATAGTTAGTTATCAACAATAGTAACTATTTAGGAGAAAAACATCAGTGTACTTCTCAAAAAAATGTTGTAGGAACTATTGGTTTGACCAAATGCGAAAACCTGGAAAGAATATATTTTGCTATTCTTGACACAATTATGGGCAAAGTCGAAAGATAAGTCGAAGAGGGATGCAATACCATCCGTGACCGAAAGCCTATCAATGGATAGATGGATGGATTGCTCAATAAAATGTTAGGGAATGTATTGAAATGGAATAGATTTAATTGTTGTGACAGGAAAAGCAGAATCAGAAAAATATGAAATTGGAGACGCACAATTGAAATGCGTAGTATGAAATTCGACGGCTGTTTTGGGCGACCTTATTTCTTTTCTAAGGGTGAAAATAAAAACAGAAGAAAGTGAGTGAGAATTGCATTGTTATCAAAACTTCACCAGCGAAAATGTAAATTGTTTTCAGAAAGTGAAATGACTAGAAATAATAAAAAAAAAATTATTGCTTCAGGTAAGAGTAATTTGCATATTAATCATGGCGGTAAAAGAAATCAGTAATATAAATATACTATGAAATTAACCATTCATATTATAAAATGTATGGTTCCTGTCATTGATAAGAAGTCTCTCTAAGTTCATCGAAACCCAGAAGCCAATGAAATTTTGATCCAATTACGGGTTGGAGAAACTCATTCAGAGCAATCAAGCATCTTGATTAACAATACAAATCCTAATTGGCTCCGATGACACGAAACAATAGTCTCACATACGATTAGTTATATGTAGCGATTTATTGTAAGCTCCCACCAATACGAAGGCTTAGGCAGCTAATGATATGCTAATTTTCTAGTTATTGCCTCGCTTGTCAAAAATTAATTGCCTGATCACTAACTTTCTGATCCACCTTAACGGCTCTGCGATTCTAAACAAAATTTGGTTGGATTCCCCTCTAGAGTCTATAATCTGAAATCGTTCAGTACCGACTTCATAAAACATAATCAGCCTGGTAGAGCTATTGTTGGTCATTGATGCTGTAATTGCCACAGCGATGCCTAATCACGATCGCGAATCAGAGTATCAGTGCTACACTTTTCGCAAAACACCAACGCGATTCTTATCTTGCCGGCTTTGACGAGGTCCTCGTTAAATTAGATACGAGTAGATACATAGATACTTAATCGACCCGTGGAGTTGGTCAGTGCTGCTGTGCCAGTGAACTTGACCGCGAAAGCCAGCTTGAGGTGAGTCAGTGTAGCAGCGGAATACACGTTTCGTGGTGACGCATTTCGCGTCGGTAGAAAGTGGTGAGGCTGCTGGGAGCGATTGCGAATCTCGATCTTTGCAGTGAAAGGTGCCCTGGCCACCCAAAGGAAAGCCGCCCCAAGCCCCCTGCATTAGCAGCATTCCTTTTAATTTGCGGCTGAGGGCCACAAAAGCCCGGGTGCCACAAAGGTCAGGAGTCACCCCTCTTGGACGTGTCCAAGTGGGATGCTTGGAGGCGCGATCCAAGCTCCGCGGGCAACAAGGACGAATGTCAATCGGGAAACATCTTAATCAGCGCAGCAGTTGTGCAACTTGGCCTCCAACTCTGGAATTGCCGGCGACAGATCTTGACGATCGAACCGCTCGCTGATGGGTAGTGGAGGTCTATGACTCGCATCGCGCGATGGCTCCGCACAGGTCATCATAATAGTGTACCAAAAACAAAGTGAAAAAATTAAAATAATTTATTTTTATGACTAGCAATGTACATTCGTACAAGAGATGTGTTGTCTGCTTGTGTGTGGCATTTTGATAGTTATCTCCAAAGGAGAGCGAAATTAATGGTTGGGAAATGTTTCATTCTTTTTTACTTTTAATTTATTTTATAGTTTAGTATTTTTCCTGCTGAACTCCGCCTGGCCCCGCGCCACTGCTGAGGAATGTAGATGTTGAAGCGTCAACCCCTTGGCGGCCGATCCTACACTTAGCAATCCACGTTTCCACGTTTGGGTCGGCCGTGATATGTTGTCCGAAATATTTTGACATATTACGTCCAAAAGATGGTTGAACGAGAGGTCTCGGAACCTTGCAAGAAAGAGGCCTGGGAATGCTGGCCGCGATAGCATCTAGAATGAATCGTTTGGAGTGATCTGACGGTCATTTAAGAGTTATGAGGACTTCATTTGATGTTGCGGACGATTGCCGTGTCGTTGGCAGTTGCCCGTCAAAATGGCTTTTTGGATACATTAATTTGTACGCGATTTAGAAATTTGATTCTGTCCGAGCTATTAATTCCGTAATAGAGCCAGTGGAACACTTGCCTTCAATGAAGTCTCCGAGTGAATAGGATTTATCGAAAACGTGCCATCTTTTCAGATATGTGAAAAAGGTTAATAGGGTATAAATGCATACGTAAATATAATTGGGAGGCATTCCAATGTATCTCATTGTAATAACTACAATAAAATGATGAAAATGTTATCAAGTAGTGAGGTTTGAACGTTGCATATTACATATCTACTTTTTTAAACTTTTTAGGGCTCAGAGACCACAATTTGAATGCTAGACAACGATACGATATATGAGTTACAATATATCTGCAGAAAGAACGAAATGTCATATTAATATGCATAAATTGGCGATTTAGAATTTCGAAACGCAGGAGAAGGTTCTTTCACTAGATACGATTCTTCATGAATGTTAATTTATTAAAATACACGCATATTGATTCCTGCAGCTACAAATGTTAATTAGAATTCTCTACTATGCAGCCAAGTTTGGGATGCGCAATTTCACATAGTTTAGAATTTCGTTTATTATTTGGGCAGCTTATGCCATGTCCATAATGCTGTGATGAAGTAAAAGCTAAATTAAACTGCAGGCTGTAAAATATTTAAGCGTCATCGAAGCAGTCATTACAATTCAATGGTAATAAACAATCATGGCAATATTTCAATGTTTGAAAATGTGAATAATCTTCGAAGTTTTTTAGTAAAAGCAATAAACATATGACCGTGGTTCAGTAGGATAATAGGACCGTGTGGATAGCCCTTGTTATATATTGGCACAAAAAATATGCCACTCATTTACGAGGACTCGTTTGCGAAGCGAAAGCCTACAAGAAAATTTTCTAGTTATGAATGTTTTAGAATTACGGCTTATATCACCTTCGAAATTAAAGAACGATACCAAGAATCTGACAAAGAGCTCTTAAATTTTTCGTTAAAAATCAACAACTACATGAGAAATAATACTTCCTTCCACTGAAATATTCTGGTCATACAGTCCAATAAACATCAATGAAAAACTTTTCAGAAAATTCTCCCAGGGGTCTTACAAAAAATTTAAATAAATGAGAGTTAAACCTGTAAAAAATTCATATTTCTTCGAATGAACTTTGAATTGCAAGTTGAGTAATTTTTGATTGGAATTACATCCCCGGGGTATATATCTCGCAATTTGTCACAGCCCGTTTTCATTGTACTATTCATATATATTTAAATATATTTATAGAGGCAACCAGTTATTCCATCAGCGTTAATGTATCGAAACAGTTTGATGTATTGTTACTAAATATCTTAAAAATATTTTCATGTTTTATTGAACGCAAAAACTATCTACTGAAATTGATTTTTCAGGCAATTCGTGTTGTGCTGCATATCTTCAAAAAATTTTATTTTATGTTGTTATAACTGGTATCAGTGCATTACTTTTTAATAACCATTTGGGTAAATTCTTGACTTGATCTCTTATCTACATATACTTAATGACCTATCTATAATTTACTTTCCAGCAGTGAATCTTTTGAATGAAAAACTTGTTAAACAAGAGTATCCGTCTGATATGAGGTAAGTATGAACTAATATTTAGTAATATTCTAGTTTTCATAAGAATGTTCAAGTTTACAACATAAAAACAGTCGCTCGCAGCCAAATCGGGCTTTAGTTTCACCCTTTCACAAAGGACTACGTCCTGATTTTAATGAATATTAAAGGGCAATAGTTATGTTCAACATTATTGAAATTGTATTTTCATAAAAGCATTTGCATTTGTCACATTAATATACAATAAAACTTTTTTATATGTCTTCGACTTTAGCTGAGAATGAGATATTATTTGTGCGCTAATTAAGAATTTTAGTGACGTAAGGCCCGAACGATTGTCGTTAAGGGGGAACACCACTGTAGAGGTAAAAACAAGACATTTTTTGGGAATTTGTTTTTCAAAAACCAGACAACATATCGAAATTTGGTAAAAATATCTATATTGTAAAAGTATTTGATATCCTCTATGAATATTTTCAGAACTTTAAAAAAAATGGCGGCTCCCTAGCATTTCTCCAGAAACGTCTTATTAACTTCCCAGTATATGGGAAGTTCTTGTAATCGCCTCGAAAATCGAAATTGAAATTTTCCACATTTCCATACGTTTTGAGGTCTATAGAGTATATATAAAGTGTGTGTGTGTGTGTGTGTGTGTATGTACGTACATATGTACGTATGTACGTACGTACGTGTGTACGTTCGTGGACACTTTTTCTACGACCATAACTCACGTAACCAAAGTCGTATCAACTTCGTTGAGGTGTCAATCGAAGCGCCTTTGCAATCTTAAGAGCTTTTGGGAAACTTCGGTCGGGGGGTTTGCTGTTTTGCCCGTTTGAAGGTCATTTCTGTCATGCGTTATATCTCGCGAACCTAACGTACGATTTTCTTGAATAAAGTGTCAATCGACTCCTATTTACATTTATTTGATTCTTTCAAGTTTTTAAAAAATTTCTTGAAGCCTCTTTTTAATTTTTTAAAAAAAGTGCAAAAAATAACGGTTTTTTTCAAAAACAATAAATTTTTAACCTTATTTACAAGTGCTAGTAATCAATGTTTATAAAATTTATATACTCCAAACAATGATTGTAGAAACATCATCAAAACTTTTTCTCATGATAACGTAAAAAATTAAATTACAAATAAAAAATCATTAAAAGTCATCATGATTTTCAAGGTCATTTTTATCATTCACTATATCTCACGAACCAGATATAATATTTGCATCATTAAGGTGTCAATAGCCGTGTATTAACATTGTTGCAATTTTTTTAACATTACATAAAAATTGTTCAGCCGCTTTTTAATTTAATAAAAGAAAATGCAAAAAATTAGGCTATTCGGGTTTTAAGGTTTTTTCATAAAAAATAATTTTGTAACTTGATTTGCACAGCACAGTAATAAATGTTTATAAAATTTCTACATTCTTATCAGTTTTTGAAGAGAAACCAGCAAAACCATAATCCATGAGTATAAAAAAAAATCATTCAAAGTTATTATGTATAGAGTGTTCATACGAATGACATTATATCTTTTATTCTAAGGAAATTGTTGTAAATTCAATCGAAGTTTTATAATATTTGCATAATTTGAGCAGATTTTTAATAGTTTTTACAGTGTTTTAGTGTTAATAAAAAAACTGCTCAAATGATGGAAGTCCAAAAAAAAACCTTCCGTAGATGATATGATTAATATCAACTTATTCCTGTTGCTGCTATGAATACCTCTCATTATTACTATTTAAAGTAATAATATTTTTAAAATTATTATTTTGTTTAATATTTTTAATGTTTATCTAGATATTACTGGGAAGTTGACCGTGTGGACCTCAAGGATCGCACTTCGCGGCTTGTTTTTTCATGACTTCTCGGCCGGACCGTTTTCTCCTGAAAGGTTAAGGTTATCGAACAAATAATTGCCGATAAAGCATAATAACAGCCAGAGAAGTACGTACGATTTTGTTTTTAAATTGATTTTTGACAAAATGGCGCCATTTTGAAAAAAAATGTAAAAAAAACGCTCGAAATGTGCAACATAAAAAAATTCTACGTACTTCCATGCAGACACTAGTTTTGAACGTATTGTAAAAATTTCAAGTAAATCGAACAGAAATTGTTTGAGAAAAGAGTCCGGCCAGTTAGAAAAACGTTGTTCCGAGAAAAACGCGTTTAATGTTTAAGTTATAGAAAAATAATTAATAAATTTGCTATACCTCTAGTCTGAAAAATACATACTTCAGCGTTTTCTGCTAACGTGCAACTAATAGAGCACGTGTACAGATTTGAGAAATTTATATTTAAAATGTTTCTAAATTTCAATAACAACAACGCTCGTGGAAATGCGCGGGGATACGCGCGGATTGCGCTCCGAAAGAGCAGTGAGAGGTGCCGCGCTAATTTAAAATTTCAAGCACTTACAGATTTTTCCACTATATGAAACTTTGCTACATGATTTCTATGATGATAAGGTATACTTTAGAACAACAAATTGTTTTTGGATTTTTTGAAAATCCTACAGTGGTTTCCTCCCTTAAGAATAAAATAAGTTTTCTGACTTAGTTGACTTACTCAAGTGATGCTAGTGAGAATTTTTGTTTGATCCGAATTTTCCATAATCCACATATGTATGTGACATGCAATGTGCTTACATGTTAAATACTCATTTAAATATCAAGTTAAGATCTCAACACATACTCCTGAATTCCTCGCGTTCTGCTCTACATTTCAGAACATCAATTAATTTCGATGATGGTATCTTCGTTGCGTATTTCGGTCGCTAGTTATTCTTGCGTTTCAAAATAAGAACTACATATGTCACTGCATGTCTTCTTCCTACTTTATATGGGCATGTTTTCAAACTCGCAAACATTATCGTCATTCCCCAAACAATGTGGGAGCATTGAAATGACCATTACCATTTTTAGAATAAACTTAGACAAGTGAAACCGTACTTACAGCTCACAGGTGAGTAATTTTGCAAACAATTTCGACTGCAGTATGAATCGTGGTTTGGCTGTCTAAGTAAACTCGCACGTAGTGAGTCTTCCGCTAATGTTGATAAGGCTCTGTTTTGATGGTTTCTGGACAATGACTTAATGGTTTTACTAATGTTCTAGATTTGATCCACAAAGTAAATTCGTATTGTGTACTTTCTTGAGTCAGTGACAACATTTATATTCAACCCGAGCATGGCAGCACTACCAGTCTTTAACATTTACCTGTTATATTATCAGTGCATTTAAAAACGACCCCGAACAGCTATAAAACTCAGGACGGTCACGGTAAAGTGTCAAGCCAAAATTGAGGTAGTTTTGTCGTAAAGTTGGAAACCAAGTTAGCATACTTCAGACATAAATTAGCTTTTAGCGTTTTACAACTCGACCCATCTTAACACCAAATTGTATTGAATATGGAAATGTTAATCCTTAAATAGGTTCTATAATAATGACAGGCGGGTCATGTATCCTTGGGCGTTACCCTCAAAACTGATAACAATTTTTTCCATCCCACAAAGCAATTAAAGTAGATTACTATATGTTGTTACTTCTCAGAAAACGTTGAAATTTTGGAAGTATTCTTTAAGACAAGAATCTGTTTCGAAAATTAGAAAATAATAGAAAACTGCTAATAAATAATATGGCAAAAGTAATCAACATTATATCAAGCTTATTGTGACAAAACTGTGGACATACTTTTGGTTTGGCTCTTTCTTTCGACTATTTATTACTATTCATTATTCTCGAAAATTTTACGAAAATTTCGTTTATACAACACTGTTTCATTAGATTGTGCTTGGAATGTTTTATCACATTGAAACGAATTTCGTTTAAGTGTTTTTCTTTAGTTTTGTATGAACATATCACTACAGATACTTCTGTGTAAATCGCTTATTTTGTCGGATTTAAATGTTGCTGTGAAAACTACATCCCTGACATATAGGAAATATTCCATCGAATGAGTTCCTGTGAAAAGTTCTTAAGATAAATTTTGGCACAGAGTTTTACCATAGCGATTTCAATTATATGATTTTATTCCTAATATTTTGTTATATATTTTGCTGTTACAGAATGGTTACATTGTTTTTTAACTTTCCAGTCTATGGGAAGTTCTTGTAATCGCCTAGAAAATCGAAATTGAAAATTTCAACATTTCTGGACGTTTTGAGGTCTATAGAGTATATTTAAGTGTTTTTGCAAAATGAGATGTATTTCTGTGTGTGTAAGTACGTTCGTCGACGGTTTTTTCTACGAGCATAACTCACGTAAACAAAATCGTATCAACTTTGTTAAGGTGTCAATCTAAACGTCTTTGCCATTTTAAGAGCTGATTAGTTTTTGGGCTACTTCGGTTGGCGGGTTTGTTGTTTTGACCCTTTTAAGATCATTTCTGTCATGCGCTATATCTCGTTAACCAAACATAGGATTTTAATGATATAGATGTTAATGGATGCGTATTAATATAATCAAGATTCTCTCAAATTTAGCTGGAGCCGTTTTTTAATTTATTAAAAAAATGTTTCCAAAATTACACAAAACATCAAATTATAAATAGAAAATCATTCAAAATCACCATGTTAAAAGTGTTCAGATGAATGATATTACCTGATAACTCTTATTCTAAAAATATTGTTGTCAAGTCAATTAAAATTTATTAATATTTGCATGGTTTGAGCAGATTTTGAATAGTTACCACAGTACTGAGTTTTAATTTTTTTTTTAAAAATGCTTAAATTTTGAAAACTAAAACAAAAATTTATCAAATTTGCATTTGTGGTAATCAACGCTTTGAAGTCAATACTTTTCAACATCATATGCTTTAAAAAGCATTCATCAAATAAAAAATTGTAGTTTTTAGTAGTTTTTTGTTTTTGTAGCATATTTTACTTTTTACATGCAATTAAACGGATTATTGACAGAATGTTCAATGTTTTTCAAGACGAACTGAACATAAGAAATAATTGTTAGTCTCATTGATGTAAAATCGTGAAAAAAATACAAATTCAGTGAATTGTAGATGTCATGGCAATTTTGAACACAACTATTCAAAAAGGCCATGTTGGAAATTTACAATGATAAATACCCTTGCCCACCCTAAACAGCAGCTGCATTGCAGATGTGGCCATCTATTTATAGAAGACCACCGGCAAGTGTGAGTTCGGAACACCAAAAAGGACCATCGCAGCTCGCAGTCTGCATTCCACAGTCAAAGTGTGTTCATATTTAACTTCATAGAATTATATGTTAAACCTTATATATTTATTTAATAAACCAGAATTCAATTATTAAACCACGCGACAAAACCTCTTCAGTGGGCGTAATAACAAATACTACATTCATTTCTGCTAGCTAGCTCTTTTGTTCTTCAAGTATCGAAAATAACAAATAACGTAGAAAAGGTTTTGTAACCTGTCCCCCTCCGATTGATCCGCGCGAATATTCAATCAAACCAATCCACCCCCCAACCACCAAAAGATTTGCGTAATCAATGGACGCTCCCGTACATGATATGATTGATATTAACTCATTCCAATTGCTGGTATTACTGCCTCGCGTTATTATTATTTTAAGTAGTATCATTTTCATAATTATTTTTGTGTTTAATAATTTTAATATTTATATAGATATTACTGGGAAGTTCACCGTGTGGACCTCAAAGGTCGCACCTCGCGGCTTGTATTTCTGGCAATGCATGTTGTTTTGAATTAATTATATTTTTATATCCACAAATTCTTTTTATCTAGACATGCTGTTTCCTGTAAAATGTCATTGCGGTTTGATTGCATTGATAGAAGTAGGGAAAGTTCTAACGGGCAAAAGTGAATATTTTTCCGGAAAATCCTTCAAAATCTTTCGGTCACCGTAAGACAACAGTAATGAGGTTGGTGGAACTGTAATACCTTTTAAAGTTTCCACGCATATAATTAGTTTGACTGGCAACGAATCTTAATTTACTATAAAAGAATATTTAAAATTTAACTAGGTAGAGTAGCTTAGAATGAGCAGAGTATCCCTTTACTGATGATTTAATCATAAACATAGATATTTCATCCATCAACACTCATCACTGCACAAAGAATTTTTATAATCATTTTGAAAACGGAAAAAAAGTTAGCTTAAAAATAAGATGAACGAACCAGGAGAGGTGACAAAGTATGCATCAATAAAAACTAGTGCTATGCTAGAGCTGCTACAAAGAACAAAATCAGTTTTAGCATTTTAAAGATAAAAACTGCACAAATCCAGCTTCCTTGGACAAAAAACAGTTATCAACTCAATTTTGGAATTACTATTATATGTATGTAACACAAAACTAAATCCAATCATCCTAAAACTACTATGATAGGGGGTATCAAAACTGGAAATATTTTGTAGTATCCTAATTTTTTCAATATGCAGATTTTAAGATAGTAAATATTTGCGTATAAATATACGTTATATATCTATAACTATTATCACCTATGAAACGGATTAGTATTTTTAACCAAACCTACAGCAAAACTAGGCATTCATCATTCGCCAAATATTTGCACATATAATGAGCTTAATATTGAGCTCCTATACTTTTGTAAGCACAATTCTCAAATAAAGTATCTCAAAACATTGATTTTGCATAATATTCTAAAAGCTTCGTTTGCGTAATTTTATTCTCGGACATTCCCACAACTACAATTTAGATAAATATTTGCATCGTAATTCATTCATCAAATTTTTTACCGACACTCTTCAAATATTGTAGCTATTGAAGATTATTGGATTTGAAGAAGGCAAACAAAGATGAAAAACAAGTGTTTGTCCAGCGAGAGATTTTGATTAATCACCTTTGAGTGGAATGGCTGGGTTCACTTTTTCGTGAGTGGCGCTCTATATTAGGAAGGCACTTGATCTTCACTGTGGTCCATCGAAGAATTGTTTAAGGGGATACAGGACTAATTTGTTGGAATCTTGGGAAATAGTTCACCATGCGATGAAATAAATTAATTTTTGAATTATATCCAATTTCAAGCAAATTATGCCGGTGTATTTAAGAATTGTAGTTGAAAGGAGTGATCAAGTACAGATCAGTGGGATAATTTTCTAAATGACAATACTTCATACGCATTCAATATGTAAGATGATTTATCAAGCAATTTTGAATAGTTCGATTCCATGTTGGCACTGTGTCATACATCCTTACGAAACAGCCCCCTTAAATGACCACACTGAAGTACCCATACCTGAGCGACCTAAACAGCTAACAAGGAAACAATAAAAGCCTGATGAGGCGGAGAATTTTTGTTTGCAGGCATCACTACAAAAACTGTGTAGCAACAGAATTACCGAAATACTGAAGAAGCAACTCAATCTCAGCAGTAACACAATAAAATCTCGGATGGTTTGTCGTAGTCAGGGTCAAGAGGATTATAGTCAAGCGCAATTATTGTTTCAGATCCCGACTCCGTCCACAGGAACATTTTACATTTAGTGTCTTCAATCATTCACTTGCAGATTACCAAAGTCCCTGCGGACCCGGAGTCTAATCGGAGGCTACCTTGAACGTGTGATCTCACAGAGCTACCCCTCAGGTAATAGAATGATCATCAAAGCTACCGCTGAGTGAATTTCTTCGCTTCTTTGGACCCCCTATGGCCGTATGGACAAAAATGCACAGAAAAATACTTGATGAAGAACACTCACAGATTGGGCGTGAAGTTTGGGTTACCGTCAGTGATGGCAGTCAAAACAATATTAAAAACCACTTCAATTCAATTCTAATTGATATTGCCCTGCACACCTTTGAAACAAACCGAATGTAGTTGGTAAAATAATTAGCGCAAAATGTTCTTATTGACTTTAATATAAAGTAGTTAGGCTTAACGCTGAGTTCTTCGAGGCAAATTATATCGTCTTATTACATGTCCTTTGTGCAAATCCATTATTTTGGGAATATTTTAATCACTATACAATATTACTACTATTTTAATTTGCAAAAATTTTGAACGAGCATGAAGATTGTTGATTTTTTTGATTTTTAAATTCAATAAATGCGATTCTTTTTCCGTTAGTTCGAATGCCTCAATGTGTACATAAATTTATTTTAAATGTTTTATTTTCATATTTTACTTCTTGTTTTTAGACGTTTTAAAATGAAAATGATAAAGAAATAGTGCATGATAATGGAAAGCCCTATTCCTTTGAAGATCTTCTGAAACAGAAAAATCACAAGATTATGCACCAGTATAATAAATTCTGGTGGTGTTTGGAGAGTTTTGTTTTTTCGACGAAAATTAACAAACTGGCGACCATTTCCAAATCAAGTGCCAAATAATTTTTTTTCATAAAAAACTATGAAATTATCAAATACGACGTTAAAAAACGGCGTGTAGAATGTTGTGCTAAAATTTTAAATGGCTTGCTTGAAAACTTTTCTTTAAGAATACCCCTTTCATTTTGAGGGAGCATGTTTCGAGAGAAGCACGTTTAAAGTTTCGAGTACGAAAGTTTCCTACGAACTGGCTGGTTGCAATTATCCGTGATGCTCCGTACGATATTCCTTCGGCTTTTTCGACTTTTTATTGTCAGCTAGAATGGTTCCCGTGAAAGGATGAACAGGACAAAAGAAAAAATATTTCTTGAACCTATGTCTGGTCAAATTTCCTATGAAAAATTTAAGCAAGCGAACAAATAGGAATTACGCGAAGAAAAATTATCAATATGTCGATGAAAGTCTATATGATTGTACTATACAATGAAAAATAAACGGTTTTCAAACAAATTTATACTGAGATGCATAGTGTGTTTCAATGTTTAAGGGACACAATTCATTTCTTTGTTGATTTCTAGGCTTTCAAAACAAAAACCGTGCATCAAATAATGGTGCATATTTAAATTTGCTGATGACAGTAAACAAGCAGTCTTTTCAAGAAATCAAATCAAAGTTTCTGTAGAATAAAAAGTGGGATTTTTTCGATTGGAAAGAATCTTCGAAAAATCTTTATATATCTTTTTTATTGTAATCACATAAATGTATATGCTATTGGCAAAAAAAACCTTTATCACTATAATTCCTCATGGCCAGCTCCCTATATACTTAAATGCTTTACTGGTCTGAATGATTTAGACTGCATTTGTTTATGTTCCTGCATATGAGGAAATCATTCGGAAAGCATAAATCAAATTATACAAATAAAAAGCTGTAAGAAAACGTGAAAATTCTATGATTTTATAGGCCATTGGCGCAATTTTGAGATTTTATCTATTCATTAATAATATTCACTGGTTCTAGGTTAAAAAGAATGACGACATTGTAGCTCACATTACTGATGGTAACATTATTATTCATCTTGTGATTGTGCCTACGTTTGATATTTCGAAGAATAAAATTCCGCATGTTTTTATTTTACCCATATTATGTCATATCTCAATCGGGTGAGAACAAATAGTTTACTGTATTTTTCTAAGCGATTAAGCAAGCAAACATTTTCCTTTTTAATATTAAAATCCAAGAAGTTCTCTTCTACAATTACCGAATGTCACAAACTGCAAGATTCATATGTATCGGCAATCTAATTGTCATCCCTATGTTTTTCTCAAACGGTTCTATCGTGTCTGTCTTTGTACGAGAACCAGTTAAAGTACAATGATTAAATAGTCTTTTATAAAATTTTATTTAATCAAAACCATCATGGCACTAACTATTTCTCCTCAAAATGGCAGCCCCGATCGCCTTTGATGAAGTGACATAATAAATCACTCCTTGACTTAGGTAGTACGTGAAATGAACATCAAATTGCATTACGGACGATGGTGAAGGCGAAGCCGATCGTGTTAAATGATCATTGCTGTATTTGTTGGGACAGGGATGAAAATGGGATGCTTGTTGGTGCATTCCATGCTGCTTGACGATCCTTGTTTGTCCTATGCCTGGTGCCGTGTAGTGCTTGACAACAAGATCAGGACAATGGGATGCTTGATCGGGTGTAACAACATAATCCTGGTATAAATATTTATCCCTGGGCTCGAAGGATGGGTGTGATTGCGACCGAGTCCTTGGTATTAATGATGTTGTTGCTATGTAGTGCCGTGTTCCGTTGTTAAGTGGGTACTTGTTAATATGGTTCATGGCTGCAACAAGAGGACAAGGATAACGAATTCGGTGACTTGTTACTGGTCTTACAAATTACTGCTAAATGGGTTGATGGAAAGTTGAGGAGTTGCGTATCGAATCAGAGGAAGTAGTAAGTTTTGAGCTAGAGATAAGAGGATAGGTATGGGATGATTTTGAATATGAGTTCACAGCCACATTAAGGAAGCGGCTAACATTTGCAGTATACAACGGAGAAATAAATCAAATTCTACTTTTAGGTAAAGAAAACAAAGAACAATTAGTTTGGCCTTGTTATGGACGTTTCAAGAACAAATAAAAATATTTTAGAGTAGCATTTAAATTGTCAATGCAAATCATCATCTCTCAAATGGAATTTGAGTATCACTAGTAAATTAAAGGTATTGCAGCGTACCCTATTAGTTAAATGATTTCAATAATCATTCTAAGGGTCTTGGACAAACTCATTATTAATGTAATGTGGGTGAGTTGATAAATCATAAATTTTATTGAAATCGCTGGCTAGAAGACCCATTCGCCATCTACCATGCTCTTTGCTAAGAGCTTTTCAATGTCCTTGTATTTAACAAGCAGACTACTAAAAAATTTATTCAAAAAGTATCACAGCTATGAGTGTTTGATATTCAATTTGGTTAATCAAATTGAAATTGCTTAATTAATTCCATTAATATATGTTTCGCGTGATAATTCGTATTAGAAATAAATATTTCTGTGTTTCGCTAACAGGTTTCTCAAGCTCTGGACTAGTGTTGCGTCACCGCAGATTCGCTAGGTTCACCGATAGTTGGCTGAGTCCACCCAGAGTGGCCAAGCCGTCGCCAAGCTGTCTGCCAAAGATTTGTACTACCGACAAAGAGCTTAAACTCCCACGCGCTAAAATCGCAAAGTGGTTTTTGAAGCAATCACAAAGCTAAGTGGGAATCGTACAGAAAAGCTGAAGCGTAAGAGGAAATGTCTTATTTTGATGTAAATTTATTCGTCACACGCGTGAGGTAATCTGCTCAGGTGTTCTTACGCTGCATAGACATTAGGTTGAAACCACCGTGAAAAGTGTTTATAGCAAGAATAGGATAAAGAAGATGGATTGCAAGTCATTTAAATTAGAGCGATAATTGTTACATTCCTGTAACTAGGAACACACACATTTTGCAAAGAATGTCCTTGCTGTGCAAACCAAAAATATGCCAATCATGATGCAGGAAATAATATGAATTTAGCAAAACATAACTTTGTATGTTTACATAATATTTGAAAACTAACTGAAAGTTATTAAATAAATATTTCAAGAAAGAATGACGATTATGAAGCTGGACCCAATCGGAATACACACATCTAAGCAAAAAAAAACAACCAGAAATAATTGAGTGAAATGAAAGTACCACTAGCAAGATACAGGTTTTGAAGTTCATTTGCAGGGTGATCTAAAATTGCAAGACGACAGTTTTTTAGAACTATAAAAGTTTGCCTAATCGTATTATTAAGGCAGCCTCAGGATTTTTTGCTAAACTTGGTAATAAACTTTAAAACAGTGCTGGGCGGCTACGGGTTCAGTCGTAAAAGCTATGCTTCCATCAACAGAATCCGCAGCCACCCAGCACTGCTTTAGAGTTTATTACCAAGTTTAGCAAAAAATGCTGAGGTTGCCTTAATAATCCGTTTTTAATTTTATAAAGTGCATTTGATAGGTCTAGTGCTCTTTTATATGTGAAAAAAATTCAAACTTCTATAAGCTTAAGTTGCTGACTAGCAAGCTTTCAAATTTTTTTTTTAAATAAATTTAGATCGCACAATTATTTTGAGCAATCTACTAGATCGATTTTGATGAAATTTTTTTGCTAGTTTATGATATTGTAAAAATTTTGTTAGCGAAATATGAAGGTGCTAAGTGCATTTTAAGAGAAAACAAGCCGCGAGGTGCGACCCTTGAGGTCCACACGGTCAACTTCCCAGTAATATCTACATAAACATCAACAACATTAAACACAATAATAATTTTGAAAATAATACTACTTTAAGTAATAACAATGCGAGGTATTCATAGCAGTAACAGGTATGAGTTAATATGAATCAAATCGTCTAGGGGAGGGTCCATTGATTACGTAAGGTTTTTGGTCGTTGAGGACAGATTGAATATTCACGCGGATCAATCGGTGGGGGCCTTTTTGGTCTTGAAAATTTTGTATATGCAGTCAAAAATAGGTTCAATTGCATGTAAAAAGTGAAATGTATTACAAATGATGATGGTTATTGAAATCTTACGATTACTAAAGAATGAATCTACTAAAAACTACAATTTTTATTCGATGAAAGCTTTTTAAAGCAAATGATCTTGCAAAGTATTGACTACAAAACATTTTACCATTCAAAGCGTTGATACCGCAAATGCAAATTTGATTGAAATTTTGTTGGTTTTCAAAATTTAAGCAGTTTTTTTAATTAAAAGACTATAAAACTAATAAAAATCTGCTCAAATTATGTGAATATTGTAACACTTTGATTGAATTTACAACAATTTTGTTAGAATAAAAGATATAAACTAATATCATTCGTATGAACCCTCTTTACATGAATGATTTTTTATATTTTATTTAATATTTTTCATAACCATGGAACAATTTTTTGCTGCTTTCTCTTCAAAAACTGATAAGAATGTATAAATTTTATAAACTGGTATCACTGTGCAGTGCAAATCAAGTAAAAAAATATTTTTTTATGAAAAAAAACCAAATTTTTCGCATTTTCTTCTATTAAACTAAAAAAATGGCTGAAACTAATTTTTATAATGTTGAAAACTTCACAAAGATGTTAATATACATCAGCTGATACCATATTGATGCAAATATTATATCTGGTTCGTGAGATCTAGTGAATGTTAAAAATGACCTTGAAAATCATGATGACTTTTAATGATTTTTAATTTTTAATTTAATTTTTTACATAATCATGAGAAAAAGTTTTGATGTTGTTTTTACAATCATTGTTTGGAGTATATAAATTTTACAAACATTGATTACTTGGACTTGAAAATAAGGTTTAAAATTTATTGTTTTTTAAAAAAAACCCAATTTTTTGCACTTTTTTTAAAAAAAATAAAAAACGGCTCCAAGAATTTTTTTTAGAAACTTGATAGAATCACAATAATGTTAATACGTGTTGATTGACACCTCAATCATGCAAATTCTACATTGGCTTCGCGAGATATAACGCATGACAGAAATGACCTTCAAACGGGCAAAACAGCAAACCCCCCGACCGAAGTATACCAAAAACTAATCAGCTCTTAAAATTGCAAAGACGCTTCGATTGACACCTTAACAAAGTCAATACAACTTTGTTTACGTGAGTTATGCTCGTAGAAAAAAGTGTCCACGAACGTACGTACGTACGTACACACACACACACATACATCTCCCTTTCTAAAAACACTTTATATATACTCTATAGACCTCAAAACGTAAAGAAATTATGAAAATTTCAATTTCGATTTTCGAGGCGATTACAAGAACTTCCCATATACTGGGAAGTTAAAAATTGAATAAAAAAGGCTTTTTCTCCCTGTTTTTTTTATAACTATTGCAATTTTGCGGCAAGGGTTAAATGATTTAAGATTTTGAACCAACCCTATCTTATAGAAAATTTTATTACGCAACTTTTATTGCTAGACAACTTTGACCTTAAGTGAACCGTTTTTAAGTAAGGAACGTGACAAGTAGGAAAAAAGCGATTTTTTCAAAATTTTTAAACATTTCGATTTTTTTTAATGTTCCCGATTTTTTTGAGAGGAAGCATATGTCAATTATTGTTTTACGAGTTATTCCACAACTTTTCCTGCAAAAATAAGTGTGCCCCCCTCAACGACCAGCTGAAAACAGATCCGCCCTGGTCCACATTGCATTCGGTAAAAAACTGCAGAAAAGGATTAAGGAATGAGAGTTGTTTCTGTCAATTCATTTTAACTCAAAATTATAGCAAAATAATTGTAATTAAGTTTGTGGGACATTGCCTGCGACGTAAAAAATATGAGCTTGAATGAACCACTACTTAATTTAAACTTTAACTTAACCGGAGTAAATAATCGTTAATTTGATTTGATGTAGAGTCGTCATCTAATATTTATCAATTGACCTAAAATTAGTATGATTATCATTAAAAAGAAAAACTATTGTTGACTCGATTTTAAAACAAACACTGGCTCACACCGAAATAAGTTATTTGCAGAGAAGTACGTCAACGTTGAGTAGAGAAAAAAACTACTTAGGTAGTCCTTTTAAATTAGATTATCCTTAAGTAGCAATAGAGTTGGAAGCAAATTGTTTTAACTAACTACACACGATCGGTCTTATATGTCAGTTCAGTGTTTGAGGAAATATGATGTGAGCTTATGACAAAAATATGATTTGATGAGCTCTTGGAATCCTTGTCAGAAGTTAAAATAAAATATAAAATGTAATAAACTAACATACCAAGCTGACACACCGAACCGATCGTATGTGACTATGTACCTTAACAATTTAACATACTTATATCTGTGTCGGTAGCTAACGAGGAGAATGACCGCAACATTAATATTGATATAGCAATCGTAGTTTAATCCTCTTGCGCACAGGATCGGTTTATTGAAAATGTTAGGAGCATATTAAATAACGAAGTTTTGACGGAGAACTGATTATTACGTATTCTTTTAAACATTTTCTCGAAATTTGTCTATGAAGGACACCAAAACGATTTTGGGAAAGATAGATAGATAGATAGGTAGGTTTGGATAGATTTTCCAAAAATTTAATCATAAATTTGCTTGAAATATTGTTATAGTCAACAAATTCGTAATATCATGTGCTCGTCATGTTTTAGAAGCTTCAAGAAAAATATGCAGCAATATTTTTAACGAAAAATTTCTGCAGTTCGGGATTTTATGTTAAATGCTTATTTTAACTTTCACTCAATTGTCTTTTTTGGAAAACTTTGGAACAAAAGAGTCAACAGTATAAAATGACAAGTTAAATCGAGCAACTATCTTTTACGGGCCATTATTGGTAAAACATTAGTAAGCGATTGATTTATTATGCAAAAGTGTTACATGCACTAGTGACAGAAAACAAAATTTCTAATTAAATTGCTACACGTATAAATCACATTAAATTCAACAGATATGTCTACATCAAAATTTTTACGGAAAGGTCTAAAAGTCATGTTGAAACAATAGATTATAAACTTTGCAGTCAAAATTTTCTTTTATTCACAACTTCGTTTTTACAGATTCAACCACTTTTTATTTTCATTTTTAGTTTCTGAAACTTTAAGTGGAAGTTGGAATTAAAAAAAAATATTTTTTGGTTCATTTCTAATATTCAGCTTTTGCAAAATTCGTTTTCCATACTTATATGCGAATAGTTTGAATGGGAAAATTCAAAACCAAACGATGTTCAGAAAATTTATGATTATGATGATTTTAGAAATTGGCAATTGTGCTAAATAATATGAGTCAATTTCTCCCGATAATTTAATGCCTTTGGAATCATGTTACATAGCCGCAAAACGGATGCGATGAAGACACAAATATGAATTTAAAAATCGTAATAGTGATAAATGGTATCGAAAGATGCGTCATTACTTTAAAATCTTTTTAGTTCGATTCATACCTGCATCCAAGATTTCATGTACACTTGCGCAACTTGATTGCGATGTTTTTTAAGGTAAAAATTGTGTACAAAACACTGAAGAAGGTTGCAAGTAGCAACCGAAATACGTATTTGAGGAAATACAAAATATTTTGGTAAAAAGCAACAGCACGACTTTTTCAATAACCTTAACCACCAAAAGACGCTCAAAAAACCCAAATAAAAAATCAGTGGTGTTACTGGACTGATCATGTCAGTTCATTGAACATTTTTATAATTAATGAATTATTGAGATTTATACACACTAGAACTGACAATGAGCTAGCAGCTAAATTTGATTCATATCAGAACTATGAATGAATGAAGCAGAACATACATCATTAGAAGGTAATGAGGTAAAGCATATACTGTTTGTGGAGCCATCTGTGGATAAAGTTAATGAATTGAATGCAATGTTGCCTGGCAATGCAACATTTGGCAGTGAATTTCGAACAATGCGAAGTTAATTAGCAGAACGTTGCTTATAATAACCTATTCAAGTTTGTCCCCAGTGTACGTGACTTGTAAGTAAATCTGCCTGGATTTATTTGCAAACTTTCAATATTTTTAATGAAAATTTAATCGTCAGATCCCGTTGAGAACACCATGTGTTTACGTCAAATGACAGTTGAAGTGACAGCTACAATGAGCTACCCATAGTGTGTCTCAAATAAGTAATAAACACAGGAGAGGAAAATCATCAAATTTGTTGGGCTAACTTTTATGAAGGTGGTTGTGGCACTAACACTAACTTGCTGACGTTAAGGGCGTACATCGCATGCGAGTAAAAATGGGCATATCAAAGGCGGGAGTTCAAGATTTATTTGAAATTTTCTGTCGTTTGTAAGAAGATACAGGAAAATATAGCTGCTGTTCAAAATAAAATCTTATATTGAGCTTAACTTAATTTGTACTGCACTGTAATCAATTTTCAACTTCAACATGAAGCAATGAAAGAACTTAATACTATACGGAAAGAATAATCAGAAGAATTGACAAAATTGGCAAATCATTCACAGATTTAAGGAGAAGCAAGCAATTAACTAAATGAAACAATTTTTAAAACAAGTATTAATAGAGCAAAATTTCAAACTTATTGATTAATTTAAAAACTTCAGCGATCTTCTCTAGTGACTTTGAACTATAATTTTTTTTTTTCATATTCACGATTACGTGGCTGTCTAAGGAACTCATATAGCTCATCATGCTAATGTACCCGTCTTGCTAATCTATGTCATTTTAATACTATTTCGTTTTTATTCCTTTTATGATGAATTTCCAAAGCAATTATACTAGGATCCTTTCAAAGCAATGTAAAAAATATTATAAAAATGTTTGTACCCCCCATAGTAAGAAATGTGGGAACCAAATTTAAAACACTATCGTTAGCTACATAGATCTTCAGAATAATATTGAAAATGACTTGAATCGTTTGAAATTTTTACATTTCGTTCTGAAAATACACCATTTCAAAATCGCGACAAAAAACAACATTGACGATACCATTATTTCTAGATATTTAAAACTAGTTACTAAAAGCAACTCTGTTGAATAGATTTTGATTATGATCAACATTATGGTAAATTTCAGAATTTATGACTTAATTATTTCAACTGGCTGTCCACGATTATCTTCGATAGTTTTTCAGAATATTTTCGTTATGTGCATTCATTTAATTGAAATAACTAGCGATTGCGAAGCATGATATCGAACTGATTGCGCTAGCCTATCATTGTTATCTGAAGAAACAGATATGCAACATAATAGGTTGGTTTCACTTTCTTTGTATAAGTTTTATAGTTATGGAATTTTCCTTTTTAGTAATTTTCATGGATGCACAACGAGAATGGAAAGTCCACATGCGCGGGAAATCACATTCATGAAATGATATGGCAATATTGACGCGATCGTGATTCCCACCAGCAGTTTAAACATTAAAATGGTGTTGCGTGAAAGTTGCAAATCAGATAATCTGTTGATGCTGAAGCTTGAGATGCAATTTTAAGAACCAGAGCTAGTACAAGTTTATGCAACAGGTAATGCCAACATCAATATGATTAGTTATGGTAATGACTAATAAATACAGTTTTATGACCAATCACGAGACTTGGGTATAATGCAACTGTCGTATTTTGTGTGAGCCTGCAATGTTTAATAAAATACCGATTCATAATCGTTCGTTTTTAATGACGCAGAATTTGTTCTATTTGATCGGGAAATCAAAATGAATCTATCCATGCTTGAAGCCTATTGTATCATTGGATACTTCTATCAATGTATCCTGGATTTAACAGAACATCATCAACGTATTTACAGAATGGATTTTCCTACACACGCGTATGTAGCAGCATGTGAAATGATTTTCACAAACGCCATACCTCACTTATGCAAATGAGCATTAGAAGGCGGGTAACTCTTATAAAACTGGCATCTGTAATACATGCATAGTATGAATTGTAAATCAATATTACATACATAATACATTTATTTTTAATGTAAATTTAGTGTACTTCAATGCTTATATGAATAATGAATAAAATCTTGGCGAAGACGTTCACCCTGGTAAGTTGTGTTATGCTAACATAAAATGCAATGTTTTTGCTTGATTTAAGATTAATTTTCAGGAAATCGAAACGTTTGACAGTTTTTCAAAGTAATGCTTGGGAAATGAAGTCCGTTATGCTGGAGATACGATGTGACACAATTTAAGTAATCGCATATTAATAACGACAATTTTAACTATGAATAGTAGATAACAATTACATTATGTTTCACACCCACACGTCATGCAGCTTGGCTTATGTTTTCATTGGTCGTATTTGGTTCATACGAAAAACTCTAAGCTTAGAAAGATTCGCTTCCAAATGTATTACAACGAGCCGCGTAAAAATAGAACGAAAAAAATTCATTCCTGGTTGTTTTTTTCGCTTCTAAAAGGATTACAGGGATGAGAAATGTGAAGCTATGCTTCAAACCGAATGTAGGATAGTCAACCAAGCTCAACTTGCACCCCAAACTTGTTTTATGATTTCTCTTTGAAAACCTTCCAATGGGAGCCTTTACAATACCTCACGAACGGATACCACAAGCCATTGCCGATTTAGCCTAAAAATGTCCCGACTTAATCGCTGTCGATAGTCGCCAATGAAAACGAAAACTGGTTGGAATCACATTTAGTGATCATCGCTCAATATTGTTGAAGCTGATGAATGGCTATCGCCCCAAGGATCTGTCATTTGCTGATTTATCCCTGCAAATGGCCTTAATTGAGTCTGCAAAAATAGTCTGATAATTGTTGGCGATGACCCAGGCTTAAGTATTTTGCCAACAACTTGCCATTCGTTTTTGCAATAATTATGCGCGCAGCAGAGGACGTTTGCCATAATAAATATCAGCGAACCGAAAGGAGCATCCTTCCGTTAATTGCCGGTGAATCGGTAACTCATTTTTTATCCGCATAACATCGCCTAAGGCTTAGGCCAATCTTTTGAAAGTGAACAAAATAAAAAAAGTTGCATTCAATTTGCATACGCCTTAGCGTTCAGTGTGTCATGGGAACGAAGCCGTTGACGTGTCTTTGGAAAAGGTTCTTTCCGTACACCCGCCGCTGATTTGGTTGCGCAAAACTTGCGTCATTACATATCAGTGGAAATAAGTGGAGAACTCACTATCTGTTCGCTTAAATAATACATTTCTAACAACTGAAATCCAAATAAGAGATACGTGAACAAAATATTTAGGGGAGTTTTTTCAATCAACTGCTTAACACTAGTTTTGCATGAGGAGCTTTAAATGAACCCACGAGTTTCGTCACACTTTCGAGTAGCTAATGCTAATCACGTAGCAATGGTAATTGACCATCTGGAATACGTAAATTTTTAGTAAAATAATTCTTCTAATAATCGTCTGTGCTAGCGTAAATATCCAAGTCCAAAGTGTAGGATTTTATTCGCAAATCCAAAAAAAACTAACATTTTTGTGAAAAGTCGGTCAATGTATCCTATGAGACAATAAATTGATCATTAACGCTTCTTCACACAGTTAAAGTTTGAAGGGCAATGAATCAACATTTTCCATATTTTCCTGGATAAAGTTTTGAAAATTTCATTTTCATCATAGGTAAACATATTTATCTTTAGAGATGATTGTATCCCAATCTCAAACTAGTTAAAGGGGTTACATCTAAACGTCACTCCGGAAAATGAGGCTTTTTCAAGATTTTTTTTTAGAAAAAGATGAAAATGAATTTTCAAGCGTTTATTGTTCATATCATGCACGTACAATGGCGACTTTAGCATTACTACACTGAGTGCAGATTTTTTTTTGCTTGCTCCATTGCGGAAAACGGAATACTTCCATGAACCAACGTCTGCAGCAAAATAAATTTTCGGTTTTCATATGAGCTTTCATTCGAAGTACAAACGATTATTAAAAAAAATCGATTCTTGCTGCTTTTGCAATGACTTATCGAAAGAAAGACCTCAAATTGTTTACAAATATCGTAATGGTTAACAATTATAGTAAAAATGTTTACTTCGATTTAAAATTCATCTAAGAAGTTACACTTAAAGTTTAAAATAAATAATAATAAATAATTTGGCTAAGATACGTATACCGTAATTTTAGAACGGTGCTGAGAAGAATGAGTTTATAGTTTAAAAACTGTTCTACTCCATACACTTTTTAAAGTAGACCTTGCTGGGTTTCAAATCTTCACTCAACTATGCCGAGAAAATGAAGTATTCGCTCGTCAGTTTCACACCCAGCACAGCTGTCGTTGAAAAAAGTCTTCAACATTCCGGGCTGAACTAACGCCTATATTACATACAAGTAGCTATAACAATTTACATTACCGGTCTAAAAGAAAGCTACTTTAAACACCAAGGTTGATTGATTTATACAAAGTCATTTTGTGAATCCTTTCGAATATCATTTCCAAGATATGTACACAGCTATTCCGCCAATAAAAAAAATTTGCTCCAAAACTATTTAATGCATTAGGTGTAAAACATGTTAACGAAAAACAAAGCTTACACAATGGTTCACATTTCTCAAAATGAGCGAAAAGTGCGTTGTAATTCATCTAAAACTTTGGAAATTTCCACCACAAGTATCATCAACTTTCGATTAGAATTGGGTGGAAATTTCTAATAAAAACATTTGGAAAATATCCACCCAAAAGGAAATTTTAAACCTGCCAGGGCATAAGTAGAATTGTTCCTATAATATCGATCTGAATCGAAACAGGATTCTTCATTTGCAGGACACTTAAAGTACGCATAAAGATACGACTTCATTGGAAGACAGGTTAATATAATAAATAGGTGCTCCGGAACTTTCAACTAAGAGATACATTTTTTACGCAGCCTTCTTAAACGTTGATTTATGAAAAACTAAGGAGGTGTAGAAACGAATTTTGCGAGTTCCTATTAATTGATAGGAAATGTTCTTATTTGATTTCAGCATCCTGAATAAGTAACTGTTGCCATTAAGAACAGAGCTAAATTTACGTCGTTTTACAACAACCAATACCGTTCAATATTTTATGAGGATACGTGAAGCAATGTTTGTCTCCATGACGAATTTTTACATGCTTTCGATATTTTTCAACAATTTCGTTTTCGTGATTGTAACAGAAGTCTATAAAAAATTATGCTATGTAAGAAACACCTTTTTTGAGAACATCAGTCCACAAACTGTAGAAGAATATGTTTTTACTTCAGTTTTATTAGGTTTAAAAAGATTCGGTTGATAACTTTGTTTTAAAACATTTAATATATGTGTACTGATTAGCGCAGTATTGCGGTGTGATGACGTAATTTTTTTCGATTTTTTTAAAAATATTTTCAAATTATATTGCCAAAAGCGTGGACAAAAATCAAAATCAAAATATTTACGAAGAACAGAATGGGTCGACTTATCGCTCCACCCGATAGTACTAGAAGCTGGTTACTACCGCGCTAAGAATAAATCTCTATTCAATTAGTTTCGAGTTTATTTTATTTTTTAACTTCACAGGATCTGGGAAGTTCTTGTAATCGCCTCGAAAATCAAATTTGAAATTTTAGACTTTTCTTTACGTTTTGGGGTCTTAAGAGTATATTTTAATAGTTTTTAGAAAAAGAGATGTATGTGTGTGTGTAAGTACGTACGTACGTTCGTGGATAGTTTTTTCTACGAGCATAACTCACATAAATAACGTCGTATCGACTTTGTTGAGGTGTCAATCGAAGCGTCTTTGCAATCTTAAGAGCTGATTAGTTTTTGGGATACTTCAGTCGGGGGGGGGTTTGTTGTTTTGACACTTTGAAGGTCATTTCTGACATGCGTTATATCTCCAGAACCAAACATACGATTTGCAAACCTAAGGTATCAATCAACGCGTATTGATATTTGTGTGATTCTTCAAATAATTTTAAAAAAAATCGGTACAACCGTTTTTTAATTTTTAAAAAAAAGTGCTAAAAATTTGGTTTTTTTCCATAAACAATAAGTTTTTAACCTGATTTGCAAAATTCAATAATTAATGTATATAAAATTCATATCCAAATCCAAATATTTTTTGTAAGAAAACCAGCAAAACTTTTTTTCTTAACTACGTAAAAAATTAAATTCAAAATAAAAAATCATTAAAAGTCATCATGATTTCCATGGTCATTTTTATCATTCAATATATCTCACGAGCCAAATATGATATTTGCATCATTAAGGTGTCAATGGACGCGTACTAACATTTTTGTGCTGTTTTAAACTTTATAAAAAAATCGTTTCAGCCTTTTGTAATTTAATAAAATAAAATCCGAAAAATTACGATTTCTTTCATAAAAATAAACTTTTAGCCTGATTTACACAGCTCAATAATAAATGTTTATAAAATTTATACATTGCTATCAGCTTTTGGTGGGAAACCAGCAAATTTTTTTTGCATGATTTTGAAAAAAAATTGAAAAAATCCTTGAAAGTTTACATGTAAAAAGGGTTTATGTATTTTGTTTTGAAGAATTAGTTATAAAGTCAATCAAAGTTTTATAATATTCGCATAATTTGAGCAGATTTTGAATAGTTTTCACAATGTTTTAGTTGTATAAAAAAACTTTTGAAAACCAACAAATTTTCAATCAAATTTGCCTTTGAGCTAATCAACGCTTTAGTGTTCGTAAGGTTTCAATTACTTCCTCCATCATTATGTGTAAAACATTTTACTTTTTACATGCAATTAAACTGATTATTGACTGCATATCCAATGTTTTTCAAGATCAACCGAAAATAATAATAAGTAGTAATCTCATTGATGTAAAAGCGTAAAACAATACAAATTCAATGATTATGCCCGTCATGGCAATTTTGAAGAAAACTATTCACCTCGCGAGAAAATATCTTCGGTGGGCATAAAAACAAAATGCGCATTCATTTTTGCTAGCGCTCTTTTATCGTTCAAGCATCGATATAAAAATAACAAATAACGTAAAAAAGGCTTTGTAGCCTGCCCCCTCCGATTGATCCGCGTGAATATTCAATCAAACCAATCCACACCCCAACCAACGAAAGCCTTACGTAATCAATGGACGCTCTAGGAGATGATATGGTTGATATTAACTCAATTCAATGACTGTTATGAGCACCTCTCATTATTATTATTTAAATGAGTATTAGTTTCATAAATAAAAAAAATATTTATTGTTCAATATTTTTAATATTTATGTAGATATTACTGGGAAGTTGACCGTGTGGACCTGAAGGGTCGCACCTCGCGGCTTGTATAATAATATGACAGTTATTTTGTTTGAAGCTTCAATGGGTTCCCTTCAAAATCAAATAGTTGACAGACGTATATTGGACTCAGCACTATTAATTGGATTGATAAAGTCATAAGTTTAAGCTTCTTAAAACGTTTCTCATCTCATACTGAAAATACTATAATGGTTCTAAGTGGTTATTCACGAAACTCAAACATATGTACGATCACTGTCCACAGGTCAAGATTAAAATTTTGCCTATATTGTCGGACGATCAAAAAACTTAATATTCTGATCTTAAAACACACTCTTCTCATGTATAGCTAGAAAAAAGTCCATAGAGTCGGTTCAGCTTTGATCACACAGAATCTATTCAGGGTCATTAATTCAACATTCGCTTATCAGCCGAAATGTTAATGCCAATCTGCCTAATATGTTCAAACAAATCTCAATTCAATTTTTATTTATAGCTCCGATTTCAAAGATCCAACCACACAGATATGATGTCAAGATTTCACGACACCAACGAGCCATCTCTTGAGACGTTCAACGCTCAAAAATCTTTCTTTCACATGTAGATACATTTATTGATTTGAGGATTAATGTCAGCTCGTCCATCAATTTGGCAGCAATCATTCATGGCGGCAGAGTTGCTCACTTCGGTTCCCCGGGAAATATGAGAAATATTTGAAGATGTAGTATTTAATGATCTTTTGAATGAAACTAACACAGAAGATACAAAACGACGAGATAAGCTGGTTGAATTGCGATTTTAAGAGTAAGATGTAAGTTTTCTGAAATGTATGTTTGATTGTATGCTACCTTGGTAGGATGAATTTTTTTCATTGGACACAGCTCAGTAGCGTTTCACAGCTACAGCAACTGTAGTTGAGCTACTACTTGAAGCTTGAAGGGATCAGGTTGAAATTTTGCATGAAGGTATCTGTTGAATAGCGACGTTTGCTTCTCATTAGCATAAGCGGTTAATTTTCAATCTATCCTTGAAATACCATTGTCAAAACTCCGCTGTTGCTATTTCTTTTTACACACTTTTCGATCGGTCTACATGGAATCGTTAACACATCCCAGCCATTCCAACGTGTAGGTAAATTATGGGCTAAGGATACATCGCAATTGTAACGGCGGTGGTCAAACATTTCTTTTTATTTTAGATATTTCGGTTTCAGCTTTTCGGCAAACAAAATGCCGGGGGCCTGGAATTGGGATCAGGATCGAAGAAGCACCCATTGAAAGACGATAACAAAAGAGTCGAACAAACGATCAATTGATCACCGTCGATCAGACGACCAATTGGCGCCGCCATAGAATTCCTTTTGAATGGGCCACTTTGCCCACTGCCACTATTCACACACTCCTTAAAACCACGCATATATCTTGTTGTGAACACTGCGGATTGGAAAGGATCTGGCTAGCTATGAAGCTGACCGTGACGGTGAATGAGGGTTTTTGTAACCTAAATTTTAGTCGATGAAATATGGTTAAGAAAAATAGCGAGAATCAACCATTGAAATGGTACACCTTGTAAAATTTAGTCCAAAAAGGAAAATATTCGAATTGTTGCCTCATTTCGTAAGCTACATATCTCTGCTCATTGAATACTAGTTGATTTGGTTTGATTTGATTTGTGTCGAGCGGTCACCCTGAAACTGCAATATGCTTAGCTGGTCAATTTTTTTCGAGGTGATCGCTTTGGACAACTTCCAAAGCCTTTTGTGCTCGTCAAAAAGGTAAGGCTCAAGTTTAGACTCGGGTTGTGTGAAGGTGGCGGCTTGCTCTGTTTACCGATTCACACACTGGTTTCAAAAGACCGGCCTGCCAATGGGGGGTTTTGAGCCTGAAAAGGATTTTTTTTTCATTTTTCGAAGTCATCGAGACCTTGTTGCGGAATCGGCCTATTAAATGGGAGTTTTTCTAAAGGTGTGCTATTCAGTGTCTGCACAGTGGTAGGCCTCAACACACCGTTAAAGCAGAAAATCGCAAATGAAGCAATCAGAGCCAAACACTGTTCGGGTGATAGTTAAACGCTTCCATGGGAACAAAATAGTTACATGAATGGTATTTCCGTGGTGGTAGTCAGTCACACCGAGCGAAAATCTTCAATGAAATATCTTCTTAAAAGACGAGCAACCGCTTCTTAGAAGGAACCACAATCATATGAAGCTGTTGTTCAACACAAATTATGAATGGGATGATCTGTGATTTTGGGCATTAGTCAAGTCGGTCGACTACTGAGGCGCTTGAGTATCAGACGCAATGTGAGGTATGCCGTTGCTCAGAAGTATTTGCGGATATAATCAAGAGGCCAGGCGTTAACACAAATAGTTTGGTTAATAAGTACAACAACAATGTGGATGGACTTGAAGACTTCCTATCCAAAAATTTGACTCATGCATAGCGGAAATTCCAGACCTTGAAAGACATCACATCGGTATGATTGCTGCATTAGTCATTTGAAGGTATTGCTGCAAACAGATTCCGTCTCTTGTATGCTCAAAACTTTAGACAACTTATGAAATGTATAGCCTAAATAAAAGAAAGGCTCCAGTTGAGATATCTCTTGAATACGAGGTCGGCACAATGTTTAAATAATGTCATTGAATGGGCTTACTTGGAATGACACTGTTTTTATAAAAGAATAGTAATCTGTGCCTTTAGTCCTGTATATGTGAAGTGGATGAAGACGTTTTAATCATAATAGTATGCGAAAACGGTTCGCGAAATTGTTAATAAGCATCTCTTCTTCTTGACGTGTATTAGACTTTTGTCAAATTTACCTGAAATATACGCCTTGAGAATTAGCTCAGCATATGAAAGCGACTGAAAATGTAATAATTACGCTTGAAATAATAATTTCGGCATCAAATTTTGAAGAAGACTATCGGCAGTGGGCTTTCAACAATAACAGCCACAAGGCTATTGAGAAGGCACTCGAGGAAAACAATGTGGATGGTAACCTGATTAGGTTTATCGTACAACTGCTAAGCAGCAGAAGCATTAACTCCACCCTAGGAGACAGTATCCTAAGAAGGAGGACGTGCAGAGGCACCTCTTCTATGGAACTTAGTGGTGGACAAACTCCTGTCAACAATAGAAGCGACTGGCTGCAAAGTCGTAGCCTATGCAGACGATATTGCAACAGCAATATCGGGCAAATTCGTAAACACCCTATCTGAAAGACTTAATTTTGCCCTGAGTATTCTTACCAAGTGGGGCAAAGAGAGCGGTCTGAAGATTAATCCGCAGAAAACAGAATTTGAGCTGTTCACAAAAAGGTACAAAATTCCACGATTTCTCCCACCCAAACTCGATGAGATAAGCCTCATACCGTCTCATCAAGTTAAGTATTTGGATCTAATTTTGGACTCCAAGCTCGCGCGGAAAGCGAACATAGAAGAAAGAACGCGAAAAGCGGCGTGCGCAATCTACTGCTGCAAAAGAGCCATTGGGAAAAAGTGGGGATTGAAACCCAAAATCGTATCATGGCTCTATACGGCGATAGTGGAACCAATTCTTCTTTATTGCGCAGTTGTTTGGTGGCCAGCTATTGGAAAAAAATCCAATGCAAACCTGCTAAACAGGGTCAGAGGGTTTTGCAATCACCGGGGCCTTACGCACTACCCCGACAAAGTCACTGTTTATGCTATTGAATTGGCTCCCGACGGAGCTCCTTACGAGACAGCAGGCCAAGTGCTCTGCGATTCGATTAAAAGCACTACATTTCTGGCAAGAGGGAAATGTTGGCCACTCCACTATACTTCGTAGGGATGGACCAACGCCAGGGGAAGTAGACCTTGCGCCCCCGATTCCCTGCTTTCATCATAGTTTCAGGTCAGTCATCCTAAGCAGGGATGACTGGGCAATAGAAAGAATTGGGATGCAGGAATCAGTCGACATCTACACTGATGGCTCCAAAATGGACGGAAAAGTTGGCTGTGGTGTTTTCTCAGAACGGCTAGGCCTGAAACTATCCTTCCGGCTTTCAGACCACTGCAGTGTTATTCAGGCAGAGGTCATTGCGATATACATGGCAGTAGACTGGCTGAGAAATCAGAAAATTTCCATAAGAAACCTGAATATTTTCTCCGACAGTCAAGCTGCTATCCAAGCACTATCCAACGTGTACACCTCATCCATGATGGTAATGGAATGCCGTACACAGCTGAACGTAATGTCACTTCACTGTGAAGTGACTCTACACTGGGTACCGGGACATAGTGATATACCGGGAAATTGCGAAGCGGATGCCTTAGCGAGAGCTGGCACTATGCTCCAAGAGTATACACTCACACCCCAAGTTGGTCAACCTCTAGCTTCTATAAAGCTAGGATTTAAGCAGCATTACATCAAAGCTGCAAATAGAGCCTGGTTGTTGGAGGAAATCTGCAGGACAACCAGGCAAACTTGGCGCGCAATGAGTTTCAGACGCACCAAGCAGCTCCTGAACACGAGTCGTGAAACCTTGAGTTCTATCGTGTCCATACTGACGGGGCACTGTCTAATTGTCTCTTGAACGATTTCTGCCGGAGTTGCAGATCGGAAGAAGAGGAAGAGACAGTCCAACACTTTCTGTGTAAATGCCCGGCACTGTCCAGGAAATGTATGAAAACCTTAGGCTCACCATTCCTGGTAAGCCTCACGGAAGTAGTTGATTTAAATATCGGCTGCATAGCTGGCTTCATACGAGAATCGAAATGGTACTCGTCATCTCACAGGTTCTAGTGCCACCCTCGTCTTTTTGTGGTATCACAATGGGCCTATCTTGGCCTAAGTGAGCCATCTTTTTGACAAAGAGGGCTGCCACTACAACCAACCAACCAACCAACCATCGGCAGTGCCACATACTTTGGTAACTTGTCTCCATCATTGTTATTATTCGCATCATCTGTCAGGAAACTTTAAAGGAAATCAAAAGTACTATTTCCGCAAATATTTCAAAACCAAGAAAATTCAGTTACTTAGTTTTTGCATACATGTGGCGATTTGAAACAGAGCTTGCAACAACACAATAGCCGCAATAGGACAAATTTTTCTCAGGGACCAACTTAGATGCGTTTTAGTACAAATAAACGTGTTCGATCAATAAATGACCCTTCTTCATATATTGTGAGCGTTTTCCTTGTCAGTCACACATTTCATCCTTGCGATGTTTTCATATTAGGGTAAGCAATTTTTATTGCTAGAGTGCTAAATGGAATAGAAAGTTTTTACCTAATAATAACATGTGAAATCCTAATTGGCAATTACTTTTTCACAACGGCACTGTTTGGAATCTAGCAATTTTCAGAATCAATATGGGCTGGAGTTATATGGGGTCGGCATACTTGAAAATATGGATGCATTACCTTGAAATAATAGTACCTATTTTAGCGGAAGCACGAACTTATTTAAATTTTTGCTTAGTCTGAAATGTTTATGCTTAATCTGAAATACAGGAAAACGATCTTAGTAGCAACAAACGGATTTGACTCCCTTTCTCACAGTTCCCTTGGATGACGTGAATCGTGGGAATTATTTTACAGCATTTAATTTTCGAAGCAACCGAATAGTAATATAAGTTAGCATTCAACTGTTCAATTCTCCATTTTCTAGTGGACTGTATTATTGTTGCGCGTTTACTAAAGTTTGCGAAACATAATGACAAGTGGGATTAAATGGGCGAATATAGCCATATCGAACATATGATTTTTTTCTTGATTTGCAAATAGTTTTCGGCCAATGAATTTCATTTGCTGATTCACGCCTCTTTGTAACCAGGCCTTGTTAAAAATGCACCATTCGAAAGTTTTTCAAAAGCAACTGCAAGTATATTACACTGAAGCAAGCAGCGTATATCGTTTCAAACTGCAGTCAAAAACTGCTGTAGATGTTCACATATCGAAACATTTATCCTTGTCATTCTCTCCACATGAACCACACCAAAAATGATCTCACCATTGGAAAACATATTTTTTTTTGCATTAGCCTGCATGTCACGTCCTTCCACATTCCTGTCCTCGTGAACGATTAAACACAGATTTTCTACCGGTGACGCGATTACGGCCAAACCCTCCGTGAAACCTCAGTAACTTCATTACTCCCATTTTTCAGCTTTCATAATTTATCACCTCTTCATGATCATTGCAACTTTTGTTAATCTCAAAACCGTTCTTTTGTCCGTCCTGGTCCAAAACTAATCCGAATACAAAAGGGTCTTCCATTCTGGTCAATAGAATACAAATCATCGCAAAGACTCGTCTTTATGATTCTTCTTAGTTATTTTGGTCTGAAGACAATAGGCCAGACTTGGTGTCGCCAAACTGCATCCTGTCGAGGGCACACATAGAGAATCGTAGCAAACGAAATGATTATCGTCAAAGGATCATTGTCGGTAATCTCAAAAAGATACATACGATTAGTGCAAAAGTGTTGTAGGTGTGCTACATTGTGATTGTCACCTTTTCACAAAGCGGATCGCAATCCCAAAAGGAGCCATGGTGTCAACTAAAGAAATTTAATTCCTTGTGCTTGACAATACGTTCGCCGACGAATATGCTGATATCTTTTTTTGAAAAAAAAACTCAGCACTTTCCTATGGTCATCTGTGTTGATACCTGAGGACTACAGCAGCATTTGTTGGCGAATTGGAAAAAAAGGCTTTCGCTGTCAACTAAATTTGGCCGTAGGAGGTTTTGTGGATGACAACAAAGATCAGGAAATGCATTTTGTGAATGGCATTCGATGATGGCGATATGATTGTTGCTAGGTGTTTATTGAGAAAATCATTTTCTTCGCTTCATTGAGGAAAATTGCGCTTTTCTTGACGGTGCCAGACTTTACGATTGTTCTTTAACTAGTGATTGGACTCCATATGCTGCGATTTATATTTTCATCATATTTATTTGATCACGCAATGTGTACATTAGTATCACGCAATTGAAATGGCTTTTATTAAGTGCGTGGCAATGAAAAATGAATCGAGTCAACCAGGAATAATAACCCATGCGGTATTTGAGATTATTGCAGACGGAATCCTTCGAAGCATTCGCAATCTTAAAAGCTGATGATTTATTTAGAAAATATTTTTTAATTTCGCTTTAAAGAAAAGAAGAAGTCTTTATGGGATGGTTATTGTAGAAACCAAAAAGCACTATGAAGATTTCATAAATTTGCTTGTTAAGCCACCAAACTTTATCGGAAGTAAAGAAAAACCAATCACTATTTGGAAATACTAGCCTTAATCAATTCTCTTGTTCTAGCAATCGGGATATTCATTTTTCGCTATGATTGGCAACCGTTTTTTCTTTAAATTTTTCTTCCACGTGTATAGTTCTTTAGGAATGATTAAAACTGACTTCAGCTTTTGAAATGAGAACAAACAATTGAAATTAACTGTATATTTTTGATTTTCGATATGTTAGCAGGAAACATGACCAACACAAATAATCAGTATAAGCACAAGAAACATGAAACATAAGAATTGAAGTTCGATTTAATTCGAATTCCTTACATATTTGTGGAGTATTATTTGAAAGTGACCGCGCAAATGCAGCAACTATTTTTGATAGAAACAGAATGAATGAGCAAACTTTGCACGAACGATTACTTTCTAAATTTTCTTTCTGAAGTGCGTTCTGTGGAAGCTTAGCAGGATCAGTGTCACTACATTTGAATCTTGGAAAACCAATGATGGCATAAGCTGCTTTAGCAATCTTTTTAACTCTGCTGCGACTTGGAGTGATGCCACTATTCCGCTCATACTATCTTTCCTAGATAAATGTGATCCCTAGCTATCATAGTTTATTCCACCAGGCGAAGTGTTCAAATATTGATCTTGCTAGCAAGGAAAACGAATTAAAATCATAAGCTTTTTTTTATTTATTTATAATTAAGAAAAAAATTTATGCGAGTACTGCAAATGTTAGCAGCTTCAGTGATAAAACTCATAAAGGCGATTTTAGATTGGTCTAAACCCTTTTAACGGATGTCAGAGATTGAATTCATTTTCCACAACATTTGGACTAATCAAGATACATTTTCCAGGATGATCTCTGTAATACAGGTATTAATGCATTAAACTTTCAACCACTTTGTAATTATCTTTTTATTTGCGGTGCAAAGGTAGCATATTGGTGGTTGCATAAATATTATTTCACCTCTTTCAGATGCAGGCAAACATTTCGATTTGTCTACGCTCCTTCATAATTGAACGCCAATCAATTATAACTTTTCTTTTCATTTTGGGATTCTTCCGCTTCGGGATTTATTAATATTTAGAACTAGTTTGCTCCACGTCATCTTTATTGAGTTCGGCCCTTAACCACTGAACTGTGCCCACGGGTCAAATTGCATGGCACCATGGTCGGTTTCGTGGTGGCCAACCATCAAAGTATGCAAAAAGGTTAACAGCGACGACTGAAGAAGCTGCCAGAGAAGTGGTCTACCATGGGGGATGGGACCTGTGAACGAGCAACCGAAAGTTTAAGAACGCCGTGATCCGCAGTTAACAAGATTACGAACAGGGACCCATGCAACAATCACTTTGAATGGCTTTCGTTCTTGTTTTTCGTCTGTCCATGGTCCGAATTTTGTATTTCGCATTTCATATTTCGCTGCTGACCGGCCATTGAAGATAGTGTTACCTTGTTCCCGCCGAACAACCTTTGCTTCTGCAGACGGCGGTAAACCGCCGAAACAAGCTCGCATGTGCGATAATATAAAACCCTGGTTGGTGTCTAATATAGGAGCCGGTATCGCCGGCGACTTACAATGGCTAAAAAGGTGCCCGCCATGTTATTAACTTATTTATAACCAAACAAGCGCGGTTTCTCACAGCTATTAATGCCGCGCTACCCATGGCCGAGGGTCCTGGTATGTTCTGTTTCCCGGCCGAGAGCCGCCACATCTTCCCTAGTTTGTCATGAATCTGCAAACCCAAATTGGGCTTGGACTTCTTAACAGTGGGCTCCTTTCGGTAAGTTCTTGTGACGACTTGCCTTTCAGCGCAAGGTACGAGTTTGGAGCCTCTATTGTTTTCTGAGGGCGAACACAGCACTGCACCGCGTTGAACATCGACACATTGGTGCTGTGAATGGCATCAGTTTCATGTTTCTTGTCCTTGTACTGATTTTTTTTTGTGTTGGTCATGTTAACTGCTAGTTAACACATCGAAAATGAAGAGCCCGAGTAATATATGAAGTGCTGATGGAGATGGAAATCCAGTCTTCAAATTGAAACTGAGACGTAGGGATTTATTGTAAATGATCCAAAAATTGTGAAATTATCTATTAAAAAATAAAAATACGATTTGTTGTGTTGTTAATTAGATGATGGCATGTTTTGAAGCGTCTTTTCAGAATTGAAAAGATCAGTTTGAGTTCTTGAACTAAATAAATAATAAGGTAACTCTCACACCAACTGGGAGTTATCGTGACAGTGAATCTGCTTGAATTCATTAACCGTCTGTTGCCAGTGCACTGTACCTGGCAAAAATTGTAGCAAATCTCAAATTGGTGAATTTTTTTTAACTTTTTTAATTCTAATCAAAATAGTGAGGCCTTCCAATGACGGAATAATTTCAGTTATTTTGTAAGCCATGGAAGATAACAGCTGCGCAGGCGGGAACTGACAAAAACGAGCTCCAAAGTACCAAGATGAGGATTTGAATACATGGCTGAAACTCGTGGGAGATAATTCTTATAATGCCAAAATTAAGCATGCAATGTAACGTTAGCTGTGGTAAAAGTTAAATACTCGAGCATTAGATTAGTGCAAAACACATTATCAATGTAAAATCAATCGCTAATACAATTCAAAATTCTGAAAAATAAACTATTTCGTATAGAAACGAAGCTGAAACGGTATAAGCGATCATATTATTAGTAATCATCCTTAATATTTGCAGAGCGCAACGTTCATTTATTATTATCAACGCACGCAATTCAAAATTTGATCACAAAATATCTTGAAAGAGAAGAAAATTCTAAATTATTTTTCAGTGATTGTCGATGGGAGCAAAAATATAAGTGCAACTAAAAAATTATACGCTTTGGCACTATACATGCATCCAGTCTACAGAAAAGTAGAGATTAAATTAATAGTATTAATTAAATTAGTTGCATGCGTTTGTCAGCGATTTTTTTCCAACGCAACATGAATGGCTTAATGATGGATAGTCCTTTTGGAAAATCATAAACTCTGCAGCCGATCATGTTTCTGTTACGAATGATAAATAATAAAAGCTTTTTTTACATGTGTCAGAACACATGCTCCTAACTCTATTTCTCCCAATTGAATTGGTCATACATCAGCAATAATTACTTCATAGTTGACTTACGAGTTACTAGAAACAATTGGAATTTTCCTCGGAATTGTTTCCACTTACCTATATTTTTGAAAGAGCATAAAAATAAAGCAATTCTGATTGAATTCACAAAATAAACAGATTTTAAAGTTACCTATAACACGTTTTTTGGTACCTTTATCACGATTATATAGTCCGTTTTATGAATAAATGGTGGATATCATAGCACTATTTATATTAGAGACTATAGAAAGTACAAGAAACATGGCTTGATTTTTTTATTTTTGAAACATTTTCTATGCTTATTTCATTGAAAATAAAATGCTTTATTCAAAGATGGAATGATTCATATTTCAGCAAGAGAGTCCAGAAAAATTATGAATGGAATCTCTCAAAATCACATTAATTGTAAAGATTGTAAGAGGCAATAACTGAATCGATTAATGATAATTCTCAATATTCCAGAATGCAATACTTTTATAGAACAGCATGAGCTTGGATTTGACGTTTCTGAATTTAAACAAAAAGCCATAGCGGGATAAGAGGGCCAAACTGGCACCCGCCTGGATTTTTATTTAGAATCGGCCATTCGAAAGTACATAATTAAAAACCACATACGTCAAATTTTCAGAACTCTAAACTCCTAATAGGGGTCTCTACGTTGAAAATAATGTTTTTTCGGATTTTATTTTTCCTGGGCGTATTTTTCATTTCAAAAATTGAATTGAAAAAAATCGCAGACATGTGTTTTAACATCACAAAATCACATGATTTTTTTCTGGTTTTCGGGAAAAATCTTTGAATTTTTCAATGATTTTTTGGTTTATGTACATCATTTTTCTATATAGAAATTATTTGTGTATTTTTTCTTGCTCTTTCGAAGAATGATGGAAATTACTATTTTCAGAATGGAACATAATCAAAATTGAAAAAAAAATCCGTTTTTTCCACATTTTTTTCCATTTTTTGCAGATAACCTCTAACACCAATGGCTTAATCAATTTTTGTATTTAGTTTTTCTTTTGCTTCCGAATCCCACGTTCTAAAGTACCAGTTTTAAATCAAAGCGTTCTCAAAGCTAAAAAGCGCTTTTCCGCATTTTCCCCATTGTTTTGACAGATAGCCTCAAAAATCAATGGCTAAATCTGTTTTGATATTTATTTTGCCTCTTATCTTACCCCAAAGAAGATAGTCAATAGGTTTCCGAGTATCAAAAAAATTCTAGAAACTAATTTTTTTAATGGATTTTTTTTAGATTAATATGTTACAGAGCATATTACATGAGTATTTTATGCTACCACAATTAACAGAGTGAAAAAAGGTTCCTTTGCATAATACTTCACTGGTAGATGAGAGATTTTGCCATCTGAAATAAACCTAGACCCATTTGAATTGTTTTTGTATAATTGTAGCCATTTACCCTAATAATAATAATAATAATAATAATAATAATAATAATAATAATAATAATTATAATAAAATTAAGTAGTAGTATTCTTATCAAGATTTAAATAATGAATTATGCTAAGTCTTATATCTATACCAAGCACTAGCTACAAAGCCCTCAACCTTCTTTACCATAATTATTACATTTTAGTGCAAACATGCTATCAATTGAAACATTTCTTTTTCTACGTCTGCAGCAGACATATTCCATAAAATTGTAATCAAGGTACGAATTTAGGAGAGCTTTTGATAAATTTAAAAAATTTCCCGAAAAGTGGCCAAATTTCAAAATCAATGCCACTCATATGAAATATATGTAATCATAAATCATAGCTTGACATCAACAAGAATTATTTTAAATTTAAATGTCAGAAAATTATTGACTTTGGTAGTGATTAATTGCTTGAAGAGGGAGATAATTTGTCTGTAAGACAAAATAAAGGAATTTCTAGGATTTGCAGCCCAAAAATTATTTGCATTTCTCTGTGTCTTAGCTTCTTATCAATTAGTTTACTAACAAGTTAATATGTCTATGCCTCATATTGGCAATCAGTGGCTAGGAGATATTACAATGATCATCTTTATCAGGAGGGATTGAATACATAAAAAAATCCACTGAAAAAGTACCATAGACGAAGTAATGTATTCCAACTCTGGACAGCTCTAAACTGTACACTTTTACTTATCAGCTCAAGTGAAAGCTTCGGAGGAAGTGATATGAGTACACAACCGCATGTTGGCAGTGTTAGCTAGCATTTCTTATAAATAGATTTTTTTCCATTCTTAGAGGAGAATGTGCCTCGGTAGCGCAGTAGGTAGCGCGTAAGTCTCATAATCTTAAGGTCGTGAGTTCAATCCTCACCCGGGGCATTCCTTTTGATATCCTGCTACAAGAAACAGGAAGAATTAAAGCATTCGCCGCACATTATACGCAACCAACATAGTTTCTCCTTAGAAAAACCACCCCAAGATTTGTGGTAGCATTTTATGTTTTGCAACCAAATCAGTTTCCATTTATTGGTCACTGGATTACACATTACGATGCATCTTCCTTATACGGCCGCAACTCTTGATTTTTATTTGCCATTCATATGCTTGACTTTTATTAACGTTCTTCTGATGAGTTTTCCTTGCGAAAATGTTTTATCATTTACCACCAATTTCAACTCAATTTTCCTGTTTTTTATTCAATTCTCTAAGAGGGTTTAATTACGGCATTCAAATAAACAAGTCCTTGTTGAGTAACTGCAGCGAGTTGAAACAATAAGCCAAAAAAATCTGAACTCATTGACCCGTGGACCGCGCTTAAAAGAGAATGTTCCTTACTCATCGTATGCGCGGAATAGTTGGTAGTTGCCTAACAGTTTTTTTGCAGTTGTGGTAAATTGTTTGGCGGATTTCAAATTATCAAGTTTTGCTCCAGGTAAGAAAGTGGCAAGTCGACATTCCTAGGGCATGACTCCAATCTGCAATTTCATTCTTGACATCATTTACAGTGTCCATAATTAGGATATGATCGTTTTGAAGCTGGTGTGTGTTGGTTTCGTTGAGAAATTCCAAAAGATGAATGGGAAATATTTCAGCGACATACTTGAAGCATTTCTCATGTAAATGGTGATGGTAGCAATATGAGTGCTTAGTAATGAGCGGCACTTACATTTAAATTTATCTAATTGAAAAAGATTCATTGGTAAGGACACGTCGTATAGAAATTAGTATATAATCAGTGGACGATCTGAATAAAAGGGAATGCGTTTATCATTGTGCATCGCTAAATCAAATCCAAAAAACTCGGAGATTTAGAAGATTAAGGAATGCCTGTATGATTGGTGTTTATTCCCATAATGATTGTACATCGAAATCATCACATCACTGACGGAATATTAAAAAAGCAACACAGCGTTATGGTTATCATAAGGAAAATTGTTATTTTACAACGATAATCAAGTGCTGCTCGGAAATCTGCATTAAGGGTCCTTAAAATTGAAATCCACATGAGCTAATTGATAAAGATGGAATTGAATTAGGAAAACTTGGGCATAATTGTTACATTTTCATTAATCATCAATATTACAGATAATTTTTTCAGTTTTCGAAAATTTCAATATATCTGTCAGATATAACAATAATTTAACTATACACATGATTTGATTGTGAATCGAAAACAAATTTTACGAGGCAGTGACAATTTAACTTTTTGTCACGTGTCATGGGTTATTTGTTACGCTGTATGACAAATTGGAAACTGGATCAAGAAATAGGCATCTTGCTGCACCCTTTTTTATTAATAATCAAATAACCACAATTCAGATAATAAACACAAACATATTAACAACATGGTAGGCTTCTGGCCCTAACAAAAACAATTCGCTTCTAAAATTGTAAGGAAATATGAAGATTTAATTGAGATTCAAAAACTGCTGTCCAAATTAAGGCATACATAATCGTTGATACATCTGAAGTAAAACCAATTTTGCCAGGTAAACCTTTGCAAAACATTCCTCACCAGCGGAACTTTTGTCTAAGCTGCCACAACAAATAAAAATATTCGCTCTCACCCTCTTCTTCAAGGTCAAATAAAAATTTCAATATCAAACATTTCTCATTAATTTTTAACTTCCCAGTATATGGGAAGTTCTTGTAATCGCCTCGAAAATCGAAATTGAAATTTTCAACTTTTCTTTACGTTTTGAGGTCTATAGAGTATATATAAAGTGTTTTTAGAAAGAAGTATGTATGTGTGTGTGTGTGTGTATGTACGTACGTACGTACGTACGTGCGTTCGCAGGCAGTTTTTCTACGAGCATAACTCACGTAAACAAAGTCGTATCGACTTCGTTGAGGTGTCAATCGAAGCGTCTTTGCAGTCTTAAGAGTTGATTAGTTTTTGGGACACTTCGGTCGGGGGGTTTGCTGTTTTCACCCCTTGAAGGTCAACCATGTTATGCGCTATACGAACCAAACATGCGATTTTCATCATTAAGGTGTCAATCGACGGGTATTAACATTTTTATGAGTCTATCAAATTTTTAAAAAAATCGTTGGATCCTTTTTTTAATTTTTTTAAAAAAAGTGCCAAAAATTAGGTTTTTTTTCAAAAACACAAAAGTTTTAGCCTGATTTTTAAACCTAAGTAATCAATGTTTATATTATTTATATACTCCAAATAGTTCTTGTGAAAAAAGCAGCAAAATTTTTTTTCATGTATACAAAAAAAATTAAATAAAAAATAAAAAATCATTAAACGTTCAAGGTCATTTACGTCATTGATTATATCTCGAGAACCAAATATAATCTTTCCATCATTAAGGTGTCAATTGACGCGTATCAACATCTTTATAATGTTTTTTTATTTTAAAAAAATTGTTAAAGCGTTTTTTACGATTTATTAAATTTTTTTTAGAAAAGTAGTGTTTTTTTCATAAAAAATTCCATTTTTAACCTGATTTGCACATCGTAATAATAAATGTTTGTAAAATATATAAAATTTTATCAATTTTTGTAGAGAAACCAGCAAAAACTTTTCTCATGATTAAAAAAAATTAAATTAAAAATAAAAAATCATTCAAAGTCACCATGTAAAAACGGTTCATTCGAATCATTATACCTTAAATCTCTTATTCTAAAGACATTGTTGTAAAGTCAATCAAAGTTTATTAATATTTGCAAAATTTGAGCAGATTTTCAATAGTCTTCACAGCACCATGTTTAACTTTAATGAAAAAAACTGCTTTGTAACCTGTCCCCCCTCCGATTGATCCGCGTGAATAATCAATCAAACCAATGCACCAAAATCCTTACGTAATCAATTGACGCTCCCGTAGATGTTACGATTAATATTAAATCATTCCAATAATTTTTATGAGAGGTACATTTTTATTATTTGAAGTAGTATTATTTCCATAACTTTTATTGTGTTTAATATTTTTAATATCTATGTAGATATTACTGGGAAGTTGACCGTGTGGACCTCATGGGTCGCACCTCACGGCTTGTTTTTTTGATTTTCTTTGGAGGCTTTCTAGTTTTAGTCTCTTTGGGTTTGCTCCCGAATTACGGCATTTTCTTCTGGTATATGATGGTATGATAGAATTTTTCCGTGGGAGTTTTTGTGTCTTATTTTTTCGCTTGGGGTAGCTTTAGGATGGGGCCTGATATCCTCTGGAGCTATTAATGCTGCAAAGAAAGACGTTCTGTTCTTTAATAGAAGCAAAATTTAGACCAGTATTTGGATTTTCAGCATTCTTAGTTAAGTTGCATAATTCACGATCTCATTATTATAAAATGCGTTGAGATTCCTAATTGGTACTCATTTCAGGTTTGGCGTTCTCATTTATATTTTAGTATCAGTATTAGAAATATTGAATGAATTAATAATGTTAGATAGATTCGAAACGTTGCGTGCCTACCTGTTGAATCATCAGATATTCCTATTACGCCATATGCCCCGCCGGCGGTGGGATCACGATTTTAAATTTTGCATCGCAAAGCAAGTAGCTATTAATTTATACTGAATATATTTGCTATAGCATTTTATCTCTGGAACTTCTTAACTATCACAATCTCTATCAATTTGGAAGTTATTTTTTTGACTAAGCGTTCATTACATATTTAGAAAAGAATGCATGTGTGAACGAAACTAGCAGATATCGGCAATTTTTTAAGATTGGAGTAAACGCGTAGGAACGAAAGATATAAATCGAATTATCATTGGTAGAACTAGGACTCTGCGATTTTAAAGACTTTGTATGTTGCGTAGTTCAATTGGTGCCTGAATATGGTGCAATACCATTCGAAATTTATTTTGCAGCCTTGATGACTATAATTTCTTTTCTGAAACGTTTATGGATCCCAACAGCAGTGTTTTTTCGTTAAACTACACTTCCCGAAAAGCGTCGGCCAAGCCTCGGCGTACAACCAACGCCCAACGGTCAGCTGCCAGGGCTGGCTGAGTGCTGGCCCAGTGCCAGTCCCCAACACTGGTGAATGAGACTCAGCCAGCGCTATAAGGCGTTCAGCCAACACAGGCCCAGTACTGGGCGAGTTATGCAACCGGATTCGGGTTCAGCGCATATCCATGCAGAAACCTATCAAAAAAGTTGGATGAGATGGTGTCAATTTTATCTCCACTTAAAGTAGCATCGTCCATTTTACAGTTGAATCAAAATGTAACTTTACTCACAGAATTTCACCTGAAAAACCTTTCTTATAAGTGCTACCAAATTATTTATGTGTGAGCAAAACACAGTCAAACCATAAATATTAACATAACTCAAATTTAGCCAACAACCATAGCCAAGGGAGGGAACCATTATTGATAAATAAACCAAATGCATGAAATCTTAATAAAATATAGCATTTTCTTATTGAATTAAGCTGTATCCCAAATGAAAAATCATCTTCCCAATTGAGTTAAACTTTTCGCTAAATTCCAAACTAATCTAATATTTTCGGAAATGCAAAACTTTTTCTCAAAAGAAAATTTTATTTTCTAAATCAGGCAAATCAATTTCTAATTAAATTTAAATTTATGTGCATACTAATCGATCTAAAAACAAACAAAACGATGCGTGCCTGCAAAATGCATAACACATACATATGTATGTATATATTTACATATAAATAGCACGCTGATGCCGTCAATTGTTGACTTACTTACATATGTTGATACATTCGTCAGTAAGTTTGTCCTTAATAATATGGAAAAAGTATTCAATTCAAAGAGGCAAAATTTTTATTTTTCATGAACTTGAAGAATAAATTAATTTTTTCTATTGGGAAGCGCTACATAAGCGGAAAAGGCTTAACATCTTGTATTTTTTTAAAATTGACAAAAAAGCTGCGAGTGTAAGAAACGGTTTTCATAAAAATTAACCGAAAAATTATGATCGAATGCCTTTTATTTTCGTTGATTTGAATCTGATTTTTAATTGTCATTAATTGGCATAGGTAAATATGGCGAAAATTTATATGAAACCTTTCTCGTGACAAGTAATCGATGCAAAAATAGTCGGCGGACATTGACAACTTATAGATACCAAAGGGTTCAAGTATAACGTAAGTATATATAATTCCGTTGATTTTAGATTTTACACACCATCCATTCATTTTAGAAGCTTTGTAGACGTCAACTTAAGGGGTTACATTACAGTAGGGAGCGAAAATTTAACTTTTTTGCGTTTTTTTTCAATTGGAAGGAAAATTAAAAGGGGTAATTCATTTTAAAGAAGTTATTAAGCATGTTCTGAAATTTAAAAAAATGTTAATAAATATTACAAAATGGGTACCCAGCAGCCGTTTCTGCAGCACGGTTTTTTTGGAGGGGCTCTGTAGCACGCAGTAGAACTGCACCAAAGAATAATCTGGAATAAAACAAAACAAATTTTCTGAAACACCGTTAGTATAGCTATAGAAATAATGAAAATATTCAATTTTGCTAAATTGGCGAGCATTTGAAAAAAAACTTCATTTTACTATCAAAAAACCTAAAAAAATTGATATTTTAACTATAACTCGAAAATCAGCTACGTATATCTATGCGGAATGTTATTTTAAAGATATAATATTAATTTGGAGTGAAAAATAGAAAATTGTTTGAGTTATGCTGCGTGCCGATTTGACAAAACATGTTTCAAAAAACATTCGTTTAAAGTTTTTACGTTTTCTCTCAACATCAAAAGACGCTGTAATAACGTACTTTGTGTTCAAAAACCTTGACAATGTTTCTAACAACATATATTAGTGTATTAGAGAAGTTAAAAATCAAATGGTAAGACATAGCAGGTGACGTATTTACCGCAGGTAGTAATTTCGGGGAAACTTACATGAAAACGATTTCTGGCAGATGTAAACTCGTTTGTCTCTGATTCCAGAAGATTCAAAGGAGCATTTTTGAAATTTCTACTGTGGCATAACGCCTTAAATGTCGAATATTTGCATTTGCACTCATAATTAGGTCTCGTATTTACTGGTGAAGCAAGAAAACGATCAGAATGTAAAGTAGTAGAATTAAGAAGGAAATTAATCCGAAAGCAAAATATTTATGCTGACTGCCATCTCACCAAGACATTATCCTTGGATGTTTGTTAGTATTCTTTAACGGTATAATTTTACCTTAGCTATAAGCCCAGACTAAAATCATAACCATAGATGTTTAAAGACAGATGCATACTCTTAAAAATAATCAATAAAACTCAAACATTGAACAGAAATATGTATGTTTTTTTAGTATCATTGAAAGCAATCGATTCAATCGATTTCTAATATAGCATCTCCGATTCAAGTTTCCTGATTTGTGGATTCAACAAAGAAATGTTCAAGACAAATAAACAAATTTCCGAATCAAGTTCTCTAATTTTATAATCATAAAAACAAATTTCCTAGCGTAATTGAATTGGAAAATTTGTTTATTTGATCCGGCAATTGATGAACTTGAGTCGAAAATGCAACATTTTAATTCATCTGTATGTATTTTATAGGAAAGTGATACATCAAGTTAAATTTTTGAGTTGATGCGGCGATAAATTTGAATGTTTGTTAGTTGTATGCAACTTCCGCTAGATGTCAATTCAAATAAAATAACTCTTAAAGGTGTTTTTAACTTCCAAGTAAATGGGAAGTTCTTGTAATCGCCTCGAAAATCGAAATTGAAATTTTCAACATTTCTTTACGTTTTCAGGTCTATAGAGTATATATAAAGTGTTTTTAGAAAGGGAGATGTATGTGTGTGTGTGTGTGTATGTACGTTCGTGGACACTTTTTTCTACGACAATAACTCACGTAAACAAAGTCGTATCAACTTTATTGAGGTGTCAATCGAAGCTTCTTTGTAATTTTAAGAGCTGATTAGTTTTTGGAAAACTTCTGTCGGGGAAGTTTGCTGTTTCGCCCGTTTGAAGGTCATTTCTGTCATGCGTTATATCTCGCGAACCAAACGTACGATTTTCTTGAATAAGGTGTCAATCGATGCCTATTTACATTTATGTGATTCTAACAAGTTTTTCAAAAAATTTTGGAGCCGTTTTTTAATTTTTTAACAAAAAGGGCAAAAAATAACGGATTTTTTCAAAAACAATAAATTTTTAACCTTATTTACAAGTGTAAGTAATCAATGTTTATATAATTTATATACTCCAAACAGTTTTGTTGAAAATGCCATCAAAGTTTTTTACTCATGATTACAAAAAAAAATCAAATCAAAAATAAAAAATCAATAACAGTCATCATGATCCTCAGGGCCATTTCTGTCATGCTTTATATCTGGCGAACTAAACATACGATTTGCATTGTTAAGGTGTCAATCGACGCGTATCAATATTTTCGTGAATTTATCAAATTTTTATAAAAACTGTTGAAGCCGTTTTTTTAATTTAAGAGAATAAAGTGCAAAAATTAGATTTTTTTTCATAAACAATAAATTTATAACCTGATTTGCGAAACATAGTAATCACTGTTTATAAAATTTATATACTCCAAACAATGTTTGTAGAAACAATTTCAAAACTTTTTCTCATGATTACGTAAAAAATTAAATAAAAAATTAAAAATAATTAAAAGTCATCATGATTTTCAAGGTCATTTTTATCATTCACTATATCTCACGAACCAGATTTAATATTTGCATCATTAAGGTGTCAACAGACGAGTATTAACAATTTTGCGATTTCTTCAACGTTATAGAAAAATTGTTACAGCGGCTTTTTAATTTAATAAAAGAAAATGCAAAAAATTAGGCTTTTAGGGTTTTAAGGTTTTTTCATAAAAAATAATTTTTTAACTTGATTTGCACAGCACAGTAATAAATGTTTATAAAATTTATACCTTCTTATCAGTTTTTGAAGAGAAACCAGCAAAACCATAATCCATGATTATAAAAAAAACTAAATAAAAAATAAAAAATCATTCAAAGTTATTATGTACAGAGGGTTCATACGAATGACATTACTTTATATCTTTTATTCTAAGGAAATTGTTGTAAATTCAATCGAAGTTTTATAATATTTGCATAATTTGAGCAGATTTTTTATAGTTTTTACAGTGTTTTAGTGTTAATAAAAAAACTGCTTAAACGATGGAAGTCCAAAAAAAACCTTCTGTAGAAGATATGATTAATATCAACTCATTCCTGTTGCTGCTATGAATACCTCTCATTATTATTATTTAAAGTAGTAATATTTTTAAAATTATTATTTTGTTTAATATTTTTAATGTTTCTCTAGATATTACTGGGAAGTTGACCGTGTGGACCTCAAGGGTCGCACTTCGCGGCTTGTTTCGTAGACAGTATCAGCAATTAAGATCTAAAAATCAAATTAAAACTACTGACGACGCAAACTGCGGCGATATTTCTGATAAAGTAACGTTTTTTGGATAAACTTAGTGCGTATGCATTCACATGTTGACTCACTGTTGATGTATTCGAGAACATTGTGCAGATGTTCAATTAATTTATTTATTATTCCTTCCCATTTTCGGGTAAACGAAATTTTGCTCTGATGTCCACCGCCCGTCGAAAATTCGTATTTGCTCCCATTGCTATTACGAAAAGGAGCTTCGAGACATTGTCAAGTGAAGCAATGGCAATGTGTGCTAACCTCAAATTTAGCAGACCATTTGTACTTCTAGGTTACTTGTTTGACGATCAAGGCCGTTGATCAAAACACCCCGTGTCATTCCCAAACCAAAAGCTCCAAAATTTAGGCAGAGAGAACGTTCATCAAAGTAATGAAAACGGAAATACACAAAGAAGACTTTCGATTTTTTTCATTTCATTTTCAATTCGTACTCCAATGGGGGGCCCCGAAGACCCAGCCCGCTGTGGGCTTGTGTCTGAGGCTGGAGACAACCAGATCTTGAATAATCTGCAGCCCGAACGGGGGGCTCAACGATGACATCGAATTCATGGAATTTCACTCGAAATCGCGCGAATATCTGCTGAAATTCTAGGAATTGGGGACGGTAAACCTCGCGCTGTCTGCTGGCTCCATTGCAGATCCACCACCGGGAGGCTGAAGCAGCTGAAGACGCGATAACCAGAGTCGCTCGCGGCCACTGTTATGCACCAAGTTACGAAGTTATGGCTGGTGAGGATGATGGGATGTGGCTCTATTCTAGCTTCTATGCGGCTCCGATGATGGTTAATGATGGGAATGCAGGGAACCCACAGCAGGCCAAGCAGAACAGTGAGGAGAAGGGGCTCAGTCGACGATTTGCTCCCCATCTATTTGAGAGAAGAGCCTGCCCAAGAAGTAGTGAACTTTGCGGCACACCATGCATTTTTATGGATGTACCTCTCCCTACCTATAATGTGTGGACAAATTTCAGCTGAGGGTAAGATCGCGTCCCGCGGAATGGGTTTTGTGGGGTCTATTATAGTTATCAATTAGAGCATAAGTGCCACAAAGAGTTGGCCAAACGACACTAAGATGGCCATCAACGCGGCAGGTCGCTGAACAGCTAACAACCGAAATATGGATAAACAAAGAAAAATCTCCAAGACCTAAATCATGTCAACATTGACATCGCGCACTGCATTTGTACCGGTACGGAACTGTATCTTTGTTTGGCTGGACAACAAACGAATGCACCGCTCGTAGGTCGCTGGTCCGCGAGTCCGCGCACTTGCATTACTTGTTTTGGTTAATGACTTAAGCCAATATTTTCTTCCTGTGACATTTATTTAAGCGACGACGAAGCGCAGAGGCGTTGGAAATAACTACTAAGAGGTTGACGGCTAAGCTATAAGGGAGAATCGCATAAATGCTTATGGAATATAACGGACCTGTATGTCCAAAACATAGATCAGATCGAAATGCCATGCAAAATTTCGAAAATTGGCATCGCAAAATAATTACATACTTAAAATCATTTTCTTGAGAATGTGCTTTTCCATCGCATGGAAAAAAATCAGGTTGAATATATAGTTCTGTTCACCAATTACGGCCAATAAATGTTTTCCCATACAAAATCCTTGAAAAGTTCTGTGGCAATAGTTGTAGGAAGTAAAATGAAATGATATCACCTCTGAAAATCCGCGACTGAAAGTCGTTGCCTATTTCTTTGACAAGGTCAAATCCTTAAAGTCTGTTCGAAGATGCTGCTTCGTTGTTTTCGAAGTATCTACAAAAGAATTTTTTTCTATGGAGCCAATTTCAAGCAATCACAGGAAAAGTTCATTCGTTTATTCAAAAGAAATGATATAAAGAAATTTCGTTGAAGAATGTTGTCACGAAATTCAGGCGAACCTGTTGGCACAAAAATTTCACAAATCTTGATCAATAAGCCAATTAAAACCATAGACTAAAAATCATGTCGAAACAAATCATTCTGAAAAACTTTGAAAGAAATTTACTCAGAATGGTTTGCATTGCAAAAAACCACAGATCAAATTTTTCATGAATCGACTTACATGATAAAATACTTGAAAAAAAATTAATTAATAAAATTCAATATCAAGGGATCCCTTGAAATAATAATGATAACAACATTGAATTACAAATTCTATTTGGGATATTAAGGATTTTTGACTTACAATCATTATTACGACACTTATGCATTTTTCAAAACAAGAGAATGCTTGTATAACTCACTCGATTGACAATTGAATTTTCATGGAACATATCTCAACTACCAATCGGCCACTGACTGGTACCACTCTCCTACATTTAAAGTACACTGTTTTAGGTCACTTTTTTGTAATTTGATGTACCCAGGTTTTGTTTAAACTGAAAGGTCTCAGATTTGGAACTGATGCTATAAGTGAAAATTCAAATTCGTCAATAGAAAATGTGCTTGGGAAATACGAAATTATTCAAATTCTTGATTTTGTTGGTCCAGAAGCGCCATTTGTTCTATCGGAATTTAGTAAAAAAGAACAAACAAATATTTAGGACATTGATTTTGAAGATGTTAGTTATTCCATTTGGAGAATTTTCATATATTACGTATACAAGTTGCAGATGCTTTCTAGCTACGAAAATAGGACTGCATTCCCAAATTAGGCAAAGAAACACTGGAATGCACTTCATGTGGCTTTTGTTTTGATGACGAACCATTGCCTATAAAATCCTTCTATGCTAATCGTTTCTGTCTGAATGCTTTTTATGAATGATTTATATCAAAAATCATATTGTCGAACTTTGCATGCACCAGTTCATACAAGCAACGAAAGATCTTGCTTGAAAATGGACTAAGTTGAATGCATATTAGAAATGAAAACAAAAATCCTTTCGAGGTGATGAACATGATGAAATAAATCAATTTGCAACACCATATCGTTTCGTTGAGACAAATTCTATTTATTCGCAAAAACCATGCCTTAATCTCTTGATTTGTGTCAAACTAGGCTGTAAGCTGAGATTTTAAAATAACCAGGAGCAGCCGTAGACGCTGTCTCATCGGAATGTAATTCATGAAAATTGAATAGGCTCGGCGAACAAAGGAGTAAGAGACAACCGTGTCAATCAATTAACCCATAAAAGGAAAACAAGAAACAGGAACACACTTGTTGTTCACTTATGAGGAGCCTTTATGAAACACGAATAGCAGCCTTTCTCAACAGGTAGTGCTTATATAGGGATAAGAGCTCACAATACGATCGTTTCACGGCCTGTCACAGGCGCAAGACCTCCCGCAACCAAATGTCTTAATGTACCATCTACCACCATGCGATTCATGCCGAACGAAATGGTTCACCGCCTTTCTCAAGTACTTGCCCTGGTAAATTGTCTTGTTGTCCTGATTGAGCCATCACATGATCTTCATCTGAAGATGCTTCTGCTGCATTTTTCCACTTGGAATGCTTTTGTTCTAGGCGATATCGGAACATGAGTTGCGAGCTTCAAGGACATGTGAACGAAAATTCAGCCACGCCACGTTATCTCACCTTTATTGGCTTTTATAGGGGCAACAACAGAAAAATTAAATGAATTGGAAGCGTACAGGAAATGTTTCTCACCTTATTAAATACATTTGATTATTTCGGACGTTTTGTGCTTAGCACTTAATATAATGATTTGTATTTAAATACCGAACTAATTGGACTCCATTCCCGGAAATGAGAAAATTTAGCAAAGCATCCACATTGAGCACTTTATGATACTTTAAGTTACCAAAGTTTAAGCATGTTTTAAATGAACTCAAACCTAGCAGCTCTTGGGACAGCATCGATTCCCTCCATTCGAAAGCGTCCCGTAGGGCGAATTCCTTGGCGATTAACAATATCCGCCTCCTGCTGGACCTTGCTAACTGCGATCCCAGCATGCGCGTAAGTGATTTGCTTCCATTTTTGTGTAGGTCAAGCCGTTTCACCTTTTGAAGGATCCGAAATGTCTTTTCTAATATATTGCCATCAGCAGCAGGAGCAAAATATCAATTTTCGATGACAAAGGATGCAAGTTTTTCGACACACATAGCTAACACGGAACACACGTGTTTTAGACCGCCGTGAAGATTTTTATCACACCTTGAAAATATCTTTGAGGTACGAACGTGTTCACCATTCATTCCCAAGGGCATTTTGTTTAAGGCACTCAAAACCAATCAATTTCGATTTGGTTGTCCCTCCTACACATAACAGTTCATAAGTGCCGGCCTTTTGATTTGTGCAAGGCTAGAAAATGTCTTCATTTCGAAAATACGTTTAATGCTTTGTATTTAAGGGCAACGTAAAAATAAGGTGAATGATACAGTGAAATTTTTTGTTGTTGTCCTGTTGTAATGGTTTTTGGTGCTGGCCACTTGAAACGAAAATATGTCAAATGTCAGCACAAGGTAGCTATCGCCAAAGGACCATCTACCGCCATATAACATTTGTCTAGTTGAAATTGAAATTGGGCTCTGATAAATCAGTTGAAGTAATGTGATGAAGATTTTGAAATTATTTTAGATATTTTTATGGCGGAACCAAAACGTCATGTAAATATTAATGAGTACTTACTATTGAAGGTAGCAATGATAGCTTACTTAATCGTAGCTGAAAGGAAGAATTTGTCAATATATTCGAGTGTGAAGGAATAATTGATACATGCAAAATATCATATAGTTTTTTGTAGAGCTTTTAAAGACTTTAAACAGTGAAACAAGAACAGAAAAACTATTTTAAAACTAATAAAGTTCATAAGCGGCTGAAGAAGTTTGAGATACTCGTATCTTATTTGGCTAGTTAAGAGAAATTTCAAAGAACCCAAGAGCCTGTTCGATTATTTTTTTGGTACTCTGAGTCACCGTAATCATTGAATGAAAGTTTTCAAGGATATTAAGTAAAGGGTATCATGGGTTAAGATAGTCGAAATCCCCTTGTTTCCAAAAGTGTTTTTTCACTTGATTACTAGTTTCGGGGTCTCAAAAAATAACCTACGTCATGGTATTAACCCCGCTCTCCCCCTCCCCGCCCCGTAATCCACCAAAAACCAAATTTTCACATTTTATTTTTTTTAATTCATTTGAGTTAATCAAAAAATCTGAAAAAATTCATGTATCTTTGCAACACAAATACACATAAATTTTTTCAGAATTTTGAGAGTATTCGACATAACCTAAAAAAATCATTAAAACATTATAATATTTTTCCGACTATCGAAATAAGCGGGTGCAGGTTCAATTTCAGCAGAGAATGATGTATTTTATTGCAAAGTATCTGTGTGAGTTTTTTCAGATTTTTCCGTGAGGTGCGCCACCTTCAAAAACTCGAAAAACCCAATTTTTGGCTTGTTTTAGCGATTCTTCGGTCATCCAAAGAGCGCTAAAGGCAAAAGCTAGCCTAACTTTGATTTAAAGTAGTGCATCTAGTTGGTAGACACACTAAAAGAGAGAGTATTTTTATATTTGTGTAAATGTTCCACCATTTTACAAATTACGAAAAACCCCGTTTAATAATTATTTGCACGATTTTTCAGCTGTTTTTTATTATATTCTGTGATTGGTTGTTCGATTTGGATTATATATTGAAGATAGAAGAGACTAAAAATAAGATGAGAGGTGTTTGAAATAAACTGTATGTATATGAGTTTGAAATAGAGCGCGCGAAGCGCGTTTATGGTTCTGGTAGGTAAAAAATGACAATAATCAAATATATAATAATTAAAATAGATAAAAACAACTATAATTAAATCCAAATTATTTTTGTTGGAATTTAGACGCTTTCCAAAAAGATTATAAAGAAAGCAAGCAATTTGACAATATTCCTGAGCATTATGTAAAAGCCGATTATGCAGCTGATTATGAATAAGTTTCCATTTTTGTCCAATTATACCATGTACTGATTCAACTACCCATCGTGGTTTCGTTACAAATCGAAAAGCGTTTGACTCTTCTGTAGTAAGTTGGTTCCTTTTACCTTCCAATGCTGGCATTAACTCTATAAATCCTTTGGATTCTAAAAGGGGAACAACGTCTCGGAAACCTTTTCAACAATAAAATAATCACCTTCTTTTACAAAATTACTAAGTCCATTTGGTGATTTTAAGATCTCTTCCAAAATGTCAGCATCATTTTTTGTGGCATTACATGGACCTTCAACATTAACTACGAAACCATTCGTTGTAGTCATAGTAAATGGTTTGGCTAGTTGAGTTTTTTTGGCCCGAATACGGTTTACGCTGATAAGCATTATTGATACTTTTTGGATGGCGCAAATAAGTTCCGTCCAATATCAAAGCTAAATGATCCTTTCAATCATGGAGTTTACTCGCAGCGGAAGATACTTGAGTGAGTAAAAATTCTCTAGAGTAAGCTTCATATCCAAAACGTGTTGGTAAAATATTTTCGAAAGATTTCAAGACCGATTCAATGCTTGCTTGAACTTGAGTCTCTTGTATTTCAAGAATTGCTCCTACGCATTTATTAGAATTACCTGTTTTCAATTTAATGAGAAATGTTATGACTGTTTGTAAAATATTTCTGTTTTCTGAATTTCTCATTGAATTCATCATAGCTACCAAATCAGTAATATTTTGCCACGTAACACCTGTCAATGCTTTTACACGTTCTTCTGACATAGTAAAGTCTTCCAATTTATCATGCGTATTTTTATCAGCTTCATTTGATAAAGTATCTAAAAACTTTCCTAGCTCAGTTGTCACAATAAAGCATTTATTCTCAAGTTCATTTATCAGCGATAAATCATTTGCATAAAATCGGTTTTTAATTAAGTGCACTCTGTAACACCTGTTTTTTAGGCACGAAAATACGCTTTTAATAAAAACTTGAATCCGAGCCTCGAATGGTACATCTTGGATATTATCCTTTGATCTATATAAAAAGCAATAACTATGAGTAGCAACAGTTCTGGGAAAAGACATGCACACAGATTCAACTGGAATTTTTCCAAGAATAGTATATGTCGAGCCAGAAGATTTTGATAACTGACTACTACCTACTTGCTCCTCAGATGACGTAAAAAACTAAGATACACTGAGTTAAGGAGTAGATGACGATCGATTTTCCATTTGAGAATTAGGTTGATCTATATCACTTTCATAATAAGACCGAGGATCTCCATTACCAGAAGGATTTGACTGGGGATCTAATAAAGGTTCCTCGTTATGTGATTCATCTTTTGCATGTTCTTCGGCATGCGATCCATCAGATAAATATTCTTCCTTATGTTATTTATCTAACGAATGTAACGAATTACTGGTATTTGCTGAGAGATTTTTAGATTTTTTTTTACGAAGCATTGAAAAATAATTTAACATTACCCAAACTACCGTATTCCGTAACTCAAGGTAATGATAATTCTGTAAGTGCTCTTGCGATGATCGAAAATATTCAAAAATAGCAAAAAATCGTGAAAATAATTATTAAACGGTGTTTTTCGTAATTTGTAAAATGGTGGAACATTTACACAAATATGAAAATACTCTTTTAGTGTGTCTACCAACTAGATACACTACTTTAAATCAAAGTTAGGCTAGCTTTTGCCATGACGTAGGTTATTTGTTTGAGACCCCGAAACTAGTAATCAAGTGAAAAAACACTTTTGGAAACAAGGGGATTTCGACTATCTTAACCCATGATACCCTTTGATTTCGAAGTTGGCTTAATTATTTGAATTATTATTATTATTATTTATTTCAACAGATGGATGCATATATTAATTTTAGATTTTGTTGTTGTACATCTTTCTATAGATGCATGGGCAAAATTTTGCGATAAATGACGTTTCGGGATTTTCACAAGAAATCTTAGAATTTTGAAAACCACAAAGTATGTTAAATGCTGTGACTGTACACGGAAGGGAAAGTTTTAATCAAGTTTTACTGCTTAAAGAACTTCATACAACAATCTGTTTCAGCATTTCTTCTGCGTTTTATTAACTTCCCAATTCCCTATGGGAAGTTATTGTAATGGGGTCGATTTTGCGAATCCCAAATTTTGACATATCTCCACGTTTTAAGGTCTCTAGAATCCAAATCCATCGTTTTTAGAGAGATGTCTGTGTGTGTATGTCCGTATGTGCGGATGTGGGTATGTGCGTTCGGAATTATTTTTCGTCTTGATTATCTCGAGAACCAAAAATCGCATTGTCGTGGGACCGGTTTCATTTGACGCGTAATTGCGTAACTTAAAACTGAATGACTTTTCAGCAAAATCGGCCGAGCCGTTTTTTATTTAGGATGAAAATTTTCAAAAAACGACTAAAACTTGCTTATTTGTAAACTGTTGATACGCACTATTATATCGTGCAGATACCAAATACCTTTGAATAGAGAGAACCAAGGAAACGAAATCGCTAAAGAGAATTGAAGCAATTAGCGACCATCGTAGAGCGAGACAGAAAATCACGCAAAATGCACCAGTGCCGTAGGTGAAAATCATTGATTCAAATGGGTTTCATTCAAAATCTATATTGAGTAAAGAAATTATTGGGAAATTAAACTCTTGAATTAACTACTGGAAATACAACAAAAATTTATTTAATTAATTTATACATTTAAAATTGGAAAAGTAGCTTAAATAAAATAGACCAACATACATTCTCTGGTCCAGCCGATGTTCCAGGAATATTTCGATAATTTACTCCTTCACGTGCAGCGCGTATATCAAAGTTATCTATTTCCTAAAGAAAAATAATGATAACAATATTTTTTAAAGCTGAAAAAATCTACCTACCACATTTAATACCGCTTTCGGTACAGCATACGGCTTCAAATATTTCCGCCTTGCGCCCCTCAACATAACTGTCTCCTCGAAATGGAGCTCACACACTTTTCTATTTTGAAGCTTTGAGTCACCTCCTATTATATATTTTATATATTTTTATATACCCCGATTCAAAATGAAGCTCACAAATTTTTTTCTTCATGCGGGATCGTCTCCTTCAATTATTTCCATCCATTCGGAAGCCGGAGTTGGTGACGTTGGGAACTTGAAATGATATACAAAATGTTCAATGCCCCACTTCATTCTAGCGTTGCACCGACTCTGGACTGCTGAGCAGCACATGATTCGGTTTTGACAATTAGTTTGACCTAAATGTACAAAGCAATTGCTTAGCATCGCGCGTGAATTTTTCAATGAAAACATTGATTGCATGCAGATAAGTTGTGTTATTTCCATAAAACTGACTTTTAACTACTCACCGGAAAGATGAAACGCGACAAGATTTGCTTCCTAGCAAAGACTTGCAGCCAGGATGACAGCAACGCATTTTTGTAATTTACACAATAATTGTTCACAATTTCACTACTTATTCACTTAAACAACTTATAGTACAGCACTCTTTCTCAATTACACTACACTTTTCCAACTGAATGTTTTATTTCCACCGAGTATTTTGCGAATTTACACAACGCGCCGAAAATTACCACGTGCAGCACCGAAGACAAAACGAGCAAAAGTACAATGCACCAATCGCGTAAAAGAGCGATGTCGTCATCCTAATTTCGGATTGGCTGGACGGCGATGCAGTGTGAGTGCTTTTTGGCATTTAGTTTGACCACTGCATAGCATCCGTGAAGAGCTTTTCAAGTATTGTACACCTTGCTGTGTGAGTAGTAAGCAGTATTGGTGCAAAGTTTAGGTTGCGGGGCAAGCAAGGGGCAACGTGGATTGATTATCGCTCTCTTCGGTAAATAAGTTGCGTATGAAGTGAAAATGCTTCACCGCCGCTTATGGGGCAGCATAGGCCATTTCGGTTCCTTATTCTCTCTATTCAAAGCCAAATACCTTGAAAGAAAGGTTATTATTATTGTGCGTTTTAGCAAAATTGTGATCAAATTTGTAAAAAATGTTATTTCAAATAAAAATGAAGATTAATTTATAAAATTCCAAACTTATATTATGAGGTTTGGGTGAATGGGAGTAGAGACGCTAATGCAGTTAATAATTGGATATTGTTAGAAATAATTTAATATAGTTAATAACAATCAAATGGTATTAGTTAAAATTTGATATTGTCAATTATAATTATTCAGTAACGGTCAAACATTCTTAATAACGAATGATTATTGTAAATAATAATTAAATACCCTCAATAATAGTTGTGGGTTCCGAAGCCGAAATGAAGAACGAGGTTGAGGACGAAGTGGAGGACAAGTAGGATGACGAGGACGAGGTTGCCGAGGCTTTGGTAGAGGATGACGTGCAGACGTCTTCCTCTACCAAATCTTTTATGGTTGGATAAAAAATTGATAAAAATAATAAAAGTAATTGTATTAATTTAGAATAATAATGTTTAATAATAGTAATTATTAATAATAGTAATTACTAATAAAAGAAAATTATAGCAGTTTATTCACCCCACTGGGAAGTTAGTCGTGTGGGCCTCAAGGGTCGCACTTAGACCACATTTTTTTAATTTATGAATTTTATTCAGTTACCCCAACATTTGACTACGAAGCTATCATCGGTTTTGAATGAGCCATATTGGCGTTAAGCGAATAGTTTTCGATATAGTGAAAACTTTAAAACCTCGTACTTCAAAAATTTTAAATTTAGACGTACACAATTCAACAAATTCCAAAAGCAAAACTTGAGTATAGAATTTTTGCGAAAAAATTAATTAATTCAACTCGACTATTTTTTCGTCTTACGAACTCAAGTGAATATAAATCATAACAAGCCGCGAGGTTCACATAAATATTAAAAATACTAAACACAATAATAATTATGGAAATACTACTACTTCAAATAATAAAAATGTACCTCTCATAACAGTAATTGGAATGGCTTAATATTAATCGTATCATCTACGGGAGCGTCCATTGATTACGTAGGTAAGGGGGATGATTGAATATTCACACAGATCCATCTGTTCTATTTGTTATTTTCATTTCAATTCTTGAAGGACAAAAGAGCGCTAGCAAAAATTAATGCAGTTTTTGTCCACTAAAGAGATTTTGTCGCGTGGTGGCCATTTTGAATAGTTGTATCCAAAATTGTCATGACTTCGGCATAATCATTTAATTTGTATTTTTTCACGATTACTAATACTTATTTCTTATTTTCAGTTGGCCTTGGAAAACATTGAATGTGAAGTCAATAATCGGTTTAATTGCATGCAGGGGCGTAGCGAGGCGGGGGTGATGGGGGTGATGGGGGTGTGACACCCCCCTAAAATTTTGTAGCGAATCGGCATTTTCGTGACGAAGTTGGCATATTCAAGAAAATTGACTGTAAAGTCGGACAGTCGGCAAATTTTTCTAATCAAGTCGGCATTTTCAACATTTATCACCCCCCCCCCCAATTCATGAAGCTTGCCACGCCCCTGATTGCATGTTAAAACTAAATAGCCTAACGAATGATGATGGAAGCAGTAATTAAAATCTTACGAACACTAAAGACCAAAACTACTAAAAATTACATTTTTTGCATTTGATGAAAGATTTTTAAACCATATGATCCAGCAAAGTATAGACTACAAACATTTTACCATTCAAAGCGTTCATTGCCACAAATGCAAATTTGATTAATTATTTTGCTTTTCAAAATTATTACAATTAAAACACGGTACTCTAAAAACTTCAAAATCTGTTTCAAGTGTGCAAATATTAATAAACTTTGATTGGCTTAACAATAGTCTTTAAAATAACACATATAAGGTAATATCATTCATATGAAGACTTTTTACATGGCAACTTTGAATGATTTTTTATTTTTTATTTTTTGTAATCATGAGAAAAATTTTTGCATGCTTTTTTATAAAAACTGTTTGCAGTATATAAATTTTATAAACATTGAGTACTGTGTTTCGTAAATCAGGTTAAAAATTTATTGTTTATGAAAAAAACCCTAATTTTTTGCACTTTTTTTCTTTAAATTAAAAAACGGCTCCAACCATTTCTTTCTAAATTGTACAGATTCATAGAAACATTATTACGTGTCGATTGACATCTTTTATGATGCATATCATATGTTTGGTTCGCGAGATATAACGCATGACAGAAATAACCTTCAAAGAGGCAAAACAACAAACCTCCTCGACCGAAGTGTCCCAAAAACTAATCAGCTCTTAAGATTGCAAAGGCTCTTCGATTGACACCTCAACGAAGTCGATACGGCTTTGTTTATGCTCTTTGAAAAAACTGTCTCCGAACGCACATACGTACGTACGTACGTACATACACACACACACATACATACATACTTCTTTCTAAAAACACTTAAAATATACTCTAAAGACCTCAAAACGTAAAGATATGTTGAAAATTTCTATTTCGTTTTTCGAGACGATTACAAGAACTTCCCACATATTGGGAAGTTAAAAAAGGATACAATTATTTTTATCAACAATGTAATTCAGCTATGTTTGTTGATTTTAAATGCTTATTTGAAAACTAAATGCTCGATGCGTTTGCAAAATTATTCAACATTTGACTGTACGATTTTTGAAGAGGATGTATGCAGGCAAACATTATCTACTTCAGGAAGCTACAGATTTTCCATTCATACCTTTTGCATTCAGAACTGCTTCGAGTAAGTATATTCACAGATTTTTTACACTTGCAGCTGTTAGTAGCAAATTTCATGCATATTTCGAAGAACTAAATTGGTGAGTGTCTTTTGTGAAAAGCGCGAATAGTTATTGAAATTAAGTAATTTATGCGTTTGTTATTACAGCGGGTATGGTTTTATGATCTGTTTATAACAATCCTACATCAAGTTCAGCTCCGAAACAATTTTTTGTCTCACCTATTATATTAGGTTTCAAGGTGCTCAAACGAAAGCAATGTTTGCTGAAGCGCATGGGCCAACAATGTCCGATAACTTGGTTCAAAGGTACTCGTCTTGCACTCAGTGTGTCTTTGATTCCATGATAAGTGGGATAAGTCCTAAAATCGAGTATTGCGCTCTTCGTTTTGTTCTCAATGAGAAAGACGTGCGTGCATGTTTTATGATCAGGTCCAGTTATGGGAGTTTATGTTTAATTTTCCCATGCAAATGCTTGTTAGAATGTTGAGGCATCAATAATGAGCAACGAGTCGAAAGCAAAACGAATATAACGCCAGCACCTTCTAAGCGTGCGCTATAACGTCCCCGGACATGTGTGCTGTACTCCAAGATCTTCCCAGAATGATTATATTTCGGTTACCTACGTCAAAGCACTTAAAACATTCCAAATTATACGATTTAATTGCTGAGATAGAGAAACAGAACAGACGGACTGGACGGTTCAAGACGATTTTCGGTGGATACCACCACCTTTCATATACCTAATGGTCGTGACGGATGAACTGCCATGGAGTCCTGTGATTAATTTTCGTTATAATTTGATTGCCAACTGATTTTGTTGTGCTGTGTTTGAATCAGATATAAAGTTCAAGAGTTTGGTTGAAACCAACCGCCGCGTTCTTATTTGATTTAACATTTATTGGCGTCTATTCAACCCAGATCTTTTCTAATTGTTTGCATGACAATAATTTCTTACGCCACACGTTACAAATGCTGCGAATGAGGAGTGGATACGTGGCCCTTGCTAAGAAGTGAAGTTGACACAGCTTAATGATCTATTCAATTCTGGCCAACTAATCGATTAGCGTGTAACAAATGCGCAATGATCTGTGCAACTATTTCCCATCACATGAATTCTAGTGGTTATATCTTCATTAAAGCTAGTTTAAAAAGCCAGTCAAACGCGTTTTGAAGCTGGTATATATCTGTGTATCACATTTTTAGATTTTCTGCCTTCACTACGAGAAAACAATTTTCCAGCAACAATCAAAGCCCAAAAAAATGTCAGCACTACAAAAATAACGATATGAAAATGAAGACCTCAACAACGCACCATCTTGAGCACCCAAGATTTGATCCTCTGATCATTTGCATACCTACAGCTACGCGTTCCCTTCGCTCTACTTGGCTTGATTGTGCATTTAAGACGTCAATTAAGAAGTCACCCTTGGAGGTGGATGCAGTCCATTGATTACATTCAATCATCTACTTCGACGCTACACAAACTTCACAACCGCCAGCACGGTATGATAATGAATTAATGTCATCCACAAGGAATCACAGAGCATGAAAATAAAAGGATACATCACCACCGCCATCAACTTCATCACCATGGTCGTCATCATTATCAGCATCGTTGCTTTCGAGGCTTGGGTAAAGTGCCGTGGGATAAGACCTCGAGGAACCTGCCCTGCCCTGGTGCAAGAATCTTGCAAGAAGTACATTCGTGACTCGACTGCGAATAACTAAGGCCAATATCAGACTTGGCTACCACTCAGAAATTTGCATTTGACTCTTATCTTTTTGAAATTGAACGAATCCATGAGTTGATAGCTACATATGTAGGTATTGACTGCCAGGCAATAATGCACCGGTTGGACCACGAAGCATTGGCTATGGAAAAGGGTTTAATTTTTTGAATCGTTCTCATGGGCTATTGTCGCATACCATTGCTCTTTAGAAAATAAGTTGTTCTCGACTACATATGCATATAACAAGTAGGTACATTCGATTACATTTTATTCATTCGAAGGATTTTTTTTATTTTGGATGTTAAATCATACATTTGATAGTGTTTTGCTAAAAAAAGGTTAAAGGATCAGCTTGCATCCAAAGTGCCAGCAATGCCGAATCAGAAAATTTTCGCTGTCAATTTCTCCTTTTCTAGTATATGCTTGACGCAATGCCAGAATCACATCCGAATTCAATCGAGTGAAATGCACTCTCGTGGATGAATCACTGCTAGCAGGCTCGAAGCTAAAGGAAAAAACTATTTTATCGAAATCGCACACGTCTAGACGTGTTAGCACATGTGAAAAATTTGTTAATGTCGTACGCGCGTGTGCAAACAAATTTTTTCACTGGCTTCACCGGCGATCACATCACAGATCGAGCCCGATATGTCTGCACATGTGTTCTTGTGAGCAAATACACAAAATAGACTAGCGTCGCATGCATCCCTGAAACAAAAGGTTCAGATCCATCTGAATACAATGCATGAACGGGCTCATACGGCCGTCGTAACGCATTTCACGATAGATACAAGATAGCCTACCTGTTAGCGCATCTTCATTAATTAAGCTGTGATACTGATCAAATGGCGGATGTTTGGATCATATGTGGAGGTCCAAAAGTCTTGAGCATTGTTTAGACATCCCATTTGCATTTTTCGAAATTCATCTCGCACGTTGTGTCATACAGCATTTGAGATTGGTGTTATATTTACAGTACACATTCAAGATTAATAGTTATTCATCGTTAACAATTGAAAACTTAACGAACATTATTTCGCAGAACATTCCTACCATTATTTAGAAAATAGTTTCCATTGATATTCATGGAAAACTCAAAAATACTTCTGAAGGGAGGACATATACGAAATATTTTTCATCTATAGACGAATTCGTTTCAACCCCTTTGAGTAAACTTGCCAAAAAAATGAGTGGAACAATTTTCATAATAAGTATTTCCAATAAAATCGAGGAAAAAATGTTGAGAAAAAATAAGCAGGTGAATTAAATGGGAATATTTATGGAAATAAAACTGAATTGTTTTTTTCAGAGTTTTTTTCACTGCGTATGAATGAACTCAAAAATTTGACGAACAATCCTCACTTAACTAGTGCACGATCCCTTATTCATTGTAAATATACACATACTGCTTATTGTTTTTGAATGAATATTTTTGGAAGTATAAAAACCATTTAATTTAAGGTCTAGGTCTTGAAGCAAAAAAAAATAACTTTTTCGAAAGAATGTATTTTAAAAACCAAAAGTCTATTTCATTTAAAATTTACACAAATAAAAAATTAGCATTCCAAGTAGTTGTAAATAAATGTTCAGCTAAAAACATTGAAAATTGCCAATTTTCCTGCAGTTTTCCTCGTCCAACCTTTTTTTTGCGTTAGGCAGAATATTTCGGTGCAGGTTCATCTCAAATCAAAAATTCATATAGTTTATGTCCTTGGCTCGTGCTTGAACGAAGGAATTAAAAAATATGAAATTTAAGGTTTTGAGATGGATTTGAATGAATTTTCGTCTCATATTGTTTTTAGCATTTTTTCGATTCTCAACGTTTTTGAAATATTTTTTTCGTATAAAACAAAAATGAGTCGACCGGAAGAAAATCCATTCGTTCAAGCATGAGTCAATACTATAAAGAGGAACTGTCGATTCGTTCTAGAGAAACCGTGCATACCGCACGAAAAAACGCGTTTAAAGTTTTTTTACCGCGATTAAATGAATTAAAGTTATTTTTTAGCGACTTACATCGAGTCGTCGATTCCAGGTCCATACAGTAATTCGTTTGCCTCATTTGCGATGTTCAGAGCATCCTTTTGATGTTGTGATGTTTGATGACAACGAAAGGAGATGATTTTACGCGGTAGAACCGCGCCGCATGCGTAGAATACGCTTGGTAAGGCAGAGCGTCCGTGCCGACCACGCGGTATTCGAATCTCTATAACTCCGGTAATATTGCTCTAATTTACTTCAAACTTGGTGTGAATACTATTGAAGTACATTCATATGCAATAAAAATTCCATCAATTTTTTTAAAATACTAGACCTATGTAACCGAGTGGCGAGGCGTTCATATAAGCCGATTCCCATCGGCTTCCCTTTCCAAATATGTTCCAAAAATGTCTAACACTTCAGTTTTATAAGGAAATGAAGTGTTTATTTACTTGCATGCATCACTGTAAACATGCACAATCGTTCCACTTGATCTCAGTGTTTATTCCATCATACACCATTCTCTTCATTCTACACATCCACATAGTTCCATAATAGCCAGCAAAGCGATCAACATCTGTAAGAGTTGCAGGAAAGCTTTCCGAGTCTCGAATTCATCAATAATTTAAGGTGCCGTGGGCATTCAACTCCCGTTTGTTGGGATGGCAGCTCAGTTTTCCTCAATAAGATATGGAAACAAATCAAAAAGCCGGTAGCATTCCCGGCTTGCGAATCAGCTGTGAAAATTGATGCTAGAAAATCATCGAAGACTCCCAATTAGAAATACATACTGTTACAATAGTATATATGTCTACATATACCTTGATTGTTGTAGCAGGAAATTCACGTAAGCTACAGAACGTGAAAAGAGTTTATTGTTATTTGATTGTTTTTGTGAAATTGTGAAAGTGGTAAAGTGTTATTTTCAATTTATTGCAGATTTCCTTGTGGGTGATTTTTTTAAATTTTAATATGTCTTTAAATGTAGATTGCTGCCTTACAGATTTTTTGACGACAGAAGAAACACCATTTTTTAAATTAAGTTTTGATCAAACTAGAGCCTCGTTTTAAGATCGACCCAAAATTTTATGCCACGAGCCATTACTGAAATCCGTATCTTTAAACGAAATCAAATTCCTTAATTTCGTATTTGCTTAATATATATATTCCTTGCCAATAAGATACACATAACATAAAAATGTAAATATTTCATAACTGATCGTAATTTAAAATGTATGGAATAGAAAGAATGATTACGGTAGTATTTCTCTATATGCTCATAATACATATACTGCTTGGTCTGTTAAGGGTCCATGGCTCTCAAATAGTAAGCGGCTTATCCACAGTAATTTTTCACCCCTCGCCACTCTGAATGAAAACTATTAAAAGCATCTGATTTTGTAAAGCATTGATTAAAAGTAGGGCAAATTAGCTAGAAAAAAAATTTTTTGCATATATTTTATTAAATTTAAAAAACCACAGCGCTGAATTTGTTGAAAATTGCACACAATTATAAAACTGATAACATGCATTGATCGATATCAAAAACATGTCAATATGAATTGTTTATTGTTTTTACTAGAGCATGCTTGAGGATAATGAAAAACTATGATTATACTTATGTACACACACATCTATTTTACTTTCAAGTAATCGTGGTCACTGATTTAAAATAATCGCTTTCGATGCGTTTCTTCTATGTTAAAAGAATTGCTACTTTTTCGAATTTGATCAGGTTGACATAAAATTTTGTACTAAAACTTACGGTACTTTTTATTTATGAAGAAAAAAATAAATTTTTCAAATTTGCGTTTTATGAAAATTATTCACTGAAAACACGATGAATATTTCTAAGGAGCAGGAAACTGACAAAACCAGTAGCCAAATTTATTAAAATGAGCCAACGTTTGCCCACTGCAACTTAACAAATTTTTACTCTGTATCAAAATTGTCATCTACTCTGTCATTTTTGTACGAGATCATTAAAAGATTGTCGAATATTTTCAATTAAAGGAAAATATTTTAATTATTGGTTCGATTTTATAATATATATTTAGTAAATAAATAATCTGGATATCTATGCATAACACACGAAGCATACGTAAGCAGGTATGCCTGCTTCCACGTCAGTTTCTCAATAATAAAATTAAAATTGAAAATGTCTGACCGATTCAAAACGATTACCTAAATCTTAAGTGCTTTCTCAATTTTGAATTTGACTGTTTTTTAACTTCCAAGTTATTGTAATGGGGTCGATTTTGCGAATCCCAAATTTTGACATATCTCCACGTTTTAAGGTCTCTAGAATCCAAATCCATCGTTTTTAGAGAGATGTCTGTGAGTGTGTATGTACGTATGTGCGGATGTGCGTATGTGCGTATGTACGTATGTACGTATGTGCGTTCGGAATAATTTTTCGTCTCGATTATCTCAAGAACCAAAGTTTGGATTGACGTGGGACGGGTTTTAAACGACGCGTAATTACGTAACTTAGAACTGAATGACTTTTCAGCAAAATCGGTTAAGCCGTTTTTTCTTTAGGATGAAGAAACTGAAAAAACAACTAAAAATTGCATAGTTTTAAACTGTTGATACGCACTATTAAGTCGTGCAGATACTAAATACCTTCATAGTAATGTTGTTATTATTGTGCGTTTTAGCAAAATTGTGATCAAATTTGTAAAAAATGTTATTTAAAAAAAAGATTAATTTATAAAATTCTAAACTTATATTATCAGGTTTGGGTGAATGGGAGTAGACACGCTAATGCAGTTAATAATTGGATATTGTTATAAATAATTTAATATTGTTAATAACAATCGAATAATGTTAGTTATAATTTGATATTTTAAATATAAAGTCAATTATAATTATTCAGTAACGGTCAAACATTCTTAATAACAAATGATTATTGTAAATAATAAATAAATACCCTCAATAATAGTTGTGGATTCCAAGGCCGAGATGGAGAACGAAGTTGAGGACGAAGTGGAGGACAAGAAGGATGACGAGGACGAAGAGGACGAGGTTGTCGTGGCTTTGGTAGAGGATGACCAGGTGATGGAGACGTCTTCCTCTACCAAAGCTTTTATGGTTAGATAAAAAATTGATAAAAATAATAACAGTAATTATATTAATTTAGAATAATAATGTTTAACAATAGTAATTATTAATAAAAGCAAATTACAGCTTTTTATTCACCCCACTGGGAAGTTAGTCGTGTGGGCCTCAAGGGTCGCACTTAGACCACATTTTTATCTTTTGTAGCTACTGCGTATTTTGATGTTCTACTGGATTTCGGACAACAATATTTATGTTACAAGATACTCTGCGTACCTTAAGATGGGCAGAATGTGCCGTAAGTTTCACTTGCAGCTAGAATCTAAATAAGTCATAAATTAATTATCATCTCGTGCTGCATCCGATGTGGTAACACTACTACCTATCTTCAATTCATTATTCCAGTGCGAACACCTTCGACTCCTTCGAATTGTTCCGCGGGGCCCGGTCCTTCTCTTTAACGAGATGCGATCGATCGTGCTAAAGGTATCATTGAGGCGCACACTGGCGCTATCGGCATTTGATCTAATTCAACTTGGAATTCGCCCCGTTTCCGGTCCCTTTTAGATTTAGATCGTGTCCTTCGGGCTCTTATTAGACGCCTGTTGATCCCAGTCAATCGTTCCAGCCTCCAAAGATGGAATCGATCGCTCCGAAGCTAGACATTTAATCTGCTGCCATTGTTGGGACCATTGTTGTAGCTGCTGATGGGCTTGTTCGTGTGGTGGCTACAGCTCTTGGAGCCACAATGGCTTTTCGGGTCATGGAATTCGGGCATCCGTGGATTCATGAATGAATCGGTCGCCGCACTGCGCCAAAACGAATCTCTTCTCAAGCACTTAACACATGTCTTGAGAGATAAAGGAATTATAAGGCGGGCTAGATCGCATGTACGACATATTAAAACCCGTGTTCGTTTGGCCCTTAAAGTGGCATGCGATGAATGTAAATGGAGTTGATGGTCGTTTTTGGATTCTATCACCTCGGCTGGTAGCCGCGTTGAGCCATGGCGTGACGTGGTGCAAACTTCGCGGCTCGTCCCTCACAGGTAGATCCTTCAGGATTTCGCTCGTTATGTTTTACATTCGAAACGTGATTCTATGCTAATATCTTTCCAAATCGGCATTATTTTCGATAAGAAGATCGTCTGGATTTCAGTCTGACCTGTATCCAGTTTGGGAATTGTGGAATTTGATCAAGGTTGGGTTTTGTAGTGTAGTCGCAATTTAGTCATGCATACATTCGTGGTGCTATAAATGTATGCTTCTATCAGACTTGTGTTTCAGTACAGAAATCGAACAAATTATTCAACCAAGTACTGAATATTTAGAAACGCTCCAAAAAGACTAATATAGTTTTATTTGTTGTGAAATGGCTCACCAGGGAGCATATTGACTAACAATTCCAAAAACTCAGATGATGTCGTGATGGTAGGTGTAAAACGATAAAACAAGCTAGTTCGGCTGTCCTAAGGATTATGAGGGATGAGCTTTAAATTCGGCAATGTTGAGACCAGAGCAGAATATCGAGATCATAATAATATCAAAGTATTACCAGGCTTCTCTGATTGCGATCATGTGAGAACTAGATAAGGATATTTAGATAACTTGAATATTGATGTTGTATCAGGCTCTCCTGATTAGTACCACGGCTTTAAAATGGGAGAGGTTTTGTCACCTTTTGGCACGGTGCAATTTTTAAACTATCATTCATACAATACAACACCCAAGGTAAGTTTGATAGATACTTTAACGTGCTATAACTGTGATTCACAGTTTCTTCCGTGACGACAATAGTTGCTGATGTATAACGAAAAAATCAATTCCAAAAAATTAAAGCTCTTTAGCTCAAACGCTTAAAATTTTACAATGAAAAATACTTGACAACAGAGATAGGAAAACAACTTTTCAACACAAACGGCCGGAATATTTTTGTGGGGTCGGTGGTCTACGAGATAATAGCAAAAATAATCCAGATTGCATCCAACGTGCATCAAGATCAATTATTTTGGTTTCATCCACTATTTGTTTCATTATGCCGAATTTGTACCTCGGTACATCTACATTAAGGGCATCAAATTGTTCACCTGGTCTATAAGTGTAATTTGGCCTTTCTTTCAACCGACTCCATTGATAAGTTGCTTAGAGTAGTGGCTTCCAATTTTAGAATATCAGCCTGCGGCTCGATCTCCAGCGATGTTGATTTCACATGGTAATTGGATAAAAGATATCTTCTTGAACTGCAGAAAAATACCACAAATTATATAATAAATGCTATTGATCGCAGATTTTTTATTTATATCATTCAACAACAACTCATATGTTTTTATGATTCTAGAACATATTCATACAAAAACAACATATAAATAATATTTATAATGAATAAAAATACTCTAATAACTTGGTTTTACTATCGATAACAGTGGACGATTCGTACGATTAAGTATAATTGACAACAAATTCAGCGCAGATGGTTTTTAATTTAATGCAAATATTGCATATTTTCTTTAATTTTTTTTCTATATCTAGTTTACATTTCTGGAAATTTTTGCAAATTCAGATGCTTTAAAGAGTTGTCATCAAATCAAATCGCATAGTTTTTAATACTTTTAAAAATATCTATTCATGTAAAAATCGTAAACAATGAATATCAATAATGAATAAAAGCAAGGGCGGATACAAGGGGAGGTCATAACTACCCCCCTCCCACCCTGAGCCTAGGTAAACTAGTGATTTTTACGATTTTCTGTTTCATTAATATGACCATATATGCCACGATAAACAAATTCATTTTCATACGTAATCGTGCGTGGGCCTGCACAAACAATGTCAAATTATATTCATTTTTCCAATTTTAGAGTTTAGTTTTTGTTACAGAGAGTCCTGGTCATTCCACAGTGGTATTTTTTTTTGTATTTTACCTACCTTACCTGACCACTTAATTTGAGGGTGGAATGCGGCTTCTCCGCCCAACTAATGCGCTCGACTTGGTACCGTTCATTATCAATGATTTAATTGTTCACTCGCATAAAATTTTTTGCCAATATTACTCAATATGTATTTCATTGAACGTATTTTCGATCTTTTCAAAATTACGAGCAACTTACGTACATACATATGTACATATATCATTCGTTTTTTCGCAAAAAGCCTATGTGAATAATTTTGGAGCGTGAATTCAAAATAGAAGTGTTATGAAAATTGAACTCCTCTCTAGTGTTGTTATGGAACATATTCCAGGGTCGTACACCCACGCTGTTCATTTGTTTATTCTTCACGCGAGCACCATTCTCAGGTCATTACGGTTAGAAATTTAATAGTTCTGTTGTTTTGTGATCGCGAGCTAAACGAGTAAAGCGTGTAAAGTGCAGTGAAATAATACCTGATTGTGACAAAATTAAAATAAATAAAATTAAACATTATACATACAATAAATCAGTGCATCGTTAGTGCGTGTAAAGTGCAGTGAAATAGTAAATAAATAAAATTCAACACATACATACAATAAATTAGTGCATCAAAATCACTTCAAAGTTTAAAGAAAAATAGTAAAATTCAATGGTCGTATCCGACAGCCGGAAGTCGAAATTCAATCAATAAAAAATACCGGTCAGAATTTCCACTTCTGGCCGTAGGAATGGAGAAACGCGGCCATAAATTTATCGCTCAATAGGACCATTGAACTTCACTATTTTTTGTTAAACAATCCTGTAAAAATTTGCTTTGAGCTAGTTGATTTTCAAAACCCCATTATTTTAGCATATTTGGGATGTCGGACTCGTCAATAACGTACAATTTTTGTCGGAAGAAGTTACTCCAGTTTTCTAATTCAAATTTCCACTCCATTATATAAACAAAATTTGTGGTGATAAATTGAGGATGAAATTGGTGATGAATTCAGGACAACGGCAGAGGAAAAAGATGTTGGACTCGTTATAGTCATCAAATTACAGAGATCAGGAACTGGTACCTATACATAACGCTCGAAATATAAAGTTGTTTCATTGTGAAAAGTTGTCCAGTTTGATGCGCTAAACTACAATTCGCATATCATTTTCCAGTGCCATATATATCTACTATAATTTTGTATGATAATAAAACTGTGCTCAGCTTTTGTTTGTATGTTTGGTTGCAAAGTTTCCCTACTTTATTAAACAAGCCGCGAAGTGCGACCCTTGAGATCCAGACGGTCAACTGCCCAGTAATATCTAGATAAACATTAAAAATATTAAACACAATAATAATTTCAAAAATAGTACTACTTTAAATAATAATAATGAGAGGTATTCATAGCAGCAACAGGAATGAGTTGATATTAATCATATCATCTACGGAAGGGTTTTTTTGGACTTCCATCATCTAAGCAGTTTTTTGTTAACACTAAAACACTGTAAAAACTATTAAAAATCTGCCCAAATTATGCAAATATTAAAAAACTTCGATTGAATTTACAACAATTTCGTTAGAATAAAAGATATAAATTAATGTCATTCGTATGAACCCTCTATACATAATAACTTTGAATGATTTTTTATTTTTTATTTAGTTTTTTTTATAATCATGGATTACGGTTTTGCTGGTTTCTCTTCAAAAACTGATAAGAAGGTATAAATTTTATAAACATTTATTACTGTGCTGTGCAAATCAAGTTAAAAAATTATTTTTTATGAAAAAACCTTAAAACCCTAAAATCCCAATTTTTTGCATTTTCTTTTATTAAATTTAAAAGCGGCTGAAACAACTTTTATGTCATGTTAAAAAAATTGCAGCAATGTTAATACACGTCTATTGACACCTTAATGATGCAAATATTATATCTGGTTCGTGAGATATAGTGAATGATAAAAATGACCTTGAAAATCATGATGACTTTTAATGATTTTTTATTTGTAATTTAATTTTTTACGTAATCATGAGAAAAAGTTTTGGAATTGTTTCTACAAATATTGTTTGGAGTATATAAATTTTATAAACACTGATTACTATATTTCGCAAATCAGGTTATAAATTTATTGTTTAATGAAAAAAAATCTAATTTTTTGCACTTTATCCTCTTAAATTAAAAAACGGCTTCAACAGTTTTTACAAAAATTTGATAGATTCACGCAAATGTTAATACGCGTCGATTGGCAACTTAACAATGCAAATCGTATATTTGGTTCGTCAGATATAAAGCATGACAGAAATGGCCTTGAAGAACATGATGACTGTTAATGATTTTTTATTTTTTTTGTAATCATGAGTAAAAAACTTTGATGTCATTTTCAATAAAACTGTTTGGAATATATAAATTTTATAAACATTGGTTACTGCAACTTGGAAATAAGGTTAAAAATTTGTTGTTTTTGAAAAAAACCGTTATTTTTTGCACTTTTTTTAAAAAAATTAAAAAACGGCTCCAAGAAATTTTTTGAAAACTTGATAGAATCACATAAATGTAAATAAGCGTCGACTGACACCTTATTTAAGAAAATCGTACGTTAGGTTCGCGAGATATAACGCATGACAGAAATGACCTTCAAACGGGCAAAACAGCAAACTTCCCCGACCGAAGTTTCCCAAAAACTAATCAGCTCTTAAAATTGCAAAGACGCTTCGATTGATACCTCAACGAAGTTGATACAACTTTGTTTACGTGAGTTATCGTCGAAGAAAAAAGTGTCCACGAACGTACATACGTACGTACGTACATACACACACACACATGTACATCTCCCTTTCTAAAAACACTTTCAGAGTATATATACTCTATAGACCTCAAAACGTAAAGAAATGTTGAAAATTTCAATTTCGATTTTCGAGGCGATTACAAGAACTTCCCATATACTGGGAAGTTAATAAATATATGTACAATTATATGCCTAATACAATAAACTAAAAAATTATAGGTAATTGTGTAAACTATATGTCTTCTTTTATTGTGATTTTCGAGGCAGTGACGTTTGTAAAAGCAAATTTTTCCTCGTTCTGTTGTCCATTGGTTAGGCAACGTGGAAGCAACGTAATTTCAAAAAAAATGTTTAATTTATAGGCTTACTAATTTATCAAAAATCATGGCGTTTTGTGACAATTCAATCGTTCTGAGCTAAGAACATTACTAATATGTGTAGCATGTAAGTTGGATACTATGCTTTTGAAGCACTATTTCATTGGCCGCATAATTCTTCTTTCAGGCTCACGTCGTTGTCTCTGGGTATGGCTTGTTACAATTCATGGCGACAATATTTCAGGCTCTCTCCCCTAGCAAGTATTGGTTTCTCCTCACATAACGTATAAATTTTTTTTGGTTGCTTGATCGTACGCTATAATCAAGCGGCACTGTAACAAGTGAGTCATGTACATCGAGCTATAATACAATAAACACCAGCGTTGATACAAAATATAGGCACATATGTAATTAGCATAACGTTCCACCACGTGTGACTAAATTGGAACATGCCGTCACACAAGAACACACCTATCTAAATTTCATATAAGTCGAGAAAATTTTCATAGCGAAACTTCGGTGCATAAGAAAAAGTAAATCACGTAACTTCAAGAATCTAATGGCACGCCGCAGTTGAATAATAGTCGGCTGAACGAAATAAATTTTGATTTTAAAACCTACTGAGGAGGTGCTAATTAATAAAATGCTAAAAAAGTGACTTACATATAAAATTTTATGGTAACTTCTCCGCATGAAATTAAAGTACCTGATTACGAAATAGTAAAAAGAGCGAAATAAAAACGAACACATGGCACCTACTCCTTTTAATCGAACAGTTTCCTTTAACACTAAACGAAATTACCTTTTTCGCCATTTTAACGCAGCGCTCAAGAAGTATCTCGTAGATGCAACGAGAGCAATGGAAGAAAATTCCACGTACCAACACAACCACTTGTTGCTTCCTACATGCTACATCCAAGAAGAGCCATATAGAAGGAGTGAGGGAGAATGAGCTCCATTGGAATTCCATACGAACTGCTATGTATCTTTTATATATACATGATTGAGAGGAACTGAGTATGATAAAACAATTAAGAGCACAACAGTCTCGCTACGCCTACAAGAAAGGTGTGCGTTGACGGCGAACACGCCTTGGGGCTGTGACAATCACTCAGTGAATTTTAGAAAATGGAGATTATTTGGTGGCGTTCTGCTGCAGTTTTAATAAATGTACTGTCATATTATACCGTAAAGATTGCTGCAAATAGATAGTGATTGAAGTTAAATATTCCCAGCCAAATCTAATGCCGACCTTTGATCATTTGATACGATGTTAGTCAGCAGGAAGAATTAGACATTTTTATTTTCGATAAATCAGTTGCTTTATTTGAATTGTTCATGTAATACATTAGTGAATAAATCAAATTTTCTTATAATTATTGAGTATCAACCTAAGTTGTAACGAATTTGTAACTACAAGTTAGTCGCGATAAATTTTACACGTAAACATTTTAAAAATCCAAAAGAGAGTACGATTCAAACGATTTTTCACATAAGTTTAAAACATTCGTCTCTGATCGGTGGAAAAATGTTCTCATATTGTTTTTCGTAAGGATTTAATAAGAATGATTGAATTGGTTGTCTGTTCGAACTTTTTGGTAAATTGGTTTAATTATAATAAAAGTCGTGACTTTTCTTTTACCAAATGTTATTTTCGACTTTTCAAATATATATTTCGGCTACTACTTGTAGCCTTCTTCAGTGATATGTTCACGACGAAGAAGGCTACAAGCAGTAGCGTACCCAGGATTTTGATAAGGGGGGGGTCATATTTTTGAAGTCTTGACTAGGTACGTTTGCTAGTGCTTCGGTGTAGATATAATTATGTAATCACACTTAATCATACTTTTTCAACGGTCCAAGTTGGAGTCCTCCAAAAATAATTCTGGCAGACTTTAGCCCGATTGCATGCTGGTTTCATTTACTTGAATCATTGATGATATTTTCATTCAAATTATAAAATTATGCGCTTGATGTGTTAAAGAATCTACACTGTATCTGTATACTTCCTTGGAACCGTAAAGTGTATATGCATGTTTGCAAGTACATATATTGAAACGCCTTCAATACCTACAGGCCAGGAAAGAAAGCAACTAATGAAGTAAATGCCGTGAGAAAGTGTAACTGTCACTAAGCACAGACAGCGTATTATCGTAATCAGGGCTGGCTAAGCTTGTTTGCAGCCCATACAGGGAAGCAACTCTGCGTCATTTCCACGTAGCCCATGAGGTAGACTTTTTGTACGCGTTTTTTTTTTAATGAGGTGTCCCCAATAGGCCTAATCCTCAGATTACAAATCATATGACAAAATAAAACAATTCATTTTTGAGGGTTCTGATCAAAGATAGAAAGAAACATTCAAAAATATAACTGTTGCTACTAACATATGGGTGCGAATTAAATAAATTACACTTTTCTGGAATTTTACTTCGAAAACTTTCAATCAGGTGACCATATTCTAATGTTCCTACCAACTCTTTATCTATATATAAAATTGCTAGGCTTCATACAATAAGTAAAAGATAACGGCACACACAGATCCAATTTGTGCAAATTATGCCCGTATCACCCCTAGGTGAGATCTCTAAAGCACCATAGGCCGTAAATCAGGCCCATATGGGTTTTACTGTGAAATAGATGAAAGATATAATTGCGTAGAGATACTGAATCTCACTCAACTCCCACGTTCCAGAGTGTCTCGGCGAATAATTGTTAAAGTGGGTGGCTTAGTGGTTAACGCTAGTTCAAGGCTCCTTGTCGAGTAATAGTTTTCGGAAATGAGATTTGGTGCCGCACTATCATTTCACTCAGCTGTGAATGAGAACCTGAATCAAATGAGGGTAATAATCACGGGTGAGCGTGTTCCTGACTACTTCACATCCTAATGTTCCATTGGTCAAGTAAATGAAATAACTCTAATATTGCCTGAAGGCCCAATTTTGGCGGCTGCGCCATCGATTATTGTTTTTACCAACCTCTTCCCAGGCAATGACGAAGCCTTATGGACTCCACATATAAATGATCTAAGAAAAAAACTGGCTGTCTTCATTGGTCTTCTACGTCGCTTCTACTTCTTTCCAAAGAAAAAAAAATCCAAATTATGGATGCGCATCTCCTTTCCAAAATTTTTTACGGCATCTTGAATTGGAGCCAAACTTCTAAAGGTAACCTCATGATAATCTTCAGATTAGTAACCAAGGCGTATAAGATCATTTACAATCTCCCTGTGCTAACTCCAACGAGCGAAGTTTACAAAACAGCCCAAGAATTGAATTTGCAAGGCATGATTTCCATGGAAAGAGCTTAATTCATACATAAGAATTTACACCGTAATGAGTACACCACTGTGAAATTAAATAGAATTGAGGGGAAAACACTAACAGAATGAGAAACATGAATAATATAGCTATAGCATTTGCCAGAACTGATCGGCTAAAAGAAGACCCCTTCAACAAAGCAGCTAAGTTTTACAATACACTACCGGACAAAATTAAAAACATAGCGAACCCAACTTCCCTTAAAACGACACTAAAAAAATATCTCCTTCAGGACCAACATTCGAAGTAATTTACAAGTACAATCAGCTCCACTAAACTGAAAACCAAACATGTAACCAACAGGAAATAATTCATAAACATATAGTGTGAACTATTAATCTAACTAAAAGGACACTAAAATTTACAGATTTGGTACTATCCCTTATACCGATTCTTATCGTCTGGGAAGTACTATGTCCTAAAATTTTAAATACGGAGAATTACTAAATTTTGATGGAGAGAATGATTGAAGGAAACGGAAGTGGTTTTAGTCGGTAGAAATCCGGCATGCCGAGAAGCAGGATCTGATCGGTATCTTTTGAAGATTTCCACCTCCCAACATTGAAAAAAAAAATATGCTTGAGATATATAATCCATAACATTCGAATCTTCGAATTTTTTAAATTTACGCGAGGTGATCAAAGTTTTAAAATGCCGATAATGATACAAACTTAGTATTCAAAACTCATCTAAAGTAACGGTGAGAAACAGTGTAAAATGGGATTCAAATTTTATGTCCAAGCATAAAACAGAACCCTTCGCCGGATAAAATTATAGTGAAATATCTAAACAACGATTTTTTTTCATTAGCTCATTTAACACATCTTCTGTAGATGGAGTGAGATCTCTATGAATATTTAGAAGTGCCAATCCATTTAGCCGTTCATTGCTGTTGGAATTTCGCAAGTATGTTTTTAGTCGTCGTAATGTTGAAAATGATCGTTCGTTTGTACACGTAGATACTGGGAGAACAGCCAATATTTCTAGCAATTTCGATATATTCGGCAAAACGTTTGAATTACACATGCTTAACCCATCTATGGCCGTTTTTGGGCGGTTTACTATTCCCAGATGCCCTATCTTTCTGTACCACAGAGTCAACTCAGCATTCAATTCTTCTTCAAGGGGGGGGGGGGGGTTTGAACCCGTAAACCCCCCCCTTGGGTACGCCACTGGCTACAAGTAGTAGCCGAAATATATATTTGAAAAGTCGAAAATAAAATTTGGTTAAAGAAAAGTCACGACTTTTATTATTAAAAATGATTGTTTTATTTCCATAACTCGAGAAATGAGCAATTAGTTAACTTGAATAATGATAAATAACATTGTCTCTATTTCTTGATAAATACCTGATTGTGTTCAAAGAGGAACAATTTAGGAAAATAAATGTCTGGAAGCATTTCTCTGACATTGTATCGTAGTTCACGTAGGCATTCAGTAAATTATTCGCTATATTTGGTAAATTGTTCACCAACCTTTCAGATGAAACTTTATAGACATTTGTATTTAAGTAACAAATATGTCGAACAACCCCTTATTCTCAAAACTATAACAAACAACCAAGAAAGCCCCAAAAATTTCGCGAATTCTCTCAAGTAATTTAACGATATATTTACTTGGAAGTATTTTCTTCACCTTATTCATATATGTTGATATTTGTGCTTCTGTCTTTCCTGATAAAAATGATCGAATTTCTGTCGAATTCTGTCTGTTTTTCATTAACGAGATAAATATCTCCGATTTAATATTTTGATTTACGACAAATTACTTATAATCGAATTTTAAGAGTGAACTTTAATTTCTAGGTAAATGCTTTTTCAGATTGTAATCAGCCTCTCAATAAAATGATAAACGTTAGCTTTGAAAAGAGTTTCTCCAACGCTTTTGTAGGTACCTAAATAAACTCAAATCGATATGTCGACTGTTAAGAGAATAGTTTTCCTTTCAAATCAATTTAAAAAATTAATAAATATTTTGCAAGTTCTTTTATTTTTGGTTTAGAAAATATGCGGTCAGCTGATGTGGAGCTTTGTTGAGACCTTAGAAGATCTAATATAAAATTGGACTGGTGTTGGATACGTAGTTTAACATTTTCGAATCATTCTAGAGCATCATCATTGAAAACAATTTCATTTTGTTAAGCAGAGAAATTGCCCGTCATCTTGTCGCTGTTCGCAAGAACTAAAATCGATAGTATTTTTATAATTGAATCGGTTGTAAATTTGATGAGGTGATTCTGTGCTTGAATGTAGTACCTTCCTATATTCCCTTATATTTCAATTATGTCTTCACAAGAGTTGAGTGATTTTAACTCTTCTTGTGCGTTATGACTCCCCAAAATGACTTAACACGTTCTCTATGCGCATGTGATTAAGGAATCAAGCAAAAGTTTCTGGTGTCTGGAAATATAGTCCTAGAATCACAAGTGCTTTCTCTCATGCTGCATCGTTTGACGGCTTCCCATTGATAAATCGAAGTTTTAAAATAATTCATTGAACTATTTTTGCCTACATTGTGACTTCAATTTTTAGACATTTTTTAATAGAAAAATTTAAACAATTTTAAAATTTTCGATTTGGCAGTAAGCAATCAAGTAAAATTCTACATCGATATTTTGTGTGTGAAAAGATTCATGTAATTTTTTTTTTAGAAAATAAGGGTACCAACCTGTCAATAAAATGGAAAGTTTGTTCAAAACTTTTCAAAACTATACCTTAAAGTTTACGTGAATTAACCTAAATAGAAAATATACAGTCGATATGAAAATGCTGTGCGGACAATAGCTTCCATGAAACATCTTTCTGCTGGGCTTTTGGGTCGTAACAACGTCAGCACTTTTCACGATACATCAATCAGTAATACAATAGCTCTAATGCATTGCGGAGGCTAGAATTTTTAAGTTTTATATGAAATTCAGGGTCAAATGGCAATTCGTGTTTTTTCTATTTTAATATTTAGCATTTAATCATTAATGGCAAGTAGGTACCGTGCCACATTCTCGTGCTTTAAAATATACTTCGATTATTTATTTAACTAAGTACATTCACTTAGCAGAAGCTGACTTGTTCACGATATCAATAACATTCCAAGACATTTACAATTGTTATTAACATTATACTTGATAGGTTTTATTGATTGTACGTGCTTTTACCATGAAAAGTCTTTAACCGATGTCTTACTTGGGTTTTATTAGCGCTTCTTTTATTTTATTATCACTAAGATATTCTGGCAAATTTCGAATTATAAACCTTTTTTTTTTTTATTTTTATTGAAAATAACATATTTCAGCTGCACATCATACAAGGGAGCTAAACTTTATGTTCCACTATTTTGCTTGGATGCACAGACCAAAAGGATTCAAAGTTAAAAACATTAAAGATATTTTATGTTATAATATTACTATCATAGACTAGAATAAATATTGCTTCTCATTTTCTTGAAGGTATTATTCAGATGCGGTTCTATTTCTTTCATGGCACATAACCTTAATTAAGACATTCATTAGGCATTTAGGGGCTGGTCTATTAAAAAATCTACCGTCTGGGAACCTTTCTCAAACTTGGCAAATCTTACTCTGTATGAAAAACAGTTATTCTAACATAGTTGACCGCCAAAGGAGCAGCCCAAAAACTTCACGGTCAAGAATGATGTCATTTATCTTTTTATTTGCAAGGTCAATTTCATCATTTCGAAACTAGTAATTTAGTATGTCTGCACGAAAACAGACTTAAGCCATTTAGGCAGCCTGGGCCAGCGTCTAGTCTTTCATCGTGTTTTCTACATTGGCTCCATGTACCGACTCAGGCCAATATTCGAAAGATCTTACTACCATTTTAGCGGATGACGATAAAAGGTCGTTGGCATAACGATAGCGCACCTTCCAAGCGACAATTATGATACGTTTCTACCTAGTCGAGGATGTCTGTCATAACACTATTAATGTATTTGCGGTAGGCGCAATCCAATCCTCGCGAGGGAACGCCAAACAGGGTTCCTTTATGCGAAGAATGATATGAAGTCAGTGTATTGAACCAGCGCAAAAGTTTTATTTTGTCGAAACGAAATAAAAGTATATTTGGTCAGTAACGAATGTTTATTTTGTAGTTTGTGTTTTGGTGTGTAGTTTCAGCTAAAATTGTTCGTTGACTTTCCATAAAAACTGGCGAAAAGAAATATGTTCACGCAAAAACATTTCCAGAGATATGACTCTTTCCACAATAACCAAATGTTTTCATTCCATTTTTGGTCTTGAATGCTGAAGCTAATTCGTGTTTCTTTAATTTGAAAGGAAATCCTATGCTTTTCCTGGCTTACGGTGAAGAGATAAGTGCTGCGCATTTGCGAGCTGGAGTTTTTCTGTCTTGATGTCCCTCTTAAGATTCTTAATCGGTGTTTGATGCAAGCCTTGAACTTTTCAGAGCAGTTTTTCCTAATTTAAAAGCTAAATAAACACCAATCAGTGATTTTGGTCTCATTACACTTGTAATAGACTGATGGCCCAGTATTACGTTCTTGAATAAAAGCATAAAATTAAATGAAAGCACACGAATACAAGACACAAGGTCCCTTTACTCTTCACCTGTAAAAGCAAAAGTAATAGTTCTTGCATATAGGAATCCAAACATTCGAAGTGACCATCAACATGGATGCTGACAAAAAAACATGTCCCCCGGCGTGGCGCAACCCAAACCTTTTCATATCAGTATTAAATTTGAGATGCTATTCAATTAAACACTCCGCTGAATTTGCTATGTTTTCGGACCGCCTATCTGGAGCACACGTCCATCTAATGGGTGGTAACTTTAGATCTAACGAAAATCATCTTTAATCCACAAAATTTATACTGTTAATATCTCGGATTTGTTTCAAACAAACCACACTGACCACTTTGGTCCTAGCATCTAAGATTACACTGGAGCATTGCGTGACCGCCATGACAAGTATTGTGTTGCGAATCTTCACAAAATGACCGCTACCTCCAAGTTGTTGGAGGTCCTTGCTTCTGGTCTACTGTCTTTTTCTCTTATTAGAATGTTGAAGCATAAATTTGACACCAAAAATCGGTTGCTCAAATTTCCACTTCGTCGATTCGTTTAAGGTTTGCCCTTGGTGAAGATCTAATCGAACGTGAATGGCTTCCCTGCAGCTACAGATTGCGGTTGGGATCGAATCTAGTGTGAATGGCTTATAAATTTGCTGCATCAATTTACAACTTACTTACTTTACTCAGATCCATGAGTGAAGCATGCATCAGGTCGATTTTTATTTTAGATTCAATTTTGCTGCAATAATTCATGCTTGGCCTCAATTTGCAGTGCTTCGTGAATTTCATTTAGTAAATAGTAGCAATTAGTGAATTCACTAGGAAACCCAACGTCAACTACCTAATTTTTCACCTCGTAAAAACTACAGCATTCCAAACTTCTGTAGGACCGACTCCGACCTTGCATGCTATCAAGCGCTCATCAGGATAACGACGAACAATTGGACTCCAAATCGCATTCAAATAACTGAAGTTATTGTAGCTGTCTTTTCTATTTTAATCAGTTGACTTTTTTGTTTAACTGCACGCTGTCAAGGTGTCCAGCAAAGTTACACCTTTTCGTTCTGCCTCAGAAGCGCACAGCAAGGTGCTACCATTTAGACACGGCAGCGGTGAAAACAGTCGGTATTGTCCAGAGTAATTGGGAAACGTTAGTTGCGAACATCCTTAACGAGGCCAGCGTCAATCAAACGAGGCACAAATTGCACCTAGCATGTAACATCTTTTTCTGGTTTGTCGTTTTTACACAAAACATTGTTTAGTACTTTCAAATTTTACTGCGACACCGCCCCCATTTTTCACTATTTTGTCTTCGCCACAAAGAAAAAAACAAACCCATCAAGAGCACCGAAGCACCCTTGGCGGACCCGACTTGAGCAAGTATTCTTCCCAAAGGACACAGCTTCGGGATGTTTGTGTCAATTGGACCCGTGAAATTGTGACAAAAGCATAAGAAAATGAAAAGGACACAATAGAACACATTGGAAATATCGGGTTTTGAATTTATCAGGTCCGAACAGTCTTTATGATCGTACCTTCCTGATGCATTGTCCTGCGTTCTTAGCATCCGTTCGCATCTTTGCGTGTTCATTTTATTTGAAGACATGGTCAAATCAAAAGAAAGGTATATGCGCTCCTGTAATCGCTTGAAATCTTTGGCCCGTGGACATTATCTTCGCTTCAGGACCACAGTCGTAAACGGTTTACGGATTAGGTTAAATGTCAAATATTTAAGCATCTTCATGAATGCCGTGTGAAGAGTTTGTGCAAGGAGTTTGCTAATATTATTTGTGATGGAATGTTTGAGGGCCTTTGAGATGTTTTGTTTTTTGAAGATTCAATTTTTCACTTTTTTGGAACACCTTGAAAGGAAAAACGCATTTTTTGCGAAAAAAATCGGCTGTTTTGTTATTGTAAAATAAAAATTATTTACAAATTTGAAAAAAGCTCTCCAGCCTTATCTTGTAAATTATGTATAGATATAATGTTCAAAATTTCAAAAGGATCGGTGTAGTAGTTTGGAAATTGTGAGGGGCACCGACTTTGAAAACGTGAGTTGTGGGGAAAACGCTTTAATGTTTTAACACTAAAAACGCCTTTCAATACTTTACCCCCCCTCCCCTAACTGGTTAGAAATTTTGCGAGGTATCTTTGCCATGCGATTCATGGAGTACGTATTTCGGTGGTATTTTGGTAGGTAGGTGCTCAAAAGCTGTCAATTTATCAGCTATTTATTATTAACTCAGTGAAATACTTTTATAGAAACATTAAACTGAAATGTACACCCATTTTATTTTTTCCTTGATATGATTTTCAATCGACCCTTTACTTAATAAACTTTTGACTTTTGGAAAAGCCAATTAAGATGCGAACGCCTAAAATTCAATTTTATTTCAATTGAATCGAGATATGCAAAAACGGTATGCGTCAACATTTCCTCAAAAATAGATAAACGAGAATTTTTTTCCTTAAAACTATACACACCATGGAATCCAACGTTCAAATTGGCTGTAGTGATAGAAACGAATGAATCAGTGGCTCGTGCCTTATATGCAATGAACTATCAAATGCAAACCTGAAGATTTGATCGGGTATATTCCCGTGAAAGTCACCAGCATGTCATAAAAAGCGCAATTAACATGGCGAAGTTTACACACCCGACTAATGTAATTGATTTAAGAAGTGATGGCCTCAACATTACAAAAAAGTACGCCTTTCCGAAGATTCATGTGGGAGATCACTCCCAAACCCTTTAAAACATTCATTTTCTACTTCTCAATTTATGATGTTTTAATACATCGAAATAAACCGTAATATACCACGATTGTATAAAATAATTAGAAGAATGTGGCGATCTGCCTAAAATGGAACGCAAATAAATTATCTTCCAGTGCAACAAGCTTACAATAAAAACTTTTAGCCTTTCAACGAGAAAAAAACAATGAATGTCATAAAACTAGGTAACATAATCCAAACAAACATATTCAGTTGCTTGACTCTTGCTAGTATGACCACCTCCCAATGATAAGAAGCCGTGAGGTGTGACCCTTGAGGTCCACACGTACAACTTCCCAGTAATATTTACATAAATATTAAAAATATTAAACACAATAATAATTAATTATGGAAATAATACTACTTTTAATAATAAAAATGTACCTCACATAAAAGTTATTGGAATGACATAATATTAACCGTAACATCTACACGAGCGTCAATTGATTACGTAAAGATTTTCGTGGATTGGTTTGATTTAATATTCACGTGGATCAATCGGAGGGGGGACAGGTTACAAAGCCTTTTCTACGTTATTTGTTATTTGCATATCGATGCTTGAAGGACAAAACAGCGCTAGCAAAAGTGAATGCAATTTTTGTTATTACGACAACTGAAGAGATTTTGATTTTGAGCCATTTTGAATAGTTGCGGTAAAAACTGCTAGCACTTCGGCATAATCACTGAATTTGTATTTTTTCAGGATTTTTCATCAATGAATCTAATAATTATTTCTTATTTTCTGTTGATTTTGAGAAACATTGATTATGCAGTCAAAAATAGGTTCAATTGCATGAAAAAAAGTAAAATATATGTATTATAAATGTTGACGGAAGTAACTGAAATTTTACGAATACTAAAGAACAAAACTCCTAAAAACGACAATTTTTTATTTGATGAAAGCTTTTCAAAGCATATGATCTCAAAAAGTGTTGACTACAAAACATTTTACCATTCAAAACGTTAATTATCACAATTGCAAATTTGATTTGATTTGTATTGGTTTTCAAAATTTAAGCAGTTTTTTTATTAAAGTTAAAACACGGTTCTGTGAAGGGCATTAAAAATCTCCGCAAATTATGCAAATAATAATAAACTTTGATTGACTTTACAACAATGTCTTTAGAATAAGAGATATAAGGTATACAAATTCGTATGAACCCTTTTTACATGGTGACTGAATGATTTTTTTTATTTTTAATTCAATTTGTTTTGAAATCATGAGAAAATATTTTGCTAGTCTCTACAGAAATTGATAAAAGTTTATGAATTTTATAAACATTTATTATTACGATGTTAATTTTATTAATTATTAATTAATTTTTTTATGAAAAACCACACTAATTTTCAATATTTTTTTATTAAATTAAAAAAATGGCTGCAAAGATTTTTTTTTAAATTTAAAAACATAATTAAAATGTCAACACGCGTTGATTGACTTCTTAATGATGCATAGATTGTATTTGGTTCTCGAGATATAATGATTGACATAAATGACCATGAAGGACATGATGACTTTTAATGATTTTTTTTGATTTTTTTTTGTACTCATGAAAAAAAATTTGGTGTTTTTTAGAACAACTGTTTGGAGTATATAAATTTTATAAAAATTGATTATTGCGACTTGAAAACAAAGTTAAAAATTTGATGTTTTTGAAAGAACCTTAATTTTTTGCACTTTTTTTTAAAAAACTAGAAAACGGCTCCAACGATTTTTGATAGAATCACGTTAATGTAAATACGCGTCGATTGACACCTTGATAAAGCAAATCGTATGTTTGGTTCGCGAGATATAGTGCATGACAGGTTTGACCTTCAAGGGGTGAAAACAGCAAACCCCCCCGACCGAAGTGTCCCAAAACCTAATCAGCTCTTAACATTGCGAAGACGCTTCGATTGACGCCTTAACGAAGTCGATACAACTTTGTTTACGTGAATTATGCTCGTAGAAAAAACGTCCGCGAACGCACGTACGTACGTACACACACATACTTCTTTCTAAAAACACTTAAAATATACTCGTAAAACCTCAAAACGTAAAGATATGTTGAAAATTTCAATTTCGATTTTCGAGGCGATTACAAGAACTTCCCATATACTGGGAAGTTAATAATGTTCAGGACGATTTACTCTGAAATGTGGAAGTTCGTTTTAATTTTTTTAATACGCATGTTTTCTAACATCAACAAATGAAGACAATATCATCGAAATGGAATTGGATTGAATACCTAATAAATTCGTAATTAACGACGACTCTCAGTTGAATTTTTTATCAAGCTAGGATAGGATGTAATGTTGAAATGGGTTGAGTCACGAAATTTGAAAGATATTATTCAGTTTTGTATCTGAAATAAAAATAGGGGATCAACTAAAACTAGATCACATACAAATTAATTAATAATTAACTTTCCTCCATAAAATAAGCAAGGGGAAAAAGTTGGACTACCTGGAATGCCTTGAGATTAGGCGGGCCACAAAGAGAAAGGAAAACCTGCTGAATGAAATTACCCTTCCCTTCCAATCACCACCCCTTCAACCATTTATTATTTAAAAATAAAACCAGGAAATATTTGTAAACCTGTAGATGATCTAAGGATTGAAACGCGTCGTATTAATAAAAATTTATGAGTCAAAAAAATTAAGTGTTTAATTGTATGAAGATTTTATTCCATTATGCTTCATCAAGAGCCCACAAAACTTTCTATAACTGATAAGAAGAAACTAATTTATTTGAATTACAATTGATTTATTTAATTTTTCTCAACACCTGTTTTGCTTGACTCAAGCGCTTTTTCCAATCATCGATTCAATTATAATTCATGTAATCTTTTATTCCAATCATTCAATTCAACAATAATTCTGTTTATAGGATTTATTGCTTTCTGTGTCACAATATTCAATTTCAATTCACATTATTAGTGCGATCGATGTCCTAACTAGCTTAATGATGATTAACTTAAATTGTTAAGGTAATTCAAACACATACTGCAAACACATCATACCGTAAATATAAAGTTTAGATTGCCACTGATTTGATGATTAAGTTAAGTACATATGGATAAGAAATTTTCACTTGATTTCTGATAACGAGTATCATCGTTGAAATCAAATTGAAGCGCTGCCTTAAAAGCGCCCGAAAAATAAATTACTCATGTCTAGTAGTATCATAAATTTTTTATTTACAGTTGTTCCGGTTAAGGCAATATTGCAGGCTGCATTTAGCTTCTTTACCATTGTCGGTGACGTTATTCAAGACTCAAATTTCAATTTATGGAACTTAAATTGGCAGGAACCACACAGGACTCTCTATTGTAGATGCAAGATATGTTTGGCTCGGGTGACTAATATTTTGCACATTTTCGTGCCAATGCCTTTTCCGTAGCTAGCTAGTCGCCTGGTCTGCCTCGACTAGAATTTTCACTGTGAATTCTGCTTGAACAGCAAAAAGTAGAATTGACGTTTGTGAATCTCTCAAGCAATTGCACAATTGAAAACAAGGAATCACTGCACCTGCAAAACTGTGTTCAATTACATAATTATTGGTACAGACTCAAGTGACTGGACCTCTAATGCTTGGTGAAACACTGGGTCAGAGTGGCAATCATAAAGTTAGGGGAATCATATTTTAATGTTCCAACTGACAACATAGATATATAGCTAACAGCGGGTTGTGTTTGTTCAATTTTTTGGTTGATGTAAGTCCATAATTTGCTAAGCATGAATGTATGATTCATTACAATTTTTTCGAAAACTTTCAGCTAATTTGACGAAGTTCGTACATCCCCGAAATATAAAATTCCATTGCTTCCGTTGCATAACGGCGTCTGTTTCGTATTTCTATAATCGGAAGTTAAATGATTCTAGGCTGTGAGCCTCTTTAAGCAAATAGTGAACAGCTTGTTTCTTTTAATGGTGGAATGGTTTGCAATAAATGATTAAAGAATTCACGACATGAGGCAGGAAATATGTTTGGCGAAGAACAGAAAGCGCAAGTATGTAGTTAGTTCTATTATAAAAAAGTATTTGCTGGTTTTCGAACGCTGTTTAGGAAAGAACTAAGACATACAGGTATGCTTACCTATGTGTTGAGCGATCGTCGATTTAGATAAATTGATAAAGCTATCGTGTATTATTTCCAACGCCTTGATCCGGCTCTGCACCATTTAAATAGCAGTATTTATCCGCACTACACATTCTGCCTGGGAACGAATTGGAGTATCTGAGTATCATAGCATCGATATGTTCATCTGGGTAACTAGATCTCGGTACCTATAAACAACAACATCTTGGAGTCTTCAATTGCTACATTTGAACGATCATAATTAAGCACTCGAAAATGTTTCAGTGGATATGAGCCCTGCCTCCGATGTTTGATCAATGTTCACGTGGGATGTTTTCAAGCATGTGTGACTGCAAATTCATCAATTCGACAGTACCCGTACGAGACGCAATGTCTCGAGTGTTCAAAATATTTGGAACCAAGTCACTACGAGAGGTGTGTCTGACAATGCAAATAGAAGTGCAAGGGATGCTATCCGACAATAAATCAGTTGTTGATTTATTGTGACATGCGATATGATTCGAATTGTTCATATTTCATGAGACAAAATGTTATGTCGGTATCTTCATATCTGATAAAACAGTTTATTGAACCTGACCAAGAGTTTGAACTACATAATTATGTTCACTACACGGTGGAGGTAAACAATATTTAGATTTATTTTAATCAGGTCAGTTGATTAAGCTGCCGACTGATTTTACTGACCAAAATTAAATTTGACAAAAAATCTCCAGCTAATTGAAACAAAAACCGTTCCAGTTGCTTTCTAAAAACATTCATAGGAATATTCTTTTACTTCTTCAAAATTTTTATTTTTTTTCGAAATAAACAGAAATCATATTTTGAATCTCTCGACTCATTTGATATCAATCCAATTATTATTTGAATTGTTTAGTAAGATTTATCACCTGATAACAGCAGCTATTCTCCTAAGAATGGGAAATTTAGCCGTAGATTGCACTTGACAAGAAGAAGTAGTTTGATTTTATAATAACTAGCAGAATCCAGCACTCGAAATTCGATTGCAATGATGATTTTATTATAACTGACTCTAGAAATTCGATCGAACAATCCATCAATCTCAGTTAGAACCCTTATTTTCACGCTTTCACAAATTTAAGTTAATTCAAAAACCTTTTTCCAAAATTTCCTTAAAAACGTGTATTTAAACTATTAAAGCAGATGTACATTTCTTCTGGCACTCCCAGACTTCTTCAGTGTATAACTAATTCCCTAAGTTCTGTGTGTCTATTTTGATCCCTAACGTTTTACATTTTCATCGCAAAATTTAATCAGCTTAATTGCTCCATTCCCTAAGTTAATATTCATTCTAATCCCTACAGGTACTCTACTCTATCTATTCTATCTATCTCTATAGTAACCTGGTATATCCCACTTTTTTTCTCCTCCTTGTTTGTCTTTTTCCGTCGATATGCTATTTTTTAGTTGAATACCGCTCTTTGGTACCACTTCGATGTTGTATTTTTTAACATGCGTTTCAAGTCCCTGTGCATATCCGAGAATGTTATGAAGAAGTCTGGGTGTGCCAGACGAAATGGTTTTTGAATTTAACTTAAATCATCAATCAATATAATAAAACGGCAAGCTAAATTTGTTTTTCTATTGTGATTAAATAATGTTTATGAATTTTAATAATGTTTAAAAATCATTATTCAATTATTGGCGCTTCAATGCGTCTCGAACGTATAACAATGCTAAGCGTTTTGCACATGTCATCATTCGATTTTCACATTCTTGAGATCTACCAAACCGGTTGTTGTAAATAATGTTAGGAAAATCAAACATCGTTTTTAAATCTTGAAAGTTTTCTTCAACTGAAACCGCTTTTTTGTGGAATTTTGAGACGACCTTCATCAAAACAAACTAACAAAATATGACCAAATATTGATGAAATGTACGTATACATTTGCATAATTAACGGCGACGCTATACACACGAATGATCCTCAGAGAGAAAGCTATCACACAACACCGAACCAGTGAACGCACAATCCACATGAACGGTATAAATTGTGAATGAAAATATTCCTAAATGTTGTGAAATTCGATGATTAGCTTCCAAAAAAGGAACTAAAATACTTGGATCAGTCCTAGATATGAACCTGGGACTCCCGCGTGCAAGGGCAAATCACCATCGTATGCACTACACAGCATATAGCCTATGTTGATAGTCACGGCTAGTATACCATTGGTATTTATCGCTGTGTAACGTTCAACGTTGTGTATGTATTAGTAAGAAAATCTATTTTCCTTTTTCTCTCTATATTTTCCAAACAGATTTTCACAAAAAATACAATTCTGCACATCTACAGGATATTTTCTTTCCATTGATGTATTTTTTATGAAAATCGGTCCAGAAACAGCGGCTAAAATGGTATCACAAAATTCACGTTAGCCGTTTAATTATATAGATAATCGTTGTAGCAACAGCTCGAATTGGGCCATGGTATGGATACAATGTTAAAGCTATTTAATTTAAAATCTTTTTTATTGAATGAAACACTTGGTTTTTTTGACTCACAAACTTTATTATTAGCACGACGCGTTTCGATCCTTAGATCATCTTCAGGTTACGTACAATGTATAATATTTCTTGGTTTTGTTCTTAAGTAGTTAATGGTTGAAGGAGTGGTGATTGGAAGGGAAGGAACTACTTAAGAACAAAACCAAGAAATATTATACATTGTATGTAACCTGAAGATGATCTAAGGATCGAAACGCGTCGTGCTAATAATAAAGTTTGTGAGTCAAAAAAACCAAGTGTTTCATTCAATAAAAAATATTTTATTCTATAATGGCTCATCAAGAGAACACGCAACTTTCTATAACTGCTATTTGGTTTACTTTACCGACCGAACAATAGGAAGTCGTCCACGATTACTGCCCAGATTTCACTCAAGTACTCATTCACAGATGATTGAAGTGATCCGACATCAAATCCTATTTTTGTAAACTGCATGAGACTAACAGCCTCGAACTTGATACTCGGTGCATAGGAAACAAGCCCTCTAATTACTAAGCCACCCAAGCTACAGACAGTTTGACCTTTTGCTCATATTAATTATGAATGTTATAATAAACACATGCGGATTCGAAAATACTGAAAACTATTTTATTTATTATATATAAATATTATGTAATTTCAAACCATTTTCCCGAAGGTTATGGTATACTACGCTTTAAACAAAAGGCGAACAAGAATTTTTACGAAACATAGCTAACGTCGATATGAAGGAAAAAATGATCCGAGGTAGTATTTTGCGATTCAATTAATTGTTTTAAAAAGGCACATTCGAATATTACGTGCGAAATGTGATAAACTTTTTATGTTATATCAATTTGGCTAAGCAACACCATTATCTGTTGCAGGGTCTCAGTAGCAAAACATTGTGGGGTGATTGTGATATCGTTTCTTCTAAACATCTCTAGATTAAAACTGTACAGAGAGATTTATATTTGGATAACAGAACTTCTTCATTAATTTTAACTGCATAAAAATATCACGATCCTCATAATTATGAAAAAATTAAAGTAGACTGCCTTCATAATTGGTGGCCATACCAAACGTCTAGCACACGCTTAAGGTTAGTACAAAATGATTTCTAACAATCAGTTCTTTCTCAAATCCCCATTATTTAAAATAAACTAAATATTTTACACACCTGATCACTCCTGTGAGTGTGTCTTTTCTTATTTTGACGTGGTTATGCAGGATCACGTCCGTTCAAGATTCTGTTCTTTGTCACATGGCGTCCAAAGTTAAAATTAAAACCATGCCGTGTTTTATGTTCGCTGGATATGCTACGGATTACTGACCCTTCTTAATATTCAATTGTTAACGTGTCGTTCAGGGACTGTGAAAATCGTAAACATCATGAGTATTGCAAATGTGGCTGGTTTAGCTTTTGCCAACAAAATACACTTGTTGTAAAAAATGTTTTGATGAGAAACTCTCAATGTGTAACGCCTAACAATTTTTAATAATGCTTTCAATTGCATAGCTTTGTCATGAAAAATTCATTAATTTATTTGATGTATTTGTTAACATGATGATAACCTTGCAGCCTTGGCAAGTGATGGGTTGTGATTTCCAATTATTCTACATTATGAATTTTCCAGATAAAAATGTGTCAGCTTAGCATATGTGTATATATATTTCAGTTTTCTGTAAAAGAATAATAGTCTTCGAGGCAAGCATGTAATAGGTACAGAGACTGAAAAAAGTATTAACAATACTGTATTCCGACTGAAGAAATAGATGTTATCTGGTTCGGCTTATAGAAAAATTATCCTTAGAAAATTCTAAATAAAGGAAAATCGAAATTTGAAGGTGCGTTCAAAATATTTGCAAGCTGCGACATTGATTCTATAAAATAACAACTTACTATCCAAATACCCTAGCAATTCATCAATTTGTGCTATTCGCTTTGCTGCCATCTACCGTTTGTATTGTAACACTTTCATAATCTGCTGAGTCGTCAGGAGCTATTCTAAAATATTGGATAAGCTTGAAGATTGCCAAACATAACACTCTATTGAGCTATTATGTTATCTTAAATATAATCTTTTCGCCTCAAATACAAACTTTGACTTTGTTTCGATCATTTTGTTATGGTCACATGGGCCAATTCTTAACCATAATTGTTGCTATATTCGTGAATAATTGTTCGGCGCGCTAATAGTTTTCCCATGCTTATTTATATCGAGGACTTAAAATACTTTTATCTGACCCTTAAAGACAGTAAAATATCCATGGGAGCTGGGTGACACACCAGTAAGTATTTTTCAAATTTTTGCGCTACTTTAATGCGTTTTCAAAAAATGACTCCAATCATCTTTACTTACAAATATTTCATTATTTGTAAATCCTCCCAAGTTGCTGGTTATTACGTGCAAAACGCATCTTGTGGGATATTTTTCACAAATTTTATTCACTGGTTGTGCTTTTAGTCTCTTCGCTTAAACTTTGTCCAATTCCATTCGCACATGGCATGTCATCTTATTATCTTATCCTATTTCATTTTCCTGGCTGAAGTTTTGTTGTGCACCTCAACGTTTAGCACATGAAAAATTTCGGCTATGATTAATTCTTCAGGGATTTAACTGTGAGTGCACTCAGAAAACACAATAAACAAAATTGTATTTGAAAGTGAAACTTTATTCTAGCCCTGTCATAATTGCCATCATTGTTTCTGATTCATGATTTTATCCATATTTAGAACCCTTTTACTACATGAGTTCATACTATCGAATTCAAGTCTGAAAGTATGACGAAAATAGAATCATTTCGTTATATTATGTTATGATTATCTAAAAATAAACGACCGATTGAGACCCCGTAAAGTCAATATAATGTTATCGATACAAGTCACGTGCTCGCCGCGAAATCTTATCATCATTCAATATTATCAAACTTGAAGAAAGTAAGTGAGGGTATATATATGGTTTAAAATTACAAGGCCATTATTAAATTTTAAGGCCTTATGAAACTAAATGTGTTAGTGAGTCAATGAGGTTGATATTGTTTAAATGACCATCCTTCATGATTTGAGAATAAAGTTCTGCTATTGTTGCATGTTTTGCATGTCAATGATATTGTTCTCATATTTTAATTGATTTTTTAAAGATGCAGTGGCGTCAAGCAATTAAGCTTAAAAAAGATGGACTATCATCACAACTCGCTACCATCAAACAGAAATGCCATGTAGATATACGTAGTAAATTGGTTGTATGGTGATTCTTCAGTAAGGAGTAACTTCTTCTTTATTTGGCACTCACAAATAGAATCCAATCTAAATAAATTCATTAATTTCGAATCGCTTACTTCAACCGTTTGATTCAAGTAGTGTGCTTTTCATTGAAATTCTTTAGTCTGTTCTTGTTTGGATAAATCGGATTTTGATATTAAATTAACGCCGAGCAAAATACTTTTTCCCATGATTGTTGGCGAGATCTTAAAGTTTCCCCGCTTACTTTCACGTAGCAGAACGGCTTTGAACAATTATTACCGATAAATATGCATTCGTCACTTGAAATACACAGGTATCTTCGCCTCTTCAACACGGGCCAGACCACCCATGAATGAAGTGAGTCAAATCGGCCATTTTATTCGAATAGACGAAATCTTTTCATCTGCATGCCAGCTCCCATAAATACCACAATCGAAAGGAACACGGCCCTCATGATGATTGGAATGTCCGTGCGTGCTTATATGAAAACCATTTCGCGATTACAATAAGCCCATTCAAAAGATATTCGCGATAGAGCTTCAAAACGAATTCCATTGGTTCGCATCGTCTTCATGGTATCCATGGTCTCTGCACTGGTGAATCTGTCGCCAGCTTTAGAATTCCATATGGTCTTACGGAAAGGATGATATGGTACTTTGACAATTTCTCATAGTGGAATTTCGTGGTGTAGTCGCGCAGTATGTGTTATATCAAGATTTCGGGCGTTCTGACTGCGAGTCCTCTGAAACGATTACCGGCTACCCGCAGACTTGGTAATATCTTGCGGTAAGAAACAATTTTTCCCTTCAGTTTGGAATTTTTTTCTGGCGACTTATCAAATGTTCAGAAATAAGGCTTCCGATCTCACACTGCGACTTCATTCATTCATTTTGTCATTCAGTAAACATGTACCTTTTATGCAAAGGGTGGTTTTCAAAAAAGTCTTCTAGTCCAATGATCTTGACTTTCACAAGTTAAAAACATATACGGTTGAATGTGGTTTGCGCGGAAATTATTTCATAGTTGCAGACATACAGAAGAGTTGTAAGCAAGATCACCTTCATATAGTAAAATAATAAGTGTTTTACCAAGAAGCAGCAATTTTCATCAGCACTCTCTTCAAACCAAAATGAGTTGCCCATCTTGATTTCAGAAAAATAGGCAAAACTTACAGCCAAGCATGGTTTATTAAATATTTCAAAGCATTATCTATAAAAATGCTTAATTATTATTTTTAAATCATGTCCAAAATGGAAAATTTAGGAAGTAATAGTATTTATTAAATAAGTCACTACATGTTAATCATCACATTCTTTAATTTATAGAAATTTCCCTTAAAAAGTCCATGCAACGCTTAACTTTTTCGGAAAAGACGCAGAATATATGCCTTCAAATTTGCTGCAATATTTCAAAAATCAGAACATCTTACAAAACGCAAATACTCAGTGTCAGTAATTTTCTTTTCTTAACAGAAAATCATCATCTACTTGCGTCAGAATGCTTGCAGAGTGCAGCTTGAGCAATACCGGAAGTTAATAAAGGACAATCCATAATGACCATGTCCTTAAGAAAAGACCAGGATACAGCTAGCAAATCATCACTAGTGGACTTTTTGACTTTCAACAACGAGTTTAGCTGTTAACTCTTGTTTGTGTTCTGTACGAAGCAGTTGAGTATTTTTTCATCATATTAAAAAAACTAGTATGTATACATGTAACAAAGAATTTTTTTTCTAGATCAAACACATAAAACAAAAAATATTTCCCTACCTGTGAGAATGCCTATAATTTCTTTCAAATAAATATGATATTCTGAATCATGGTCTTTGAGTGCTGTGTTTTACATAAAAAGATCATAGATATTTCTTTTACAGGATCATGAAAAGTAAATTGAAAGGGAAAATTCGTGGTGAAGTGAAAATATGAAAATTATTGGATGGTTGAGACAAATGTGAACATTAAAATCAAACTGTTAATTGAATTTAAAGCATAAACCTACTATTTTAGCTGTATAGTTTACAGATATCAATACTTCATACACTACAATTATCCTTAATCGATTTGATTCGCTATTTTGCTAAATTTACAGGTGATACGGCCTAATTCGCGTCAAATCATGATCTCAATTTCTACAAAATGTATCTTTCAGGTACATGCATAACAGTCTAGGAAATTCACATTTCTGTTACGTTTGTAACATTCAAAAACCAATGCGTAAATAGTTCTTGTTTCGGCGACGCTCAAGCCTAAATACCAGTCATTGCCTCGCCGGATCACAAAACAATCATGTCTGAGATCTTCGTTATTTCCAAATAGAGCGAAAATCATTTTCAGTTGATTTATTATAAGACGGAGAATGAAAGCCAAAATTTCTGCAATCGTCCAACGGCACTCCGCGACGTTTGCATATTCGAAAGTTAAAAAAATCCCAAATTAATTCGTACCCGAATTTCAGACAATTTAGTCGTCTTCGGCGGTGTTATGTGCTCTGCAGATGGATGGGATGTTTGTTCCAAATGATGGTCCGATTGAGCCTCTGCCAGCGACACGCCAACGAAGGCTCCTCTTTTTTATTGCACTCATAATATACGAATATAATATATCTTCTGGACCGTACGTGATATAGGCATTACTTTTCTGGGTGAAAATTTAATAGTTTTTGGGATAAAGCCAAGTCTTTGTGTTGAGAGGACAACAAGAGAACCACGAACATGTGAAGGATCCCACGATTTATTATGACGACCGTGCAGTCTTGGTACCTTTGATGCACACATTGTGGAGTATCAGTGGTTTTATCCTTTCGCTTACGATTCGAGTTCACAGTCTGTTTTTTTAGAAAGCTTGAACTAGCTGAAATTTTGTCGAAGTCAATTCGTGCTGGATTCAATGGAAGTTGAACGATGTGGTAATTTCTTTTGAAGTTTTCTTAAGAATTCTAGAAAGCTACACATGTAATTGAAAATCCCCAAGCAAATAAACTACCCAGCTAAATTATAGTCCAAACAAAATTCTATTTTCGAGCAACCTGTTGATGGATTCTGGAGGGCATCAACAGCATCAACCGTGCATCATGTCTCATAAGACGCCTTGAGTAGGGGCCAGTCGGCGTGTGATCCTCTCACTGATCTTTAACTTACCTTCGGTAGGCAGACTACTTACTCTCCGCTTAATATGCAAGTAATGCAACCACTCCGAAGATTTTTATCGTTACAATATTCTTTTTCGACTGCTCTTATCGTCATCATCATTTTGGATGCACCTTATGAACACCCCGTTAAAGACTGCGATGTCGCACTATGACCATCTTTATGGCGTTTAGGATGTTTCGTTTCGGCGGACACTTTTTTCGGGCGATCTGGCTCTCCGGAGCCGAACAAGATCAACATTTTTATTGGACAATACTTGAAGTGACTTTTTTATGATTATCACACTGGAAACTGAATGTTGATTTAGAATCCGGAGTCGGTTTGTCTTGTAGCGCTTTAAGTTCGAGATTATCAGCATCTTAATACAATAGCCATACATTGTTTCTTTTATTTGCTGTAAATTGTGTGTGAAAAAATGCGCCTTCGGGAGATGGCCAAGATGTTACAGCATGTTAAACGGATACCTGATGATACCTGGGCCGTATATGTTGATGTTGTCAAAAATGCATAGCTTTGCCTATGAAGAATGTTTCCGGCACGGCGGCGAACCGATTTTGCTTTGCTGCGGCAATGCATGTGGTCCCCACATAACCCATTTCAGTTCATAAATTGACGAAGTCCAGAAAACTACATTAACTAGACGATGCGTGAGGATTTAATGATTGATCTGAAATTGGCATACGCGAAAAAATTCGTTTTATTTGGTTTAAAAATTATCGAGAAATGAAAGGTTTGAATTCTTTCATAAAAACATTTTTAGGTCTCTAATCATGGAAATTGAAAATTTATCAAGTGTACGAATTTATGAGGCTTATTTCTATTTCCCTATTTCGTGTCATCGATTTCTAGCGCCTGAACATTTTCCGAAATGTTTTAACTCTTCCAGTGGCGTTTACTTATACTTGACTATTTATTTTGAAAAGCCCTTCGGAAGATGTTAGGTGGGGTAGGTAGGTTTGGAGAAATTGGGTGGTCAGTGTAGCCTTTCCGCTCGGCAACAAATTTTGCACAAACATTCACAAATTTATTTATCAGGTTTGCATTGGTTTAATGTGAAAGGTCAGAGAGTATAAACAGAAAACATGTGTATATTGAACAAAGCAGAAGATAAAAGAAAACCACTTTTTTGCAAATCGTGAAAGCAGCTATTTTTTAAAAATAGACATAGAGGAACTTTGCAGATATTATGCTGCCAAATCGTGCGTACGGTTATCAATATCTACGGGATATTGTTGCAATGAGAAGTAATTCGTATTGAAATATTGGAAACAATTGAAAGAACAAGTAAAAGACGTGTGACATAAAAATAAACGTGATAAACTTATAAATCTCTAAGGAAGTTTCAATCAAAACATAGTCAACATGAAGCAATAATTTTTTTTACCGTTTTTCTACAAAAATACATTAAACAAGCTGAACATTTTAACTATCTTTGTAAGTTCTTTGCAATCGCTCTGAAAAGCCAAATTGAAATTTTCAACTTTTCTGTACGTTGAGGCCTTAGAGTATATTTTTGAAAAGACGTATGTGTAGTTATATGCGTTTTTATGTACATACGCACGTACATTCGAGGTGATTTTTTCTGCGTCAATAACTGCAGAAGAGTGTGCTGTATCGGCTTTTGAGGTGCCAATGTAAGCCTATTTGCAATGCCACAAGCTGATTAGAATTTCTCAAACCCTCTAGACTGATGTATGTATGTATTTGGAGGATACATTTTGTAGGAATTGAGATTACAATTTGATCATCATCTGATTGTTTTTTTGTTTTGACAATTACAAGATCATTTCTATCATGCATGGTTGAGGTGTGAATCAAAACGTGTTAACATTTTAGTGAATCCATCAAACTTCAATACATTTCATAGTGCCGTTTTTTAAGTTGGTAATTAAGTGCAAAAATTAACGTTTTTTTAAAAAAAATTCCGCCAAATTTGCACCTCCAGCAATTCATGCATAATAAGATGCTGTAAATAGCTTTTATTAAAAAAGATTTAAGTTTTCTTCGTAATTACAATTAAAATTAACAGCGCGACTAAAAACGACAATCCGCGAACGCTTCATAATTTTTCAGAGGAAGGCAGATGCCTGTCAGGACCCTGTGTCGACGACATCATGATGATACCCAGAAATGAGTCCGGAAATGTATGGCACGAGCACCAATTGACGTTCTCTAGCGCACTTTGAATCGGAAACTATTAATCGTACATCAGAACACTTTAGGAAAATGTGATAGATAGCTTAATGTTCTATAACTTAGGCGCTAGATTTCTACTGTAAATATGATATTTTAAAATATAATGAGAAAAATAAAGAAACTAAATCCTTCTACTAACTCTAAATGCCAAACTTAAGAAAAAAATTTTACCAAAAATTTTTTTAAATATTTTGATCTGACTAAAAACACTGTTTTGCAGCCCCTGATCCTGCTTTTGATAATGATAAGATGTTTGTTTGGCTTCTGAACATGTATCAAATTCGTCATCGAAAATATTGGTTTTATTTTTAAGATAGTAAAAGAAAAGATATGTTCGAGGTCGATCAACCGTTCAGCGAATAAAATTCAAGAAATTGGAAAATATATCAACGTTTTATCAAATTCATATCAAGATTCTTACTGAAATGAGTTTACATTTTCACATATCTATACCAGAGGATATTAGCTTTGCTAGATCAAGATTATCTAACGTGAAGAAATTAATTATTTAATTATGTACGTTCAGCTTGATTTCAAAAAACTTATAGCAGCAAAAGTTTCCAAATTTGTATAATCTGAGTCAGTAAGAGATACTAATATTATGTTGAAGCATATTTCTGAAAAATATTCATTCAGTCAATGCTGTATTCGTGTTTTCTGTTATTAGATGTTAAATTCAAAAATTTCTACTGATATGATATACTTGGTTGATCGAAATTCTTCACACTTTTAATGGTCATTTGTATCTCCGTATGTGTACATTGCTTTTGTTTTGTATTAGTTTTTGTTGATAATTTTCCTCTGGACACACTTCATTTCGGAGTTGAATTTCATCTACGTTTATCTTTATTACATTGAGGTGAGTCGAAAAATAAGTGGCGTTGCTAAATCACACATCATTCGGTAATAGACTAAATCACCTGATCATCATGTGTTTTACTCGTCATTTTGATAAGATTATTAAATAAGAGGATTTGTTTACGCGTTCATTGGTTCATATGTGAATCGGATGATTAGTCGATATGATCCCAAATATGTATAGTGTTAAATAGAAAAGATATATAGAAGGTTCACGACTCTTTCAAAACAGCAGTCACTATCACTACTTATAAGTGGCTTATCCAAAATGAATGAAACAAAACGAAATTATTAGTTTGATAATTTATGTAGTGCTTAATTGAATCTTTTTTGTTTTATTTGAAATCGAGAGAAATGGCGGCGTCTGAAAGCCGATTTATGTATTTAAGAGATAAAACGGCCGTTTATTAATTATAAAAAAGTGTCTATATAAAAATAGCTTCAATTAAGCATAAGGTAAATTATTTAGCTAATTTTTCACGCTCGCTAAACTTTCGATAGTCCACAACGAAGTACAAGCGAACTCTGCAAATGATAGCGTGCGATCAATAATCGAGCTGATAACTTGGTAAAGAATTATTGTTTTGATTTAAAAATTTTATGAAAGCTGCATGGTATAATGAAAAAATATAAAATAAAAACATTAAACAACAGTTTAACAAATTATTTTTAAAAATGTGTAATTCTTAACGCTGCTGGCTAGTACTAACCACTTAATAAAGCTACTCTTTCTATATATCTTTTCAATGCTCAACTATTCGAATGAAAAGGACTTGTTTCCACCCGGCAACAAAATTGAATTGTGCGTTGTTCGACTCCACTTTTCAATAATACTGGTATGTAATCCTACTACCAATTTGTTATACATATTATCAATAATACTGTTTTGTTATCATTGTTGTCTTTGGTTGTATTTTCATCACAGAAAACTCGAGCTCTTTATATTTCTATGCTACCAGTCAATCCTATTCCTAATTCAGATGTCTGAATGAATATGCTTCTATGAAACAAATACTTATAGTTCTATCATCAAGATATAGTCGTCAATTGAGGGTTTGACCGTGCATTTTCAAGAGGCAGAATTTTTTTATTGCAATGGGTTGTTAATGCTATAATTAGCTTAAGTTCAATTTCCTGGGATCCCCGATGATGACGTTTGGGCTCCATCTTGAAAACAAAAGAAAGTGAAACACTCCCATATCTCCCAAACCGTCGCTTCCACTAGAAAGTTGTGTCCAGCAAACTTGCGTAGAATATAATTTTTAGCAAGTTGTCCATACATAACTTTTGCGTGGTGTCAATAATAAAAAAGATACAATCCAAATGCATATATAAAAATCGATTAAGTAGTTACGGATTCGATCCTCTGAAGTTACTAATATAATAAAAACAAACAGAAGGCATAAATCGGTAGATATCTGATTATTCATTCTCTTAGCTTTCGTTTGCGAATTGCGAAATTATTTTATTCTGCCAATGATGAGTCGGATCGTCATAATTCTGAAAAGGAATTCTAGCTTATTTTCTGTAAATAATGACTGTTTTTGAATATTACTGGACCTATTCTCAGTACATATGTAGATACACAAAATCAACGAAAATCAATTTAATCACAAACCTATTAAATATACGTTATTTAGTTGGGACTGGCGATTATCTTATCGGATATAATTATACTCAACCAACTGACAAACAATATTAGTACAAATTGTTGAGATAACATTATTCATTATTCTGGCGAGTTTAAAACTTGAATTGATTCAAATAACAGTTATATATAAACCAAAATGTTTGTAAAAATAAAGTAGGTAATTCAAGTAGATAGCAGTGGCGAGGCGTTCATATAAGCCGATTCCCATCGGCTTCCCTTTCCAAATGTGTTCCAAAAATGTCTAACACTTTATCCTCATAGTTCCATAATAGCCAGCAAAGCAATTAACATTTTGTTGGAATGGCAGTTCGGTTTTCCTCAATAGGATATGGAAACAAATCAAGAAGCCGGTAGCGTTCCCGGCTTGCGAATCAGCTGTGAAAATTGATGCTAGAAAATCATCGAAAACTCCCAATTAGAAATACATACTGTTCCAATAGTCTATATGTCTATACCTTGATTGTTTTAGCAGGAAATTCAGTCAGCTCTACTAATAAGCTACAGAACGTGACAAGAGTTTATTGTTATTTGATTGTTTTTGTGAAATTGTGAAAGTGGTAAAGTGTTCTTTTCAACTTATTGCAGATTTTCTTGTGGGCGATTTTTTTAAATTTTAATATATTTTTAAATGTTGAATGCTGCCTTACAGATTTTTTGACGACAGAAGAAAATATCTTTAAACGAAATCAAATTCCTTAATTTCGTATTTGCTTAATATATACATTCCTTGCCAATAAGGTCAAACACGATACACATAACATAAAAATATAAATATTTCATAACTGATCGTAATTTAAAATGTGTGCAATAGAAAGAATGATTACGGTAGTATTTCTCTATATGCTCATAATATACTGCTTTGTCTGTTAAGGGTCCATGTATCTCAAATAGTAAGCGGCTTACCCACAGTAATTTTTCACCCCTCGCCACTGGTAGATAGTATTTGTCATTAGAAGACATTTTCATTTCTCCATTGAACTTCCCCAATCAACACTTACTGTTTAAAGCGGCACTGCTTTCTAATGTTATCTAAAAGAGAGACGAGCCTCTTGTAAATAAATCACATAATACATCTTTAATTCTTAGTTGAGTTCAGTGTTAGCAATGAAGAAAATAACATCTAGTTTCCGAAATACTTAAATAAAATTTTCACAATATGCAATTGTGAACATAACAGAATACTGTGCCTTATATTTTCAAATGGTTTTACAACTTCACGATTCATTGATACTCGTTAATTATTAACAAAGGTTTATAAAACTCACTTAAACACTTTGATCAATGGCAATTAATATGATCAGGTATTATTGTAAAATTGATATAATAGATAAAAATTCATGTATTTATAAGATATTTAATATATGAAATATGTCACCGAAAAAAACGTAAATTTAAACGATGCATCCCTGAGAATTCGAACAGGAATAACGTTTGGTTTGTTTCTAAAATTAGTATATCGATCAACTTTGGAGAAATAATACGAAGTTAAAACTCGTTGATCGGACAATTAGTGAAAAATATCTATCATGAAAAGTCTGTAGAATTTGACTGATCTTGTCACACTTGTGCGAGAGTCATTATTTCGTTTTATCCTCATCAACAGTCTTTTATATGAATGATGAATTGTATACCGTTAGTGCATAAAAAATATTTTTTTTTTTCATCTAATTCGAATCAGTGTTCATTCATAATCAATTGCAGTAACTCGCAAAAACTTTGAATAGTAATGGCAAGCCAAAAAGATGAATTTATACACCTTGCCGTGTATTACTAGACTTCATTTTAAATATTAAAAATCAATGCCAAATCAAAATTTTTAACTTATTAAAGCTTCAAACCTTTACGATGAATGTCATGGTGCGGATGTATTGTTTATTTGACAAAACCGAAACATTTTTTGCCAATAAAATATTATTTATCAAGCATTAACCTTCAGAAGGCAACCGGGGTAATATGTCAACCCACGACTTGAGAAAAGTATTTTTTTATGATTCTTCAAATATTATCTCTTTCTATTATTCCGTCTATTCTCTCATCAATGGGACACTTATCAGTTAATTAAGTGAACGCCTCGCAGAAGGTTCTAGTTTAGTTTATATTGGCATTCTTGGGGTGATTCAACACTCCTGTTGGTATTAACGTATGTTTTATTTTTTAAAGTGTTAAGAATAAATATTTGGTTTTAAGGTGAACATGACTTCGCTCACAGAAGATGAAATCATAAAAAGATTGGAAAGTTCTGAAGATGAAAGTTCACACGATGAGAAGCATTCAGAAGACGGGGAAATCTCTGAAACACATGATTCTGTGATTGTGCAGTCAGAAGAAGATGACGTTTTGTCCTGCAGTGATGATAGTGATCATGAGAATTTTCCGCAAACCCAAGCAGGAGTGCTAAGAGGTAAGAATCGCCATGTTTGGTCTTCAGTTGCGCCACCATCAAGTCGAACTGCATGGCGAAATACGTATACATAGCATCAAAGCCAGAGAAATGCTAAACATGTTATATGTTCGATGCGATGCCGTATATAGGTAAGGAAACGGAAGTAAAAACACCTGGGGAATATGTTATTCGGATAGCTTCCGAAAGCATCAAAGGGTCCTGGCGTAATATCAACTATGACAATTGGTTTCCGTTTATTCCACTAGCGGATGAAATGTTGAAAGACTATCAACTAACAACTTTAAGTACGCTTCGCAAAAATAAACGGGAAATCCCTCCATCGTTTTTGCCACATAGAAGTAAGCCACCACCTACTTCTCAATTTGCTTTCGACCGAGAAAAAACACTTGTATCTTTTACACCTAGGAAAAACAAATCTGTGATACTTTTATCCACAATGCATTATAAGGCTGAAATAAATCCAAATACACATAAACCGGAAATAATACACGACTATAATGCAACAAAAGGAGTTGACACTTTCGATAAAATGATGCATTCGTTCAGTTCAGCTAGAAGCACCAGGCGATGGCCACTTCGATACTTTTATGGAATCCTGGATCAGGCTGGCATATGTTCTATGGTGCTTTATGTTGACCGTAAGGATCCCGGTATCCGTATTAGCAAATTTTGGAGCAACTTTTTAAAAGAACTGGCGTTTCAATTGGCAAAGCCTCATATGCAACGTCGTTGCACTTCAAATTTACCATGAGAATTAGCGAGCACTTTGCGTTGTATTCTAGCTATGAAGCAGAATGTTTCTGAAGGTGAACCCCCAGTGAAACTACAGAAGCAGTCAAGATGTGCACTCTGCCCAAGAAAACGGGACAAAAAGTTAAAACTTTTTGCGTAAAGTGCCACCAGCCAGCATGCCCCGAACACCGTAAAGATGTCTACTTGACTTGTCTTTAATTACAAAAATAAAAAAATTTAATTTTAATAACTTAATTGTGTCAACTTAATATATTTTAGACTGAATATGAATACTTTTTGATTAAATGATTGTTTTATTTCAAATCAAATGTTGTGGGGTGACCGCACACCCCTATTGTTATTAATGAGTAAAAAAAGCCTTGCCTTCCGAGGGTTCAAGAAGTGTAATGCATGTTATTATCGAAATAAAAAATTTCAACTTATGAAATATTTGGGGAAATTTTATCCTTCTATTAAACCATTTCCAGATGATTTTTTTATTATCTAAAATCTAAATAGGAAAACGCAATTGAATCATATATACTTTACTATAAATTTGCTATGGAACCATTAAAATAAATACTTGTAATGAAAGTTAACAGTTTTGGTGATGTTTCTATATTTTTGACATAAACTAAGAGTTTTCAATTTATGTCACACCAACTTATTCTATTCAAATAAACATTATCAGTTTTCGGACGGTTGTCAAATAGAGAAAGACACGATTTGCAGGCCTCGAAATCCAAATCCACGAAATGGTTATGGTATTCGATGTACGCAGCATTAAAAAGAGGAGATTTGAACACAGCAAATGATGCTAAAAATTAACAAGAAAGGCTTGAAAATCAGTTATACACGTCGATAATATGTAGATTTGGAGATACTTTGATCAATGGTTAAAATCAAATGCACATTGTGTTGGCCGATGAATAAGGTTGCATGACTAAAACACCTAACAAACAGCCGCAACTCTTAACAATTTCTTAAACCTGGCGCCGTTTATTGCTCATCATATTGAATTATCTTAATCGTGCATACAACAAACATGACTAACAAGCTAATTTATACAAAAATTTCATCAAAAATTTGCCTAATTTGTTAGACCTGAATCTTGCAGACTTGCTTGAATCACTACCTGAACTAAGGTAGGTATATAAAATCAAATAAATGTCATTATAAAAACCAAAAAAATGGCATCCAATACGGAGTATATACATAGGTATGTTCATATGTACATCCGTATTTAAATACTTCAACGGTTTGACTATTCGAAGAGGAAGCTAGCTAATTCACTGTAAAATTGGTTCCGATCTGTTACTAGTTAGAAACAGTTGCAAAACATCCTGCCCACGCGGGTTATCCACCACAGCTGTGACCATATACGGAAAGAAATCGGACGTGCTTACGTGTGCAAAGTTTGGTTTTGAAGCCGCGATGATTCGTAGGATCCACCCACGTTTTTCGAGATTTACGTTGGTCTGCATCTTGAGCTTAAAATAGATTTCAGTTCGATTTACCATATTTCACAAGAAACCAACTAAAAGTTGCTTCGTAACACCTTTGATGACTACTTAGATTTGGCTTTATGCTGTAGATGATGGTTTTGCTGAAACTTGTTGGTGAGCATGTAAGTCATAATGCACGCAGATTGAAGGTGCGAAAGTGGCTTTAATGATAAATTTGAACTGAAATGTGTAAAAACATGCCGCGAGGTGCGACCCTTGAGGTACACACGGTCAACTTCCCAGTAATATCTACATAAATATTAAAAACACTAAACACAATAGTAATTATGAAAATACTACTCCTTTAAATAATAATAATTAGAGTTACTCATAATAGTAATTGGAATGAGTATCATTTACGGGAGCGTCCATTGAATACGTAGTCCTTTTGGTGGATAGTGGATACATTGGTTTGATTGAATATTCACGCGGATCAATCGTTGGGTGGTTGGGGTAGGTTGCAAAGCCATTTCTACGTTATTTGTTATTTCCATATCGATGCTTGAAGGAAAAAAGAGCGCTAGCAAAAATGAATGGAATTTTTCTAATTACACCCCCTGAAGAGATTTTGTCGCGTGGTGGCCATTTTGAATGGTTGAATTCAAAATCGTCATGACTTCGGCATAATCATTGAGTTTGAATTTTTTCACGCTTTTTCAACAATCAGTCTAGGACTTATTTCTTATTTTCAGTTGGTCTTGAAAAACATTGAACATGCAGTCAATATTCGGTTTAATTGCATGTACAAAGTAGAAAGCATTACGAATGATGATGGAGGAAGTAATTGAAATTTCACAAACACTAAAAAACAAACTACTAAAAATTGCAATTTTTTATTTGATGAAAGCTTTTTAAAGCATATGATCTTGCAAAGTATTGACTACAAAACATTTTACCATTCAAAGCGTTCATTACCACAAATGCAAATTTGATGAATTTTTTTGGTTTTCAGAATGTAAGCAGTTTTTTTATTACAATTAAAACACGGTGCTGTAAAAACTATTCAAAATCTGCTCAAATTATGCAAATATTAATAAACTTTGATTTATTCAACAACAATGTCTTAAGAATAAGAGTAATCAGGTAATATCATTCGTATGAACACTTTTTACATGGTGACTTTGAATTATTTTTTTATTTTCAATTTTTTTTTGTAATAATAGAAAAAGTTTTTGCTAGTTTCTCTTCAAAACCTGATTAGAACTTATAAATTTTATAAATATTTATTTCTGTGTTGTGAAAATCAGGTGAAACATTTATTTTTTATAAAAAACCAAATTTTTTCCAATTGTTTTCATTAAAATAAAAAAATGCTCCTACAATGTTTTAGAAACCTGAAAACATCTTGAAAATGTTAATGCACGTTGATTGACATCTTAGTGATGTAAATTCTATATTTGGTTCGCGAGATACAGTGAATGACATGATTGACTTTGAAGGTCATGATGACTTAATGGTTTTTTATTTAATTTTTTTTTGTATTCAAGAGTAAACTTTTGGTTTTTTTCAAGACCTGTTTGGAGTATATAAATTTTATAGACATTGATCACTGCGTTTTGCAAATCAGGCTAAAAATTTATTGTTTATGAAAAAACCTTAATTTTTTTTGTTTTTTTTTTAAATAACTTAAAAAACGGCTGTAACATTTTTTTAAAAATTTGATAAAATTACACCAATTATCATACGCGTCGATTGGCACATTACCAATGCAAATGCTATGTTTGATTCGCGAGATATAGCGCATGACAGCAATGACCTTCAAGGGGTCAAAACAGCAAACCCCCCGGACCGAAGTTACTCAAAAACTATTCAGCGCTTAAGATTGGGAAGTCGCTTCGATTGACAGCTTAACGAAGTCGATAAGACTTTGTTTACGTGAGTTTTGCTCGTAGAAAAACTGTCCGCGAACGCACGCACGAATGTACATACACACCACACACATATATATACATACTTCCTTCTAAAAACACTTAAAATATACTCTTAAGACCTCAAAACGTAAAGATATGTTGAAGTTTTCAAATTCCATTTTCGAGGCGATAATAAGAACTTCCCATATACTGGGAAGTTAAAAAAAATGTTCAGAAAGTGATGAGTCGTTCAAAATGTAGCCCTGTTATTGCTTAATTAGTGCTTTGCATTTTGAACGGTTTGCTAGTAATTTATTCGTACATACGTTTGCTATATTTTAAATAAGTAGTTTTTACTTTATTTTTACTCCATTTAAATTTGGCGCCTGGTCTATTATGCTCATTGGGGGGAGTAAGTGTTACATAGAATAATTTTAATTAACATCCGTTTTGGACACAAACTATTTTCATGGATTCAAACATGATGGAACACTATACCCCATTCCCGTAGCTTTTTTATCGTTCAAATTTTGGTCATGTTTTCGAGATTTGGCCTCATTGTGCATCATCGGTATATCTCGTGCTTTATCTTGGCTAACAAAGATAGTGAACAATCAACCGCTTTTAACGAAATGTGAAAACTAAAACCATTAACTGAACATAAAATAATGAGCATTCGAATGTCCTAGTTACATGCTAGTAGTGAGCCATAAATCATATTTTGTTCCTAATCTTAAGTCGAAATTTGTTTGAATTCGTTTGATTTTCAAGTAGGTACCGTTTTAGAAGTGCAAGGATTAATCAACAGTGATCATCAGTACACAGAATTAATTTCGTAAAGTTATTAGGCTCATTCATTTCATATCTACTCAAACAATGCTTCAAATTTGGCATTTTCACTTCTCTCCAATTTGGCATATACACATGTGTGGCGACAACACTTTCAGTTGCTATGGAGTATATTGTCCTCAAAAGATTATATTCATATTTCCGCTTCGAAAAAGATTATACTTAGTACATACATACAATGAAAAAACAGTTCACAACTGGATTCCGAAATTCGTACCGGATTTGTCGAGAGGAACTCTATAAAGTCAGTAATAACAGTGATTAAGCGGTATCGGGTGATGTTGGTCTCGATATAATTGAAACAATACTTTATATCACGCAAATTTTGGTTTGTTCTTGAAAGTTTTTATCGAGAAAATAAGTAAACCTAACATTAAATTTTATGTTTGGTTTTGGTTATGTTAAATTTTACAAAAAGTAAACTGTTCTCCATATTCTTATAATCAAGCTTGAATAGCTATGTTTCTATTTCGCAGGATTATTCTTACCTAATATACGCTAAAATTTTAATTTCATGAAATCGGAATTTTTTTTATTGAAAATACACGGGACATTAAACCCTCTACTTATGCTACCATGCCCATCACTGGTGTTAGTTTTAACAGCACGAGAGGTTGAAAAGTCTTTTTTGGATATTCTTTCTAAACTGTCTAATAACAGGATAGGATATTTCGAAAATGCAAAGTGTCTTTTAACTGTGCACGTCAAACCATTTACAAGGACAAAGGAAATTTTAAAATACATTTCTGGAAGCTGTGACAGCAAAACAGAAAGTTGTTTATAAGATTTAAGGGGGTAGTACCGGTAAGAATGTTAAAAAACCAATTCATTTTCAATATTTTATTTTTCAGCTCCCTTATTGAATATAAATTATAAAATTTGCATGGGTAAAAAAAATATTTTGAAGATTACAATTTTTTTTATTTTTTTTTTCATTTTTCTTACTAATCTATAGAGGGTGCCAAAGTTGATGTCTCGAAAAGTGCTTCTTCCCACTGCGGACAGATCATCTCAGGAATGAAGAATTTGAAATGCAAAAATTAAACTGCATTTTTAAGAGGAATGTTGCTTACGTGTTAATCTACCACAATATATTGAAAAAATGATAAAAAAGCGGTTTTTTGAAATTTTTCTTCTTCAAAAAATCGTTTTTTTTTTCACTTTGTTTCGCTTGCTAAATTATTTGGGATTGATATTTGGCTTATATTCTGGTAGATTACCACATAAGATACTTAAATAAAGTAGCACACCAAATTTGACTTAAATCGGTTCGGCCAATCTGGAGAATAAATGTCCGCAGTTGGAAAAATGTCATTTCGAGAAAAACGCGTTTAAAATTTCGATTGCGGAAAATATCGCTTACAAAGGGACTTCTTTATTTTTTGGAATATCTTGATAAAAGTTTGAGACGTGATTTCTGAAGGTTGAAAAATGAAAAAAATTGATTTTTCAAAATTATAACCGGTAATACCCCCTTAACAAACTGTTTCCTTTCATAATTTGAAAGAAACAACTAAACTTTACTTGGACTACTCGTTGGTATATTATTTCCTGTCGGACTTATACATCATACTCTCATTAACAGGTGGTAGTTTAATCTTCAGAAAAGATAGTTCTGATGGCGGCGAACATCGGTCTACGAGCAACACTAATTCAGATTTAGGAAAAGCTTTTAAACGGAATTCATTTCTTGGAAAATTTTGGGCTTCGTTTCGTTTGAATCAACTCAATGATAAAGGATGAACTATGAATGAGGATATGCCTCAGTAGCTTTTAGGTGCTTTGAACTGATCATTAAATCTTTAAAAAATCAAGCACATAGGATTACCAATCAACAATCGTGCTTTCAAAATGTTAAGTATTAAGCGGCCCACAGACGAGCAACTTGGTTGTCAACTAAGTCGTCAACTTGCCATGTTGGTATCAATGTTGAACGTCTGTAGGTAGGTTGACGGTTGAAGTTACATGTTGAACCTACGGTTGAAATTTTTGTGATTTTTGTGGAAGGGGCTTAATGTTGACAAACATGTTTTGCCGTCTATGACCATGTTGACAACATCAACGTCAACATCATTTCGATTCAAGAATTTGTAGAGTGCACGTCGTTAAGTTTCAATAGCGAAATTGTGCAAATCGATCAAGTTTTGTAAAAAAAAATAGTTTCAATTCCGAATAACGGAAGTTTGAGAGAGTTTTTAGCATTTTTTGATAATATGACTTTTTGTACAACTTTCATATATTCTTTAAAAACGTTAATTAAAGCTGAACAAGTCTCCATTATTATTATTTTTAGATTTTGGGGCGATATTGCCGCAAGAAATTTCAAGTCTTCAAAAGTCTGCCCACTGGCTAAAAATCTGGGGGTGGCTGATAATCGCTCATTCGCACAAATTGCATCCCGCATAACAGTGTTTTACTTTTTTGAAATTCATTGGTGCACTAATTCGTAGTGCGTTTATTAACTTTGAATGTGGAAACTGAGCTCGGTTTCGATAGCAATCTTTTAACCAATTTCTTGTCTTTCTTTTTGATTTTATATCTTCTTCACATAGTTCATCAATAATAAAATATGAAAAAAATGTTTCAACACTCATTTTGAACAAAGCATATGAAAATTATCCACTGTATATAATCTGAGCAGACGTCTTTTCACCATGGGCTTTTTGACGAAGTGATGTTGACATTCAAGTTGACGATTCGGTTGTTCAGTCTGTAGTCTCAACCTCAACCAGGTTGACAACTTAGTTGACAACCAAGTTGGTCGTCTGTGGACCGCTTTAGAGAAATTCTTCCGAAGAATTAAAAAGATTAAGGACCTAAACCAATGAAGCGAAATTTATATCAGGAAAACCCATTCTAAGGTATCCTATTTAAATTCGCGATGTATATTTGTAGCATGCTTGCTGTTTACACATTAACTTTCAGATTTCATTCCTCAGTTGGATTCAGAACCAAGTTCAGTGAACTAATTTCAAAGGCTCTCCTAGTGATTCAAGAATTGGCCAAGTTGAATTTGTTGACGAAGTAGTTAACGGAAATTAGTGTATTCAAAATGAAAATATGAAACTGTAAATTGTCGGGGGAACACAAATGCTAGTAATTTTCAAATGACTATCCGTAACTTGAAGACTTCTATGATATAGCTTCTATTCTTTTGCGCCGTCACTGCAAGAAAACTAGTCGACTAATTCGTATTTGCGTTTGCCTAGGGTGTTAAGCGTAGACATCTTAGGCGTCAATGAGGTCGTCAACTAACACCATTCCAATTTCGCATAGCCGTCGTCGCGCCAATTTTCGCGGTGAATCAACTCTTTCCATCACTTCCGTTTTGGTTGATCACCTTAATCATCGATCTAGGTGAAATGACTTAAGGCACATCCACGTTGCCTTGAGACGAACCATAAGAAACTAACACTGCCTCACCCGTCGCCCACACGATCGATCGTCATTCGCTACAAGTATCTAGGAACATGTTTAACATCGATTAGATTGGGTCGTGATCACTTTACGATCATCAAATTTTATGGATGCAATCCGGGCTACGCTCCTGTGGCTCGTAATGGTGCACGCGGTAGCAACTTGACGAGGAGGATTTATTGCGTTATTATGTACATTAAGTTTTTATTCGGTGCTGCTGCAGAAATTATGAATTTGAGTAATGTGTGAATAACAAGATTGCATGGGTTGCATGCAGTGCAGAGAGAAACTCCACCACCACCGTTGGCGATGAAGGCTTCCTGCAAAGCATAGAAGTTTCTTTCCGTATAGTGCTGCCAGTTCAAGAGCGAGGAATTTCGTGCTTTTATTTGTGTACATATAATATTGTTCTATTTTCAAATGCCGGGTGTCCTTTACAACGAAAGCTTCGATAATCGTAGACACAAGAAATAAAGAATAAAGAATAATTATCCACGTGATGTCCACTAACAATACATGAAATGCATATGTGTTCATTTAAGAAATTTACAGATAATCTTCAAAAATTATTTGTCCGTGTTGGAAACATTTTTTTTTTCAATTACGAACTACTAAAAACTTGCATAATATACGTAAATGATTTCATAACTAGTATACCCGATTATTTGTATTTTAGTTAAGTTTTAGTACATTTAATTCGCGTGTCGTGAGACAATCAAATTGCCTTAAGAAATCTGACAATTGCCGAGGATTATCTTGAGTCTTACTTATTTGCTGTCCGTTTGCATTCTTTAATTCCGCTTTAAGTAGGTAATCATTTATTGGGGTTGAATGGCTTCAGTGCATGGTAATAAGTGTGTGGTAGATACATAAACTAAGCAATCAAGCCAATCATAGTATCAATTTATGATTCCAATTGCGTGAATTAAAATTCTAATTAACGTAATTACCTCTCGTTCAATGCATTATTACTTCAAGCTATGCATGAAAGACTGGACATTCCAATCCAATCCGGAATGTCGCCGTTACAGGAACTACCATGCCGTTGATGAGCGGAAGACTAAGAGTCAGTGTTGCCCGCAGGCTGGGAATTGCACTGAATGGATTACATATTCAGATACAAGCATAATTTTCAGATACATTTGGTCAATTACGCATTGTTTTACCTTGCATAAATTTGACTATCTCAGGTTGAAAGTTGCGACGCAAACTGGACGGAATCGGAATCACTTACAATAACGAAGCTGGTTGTCAGAATCAAAATGAGGTGAAATTGTGACATTTCTGAACATTTTGATTTGCTTTTCAGGTAAAAACGAACATTCGCGAACGCTCATATAACTAACAATGTAGGGTAGTATCTATTAACAAGGTGGTTTGAACTTTTCAAGATATGATCTCTTATCGTATTCTAATCATATTGCATCTTGGAAATATCGAATGAAAACAATTACGTCTGATAAAACAACAGAATTCAATATCACTTTTCGGTGAGCGTGCGTAAGCTTTTATATTTTTAATTTCCCAGTATATGAGAAGTTCTTGTAATCGCCTCAAAAATCGAAATTGAAATTTTCAACATTTCTTTACGTTTTGAGGTAAATAGAGTATATATAAAGTGTTTTTAGAAATAGAGATGCATGTGTGTGGGTACGTACGTACGTTCGTGGACAGAGTAGACTTTAGATTATCGTGGTTACCTGACGAGTGCGTCTTAACACCACGAGCTTCTTAAGGGCACGGGTACGATATGTTCGCACCAGGCCCCCCATAATCGTACTCGCCAAGTACCCATACCGAAGTATGAGCCACTTAACTTTCGGAAAATGGGTACCAACTTTATTTCAGAGCTTGACGTTCGTGGACAGTTTTTACTACGAGCATAACTCACGTAAACGAAATTGTATCGACTTTGTTAAGGTGTCAATCGAAGCGTCATTGCAATTTTAAGAGCCGATAAGTTTTTGGGACTTTGTTTGTTGTTTTGACCCTTTGAGGGTTATTTGTGTCGTGCACTATACTTTACGAACCAAACATAAAATTTGCATCATTATCATTCGACGCGTATTAACATTTTTGTGATTCTGTCAAATTTTTAAAAAAAATTGCTGGAGCCGTTTTTGAATTTTTCAAAAATTAGGGTTTTTTCAAAAACAATAAGTTTTTAACCTGATTTTCAATACGCAGTAATCAATTTTTATATAATTTATATATACTCCAATCGGTTTTTGTGAAAAAACTAGCAAAGCCTAAATTTCAAAATAAAATAAAATGTGGTCTAAGTGCGACCCTTGAGGCCCACACGACTAACTTCCCAGTGGGGTGATTAAAAAGCTATAATTTGCTTTTATTAATAATTACTATTATTAAACATTATTATTCTAAATTAATATAACTACTTTTATCATTTTTATCAATTTTTTATCTAACCATAAAAGCTTTGGTAGAGGAAGACGTCTCCACCACCTGGTCATCTACCAAAGCCTCGGCAACCTCTTCGTCCTCGTCATCCTTCTTGTCCTCCACTTCGTCCTCAACTTCGTTCTCCATCTCGGCCTCGGAATCCACAACTATTATTGAGGGTATTTATTTATTATTTACAATAATCATTCGTTATTAAGAATGTTTGATCGTTACTGAATAATTGTAAATGACTTTATATATACAATATAAGATTATAACTAATATTATTTGATTGTTATTAACAATATTAAATTATTTATAACAATATCCAATTATTAACTGCATTAGCGTCTCTACTCCCATTCACCCAAACCTGATAATATAAGTTTGGAATTTTATAAATTAATCTTTATTTTTAAATAACATTTTTTACAAATTTGATCACAATTTTGCTAAAACGCACAATAATAACAACATTACTATGAAGGTATTTTGTATCTGTACGAATTAATAGTGCGTATCAACAGTTTAAAAACAAGCCGTGAGGTGCGACCCATGAGGTCCACACGGTCAACTTCCAAGTAATATCTAAAAAGATATTAAAAATATTAAACACAATAATAATTAAAGAAATAATACTACTTCAAATAATAAAAATGTACTTCTCGTAAAAGTTATTGGAATGACTTATATTAATCATAACATCTACGCGAGCGTCGATTGATTACGTAAGGATTTTGGTGCATTGGTTTGATTGATTATTCACGCGGATCAATCGGAGGGGGGACAGGTTACAAAGCAGTTTTTTCATTAAAGTTAAAACATGGTGCTGTGAAGACTATTGAAAATCTGCTCAAATTTTGCAAATATTAATAAACTTTGATTGACTTTACAACAATGTCTTTAGAATAAGAGATTTAAGGTATAATGATTCGAATGAACCCTGTTTACATGGTGACTTTGAATGATTTTTTATTTTTTATTAATTTTTTTGTAATCATGAGAAAAGTTTTTGCTAGTTTCTCTACAAAAATTGATAAAATTTTATAAATTCTACAAACATTTATTATTACGATGTGCAAATCAGGTTGAAAATTAATTTTTTTATGAAAAAAACACTACTTTTCCAATTTTTTTGTATTAAATTTAAAAAAAAACGCTTTAACGATTTTTTTAAAATATAAAAACATCATGAAAATGACAACACGCGTCGATTGACACCTTAATCATGGTAAGATTATGTTTAGTTCTCGAGATATAATGAATGACGTAAATGACCTTGAACGTTTAATGATTTTTTATTTTTATTTAATTTTTTTCTGTAATCATGAAAAAAACTTTTGCTGGTTTTTTCACAAGAACTATTTGGAGTATCTAAATTATATCAACATTGATTACTTAAGTTTGAAAATCAGGTTGAAAATTTTGAGTTTTTGAAAAGAAACCTAATTTTTATCACTTTTTTTTAAAAAATTAAAAAACGGCTCCAAGAATGTTTTAAATTTTTTTATAGAATCACATAAATGTTAATACGCGTCGATTGACACCTTGTTCAAAAAAATCGTATGATTGGTTCGCGAGATATAGCGCATGACAGAAATGACCTTCAAACGGGCAAAACAGCAAACCCCTCTGACCGAAGTTTTTTTAAAACTAATCAGCTCTTAAAATTGCAAAGACGCTTCGATTGACACCTTAACAAAGTTGATACGACTTTGCTTACGTGAGTTATGCTCATAGAAAAAAGTGTCCACGAACGTACGTACGTACATACACACACACACACACATACATCTCCCTTTCTAAAAACACTTTATATATATACTCTATAGACCTCAAAACGTAAAGAAATGTTGAAAATTTCAATTTCGATTTTCGAGGCGATTACAAGAACTTCCCATATACTGGCAAGTTAATAAGCACTTTTTAGTCGTTTTTTCAGTTTTTCATCCTAAATAAAAAACGGCTCAACCGGTTTTGCTGAAAAGTCATTCAGTTCTAAGTTACGTAATTACGCGTCGTTTAAAACCGGTCCCACGTCAATCCGATCTTTGGTTCTTGAGATAATCTAGACGAAAAATTATTCCGAACGCACATACGTACATACGCACATACGCACATTCGCACATACGCACATCCGCATATCCGCACATACGTACATACGTACATACACACTCACAGACATCTCTCTAAAAACGATGGATTTGGATTCTAGAGACCTTAAAACGTGGAGATATGTCAAAATTTGGGATTCGCAAAATCGACCCCATTACAATAACTTCCCATAGGAAACTGGGAAGTTCAAAATTAAATAAAAAATAAATATCATTAAAAGTCATAATGACTTCGAGCCGTTTTTTAATTCATTAAAAAAATTTTAAAAAATTTTTTGTAAAAAACCAAGTAAAACTTTTTCTCAAGATCACGAAAAAAATTAAATTAAAAATAAAAAATCTTTTAAAGTCATCCTGCTCTTCAAAGTAATCTATGTATGTATTAACATTTTTGTGATGTTTTTGAGTTTTAAAAAAATCGTTTGAACCGTTTTTAATTTAATAAAAAAAAATTAGGGTTTTTTTTTCATAAAAAAAATTGTAACCTGATTTGCACAAGACGGTACTAATGTTTATAAAATTTATGAATCCTCATTAGTTTTCGTAGAGAAGCCACCAAAAGTTTTTAGCATGATTGCAAAAAAAATTAAATTACATTTAAAAAATCATTCAATGTCACCATGTAAAAAGGATGCAAACGAATGATAAGTATTACTTCATATCTCTTATTTTCAAGACATTGTTTATGAATATTTGCATAATTTGAGCAGATTTGGAATAGTTTCCACAGTACCGTGTTCCAATTTTAATAGAAAAAACTGGTTAAATTTTGAAAACTAAAAAAAATCAAATCAAATTTGCATTTACATTTGTCGTAATCAACGCTTTGAAGGGTTAAATGTTTTGTAGTCAAAACTTTCTCAGATCATATGCTTTAAAAAGCTCTCATTAAATAAAAACATGTAGTTTTTAGTAGTTTTGTTCTTTGGTGTTCGTAAGATTTCAATTACTTCCTCCATCATTAATGTGTGAAACATTTTACTTTTAACATGCAATTAAACTGATTATTGACTGCATATCCAATGTTTATCAAGACAAACTGAAAATGAGAAATAATTATTACTTTCATTGATTTAAAATCATGAAAAAATATAAATTCAGTGGTCATGCCGAAGTCATGGCGATTTTGAACAAAACTATTCAAAATGGCCACCTCGCGAGAAAATATCTTCAGTGGGCGTAATAACAAAAACTGAATTCATTTTTGCGAGCTCTTTTGTGTCCCGATTAATTCGTGTGAATATTCAATCATCCACCTTAAAATTCCGCCATGTTCTACGTTGAGTGGAACCATGTAATTCAGTGGTGACTGCCTCATGGCACCAATTTGCGGAGAAAGTCAATGTATAGTGCAACACCAAATAGTTTGCAGATAAAACGGTGCAACATCTAAGTGTTATTCGATTATTTAAATGTAAAACTGTGAGATCATCTCCAACTTGCGATCTGTGCAATGTAATAGATTCAAACTTTCTTTGCCCGTCAAGTGATTTACATTAACATAAAGAATGTGGAAATCTAGCAAAGTGTCGATGCTTCTCAAACCAAAGCTTGTATGAATGAAAGTTCACCAACTGTCTCGAAAAAATAAAGACGGCCATTTAATACGAGAATCTTTTCAGATTTTCCGAAATTCGGATTACCAGTTGACTTGTAAGTTCAAAGCTGCCAGTCAACACGAACGTGTTATCTAACGTTGACAGCTTGCCTCGAAGAGGTTGTAGCCATCCTACTACTAATCAATATGATTTTTTATTCACCTCATCCAGATTCAAGCGATGGCGTTACTTTCTTGGTTACTACACAACGCGTTGTAGCCAAAGATGTCCTGGGGCCACTATGCAAACTGGCTGAATATTTAAAGCTCGTATTGCTGCTGCAAATTACCCAGGAGAAAACCGACAAAGCTGCCGACACATACGCGTACATATAAGTGCAGTGGCTTTAATCTGCCCCGATTGCGATTGATGACGGAACAGTGAATTTCAAGCCATGTAGCCATAGTTCTGGGAGCAACACACGAATATCAAACTATACTTGGTAGCGAGATAACAAAAGGCCGATAGCGGATTTGATGAGACTAAGATATGCCATAGGAGCACTCCATGCATCCAAGATGTGAGAAAAATGATCCTAGTAAGTATTTATCCACATACTTGAAGCATCTAAACGATTTCAACGATTTTCAGGTACATCATTATTTTCATCGTTGACCTGGTGCTATTGGAAAGAACTTATTAATTACAAATGAAGCCATAGGGACGAAATTTAGTAACTATACAACTTTAATGGAACCTCTTTGGTCCATTTCATCTTCCCTGCAACCGAAAATAATAATGTTCTTGAATTAATATATCTATTATATGTATACTGTTATCAAGTTTTATCAGTCACTCCGTTCTCCTAACATTTGTTTCATATGCTTATCTATTTTACATTTATTACTGAGGATAGCTTTGGTTCTCTCTGAAATGTGTTATTTGTCAAATGAGATGAATCTACAAGAACATTTACGAAGAGAAAAAAATTCAACTCTTCAATGAATGGTTACCAAAATATATTAAACGCAAAGCATAGAAACGCGACATATAGAACTATAAGTCAACTCAAACCCAGTTACCATAGAAAGGTTTCAGTAAGGTTTTAGTCGGTCACAATCTCTAATCGATAACTTTATCGCAAAACGGTTTTTAGTTAAACCTAGCAGTTACAAAGCCACATCAACTTTATCTTTCTGTTTTAATGATTTGTTCCTTTTTATCCTAACTGACCTTTGCAGTTCTCGTTATACATTTACATTTACAGTACTTTGAGGTGGGTACTTGAAAGAATTAAGGATGACTGAATATCTATTTACTACCAGATAGTAACATTGCCACATTTATAAATCGTATTCTGTTCATGAATCGAAAACATGACCATAAAAAACGAAGACAATGTGGCAGCCCTTTGAATTATTTATATATTACAATTTTAAAAAAGTTCAGTAAATGTTCAGTGTATCTCTTGCTTCATTCGACACGGACTTCAATTTTCTCAAGGTATCATAGGTATATTATTTTTCACAAAATTTATCATAAATCCAACTTTGTTGGAAAGTTATTTAAAAATAAATAATAAAAAATATAAATTCAGAATATTTTTCCAGGAAAACCACTTGCTTGCATCAATGTATGTAGTATACACGTCGTCCAACATTAAAATGGGCAATTTGCAATCAATCTCACGTAATTTCTCACCTCGCATGTTTGCGCTATCTACTCAGCTCATACAGTATCGAATTCGGGATCATTCAAAATTTGCAGCAAGTACGCAAAACCCTGGAGCCAAAGCCACAAACGAGGTGATTAAACTGTATGAATGAAAGTTGAAACAGTTGCGCTACTACGTCATTGCCACACATTGAATAATAAAGTACTGTTCATTAGCTCTTCGGTTATGTAAGCCCGTTTTATTGTAGCTACAGTCCTCGATGGTACGCTTCCTGTTTTTCTAGCCCAATTGTGACGCGAGTAACTTGCGAAATTTCGCCAGCATTCTCGCCTGATGTCACCATAAGAAAATAGCTTCTCGTTGTCGTAGGCAGTTGACAATGATGTAATCTACAGGATTTGCTTGTGCATAATTGTTATCATTTGATATCATCCCCGTTTAGGTTCTTTCCCTGCGCATAAACTACCGCGAGCTCTGACCAGGAGAGCTTTCTTCATTTTTCAATTAGCTTCGATGTTTGCATTGGCAAGCTTATCTGAAGCAGGATATCGGACGATAAACAGCGACAATAGGAATCGTTTACATGTTCCACCATTCATCAATGATCATTTACAATGAATTCAGAGAGCTTTTAATAGACCCATAGTAGCATGTGCCAAATATCGAGCTCACTCAAATCCAATCCATATTCACGCATTTTCCATGCAATCGTATCCAACATTACTCCTATAGTTACTATCATTCATTCACCCCGAGATCTACCTCGGAGGTGATGATCCATAAACAAATAACAATTTGTTGATTGTTGTTTCTTATGCCACCTGTAGATAATAGGTAAATACAAAATCTTAAAGATCTTCATCATTGGACCAATTTCCGGATGCCTTCTTCACCAGCTTGGGAATCCTTAAATTTTTTCTGCTAGATTACCGTTCATCATTGATAAAGCCATAAAAATCCCCCACGTGGAATATTACTCTGCAATTTATGTATGATTACTTCATAACCAATAAACTTATAACTCCCAGCTGACATTCGATTGCCTTTTATCTGTTTCTTGATAATTAACACCGAGTTGTGGAAGGTTAAACATATTAGCGTCAAGCGCTTTTATTCATGTGAGCAATTAAAACCCGCAAAGTGAATTTCGCGCGTGTCTCTGTTTTGGCGAAATTTTCCAGAAAAAAGATAGGCAATCGCAACTAATCTGCATTATCATTTGTGAGTTTTTCTTTAGCTTAAACAACATGCATATATTACATAAACCATATTATTCTATTAATCATTTGAAAACGTATTTTCTCGTGTAATGTTGACAGAAAAGTTAAAATCATCAAATAAATTTCCCAGAGGCGTAAAAAAATTGATTCAAACAGCAACGGGGCTATACGACGTATTACTCCTTCAAAATGAGGCGAAACTCTCATTTGATGCATTTGATGGTACATATAAAAATTAAAGCAGTTTTAGTATTAATATTCAAGTAAGGAGTTGTTCATAAACTGCGCAAACATGAGTTATTAGTAAGATTTTTCATTTAAGCATATATTCCTCTTCTATCTTACATAAGATTTAAGCCAATGGGATATTAAGAGGCTAACATAGGGTTGAGAATCTGGTCCAAGTTTTTAAAAATAGTTGGTACTTTTAATTGTATAGTATATCGCCGTGGATCTGCTGCACATTTTAAGTGGATTATCAGTATTATGTGATCAATTACAAACTAATCTTTACACTGGGTTTTAAAATTTAAAATTTCTTAATTGATTTATTGTTCATAGCACTTCTTATTATTAATAACTTTATTTTGTTGTTGTTAGCATTTTAGTTTAAAATTTTGAGGTGCTTCTATGAAAATCCGTTCATATTTTGAACTTTTTTGTGAGTCACAGCTAGAGAATCCAATATCTCGTGATAAACGCTTATTAATTATGCTTTATTTTAACCATTCATCTTTTGCTTTAAGGGGTATACCTACTTTACCGAGAAAAAAATCCATTTTTTACGGATTTTGATAGAAAAGTACATACTTCAGTAATGCTCAGTTAAAATTTCATAATGATCTGAGCATTACATCAATACTTATTTCGATATTTTCGAGAGCGCTTCGGGGTGCGTCGGATGTACCAGGTGCGATTTTAACGCGTTTTTCTCGAAACTATTTTTTTTGATAAGGTGCCAGTGATTTCTCAGAATCTACTCACCTGATTCTTTTGAAATTTTTTAAAGCTTTTTCCTAATATGTATAGGTATCGTGTAAATATCAAACATCTCAATAATTTTTATTTTTTTATTTATTTTAAGCCACAAATTTATAAAAAAATGACGATTTTTGGACAATTTTTTTTTTGAACCGACGCCATTTTGTATTTTTGCCCCAACAAATTTTTTTTATTGGTTCATACGATAGCCAGTAAGGTAATAAAACATAATGTTTATGATTTTCGTGTTTCAGGCAAGTGTTCCAGTTGGAATCAATGGCAACGTTTGGTAATCATTTTTTTAGTGTTTTGACGACGTTACTATTGTGGTAATAAATATGTATATAACATATTTAAATAAAATGTTTTTTTATTGACTTCAAGTCTTTATTTATTGATTGCAAAAAGAATTTATACCAGTACATATCAGAGGGGCTTCACAATAAATTTGCAAACTTGACCTTTTTTTGGCCTTGTGAAGATTAACATCGTCTTGCGAGGACTTGGAATGAAGTCGTTGAATTTCATTTTGGTTTTCAGGACTTCATGAAAAAGTAAAGTTATGAAGACCATGAACATTGAGATCAGACTCATGAACTGCGAATAGTTCCGATGAAGATTTTCTTTATCCTGATTTTGAATCAGTCTCTTTCGGGGTAAGTTCAGTAGCGAGTGACAGTAAATTAATTATTTTCAAGATTTGTGCTGCTAGTTTAAATAATTGGTTTACATCTTAACCAATTATTTAAACTAGCAGAAAAATTTAAACATAATTTATTTATCCATTAAAAAAGCAAAGATATGGTTCATCTCAATTAAAATTATTATTAAGTATGTAAATTATATACATATTACAAAAGAGTAGGAGGGTATAACCAAGAAACAAGGCATATTATGATGCTTGGTAGAATATACACACGAGTATTATTAGAATCGCCGATTGATCAGTTAAACTGAAATTTGAATAAATATTATTATTATTAAGCATTTGTAATGATGTATGTATGACTCTCTCCCTGAAAAGTTCTTAGGTAATTTGTGGAAAGCCATGCAAGAATCGAAAATATGGATATTTTTATTGAATTATATACCAGAGAAAGAAAACATACAGATAAACATTTCTATGCACAAAGCAATCCGACATAGTTTGGTAATTATTTTTTCGTCAATATTTTTTGAGTGTATTTTTCGCGGAAGAACAACTTTCAAATGATTTCAAATCATTTTTTCCAAGAAAGTTGTATGTATTGGCGTCGTTTAATATCCGATACTTTTTCAAAGTAGTCGAAGCTATATATTTTGTGATTATAAACGTCTTATCCCAACAAGACTGTTTTATCAGATGCAAATATGATTATTTTGCTGGAATCTGCATAAAGTCAACCGAAAATATCATTTTGTGAATATTTTTAGGGCTATTTTGGCACAAAGCCTTACTCGAATGGTAAAAGTGGGGCTATATCCCTACTGTTTTGAAACTATATTATGATTTTTACAGTGTCAACAGTATTCAAACAAAATATTTTCATACTAAAATATTTGTCTTGATGAAATGCGTCTGAATATTGGCCAAAATTTTCAAAGAGCCATAAAGTAAGCCTTTATGAATTAATATAGATACCTAATGTGTGAGTTAGTTGCTGAATCCTCTTTTTATTGGACATGTATATTACACCATTCACCATAAAATTTGCAATTTTCATTAATATCTTTTAATTGAGGAAAGTGAATGTACATTTTTATTGTATTGAAAAATCTGTGACATACAAAGTGTGTGATGCCAAATTCCAAATTTATGAATACTCGTTTTTAGAGCAAATCGCAAATGTCCCTAATGTGAAGGAAAATCGCTCCTACCTCTTTTGAGTAGGGACTCCCCAAAATGCATTTGAATAGATACTTCTCGACAATAAGTATTTCATAGATCGGCTCTGCTAATATTGATAATAACGATTCAATTGAAGGTGGAAGAGTTGTGAATGCAAAGAATGTTTAAAAAACTACAACAATACTAATTTCAAATTTGATTGTTATTTCGGGCGTTTTTTTCAAGCTATATCTTCATAAAAATTACAAATTAAATGGCACCTGCTGTGATAGGTTTGGCCAATTAAATGGGTTTCTGTAAAAAAAACCGTTTAACAATTATTGAATCATAGTTTTTAACATACAAACCTCTTCTTTAAAATATTAATTGTAAGGCTGCAATCGCTGGCTTCCATCTCAAATTATACACCGACTTTCGGGAACATACCGTACTTTGATGAGCCTTAATCAACGATTGAGTATCCAATACATATCCCTTGCTTAATTCAAAATTGTGAAGTTCAAAAAACTACCAGCAATCGTAAAAGCAGTTAATGCTTCCATATATTCAATTTTTTAAAGTCAAACGACAAACAAACAAAATTGTATTAATTGAGATTACCATGAATATACATGATTATGATGGACGCATTTCGAAATGCCCCAGGGCGTTTATATTGCATGAATGTAATTTTGTTTGACAGTTGCAGTTCCCGTATTATATGAGCCAACGGCGATATTCCATGCTGACCATTTATTTGTATCATCCCGATCCAACATCTTTATGCATTAAAAGATCATGTTGCACATGCTCCCATGCTTCCAATCGACCACCCTCGGGCCCAAGGTATATATACAGAGTAGGTATACCCATTTGAAAATCGTCATCCTATTTCGCTCGCACATTTCACGCACGCTACGTCATGGATTCAATGAAATTAGGGCTGCCAAAGTAACAAATCGGAGACGGCGCATATGGCAAGACAAAATATAACGAAATGTCACATTTGAATCTGTCGTCAAAGTTGGATCCAATTATTTAAAACAGTTGATTAGTCAAGCTTATAGTAAAGATTTACATATTAAAACAAGAACGTTATTCTTTAGGTGTAAACTATATTTTCAAATAAGTATACTTAACCAATCGTTGCTTGACAATGTAAAGTCAAGAAACGAAAGGTTCATAAACTTGCTACCTAAGCTGCAAATTACAGTTTACTCGACTTTTTTTTACGTCGCTACATATCTCCATGCAGATTTGTTTTAAACATTCCACCATCATTATAATGTAATTATCAATTTTTACCCACTCTCATGCTACATATGTACATCGTTTATATTTTCCTTCCAATAAGCAGGAAAATCACATTTTGTTTGCCACAAAGTGTTGCTGAAATTCCTTCTGGGCAATATGTCACAAATCTTCGAACACCCTACGTCAACGCAGCTTCGGAAGAAATTACCTGATCGTCTATATACCTTGCTCGGGCCTGTAATTCCAATTGCACAGTCTTCTGCAATATTCTCAACGTCGCGCAGCTTCTTGTACTCCTCGCGACCATAGTCGCTATTTTCAAAGAAATTACTTTAGTGAAGACTTGTTTTTGTTGATTGATAAAGTTCTTACTTCCGCTGCGCATAGCCTTTTATAACTGTCACCGTTTATACTCCTTTTGCTGGGTGGCAGAGGAAACATTTACCCATATATGACAGTTCTAATGGCAGCTGTCAGATGAAAATGTTAAACAGACCATGGTAAATAGACACACTTGTCTATATACCATGAAACAGCCAACGCCAACAAGATTGGTGAACTCGAGAATTCATTAAGCGCCATCTACTTCATTTGGCAACGTGAAGAACACAAATACACACATACACAAATCCAGGTTTCTTTTCAAAAACACTGTAAATATACTATAATGACCTTAAAGGAAATGTTTAATATAGCAATTTGAATTTTCGAAGCGATTAGAAGTACTGGGAAGTTTAAAATTTCTTCAAAGAGGTTGTTTGAAAATAGTCCTTTCATTTCAAGGTAAATGATATGAGGCTTTCGTTTTTTCATCATGGTAGCGTTTCAAGGGGTTGATTTTGCGTTGTCAATTGTATTTAACCGGAACTCATTTAAACTTGGCGAGACAATGCTCTAGTTTCTAGTTATTTCAAAACAGTTCGACAAAGACATTTCCTGGTTCGGAACGGCTGTGTCGCAAAATCATACGCCTAATTTTAGGAGCCTTAACATCAATAGAAGAAAATAATGAAACAATTTTATAAAGCTGCGGAGCATACTTTTTGAATAAAAACCAGTTGCAACTGATGATTCACTAGAAGCCATTTCTATGAGATGTATTTGAGAACACTTCCTTCATTTGGTTCCGACTCAATTTGCCATCTTGGCCGCACTGAAGTCGAAGAAATAATATTTTCATGACATTGAATTTACTACGTAGAACTTTCAAGATAATAGTCGATTTAACAGTTTATATCAACCGATAAGACAATTTGATAATTCAGTTAGAAGCACTAGTGACCCAAATTGATTTCATTATGAGCCAACAGGTTAAAAATAAAACAATAAAAACTGAATGACCAAAATTTGTATTATGGACTCTACAAATACTTTCAACTGTTTGACAAATTTTAGGTTATGTGCGTAACATAAAGTTCAATCAGGATTCATGGGATTCTTTAACTTAAGGTACTATCCATGGACTTGGGAAGTATCCGTTGATATTTCCACAAAAAATAACGGGGTTACCCAAATGCTTAAATTTGAAATTCATTCATATAGAAGAGGGAAGTCCCTTCTGTAACGCATTTGAAATTCCCTATCGTATAATTTGGGGAAAAACATTTTAACAAATATATTCTGACTTTTTACCTTTCAAGCTGCGTGAATATTACTTGGTGTGTGAATGTGTTTGTTTACGGTTTAAATATATCCATGTTCAATAATATTATGCTGCCAACGATTATCTATTAAATTTTCAATTATGAAAATTGATAAGGCATATCGCACCTGTGGATGACAAGTGAGGAAGGGAAATGGAATCGAAAAGCACGAATGTGATGAATCTTTGATCAAACATCACGGATCTTTTGTTAATATTTACTCGAAATATGACAATTACATCGAAATAATACGTGAATTATGTTTTTTAGTATGTGCTCTGTAAAAAGTGAATCAATATTAAATATGTAATGGATATCTCCTACACTCATCGATAAAGATTGCAGAAATCTAATCAGATTGATACAAATCCGGCGAAGTGGAACCACAAAGTCTAGTAAAAACTTTAGATAACATTTCAATGTCGTTCTGGGGAATGTTTTATACATATCAATCAATATTATACCCTAAGATCAACTTCGTCTCTTTACTACGAATGTCGTTGAATTTTGTCCATTGTGAAATACTGATTACTTCGTGATGAATAATCAATCCGCGAATACATGTTGAACTCGTACATCAATTTGGAAAGGGTGCGTTTGATTGGTGAATTAGTAACTCCTCCTTATCAATCTTATCAACCACACATCTAGCCTTAATTGTTAATAAAAGGTAGAGACAACCGGAACCAGCAGTCAAATTCAAATGGTACTTGGGCAAGGTAACTTCTGCGAATTCAAGTAAGTTCATAATTTTTTAGCAAGCGCTGATATAATTGATAAAATCTGAAAGTGAATACAAGTATTAAATAAAAGGTGCTTCTGATTATTTCACGGTGGACGATAGTGCGTGCTTCTTGTCGAATCTGGTGCATTTTCTGGAAAAAATTTGGTGAATATGTAATAAAAAATTCAAGTCTGCTCTAATTTTCGAGAGTTAACAAAAGTTATTTTCCGTCCATTTTTCGTGAAATAAACGGCATGACAAAGTGATTAATTTCTAAATATCAATCGTGAGTAATATATTTGAATTTTAACGAAAATGTTGCTTAATCCAGTCGATTCGACTTTGACCAGATGTAGGTTATTGAAAACAGATCGATTGAAAGTAGTTTTTCTACAATTATTTAATGATGGTACGTCTTTAGGTGCGCTTTCGGTTGGCACTAAATCACTTTGAAAGTTATTGGTGCCAATGGTTAATTTTACGACTAACTTAATGTGGGCACATATTTTTGTGCACATCAGTTGGATAAATTTAAGAAGTGACCGTTTTATTTTGACTTTCAGTTAAAAACCCGAAAATTATTTTGCTAGAATCGAAGTTTTCGAAAGATTCTTATATTTAACTCTACTCATGATTGAGTGGACCATAGCACTCTTATACATAATTTTATTATTTTATTGTGCAGTCGGTTACACTATTTTCGATTCAACGCAAGAAATACTTACGAAAACGAAAAAAACCTTCATATAGTTCAAATTCATTTTTCTGGCACGCATTTAAAATTGAGGGACTTTACATTGTCAAGTAATAGAACATTGTAACGTTATTGTTGGAAGAAATGAATTGCTTCCATGAAATTAAACAAGAAAATTGGAACACAGTTTTTCATTTAAAAGGTTTTTAATGTATCCCAAGTATCATTTTAGCGACGCTAATACCACAAAATTCTCTTCACGATGCAATATCGCCACTTATTAAATACCTCCACCCAGCCCAAATAACTCAGAGCCTTTAACGGAATTTTCAGTATGCACAGTAGGTAATGTAAGATTATTTTCAAAGCACATAAATCCAAAGGATTTCAAAAAACCCTAGGCTATCCGGTGACCGACTCGTACTCTTATTATTATTATTATTATCTTTATTATTATTATTATTATTATTATTATTATTATCTTTATTATAATTATAATGATTAAATTATCATCATAATGTAATATTGTTATCAATAATGAGTAAGTGTGCTAAGTTTCATAAAAATTCTCTGATAAAATTAATTTAAAAATCAATTGCAAGATTTAGATTAAAACTGCTAAGTGAAATTGAATAAAATTTAATGACAGCATAATTAAATATTTGTTGGAAATATGATAAAGTAAAAATGTTTAACGTTGTCTAATATCTTTCGTGTTATCGTGGGAAATTCAACTCTCATGTAGTTGGTTGGTTGATTGGTTGTAGTGGCAGCCCCCTTTATCCAAAGGTGGGTCACTTAGGCCACGATAGACCCATTGTGGTACCACAAAAGATACGAGAGGCATTAGACCCTGCGAGATGACGAGAACCATCCAGATTCTCGTATGAAGCCGGCTATGCAGCCAATGTCTAAATCAGCTACTTCCGTGAGGTTGTCCAGGAAGAACGAACTCAAGGTTTGCATGAGCTTCCTGGACAGTGCTGGGCATCGCACAGAAAGTGTTGAAGTTTGCTATCTATATAACCTACGCAAAAACGAAATCTCACTCCATATGTTGCTTTGAGAGAGAGTGCGTACGAATAGGCTGCAACATTTTCGAAGTTATATCACACGATTCTTGATAGTTCATTTTAAATTTCATTTCCCATGATTTCATGCTAAAATTCCATCGATGTGAATTGTTATGCTCGATTTGAGTTTGAAGAAGTCAATTATAAATTTTCTTTTCAGGTGAATAAATAATAACGAAAAGTGAAATGTTTGCAAAGAAAATCAATAAAATGAACAATTATCAAAGGATGCAATTCAGTTTTGGCAATTTTTTTGCAATGATTTTGTTGTTGATCATACTAGGATCTCAAATGCCAGTAAAATCAAATGCTGCTCCTTCGAAGCCACCACCTAGCCAACAATTAAATAGTTCAAAGAATATTTACAGATTCCATGGAAGCCTTACTCACTGCAAAAAAAAACTAATCAACCGAACTCATCCTCATTCCAAAATTTGCACGTCAGAAAAAATTGAGCAGCTACGTTTCGGGTCGGATTTTCCATGGCAAAACCCATGCTCTGGAAGTCCTTACATCGTAACTGAGAGTTCTGCAAGAGTAAGAAAGGCTTTTCAAGATCTTTGACCATTTATTATATATTCCATTATCATTTTCAGAGATATGTGAACCTAGCACCACTTAAACTGCTTTTGCAATCAATGTTGAGAACTAAGTACGGTAGTTGCAAGAGAAGTGATAACAGCAACACAAATTGGTGTCACAAGAGACCCAAATATGCGTTCTTCGAAAGTAGTCGGAAAACGGACAAAGTGAGTGGGTTTTTGGAAGCATCTAAACTGTATCAAATTGAATTGAATAAGGCTTAAGTCTTTAATACCAGAGAGGCGAATTATTTATGTAAGCGATGCACTTTTCATTTCAGCTTTGCTTATTTTTAGAACATAAGCGCCTTCAAGTCTACATCGCGGGACTAAGCTTTTTGATTGGCAGGCTGTTGAACGAAAATAGACAGCAACCCAGCCTCACGCGTATCCTGGAAAATTCCAAGACGCTGCTATGTGAAATTGAGACTGTCATCAACCAGACAAAATGCCAAGCGGTCCCTAAGGCACTCAGTCCTAAAGAAATGTGCCTGCGGCTTAATTTGGAAAGCCTCGTGAACGAGGACAGCCCCGAAGTAGATATTATTTTCGCAAAAGCCAATTTCGGGAAATATCTACGAGGGCTAAACGGAACGCTCTCTGCACATCGACATGCCACAAAATGCAAGCGGCCAGAGCATGTCTTTTATGATTTCTACTCTAGTGTCGTCAGTTCTACATCCAGCAGGTCCAATCAATCTAGACTCAAAGGCCGAAGAATCAATCGCAGACTATCTGCCAAACCTGCACAGACTGGTAAAGCTCGAAATACAGCTCGAGAAAGGGGATCCAGAACAGAGCGAGCTGTTAAACATTAACTCAAGTCAATCTCCGTTCTTTATAATTTATTTAGATACATTTTCCCAATTCATAACTTAAAAATTTTCAAATCACTTCATTCATGAAACCATTCTTCACTTTGTTATTTATTACATAGTTTCCGATTCATGTTGAAAGTCGTTGTTCAAGACTTAAACAAATTATGTACAAACCTGTTTTCCAGAAATCATTGTGATAACTCATTCAAGCACTATTTATCAAATTTTATCCATTTTTCACTCTACAAACTTTCGGTGACTGAAATCGCTTTTGATCTAATGAAAAAAAAATCGAAATTACACTGCACAAATATTTAAAAATATTAATATTTAAGTCGAACGTAATTTTTAAAATTTAATTTAAAATACATTGTACTTAAAATTTCAGGAGTCTTACGTGGTTGAGCAATTACAGTATGTTAGTGTATTATAATCAATGAAAATACTAGAAATATTTATTTATTTATTTAAATTTTGAATATTTATTAACGCCCAAACAAATTAAATTATGAACTTACTAAAAGTTACAAGCTGTAGTTTGAATTGCAAATGTTTATGATCATAATGCTCCTATCCTTACACACTCGGCAGTTCTGTGATTGTTTGCCAAATTAATGAGAGTTTCGGCTTGAATTTTTGATGAAGCGCTTTCAAAATAAGTGAAATGAATATTTTCAGGAAAATGCAGAACGAGTAAATCAAAAATTCTAGGTTTAATAAATGATGACACTGTGCTCGTATAATCAGGTAAAGCTAGTCTCGAAATTGAACAAAAAGTAAATACTGACCTGGACAAGTATTGGTATTGGCTTCTACAAAGTAGATTGGCAATAAACGCGGGGAAGACAAAATATATTATTTTCAAAAAAAAAGAACAAAACTGACATGCAACCACACGTAAAAATCAATGACACAAGCCTCCAGAGAGTAGCACAAATAAAATATCTAGGACTTCTAATAGACGAGAAACTAACATGGACTCCACACATAAATGATCTAAGGAAAAAACTGGCTGTCTTCATTGGTCTTCTACGTCGCTTCTACTTCTTTCCATAGAAAAAAAATCCAAATTATGTATGCGCATCTCCTTTCCAAAATTTCCTACAGCATCTTGAATTGGAGCCAAACTTCTAAAGGTAACCTCATGATCATCTTCAGATTAGTAACCAAGGCATATAAGATCATTTACAATCTCCCTGTGTCAACTCCAACGAGCGAAGTTTACAAAACAGTCCAAGAATTGAATTTGCAAGACATGATTTCCATGGAAAGAGCTAAATTCATACATAAGAATTTACACCGTAATGAATACACCACTTAGAAATTAGATAGAATCGAGGGAAAAACACTTACATAATGAGAAACATGAATAATATAACTATCGCATTCAGTGGCGTACCCAAGGGGGAGGGTTACGGGTTCAGACCCCCCACTTGGGTAAACAAGTTTAGCCACGTAAATGAAACCAGACATGCAATCGGGCTAAAGTCTGCCAGAATTATTTTTGGAGGACACCAACTTTGACCGCTGAAAAAGTATGATCAAGTATGATTACATAATTATATCTTCATATCTACACCGAAGCACTAGCAAACGTACCTAGTCAAGACTTCAAAAATATGACCCACCCCCCTTATCAAAATCCTGCGTACGCTACTGATCGTATTTGCCAGAACTGATCGGCTAAAAGAAGACCCCTTCAACAAAGCAGGTAACTTTTACAATACACTACCGGACAAAATTAAAAACATAGCGAATCCAACTTCCTTTAAAACGACACTAAAAAGATATCTCCTTCAGGACCAACTTTTGAAGTAAGTTACAATTGAGGCGCAGTTTTGCAAAAGGGTATAAGCGCCAAAATCGAACAAATCGAGTTTGATATCGATTTTCATGTAAAATGTCACGAGGAATCGAATGGTCACGTTCCGGTTTGTCGAAACGGGACGAGCCCCGCCTTAAAAGCATGAAGTTTTTTCAAAACGGTACTAGTTCTATAGTTTTTTCAAAATTTTACATATTTTATATCCTTTTCCTATAAATAAAATTGATACCAATGTGTCAACAACATCACATAACAGTGAGATTTAAATTAAATTAAACTAAATAGCATCAATAGAAAACCCATCTCTGGGCTAGGGTGGAAATGGTTTTGCAAAACGGTGTAGAAATCGGATGTGTACCGTTTTGCAAAACCTCCCCAATTTCATAGCTAACTTCCCATCTAATGGAACAAGTAATTGAATCATGTTGATAGATAAATACAATCTCGCTACATTCTAGATAATTTAGCAACAATTCAATTTTTCAAAAATGAAAATGCCAAGAGTATAATTGTTTTTTTTTGATTCCCGAAAATTCAGCTTTTTGGAACAGTACCCTTTTGTAAAACTGTGCCTCAATTGCAATCAGCTCCATCAAACTCAAAACCAAACATGTAATCAACAGGAAATAATTCATAAACATATAGTCTGAACTATTAATCTAACTAAAAGGACACTGAAACTTGCAGATTTGGTACTATCTCTTATACCGATTCTTATCGTCTGGGAAGTACTATGTCTTAAAATTTTAAATACGGAGAATTACTAAATTTTGATTTAGAGAGTGATTGAAGAAAACGGAGGTGGTTTTAGTCGGTAGAAATCCGGCATGCCGAGAGGCAGGAGCTGATCGGTATCTATTGAAGATTTCCACCTCCCAACGTTGAAAAAAAAGTCCATAACACAATGAGACATTTCCAATCATAATTTTTTTATGAACGGACATTGTTTGACTATCTTTTGATCTATTAATGATTCCGTCGAACATCGTAGCATTCTTTGTAGGTTAAAAAATTTCAACTTTAAACAATCCTCAGAAATAAAAACTTCCCTTTCATATGAACGATTTTTTATATAAATAATTGCGTTTCGTTGGACTTCGGCTCAACTTATTTTTGATCCGGTAGGCCTTTAAATATAAGATAGGGTATTCAAAAAATATTTCAATCTTATTCAATCTTTATATTTAAAATAACCGAAAAAATCATAAATTCTAATCATTGGCGAGCTAGTCCAAGATTTTGGGGTACCTAATAACACCCAACAACCACCTGTTAATTAGAATTCAAAATAATCAAATGTTGTTGGTCACGCAGCTGAACGGAAAATTAAGGAAAATTTTTGAAATACATTCGTGACTTAATTATCAACTTTTCACATGTGGGACCAATATTTATCTACCCAAAAATTCTATTGAATTTATTTCGAAACTACAAAGTAACAAGAATAAAAATCGATTGGCTGTAAGGCAAGAACGAAATATACCATCATCTTACAAGAATTAAGCCCGGTTCACATGGAAAACACTGTAAGCAAGACTGAGCCCGGGAATTATATTCCAGTCATCACCGCAAATATCTAGGACGCATAAATTGCAATGCGTATTGCGTATGTATTAATAATCCTATATGAAAAGATTCAAAAATATAAATGAACTTACAATCTGCTTAGAAATATCTAAATTATCAAGGTACGCTCATGTTAACCGATAAACAACATGCATATCCATCATGTACACGAATGCCGTTTCGTAAAAATAAAGAGAGAAGAATCAAGTACAAAATAGAATTCCTATCCTATTGAAGTCACGAGATCTAAATTGCTGTTTTTCATTTGTAAATTGAAGGCATATGACACACACCTGAAGGTACTCATTTTAAGTAAACAACCAGGTAACATTTGTAGATATGATGCATAAATGATAGAAATTTCAAAGGTGGAAAATATCCAAATCAGAAGCTTTTCTTATGGTTTTCCGACCATTTAGGTATGACGACTTGATCACTCACATCGTCATCTTCTGTTGTTTGTACTACGAGGGAGCCACAATTATGATAGCCAATTTATCAATCATGTGGGTGGAATAAGAAGTGACTCAACACTATGTATGACCCATTTAAAAATATTCATTTGATTTACGATCTTATTGAAGTAACTACACAACGATTGATGAATACTTAGCGTTGATAATTTTGTTATATGAGTATAATAGCTCATGAAGGCATTTTGGGCTTATGAAAATATTTAGTAAGTGTAATTCTCTAGATTCTATTTATATCGATTTCAATGCATATATCGATCGACATCACCGTATTGGGAAAAACAATTACAAGTTTAATATCTGTGTTTTATAAATACAATAATTGTTATGTATCTGAACGTACTTTCAATAATTGCAGAGAGTATAAAAAAATTTCAATGGGCATAATTTACAAACACTGTCAGGCATGTTGAAGAAATATTTATTTGTTATTATCGCGCAAAGGAGCTCTACTTATCGATAGTTTAAAGCACACACAAAGTAAGTAGAAGTGCAATATTTGTACCATCCATTTCGGATATTCTTTTTTCACATAAATCAGAGCTCTGAATTTGAAATATATATTATAAATGTAGATACCCTAACTGCTTCCAATGTGCAATGCGCAATATAACACCAACTATAAAACAACGAATAATCTAAGGTGGGTATACAATAGTATTGTCCTTCAAACCATCGTTGTTCTAGCCTCGCCGTTTACGTCGAATATCAAATTGTTCTATTGTGTAAAACTTGCAATGGAGAAATTTAATAGAAGATAAAATGTGGTCTAAGTGTGACCCTTGAGGCCCACACGACTAACTTCCCAGTGGGGTGAATAAAAAAGCTATAATTTGATTTTATTGTTAATTACTATTATTAATAATCACTATTATTAATAATTATCACTAATCACTATTATTAATAATTATTTTTTTAGATTATTATAATTACTTTTATTATTTTTATTTATTTTTTATCTAACCATAAAAGCTTTGGTAGAGGAAGACGCCTCCCCCACTTGACCCTCCTCTACTAAAGCCTCGACAACCTCGTCCTCCTGCTCGTTCACCTCTTTGTTCTCCATCTCGGCCGCGGAATCCACAACCATTATTGAGGGTTTTTAATTATTGTTAATAATAATCATTCGTTATTAAGAATGTTTGATCGTTACTGAATAGTTATAATTGTGTATCAATATCAAATCAAAACTAATAATATTTTACTGTTATTGACAATATTAAATTATTTATAACAATATCCAATTATTACCTGCATTAGCGTCACACATATCAAACCTCATATTATAAGTTTGGAGCTCTATAAATTAATCTTGATTTGTTTTTAAATAAGATTTTTTACAACATTGATCAAAATTTTGTTAAAACACACAATAATAATATTTCCATGAAGGTATTTGGGATCTGCACGAATTAATAGTGCGTTTCAACAGTTACAAAATAAGCAATTTAAATCTTAAATAAAAAACGGCTTAACCGATTTTGCTGAAAACACATTCAGTTTTAAGTTACGCAATAACGCGTCGATTGAAACCGGTTCTACGTCAATGCAATCTTTGGTTCTCGAGATAATCGAGACGAAAAATAATTCCGAACGCATGTACGCACATACGTACATAAGCACACACACAGACATCTCTCTAAAAACGATGGATTTGGATTCTAGAGACCTTAAAACGTGGAGATATGTCAAAATTTGGGATTCGCAAAATCGACCCCATTACAATAACTTCCCGTAGGAAACTGGGAAGTTAAAAATGTCACATAAAACTATCTCTGAAGTTTTAGTAACTTGCATTAAAAATGGCATTATATATACAGGAAAGCTGATGTCCATTATTTTACCGTTTCTTAATTCGAAATCTATTAAAAACTGAACCATTTGTTAAAGCCTGAAAACTCGATGTCTTTCAGACAACAGGAACTTAGACTCACAGGACCCCTAAAGAATAATTGTAACCTAAGTGAATTGCACCTGAAAATAAATTGCATGTTACCAATGAAGTGGTCAAGTGAGAGAAGCCAAAATAAACTTTTTTTAAACGCAAACGATGTCACTAAATCTATTTTAATAGGATAATTTAAAATAAACACCCACACTTAGAATTGAAATCAATCACTCTCTCCATTCATTTCACTTTCGCACTCTACTTTTTGCGTGTCCCTTTCCATCTTTTGGGAAAGAACAGTATGATAATATATTTACCACCCACGGGAGGAAAAACGGTATACGTAGTTGACTAGGGGAGAGTGGGGCTGAAAGTGCCGATTTTAACAAATCCTTAAATAAATCGGAAAACGCGAATGCTACGGTTAATAGTTCTATTTTATCTTAGGTAGAATTTAATCTGCGTTTTAAATTTATACTCAGTTTTTGTGCTTTTGTAATTGTTTTCTTTTGAGAATTATTTTTTTAGGCAGCGGTCGTAAGGCACTACTGACCTCACGCTGGGGCAAGTTGTGCCGGAGCCGAGGTCGGTTGTGCCGTTCATAATTTTTGGCCTTTTGCTCTGAACTGTATTGGCGTGACTCTTGTTGCTGATAACCTGATGGACCTGGCTCATTTCCACAGTCCACATTGATTGATTGCTGAACATCTGAAGAACACGTTTCATTCATACAGTCAACACTGCATCGGCGTAGCTGAAGATCAGGCTGAATTATTGACCGATAAGACTCAACTCAGTGAACCGTATAATTTGACTCATGTAGATCTTCGGATGTCCTTGTTTGAAGAACCAGCGAATTATTGATCTTTTGTAAGGGTTGATTATCCGGCATGGGGCGATCGGTGACGAAAGACGATGCAAAGTCTTCCTCTGTAAAAACAGCCGCATCATAGGGCCAAATATTAATCTTTTTAAAAACGTTGGAAATATTGATGGGTGTTGCTGCCAAGGGGAAAGCGTATTTTACTACGGCTGGTATTTCGTAAATTGCAATAGTCCAATAAGTCAACTCTTTGTTTTCTTCACATACCGTTGTGTAACAAATTTCTAATTCACGTGCAACGGTTTTTTATTTGCGCCCGTCCTTAATGACCGCATCAGCAGCCATTTGTAGAAGATCATGGGAAGTAGTTCCCCTTTGTGTTTTCCTGTTGTTTGTTCTCATTCTATCAAACAAAACAATATAGAGTCTAAAAGGTCAGTTGGGGGTTAGTTGTGCCGCGGCACAATTGACAGGCACTTTTTACCCCGTTTCAAATACATTTACTTTTTATCATATGCTAAAAAACATTCTGTCTAAAGCGTTAAAATTGCATAGATTAATATTTCGGGATAAATTACAAACAGATTAGTAAAACTCCCATATCCGTAATACCAAAAATGGTTACTTGAGACCAAAAAGTATGCACGAAAAAATATTTACTCACGTAATGCTGAAGGAACACTGCACACGCGGCCGCTAGGTCCGCGACTCTGGCGCAACCGCACATGTTCTACAGTGCCGGACATAATACGAACATAATGTTATCTCTTTTTGTTTTTTTCGATATTTGCATCGGAACAACTTACCCCCGGCACTTTCAGCCCCGCTCTCCCCTACTTTAATTTCATTTACCTCTACAAATGTGCCAATTATGTTTACTGTTCTGGGTTGAAGTGCGTACATAAGTACATGCATTCTTCAGTCCGGAATGTAGCCTTCACTAGCGCACTGGTACACAACGTGATTTTAATAGTTTAAAGTATAATTGAAGCGTATATACTTCATATTGTACATCTGGAGACCGAGCTTATCTAAGGCTCTCAATCTGAAATAATACCAAAAACAACGTAGGGGTCGGATTGAATCTTTACGCGGTTCCAAAGGCTTTTTACACAGCTGAGACAAAAAGTCGCAAGCGAAAATGTTGGCAAAACTGCATTTTCAGGGTTGTCGAATCTAGTTTCTGTTTTAACGCCAACAGAAGGGATTTTGTCGCGTATATCATTTCACCATGTTACATTAATGAGACTAATAATTATTTCCTTTTTTGTAGTTGATCTTGAAAACCATTGAATATTCAGTAAATATTCACTGTAAAATTTTATGTATAAATCACTACAAAACAAGGGGGAAGAAATAATTGAAATGTACTGAACCCTTACAAACAATTGAACTCCAAAATTACATATAAGTAAGAATATTCGTCAGAAACCTTGAATAACGTTATGTGCTTTTCTCATGTTTATCAAACTTCAAGTTGCTGTGCGATGCATAAAGGATAGTGCAAAGAATCCGATGTTGTTTCCTTTGCCTTATTCATATCCTATCCACCAACGATCTTGTACACCTTGGATTCGTTACTAACAATCAATACAACTAGTCCAAGCTTCATTACACGACTGAATTGCATACTAATATTTTCACAAGTTTTTAGATAATCAAACGGAAAATCACTCTTTATCATATCACTGTCATCAGAAACTCATAAATTTCCCCGCACGTAGAATTACTTGAACGCTATTAATACACAGTAGTGAATCAGTCTTGCGTAATATATGGTATTCATTCATTACGGGCAGCGTGAGAATCTTTATTTGCTATTGTCCAAGACCCGCGCTCGGTTGACTCTCCCATGTCTGTAGAACTAAGTTGTGACGATTGTAGCGATTACATATAGATCCACATTACGACCGGCATAAAATACATTCAACTATTCATGACTAATCGGCAAACTTTGCTGTTTTCGTAAGGAAATTCGCCGGCTCACAGGAGCAACACGTGGTTCTTACGCTCGTGCCTTCCTTGGGTGACTCGCTTTTGGGAACTCCCTAAGCCTCCTTCCAAAATGTCTGCAGCTATCCTGCATCCGCCCTATGCCGTCGCGTCCTTTCGAAGCCCCGTACGACTCCCGGCCCACAATTAAACTCAATGAAACATTCGCCATGAATCAGCTCAACCCGGCCAAGCATGAAATGTCGGCCAAATGGATTTGGCGTTTGGGAAAAGTTCCTGACACATTATCCACGTTGAAGCTCACTCGCCATATTACACTCATTCGCAGCCGGCGAGGTGGCCAATGGGTCGTTGTTTTACTACCACGGGTGTGGGTACATGTGTGATGTATCTTTTACACACCGGAACGTATTATCTTACTGGAAGTGCCGCTCGCGGTATCACAGGTCGCACTACTCGTATATGCTATTTCCACAGCGGGAGCGGTACTCAGACTTCACAGTTCTCAATTGCTCAGATGCTGCATGAAAGTATCTAAGTATCTAGATCTGCCGGCGATTGCTCATCGCCGGCATTTCTACATATGTGGTGGTTGAATGCACAAGCAATTCTTCCCAGTTTTTAAGTTATTGAAGATCTGTGGCTGGTGTGCTGCACCTCGTTGTCTCTCTCACTAACGCGCCAGATCGCTCAAGGAAGGAATGTACGGTACGAATGCAAGCGGAATCAAAGGTGTATAGTATGTTTCCATTCCGAAAGATATCCAACCAAAGCACCTACGTACATTCTCACCGCGACCCAGAGCCAGGCCTTTTCCCACAAACTGAACATATGCCGCATACTTACTCATAAATCGTTTGCTTGGAGAGTTTCCGAGTTGCGGTGTCTGTTCTTCACGACTATGACTAAGTATATAATGGAAAGTATCTGGATTTGGGTTTTAAGAAAACCATTTCGGCTCGAATATCTTCAGTTGTTGAAAAAACGTAGAAGCGTTTAGTCGCCACTAAACGGTTTCGACTCTGCTCAGTGGTTTTCACTTTCGATTAACGTTTTTTGTTGTGTTACTTTAAATAATTCGTTATCATCACACGAAAGATACATAGATTCGTAGGTGTGTATTCGAGGCGAACTTTAGAGAATTTTTTAATAAATACTAATTGCATAACTATACGAAATGTCAGTACAAAAGTTAATCTCACTTCGACGTGTGCCTCTCTTAATTTTATTTAACAATTAATCCTGTGAAGAAATAGCAGCAATATGCTGGCGTGCGTTGAGACTGAACACTTTTGAAAAATAAAAATGTATTAATTTTAAATTGAAAAAGTATTGAGTTATTTCGAAAAGCAGAGTAATAGTGGTTGAATCGGTTGTGAACATTTAACTCGTGTGTGAAAGGATTCAAAATAGTTTTGTTGCGTGCTCACGGCAAACTTTGGCAGACTGGAAATACTTTGTTTTGTGACCTGTTTTGGATATTATGTGGTGTGTGTACGATTTTTAATAATTTATTATGTATAGATTATTATTTAAGCTTTCTTGCACTGCATATAGTGGTACATAAACAAATTTCTTTCAATTTAAAACTGATTTGAATCAAAGCCAAGATTTCCACCCGTTGTAAAGTTTTGAATAGTGTAAAGATTGGAAAATTATTGCATTGATATGGTCTGAGATAATAATTTCTTTTGGAATGACATCCCGATTTTTTTTTTTTATTTCAAACGTATGGTCAGCAGCCAATGTTCGCTCATATAACAAATAATGCGTGTACAGAGTTTAGTACTTCAAGCAATATTCACAACCCTTCGCTGGAAGATATTACCAGAAAGAGTATTGTTGAGTGTTGCAAGAAGATTAATTCTCCTAATATGCCCCTATTATAATTTTTAAGTGACAAAAAATAACGTATGAAATGAGTTCATTTCTCTTTGTAGCTAAATATACAATAGAAAGCCAACACAATTGCTATCAACCCTTGAATCATCGTGCCTATTCCACTATAGATTTACCTTGTCTGAGCCGCCGGCCGGCTTACATTTAATTGATATTTCACAATGTTTTTCAACTACTCATTCATATGGTTTAGTAGCCTGTACATATATGATTCATAGTGAGTGAGCGCGTCATGAAATCATTTGATGGTGTGTAAAGCAGCATAAAAGTTTTACCTTAAACTTTATGGGTTTTGAATATTCAATTTTAATTATAAACACCCACTTCTTGATTAAAATCTATTATTTTTGGTGCAGTTGATGAGAACATCAAAACGTTTACATCTATTGTTTCAGTAAAAGAAAAGACTCGAGTGGGTGTATAGCACAAGTACTTTATAAATGATTGTCTCATTAATAGTCTAATGACCTTTAGTGGCAAAAGCTATTTCTAGAGGCGCAAATCAAATGTTAGATTACAGTTAGCAGTATGTGCTGTTGTTCTTCAACATTTAAATTTGAATTTTACTTTTGAAAAGACAACATAAATTTGATTTCAGCTAAAAATTGAATTTTTTTAATAAAAGAACCATGTTTTCGAAATGTTCTACCAAATTTTGTTTTTCACGAATGACTAAACATTTTTGACAATTTCGAAACGTTCACTTACTTATCTTCATTTCAAAGTGCATGCTAGCAACAAATCATTTCGATACTCCGTTACCACGTAGACAGTATAAACTTTGATTCTTGAATGATGCTTGCGAAAAGCGTTTCAAAACTTAATCATGCCCAAAAATTGTTACTGCGCCTGATCTTTTCAATAGTTAATGATATCTTTACAATTAACACTGAATTTTAATTAATCATTCGAATCAAAATGTTAAATATTACTATTTACAATCTTTCTGCAATAGGAACGTGAACAGTAGATTTTTAAATTTTCGAAATTTTAAAATTTATCGGTAGTTTGTAAAACTGCGCCCAACGTGGTCACTTTTGTTTGAAAAAACTGAATAGGATCAAAGTACTCTGGTATTAAATTGCGATATGGTTACAATACTCTGTGAAACACGACTTAAGGGGTTACATAGGTCTTGAAGGAAAAAAAAACTTTTTCAAAAAATTCTATTTTGAAAACCAAAAATCTGTTTTATTTAAAATTTACACACATAAAATTTTCAGCTAAAAGCATTGAAAATTGTCAATTTTCCCGCAGTTTTCCTCGTCCAACCTTTCTTTTTGCGGAAGGCAGAATATTTCGGTGCAGTTTAATCTCAAATTCAAAACCCAAAAAAAAAAAAACATATAGCTTTGCCCTTAGCTCGTGCTTGAACGAAAGAATTGAAAAAAAATCAAATTTAAAGTTTTGACATGAATTTGAATGAATTTTCGTCTCAAATACTAAAGGTTATGTTTTTAAAAAAAATTATATCAAAATCGCTAATGATAATTGTGTAAATAAAACGTTTTTAAACGTCTCTACGACGTTTTCGTTTGGTACGAGCTCTTGATGATATCACGTTATCCGTTCGTTGCAAAATAATTTTTAAAAAAGAAACACAATTTACAGTCAAATTCAAGCATTCATCCAATAGAAAATTGAAATACACTATGATTTTTGTTCGAATTAATACTTGCTGAAAATTTCAAGTAGAAGGCTCAGCAGAACAACACATTTATCCATATAGTTAAATATTTTATATTTTATACAAGTATCTATATAATTTCCAAGTAATTTTTACATAAAAAAGTTTTTGTAAGTATTTACTGTTAAAAATAACTCCTTTAGTGTCAAAACGCAATAGACGAAAAAAATTAATTCCAATAGTTACAGCTTTATCTGTGCAGTAAATTTTGAACTCAAACATACATAAGCCGAGATAGCTTTACATACAACATTTGTCACAGAAAAATCAATATGTTTCCAAAATAAGCCATTCACAGTGTGCCTCATCGACTTGAATTAGAACTGATATGATCGATTTTTATTTAAATACGTAATATTTAAAAAGTCCCACCATATTTATGTGATCTTATATCATTTACCACACTACCATATTTATTAGCAAACAATTCAAAATTCTAGTGCTAAGTAACATAAATTGATCCATAAAATCATTTTTCCAAATATGCAGTTCATTTATTTTTCCTCATCACCATATATTTTTATTTATTATCAATGTTGCATGTTGACGAAACATATTCGCACCTTTACTGATTCCGGGAAGCAATTAGGTTGCGATACGTTCTTTTGCAAGCTCCAAAACCACTGACTTTTTCAGTAGTCGAACATTGGTAGTGTTGACATCATCCAAATTGTAATCTCTATCGCTTTCCCCCCAAACCAATAGAGTATGCATCTCAGATACGTCATTCATTCTTGCGCGAAAGCACGATGAGCCCCGCGACCAGCAAATATTTGCCACCGAGGCTAGCTTCATGACGCTAGTTTGTCGGAAGGTGAATCACTTATATCGCGCTAAACGAAAAACATATAATAGTATCTTGGCTCAGTCGGGCAGTACACTATGATGACTAGTTTGGGTGTATCAATGTTTCGCTAAAGAAATTCTTGTAGTTTGGTAATACCAAATTAATTTTAGCGATAGTTTCTCCACTTTAACTGCACCCCTGGATATATTTGTTCGTCCTTTGTGTCATTGACTGTAGCTTTTAGTTCGGCAATAAATTGAGCACGTATCTGAATTAGCCACCTCTTACAACGGAAACTTTTTAAACACGTTAAAGCCAACCAGCTGAGGCGATTATCCGTAAACGATGCTTAACAAACACCATTTTCCCAATAATGAAAAACAATAATGCTAATTGGTGCGTATGTCTCACCAGAACACTCGTGCTCACCGCAGCATGCTTTCAAGCTCCCAAGCAATTTTCAGATTCAGATATATTTGCTCTGAAGCAAGGAGAGTGACGTTATTTTAATAAATCTTCCCAACTAATAACATGTCGCGACACAGAGTAGCTTAGCGTGCAATTAGTGGTGAACATTTGATCAAACGAATTTTAGATAAGTGGCTTTTCGCTTTTCGCGGCCTAACAACCTTTTCTCTGTTTTTCAGGTGGTTGCAGCTTCCTGGCAACCAGAAGTAGAATCATCAAAACGGCCGGCAAACAAAGTAAACACTGTACCAGCACCACCTTCTTTGTGTGGTTGTTAATCGTAAGCCTGATGATGGTAATGGCGCAAATGTTACCTGAAGTCGGTGCCGTGCCGATGAGAGGATCAGCTGTCCAACGGCATCGAATAGCCACCCCTAAAGTTGTGGGGATGCCAACACGGAAACATATAGGCTGCAAAAAAAGACTGATTAAGAGAACTGATGCAAATTTCAAGCTTTGCACAGCGAACAGGTTAGCTACCATGTTCCCCGGACCAGAATTGCCCTGGCAAAATCCATGTTCAGCTAGTGCATTTAGTGAAAGTACGAATGTTGCGAAGGTTAGTACAAAATCATCACTAAACCAAATAACAAAGGCTAATCAAATATCATGTTACAGAAGGATGTTAACCTAATTCCGCTCAAATTACATTTAAAGTCCATGCTAAGGACGAAGTATGGAAGTTGCAATAATAGCGATAATAGCAGTACAAATTGGTGCCACGAATCATCTCGGTATTCGTTTTTCGAACATAGAAAATCAGACAAAGTGAGTATCTTTTTTTTGTTTATTCGCCCTTTAAACGGGGCTGAATGTATGAAAGGCAATATTTCCTAAGGTATTTTCATGTTTTCGTGATTTGAAAATTATGTAAGCCAGTATCGTACAGTAGCAAGCTTATATATTGATTTGTTGAAAACCTACCTAAAATATTTCCAACATGGACGATTGTAAAAACTTCATTAGATAAAATTAAGATCCTCAGAAAGAAGTAAAATCGTTGGTTCGAACGAAATTGTTTCCGATTTATTACAGAATTAATTCGTTTGAATTGAAAAACCAATTTCATTTCTTCACCTCAATTGTCAGAGAAATTTGGAGAAAATTCTATAGTATATTACCCATTGGAAAGGATCATCAAATACGATGTGGCTTTTTAAATTTGGTCGCAATTTATTTCAACGATATGTTGTTTAAAAGTAGTTCTTAGCTTATTGTTGCCATAGCTTTATATACAGATACAATACAATGGTCAAATTAAATGAAAGAATTGTTGCACAAAACAAAATTACACAAATCAACTTATCAACTAATTTATTTTCAAAATAGTAAAAGATTTAAACTATTCAGGGTTGAATTCTAAATTTAAAATAAAGTACCAACTAACGAAAGTGAAAATCTTTATTCTGATAAGAACATAGCTTAGAAACATCAGATAATCAGTAAACTTCAGGATTGTCTGAAACAAGAATAATCTACCGGAAGTAAGAACGATTTTTGATAATTTTTGAGCATGGAAAAACATTTTCCTGGCATTATTCTTTTCAAATCAAGTGATAATATAGACAATTCGCGAGATGTATTTATATTTTTTGTTAATGACGATACTTACTCTTTCCTTCTGTTTATTATAGCTGACTTTCTGCTAACTTATCAACATTGGATTTTTAGACGTTATTCCTTTCTTTTGACTATAACTCTTCAAGTTACGGCTGTACGAAGAACTGAAATGATTTTTAAAGCTAAAAGTAGGATCTGATAGAGGTTTTTAACTTTTATTTACTCCTTTTTTGGAGTAGCCGATTTCTATCGCATGCTTCTGTTACATTTTCAAACAATTGAATCAACTCTTTTCTTCGCCTCTAAACATAGGAAAAAAATAGAAAAATAAAAAAAATCCATGGAAGAAAGAGTGGTTCAGTCTTAGCGCCACTTGTTCATACTAGAACTGAAGATGGACGATTAACTTCCCTATTGGTGCATGAAATGCGAGATGCTCGTTTTCGCAAAACGTATCATATTTCAAGTCCACATTTTCACAAACCTGTAAGAGGTCTACGATCACTTACCTTTGCACTGAAACCAAAACCATTTATTTTAGAAAATGGAAGACTTCATCAAAGTATATGTACATGTTCATTTAGTTTTCAAGCAATTTTAGTTTAAAGATATTATTCTTCACGTTCTTTGCTGGAGCTTCCACGATAAAGTAAAGAAGATTAATCAAAAACTTTCAAGTTGAGGCCTTTTTCGGAGTCTAGAACAAAATACGAACATCACGAATTGCTTTTGCTTTCGCACTAAAAGCAATTCTCTGCACTTTATGGAAATTTTACTTCACTGTGAAACTGCTAGACAGCTTCAATGAAAATAAATCAGCATTCTGAATTTATCTTACTAGTTTTTGAATATTATAATATTTAGAAAATATTTGAAGAATCGGAAGTTTGCTTAACCCAATTTAAGAATAAATTTCGTTTGTTTCAAACCTACTCAAACAGGCAGTCTTACATTTACTGAAACAATTTATATGCCATGTTGATTAATGACACGATGAAACGCTTCAGGGAAGAAACAAACAAACAATTTTAGAAAACTATTATTGAAAGTGGATTTTTTCAAATTTGGCAATGCCTCCGGAAATTGTTTCTACCCTCACGCACAAATATAAGTAGTTCAGTTGCAATGTGAAATAGAAAGTGATTATTTCTTGTCCGTTCAGTGGACACAGCAGTTTCGTTTCTCGTAATAAGAAAAAAAATTAGTTATTCACGATAATCTTGAATAGAAGATAGATATATCAAGCCTAAGCCTAACTAATTGTTCAATCGTGCCTTTTTAGTCTTGATTTATTTTTGTAACTCAGCAACATTTGCTTACCAAGTATTTATTTTTTTCAGCTCTGCTTACGTTTAGAACACAAACGCCTTCAGGTCTATGTGGCTGGCCTGAGTTATTTAAGTCGACTGAATGACAATGAGAAGCGACACAACCTCAAACGCCTTGTGCTAGACGCTAAGACACTCCTTTGCGAAATCGAAACTGCTATTAATCAGACGGAATGCATTAAGGCGCCAAAACCAATCAATGCGCGGGAGATGTGCATGCGCCTCAACTTACATAGTTTGGCAAACGAGGATGACACCGAAGTAGATGTTATATTCGCTAAGGCTAATTTTGGAAAATACATACGAGGACTAAACAGAACTCTCTCTACACATCGACTAACACCTACCTGTGGCAGATCTAAGCCTTCGAATGGTGGAAAACATTCATTATATGACGCCAATGATCCTACCGCCTTGGCGGATGCAAACTCTAACGAGATAGTTGCACCTAACAGACCCAACATATCAAGACCCAACCGACGAAAAAACCACCGACAATTTACAGCTAAGCCAGAATTGACTAGTAGAAATCGTCCTAAGCATCGACAAAAAGGTTCCAAATTTCAGTGACTTCTCCTCGTCATCTAGATTTGATCTCATTCCACGGAAATTTCGTAAAAGTAGTCAAGAACCAAACTATTTTAGGGCCGATTTATAACTTATTTCGAAATGTACATTATTTATAACCATGGAAACGTTCCTTACCCTAACTAGGTTTTAATCCTCATGCGAGAAAAAGTCACGCGAAATTTGTTTTAAGTGAATTCTTTCATTCCGAACAGAGTATTAGTTAGTTATAGCATGCCTCCTTAATTTAATAAATAAATGAATCAAGTTTAACTAGTATCTAGGTCACTGTGATAAATATTCGACCTCGGAAACTATTTAAGTATTCTCAAAATCTTGAATTAGTACTTTTCATTCCATCAAAATCATTGTGTTTCCGTACTAATTCATATGTTTCTCATTTGTTACATTCATCGAATAGTTGACTGATTTTCATGTATAAATATTTCAGTATAAAACTTACAATAGTATTGAACAATGTATTCTACTTATGTATGTTGTTTTGATTTATCAAAGCTTCCATCTCTGATCGAACAAACTTTATATAAGCAATAAATTAATCGCCTTAGATTTTTAGTATTAAAACAATTGCCTTAGACTATAAAACGATCAAGCACTATTTATTAAAATCATTAAACCATTGTGTAAACTTAGTGATTATTTATTATTTATTGCATTTGTAAATACATGTAAGTAGAAGAGGAGAGCAGCGAAGAAATAATAAAGCAAATATAAAGAAGGATCATGTTTTTTCGAGATTATTTCCTCACAAAGATCTAGCAAATGAAAATTGTGGGATGAATAACATTTATTCAAGAGTAAATAGTTGAATTGTAGTCAATTTTGGATCTTATACCGAATGTATTTCTTGCGAACTGCAGTTATGTCTAATGCTTGCTTGCTATGTGATTCAATATTTTCGTAAAATCATTTTGAAATAGGATCCCAAAATTATCCTTTCACTAGGAGCGTGGAATCTTTTATGACTGGTAGGCATAAGAAATGAGATGTTCATAAAAAAGCCTTGGATTCAAATTTCAGCGATTTCTCAAATAATTTACGTCCGACTGATGAACCAAAACATCTGATTGTAAAGGAGACTTTTCTCATTTTCGTACCAAAACTTATACAGTAGAACCTTGATACTACGACCCTCGATAGCAAGACATCCTTGGTAACAAGTCCATTTTTTTAGTCCCCGTGAAATAATCATAGGATTTAATGTAGTATATACCTCTATAACACGACTATTATTTAAATGAAATCCTCAACAACAAGTATTTTCCCTAATTCAAATTTTGGCTATAACAACCTCTATAATACGTCACTCTAAGCAAACAAACCTTTACAAGACGACTCCAACCTCAGTATCACGTTGAGCTCCGTAACTGAACCTTTATAACACGACTCTTAACTTTTAAATCATAGTAATCATTTAAACATAGTTTCCGCGTTTGCAAAACGAAAAGAATGGAAGTTTTGGGCTCATGATTTAACGTCAAAACTCCTTATCCACTTCCTTTGCGAAAGCGATCATAAAACACCAGAGGCTAATCAGATTCGTGACTGCTATCAAAACTGTTTGCTATTTTTATTCAGAGTTTGTGTGATATTTGGCAGTGTGTTGTAGTGCTCGGGAAATCACCGAAAGTAGAACTTACGATGTCTGAGAAACGTAAAATTACACAAATGACAGTAGAGTTTAATTGGATAGTGAGTAAAAGTGTGGAAGAAAACCCAACAAGAAAGAAAACAGATATTGCTAAAGAATTAAATATTCCATCAACTACAGTGCACACCATTTTAAAAAAATAAAATGATAAGTATGCAGAGGGTGCAGGGGTCGCCAGAACATGTGCAAGGGCAATAAAAATGAATTTCCAGACGTGGAAGCATGTGTTTTGAGATGGTTCAAGCAATTCCGCGACAAAAATCTTCCTGTCAGTGGTCCTATACTACAGGAAAAAGCTCAGGAGTTCGCAAAAACTTTGGGACATGACCAATTCCGTGCTAGTAATGGTTGGCTACATAATTTGAAAAAAAAAGGAATGAAATTGTGTTCAAAAAAGTTTGTGGCGAAAGTGCCAGTGCTGACGATTCTGTTTGCACTGAGTGGAAAAGTCAGATCAAGGAGCAAGTCGTCGAATACAAACCAAAAGATGTATATAACGCAGATGAGACTGGACTGTTTTATAAATGTTTACCAGATAAAACTTTAACGTTTAGAGGTGATCCCTGCCACGGTGGTAAACATAGCAAACATAGCTTCGCACGAATAGTAAGGGGACAGAGAACTTGAAACCTCTTGTCATTGGCAAAGCTCAAAAGACTAGGTGTTTTAAAAACGTAACCAGTTTTCCAACAGATTAGAAGGCAACCAAAAAATCGTGGATGGATGGATATGTCTTTGGAAGTTGGTTAAAAAAGTGGGATGGTCAACTTAAGAAGGATAACAGGAAGAATCTGATTTTCATTGATAACTGCACGGCGACATACCAAAACCACTCGATCAAGGCATCATCAAAATTTTTAAAGTGAATTACAGGACCTGAACAATTTAGAAGAAAACACTCCATTGAAAATCAACATGCTCGATGCTATGTGGATGATTACTAAAGCCTGGAACAACGTGACAGAAAAACAATTGAAAATTGCTTTAAAAAAAGTGGTTTCGAAACATCTGACGAAGTTGAGCCAGACGCCAGCAGTAGCCAGCCCACCGCCGAAGAAATAGTAATTGCTCCGTCAGAATGGGAACAAGTTACTGACTCTCTCATAGTGCAGGGAGTAGAGTTTGTAAACTTTGATGATGACATTGTTGTATGTGGAGAGCTCTCGGATGCTGAAATAGTGGAATCCGTATCAGCAGACCCAGTTCAACCGGACGAGGAAGAAGACGAAGAAGACGACCACAACCATTACGATAACCTGAATCCAACAATAAAAGACGCCCGAAACGTTGTAAACGTGCTAAAGTATTTTTTTGAGAAAAAAAGTGTAATGAGTAGCAGTGTCGTAAAGTCCTATTAATGAAATTGATAGCGCTTTGTACAACTAATTTTTTTTCACAAATGTCATTTAGTGTTGCACTGCAGGAAAATTAAATAAGATGTGAATTCTACAGTTTACTTTAAAAAAATCATACTTGATTTCAACAAAGTATGTTACAGTATCATCAATGAGTTAACTTGTTCATTTGAAGCTATGTATGTAGTTGATTTATAGACTTGTTTTTTAATAATTTTAGGTTAATTTTCAGTGCAGTGTGAATTTTTTTATAGTCAAATAAAACTCTGTTATGAGAAGATGTGTTTTTTTTTAATCTTTTATAGCTTCACGTAGTTTAAAGAATAATTTAGTCATATTGGAGTAATTAAGTTTATTCTAAATTGCTAATTCAAAACCAGGGTTTCAAAAGTGACTGACCTTGATAACACAACTTATTGTCTACACAACTTTAATAACACGACCCTCGGCTAGGAGTGCACCTTGATAACAAGTCTATTTGAAAGATCCCTTTGAGAGTCTTGTTATCGAGGTGCTACTGTATCAACCATGCTGATCAACCAAAGAAAACTGCTTTCTGCTAAGCAGAAACAAATCTCTTGAAATTTTAAGCAATTCTATGCAGGAAACCAATCATTGCAGTGATATTGATCCTTATTTTAGAACAAAGTTACAAACGTAGATGCTTAAGAAATCATTTGGAGTCTTAGTGCGGGTTAGGTTGAAATAATTACAATCGTATGAATAAATAACTTAAATGGTGAGAAATATAATAAATTTATACACAAAATTATCCTATCGAGTTTGGAGAAACATCAGCGATTTCAATAATTTCCATGTCGTAATCTTTATTTTAACATTGCCTGGTGCTTATCACAATGAGCGAAATGTTTTCAATTTATTTTTGTTGCAATGCACAATGAACGTACATATCCATATAATGTTTTCAAACGGGCTTACCACCACTTCGCTTCAGGTTTTGAGCAGACAAGTTGTTTTTGTCAGCTCGGAGAAGTCAAAACTTTTATTTAAAGAAAGCTTGGTGCTATCTGGACTAATTCAAGTTACTATTGAAATTTTGCACTGGAAGTGACCTCTTTTAATGTCATCATTTCACGATTTATCAATTGGTTCGTGTCTTTATTGGTCACTCTGGCAAGTATCTTAAAATTTTAGCTTATTGGGATCTTTTGCAATCAAGAACTACAAATTCTTAGTATTTTCTGTTGAATATTATGTACTATTGAAAATCATACTACGAATGTTAAAGCACATATCCACATTATAAACAAATCCACAAATCAATAACGTAGTCAACGATGGCAATTTTTTTTTTCAGAAATAAAATTCCCTAAAAGCAACTACGACTTGGACAACTTGTTGAGCGCAAATAAATCAAAACTCGATATTTGTTGCAAATTTATGTGTTTATAAGAAAACTGGAATATAGTTTTGGAAACAACGAAAAAAATCTAAAAACAAACTCATGCGTCAATTCCAAAATCACTCGCAATAAAGTTTGATTAATCGAAAAAATAAATAGATCTTGAAAAACCTAACGTTCAAAAAGCAGATTTTGTTTCCGAAATTGTTGGAATTTTATTGAAAGTTATGAGAGCAGTCATAGACCCAAAAAAATATTTGGACACTTTTTGTTTTATAAGAACATGGTTGAGATTATAGATTTATCCAGCATCGTTTAGAAGCTATGAACATTCAGGTGAAAGCATCAAAAAGTAAGTTTTTCGTGATTTTTGAAAGAACCTAAACCGCCAAAGTAGTTAGTGGCTCGAATTTGTTTAAAAACAATTAGAGCTCTCCTTTTGTAGTAAAAAATTTTAGTTTTGCTTCAAAATGGATTATTCATGGAGGATTTTGTTCACATTCAAAAAAGAAAAAAAAACCTCTTCAAATTCACTCATTCAATTCTAAGAAATTGCTAATTGGTGCGTATGCCTCACTAGAACACTCGTGCTGATCGCAGCACGCTTTCAAGCTCCCAAGCAATTTTCAGATGCAGATACATTTGCTCGGAAGCAAGGAGAGTGACGTTATTTAAATAAATCTTCCCAACTAATAACATGTCGCGACACAGAGTAGCTTAGCGTGCAATTAGTGGTGAACATTTGATCAAACGAATTTTAGATAAGTGGCTTTTCGCTTTTCGCGGCCTAACAACCTTTTCTCTGTTTTTCAGGTGGTTGCAGCTTCCTGGCAACCAGAAGTAGAATCATCAAAACGGCCGGCAAACAAAGTAAACACTGTACCAGCACCACCTTCTTTGTGTGGTTGTTAATCGTAAGCCTGATGATGGTAATGGCGCAAATGTTACCTGAAGTCGGTGCCGTGCCGATGAGAGGATCAGCTGTCCAACGGCATCGAATAGCCACCCCTAAAGTTGTGGGGATGCCAACACGGAAACATATAGGCTGCAAAAAAAGACTGATTAAGAGAACTGATGCAAATTTCAAGCTTTGCACAGCGAACAGGTTAGCTACCATGTTCCCCGGACCAGAATTGCCCTGGCAAAATCCATGTTCAGCTAGTGCATTTAGTGAAAGTACGAATGTTGCGAAGGTTAGTACAAAATCATCACTAAACCAAATAACAAAGGCTAATCAAATATCATGTTACAGAAGGATGTTAACCTAATTCCGCTCAAATTACATTTAAAGTCCATGCTAAGGACGAAGTATGGAAGTTGCAATAATAGCGATAATAGCAGTACAAATTGGTGCCACGAATCATCTCGGTATTCGTTTTTCGAACATAGAAAATCAGACAAAGTGAGTATCTTTTTTTTGTTTATTCGCCCTTTAAACGGGGCTGAATGTATGAAAGGCAATATTTCCTAAGGTATTTTCATGTTTTCGTGATTTGAAAATTATGTAAGCCAGTATCGTACAGTAGCAAGCTTATATATTGATTTGTTGAAAACCTACCCAAAATATTTCCAACATGGTCGATTGTAAAAACTTCGTGAGATAAAATTAACATCATCAGAAAGAAGTAAAATCGTTGGTTCGAACGAAATTGTTTCTGATTTATTACTGATGTATTTTGAATTAATTCGATTATTTACAATACCTAACCCTCTTACATAGGTAATCGGTTATATTTTTAAGATGGCAATTTTGTAAGCTATGATTCACAGTATTAGGGCAACTGTTTATTGAAGTCATCGCTAAACTTTTTTAATGACACCTAATCTTGATGTTTCATTGATAAAAATTAGATCGATATTTTGTCTGAAAATTAGTTCAGTCGTTTGGGATTTCGGTATCTTTTTCTGCTTTACTTGATTTCAATAGTTTCACAAATATTTGAAAATAAATTCCATGGATATTTTAGTAATCGTTGACTATCATCTAAAGAAATATTTTTTAACATCGTATTTTTTTTCAAATTTTTCGACTAATCAAGATCTAATTCTGGTGAATGTTTGAAGTTGAAAAACGAATTTCATTTCTTCACTTCAATTGTCAGAGGAATTTGAAGAAAATTTTATAGTATATTACAGTCAGAAGGGATCATTAAATACGATGTGGCTATTTAAATTTGGTTTGCTTTTTTTCGAACAATATGTTTTTTTAAAGTAGTTCTTAGCTTATTGTTGCCAAAGCTTGAAATACCGGTACAATGAAAGAATTGTTAAACAGAAACAAATACACAAATCAATAAATTAAAATGTTAGTAAACTTCAAGTTATTTTCAAGATAATAAAAGATTTAAAATATTAAGGGTTGAATTCTAAATTTCAAATAAAATACCAATTAACAAAAGTGAAAATCTTTATTTTTACAAGGATATTGTTACTTGGAGACATCAGATAATAATCAATAAACTGCAGTGTTGTCTGAAAGTTGAATTATACTTTCTGTACTTTCAATTGTAGAATCTACCGGAAGTATAACTTTTGAGAACATACATTTTTCCTGGCAGTGATAATATATACAAGTGATAATATATACAATTGCATTGACGTAATTGATATTAATAGTTCAAAATTATTCTCAAATCGCTATCGTTTTCACATGTTCAAAATGTTATATTAGTTGTAAGTGTTTACGGAAATGGTTAGCACGAAACAAAAAAAGTTCGAAACTGTTTATTCAAATATTATTTCTTTATTTTTAATAACTTTATTTAACTTCCTTCCCGGCAAACAATTATCAATCACAAAAAGGTGGCTGTCTTGGCTTTGGTTTGGATGGCGTCCTCGATATGCACTTCTTGGAAAGTAGGGGAACGCGTGAGTGTCACTTTGGGAGCGTGCCTCCGCTAGATTGAACGTTTCAGATAAGTGAGAAAATTCGACTACTCCCACTATTTTTTTTCTTTAAACCTTCTTCATATTTTAGCTAGAAGATGAACAAATTCCTCCAAATTCTCGAAATAGTTTTAAATTATAGGGTAAAGAAACTATTTGATATAGCAAAGAACAAGACCTTATCGTCAGTTTAGGCGTTGTTTTAGCGATGACGCTTTCCCGAGGCGCACTTTGCTGTGGACTCCTTGCGGTATCTGGCGAGAAATAAGTAATTCGTTATTTTACCTGATTTTAAACCGTCCTATTTTGCTGCGATGCTGTTCGAACCATTAGATTTTTCGTCGTTGAATTTCGGCGATGGCAAGAAATCGTCAGATTTTTCGTCGTTGAATTTCAGCGATGGCAAGAAATTCGATCATCTGTGAAATATATATTATACATCTAAGAATGCATATTGTATATATTCGCTACAACGTGCATCGCGTCTCACCGTTTTAACAAATGCCATTTAATTGTGAAAAAATGTGGTATTGATCTATTTCAGCCATCGCTTATTAATATTATTAATTATTAAATGTATTACTCAATGCAATAATCACTTTTAATCCAATAGCTTTCGTTTTGCCAACCATCACTTTCGAATTTTCGCGAAAATTTCGTTTATACACGCGATGTGTTCTTCCTTTGTAAAACTTGATCACCTTATTGTGTTTAAAGTATTATATACTAGATGCTCTTAGTAGAAAGCCTTTAATGTGATTCTCATATTCCCAGTAAATGTCGATGAAATACAGCACGGGCTTCATAGCATGTTCAATTATTTTTAATGCCACAACATAAATTAACAATTGAATTAAAAGAGATGACGACAATTCAAAAATCAAAAAGGGTTAAAATTTTTCACTCCACAAAATGCACATTCATACAAGCAACGAAATGCACCAATTAACTGTAGCAGACGCTGTTTGCATACTATTTTCTTCAGAAAGAAATGGGAATAGGCAAACTATATGGGATTCGAATGCAAGACACTTTTTTTTAATTTATACAACAAGAAACATTTGAGCGCTTCGTTTGAAAATACTGCAGAAGGCGATTATTAGATCAACCGAAATAACTTGACACGTAAAGAACTTGCTTATGTAGTACAAATTTATTTTTAAATTAAAGTTTTCAATTTTACCGCTACAGGAAAGACAATTTTATTTTGCAAAATGACAGGGCGATATGATATGACAACAGCTTCTAGACAAATTATTTAGAAAATAATGTTGCAATAGTTACAGGTATAAATATTGCAACATGTACTTTGGAAACCCTGTGTAAAAACTGCGGAAACGATGATGAATACATCAGAGAAAAGGACGCTGCAAGAGAAATAGTTTTTTTGTTCCTAAAACTTAAATTTCTTCAAAATATTTCATAAAAATATTTTTTCACAACATTTTGCAATTAAATTTCCATGAACACATTCAGGTTTTTTGGAAGGAGTCTAGATTTGTGGATTTATTGAAAAACTACTCTCGTGGAAGATTCATTTATTTTAAAAATATTTACAAACATTTAAACAATTTGCAGATAGCCCTGACATAGTATAAACGAAACTTATAACATTCAGTGTAATAGGAATTCCTGAAAAACAATTTATTAACAACTTGCCGAGAACAATTAAACAACCGATTGTTGAAAATATCCCTGCAAAACATTTATACTCCGAATTCAAACACAAACCTGAAATTGAAATTGAAACTTACGATTTTCTAGAAAAAAAATCTTCTTATGTTAACTAATGTATCTCATATGAAACGAAGTCAGATATAAATTGTTTTAAACATATTTTTATAAATAAATTTCGACATAAGAATATACCGACTTTTTCTCCATAGTTTTGTACATTAAATTCTTCAAAGAGTTTTCAACTGAAACTAAAAATTATTGTAATTTTTTAGGCGTTTAAGGGGGGGGTAAGGTTTGGCAACTATTTTTTTCATTTTTTTTTTATTTTTTCTGAAAGTACAACATCTGAAGAATATTGTATTAAATTTGTAGGTCATTCGGAGTAAAACCAACGAACATACAGTAGGTTGAATAACTGTACCTCTTAGGTTTGCGCGCCTTTTAGCTACATGCGCTGAGCGGCGGCGAGCGGCAACTGTTTCGGTCTCTATTGTATTACTTTTATCGACAGGAGCAAAAAGATGCCTTAGATAACGTGGATGATAGTGATGTACTGTATGGGCCCGGCATCGATGATGTTATGTACGTATTTTATAAAAAAAATCCGGTTTTTTCAAGATATTTTCATTTTTTCAGTGTACAAAACTCTAAATCGATTTTCCCAAACACGTAATTTTTAAAGTCGGTGACCAGCCTACAGAAAAAACTACTAAACCGATCGTTTTGAAATTTTGTACACATACTCTACATATATATAGCTCTCTAGTGACGTTGATTTTTTTTTAAAAAAAATTAATTACTAAGAATTTTACAATAACAAATAGGTCGATTTTTTCGTCAAAAATCGTTATTTTGGCTTAAAAATGGTGCCAAAAATTGAAAAATTGAATAATTAAAAAAAACTCGACGTCACTGGAGAGATAAAGTAATAAACTGAAGAGAGCATTTTGATTTTTTGGTTTCAGATGATCCAGTGATGCTGTAGGCTGGTCACCGCACAAAAACTTTTTTTCTTGGCGCCTGCGGAGATCTACAATAAATCCGTTATTTCTTTCTATTTTTGGACATTTTTTTTTAAAATATTCTTCACATGTTGTACTTTTAGATAATAATATGTAAAATAAACCTACACTAATAATTTTTTCCAACAAAATTCATGAAAAAAAGGTATTTTTTAGACGAAACAAACCTTACGGGGGGGGGGGGGTGATCAAAACAATATAGTGAAGACTTGACTGTTGAGCAATTGTTTTCGAAATAGTCTTTCGTAAAAATCGAATAAAAACCATTCTTGCAACATGTTTTGATAATTTTTGCCTCGCAGTTTCAAAAATTCCAAAATTTGATTTTAAACCCATTTTCGCCTAATTGTTTTCTAGTATATATCAAGGCTATGATGAAAAATGATTTCCCCCGATATTCGCTACTCGAAATTTCACTTTAAATGTTGTTCAGTAGAATGATATTTCCCTTAAATGATGATTGCCGATGGTCTCATCAAATTTCTCTTTTAGTCTATTTAGTCTATTTATTTAAAGCCAAAGAAAGGCATAAATATAGTACAGTTTAATACGTACAGTCAAAATATAGTTAAGAGTTGAGTTAAGTTTCCGGGATTACTTTCAATATGGTGTGGGATGTTTAAATTACAAGTTCAATAAATGTCTATTTGCCATTAGATCCTCATTAAGAAATTTTCAGTCATAGAAAGTGAAATAAACGAAAGCACTACACTTTATCTGGTTTTTTGTTAAGGATAGCTCGTTGGTAGCTAACTATATTTTATTAATAAACTAATTTCAAAGATTTTCAGAAAATATCATTTCGTTCATTAAATGTGTTCCCTGAAAACATTCACAAAAATATTGCCTCTATACAGCGAAAGTGGTACCAATCCTTCTGTATGGCGCGATTATCTGGTGGCCAGCGATGACAAAAACATCAAACGCGAACCTAGTAAACAGGGTCAGGAGGATTGCATTTATTGCAATCACTGGGGCTCAATACACTACCCCGACAAAGGCATTGTTTATGTTATTAGATTGGCTCCCACTGAGCTCCTTACGAAACTGTAGGCCACGTGCTCTGCAATTCGATTGAAAAGTCTAAATCTCTGGCATGAGGGGAATATTGGCCACTCCACCATATTACGGAGGGATGGACCAACGCCAGAGAAAGTAGACATCAATCCTCCGATTCCATGCTTCCACCACAGGTTCAAGTCCGTCATCCCTAACAGAGATGACTGGATCATGGAAAGAAGTAGGATACAGGAATCGGTCGACATCTACACTGATGGATCGAAGATGGATGGAAAAGTTGGCTGTGGCGTTTTCTTCGAACAGCTAGGCTTGAAACTATCCTTCCGGCCTCCAGACCACTGCAGTATATTTCAGGCAGAGGTCATTGCAATATACAAGGCAGTAGACTGGCTGAGAGATCAGAAAATTTCCGTAAGAAACCTAAATATTTTCCCTGACATTCAAGCTGCTATCCAAGCATTATCCAACGTGTACACCTCATCCATGATTGTAATGGAGTATCGCACACAACTGAACGCGATGCCACTTCACTGAGTAGTGATTCCTTGCTAGGTTCCGGGTCATAATAATATACCTGGAAACTGCGAAGCTGATGCCCTAGCGAGAGCTGGCACTGAGCTCCAGGATTATACACTAATACCCCAAGTTGGCCATCCATTGGCCTCCGCCAAGCTAAGTTTCAAACAGTATTATATAGAAGCTGCAAACAGGGCCTGGCTGCTGGAAGAAACCTGCAGGAACACCAGGCAAACTTGGCACGCACTAAGCTCAAAGCGCACCAAGTAGCTCCTCAACACGAGCCGTGAAACATTAAGTTTCATCGTATCCGTACTGACGGGGCATTGTCTCATTGGCAGACATGCAGAAAGACTGGGTGCCCCTATCCACGATTTCTACCGCATCTGCAGATCGGAGGATGAAGAGGAATCGATTCAACATGCTCAGCACTATCCTGATAGGTGTATTGTATTTAAATTTAAATTCGAACTAAATTTCTTTTGCAACAAAATACGTCTTTGTGTAAGGAGGATGACTTTTAGGAAACTAAATTTATTTTCACTTTGATTAAAGTACTCCGCGCAACCCATATGCAGGAATATGTCTAACGATATCAGCAAAAAAAATCCTTTTATCTCATAGTTAACTAGATATATTTATCCAAATGAATTGGTAATAAATTCGAGGGTTTGCGATTGATTTAAAAAACAAAGTTCGCCATTTTTCATTTATCTTTTAATTAAAATTGTATTTGCATTTCTTACAAATTCAACTACTTGCAAAAAAATTACAAATTCGCAAGCACATCTGCAAGAAGTCAAGTCAGTCAATCACTTAGTGTGGTTGCACAAGTAATAACCTAAGTAAGAAATTGCACAAAACTGTTTGGCAGCCATCAAAACGCTTGTAATTGTTGCGAGCAATGTAAATATGAAGATGTAGTTGAAAATGATGTAAACCATCATCGAGAAGCATTGTTGTAAGCAAATAAAAGTAAGTATTTTAGCTGCAGCTGAAAGAGTGTTGCGGTAGACCGTGCAGACCGATTAGACTTACTGTTCGGTTCAATGGCGGAATTGTGAATGTAAACATTTAATGTTTTCACATTTTGAGGTTTTCATGCGTGCCCGGGTCTAAGTTCGCAAACAATATTGTAAAGTCGTAAGTGTACGAAAGTGGCCAAGTAAGTATGTTTACAGTTTGGCTTTAATGCGCCGAAAATTGTGCAAATTTCAAGCGGGATTTTGAGCAGATGAGCAAGCCATGTGTTTTATTAATGAGCTCCCCAAATGGTGTTTGATTTTGTTCGCTTCGATTTTCTAATATATTTTAGCAAATCAATCTCAATAATGATAAAAAATACTATAAGCACACTTTTCAGTAATTAAAATTTAAATGACTACATTTTTAAAAATCGATACCTGCATCTTCAAACTATGAACACGGAAGCGTCCTATTATCTTCATGTAGATAAATATATACAAACACAGGTAAATAACATATTGTGTAAAATAACTCAAATTGCAAAATACAGCCAACTCAGCCTATAGCTATACAGAATTGTCATAAAAGCAGTGAACGTGAGCGTAAACCAAAATGATACTTCCCTAATCTTTAGAAGAACCGATTTTACTATTCTTTCGAAGTAAAAAAAACCGCTAAAGGTTGTCCCTATTAAATAAAAAGTGAGTTTATTGCGTGCTGAGTCTTAGTGGTAAAAATCTCGCAGCTCATTGCATCCCCTGGCGTTAAAAAGGATCCTGCAAACTACAAACATAGTCAACGTTTTAAGGAGGTATGCTTGACAGACTAATCAGTGTACTAGCTGAAGGATGGTCACAATCAGAAAGTCTAGCCAAACAACAGTGCGATGAAGATCTTGGGCACATATTTGCCTGGAAGGAGTCTTATCATCGACCGAAATTGCAGATCATCTCACAACGTAGCCCAACGCTGAAGTGCTAGCTATTAGACGTAATAAGATTCGCCGTAACTAGGCAGGGAAATGCTGAAATGTAAATGGGAATAAGCCGATGAAAACACTTATCGGATGTAGATTGTGGTTTCAAGGAGGAGAATACGACAAGTCCTACAATAGATGCACGAAAGTACATCTGAAAATTACATGGAGACAATATGCGAGAAAGGTTTTATTACATGCATGCGCAGGAGAAAGTAGACGGTTGCTGACATAATTGTGCAGTTGTTGAAACCACCCAAAATGAAATTCACAGGGTAAAATGAAAGTCCACAACGTGGGAGCACCCTCGAAGGGATGGTTGGTTGTAGTGGCAGCCCCCTTTTTCAAAAAACGGCTGACTTAGGCCAAGATAGGCCCATTGTGATACCACATGGAGATAGGGTGCGGCACTAAACCCTGTGGGGTGACGAGAAATTCTTTAAAATCTCGTATGAAGCCGGCTATGCAGCTAATATTAAAACTGTCTACTTCCGTGAGACTGTCCAGGAAAGGCGAGCCTGAAGTTTACATGCGTTTCCTGGATAGTGCTAGGCATTCACACAGAAAGTGTTGGATCGTTTCCTTCTCCTCCTCCGATCTGCAGCTGCGGCAGAAATAGTGGAAAGGGTCACCCGATCTATCTGCATGTCTGCCAATGAGACAATGCCCCGTCAGTACGGATACGATGAAACTTAATGTTTCTCGGCTCGTGCTAAGGAGCTGCTTGGTGCGCTTTGAGCTTAGTGCGTGCCAAGTTTGCCTGGTTATCCTGCAGGTTTATTCCAGCAGCCAGGCCCTGTTTGCAGCTTCTATATACTACTGCTTGAAACTTAGCTTGACGGAGGCCAATGGATGGCCAACTTGGGGTATTAGTGTATAATCCTGGAGCTCAGTGCCAGCTCTAGTTAGGGCACAGTGTATACAAGAGACAGTGTATAATCGAGCTGTTAGAATCCAAAAAGAAATTGGGATTTAAGAGAGATTTAAGAGAGAATCCAGTGATTTCCATGCGAGACAGAAAATCAAAAACGTGTGCTAGACAGAGTAGAGCATATGAATATGTCCCGTAGAACCGCGGGACGCACTTGATAGTGTGGATTTATATGAAAGATTATCTACTGCGTCTCCATATACTGTGAACTAGGGAATCAGCTTCGCAGTTCACTATAACCCGGCACTCAGCAAAGAATCACTTCACAGGGAAGCGACATCGCGTTCAGTTGTGTGCGACATTCCTCCATTACAATTTTGGATGAGGTATGCACGTTAGATAATGAGTGGATAGCAGCTTGACTGTCAGAGAACATGTTGAGATTTCTTATGGAAATTTTCTGGTTTCTCAGCCAGTCTACTGCCTTATATATTGTGATGACCTCTGTCTGAAAAACTCTGCAGTGATCTGGTAACCGTAAGGATAGTTTCAAGCCTAGCTGTTCGGAGAAAACGCCACAGCCAACTTTTCCATCCATCTTCGATCCATCAGTGTAGATGTCGACCGATTCCTGTATCCTACTTCTTTCCATGATCCAGTCATCTCTGTTAGGGATGACGGACTTGAACCTGTGGTGGAAGCATGGAATCGGAGGAGTGAAGTCTACTTTCTCTGGCGTTGGCTCATCCCTCCGTAATATGGTGGAAATAGCGACAAGTATTAAAAAGGATAATGAATTAATGAAAACTCGACACTTTTGTTCTATTATTTATGAATTGATAAAATTGTACCTCATAACATTATGCAATTTTCATAGCGATATGTCTTTATTGTTTGAATATAATTTTCATGATTTTCTGTTTCCAAGCTGCCTTTTTGTTTTATTTCCCGCCACTACAATTTTAAGTTGCTACTTATATAGCTTTATCCAAATAAAAATCACTGCGTGCTAATTTCATGAGTCCATTCGCATCATCTTTTAATATGCGAAAAATATACATTAAACTCTTAATGGCAACTTATACCACGAAAATATGTGAGTGTAATCATCATCATAGACAATCTTATTAACATTTAGGTGAATGACAAAAATGTCTTTCACGATTTATTACTTGTTTATTACTTGGCCATAAAAAATAAAAAAATCGAGTACATATTACATGCTTTTGTGAAAATGTGTGAATTGAAGCTCATATACGCTCACTACCACTAATAGTCTTTTAACTATTGATAATATCATCTTAACCAGTCTTAGAGAACTGTCGATTAAAGGATATCGAAAACCATTATTTTTCTGAAAATAAGTCGTAAAAATTTCTTTATAAGAAATTTTCTAATCTACAAAACTTATTACCATCATTTTTTGATAAAGTTACCATTAGCGGGATATTCACGAATAAGTGTTACTTTTTTTGATTCCTGCTTAAAAAATTTGCAGCGCACGGATCAATGGGGACTTTTCACATTTTCGTTAGAACCACATCATGAAGCAGAGATCAAAATCCAACTTTCCGGGATAGTTAATGAACCATTCTTTATTATCTTACTCAGAGGTTACTTGAATGGTTTATGTGGCAAAAGTTGAGTACTAGAGCTACTGATATGTGAGTGCAGAAATCAGTGCACATTCATTTCTGAAAGACTCCAAACGCAATATTTTAACCAAAAATGTTCAATGAACTATGGATGTAGCATTTGACAACGGCATAAAGAACAAATTGTTGGCTGATAATTCATATAATGCTACTTCAAACATTGTGTTTTAAAATTAATATTTCAAAAATTTATACCAACTGTACTTTCAAATGTCCTAACGTAAAAGCTGCTACACCCATTCTTCGAGTTGCTGACTGCAGTTAGAATCAATATGCCTTCGAAAAAAGTATCCTGTGTGTTCTTCGTTCATCAATATATTACAACATTGATTATCAACATACTTTGCATACAAATCTAATATACTGCGTCATCAACTTGGTAGTGTTTTTTTGTAACAATCATAATCTGATTTCTCAATAGACGGTAGGAATATCTTTTTTTCTTGGAGGGCATTTGAAAATACATAGATAAACACTTCATTGTAAATCATATCAATTTTTACCTTCCGGCCTTATTTTTGTAGTATTCAATCGTGTACATTGAAAATCAAAGCGTTTTAATGCAAACAACTTAAATCCCATGAAATACCATATTCGATAACTGAATCAACATATTCAAGATTTACGACCCTCTTCATGCGAATTTTTACAGTCACGTTTTCAACGTGTACATTTTCACACCTTCATTTTGGCCAATAATTACTGCTATTGATGGTATTGATTCGATTATAGCTCGATTACCAATCAAGACCCATTTCATTCATGATGAGTTCAGAGATGCTCGTGACCTTCCAGAGGGGTTTTTTCGCTATCGTAAATTCGCACATATGAAAAATAGGTTTAGCATTCAGTTCACCGAAAATCGTGTCTCGATGATTGGCTCGAGCGTGTTAACAGATAGTAAGTCTCATTTGAAATCAGGATGACCATAATGATGTGTGTTAATATATAATATCCTATGTACAAATGTTGCATTGCTGGCTATGATCGAGAAATTCATTGCATCAATGAAAATTGTGCTTGAAGGCGAAATGAATCATGAGGCTTTTTATCGAAAAAAAAGTTCGATGAGGTTTTTATATGATCCTCCTTAAATTGAATAGTGTTTCATTGGCATTACAACATGCACTAATGAGATAAGTTTATCCAATCTTATTTACATAAAGCTTTGCACATAATTTAGAATTCATGATTATCGAATTTATCTAAGATTATTTTAGAGAATTTCGATAAAACTTTCAAAAACTCCAAGCTACCATATATTGGTGAGTTGTTGTTTGCTTAAAGATTATACATAAGAGAAACTTCACGATAATTACGAAGAGGGGCATAAGCGAATACTAATCACTTGAAATAGTGAATATTTTCTTTAAAAATAAAACATACACACAACACTTTCATATTATACTTTATTTGAAAGAATCTCTGGCATGCTACAAAATTAAAAATATTAACGTGGTTTGAAAATCATAAACTCCCAAATTTGCCCGAACTTGTGACATTGTCTTCTACTAAAAAAGTATTTTGTGATCAGAAGTAATTCTAAACAAAAACAAAGTGATCTCATTTCGGTGAGACGAATGAATCAAAATAAATAATGAATCAAATGTTCTATATATTCCAACCTGGCAGCATTGCTCAATACAGGATAAGCAGTGCTGCCAGATTGAGCTATTTTCCGCCAATCGAGCTAATTTTTTGGAGTTTAGCGGACCGTTTTCTGGATTGTTGGCTTTTTGGGCTACCTAAAAATATATTTGGACTTTATTTTATTCGCCCCCTTGCAAAATATTTTACAAATTTTATTGCGTTCGGTGAGCTTTGCTGTGTTTGTCTAGACTAGAAGCCTTTTTGATCATTCATTGCACGTATAAATATCCGAATTCGAATTTAATTACCACTTGTGTTTGTTCATTTTTTTGTCCAAGCTACTTTGATGTGTGTTCGAAAGTGACCTAAATCATAAATGGTTCCAAAATAGCAATCATAGCAAAGTAAATAACGTTTAATCGATGAAGAAGTAGATTAAGAAATTTAGTTCCTCAATTATAAAATCGAATAAAACATATAATGAAGATGAAAACGTAAAATTGTTATTAATTCTTTCATTGGCCCACAGAAGAGAAGAATAAGTTGAAAAACAAAATTTCAAAAATGTGGTCTAAGTGCGATCCTTGAGGCCCACACGACTAACTTCTCAGTGTAGTGAATAAAAAATCTATAATTTTTTTTATTAATTACTATTATTAATAATTACTGTTATCAAATATTATTATTCTAAATTATTGTAATTACTTTAATTATTTTAATTTTTTTTCTAGCGGTAGAGGAAGACGCCTCCATCATCTGGTCGTCCTCTTCCAAAGACTCGACATCCTCGTCCTCGTCATCCTCGTCCTAGTCATCCTCCTTGTCCTCCTCCTTTTCTCTATTTCAGCCCCGGAATCCACGGCCAATATTGACGGTATTTAATTTATTATTTACAATAATCATTCGTTATTACGAATACTGAATTATTATAATTGACTTTATATTTACAATATCAAATTATAACTAATAATATTTGATTGTTATTAACAATATTGAATTATTTATAATTACAATTTTCAAATTACAATTTTTACAAATATGATCACAATTTTGCTAAGACACATAATAATAATAATAATAATATTACAATGAAGGTATTTGGGATCTACACGAATTAATAGCGCGTTTCAACAGTTTCAAATTGGCTATAGCCAATTGGATTTTCTGCTGATGGAATTAAAAAAATCTGGTATAATCAATCGAGATTTAGTAACAGAATTTTTTTCTATTCAATTAAGTCCAATACAGCATCAAAGTTGAAGACGATCACACACTGTTTAGGGTATTTTTGTTTTTTCAAGATAGCCGAAACACAAGCAAAACGGCTGTAAGCAATTAACAAGGAATTATATTATATGAATACTAATCCTGGAAGTATTTATTATTTGAAGTCGTTTCCTCAAGTCGATAGTTTCATGTAACCAATCTGCAAAGCTGAATTGCAGATCCTGATCATTTAAGCATTCTAACTTGCGAAGTTGGTTTTAAGTATCGCATTTAGAGTCTAAAATGTGGAGGTGAGCATCAGATATTTTTCCTCTATTTCTTCAAATTATCTTTACAAATGCCTAATTACTGATTACATTATTAAAATCTTTCGGCAGAGTTTCGATTGTTTCTGACCACGGTGGTGTATTGGCGAAGTGAGTGTGGTAACGCTTACCACACTTGCGATGCTACCGACGATCTGCATTAAGAAACGATCCACAAGTGCAGAAGACTTTCAAGAGCCTCAAAAGCTGTCGAAGAATATCCCAATGGCTTTGAGGGCCATCTGTTTCACAAGTTCGATGAAATTTCCATAAACTTTAACTACTTTCAGGTTGCCTAGCAGATACTTGGATGGCACCAATTGCAGTTAGTAGTTTTCAATTGTTTTCTTTTCTTCATCGTGTGAATGGCACTATGGTGCCGGGCGAAGGTGATTGGTCAAAAAAGAAATTGGCAATTTTTGAGATTATGTATCGTAAAGTTTTAACACGCGTATTACGTTCGCGAATTATTATTATTAGTAATTCTTCACGGCACTATGGATGATTGAAAAGTATGAAGAGATCACGGCATATTGTGTGAAGACACACCATCACACACGAGAGCATGCATAGTTGGGTGTTCAAATAGTATTCACGTTGAAAGTTTTTGAAATGTGAATGGTTAAAAACGAAAACAAGGTAAGCTGTAGTTAAGTCTCGGTAACTATATAGCATGCATATTTCGGCGTTTAATAAGGGTGCTTCAAGTTTGAAGATGATAGGAGCTTGAGCAATCTTAATTATAACCAAGGAGAAGGGGAGGTCAACTTCGTAAAGCACTTCCGCATTCGGTATCTTCATCAATATACCATATTAAGAAATAGAATGTATTTCAATACTCAATACTGCCAATATTTCAATACTATACTGTCACTTTAAAAATTAAACTTAGAGAAGTTTGTTGGTTTGTGTTCTTCGAAATGATCAGAGCTTCTAGCCATGATATACAGCATATATTTTTATTTCGAACATATTTCCACCTTTGCCAACGACTTTCCAGTAAAAAATGCCATTAACGCAGAAGTTCCGGTCCATCGCCGGGAATAACTGTTCGAAGGGAGAAATGACTTTTTCACAAATTTCAAATTTCTTCACCATTCCAATTGTTACCAGATAATGGCAGATTGTTACCATCGATACCTGTTCGGTTCCTCACTTTAGTGTTCAGATGAAAACTCACAACTGCTGCTCGTTCACCATCATTGATTTAGGCAAATTTTTTCAAGAAAAAATTCTGTTATACATTCCACTCACCAGTTCCGTTCTGTATACTCAAGCGAATGCTTCATCAACTTCTTTTGTTGTTGATAAATTCCCACCTCTAAAAACTCTGCCATTGATTCCAACTGGAAGACTTACCTGAAACACGGAAATCCATAAAAAATTATATTTTTTTATCTTCCTGGCTATCGTGTGAACTAATAGAAAAAAATTTTTTTGTTCAAAAAAACAAAATGGGGTCGGTTCAAAAAAATTTGTCCAAAAATCGTCATTTTTTTTGTTAATTTGTGGTTTTAAAAAATAAAAAAAATAACAACTATTAAGATGTTTGATATTCAAACGATACCTATGCATATTAAGAATAAGCTGTAAAAATTTCAAAAGGATCTGTTAAGTAGATTTTGAGAAATCACTGGCACCGTATCAAAAAAAGTAGTTTCGAAAAAAACGCTTTTAAAGCTCGCCAGGTGTATCCGACGCGCTCGGAAGTGCTCTCGAAAATATCGAAATAAACATCTATGTAATGCTCAGATCATTATGAAATTTTAACTGAGCATTACTGAAGTACATATGTACTTTTATTTCGAAACCCGTAAAAAAATCGATTTTTTTTTGTAAAGTAGGTATACCTCTTTAGAGCTGATTTGTTTTTGGGACACTTCGGCCGTGGGGTTCTTTGTTTTGACCCTTTGAAGGCCATTTCTGTCATGCACTATATCTCGTGAACCACACGTAGAATTTGCACCGTTAAGGTGTTATTTGACGCGTATTAACATTTGCGTGATTTTTTAAGAATTTAAAAAAATGTTAGAGCGTGTGTGGTTTTGTTTCATAAACAATAAAATTTTAACCTGATTTGCGAACCACAGTAATCAATGTTTATAAAATTTATATACTTCAAACAGGTTTTGTAAAAATACCAGCAAAACTTTTTTCATGATTACAAAAAAATACATTAAAAATAAAAAAATCATTAAAAGCCATCATGACCTTCATAGTCATTTAAGTCATTAACTATAATTCACGAACCAAATATAATATTTGCATCATTAAGGTGTTAATCGACGTATACTAACATTTTTGTGATGTTTTAAACTTTATAAAAAAAAATCGTTTCAACCGTTTTCTAATTTAATAAAAGAAAGTGCCAAAAATTAGGGCTTTTCCATTAAAAATAAATTTTAAGCCTGATTTGTACAACACAGTAACAAATGTTTATAAAATTTATAAATTCTTAGCTGTTTTTGTAGAGAAACCAGCTAAACCTTTTCCATGATTATAAAAAAAACTAAATTGAAAATAAAAAATCATTCAAAGTCACCATGTAAATAGAATTCATAAGAATGCTATTACTTTATATCTCTTATTCTAAAAACATTGCTGTAAAGTCAATCAAAGTTTATCAATATTTGCATAATTTGAGCAGATTTTGAAAAGTTCTCACAGTGTGCATTTTCAATGTTTTTCAAGACCAACTGAAAATAAGGAATAAATCTTAGTCTCATTGATGTAAAATCGTGAAAAAATACAAATTCAATGATTATGCCGAAGCGATGACAATTTTGAACGAAACTATTCAAAATGGCCACCATACGACAAAACCTATTCAGTGGGCGTAATAAAAAAAATGCATTCATTTTTGCTAGCGCTCTTTTGTCTTTCATGCATCGATATGAAAATAACAAAAAATGTAGAAGAGGCTTTGTAACCTGCCCCCCTCCTTCTGATTGATCCGCTTGAATATTCAATCAACACCCCATCCACCAAAATCCTTACGTAATCAATGGAGCGTCCATTAGATGATAGTAGATGATGCGATTCATATTAAGTCATTTCAATTATTGTTATGAATACCTCTCATTATTATTATTTAAAGGAGTATTATTTTCATAATTATTATTATGTTTCGTATTTTAAAGATTTATGTAAATATTACTGGGAAGTTGACCGTGTGGACCTCAAGGGTCGCACCTCGCGGATTGTTTATTTATGCACAACCAACCAATAGATCAAAAGTTGACACAATAATCTGTTGAAATTCCGAAAGTAATTAATTTATCAAAACGATTGGCAAATGAACATAATAGATCATGTTGACGAGTCCATTGTCAATTTAATCACCCTATTTGCGACTAGGACTCGAAACGAGTAAAGTATAAAAATTCTATTACAGATTTATATTTCTTGAATGATTTGTAGACAATTCTAAATACTTGGTATGATAAAAAAAATTCGCTGACAATAAGAGGCAGCCCGCGTCGTTCTTAGGCTCATATCGACAGGTGACTTCCTCATACCAAAGTCAGACAAGGCAGCCGGGATTGATGGCTGAAATGACTATCTACCAGCATTGATACAGAATATCAATACCTAGTAATTGTATACAGTTTCAACATGTCATTATTTGAGATTTAACATTAAAAATTCGCAATAACTATTGTTGGCTCTCGAACGATCTCGTACGGATCCCAGTAAGTTGCCAACACATCAAGCAGCTTAGAAGTGTAAAGCGTCAAGCAGCGAACGCTCTGGTGTAGAAATAATTTAAAGATTTTACAATGAACGTACGTTTTGATAAATGATTGTCGGAGTTGTCTGCACGGCACGCTATGGATTGCGGAAGCTCGCATTTGCATATTCCGTGAAATCGAAATGTGTATCAGCGCTAAGGCATGCTTTGTTAATTATAATTAATGCACCACCTACAAAGCATTCACAATAGGAGCAGAACACTTCCTACTTCTTCTAATGTATGGCTAATCAAGACAAAAAACTTGTTTCTTAGACATAAACGGAATGGGATCTCCATGAGAAACTGAGTGATTCACCAAATAGAGATCAATCGATATGGGCGTATTGACTGAAACTCCGACTAAAATTTGTTTTTCGAGTATGGCATTCAAAGACAATTCAAAAAAGTTGATTTGATTTACATCAAGTTTTGAAATCGTTGTTGCTGACAACACTTGTATACCTTAGATTTTATAAGCAATGAATAAAGTATACAACCACAAACTCTTTGCATTCAGATTTCGAGAAATAAAACCCTTTCATTGCCTTAAGATCGAACGAAAATTAGCAAAAATGTTCATACAAACTTATTATATAAGAAAAAATCAATTGAACAAAATACATCTCTTGGATTACTTTCCTTCAATTTTCATTGTATTGATTTTACAACAATCTATGCTTTCATGTGTATAATATTTTTGTAGAATTTCCTTGGTTAATTATTTGATGCATTTCACTAAAATTTTGGAATTAAATTCACAGAAGAGGAAATTGCATATGACATCAATACTAACTCACTTCATGTAGACATTTACATACAAGAAAGGGGAGAAAGTCGCAAGAAAAAACCGTTTTTAGGCCAAATAATCGGCTTTTGATGGCGAACCCCCGTTGCGAAACTCCCGGAGCTTTTTGGAAGGCAACCGGATTTTCGGCGCAATTTGTAGTTTGTCTTACTGTGAGCTTAAATTCAAGTTTCTGGGGTCGCAGCCCCAATCCGTTGGCCCCATCTTGGAAGTAAAAAAAAGGAACACCCCCAATTTCCGAAACCATGGCTCCTACAAGAAAGTTTAATATGGCAATCTTGTGGAGAATTTAATTTGCAGTCAAGTCACAGGAAAAAACCATTTACCACCTGTTTATCTGGTCCTAAAATGTTTTTTCCCTGTGACTTGTCCCCCTTCGAGACAACTCCCGCCATGGTACAGTGATCGAAACAAGAAATACAGCAAACGTTTGGTGATAAAACTGTCTAAAAGTTATTTTCGAACGAATTTCGCGTTAATAGGGAAAACAAAGAAGTTTGTGGCGCGCGAAAAATGATCCCCACTTTTCAACGTCGTTTTTGGCGTGTCACTCTTTTAATATTGGCATCACGTGAAAATGATATATCCACAACTTATTGCAAATTAAACTTTACAAGTTTGTCATATTAAACGTTTTGGGGCCGTCCAACTTTTTTTTGTTCTCAAGATGGCGCCAAGGGGATTGGAGCTGCAACCCCAGAAACTTCAATTCAAGCTCAAATAGAGGCATACTACTCAGTTCACAAAAAAAATTCTACCCACTAAAATGCTCCGTGAGTTTTGCAATTGGGAGTTTGCCACTAGAAGCCGATTATTTGTTCTAAAAATACGTTTTTCACGTGAGTTTTCCCCCTTTGGGTTGCAATAGCTTCCCGCCAGTTTCAGCGATCAAAATATTCAATATCGCAAACGACTTGCGACAAAACTGCCTTAAAGTTATTTACAATGTGTCTTGAGGTTAAAGTGAAAACAATAAAGCTGTGGCGCTCGAAAGATGTTCCCCCCTTTTTGAGTGTGGTTTTTGACTTGTATTTTTTTATTACTGACACCCGTAAAAGTAATGTATTGACGACTTGCTAACAATTATATCCTACCCAAGTTTGGCATACCCAATTTTCTTGTGGGAGCCACGGTTTCGGAGATATGAGGGTGTCCCACTTTTTTTTATTTTTAAGATGAAGCCATGAGCTGCGACCCCAGGAAATTAAACTTAAGCTAACTATACCTACCATTGCACACGCATTACAATAAAAATTTCTCTGTCTTTTAAAAATGCACGTTGAAACTCCCATTTGGCTGGACTAAAAGGACTTTAAATATCTTATGCAGCCACAGAAAAATACCTGAGTAAATCAATTACATTTGCAAAAAACGAAGTCAAGTCATAAAGCCTACAAAAAAGTGGACGACAAACGTAATTGAGGAAAATCCCGAGTCATGACGAAGAGAGGAGGTAAAAAGATGATTTCATTTTTTTTAAAAAATCTAATGTTCACATAGAAGCAGGCAAAGGAAAAGCTATCCTTAAATGGACTTCGTATCAATCAACAATCATGACTTCAAAGTAAAGATTGTTAGAAAATGGCAATTTCTCATGTTTAAATACGCAACCAAAAATTTAAACCGTGATTGTAGAACAGTCATTTGATTGAAAAAAAGAGGTAACTTGTAAAGTTGTCCAGGAGTTTTGAAAAATTGTAATTTTATAGATTTCGATGTTCTCTTTTCGAATTTCAACTTTGCCACCTCGTATCTTTGGAAATATTGGAAAAATGGCGCCTAATAGCAGTTTTTGTCAATATCTCTTTTCCGACTCATTTTGCGATAAAGGAAGTTTTATACAAAATTAAACTAGAGGAAATTTCCTACAATTTATGAATTAACAATATTTTTCTTGAATCAATAGTTTTGCCGTACCAATCCAATAATCCAATATTGCCAATAAAACATACAAATTTTTTACAGCGGACAGTAAAAATCTCAGCAAAGTTGCATGCATTCCCAAAACAAGGCTTTGGAAAGTTGTGTGTCTTTACTGGAAATGTGAATGCAGTGAAAATGGTGAAGATTTATAGAAACTACTTTATACCATATTAGTAATTGATTTCATCTTCACAAAATACTACTCTGAGGAAGACCGAACGATTACGGTCGAAAATCGATTACGAATCCAAACAAGCCGCGAGGTGCAACCCTTGAAGTCTACACGGTCAACTTCCCAGTAATATCTACATAAATATTAAAAATATTAAACACAAAAATGAAAATAATACTACTTTAAATAATTATAATGAGAGGTACTCATAACCGTAATTGAAATGAGTTAATATCAATCATATCATCTACTGTAACGTTCATTGATTACGTAAGGCTTTTGGTGGATTGGGGGGTGGATTGGTTTGATTGACTATTCACGCGGATAAATCGGAGGGGGGCGGGCTATAAAGCCTTTTTTACGTTATTTGTTATTTTCAGATCGATGCTTGAAGGTCAAAGAGCGCTAGCAAAAATGAATGCAGTTTTTGTTATCACGTCCACTGAATTTTGGCGCATTATAGCCATTTTAAATAGTTTAGTTCAAAATTGCCATTACTTCAGCAGAAGCACTGAATTTGTATTTTTCACGATTTTACATCAATGAGATTAATAATTATTTCTTATTTTCAGTTGGTCTTGAAACACATTGAATATTCAGTCAATAATATATTTAATTGCATGTAAAAAGTAAAATGTTTTACATATAATGATGGAGAAAGTAATTGAAATCTTACAAACAGAAAGACCAAAACTACTTAAAACTGAAATTTTTACTTTGAAGAAAGATCTTTCAAGCATATGATCTTGCAAAGTATGGACTACAAAACATTTTACCATTCAAAGCGTTGATTACCACAAATGCAAATTTGATTGAAATTTAGTTGGTTTTCAAAATTTAAGCAGTTTTTTTATTAAAATTAAAACACTGTGAAAACTATTCAAAATCGGCTCAAACTATGCAAATATTATAAAACTTTGATTGACTTTACAATAAAGTCTTTAAAATAAAAGATATAAGGTAATATGATTCGTATGAGCCGTTTTTTAGGTTTTTTTTGGATCATGCAAAAAAATTTGGCCAGTTTCTCATCGAAAACTATTGGGAATGTATAAATTATATAAACATTTATTACTGAGCTGTGCAAATTAGGTTAGAAATTTATTTTTTTTGAAAAAAAACTCTTCTTTTTCTTTTATTAAATTAAAAAAACGAGTGAAAGGATTTTTTTATAAAGTTAAAAACATCACAAAAAAGTTAATACACGTCGAATGACACCTCAATGATGGAAATATCATATATGGTTCGTGGGATATAGTGAATGATAAAAATGGCCTTGAAAATCATGATGACTTTTAAGGATTTTTTATTGTTAATTTCATTTTTTACGTAATCAGGAAAAAAGTTTTGCTGGTTTTCTTACAAAAACTATTTGTAGTATATAAATTTTATATACATTAGTTACTGCGTGCAGCAAATCAGGTTAAAAACTTATTGCTTATGGAAAAAAACCTAATTTTTAGCACTTTTTTTTAATAAATTAAAAACGGTTCCAACGATTTTAAAATTTGATAGAATCACACAAATATTAATACGCGTCGATTGATGTCTTAATTATGCAAATCGTATGTTTGGTTCCAGAGATATAACGCATGACAGAAATGACCTTCAAAGGGTCAAAACAACAACCCCCCCCCCCACCGACCTAAGTGTCCCAAAAACTAATCAGCTCTTAAAATTGCAAAGACGCTTCGATTGACACCACAACAAAGTCGATTCGACGTTATTCACGTGAGTTATGCTCGTCGAAAAACTGTCCACGAACGCATGTACGTACGTACGTACACACACACACATACATACTTCTCTCTAAAAACACTTTATATATACTCTATAGACCTTAAACCGTAAAGAAATGTTGAAAATTTCAATTTCGATTTTCGAAGCGATTACAAGAACTACTGGGAAGTTAATAAAGATATTCAAAATTAAAAGGAAGTTTTTTATTTAAAAAAACAAACACATACTTTATACCATCTGTTAAAAAGTTCTATGACCAAGACAATAAATCATGGATCTTACAAGAATGATGCTTAGTCTATCGTAAATATGTAGAGTATAATGAAACAAAAAAAAACAAAATCAGATTCAAACAAATAGACAGTTCAGATAATATATTTTAAAAAACTGGAAGAATTTTCCCTTGGAGCATGCAGAAAAATTAACTGAAAGTATGGATCATTGTTGCTTAGCTATAATAAATAACGGTGATGATTGAACACCATATTAATTGCATAGCGTAGTGGTCGTGCAAATATATATAATGAAACAAATACAAAATATCGTTCTTTATTATTTTTTTCATGGTTATGAGCAACTCGCTCTTGTGTGACAGACTGTACCATTTTCATGTAGTGCTACGCCAAAATATCTGTTCGGGATTTAGAGGTGGGCTATGTGCTGAACTGAGTTTGTCAAAAGTTTCAAACTATATTAGTTTTGTATGTATGTTTCATGGTTTCTAGAAAAAGGAAAGTATAGGTTCATATCCCATTTGACAAAGAAGTATTGCAGTTCACTTATTGTTCTTGGCATCAAATACATCTTTCAGTGTAAACTTAAACATCCTGATACTGTGAATGTGTTATATGCAATTCAGGTCGCTGATGTTCTTCAATTTTAAAAATCATCAGTTGAGTTCAAGGAATATTGAAATTCCTTCAAAATTGATTTCATCTTTGAACTCAAATTTTTCTAATGATTTTTTATGGGCACACAAAACGAAGAAAATTCTTTTTAAGACAATACACCGGACTTTCGGTTGAATGCAGAAACCATCAAATTATTCCAAATTCAATGCAAAGAATCTTATTTATTGCCATATTCAATACTTTGAAAAAGGCAACCAGTCAAAATTTAATTGGATAAAGGTTAAGATTATGGCCCCCACCCCCGAAGAAGGTGGAGGTAGCAAGTCTCGAAAGAGGAGGGCTCCCCTACTACTATGATAAAAAAGTTCACGGCGGCCACGGCCCCATGCGAAGTATTGGTTATATTGCCTATCTCCAGATGTGATCTGGGAAATGATTTTAAGACTTGTTTATAAGTCGAAATAAATAAAAAAAAATTCTGTTGCTTTTTTATCATTTTGAAAATAAATTAATTTTTTTAAAAATTTCAACTTTTAAACAAGTCTTAAAATCACTACCCAGATCATTTCTGGAAAAAGGCAATATAACCATTTTTTCAGTGGGTGAGCTCCCATAACTTCATATGGGGCCGTGACCGCCGCGAACTTATTATGCCATAGTAGTAGGGGAGCCCCCTCTTTCGATCTCCCTACTCCTACCTCCTTTGAGGGTGGGGGTCATAATCCTTTACCTTTAATTCAATCTGTGAATGTGTGAATGTGTTGGAAATAGGCTGCCACAATATGAATCTCATTACATTTTATGAGTAACAACGAATCTCAACTTTTCTTTGCAATGAATTGAGGGGTCCGTCTCCAAGGTCAATCTACATAATTCAATTAGTATCTCACAGCATGATCAACTCTGCACAAAAGAATTTATGTTAAGCCATTAGGAAAAATGTGTCACTGCGCTCATATGTTCATGTTGGAAACACATTTACTTAAATACTTAATAGCTTAGTTGCGCAAACATTCATTTCGTCATATTGCTAGACAATGAAACAATTCAACAATAAACGACAAAAATATATTAACATCATTTTATATGATGTTCTTGCAAAATATATATGTATTTTACCTTCAGTGCAATAATGGTTACAAAAGAAACCAACGCTTGCAAAGAATGACATCAAATTTCGTTTTATATTTTTCAACGACTATTCAAAGCCCATTATTGTTCATGCTCGGATGCGATCGTTTTTTTAAATTTAATTAACAAAAATATACTGCGGTGAATTATGGTCTTTTGATGATTCTCCTTAAACACTTTGGCACCACGAAGACGAGTACTTTGTTCGGCGGGCAGCTGAAGATGCTTTGATCGGCATGACAGCAAAACGGCCCACAAAAGGTGTTGGAGACACACATCAGAAGACCGCTTAATAATGATCATGACGGACTACAATTATAGTGAAAGTTGTTGTCTTCAACCCATCGATCAACCTGCAATCTGTTTTGCAATGAGATGCTGAGGGCATATTTACGATGAGTGATAAGTACAATGGAGGTAAAGTTTAAATCCTTTCGATGCTGGTACGCAATAAGCTACTTTATGTAATTCACATTAAACCCACATTTGGCCCATGTAGCTGATTATTTTAACTTTTGCCTCATGCTCTTTGACATAATTAATCATGGTCTGACGGACTATCTTGTGGTTCTATAAATCTGTCTATTTTCACTATATTCCATAACATTCCGCACTCATGTTGAACTCAGCTTCAAGATGAGAATTTGGAAAGTGTGTGGTGCTTAAGATACAATTTTATGGGCTTAGTGATACAAAAGACGTTTGAAATTTCCTTGGCCACATTTTAAGGCAGTAAAATACTTTTTAACAGCAACTAACACATTATTTCTGGTTCGCATAATGCAATAATTGAATGAAGTGTTCCCATATGCAGTAAATCTAATTTTTCAATATTCGTTGTTCAAAAAGATTTAGGTATACATATACACATGGGATCATGTTCGTTTGAGCTGTAAAGCGTGATTTTTGAAATATATTTCATTTCATTCCTAAATCAACATAAATTGACTAAATTAGACGGGCAAGGTATCGTAGATCTGGAAAAGCTACTGAAAATCAATACTTTTAAAATTTCACTGCAAATAAGGATAGCAAAAACATTATAAACTTTCGAAACATTAAAAAATTTGAACATATGCTGAGGTGGAAATTGTTTTCGTAACGAGTTTTGTCGAAAAACGCGTAAATTTATTATCAATATTAGACCAGATGGATCTGTTTTCAGTTGGCCGTTCATTTAGTCGTTGGAACCATGCTTCCATCCAGTGGCGAACCCAAGGTGGGTGGGGGTGGTGGTTACGGGTTCAAATTCCCCCTCTTGGAACTTCCATTCAAATACCTCGTACAGCAGGTTGCCAGCAAAATCGAGTAAATGTAAATTTGCCATTAATCACACTTGAAAAGTATTTCCGTGCATCCATATTTATTCCATTTTTGGATACTTTTTTGGGGCAATTGAATGAAAGATTCTTAAAACATATATAATTATTTTTGGAAGACTCCAACTTTGACCGGTGAAAAAGTATGATTAAGTATGATTACATAATTATATCTTCATACCTACACCGAAGCACTAGCAAACGTACCTACTCAAGACTTCAAAAATATGACCCCCTTCTATCAAAATCCTGCGTACGCTACTGCTTCCATCAACAGAATCCGCAGCCGCCCAGCACTGTTTTAGAGTTTATTACCAAGTTTAGTCAAAATTGCTGAGGCCGCCTTAATAATCGGTTTTTCATTGTGTAAAGTACATTTGATAGGTGCAGTGCTCTTTTATATGTGAACAAAATTTGAAACTTTTATAAGCTTAAGTTTCTGACTTGCAAGCTTTCAAAATTTCCGATTTTTTAAAAATGAATTTAGATTGCACAATTATTATGGGCAATATACTGAAGTGATTTTGATGGAAATTTGTTTGCTATTTTATGATATTGTAAAGTTTTTTTAGATAGAATATGAAGGTCCTAAATGCATTTTAAGTGGTACAAAAAAATTAATAAAAAAGGCTATTTTCTCCTTGTTTTATTATATTTATTGCAATTTTGCAGCAAGGGTTAAATCTTTTAAGATTTTTAACCAATCCCATCGTATAGAAAATTTTATTACGCAACTTTTATTGCCACCCAACTTCGACTTAAAATGAATCGGCCGTTGAGATGGACACGCTGATTTTTGCAGGAAAAGTTGTGAAATATCTCGTATAACAATAATTAATCTATGCTCCCTCTTAAAAAAGTCGGGAACATTAAAAAAATCGAAATGTTTAAATTTTTTTTAAAAAACACGTGTTTTCCTGCTTTTCTCACTCCTAACTTTAAAGCAGTTCAATCCAGAGCAAAGTTGCGTGAGAATGAAAGTTGCATCATAAAATTTTCTACAAGATAGGATTGGTTTAAAATTCTAAAACATTTAGCTCTTGCCGCAAAATAGCAATAATTAAAAACAAAGCTGGGAAAAAGCCGTTTCTTATTCAATTAATTTACCATTTAAAATAAACTTAGAACCTTCATATTTCGCTTAAATCTTTATAATAGAAAAAAAAACAGCACACAATCTTTCATCAAAATCGAATCAGTAGATTTCACATAACAGCTTGGCAATCAAAATTTATTGAAAAAATTCAAAATATTTTGAAATATTGCAAGTCAGAAACTGAAGACCATGGAAGTTTGTTTTTTACATATAGAAGAACATTTCACGCATTGAATGCATTTTACAAAATTAAAATCAAGGCCTCAGGATTTTTGGAAATTATAAACATTTTTTTTGCTAATAAACAAATTGAATATCTCTGTGCTGTTTTTTTCTTTTATAAAGATTTTTAAGCGAACTATGAAGGTCCTAAGTTTATTTGAAATAGTAAACAAACCGCGAGGTGCGACCCTTGAGGTCCACACGTACAACTTCCCATTAATATTTACATAAATATTAAAAATACTAAACAAAATAATAATTATGAAAATAATACTACTTTAAATAATAATAATGTTCTTCTCATAACAATAATTGGAATGACTTAATATTAATCGTATCATTTATGGGAGTGTCAATTAATTACGTAGGTAAGGAGGATGATTGAATATTTACGCGGATTAATCGGGAGGGGGGGTTACAAAGCCTATTGTACGTTATTTGTTATTTTCATGTTGATGAAAGCTTTTTAAAGCATACGCTCTAGCAAAGTATTGACTACAAAACATTTTACCATTCAAGCGTTCATTACCACAAATGCAAATTTGATTAATTTTTTTGATTTTCAAAATTTAAGCAGTTTTTATATTAAAATTAAAACACAGTACTGTAAAAACTCCTCAAAATTTGTTTAAACTATGCAAATATTAATAAACTTTGATTGGCTTAACAACAATGTCTTTAGAATAACAGTAGTCAGGTAACATCATTCATATGAACACTTTTTACATGGCGACTTTGAATGATTTTTTATTTTTTATTTAATTTTTTAGACATCATGAAAAATGGTTTTGCTGGTTTGTCTCCAAAAATTGATAAGGATTTATAAATTTCATAAACATTTATTATCATGTTGTGCAAGTCTGGTTAAAAAGAAAAATTTATGAAAAAATCCTAATTTTTTGGCATTTTTTTGTTAAATTAGAAAACGGCTCCAACGATTTTTTTTGTAAATGCAAAAATATAACAAAAATGTTAATATACGTCAATTGACACCTTAATGCAAATATTATATCTGGTTCGTGAGATATAGTGTATGACAGAAATGACCTTGAAATCATGATGACTTTTAATGATTTTTTATTTGTAATTTCATTTTTTTTGTAATCATGAGAAAAAGTTTTGTTGGTTTTTGCACAAAAAATGTTTGGAGTATATAAATTTTATAAACATTGATTACTGTATTTCGCAAATCAGGTTAAAAATTGATTGTTTATGAAAAAAACCTAATTTTTTGCACTTTTCCCCTTAAATTAAAAAACGGCTCCAACGATTTTTTTCAAAATTTGATGGATTTTCGATTGACATCTTAACAATGCAAATCATATGTTTGCTTCGCAAGATATAATGCATGACAGAAGTGACCTTCAAATGGGCAAAACAACAAAACCCCCCCGACCGAAATGTTCCAAAAGCTAATCAGCTCTTAAGATTGCATAGGCGCTTCGGTTGACACCTTAACAAAGTCAATACGACTTTGTTTACGTGAGTTATGCTCGTAGAAAAAACTGTCCACGAGCGCACATACGTACGTACGTACGTACGGACGGACGTACGTACATACACACACATACATACTTCTTTCTAAAAACACTTATAATATACTCTATAGACCTCAAAACGTAAAGAAATGTTGAAAATTTCAATTTCGATTTTCGAGGCGATTACAAGAACTTGCCATATATTGGGAAGTTAAAAAAATTGAATAAGAAACGGCTTTTCCCCAGTTTTTGTTGTACAAACACATTGAACAAAAGTTTTAATAAAGTTCCTAGGCATCAAAAATGTACTCATCAAAGTCGATTAAATATATTTCATAAACTGTATTTCTGTTTATTAACAAGTTCGTTGTTGCATTTTTTTAAGTGTTTATTGCTGAACACTAATGTACCATTACTTAACAAGAAAACCATTTGCAAAGGACACGCCAGAGGCTTACGGTTGACGACTGCAATAGAAGCAATGATTCGTGAAACTCCTGAACAGTCAAAAAACCTTCTCCTTACGTAATTGTCCTCAGTAGTCAACAGTCTTTGCGTGTATTCACCCTAGGCTAGTCCAACAACTGATGCTAATATGATCGCAACGTATCGAAAAATTGCAACTGCCTCTTCTTCATAAGAAGTACATTCGTTGCGCAACCCATAATAGCTGCAACATAGGAAGATGGAAGACAACTGCCGTTTGCACGATGAACAATATTGTATAACGGTAGCTGCGCGGATTGCAAAAAGTAAAAGCTCAGTATCTATCATTTGCGCGAAGACACTTAAATTCATGAATAAGAAATTCAAACTCAGATCGAAAGACGTCTTCGCTCTTACAGTTGAGTTCCATTCAATAATTTTAATTGCACAGAATAGGCAATTGCTCGGTGTGAAGTACCGCTCGTAGGCATTCTCACACAGATTACGTGGGCGCTAAGTACTGTTATTTATGCAGTGATCATTTGCAAGCTTGTAAGTTACTTTTAATGCTTACTATCATCGCGGTCATTTGAAAAACAAACCATCCGTGAGACTATTTTATAGGACCAATAAATTAATAACAATCTGAGGTCACGTGGAAAAGCTCCGTTCACTATTCCCTACATCGATGGTCAATTTATCTGAATTCCTCCGACTAACGGATAAAATGTATGTTAAAAAATGGGCATGGCAAGTAAAAGTATCCACGAACTGAGGCTTATCTGATCGTTGCAGACCTAAGCTGGTCTAGTGTCCTTGGCCGTGGCTTACGCTGCTACAAATCAACTTCTTTACAAACGCCCGCAGGAGAGTCTGTTGCACCTAGATCTATTGGCAAATGCATTTGGCCACGGAATGGGATTGCACCGGTCTGAGCTGTCGGTGCTGCCAAATAGCGAATCTAAATAAAGATAAGTTGTTGATATATCCAACAGTAGCACATTCTAAGCAAACAAATGTAATGTTTCAAAAAAAAGTCGCTTGTAACAGTCGACATTTCCAATTTTTGGTGAGACTCCTGTTTTATTAGGCACCTAGCGCCTCAGTTACAAATCGATAGTTATTTACGAATTAATAGTCTATTTTTCGTTTTCAGGATTAAATTTTTTCCACCTTTCATACGGCATAACTTGAAATTGGCTACACTTTTATCCACATACCCAGGATTTAATGCAGCCGGCTTTTGTCTGACTGTTGGCTAGCTTAACGGACACTAGATACAGTTTATGGATTTGAGTGCATTATTTCACACTCAGTGTACACTGGTTCACAGTTACCCTAACAACTTCTTGGTACGTCAAGACATTACTAACAGTACACACAAGTGTGTAATTTATAATCCGGCTAGAAATCTAATCCACGATAAACGCGACCATTCCGAGTTGGCCATAATGATCAAGTTTAATTGTTCAATTCAGCCTTTCTTAGTACGGCTTTGATTGTACGGCGGCGAACTAGCCGTAAAGGCGTGCCTCTTCCTCGTTACCACCGTGATTTAGTTAATGGCGAGGTAAATCGGTGATAGTAGATCAACGTTGGTTTACTGAAAACTATGCGCCTTTAAAGTACCGTCGAACCATATTAAGATTGTAAAAAACCGTTCACAGCGCGTTAAATTAAAAAAATCGTATAAACAAAGTATGTGGGTAAAAGTTCCAATTACCCTTTAGAGCTTCTTATTGATGTTAAATAGTGAACTATAAAACCAACACAAACCGTTGAAGACGCAATTGAAATGTATATCTAATATAATTACACAGCACCGACTACTATTAATAAAGATTATAATATTGAGTTTAAATGTTTCCAATTATATCTTATGTATTTCTTTGGTACTTAAAATAACAGCAATTTGAATGTTTTTCTTCTGAAAATGTTTTTTCTGCAAATGTTCGTCTACAAAATCTTGTGAAATATTTATGAATGTTTGCCATTGTTGATTTGAATTTTCGAAAATACTAAACAAAATCTGATCTAACTGCACAAATTTGAAAGTCGAATCAATCTCCTACAGCGCATAGAAACCCAATTTCAGTTACCCTTACCCACTTTCTTATACTACACCAATAAGGATTCGGATATTGAATTTTCTCATTTAAAATTCATTAAAAAGCTTCGTTCTTAATAGCCTTGTAACTCCTGAATGGAGCTGAATCGGAATTTGATATTATAATAAGATATTTTTTTACTCAGAACGACTTCGATTATCACAAAAAAATTTGGCAGACGTTGCTATCGTTTTCCATGTTAATAAAAGGAAGTGACGTTCCTGAAATGCTTCGAAAAGCTTGAAAAATTATCAAAATATCCAAAGTTTTAATTAAATTATATTGAAAGTGAAAAAAAATTTCAATCCGAAATAAATAAGAAAATTTAAAAAAAACGTAAAATTGAAGATGTTCAACTAATAACTTTTTCCCGTTTATTGACTCAAACAAAAATTCGTCATCAAACCAGAATGTCTATAAACATTCTGCAAAAAGCCGGTTGTAAATATCATAATACGTTGATTTTGTGCATAAAAAATAGATGAAGTTCGTGCATATTTAATCCGGAGTCGAGTCCCTTCAACTTCTTTCTATAAGGCCATTCAAAAAGCGGATATACTCTTTCGATATCGGTTCTTGAGAAAAAAAAGCTAGGGCTTGACTGGTAGTAAGTCTTTGAATAATTGTGTTTTCTATAAATTCATGTTTTGATCAAGAATTCACTTAGTTTGTTTATTTATGAGACCATTGTGATAAAATTTATTATCTCTAAGTCATAATTAACGGAGTATGAGAAATTGAATACGGGTAGCTAAAAATCTGTTTCGACGCACTAAAGAAGATTAATTCGGATATCAAAATTATTGAGAAAAAATAGCATGTCGTGATAAATATTTGAAATACAAAGAATTTTTCGGATCTCATTAGTAAAAAGTAAGATTTTCGAAAAATTTATCTGTTATTTTACCAGTTATCGATTAACACTAATTAACGTACTAGTTCACTTTATAAATTTCAAAAAATGGAAATTGTTTTTTGCATTTTTCGAGCCTCTAGAACTTCGAAACTTTGAAACTCGAAAGTTGAATATATAAATAGCGACTTTGAGTGTGTGCGCGTTTTCGGATCTTTGCAGATGTTCAATCAGCTGTCGGCCGCGTAGCGTCTCGTTCATTCCCCTTCTCTAAAATACCGATTTCTCCTATATACATTATATTTGCTGCTTTATTGTATATGGTCAGTGTTAATTTCGACTTCTACATATCAATTCGGTGTTTTTGAAAAATGTCGAATTTTTCATTCTTCAAAAAATATTTATCAGCAAAATGGAACAAAACACACGATTTTCGCAAAACAACGTTTTTTTAACACGGCAGAGAGATAATATCCGGATCTACCGAATCGGTTTTCGAAAACTTTGATGCGTTTTATTTGTTGGAAAATAATACAACGTAATCCACCAGAATATGAGCAAACAATTGAAGAAAAAACTTTTGGCGTTAAAAAGAATACGAAAAGAGGGTAGATTTTTGACATTTCTAACTTCCTAGTATATGGGGAGTTCTTGTAATCGCCTCGAAAATCGAAATTAAAATTTTCAACATTTCTTTGCGTTTTGAGGTCTTTAGAGTATATTTAAAGTGTTTTTGGAAAATGAGGTGTATATGTATGTGTGTGTGTACGTACGTACCTTCGTGGAAAGTTTTTTCTACGAGTATAACTCTCGTAAACAAAGTTGTATTGACTTCGTTAAGGTGTCAATCGAAGCGTCTCTGCAATCTCAAAAGCTGATTAGTTTTTGGCACACGTCGGCTGGAGGAGTTTATTGTTTTGACCCTTTTAAGGAAGGTCAATTCTGTCATGCGCTATATCTCGCGAACCAAACATAGGATTTGCTTGATTAAGAAGTCAATCGACGCGTATCGACATTTGTGTGATTCTTAAGAAAATTTTTAAAAAACCTTCGAGCCGTTTTTCAATTTCAGAAAAAAGTGCAAAAATTAGGATTTTTTTCAAAAACAATAAATTTTTAACCTGATTTCCAAAACACAGTAATCAATGTTTATAAAATTTATACATTCCTATCAATCTTTGAAGAAAAACCAGCAAAACTGTTCTCCATGATTATAAAAAAAAAAAACAAATTAAAAATAAAAGTCATTCAAATTCACTATGTCAAAAGGGTTCATACGAATGATTTACTTTATATCTTTTATCCTAAAAACATTGTTGTCGTCAATCAACGTTTATTAATATTTGCATAATTTGAGCAGATTTTGAATAGTTTTCACAGAGTTTCAATTTTAATAAAAAAACCAAATTTGAATTTGTGGTAATCAACGCTTTGATTGGTAAAATGTTTTGTAGTTAATACTTTGCAGGATCATATGCTTTAAAAAGCTTTCATTAAATAAAAAAAATCAGTTTTCAGTAGTTTTGTTCTATAGTGTTCGTAAGATTTCAATTATTTCCTCCATTATCATTTGTAATATATTATAATTTTTACATGCATTTAATCGATTATTGACTGCATATTATAAATAATAAATAATAATGGTGTATTGTTTTTAGGTGCAAAACGTTTTGCAATCATGAAAATCGTTGTTGTCTGACATAATAAGACATCTTCAAAACATCTTATGGTTTGGGAAGTTTGTTCATTAAAAACTGGTTGCAAGAAAATCTGCTCAAATTACGCAAATATTAATTCGCTTTGCCGCGACAACAACGCCATTAGAATAAGAGATATCAGGTGATATTATTCGTATCAATTTTTTATTTATAGCCACTATTAATAATTTTTAATGGATTTTTTTTGTTATCACGAAAAAATCATTCAAAGTCACCATGTAAAAGGAGTTCATACGCATGAAAATTACCTTAAATCTATTCTTCTAAAAAACATTTTTCTTAAGTCAATCAAAGTTTACTAATTATTGCATAATTTGAGCAGATTTTGAATAGTTTTCACAGTACCGCGTTTTTAGTATAATAAAAAAACTGCTTAAATTTTGAAAACCAAAAAAACTCAATCAAATTTGCATTTGTTGTAATCAACGTTGTGAATGGTAAAATATTTGCCAGTCAATACTTTGCAAGATCATATGCTTTAAAAAGCTTTCATCAATTCAAAAATTGTAGTTTTTAGTAGTTTTGTTCTTTAGTGTTCGTAAGATTTTAATTACTTACTCTATCATCATTTGTAATACATTTTACTTTTTACATGGAATTAAACCGATTATTGACTGCATATTCAATGTTTTTCAAGACAAACTGAAAAAAAGAAATAATTAGTAGTGATTGATATTGATGTAAAATCATGAAAAAATACAAATTCAGTGATTATGCCGAAATGATGGCAACTTTGAATGCAATTATTCAAAACGACGAAATCTCTTCAGTGGGCGTAATAACAAAAACTGCATTCATTTTTGCTAGCGCTCCTTCAAGCATCGATATGAAAATAATAAAAAACGTAGAAAAGGTTTTGTCACCTGTCCCCCTTCCGATTGATCGGCGTGAATATTCAATCAACGTCTCGTCTAACAAAATCCTTACGAAATCAATTGACGCTCCCGTAGATGATACGATTAATATTCAGTCATTCCAATTACTGTTATGAAAGGTACATTATTATTATTTAAAGTTGTAATATTTTCATAATTATTATTATGTTTAATATTTTTAATATTTATGTAGTCATTACTGGAAAGTTGACCTTGTGGACCTCAAGGGTCGCACCTCGCGGCTTGTTTTTTTCATGTCCGCAATTTTTGTTTTAACTAATTTTTTTTTAAAACGATGGTGAATTACGGTGTAAAAGACCTTACTTTTCAAAGTGCCGTTAAACATTTTTGTTTCTTATCTACCAATCCATAGATTATCTCTCTGCCGTGGAGTTAAAAAAAAATTCAGAGCTTAATTTCAGCGCCCTCTATAAAAGAGAATAAAAAATAAGAAATATTTGTTTGTATTATTCAAATATGAAATAATACTTTACAAATAGATTCATGTCAATATATATTAAGATTTCTGAGATATAAATCCTTGAAAAATGGTCGTTTTTCGCCTTCTAAAGTTGACTAGTACCTTAAATTTGCCATTCTTAATTAGTTTTCATTGTGAGCAAACTATAGGCACAGATTCCTTAAAAATCAACTGAATGTTGGATGAAGGGGGGTGAATTTTGTCTGATGAGGTCCAAATACATTGACCCAACAAGAAGCTGTATAAAAAAATTGGCTGTACGATTGTATCATCAATGCTTATATATCGAAGTAATTTTTCTTATCATTCTGTACGGAAGGCTATAAAGCACAAGCTCGGAAACGCCTCCCATATTACCTGAAATACAATAGATTTTTTTTTGCATTCACTCACTGTTGGTTTATCATTCATTCAAAAACTTTTGAGCGATTTTTCTAACTGAAAAGGATATTCCCACTGTATCCGGCATAAAATTGCATTGGTGGTTTCGTATTTTTATAAATATATTGTACACATTCTCTTCGTCCTTAAAAAATCGTTGTCAGGCAATGTAGCGAAGACACCTATTCAACCAATTTTCGATCAAATTGCCAAGTCACAAAAATGTACAATTTCTAGCATTTCTTATCACGCTCCAAATTTAGATTGAACAATATATTGAAAAAACATTTATTTCAACCACAACGAATGGGATTCAACTAGCCTAAACACTCTTCAAGCAAGTTGAATCAATAAGTTGAAAGACGATTCTCTTCAGAGGTGTTTGAGCATCAAGAGATGTGTACAATTACATTCAACTCTCTTTCTTTACGAAAAATCTACTCAGCAAACTTCGACAAGCTTGCTCTTTACGTTACCACTTCGATCGCTGCCCAGGTAAACCAAGGCAACATCAAAACACCTGGAGAAAGTTTTACAATTGCTCAGACTGACTTTGCTCGTGGCGGAGGTGAGATCCATCATTCGGTTACGTGTTGATCGCGGTTAAGCTATAATCCGATTTGATCGCGGGCGAACGTAAAGTAATTTCAAATATTCAAATCGTGCGAATTCCGTATCCTCGTTCACGATTAAGAACCAGTCCGCGACTCCAACGCATATGCGCAGATAGATTTTCCGGTTCTGTCCAAGCTCACTCGCTTAGGTTGAGATACTCGCCGCGGATTAGTCGTTGCGGATTGAACTCTACTTCCGATTGTATGCGTCCAAGCCAGCTGAATATTGTGAGTGGAAAAAGGTGTTCGACTTATTTAAATCTATTTATCTAGTGGTCTGCATCATCAGGCATCCGTTGAAAGTAAATTGCAAAACAGAAAAGAAGTGATAATGAAAATTCAGTGTAGTTTCCTGTTAATGCTCGTCGGATTGCTGGTTTATGCCGTCAATGGAATACCTACGGAGCTTAAGTCAGGGAACAGCGGAAAAAATGGTAAGTTGACATTGCTAGACACTTATAAATGCAAATACCAGGGTAATCAAACCTCTTATGGGGTATCAAAGATAAATAGTTTCGTTACTATTGGTGGAAATGTTTGAGCATTAAACGAGTTCTAAGCACATGGTTTTGAAAAAAAATCTTGGAAGCAAAAAATCAACAAAAGTTTTACAAAAGAAAAATAGTTGATTTATTGATGGTTCCCAGCTATGATTGCTTATAATTATAATATTCGTTATGATTAACAAAATTTATTTATTATTCCAGAGTAAAGTTTGAACGTTTCTTTGTGTGGAAAAAGACTGATTTCGCATCTAAATAATTTTTGAAGTGGTGCTTGCATGTTTGTACTCTTGCCTATCAAATACTATAACAGCTTCGTTTCATATCGATTAGTTAAGTATCGTCCTTCGACGTTCAGCCTAATTTTCTTGTATAGCAAAACAACTTTTCAATACCAAGAAAATTAGTGTTTCCAGTGTGGGATTTTTTTAAAAGGAACATGTTCAGCTTGCGCTAGCAGCGGATCTACTTTGTTCACAAATATGAGTAACAATTGAGCTTACCATTACTTCCTGAGCTTTCCTTTGAACTGTTTTTTTCTCTTCCTGTTACTTAAAAATCAAAAATTTTCCAAATTTTCATTTAAAAAGAATTTTTCTCGCTTATTTTTTATTTAAAATTTTATAGCTATTTTTCCTCAATCACAATGCTGGATGATAAAATGAAAAAAAAGTTAAAAAAACTAACAAATAAATTCCTTTGAGTTATTGTACAGTATTTAAAACCATCTATCATAATAGGTTGAACTGCTTAAAAATATTTTCAAGCAAATCCAACGAAGCATTTCTGGTAAGCATACTTCTTGTAAATCGGTTGCCATGCACGTGTAATACGTACCTATTCGCTTTCTGTGGGATATGTGTATAAAAAGACACATCAATCAAGGCAGATAGACATTTTGGATTGTCTGAAAACTGACAAAGTCTACTATTGGCTTTGATTTGAACAATTTTTCGATAAAAAATTGTAAGATCGAATAGCCGTTGAGCTTGCCAATGGTTTCTTGTATGATTGATGATCGGTTTTAAGGTACGCCCAAATTATTATGAACCCATGTGTTTTGGGAATTCAGACTGTGGATTGGTAAATAGCTATTTGATTGTATGCAAATACATATCTATATATTCACCAGTGTTCTTTGATGCGAAGATAGCCTTGTAAATCATTGCTCTTAACATAACATTTTTTTTAACTTTTTCTTGATAGAAAACTTTGGTTTCAGTGTCATTATTGTAATGATAATGAAATCGTAATAATAATTGACATCAAAAAAATTCGCAATAAATTTTTGACGATGTCTAAATTTGGGGAAACTGATTTGAATTTTTTTGCTCTAAGGGTCATACGCAAACTGTTATTCAATGCATCCTTCAATTGTTGTCATCTATTTTTTTTAAAGCCTTGCAAATGTGTACAGAGCAGTATAGATTTTAGTGAACATTTGGATGAATAATTTTCCTCAGAAGTTAAGCGTAGACTAGCTTTCATGACTTATTTTAGCTAGTTTTTTTAGTACGCTGTTACCTGTTGAACTGTTTGCCTTTGAGGATAGTCGCTAAATTGAAGATTGAAGACCGAAAACTGTTTATTATAATAAAAATCAATACCGATAATCACAAAAGTATCAGCCTTAAAAAAATTGTTCTATAATATCTATACTTGAATTTATTTTCGATTTTTCGTAATAATTGAACAGGTCTATTTTGCAACTGCATTTGTTCCATTTTTCCATTGGGCAAGCAAGATTATAAACGCTTTGAGTGACGTAACGTTCTAAACATACTACTGTGTCCAAATATGACCCGGAATTTTCAATTTACATTTTCCGGGGTTTTCGATAGTAACAAATCTTATCATTTTTAAGTTGGAAGGACTGTCGCTGACATCTGTGTCAAATTTCACGGCAATGTCTTCATTTGTTGAGCAGTGACGCTCATTTTCGTAAACAGCCAAAAGTAATTTTTTCGATTTTTACCATGTCCGAAAATATCCAACAAAGAAGTTCGATTAAATTTTGTGTTCGGAATGAAATTTCTGCTGCTGAAACGCTCAGAATGTTGCAAAAGGCCTTTGAAGAGTAGGCTATGGCTAAAACACAAGTGTATGAATGGCATAAAATGTTCAAAGAGGTTCGTGAAGGCGTTGAAGATGAACCAAATCAAAGGCGACCAAGAATATCAACTGATGAACATCACGTCACGCAAATCAAAGAATTTGTGTTGCAAAATCGTCGATTGACTACTGCTGATGCTGTTGGAATTACGAACGAATCAGTCAACACTATTTTAAAAGATGTATTGTGCGTTAGAAGAGTCAAATGGCGATTGGTGTCAAAAATGCTCAATTTCATGGAAAAACAGCGTCGCTTTGAAGTGTGTGAAACGATGCTTTCTGACTGGCAGGATAAGCTGAAATGCATGATTACGAAAGATGAGAATTGGATCTACGCTTACGACCCGGAAACAAGCGATCAATCAAGCGAATATCGTGCCAAAGTCGCTCAAAAATCAAGGTCATGTTGAGAGTTTTCTTCGATTATCGTGGTGTGGTGCATTATGAATTCCTTCCAACCGGTCAAACTGTCAACAAGGAATACTATTTGAGTGTCATGCGTCATTTGCGTGAAGCTGTGCGTCTCAAAAGACCGAATTTATGGAGAGACAATTCTTGGTTTTTCCACCATGATAATGCACCATCTCACACTGCGCTCGTTCTTCGTGACCATTTCGCCAAAAATTCCACCCATATCGTTTCGCAACCACCGTATTTGCCTGATTTAGCAACGTGTGACTTCTGGCTATTCGCTAAGCTTAAGGAATCGCTCCGGGGACACCGTTTTGACACGATAGAAAAGATTGAAGACTTTTTCAAGTGTTTTGATGAATGGAAAAACCGTTGGCATAAGTGCATTGGAGCCGAAGGGGATTATGTTGATGGGGGTGAAATTGATTTTGAAGAATAAAAAAAGTTTTAAAAATTAAAAGAAAATTCCGGGTCATATTCGCACACAGTAGTCCAGCATAAAAACTATTTGCTATTTTAGAAAGGTACATTCAACTGCAGTTTTAAAACTTAAGTGTGAGAAACTTAAAATATCAATTGAACTGCATGAAAAATGCAAAGGATTATGTTATATAATTGGAAACATTGTATTTATTGCATGATTTGTTTTTAATTTTCTATTGCTATTGAAATAAACAACTAAAAAACTAACCACGAAAAATGATTTTTTTAAGGAAATCGGAATATTACAATCATTGGACTGGTTGCCTACTATATAATCGTCAGTGCGAAATGTTAGATTTTCTAATTTCTTTGCTACCAGGTTCTGTTGGCATTGTAGAATCGTAGAGAAGAAAAGTACCCGCCAACAGTTGGTAGGAAATATATTCGATCTCAACAAACTAAATACTAAACTATTAAATTTTTTACTATCTTCATCACCTTGGATATGCTTAATTTGGCATGCATAAACTAACACCCTAGAACAAACTGCTCATGTTCTAATCTTACTTTCAAAATGCAAATATCAATGGTTTATGCACAAGCAAAGCAAATTGAAAAAAATCATTTACAACCGTAAACAATTGATTGATTGATGCTCTAATAATTTTTACGCAATCTGTACCGATGTAGAAACAATGTTTCCAGTTTGCATTCACTTGTTGAATGTATCTGAAACCTTAAAACAGATCTTCCGTATTAGATAACAAGAAAAGTTCGAAGTGTTGTTGGCTATTTTGGCAAACATTCTCAGAACAGGTAGTGTGATGAATAAATCAAGTTTTCGAATATATTTTATGCTGTACAATCATACCCACAATTATTTATTTGTGCATATTTTAAAAGTAAGGATCTTCAAAATATCCATACATTTAGTTTTGAATAGCACTGTTTACGAATATTTAACCAGAAAGTTAGTTTTACGTCGTATATTACCTTCCCGAAAGTAAATAAACTCAAAAACGGATGTTTTATAAAAAAATCCATCAGTTTTACAAGCGGTTTACGCCATCGTCATACTTAAGTGCATCCAAACATGGAAGTTGTTATCTAAGATTAAAATGGTTTGATCTGTCTATTTTTATATCTATTTCTTCACTCATCTTCATCTTACATCACCTGGCTAATGCTATAACAAATACGATTTTAAATACCAGAAACAATGTTGCTCGAAATCGACTACCTCAACTTCTTCAGCCGTGCCATTGAAATGGCTTCACAGCCTTCGATAAACTATGTGGATTCTCTATTTCAGTGTGACCTCCCAGTTTTCTTTTCACACCATTTTGATTGATTTTCTTAAAAGGCACTGGGTCACTCATTCATTGCAGAAAATTAATGATCTGGTTTCAATTGTGATCAGAAACGATCATTTAGCAATTTTCTTTGCCATTGTACAAGCGGACAAGTAATTTCACCTTGAAACATCACATGGACATGTTGCTGAGGAAATGTTTTTGACACCAAAACGCAGTTTTTAACCTGTGTGTCTCTTGCATTTTCTGATACATGATTCATGTAGGTGCGATATTGGCCACCCTTATTTGTGCTCTTATGCTCGCAAGGCTGCACGTACTTAAATATCTTCTTAAGAAAAAAATATTCAATTCAAATCCAAGATGATGATTTATTATTTTCACGAATAAACCTAATTTTCAATTCATGGTTACAAAACGAAGGCCCGCATTTTACATTTACTGAAGAGCTTGATCATTGTCCATGATCGAATAGTTAATTGAAATGTCCATCGAATAATCGACGAGTATGCTCATTTTCAATAACGATATAATTTTGATATAATTTTCTTTGTCAATAAGCTGTATCAAATTTAAATTTAGCGTTTTATTCAAGCCGATAAATTTACTATAATTTTAATAAATAGTAACTAGTTAACATTCTCGATATATGTTACCTTTTTTGAATAAAAAACGATTGAGCGGAGATTCATTTAAAACAACTTATTGAAATTAACTATACAGAAATCATTTCTGTATTGTTTTCCTTCACCTCAAAACAAATGATTCAAAAAATCATTTTTTGAAGAAAAAATTGCCACAGTATAGTTTTTTTTACAATATGAAAATGTGAAATATTTATGTTAAACTTGATATGAATATATATTCTTAAAAGATATTCTTCGTCAAAATTAAGTAGACGCTAATCTCCATTCACGTTCGTTTGTATTTACGCGTCCTGAGATTTACAATAAATTTAAATTCGCTGCACTCTAACCAAACAAAGCCGTTTTGGTCTTATGTCAATTCCCTTAAATCTTTATTCAGTGTTCCTTATATTGTTTTCTGGGACGGAAAGCAAGGCTCGACTCCTGAAAAAATCTGCGAGATATTTGCTCAGTATTTTCGTCAATATATCCTGCCACAACTCTCCCAAATTCTTTTGATACTCCTTTTTGCTTCCCACCTATCTTAATCTTATCTCCACTAACCCAACTGAAATACAAAATTTGATCAATACCAGACGGACTTCCTAATGTATTCATTAAATCCTTGTCTTCCTCATTATGCATTCCACTATCTTATATTTTCAATGGTAGTTTATCCTCTGGTATCTTTACCAATTTGTGGAAAATGGCTAACATTTTTCTTGTACTCAAATCCGGATCCTCTTCTAATGCTTCCAATTATCGTCCCATTTCGATTCTTTCCTGTTTTCCCAAAATTCTTGAACGCATTGTCTACAATAAAATATATGAAGCTCTTAATTGCAGGCTGTCCCCGTTTCAACATGAATTTGTTCCAAACCGTTTGACCGTCAAAACCTCTCGACAGCCGTACTCAAGTTGATGTAGTGTACACTGACTTCTGTAAGCCATTTGATACTGTCAACCTAAATGTTCTATTGCAGAAGCTAGCTCACTTTGGCCTGTTTGGGCCATTACTCTCCTGGCTTGAGTCCTACATCAGCTCTCGTTCTTGCCGTGTTAGCCTATGTGGAGCACATTCTTCTCTCTTCCATCCAACCTCCGGCGTTCCTCAGAGGTCTATTCTAGGCCCTCTTTTTTTCTTACTCTATATAAATGACCTTCCCTCTATCGTAGCGTCTCAGTGTCTTCTGTATGCTGATGACTTAAAAATTTACTGCGTTATTCGCTCAGAAGATGATTGTATTGCTCTCCAAAGGGATCTTGACGCAGTGAAACTAATTTTCTCTCCATGAATGTTCAGAAATGTCACAAAATGTCCTTCTCCTTAAAGCCCAGTCCAATTGCGCCGGGTTTTCAAATAAACGATCTGGGAGTGTTTTTCGACCCAAAACTTAAATTTGAGCCTCACATTGTGGCGATAGCCGCACGCGTCGCTCGTGTCACCGGGTTCGTATTAAGACACTCTCATATGTTTACTGACATCTCTTCCTTTCCTCCTTGAATATTGCTCGCAAGTATGGTATCAATATCTAGATTCTATGATTGAATCAGTGCAGCACAAATTCACTCGTTTCCTCATCTTTAAATTCAATATTACATATATGCCATATGAAGAGCGCATTTCCTTGCTACAAATTTCTACTTTGCAATCCCGCAGACTTTTTTAGATGAGTGTTTTCTGTTTCGACTTCACGACCATCAATTAAACTCTAACCTCTCTGACTGGTTCTGCTATACTTTTAGAGAATAACACATAATAATTGAGCTGAATTTATTAGCACGAAGAAATACAAAATAAAAAGAAATTTACCGAGAACACTCACATATTGAAACTGGATCCAAGAGTCTGATAAAATTAGATAGAAGAAGAGAATTTTCCATGAAAAATATTTTAAAAATTATATTGTCGCTTTAATAGAAAATCTCGATACTTTTATTTTATGAAAAACATTTCACGGAATTCAACATTTCAATGTTGGCAAATTTTCGAACTATAGTTTCAAATAATTTTTAATAAAATTATTTAATTTTTTTAGAAAAATATGACAGTTTTTTCAGGATTTAATTTAAGGAAAATTCATTTAATATAATAAATTAGCGTTTATAGTCCAATAGCGTCTTTTTCTCTGTTTCGCGTTTCACATTGGCCTTGAATTATCGTTGGAATGATGCATGGTCCAATTATTTCGTTTCTATTACTGTTTTCCATTACCAATTTAAAGTCGTACACTCAAACATCTTCCAAATAACCCCTTTCCCGCTGCATCTTTTTAACTTCCCAGTATATGGGAAGTTCTTGTAATCGCCTCGAAAATCGAAATTGAAATTTTCAACTTTTCTTTACGTTTTGAGGTCTATAGAGTATATATAAAGTGTTTTTAGAAAGGGAGATGTATGTGTGTGTGTGTGTGTACGTACGTACGTACGTACGTACGTACGTTCGTGGACACTTTTTTCTACGAGCATAACTCACGTAAACAAAGTCCGATTGACTTCGTTAAGGTGTCAATCGAAGCGTCTTTGCAATTTTAAGAGCTGATTAGTTTTTGGGATACTTCGGTCGAAAGGGTTCGCTGTTTTGCCCGTTTGAAGGTCATTTCTGTCAGGCGCTATATCTCGCGAACCAAACATACGATTTTTTTAAACAAGGTGTCAATCGACGCGTATTAACGTTTGTGTTATTCTGTCAAATTTTTAAAAAAAGCCTTCGAGCGGTTTTCAAAATTTTTAGAAAAAAGTGCAAAAAATTAGGTTTTTTTTCAAAAACAATAAATTTTTAACCTTATTGTCAAGTCTTAGTAATCAATGTTTATAAAATTTATCTACTCCAAACAATGTTCGAAAAAAAATCATCAAAACTTTTTCTCATGATTACGTAAAAAAATCAATTAAAAATTAAAAATCATTAAAAGTCATCATGATTTACAAGGTCATTTTTATCATTCACTATATCTCACGAACCAGATATAATATTTGCATCATTAAGGTGTCAGTTGACGTGTATTAACATCTTTGTGAAGTTTTCAACATTATAAAAATTCGGTTTAGCCGTTTTTTTAATTTAATAGAAGAAAATGCGAAAAATTATGGTTTTTTTCATAGAAAATATTTTTTAACCTGATTTGCACAGCACAGTGATCCAGTTTATAAAATTTATACATTCTCATTAGTTTTTGAAGAGACACCGGCAAAATGTTCTTCCATAATTATGAAAAAGCTAAATTAAAAATGAAAAATCATTCAAAGTTACCATGTAAAGAGGGTTCATACGAGTGCTATTACTTTATATCTTTTATTCTAAAAAAATTGTTGTAAATTCAATCAAAGTTTTAAGATATTATTATAATTTGAGCAGATTTTTAATAGTTTTTATAGTCTTTTAATTAAAAAAAATTGCTTAAATTTTGAAAACCAACAAAAATTTTCAACACCAAAAAGGCCCCCCCGATTGATCCGCGTGAATATTCAATCTGTCCTCATCGACCAAAACCTTACGTAATCAATGGACCCTCCCGTAGACGATATGATTCATATTAACTCATTCCTGTTACTGCTATGAATACCTCTCATTGTTGTAATGTTGTTGATGTTTATGTAGATATTACTGGGAAGTTGACCGTGTGGACCTCAAGGGTCGCACCTCGCGGCTTGTTTTTTTTTGCTTCGGCACTGAAATTCTAGAAAGTACATGGCATACTAAACCATCCGGCGCCAGCTATGCAAACTTAGTATCTTTAAATGTGCTTCTAGCATTTAATGGTATTATACATGCATAGGTGCATATGCATGTATGCATGCTTTTCACATCTGATATTGAACCGAATTCGGCATCTTTTTTTACGTGGAACTAGTTGAATAATACTTAGCTAGGTTTAACTGTTCAAGCCGCCCATCATGTTGTATAACTTGATGGAGTTACGTTAGTTCTTCATCCGGATGTGATGAGCATCTGCTAAGTTAAAGATACTCTATTTGATTTGGTTGCAGCTACAATTTTTTTTTGACTGTAGGTTGTTTATGTTTTATAGATTTATAGATTTGAATGAGTTGAAATTTTACGTTTTTCGATTTGAGATGAATTACGTAAAGAAGAGGAAAAGTAGAGCTGTTAGTGTTTCCATAAGTTGAAGTAACTCTTTTGTTCGATAAATATCGATGATGTTATTAAAAGATATCCAATTTATTCATTGAGGGGTACTGAAATGGGCGAACAGATAATTGCGAAACAGTCCCAGATGCCATTCATCATAGTATATTTGCATCTGAAAGTGAAAAACTCCACCCAGATGAGCATCACAAGCAAATAAGTGTAGAAAGTCACGATTTCTCACGGCTCAAACATATTTCAACATAGCAGCATATGTCGTGATTGTATCAAGGCTTCTTGATAGCTCACAGTCATGCGAAACTAACTTATTTTTGCTACTGAAGTATTCTACTTGTTTCCGTATCATGTCATAGTCAATCATATTGAAGTATTTTTGACTTACCCAACATAAGCCTTGTTTGCCGACAAATCATGCAATCCTTTCCTTAAAATAAATACAGGAAATCAATTATGATCAAGAAGTTGACTGAAGGCTTTTGTACTTCTTAATCATTATTTTTTCTAAGATCGATTAAATAATTTTTGATTTATAGAGGGATTAACGAAGTCTATAAAATGATACCTCAGACCCAATTCACAATAAATTAGCGAAACAAATTTTGTCAAGTTGTGATTGAAACTGCAAACTCTCATAATAAAATGATATTATCAAGCTTAAAGAAATTACAAATCATCGCCAGTGATACAAATTTTTTTATGGAAAACCATACTTGATTTATTCATTTGTTACTGCTAGTTGCAGTTTTTTTAAGAGGGTAGTACCGGTTATAATTTTGAAAAACCAATTTTTCATTTTTCATTTTATTATACCTTCAGAAATCACGTCTCAAAATTTTATTAAGATATTCCCAGAAATGAAGAAGTAACGGCAGTTTAAGCATGCACGCCGTTTACGCTTTGTAAGCGGTATTTTCAGTAATCGAAACTTTAAACGCGTTTTTCTCGAAATGACGTTTTTCCAACTACGGACACTTATTCGACGGATTGGCCGAACCGATTTAAGTCAAATTTGGTGTGCTGCTTTATTCAAGTATCTTGTGTGGTAATCTACAATACTACAATAAAGGCCAAAAATCAATCCAAAAAAATTTGGCAAGCGAGAAAAAGTGAGAAAAGCGATTTTTCGAAGAAAAATTTCAAACAATTGCTTTTTTTTTGATCATTTTTTCAAAGTAGGTAGTTTGCCACGTAAGAAACATTCCTCTTCAAAATGCGGTTTGGTTTTTACATATCAAATTCTTCATTCTTGAGATTATCTATCCGCAATGGGACGAGGTATTTTTCGAGACATCAACTTTGGCGCCCTCTATAAATAAGTAGAAAAGTGAAAAAAAAAATTAAAAACAACTTTTTAGTTATCTTCAAAATGTGTATTTTACCCATGCAAGATCTAATATTGATATACAATAAAGGAGCTAAGAAAAAATATTGAAAATTAGGCTGTTTTTTAGCATTCTAACCGGTACTACCCCCTTAATGAATTGAATTTTGTTTGAATTCATCGCTCTTAGTCAAAGCGAAAAAATCTAAGAAACACCTGAATAAAATTGAAGCAGAAAATTTACTGTGATTTTTTCCCAGGCATAGTCAGATAATAATAAATTGAAATGCTGATGCATTTGCCTATGGATAACAAAACGAGTTCAGCTTCATATTTTCCTGATTCCTTTTTATAAATTTTATAAGTAAGGGAGATACGGAAAATACTCGATCTCCTTTAAAGTCACCATAAAGTTTTTCATCCGAATCTTTGAACTTCAAAGCGACGAAATATTCCTGTTTATTCACGAGAGAAAAATGTAAATAAAATGCTTATAAAATTTTAGTTGTAAAATGAGTTTACTAAAAACTCACAGCTTTGATAATAGAAAATAGAGAACAAACAGCCAAGACTCAGTTCATCTTGGGGACATTTATTTTTTTAGATGAGAATGAAACCTTGTTAAGCATAGAAGAATTTGCTTTGCGGTTGGGATATTCAGCGAGTGATCATAAATTATTTATCCCGAGATTGGGATAGCTTTTGTGCCATTAACTATAAATCTAAAAAAGTTTCATTATCACTACTTGATATGAAAAATGAAAGATTTCAGTATTTTTTTTTAATTTGCTGCTCAGTGACAGTAAAAGCGAAGAAGACCTGGTATTTCCATGCTGATATAAAAGTTTGAAAACTGAATACGAATAAATGAATGACATTAACAGTTGGCAAAATTTATGATTAAGAACTTTATACTACAGGCCATATGTCAGGAAAAGAAAGTGACGTTACCAATAAAAATACAATCACTCCTCTTGTCAATGTTGAAATTTATTTCAGTCAAAATTTCCCATTTTCTCGAAAACTTTGTGAGCCGCTTTTCACTTCAATCTCCGGAACAATATATGGGCTGTGTTCCTTGACGGGGGAAAGTAGAAGCAGATTTGGCGCTACTTCCCAACAATTCATAGTTATAGCAACGAATTTTCCCTTTCATTTTGCTGCCCTTAGGCAGCCTACATGATAGATATCCATTCTTCTTCGTAGTGGTGTTCTTTGGCGGGAAACGGTGTCAGTTCTATCTTCTGGTTCATTCAAGGATCTGTAGAAAAACGACTACATTTGGCTGTTGAGTGGAACACACTAATTTTTGCAGAACAAGCTGTGGAATATCTTTGACAACAATAATTGGCTTATCCTGCTTCTCAAAAAAGTCGGGAATATTAATAAATAAATTGAAATGTTTAAAAAAATTCAAAAAACTGAATTTTTTCCTACTTTTTTACTTCTAACGTTAAAACGATTTATTTTAGACCAAAGTTGTGCGGGAATAAAAAATGTGTAATTAATTTTTCTATTATAAATGATTGGTTGAAAATTTAACAATGATTTCTCCTTGCCGGAAAATAGCAATAAATGTATAAAAGGGGAAAAGCCTTTTTTATTTAATTTTTTTACCACTTAGAATGCACTTAGGACCTTCATAATTCGCCTAGGTAATTTTTATAATATATTGAATCAGCAAATGACCATTCCAATAGATTCAGTAGATTTCGCATGATAATTTTGCAATCTAAATTAATTTAAAATAATTCAAAAAATTTCAAAAGTCTGAAAGTAAAGCATTTAGCAGTTTGTATTTTTTACATTTAAAAGCGCAACTTTTATTTCCTCACAGCTTTGGTCTAAAAAGAATCATTTTAAAGTTCAAAGTGAGAAAAGTACGGAAAAATCGAGTGTTTTTGAATTTTTTAAACACTTCAATTTATTTATTAATGTTCCCAACTTGTTTTAGGGACAGGATAAGTCAAATATTGTTATACAAGTCATTCCAAAACTTTTCTGCAAAAATCTGTGTGCCCCCTTTTAAACCGCCAACTGAAAACAGATCCGCCCTGGCCTAATATGCGAGCCACAAACGCTCAAAATCAATTGTAAGAAAATATTTTCATTTTTATTGGGCTTTTTCGAAAGTATTATTAAATATTTCACCAGAAAATAGTAAATGATTTTCTTTAAAAAAATATAAGAGAAACAAGCTTAAAATTTGAAATATTTTATTCTTTTTACACTGATGTGTCAAATTTTTAATTTCTCGCTTCAGAAGGTTTTTGGGGTATTTCGTAAAATTTAGAACACTAGATACTTATTTAGATTAGGTACACTATAGTGGAAGCAAAGTTTTGAGGGCTCTATTGTACTAATCTCGCGTCCACATCGTAATCCACAAAAACATCGTTTAGCATAAATTGATTGTGTAAGTACTGAAGTAGCTAAGGAGAGAGAAAAAGAGAGTTTCAGAAACCAAACCTAATTTATTCCTCCTCGAGCTATTGGGCAGATATTGGTAATTATGTATATTGATTTTTGTCAAAATTGACGAAAATCTATTGATTTCAGCAAAAAGTTTGCCAGTTTTTGGTGTATTTTCCATACCAATAATGCATCCTTCAGAGCTCAGGCCTATTTTTCACTACAAACCAGTGTCAACAGCATCATTAGTTTTCAGTTTTAAATATAATAGAGGCACTATTTCAAAATATAAAATTTATTCAATTATTTTCGGTCATTAATTTCATATTTTCAGTGTCGAGACTAACAATTTTCTTCTAAACGCCCAGTACCATAATACTACTACTAATTTATTTCATTGAAAATTGAATAAAGTTTTGTCCCCCTTCCATCTGATCTACTATTCAACAGAAACATCTCATCTTTGTCCAAAAATCACGAAGTCTATAAGCCATCAGCTATCACGAACCTTGAATTATCATGAACTGAATTTGCGTGCAACATTATTTCATAGATTAAAACAAATGCAGTTAAGCTTTTCCTATAAAACAGTTCGAACTTTACACAAAGTTCCCATACATAGTTCGGTTGGTTGCATTGAACTGCGAACCTACGATTCCTACTCTTTCTAAACCAAGTAATGAACTTTACTTCCAATGATGGTATTGTTATCCATGGCATTGCGGAGAACAATCATGAGCACCGCTCTGCAATTTACAAATAATTGATCATAGCTTCAAGATAGCATAAGACCAAGTGAATGGATTTTAGCTATTTTAAATGCTGATGCCCTCTACTGGCAGTGCCCACCCGATTCCACCTACTTCACTTAATATCGGCACTCCATAAGAAAATGCACTGATTCATCCAAATGCTACGAAAATATTTTTCCAAGCAAGCGGAGTCTTGAATGTCAGCGTATTGTGAAGTAACCAAATAGCAAAACTAATAACGATGAATCCAATGCAATTCCCAGCGTGGATTTCATTGTGCGGAACCAATATCGCAAGATCTTCGCCAATTTTTGTAATGAAGTGAAATACAGTGAAGTTTTTTTTTTTTTTTTTTTTTCAACGTTGGGAGGTGGAAATCTTCAAAAGATACCGATCAGCTCCTGCCTCTCGGCATGCCGGATTTTTACCGACTAAAACCACCTCCGTCTCCTTCAATCACTCTCTCCATCAAATTTTCAGTAATTTTCCGTAGTTAAATTTCAGTACATAGTACTTCCCAGACGATAAGAAATCGGTATAAGGGATAGTACCAAAAGCGATAGATACAAGAGTATCTGTAGATGCGAAGAAGTTGTGCATTGAGTAGTGTTGTATTTTTATTTAGACTATTTGTTTGATATTTTGGCTTGCATCCAACTTAGGATTGACTTACCGTGAAATTTGCGAACACAAAAAATAACAAAAAAAAACGTATTACTTAAAGTCATTGAAATCAAAATGAAAAGGCACTCAAGCAAATTTGGGACAGTACTAGTTATCATAAGCAAAGTATGTTATTAATATGAACCAAATTTCGAAAATAAAACATATATCCACATCAAGCAAATACTCAAAGGTAACAGTAGTTACCTATATAGCGCAGGTTGCCTCTTACATTCGATGAAGCAAGAAGAAACCATGAAACGATCAAAGTGTGATTTACATCTTTTATTCCAAGGCTGAATAAAGCGGTAAGATCCATTGATCACGAATGTTTTTCTTTGTGAAGAAAGAAGAATAAGTATAACACAGGATCATTACCCCCTGTGGGCACAAGGATTCCAGTCATCATACAAAGCTTCATTCGACTTTAAATCGACACAAAGGGAGTAGATACATATTGTATAGATAATTGCTAGCAATCAAAGAATAAGCAATAACATTTCTCACTCGTGTTGCGGGCTAAACCCGATGAATGTCAGTTGACACTCTTGTTGAGTTTTTCACTATGAAAATATAGGCGAAACAGCAGGAGAACCAATCACAAACAAGTCAATTATTATTGACAAACAATTGGCATACGTTTCGTTCACTTGCCGTGTCTGCATGAGGGCTAATAATCCAGTCAAAGCGTCATAATTTTGATGTAAACCGTGTATTTTCAAGAGGCAGAGAATTTTTTATGGCAATGTGTGGGCAACGGTATATTTAGCTTAAGTTCAATTTCCTGCGGTCGCAGATGATGTCCTCTGGACTCCATCTTAAAAACAAAAGAAAGTGAGACACCTTTTTATCTCCGAAACCATGGCTTCCACAAGAAAGTTGTGTAAAGCAAACTTGCGTAGAATAAAATTGTTAGCAAGTCGTTCATACATCACTTTTACGTAATTTCAATAATAAAAAAGATGCAATCCAAAAACCGTACCCAAAAAGGGGGGAATAAATTTTGGGCAGCACAACTTTTTTAATTTCACGTTTGACGCGAAACACGTTAGAATACTTTTTTAAGACAATTTTGTCACAAATCGTTTGCGGTATTGATTGCTTCAATCACTGCACATTAACGAGAGTTATTCAATCCCAAAGGAGAGAAAGTCGCGTAAAAGCCCGTTTTTAGGCCAAATAATCGGCTTTTGATGGCGAACTCCCCGTTGCAAAACTCACGAAGCATTTTAGTGGGTAGAATTTTTTTAATTGCAATGAGTAGTATGCCTTTATGTGAGCTTAAATTGAAGTCAAAGTCCCAATTGACCGGACTATAAATGAAATTCCCAAATGCCATTTGGACGGGCATCAAATTAACAATTAAGTTTTCTTTATTCCTCACCACACCCAGATATTGTAGCGATACCTGAAATTGCGCGATCATTAAGAGAGTGTGTACGATCACAAATTGAGGCTTAACCCATGGGAGGACTAATTACCAGCCATTCTCTTACAAATCAAATTAAGAGCAGGCTAATCGATTTCGTCCAGATCCATGTAAAAAAGATAATGTTTAATCTGTTATAAGCTCGTGTTGAGCTAAAATAAAGATTCGAAAAACTCGCAAATATGTGCGCGAGGAAAAAATGGAAAAAATTCACTGTGCAATAATGAGCTGCAATAATTTGCTCTTGTAAAAAGATAGATGGAATACCGTTAGATATAATCAAACTAATCGACAATTTTTTTCATGATTTTGAAACGAATGTACTCTCACTAAGTTTTTGGAAATATCGTTTCGAATTCATATGTACGTATTGACTATTGTAGCGTATGAAGAAATCATCTCATATTTTGAAAACTATATTAATGAGCACACATTAAGCAACGCAAAGCATTAGCGCTTTTTGCAACCTCAGATGAAGTTAAAGCTGAAACCATATTATCAAATCAAATCGAAACATCCACACTCAGCAGTTTGATTCAAATTTAGGAAAATTGAAGATGGTAATATACATTCTTGAAAAGTTTTTTTCTTCCCTGCAAAGGTCAATTATCTATGGAGATAATATCTGGTGGTGAAATTGAAGTAGTGAAAGATTTCAAAGAATTTTCGTTTCAATAAACAAATGGAGAACATTATGATTGATCCTAAAGGTAGCCCTTAAAATTTGATTACACAAAATCTACATTATACCTTCAATAAATTTTGATGTTAAGAAAATTATGTAAATATGTACAAGTGAGGGTTCACATATTATTGGAAGTGCAAAATCAACGGATCATGCTATGTACAAAAGTTTTTTTTTGCAGTAATTTAGTAGTATTTACATTTACATCAATGAACAATGTCCTGAAACTAGGATATTCATTCAACATCTTTAAGTTTTCAATTTTTTCCAGTATTAACTTCCCAGTATATAGGAAGTTCTTGTAATCGCCTCAAAAATCGAAATTGAAATTTTCAACACATCTTCACGTTTTGAGTTCTTTAGAGTATATTTAAAGTGTTTTTAGAAAGAAGTATGCATGTGTGTGCGTGTGTATGTATGTATGTATGTACGTACGTACGTGCGTTTTTGGACAGTTTTTTTATACGAGCATAACTCACGTAAGCAAAGTTGTATCGACTTCGCTGAGGTGTCAATCGAAGCGCATTTGCAATCTAATCCTTTATATCACGGTGTGACATTACTGTAACATACCAAATAATTCCTTAAAAATTCCGAACTTTACATTTTATTCCTTTTAAGTCACTGTAACACGGCCGTAGCCCACCACTCTATGGATTATTCATGCAGTTCTTGTGAACTGTATGGCGTTACGTGTATCAAAATTCGGGCGAAATTCACTTTGCGCCATTTTGTGGCATTTGTTCGTGGGTGAAGTTGATAAAATACGAAAAAATACAAAAACGGCACAAAATTTGTGAAAAGTGTGGCGTTGCATTATGCTACAATAAACTTAACAATTGTTTTAAAGCATTCCATACATCTTAGAGGAACAGTTTAAGGCAGTGTGACACATCCTTTTTGTACATTTTTCTCATTTATTAGTAAAAAAAATTCAAAACTAAAAAATACGCGTATTTTTATTTATTACATAAAACCTACCACAAAACAAACTATTTGATAAAATATAAGCAGTTGAGGTATAAAGGGTTAAGAGCTGATTAGTTTTTGGGAAACTTCGTTCGGAGGGTTTGCTGGTTTGAACCCTTGAAGGTCATTTCTGTCATGCGCTATATCTCACGAACCAAACATAGGATTTGCATTATTAGGGTGCCAATTATTATTTTTGTGATTTTACCAAATTTCTAAAAAAATGTTGGAGCCGTTTTTTAATTTATTAAAAAAAGTGCAAAAAATTAAGGTTTTTTAATAAACAACAAACTTTTAACCTGATTCGCGAAATGCAGTAATCAATGTTTATAAAATTTATATACTTCAAACAGTTCTTGTAAAAATAAAACCACACTTTTTCTCATGATTTTGAAAAAAAAATTAAATTATAAATAGAAAACCATTAAAAGTCACCATTCATGTCATTCACTATATCTCGCGAACCAAATAAAGTATTTGCATTATTGAGTATTCAATCGACGCGTCTTAACATTTTCTTTATGTTTTTACGTTTATAAAAAATCGTTGGAGGCGTTTTTTAATTTCACAAAAAAAAATGCCAAAAATTAAGGGTTTTTTCATAAAAAATAAATTTTTAACCTGATTTGCACAACACAGTATTGCATGTTTATAAACTCTTATCAATTTTTGAAGTGAAACCAGCAAAACTTTTATCCATGATTATAAAAAAATACTATATAAAAATAAAAAAAATACTTCAAAATCACCATGTAAAAAGGGCTCACACGAATGATACTTCTTTAAGACATTGTTGTAAAATCAATCAAAGTTTATTAATATTTTCATAATTTGAGTCAAATTTGGAATAATTTTCACAGTGTTTGAATTTTAATAATAATAATAATAACGCTAGAGGAGCGTTATTATTATTATTATTAAAATGAATATTAAGTCATTCCAATTACTGAGGTACATTATTATTGTTTAAAGTAATATTATTTTCATAATTCCTATTGTATTTAATATTTTCAATATTTATGAAGATATCACTGGGTAGTTGACAGTGTGGACCTTAAGGGTTGCACCTCGCGGCTTGTCGTTTTCACATTTTACGCTCTTAACTTTGTGTATGACTATGAAAAAAACTCGAAAAGTTCTTCATTGATCTTCCTTATCTATATCGAAGTTCTAAGTTTATTTAGCAGCGTCTCATTTTTCTCATCAAGAAATAATCAATACACAAAGAAATTACTAGAAAAACTACTATTTCGGCACCTTTTTAAAAGTATTGTATGATTGACTGAGAGAATGAAATCGATCCTATTCTAGTTAAACATCCAGAGATATTTTAGCAGTGAAAATACTACGCTTTAGTTAATTAGTTGCAAAATTATTTGCATTCATTAAAATTGTCGTTAAAGTCAAAACATGGATCGTAGGATAGAGAGGAGAATTCTAAATTCCAATTCGGTTACTTGTTTCTAAAAAACCGTCGAAGCCAAAGCTTGGCTTGATAAACACTATTCGGAATCTGAACCAGGAAAATCAAACGTTGAGAAAGGGTTTGCTAAGTTTAAACGAGGCGAAATGAGCGTCAAAGACGACCAAAACAGGCTGTTAACGACGAAAACATCAAGAAAGTCCACAAAATCAATTTTAATGACCGTAAAGTAAAGTTAATTGAGTTAGCTGAGACTCTAAAGATATCACAGGAACGTGTAGGACATATAATACATGAATATTTGGACATGTAAAAGCTGTGTGCCGCGCTTGCTCACAATCGATCAAAAAGAACAACGTTGTGATGATTCAGAGCAATGTCTAGCAATATTTAACCGTAATAAAGACGATTTTTTAGTCGATATATTACAATGAATGAAACCGGGATTCATCACTATACTCCAGAGTCCAATCGAGAGTCAGCCGACTGGACTGGACGTGAAGATTCAAAGCCAAAGCGTTGAAAGATGGAACAGTTGGCTGGCAAGGTAATGGCATCAGTATTCTGGGATGCGCATGGTATTATATTCATCAATTACCTCAAAAGGGGCAGACTATCAACAGTGAGTATTATATAGCATTATTGGAGCGTTTAAAAGATGAAATCACAAAAAACGGCCTCATTTGAAAAAGAAAAAAGTTTTGTGTCAACAAGACATCAATAAAAACATTGCTTGCCCATCCACCGTATTCTCCAGATCTGTTTGCAGATCTCAAAAAAATGCTCGCTGGAAAAAAAATCAGCGCTAATGAAAAGGTAATCGCTGAAACTGAGTCCTATTTTAAGGCAATCGAAAAAATGTATGACCACTATAATCGTTGTATTGCTTTCAAAGGCAACTATATTGAATAAAAAAATTGATTTTTACCAAAAAATGTGTTTTACTATGTTAGCCTACGAACATTTTAGCCCAACTGTTAGGCACCTCTATTTTAATCTGGCCAATCTTTTACATAAAAAAATATTCAAAAGCCTCATTTCTGACGACACTTTAATAAACACACATTTTCTTTAAATGGTGAAATAAATTGTCACTAATTTTTTTGTACCAATACAGTTTTTAAAATGCATTTTTTTAATGAAAATACCAATAATCTTTTATTCATTTCTTTACAGGTGAGTTCCATAAGAAAACTTTTCCGTTGTAAGTATATTTGCTAGGCTTGGCACTATTTAGCTGTTTATGTAAAGACATTAACGATTTCATATAAAAGTCAAAAAGTATAATCGACTTTCGTAAGTCAGCTTAGTGTGTATTTTCTTTTATCAATATGTTTGGCAAGCACGATCTATGTGCTCGTACGTTTGTTGAAATCTTTTTAAAGATTAACAATGACACTGACAATACTTACATACATTCTTCATGATCCACGTCTAATGATTTGCTGTTTAAGATGTTATTAAAAATTTATCTAAACTTTTGTTAACTATGTAATTCAGTATTTTCGCTTGATCAACTTCATCATCCATTTGAAGATGGATGACATAAATATGGTTTTGATTAAATTTATTTATAGATTCAACATTGTTAAATATTTCCAGTGAATGGATACATATAGTATTACTTCAAAATTCATCTTTGTTTGGAGAAGATTGAGACGTTCAAAGTTGAAAATACATATCCAAACAATTTAAATCCATGAAAAACATCTAAATTCATAAAAATATCTCTCCTCTGACTTCAAGCCCATGTACTGTTTGTTCTTGTAACCGCATTTTTATACAAGTAGTATACAATGAAGACTTCCAGATCGTCTGAGAGAAACATGATTGCTACATTGCATAACTGAACATCAGTGGGTTGTCAGCATCCCACATGAGTAACGATTTAATTGAGCTATTGCTGTAAATAATCCAAGACATAATGGTGCACGTTCAAAGCATACAAAAACAATCACGACTGGCTCACGATGAAAAGGCAAATAATATACACATTAGCGCATCACAAGGAGCTATGAATGAGAATCATAAATTAAATGAGGACATTTATCTTAAATGGAAACTTGATGAAGTCAAATTATATGAATTGTGAATAATGGGACGGTTGCATCAATTTCTTGATGGTTTGGTTGAAAGCTGTGAGTCCCTTCTTGGCCACCTGATTTATTTACGAACAACGATAAATTATTTCAAACGATAACTAAACGGCAATGATTACCAGCTTCTTGTGCTGGCAATTTGTGAACTGATACTTCAATTTGTTCGTGCAAGCTATTTATATTCTGCTATAAGCAAACAGGAGTGCCGTTTTTCGAATAGGGAAAATCAGAGTTTGTTTAGAATTTTAATTCAAAAATACATGCAGACATTTGTCGAAACCTACCCATTTTCAAATAAAATTTAATATAGAAAACATATATTTTCCTTGCGAACATTCAAACTTTTACTACAGACGAAACATGAAGGGAATAAAGCTCATTATTTTAGAAAAAGAAGGCCATATTTGTTGTTTGGCTGGCTTTTCCACAATGGAGTATATCCCTTATTTAATTTATACTCTAACCCTATATCCAATGACGGCTCAGAATTATTTATCTATTGATTTGAAATAGGATCGATAAAACCAAACTCTACAGGTTGACATGAATGTGTTGGTACAACTTTTTTCCATACAAATGGCATGTATGTACGTGGAAGGACTAAACCAGAATACGAGTACTACTGTACGGAAAATTCTAATTTAAAAACTAATTATCAGTTGCGTGGTTTACCTGTAATGAGCATGTCGGACGTAAGAGAAATTATTGTTGCTCAATTAAAAAGTGGTTAGACAAGAAGTGACATTTTTCGGCAAATGAAAAAACCTTGGAGTAATGCGTAATTATGTGTATCGTACTGTAACTAGGTTCTTCGAGACTTGATCTAATGAAAATGAAAAGAAAGCGGGAAGAAAAAGGACTGTCAGAACATTAAACTTATTCGTGAACGAATTCATAGAAATTGTGAACGTTCCGTTAGAAAAATGACAGCAAATCTTAATATTAATCGGGAGCGTGTGCGGAAAATTCTACGAAAAAACTTGAAGTGTTCGCCTTTTAAGAAGAAAAAAAGTTCATGGAATTACGGATGCAACAAAATTAAAAAGGTTTGAAAGAAATAAAGTGTAACTATCGTGGCACGCTGGTGATGACATCATTTTTTCGGATAAAAAACTTTTTATTTTGTAGAGTATTCTCAATTCCCAAAATAATCGTTTGTGGACTGTTTCTATGGAGGATATTCGGCACAGCAAAAGGCACGTACCAAGGTATCAAAATGCCTCATCGGTTATGGTCTGGGGTGCGATATCGCGAAAAGGAACCCTTCCATTGGTATTTATCGAAAAAGGTATCAAAATAAATGCTGGCTACTTCCTAGAAGAGGCCAAAATTGACAAAAAATTTACTTACCTCAGTTCAAAATATTTATTGCGACGACTATTATTGCTTTCAACAAGACGGTGCCACATCTCACACAGCCAAAATTGTGCAAGCATGATGTGAGCATAATTTAACGGATTTTATACCATAAGATGAATGGCCACCAAATTCACCAGACTTAAACCCCTTGGATTTTCTATTCGGGGATATATGCAGCAGCAGCTAAATAATTACAAATATCGAAATTTGACAGAATTTAAAAGCGTTATTTCGAGAATATGGGACTCAATACCTCTTGAGGTCGTGCGTGCCGCACATAACGCTTTTGAGAGAAGATTGCGGCTAGTAATTAAAGCAAAAGGTGGGATAATCGAATGATTTATATATTTTCGGAAAGCACTACTTGAAATACTAAAATAGCTTCAACAAATTCTTTTTGTACCAACACATACATGTCAAACTGTATACAGTCTTCTAAATTTAAGTTCAGAACTGAAAGCTGTATATAGTGCAATAGACAATCAGGACATCTTTGAAAAATTATATATCTATCTACAATTTGTTTTGCCGAACGGCACATCGCATTCACTTATCAGTTTTGTACACACTACGAACTTTTACAATAGCTAACGCTATGAAGCAGGGATGCTTGACTTGCATACTCCGCCTATAGCCAATCTTCAAAAGAACATTGACTCAAAATTAAACAACCCGATCATTGCAGCTATGAACATTTGTTCATGGTTTCAGTTAGGTTTGCCTCCTGTTTAACAGGAAGCGAAATTTGAAATTCGTCAGCGGCTGAGAAGGCAGGTTTGAAATAATCATGGAGTCATTGGAGCTGAAAAGATTGTCTTTCAGTTGCTTTTTCGAGGGAAATATTTCAAGACGGCATAAATAGTAGCAATTGAGAACTCGCTATCTTTTATTAGTGACATCTTTATGAGCTCAATGCAGGAAAGATGTAAGAAAAAAGACTGTTACCAAAGATCTGAATACGATATATAGATGATATGTTCAAGGTAGTCTAGCAAAATAAGCTGGTGGACGTATTTGAAAGAATCAACAAAGTCCATGGAAAAATTAAATTAAAAAGAATAAAAAAAAATCCACCATGGAAAAATAATAACAACATTAGATTGCCAATTTGAATATAAAGTAATCCGGTTAGACCAAAAGTACAAACGAAACCAAGTCACACTTAAAGAACGATACCGAATGCATCATATCACTCATTTTCCCACATACTGATCACATATAACTCAATCATGCATGCTTCTGTGGGAATCATGGTTGCGGAGACATGGGGGATGTCCCACTATTTTTTGTTTCCAAGATGGAGCCCAGAGGATTGGGGGTGCGACCCCAGAAAGTTGGATTTAAGCTCACAGTAAGACATACTACACATTGCGCCAAAAATCCAGCTGCCTTCCAAAATGCTCCGTGAGTTTCGTAACGGAGGGTTCGCCATCAAATTTGGCCTAAAAACGGGTTTTTCACACGACGTTCTCCCCATTGGGATAGAATAACTCCCGTTAATGTGCAATGATTAGAACAATCAGTACCGCAAACGATTTATGACAAAATTATCTTAAAAAAGTATCCCAACGTGTTTCGCGTTAAACATAAAATTAAAAAACCTGTGGCGCCCGACAGTAGTTCCCCTCTTTTTGGGTATGGTTTTTGGATTGTATCTTTTTTATTATTGACACCACGTAAAAGTGATGTATGGACGACTTGCTAATAATTATATTCTACGGAAGGTTGCCATACCCAACTTTCTTGTGAAAGCCACGATTTTGCAGATATGGGGGTGTCCCACTTTCTTTTGTTTTCAAGATGGAGCCCAAACGCCATCATCGGGGACCCCAGGAAATTGAACTTAAGCTAATTGCACCATTCCCCACGCATGGCAATAAAATAAAATTTCTCGTCCTTTTAAAAATGCGCGGTTTACGTCCAAATTACGACGCTTTGACTGTACTAGAATGCTTGGTTGGTTGTAGTGGCAGCCCCTTTTATCCAAAGGTGACTCATTTGGGCCACGATGTACCCATTGTGGTACCATAGAAGATAAGGGCGCCACTAGAACCTGCGGGATGACGAGAATCATACAGATTCTCGTATGAAGCCGGCTATGGAGCTAATGTCTAAATCAGCTACATCCGTGAGATTGTCCAGGAAGGGCGAACCCAATGTTTACATGCGCTTCCTGGACAGTGCTGGGCATTCGCACAGAAAGTTTGGATTGTTTCTTCCTCATCCTCTGATCTGCAACTTCGGCAGAAATCATTGAAAGGGACACCCAATCTTTCTGCGTGTCTGCCGATCAGACAGTGTCCTGTCAGTACGGAAACGATGGAACTCAGGGTTTCACGGCTTGTGTTGAGGAACCGCTTGGTGCGCTTGGAGCACAGTGCGTGCCAAGTTTGCCTGGTTGTGTTACAGATTTCTTCGAGCAACCAGGAGCTATTCGCAGCCTTCACGTAGTACTTTTTAAATCCTAGGTTTATGGAGCTTAGAGGTTGACCGACTTCGGGGGTAAGGGTATACTCCTGAAGCTCAGTGTAAACTCTAGCTAAGGCATCTGCTTCGCAGTTTTCCGATATATCACTATTCCCCAGTACTCAGCAAAGAATCACTTCACAGGGAAGCGACATCACGTTCAGTTGAGTACGGCATTCCATTACAATCATGAATGAGGTGTACACGTTGGATAATGCTTGGATAGGAGCTTGACTGTCACAGAAAATATTCAGGTTTCTTATGGAAATTTTCTGATTTTTCAGCCAGTCTTCTGCCTTGTATATTGCAATGATCCCTGTCTGAAAAACACTGCAGTGGTCTGGAAGCCGTAAGGATAGTTTCAGACGTAACTGTTCTGAGAAAACGCCACAGCCAACTTTTCCATCCATTTTAGATCCATCAGTGTAAATGTCGACCGATTCCTGTATCCCATCTCTTTCTGTGGTCCAGTCCTCCCTACTCGATATGACTGATCTGAAAACATGGTGAAAATAGGGAATCGGAGAAGAATGCTTATGATCCCTTGAAATGCTGATGTCATGACAAAGAGGCAAAAAAGTATATCCAAGAAACGACACAAACAAATGATTTCGGTAAAACAGTCATCAAAAATTGGACACAGAAACGAAACAACAATAAGCAGCAAATTTAAGATAAAAACGATTACAACGGGATATTCGAAATGCACATAACTCCACAAATTGAAAAAAATCAACACGTTTTTACGTTTTCAGAGGAGACTGATTCATTTGTTAAAAAATTGTAAACACAGTGAGTGGCAAGCAGAAAAGTTTCGAAGCTTTCTTAATAAATATATTATTATAGCGGGCATAGTATTACTAGCGCAAAGATTTATTATCAAAAGCAATATTTTTCATCTTTTCAAATATAATCATTTTCAACACTGTAACTAAACATGTATTAATGGAACTCCCCAAAAAATATTACTATCCGCAAAACAAGTATCATAAAATAAGAAAAATGTGGTCTAAGTGCGACCCTTGAGGTCCACACGACTAACTTCCCAGTGGGGTGGATAAAAAGCTATAATTTGCTTTTATTATTAATTGCTATTATTAATAATTACTATTATTCAACATTATTATTCTAAATTAATATAATTACTTTTATCATTTCTATCAATTTTTTATCTTTAGAGGGGAGCTTTGGTAGAGGAAGACGTCTCCACCACCTGGTCATCCTCTACCAAAGCCTCGGCAACCTCGTCCTCTTCTTGCTCGTCATCCTTCTTGTCCTCCACTTCATCCGCAACCTCGTTCTCCATCTCGGCCTCGGAATCCACAACTATTATTGAGGGTATTTAATTATTATTTACAATAATCATTCGTTATTAAGAATGTTTGACCGTTACTGAATAATTATAATTGACTTTATATATGCAATACAAAACAACATTACTATGAAGGTATTTGGTATCTGCACGAATTAATAGTGCGTATCAAAAGTTTAAAAATAAGCAATTTTTGGTCGTTTTTTTAGTTTTTTCATCCTAAATAAAAAACGGCCCAACCGATTTTGTTGAAAAGTCATTCAGTTTTAAGTTACGTAATTACGCGTCAAATGAAACCAGTCTCATGGCAATGTGATCTTTGGTTCTTGAGATAATCAAGACGAAAAATTATTCCGAACGCACATACGTACATACACACTCACAGACATCTCTCTAAAAACGATGGATTTGGATTCTAGAGACCTTAAAACGTAGAGATATGTCAAAATTTGGGATTGGCAAAATCTACCCCATTACAATAACTTCCCATAGAGAACTGGGAAGTTAAAAATTAGACATTAAGCCTATGTAACCCGTTACTAGTTATCTAATATCAGAAGCACAGGACGGGCCTGTGCTTCTGATATTAGATAACTAGATTTCACTATATGATGACAGATATATACATTTGCATGGAATAACAAGACTCTTTACCTGAACTTGCACCATTTTACAATACAATGGTCACACCGGATATTAACACTCAGCTTGGTATGCTGCCAAACTTTGACGCTCATATATTTAATGTTCAGTTATACAACTCATGCATTTGTGCACATGGGTGTCAGTCTATGGATATCTACTATACAATCTTTGAATAATTGACCATAAAACTGTAAGAGGAAAGTAAAAAAGAAATATATGTAGTAATACTAGTTAATATTTTGCCCAGGTAACAGGTTTGCTATTAGCCTTGAATATTTAAATGTTTTGGAATTGATTTTATTTGAATTTCGAAATTATTTGGCTTGATTATGATCGTTTGATCAGCAATTCCAAATAATATGTTAGATTGCACTACCAGGTTTATCGCAAAAAAATTTCAGAATGTAATAAGAACTAGACTAAAATGCAGGTTTAATTTATTTCGAAACTCAAATTTGAACGTCTATACAAAATGATTAATTTTGAACATTAACACTTAAAAAAATATTAAATTAATGAATACATCAAGCTTCTGATAGCTAAAACAAAAAAACAGTGACAAGTCAAAACCTCTAATTGCAAGAATTCCGATGTATTCCAAAAAATTTGAATTTTTTTGAACATTGCTTAGTGTCAGTTTATTCTAAAACTATCTGTAAATCCAATTGAATCTTCATAGTGTATTGATTATCGCTAGTATCGCTAATCTTCAAATGTTCACTATTTTTGGCCACTACATGAAAATTTTGAACATTTGATAAATTAAGTGCAAATAAAACTGAATAAAACTGCTGTTTCATCAATCCATACCTACAATTATTGCAACGGAAAAACGAAACAGTACATTTAAAACGTATTTTTTAAATCCAAAACTAACTTCTCCAAAGTATTTCTGAATTTGACGGTGAACAAAATAATTTCCAATTTGATGTTATGACTCTAAAATAATTAACTTGTATTCAAACATACAGTCGCTATCAAAAGTATTCGTACTCCTACTAATTTGACCTTAAAGATTGTGTTTCTTTCGAAATACTAGACAACTTTTTTCAATATTCACATAAAATAAAGATTTATTCATCAGAATTAAAAAAATCATTTATTATATGAAAAAAGTTTTTAAAAAGTCAGGATTTTCACTCAAAAATATTTGTACACTTTACTGTTCTACAACTTGCATCACATTTCTATGTACATACTGTCAAAAAACCGCTACGCAAAGACCAGATTTATCGTTTCCGGGAAGTTGTAATTTTCTTTGTCTATCATCTTAAGAATGGGCCAGAAAGAAAAAGAAATTAATTTTTAGGTGACAATAATAATAATAGACTTAAAAGATAAGTGAAAATCATTAAAAAATAGTCCAAAATGTGATAAACAATTTTAAACTCAATAACACCCTTAGTGTTAAGAAAAGACCTGGTCGTCCGCATGCATTATCAGAAAGTGAAATCAGAAATATTGTTGAGAGTGTGAAGAAAAATTCAAAATAAATATTTTTCAAATAGCTGAAGAAAGACAACAAAAGAATATAAAAGTCAGTGCACAAACGATTCGCAGATATTTAAATGAAAATTGCTTATTCGCTAGATTAATATCTAAAGTCAACTGGAAAAAGAGACTCGCTTTTGCCAGAGAACACCTAAGTAAGCCCATTCAGTTTTGAAACAATGTCCTGTTCAGTGACGAGAGCAAATTTTGGGTGTTTGTTAGTAGGCGTCAGCAAAAAGTGTGGAGAAGAAAAAGTGAGACCTTACGTGAAGCAAACTTGAAATGTTCGGTAAAAGGTTGTGGAGGATCAGTCATGGTCTGGGGGTGCATGTGTGCAGCAGGATTTGGTAGTTTAAATTTAATTGATTTTACAATGAAAGCTGTTGATTATTTAAAGATACTTCAAGACAATTCAACTACTAGCGCCACCAATTTATGATTAAGACAATCATGGATCTTCCAACAGGATAATGATCCGAAACATACCTCGAAGATTGTTAAAGAATGGTTACTCTACAAAGTACCAAAACAGCTCAACCACCCCCCTCAATGACCTGACCTTAACCCGATAGGACATCTATGGGAGGATATCAGCAAGAAACTGCGGAGAAGAAATGTAACAAGCATAGCCACTTTGAAAGAAGCTCTGGTTGAAGAATAGAATAATATGCAGCCATCCATTACTCAAAGACTTGTAGAATCCATGCCAGACAGATTGAAAGCCGTCATCAAAGCTAAAGGAGGTCCTACCAAATACTAATTTCATATCTTAAGATCTCAGGCGCATATTATTCGGATGAGTCTGTATTGTGATGTGAATGGTGTGCATATTATTAAGCGAAAATTTTGTGACTTTTTAAAACTTTTTTCATAAAATTAATGAAATATTTGTTTTTTTGACCAGATCTTTTTATATTTTATTTCTTTATTTCAATAGGTGTATACATAAACAAATATTGGCAAAAAGGCGAATACAGAATTTAAAAAGAAATTATGCAAATATCCTTGCTGAATAATGGAAAATAGTTAGTTTAAATACGATTTTATACTAGATTCTTCTTAAATTTCTGTAAGTTTTATTAAAAGTACATTTCGGAATTAATACATTTATGTAGGCTCTTTTACTGAAATTTAATGTATATTGTTCGCGTTGAAATAAGAATAACAAAGTACATAAAATAGAGATTTCCTCGATTGATTTCAAATTGCACTTTATACATGAAAAATCCACATTTTAAACAACAAGGGTAAATTCGTGGCTCATTTGAATTAAATTTTCAAAACTTCAAAGAACATTAAGTAATAACAATGAAATTTGCGATGCATATCCGTCATTTCAGCAATGGCATACAAATAAACTTTCCATACTAAAAATAATCAAGCCATTCTTCATGTCCTCGACAGTTCTTTATTCGCCGAACAATGATTGGTATCTATTTAACAGCACGTTGCGGCCTAATTCGGCTTCACCATAACAATATTTGGGGTCAATAATAATTGCTGCAGTCATGTTTTTATTCTTTTGTATCGCAATGCCAATCACTATTAACATTCCATCGAGTTAACACAACATCCATTGCGTACGTGTCATGAAATCTCAATGTTGATGATCAGTTATTTATTATGACTGGGCTGTACGCGTGTTTAAAAAATACTCATAAAGCTGTTGTTTCTATGTCTAAATAATCTCACCTGAACACCGATATAAATCAAATAGTCAAGAGTCAACAATTCAATTAGCGACTACATATTGATTTAGATGTATCTGAAAGGTGTACATATCTAAAGAGTGGCGCTTTCGAACTTAGCGGTTAATGCTAGAACAAACAAATCGCTTTTATGGCTAGTGGATTGTGATCTGAATGAATAAATTGTCGTGACAATACTAAATTCCTATGAAATTAAGTGGCTGCAATTAAAATTGAAGTCTATAGGCTTTTTTTGTTGCATGTGTCTTCTAGTTAATGCAATCCAATCCTCCGTGTTGCTTTCCGCGTGAGTTGCATTGTTAAGCCAAGTGTAGGACTATGAGAGATATTAACTATGAACAAAGTGACATATAGCTGTCAGAATCACCCAAGGATATTTACATGGCTATAAATGAAATAAATGCCTGAAATATGGTTTGAAGAAAAGGTATAATTGACCAACGCGAGCAACTAACAACATTAGCATACGATATCTGCGCCAAGTATCAATAGTAAAATGTTTGTTTTACAACGTGTTTAGATTGTTTCCATGAATATGTCAGATAATAATATTTCAGATGAACAGCTTAACGATTCCAGGAATGGTTATCAATTTCATTCTGAAACAAAACATAAAAATATTCGAAACGAAAACTAATTTTATCATTTCAGATCAGTTAATGGAAAACAAATATAGAATACAACATTTATATTCTCACTAAACCGAATTTATATGTGCACGTATAGTAAAACTTGGAATTGATTCTGAAGATTACAGACTCATAAAATTTACATAATTTAAAGTCTAAATTACAACATTAGCCAAAATCTGCATGCTTGCAGAAAACGGTTCACGGCAGTGACATAATGGATGATTTCAAAAGGGTTTTACCATTATTATTCCATGGACAGTTTCACTTTGAATAATTATAAAAAAAATCTGGTTTTATTTCACTAACAAGAGAACTATACAAATAGATTGCTTTACCACTTAATTCTCTCGCTTCCTTTTCATCAAACTTATTCATTATTTTGAATTTCTGCCAAACATGCCAGGGTTGAAGCCCTGAAATAAATAATATCACCGTACAACTAAAGCAGTTTACCTACTTCTGTTAAGGAAAAGATGTTTAAGCAAATATTTTTTGTAAAATTTAACTGATTTTAAAAAGGACCTCAGAGATAAAAAAAAACTAAAAATTTGTAGTAAACAATCTCATTTGACGCAATGTATTTTATGAACTCAACTATATGTTCATCCACATTTGCATAAAAAAGAGCGTTGTAAAAATAAGGAACTATTGATATTTTTACATTTTTTTTGTTGACTTCTCATTGTTAGCTGGGGCAAAATATTCGAAAATTGAATTCTAATTTACTTTAAAATTTTTTAGAATGATCTGGGAGGTTCACACGAAATCACAAGATTACACAGGTAGCAAACGCAAAGAACGCAACGAGTGAATTGAAAATGTAGACGCCTTTATATCGAGAAAACACATTGCTAATACTCAAAAAGTATCAAATATCTAATACTCATTTCACACATAAACAACTTCCGAATGAACCAAGAACTTGTTCCTTAGAAGTCTTATTTATTGAGGAAAAACGAGAATAATATAAGACAAAAATGGTGATTATGAAATAAAACCCCTGCCATTTTGGTAAGCTAGACTAGATTTTGAAATAAAAAATTTCATCTAATCAGCAGATGTCAATGTTTTGTAAAAAAATATTAACTTGGTTTGCTTGAGATAAGACGTTCTCAAGCAATCGTGGTCAACCCCATTAAAAAGTCTCTTTATCTTGATAAAAGCAAATGTAATACGACATTTTGAACGGAGAAAACATTGTTTTTGATTCAAAAATACATTTTAGTAGCGAAAAAAATCTTGATTTTCACGTATAACAACTGCAAATGATTCTACCTTTAACGATCAGAAACTGATCTCGTCACCGTTATGATGTCCTTTTCCAATCGTTCTTTAAGAACTGAACGCAATTCACATCCTCACACTGTCGAAAATTTTAGTATACATTTTAATACGCGAAATTATATAAGCCTTTGTTCAACGTTGGGACGTGGAAATCTTCAAAAGATACCGATCAGCTCCTGCCTCTCGGCATGCCAAATTTCTACCAACTAAAACCACCTCCATTTCCTTCAATCACTCTCTCCATCAAATTTAGTAATTCTCCGTATTTAAAAATGTCAATACATAGTACTTCCCAGACGATAAGAATCGGTATAAGGGATAGTACCAAATTGGTACGTTTTAGTGTCCTTTTAGTTAGATAAATAGTTCAGGCTATATGTTTATGAATTATTTCCTGTTGATTACATGTTTGGTTTTGAGTTTAGTGGAGCTGATTGTACTTGTAACTTACTTGGAGTGTTGGTCCTGAAAGAGGAATTTTTTTAGTGTCGTTTTAAAGGATGGTGGGTTCGCTATGTTTTCAATTTTGTCCGGTAGTGTATTGTAACAGTTAGCTGCTTTGTTGAAGAGGTCTTTTTTTAGCCGATCAGTTCTGGCAAATGCGATAGCTATATTATTCATTTTTCTCATTCTGTAAGTGTTTTTTCCCTCAATTCTATCTAATTTCACAGCGGTATACTCATTACGGTGTAAATTCTTATGTATGAATTTAGATCTTTCCATGGAAATCATGCCTTGTAAATTCAATTCTTGGGCTGTTTTGTAAACTTCGCTCGTTGGAGTTGGCATAGGGAGATTGTAAATGGTTTTATTCGCCTTGGATACTAGTTTGGAGATGGTCATGAGGCTACCTATAGAAGTTTGGCTCCAATTTAAGATGCCGTAGGAAATTTTGGAAAAGAGGTGCATACATAATTTGGATTTTTTTCTTTGGAAAGAAGTGGAAGCGGCGTAGAAGACCAATGACGATAGCTAGTTTTTTCCTTAGATCATTTATGTGTGGAGTCCATGTTAGTTTCTCTTCTATTAGAAGTCCTAAATATTTTATTGGTTCTTTGTTCTCTGGAGGGTTGTGTTATTTATTTTTAGTGTGGTTTTATGTCAGTCTTATTTTTTTGTATATGTATAAGTCCAGAATTCATTGGTTGATATTAAGTAACCAACTACCCTAAAGTTTTTCATACCAATCTGTTATAGATTTTTATTAAAAGCATAGTAGATATCGTAAAATAAATTGGATTTGCCTATTTTTAGCATCTCTGCAAATTGTCTTTCTCAAATGAAGGCGATATTTTGTCATGCAGACTAATGGATACAATTTCAGCCATAGAATTGATAACTTGAACGAAATATAGCCAATGTATATCAATTTGAAGATAAATTTGATAATGTACTGTATTAACAACACAGACCGCCAAAACGCAAAGTACATGAAATTTATGCTTAAATAGTAAGCATGGACTTGATAACCAAAAAAAATATATTTTATAAACACAGAGGATAGCTTGCATATGAATCCTCAATAGTCTCCATGACAAAATATCGCCTTAAATTTAAACAGACAATTTTCAAAAATTCTAGAAATAGTCAAGTTTTATGAAATCTTCAATGCTTTTAGCAAAAATCTATAACAGATTGGTATAAAAATCTTTACGGCAGTTGGTTAGTAAATTTCAACCAATGAATTATGAAATTATACGTATACCAAAACTGTTTTTTTTCATAAATTTTGAACAGTGCACAGAAGTAGTTCAATTTAAGAAGGGAGAACCCGAACACTAAATGTTTATAAAAAGCAACCGTTGCTTTTAATTCTAAGATAAAAGCTGATTAATTGCGATTTGTCTAAACTAAAAAAGTGATCATTGGAAGCCTAAATACCTGCCAAAATTCATCTTATCATATCTACTTGAAATAAATTCCAAAAGTACAGATAAGCCTATCTTGAATAAAATAAATGTAGCCTGAGTTAAATATTTTTCAAACTGTTAATTCGATTCGATTCGGCTGATAATATGTAACAGTTCTCATCAATATAAATGTCACCAGTTTTGAAAGTGGAATCATAATTAATGGTGGCACGATTAAAGCATTGGTCTCCTGCAAATATTGTCTCTAGCTGGTTTGATCCAATTCACTCGTTTTCCAGTTTGCGAGTTATAAGAAATTTGCTATCTGCACCTACGGAGTCCTTTCAACATTTTCGTGATTCGCCCGGTAAGTGGCTGCCAGTTCCTCTACCATTCGTGATGTGTTTGGAAGTTTTTCTGTCATACATACCCTCCAGATAATCAGCCCACTGTAGTCTGCACTGCTATGGCAAAATTGATACCGCTGGCTTGTTAAGAAGGGCATATAGTGCGGCTTTCACGGGTTCTCGATGCACCTTGGAATACAGTTCTCAAAATTATCAATGATGTCTTCAAGGCATATGTCTCTTTCATATTCGTATATTACTACAGAATGGATGATGCATTTGTATGTATATCCACAGTGTATTTTTGAATAATAATACCAAAAACAGTAGATAAAATTCAAATACATTAGCAAAAGCTATATATTTTGGTTTTATTTATAAGTGAAAAAATCTTTGATGGAGTTTCTTGATGAATTAATGATGAATAAGGTCTGATGAATTATTTTCACTTTCAATCTGTAATCTAGTGCATTCAACGCCAATCTAATTATCAACACTTTCGAAACACTCAAACCATTTGTGGCAATTAAGCGAAAAAGCAATTAATTTATTCAAAACGCTATGGTTTCTTGCGCTTCAATTGTTTGTTTGATTTTTTTCATAACGCCGATGAAAGTAAATCGCTGCTACTTTTCACGCTTTCCTATAGCGAAAGTTAGTGGTTCCACCATTCCAACATCCACATTTAGTTGATAATGAATACTTTAGACAAGTTTTGAGCATTTCTCACAATAAAACAATTGTGTATTATTAACGCGAAGGTTAGTTTCCATTTGATGGGACTTGACTTCATAGTCAGGTGAATTGGATCTACAATGGATGTTTAAACTGGGTTTGCAGCTTTTACGGCAAGTCGAGCACCATCACAATAGAGCCATGTTTACTAGGTTTCCCCAGGAGATATTTTTCAAGATCGTTCAAAAACCAAACAAAGATAACTATGTGATTGTCGTCCTCACTTACATCTACCAAAAAATATTTTTCTTTTCAAAACGAACAACTTAAGGCAGTAACCTGAGTTTGTTTTTGTTTCAAATTTCTCATTTGAATGTGCTGTGAACTTGAAGGTAGCGACAAACAATCGTATAAGAAATAATTTTTTCCGAAAGGCATAAGTCGTAGAAAATAAATAACGCAGCCAATTAAAATTTCCCCGCAAACCCTGAAGTCAACCAACCCATGAATAATACAGGAAGCCATCAAAGCTAATCGACCTTCACCTGTGCATACATGCGAGCTGTTCTGAACTAACGCAAATAGTGAAGGCTGTGGCGTGAACGTGAGATCAGAATAATAAAGGTACAATTACATAAAATTGAACGTAATCATAGAACGTTGCTTGAATTAAAAAAAAAACACTGGGCTTTAGGGGTGGTGAGTCATACGTAGCAGGCGGATTTTGCTTAAATCAAACAGCGATTACCGAAAATGGATTGATCATGGTCAGATTCACATACAAGATATATGATCAGCAAGAGTCAAGATATAATTGCTGATAAATTACAAAGCTAGATAATCACCTCTGTTTTGAGGAGCACTTATTAAATGATATACGTCCGAAAATGATGTGGGAAAATATTTCTTATGATGGAAAAGCTTGGCTGATGCTAGTTTCGGTGCGACACACCACTTAAATACATACATCGCATGACTGGCTTAGGGCGATTAAATGATCTGTGTTTCCTTATCAAAGATAAATGCTTTCCCATGTATGTAAACATGTTTTCATGGCATTCACATATTGCAGCTAGTATTTTTTTTGAATATGGACTAATCGCCGATCTAAAGACGCATTTAAAAGTTGATGGTCATTAAAAGATGATTAAGTTTTTTCATCCAATAGATATCCAAAGAATTATTTCAATAGGTTAAAATGAAGAAAAAAATCATTTTCCTCTTGCATCCCTATACTACAATGTATTACAATAATTTTGATCGTCAATTATTCCATTTTTTTTTTTAAAAAAGCAATTCCCCGTGTTTAAGGTGGAGGTTGAGAAATTTAGGATAGATTTGAAGTAGAAAAGGCAACAACATTTCTTTGTTGAGATCAAAAAATTTAAATCAGTGAAAAGATTCCAATTATTTGAAATACTTAGTGGGTATATATCTTTTGTAAATCACTCTTTAGGAATACATAATCTGTGAGAGAGGCTACTGCATGGAACATAGTAGAGAAACATTGATTTGTGTTTCAATAATCGTTCATTTGGAACTAGATGATGCTCCGTAGACCGGAACAGTGAGTCGTATCTGTAATGAGTTACACATACAGTATGCAAAAACCGTATTCGTACTCCCCATATTTTATCGATAAAGAGCATTTTATCTCACAACTAATGGAAATTTTTAGCTAGAAATTGCTTTGTTTGCCTAGAAATTCATAATTCTCGGGAAATCAAGAAAAAAATTACTTTAAATTTCTTACTATCCCATAAAAATGTTAAAATTTTATTATCGACGGTAGCAAAATCCGTATTTGTACTCTTTAACAGGTTCATTGTTTTCCCGGAAAAATTAACATCATGTTTTTCCTGGAATGCCTAATTGGTACAGTAGCCAGCTTTGCGTTTATAGAGTGTTATCTAGTTAATTACGTTGACTATTTTCGATTGTGCGCGGCAAAACTAAATAATGTGACGGGAAATCAAATGAACTTTTCAACGATTTAATAGATTTGCATAAAAATAGCAAATCGTTACGAAAAATCGGGGAAATAATATCAAAAGCAAATAGGCGGTACATACATACGTTGTGAACAAGTATAAAAAGTTCGGACAAATCGTAAAGAAGCGGCAAAATGAAAACCGGTCAGTTTTAACAAGAAGGCATCTTGCTCTTTTGCGGATGCAAGTTCGGAAGGATCCGAGAGTGAGTGCGGTCAAACTAGCAGGATTGTAAATATAAAGACATTAAAGGTACTCCACAAACTGTTCGAAATTACTTAAGAAAAGTTGGATTTTGTAGTAGGGTTGCTGTAAAAAACCCATTTGTAAGCAAAATCAATAGGCAAAAAAAGTATGATATTTGCTAAAGGACACGTTGATAAGGACTTTAAGTTTTGGAAGCGTCAAAGTTTTTCGGATGAATGTAATTTTAATATTAAAGTTTCCGATGGGTGTGTGCGAATTTGGCGTGAGCAAAATAGAAACTATGCATAACCTGCTACCCACATTCAAACACGGTGAAGGTTCATTAATGGTTTGGGGGTGCTTCAGTGCTAGAGGTGTTGAAAAATTGTCCTTTATCAACGGAATAATGCATTCAAAGATGTATATCGATATCTTGAAGACAAATCTTGTTTACAGTGCGAAGAATAGGATTTGGACGGGATTATATCTTCCAACAGGATAATTGCCCCAAGTATACGGCTTTAAATACACGTCTCTGGATATTATACAGCTGTTGGAAATATATGAAAACCCCACCCCAATGTCCTGACATAAATCCGATAGAAAATTTATTGTCAATTATTAAAAGGAATTTGCGAAATCATGACATTCAACAGATTCAACGATTAAAATAGCCTCTTAGAGAAGAATGGCATTATATTACATCAAATTTAACTACAAAGCTAGTGAAATCGATGTCAAAAAAGTTGAAATCTATTTTTAAACAAAAAGGCTACCCAACTTAATACTAAAGAATAAGATAGAGGCTTTTTTGTTAATGTATTAACGGGGTGCGAATATGGATTTTGCTTGCTTTAAAGGTACTATTACACTTCTCAAGGCCGAAAAACCGACAATTTCCAAGAATTTTTGAGCTGCTTTATTAGATATCAATACAAATCTTTGTAGATAAGATTATTTACATCGTCGTGTCTAAACACTTTTTTTTATTTTTATGTTGTATCTTCCTCACAGATGGCGTCAAAGTCGAGTCCAAAGAGCCTTCCTGTGCAGAGATTATCTCATGATTGGGACATCTGAAACAAAAAAATCAAAAAGGGTTTTGAAGATTTAATGCTTTCATAGGGCGAATCACCTCCGATAGCGAAAAATCGGCAAAAAGAAAAAAAATGGCGGCTGCCTGAACAAAATGTTCAAAAAACGAACCTTTTTCGCCCCAATGTTCGTTCATTAAAAATCCATTCAAATCGCTTAACAAATAACTGTGCAAAATTTCATTAACATTAGTTCAGTAGTTTTGAAGATAATCTCTGCACCGTTTGAAAAAAGGTGTTTTTGCATTTAATTTTTGAAAAATCAGATTTTATTACTTACTGCTTTATCAATAATTGCTTTCGTACACGACTAAATAGACACTGAGGATGAAGGAGAAAGTTAACAATACACAGACTTTAAGAAAGAAACCGGTATTTTAGAGAAGGGATTCATATAACAGCTGCGCGCTTGTCAGCTGCGAAAGAGCGTACAAAAAGGCGTAGACGCGCATCGCTTAAAACTGCTATAAAAAAATTTCTATTGAAAATTTCTACATAATATTTTATGAGGTGAGTTTTCAACGAATAAGGAAGCGAAAAATGTAAAAAAAAATCAATTTTTTGAAATTTGAAAAGTGTAGTACCTTAAATGAAGTTTTGTTGTTTTTGTAAGACTTTAAATATAAGCAACCTTTATTTTCTTTTATTTTATTAAATATATGTAATATCATTGATTATATTGAGTTATTCTTTAAAAAAAAATATCAGCTCGTTGTAGAAAATTTAAAATTTTCATTCAAAATGGAGGGGTGCGAATGCGAATTTGCATACTGTACCCATTTTGAAGAAAACTGTTGCTGATATTGGCAAACATATTCCTAAATATTTGGCTTATACAGTTGTGATGAAGTGAGTTCCTTTATAAACGTGCCGTTTCCAGTTTTTTTCAGAACGAATATTCTTCAACCTGTCACAGTTCAGGATGAATATTTCCAGCTTCTTTCAGATATTATTATGAAAATCTGAATTCATGTTCAATCCATATTGAACTTGAAAATAAATCAGTAAATAATTTTTGACTTTGCAAACAAAGTGTCTTTGAAAATAGTGTTGATACGTTGGAAACTTTCAACTGATGCTCATTGATCTTATGCAAATGCTTGCTGTTCGACCGAGAAGTAATGAGTAAAATTGCGCTTGACCTTAGACAAATTGTTAAATGTAGTTTTTGAAATGCATTATCTCACATCCATGCGTTTCACAATGGTGACGACGTGTTGTCGCTGCAGCCGGCTTGGTGTACTTCTCAGGGTTGTCTTCAATCTTTCCATTGCATACGATCATGACTACGCCACCATCCTCCAAACAACCAACATTAGACAAACATTGGACATGTGTGGCTGCGCACAGTGATGAGTTATGATTATTATACTTGACATTGAACTCATCGTGAGTTGTGGGATTGGCTGCTCTTTTCATCAACTAGCATTCCTCACCATTAATAGCTTCACAGAAAATTGCCGTCGTGAATATGGGTTGGTTTGATATTGACACGTTGTTGAAAAGGGAGTGGATGATGTGATTGTGTTCCTCTGTAGAGTCTGCCAAAAATTTAAATGGTAAACCATCATAGCTTTTACTGCTTTACACCCAGATTAAGTGTGAAGGCTACCAATTTCGTATGCATGGTTGAAATTGGCAAGACATTGTATTGTTAATGCGAGGCGGGCCACGATTAACGTTTTTGTGTGAACAGAAAGGTGTGCTGATTGAATTTGCTGCAGCCATGTGTGATGCTAAACTAAATGCAATATAATTGCTCGTTTGTGGGTCTCCATGAAGACTTTATCAACTATGGATGGCAAAGAAAAACATTTGGGTGATGCACGAGAGTTTGGTGGAACAAATATGCATTAACATATTGCAAAAGATTTCAAGAAAAGTAGAAGGTGATGTGATTCATCCTTTATTGATTGATTGATTGATGAGTTTCTTGGTAGACATGTATGAGCAACTGGGTCAGTTGATATACAAAGACCTATGTGAAACATTTAAGTTTTATGAACTCAATGGAATTCGAATTCAATTTGGAAAATGCTTCAAGATTCAATTAAGATCAATGAGCCAAACAATGAAATTGAATGCTTCGAGCTTCATTGTGACAATATGCGCGCGGTATATTTCACACAACAACTCATAGTAATTTATTTTTGAGCACCAGTGATTGAATAATGCTGAAACGTAAGATAACAAGCCGCGAGATGCGACCCTCAAAGTCACACGGTCCCAATAATATTTACATAAATATTAAAAACACTAAACACACAAATAATGAACATAATGCTGCTTTAAATAATAATAATAATAGGAGGTACTCATACCAGTAATTGGAATGAGCTAATATTAGTCGTATCATCGACGATTGAATATTCACGCGGATCAATCGGAGGCGGATGGTGGTATATTACAAAGCCATTTCTACCTTATTGGTTATTTTCATTTCGACACTTGAAAGACAAAAGAGCGCTAGCAAAAATTAATGCAGTTTTTGTTATTACGCCGACTGAAAAGATTTTGTCGCGTGATGATCTTTTTCAATAGTAGTGTTCAAAATTGGCATGACTTAATCACTGAATTTATAGTTTTTCACGATTTTACATCAATGAGATAAATAATTACTTTATATTTTCTATTGGTCTTAAAATTTTTTGAATATGCAGTCAAAAATAGATTCAATTGCATGTAAAAAATAAAATGTATTACAAATGATGATGGAGGAAGTAATTGAAATCTTAAGAATATTAATGATTAAATCAACTAAAAACTACAATTTTTTATTTCATGAAAGCTTTTCAAAGCATATAATCTTGCAAAGTGTTGACTACAAAACATTTTACCATTCAAAACGCTGATTACCACAAATGCAAATTTGATTGAAATTTTGATGATTTTCAAATATTAAGCTTTTTTTTTAATTAAAAGACTGTAAAAACTATTAAAAATCTGCTCAAGTTATGAAAATATTTGAAAACTTTGATGGAATTTATAACAATTTATTCAGAATAAAAGATATAAAGTAATATCATTCGTATGAACTTTACATGGTTACTTTGAATGATTTTTAATTTTTAATTTTTTCTCATAATCATGGGGAAAATTGTTGCTGGTTTCTTTTCAAAACTTGATAAGAATGTTTAAATTTTATAAACATTTATTACTGTGTTGTGCAAATCAGGTTAAAAAAATATTTTTTATGAAAAAAACCTTAATTTTTCACATTTTCTTCTATTAAATTTAAAAAACGGCTGAAACGAATTTTTATAATGTTGAAAACCACAGATATATTAATACATGTCGATTGACACCTTAATGATGCAAATATTATATCTGGTTCGTGAGATAAAGCGAATGACAGAAATGACCTTGAAGATCATGATGACTGTTAATGATTTTTTATTTTTTATTTAATTTTTTTCTTAATCATGAGAAAATGATTTGATGGTGTTTTACAAGCACTGTTTGTAGTATATAAATTTTATAAAAATTGATTACTGCATTTCAAAAATCAGGTTAAAAATGTATTGTTTATGAAAAAAAACCTTAACTTTTTGCACTTTTTTTCTTAAATTGAAAAACGGCTCCAACGATTTTTTCAAAAATAGATTTACATAAATGCTAATACGCGTAGATTGACAGCTTAACGATGCAAATCGTATGTTTGGTTCGCGATATAAAACGCATGACAGAAATGACCTTCAAAGGGGCAAAATAACAAACCCCCTGACCGAAGTTTCCCAAAAACTAATCAGCTATTAAGATTGCAAGGACGCTTCGATTGACACCTCAACAAAGTCGATACAATTTTATTTACGTTAGTTATGCCGTAGCAAAATCAAAAAAACTGACGGAACTTCAAAAAATATTTTTTTCGACATTCCTCAATCTGGTTTAAGGGGGCACCCTGGGCCTATTTAAAAAAAATCAATAATCTAAAAACATCATTTTTGGATACTACTTACATGTAGAATTAGTATTCAAACTGTTATTATGGTCGGCAAAACCGAGAATTATATATATATATATATGTATGTATGTATATACAGCGATACAATAGAGCGTGTGTGCGCGCTCAACAGGCGCTTAAATTTTCAACGCGTTTTCCTCAAAACAACATTTTTTGACCTCGTTGACACGATTTTGCAAAAACTATTTAACCGATCGAGCTGAAACTTTGAGGGTTTATTCATCATATATATGGTTATAGCCCGTAGTAGATACATAAATATCTGTTGTCATTTGACCATCTTTTTAAACAACATAACCTCGAAAAAATAGGTCGAAAATTCGAAAAGTCCGCCATTTTGTTATTCAAAGTTTTTGATTTTGGTACGGGCTTAAGCGGGCTTACTAATACTTAAATATGCATATTGAATTTTTGATTTCAAAGGTTCCTGAGTCGAGAAATCGTGTCAACCAGGAAAAAGGCAGGGTTTGTTGTGGCAACCATATCTGGGCCATATTGGATTATAAAAATTAAAAAAAAAATTTTACACTTTAATATGTATTTTTGCATTTGTGAAAAAATTGTAGTTTAATAATAAAATTTACTGTAAAAAAATTCTTGAAAATATGTGCAAAAGACTAGAGATGCCCCCTCAAGTTTAGTGATTTTTGCGCATTTTCCAAAAATTTCATGATTGACTCATTGAGCAGAAATACTTTTAAAAACTTTTACTCAACCAAGTTTGCAGCACTCAAAAGTAAAATTCGATACCAGAAATATCACTGATTTAGTGTTTGAGAAATTTCCAGCAACTAGCACATCATAATAATTAAATTCTGAATTAAAACATCCCAAACACTATCAAGTTAAAAGTAAAAGTTCAGTTCCTAGCACCAATAAATATTTTACTAAAATTTCATAAAGTTCTGATCATTTTTACTAGACCTCGTGTTAAACATAGAGTCTTTTTTTCTAAAACATAAAAATCTCTCGCAGTTTGATCTTATTCTTGGTTGAGTCTTGCAAGGTCTTGGTTCTATTCTCCTCCTCACGACCTGTATCAAAATTTCATCGGAGGTGTTCTACACAATTTGACGAAAAATTATGACTGTAATTTTAAAGCAAACTTCTAATCGAAACTAATAGTGTTTTGTAAATCCTATCAAGAACCGAAATTGCCGAAAGTCTGGCTTAAATTAAAAAATAAATTAATGGATAACACCACAGTAAAGAGAAAAAATTTAACGTTTTTTCGAAAAAAATTTAAGTGGAAGGAACAATAAAAGGGTAATTTATTTTAAGGATGTTACTAAGAATGTTTTGAAGTTGTTTTTTAACTTCCCAGTATATGGGAAGTTCTTGTAATCGCCTCGAAAATCGAATTTGAAAATTTCAACATTTCTTTACGTTTTGAGGTCTATAGAGTATATATAAAGTGTTTTTAGAAAGGGAGATGTGTGTGTGTGTACGTTCGTGGACACTTTTTTCTACGAGCATAACTCACGTGAAAAAAGTCCGATCGACTTCGTTGAGGTGTCAATCGAAGCGTCCTTTGCAATTTTAAGAGCTGATTAGCTTTTGGGATACTTAGGTCGGGGGGGGGTTTGCTGTTTTGACCCTTTGAAGGTCATTTCTGTCATGCGTTATATATCGCCAACCAAACATACGATTTGCATGATAAAGGTGTCAATCGACGCGTATTAGCATTCGTGTTAATTTATTAAATTTTTAAAAAAATCATTGGAGCCGTTTTTTAATTTAAGAAAAAAAAAGTGCAAAAAATTGGGGTTTTTTTCATAAACAATACTTTTTTAACCTGATTTACGTGATTAAGTAGACAATGTTTATAAAATTTATATACTCCAAACAATTTTTGTAGAAACGCTATCAAATTTTTTTCTCATGATTACGTAAAAAATTAAATTAAAAATAAAAAATTATTAAAAGTCATCATGATTTTCAAGGTCATTTTTATCATTCACTATATCTCACGAGATATAATATTTGCATCATTAAGGTGTCAGTTGACGTGCATTAACATCTTTGTGTAGTTTTTAACATTATAAAAATTCGTTTTAGCCATTTTTTTAATTTAATAGAAGAAAATGCAAAAAATTATAGTTTTTTTCATAAAAAATATTTTTTAACCTGATTTGCACAGCACAGTAATACCTGTTTATAAAATGTAAACATTCTTATCAAGTTTTGCAGAGAAACCGGCAAAATTTTCTTTCTTGATTATGAAAAAACTAAATGAAAAATAAAAAATCATTCAAAGTTACCATTTAAAGAGGGTTCATACGAATGCTTTTACTTTATTTTTTTATTCTAAAAAATTGTTGTAAATTCAATCGAAGTTTTTAAATATTTGCATAATTGGAGCAGATTTTAAATAGTTTTTATAGTCTTTTAATTAAAAAAAATGCTTAAATTTTTAAAACCAACAAAAATTTTCAAGACCAAAAAGGCACCCCACCGATTGATCCGCGTGAATATTGAATCTGTCCTCATCGACCAAAAACCTTACGTAATCAATGGACCCTCCCGTAGACGATATGATTCATATTAACTCATTCCTGTTACTGCTATGAATACCTCTCATTGTTGTAATGTTGTTGATGTTTATGTAGATATTACTGGGAAGTTGACCGTGTGGACCTCAAGGGTCGCACCTCGCGGCTTGTTTTTGAAAAATTGTTCATTAAAAATATTATAAAATGACTGCCCAACAGTCGTTCCGCAGGGGGTGCTCCGCGGCACGCAGTTGAAGTTCACCAAAGATTAATCTGGGACAAAATAAAAAAATAGTATGACTGTAAAAATAGGTAGAGGATTTTGAAAATATTCATATTTTTTTTTAAATTGGCGAACATTTGAAAAAAATAGTTCATATTACTATCAAACAACGGGCACTTATTTGTACCTAAAAAATGGAAATATTGACGTATCGAAAATCCGCTACTTATTTCTATGCGGAAAGTTGTTTTAAAGATGTGATATTAATTTGGAGTGAAAAAATAGAAAATTGTTTGAGTTATGCTGCGTGCCGAACGTTATTTTGTAAAGTTTTGACTTTACATTACGTCTTCTTTTAACATCAAAGGACGCTGTCCTAACGGGTTTTGTGTTCAACATCCTCGAAAATGTTTCTAACAACATCTATTAGTGTAATAGAGAATTTAGAAATCGAATGGTAAGACATAATGATGTACCCGACGAGCGGGTGTCGTATTTATCGCAGGTGGTCGTTTCGGAGCAGTCGGGAGGGGTCGAGAAACAGCTCGAAATTTCAATGAAAACCATTTTTGGCAGATATAAAATCGTTTGTCCCTTATTCTAGAAGGATTTTTTAAGCCAATAAAACTAAAATCGATTTTTTTAAATTTCTAAGTACTGTGGTGTAACGCCTTAAAGACTGACCACCATCCAAGAAACACAACATGCCATACCAGTGACCCGTTTCACAGCACATGTTCTACTCGTGCTACAATAAACTCTGCAATCTTCAATCATTTGCTTAGCAAATAATCAGCAATCTAAATTGACATTATACTCACTAGTCAAAGTGCTTCAGCGTTCTAAGGTTTTCACAAGAGCTTCAGATCCAGGCAAGGCCAATTACTGTTTCGACATTTATTTGAATGACCTACACACTTGGTCATCAAACATTCAATGTTCGCTCCAAGACTTCATTAGTGTCGTGAAACCAGAGATTGCCAGCATTGATCGCAATAAAGATTGACAAGATACGAAAAACGTCGAAGAAGATTTTTCAGCCATTAGCATGGACCTTGACAGAAATGATCTTCCTTCGGCGGTGATATATTTCACGTGGATGCAAAAAGAAAAATTCACCGTGTCATTGAGTGGTAGTACCATTGTGTTGTTCTTTGGTTTCTGCTGCTGGCTGACAATGGACAAGTTACACTTATTTAAATCGCTGTCCAAGTGATTACGACGAATTGTCTACTCATTCACTAGTGATGGTTTCCATTGTTTCGTCAAAATTAACGAACTGCTTGTATTTTTTAAGAGGATCCTTGGATATTCTTGTTGTTATTGCTTAGGCATTCTCTTGAAGATCAGCATATGATCTGCGATTGACCTCAATTGTGTCTGAAATGTTTGATGGTAATCAGAGTAAGCACCAAGGGGGAATTGATAAAATAATTTACTTGCCTTTCAAAAGGTATTGATTTTCCACTGAATTTGAAAGGATCGCCAATGAACATAAAATTACATCTTGCTTAGTTCTTAAAAACTTTAGTCAAGAAAAAACGTGGGTCACACAGAATCTACTGCAGCGAAGGTAAATTTTGTGCACTTAATATTAGTGAAAGGAAAATGTTGAAACTGTTCCTTACGGAAGCCAATCAATATTATTGAGAAAAAAATTAGCACAAATAATTTAACGATAGTCATCAACTTTCGTTCAACAATTTGTCTTCTACTTCACTTGAGAAAAAATATTATAACACTATCAATAATTTGTTATTATATTCAATAATAAAATAAAATAAAATCATTTCTTTCAGAAAACCCTTTGAAATCTATGTTAAGACTTTTGTCCTATCATGGAAATTTAAACAAAAAAGCATCTTACAAAACGGAAAAAAAATTAATTCATTTTTTCCGCGATTTTCTGGTACAGGAAAACTTCATGTGAATGAATTCATAACAATTTATAAATGAAAATTTATGATCCTAGACTTGAAAAGCTGACAAAACAACGTCGATTTTATAATGAATTACCGCCGAACAACGTTTTATTCTTCGAATAAATTTCATTAGTTGAATAAAACTTACATAACTTCTAACTAATGAATGATAGCTTATTAATTATTTTATCATATTTATGTTTTCTTCTGTTATTTGTGGCAATTCCCTTCGTAGAAAGAACACACTGAATGTCGAAGTTATCAGTAACCTCTCACAACCATCTATCGGCAAATATATTTAACTCTGAAATACTTTTGAAATACCATTTAATCATGCAAGCACCTCAAATGTCTTCAGTTTAACATTGAATATTTTCCGATTCGATTTTTTTTTGTGTGATACTCATCCACATATCTCATTTACCTCACGCTTTATTTCACTATATCGTCCATATATGACAACACATCACTACAAAGTCATCTGATTTTCATTCAAGAATAAAATTCAGGTCAAAATGATGCATCATTGATAAAATCAATGCATTTCCGTCTGACGATCGGAAACTCACCAAGGCGATCGGATAAATAATCAGATTAATATATTCACATTAAATATTGGTCAATGATCTCAAAAAAATCTATTTCATTTAATTTATGCAGCAATTTTAGCATAATATTTCGCATTGCTTTACTGCCCGGTTGTTTCCATTGAAACTGAACTTGACTCCCTGGCGCGAAAGTCCTTGTATCTAATTTATTGCTTACTTCCATATCCACATTGATTAGCGAACTTTCTCCGAGTCATTTTTTTAGATGTTTTCAGATCCACACTGAATAAAGTCGTTGCAACCGCATTTTTTCACCGATGATTAATTTGTTTTGAAAATCGTTAAATATGATAATCCTTTCGTGGCCGTCACACTACCACCTTTGTAACAAATAGATTTTGTCGGCTAATTGAAAACTCATTAGTCATGTTTAACCTTAGCTGGTCGGCAAAAACAATTTGCTTGGTTGGTTGTTTGGTTCAGACTTCAGAGAGAACTTCTTTTTTCGCTGCGCGTTGTATTTGGTATGGAAATATTGAACAAGGACACGGGTTGCGCGGCGCGGCGCAGCCTCTACGTTTATGTTTAAATATGCTTTTAATGATTCGTAACTTATGCTAAAATAATTCGACTAGGCTGTTGCAATGCCGATGCTATGTACGATGCTTGCGCCTACATTTGTGAAGTATTCACAAACGAAGGCCTTGTATTGTTTGGGCGCTGATAAAGCAGACATGCCATTAAGTCTGAGTTGCTGAGGAGTCTATAACACTGTCCGCTTGCATACTATAGCCAAAGAGTTTACGGCTCACTCGACAGAAGGAGGCACACCTCACGTCATTGTTAACCACATTATGGTTTAAAGTAACAATCATTTCTTTACGACTGGTGATCGCTGAACTGTTGACTGGCGGCACTTGACTCTTAAAGTCGTGGAAGCACTAGTCGGTAATTTTATAACAGCATCAAGACATTACATTATGATATTTTTGCATGGCATATTTTCCAGTAATTAATTGAAGGTGTATTTCTGTGTCGAGGTGAAAAAAGCAATACAATATCATGTGAATTGCCATAGTGACACGCATTTACGTATGGTCAGAATGACTTGACTTTTCATATTTAGGATGAACATAAAGAAGACACCAACATACCCTCAATTAAATTTAATTGGATACACTTTCTCTATACACTTGAGCATCTTCGCGAAATCGACAAAGAATATCATTTCCAAAAATTTTGACGCAAATATTTTACAACAAACGTTGAAATTTTATATCAGTTTAAAATGTGGAATTTGCTTTACGAAATTTATTTTTTCAATTCAAATGTACCGAGTTGTGTGTAACATACTGAGAGAGACAACTCATTGTTTCTCAAATACATATTTTATGAAAAAAAAATTTGGTGAGGTGAAGCCTATGGCCTTAACTTTATTAAAATTTACCAAAAGGCTCACACATACAAACCATAAACATTGAAAATTGGTGAAGAAATCAAACTGGTTTAAGATAGAATCAGAAGTGTAGTAATATGTACTGTTAAAAAGTCAACGAAAACATAATCACCATTTCAAACAAACATTTTTTTTAACATGAACAAAAACATCATTAGGTATCACATTTGCAGTTACCTAACCAAATTAAATTAAGCAGTAGCACTTTCGCAATCTATCATCCTCTTTTATTTTGTCTTCCAAATATAACAACCAATTGTTGGCTATCACGACATACATATATGTATATCGCAATTGTGGTTTTGTTCAAACTAAATTTATTTCTATACGAATTACTTACATTTTTATCGGCGATAGTCTTATTGCGTGATTTCCCTAACCATTTTATGTATATCTATTTTTTATTTTAATTTTTTTAAAGAATTTTCATCGTAGTTCTTAGCTTTCCCTTTAGTAAGGACACACAGGACGTAATTTTATTGCTTTATCGCTGTACAATCTTTGCATTGGTGACGGACACTGGTGTTTCGTGCCATTGTCTTTTAGTATATTAAGGGGTTACAAAGGTCTTGAAGGAATAAAACAACTTTTTCAAAAAATTGTATTCTAAAAACCAAAAATCTATTTTATTTAAAATTTTCTCACATAAAAGTTTAGTATTTCGGTTGTAAAAAAATCCAGCCAAAAATATTGAAAATTGTCAATTTTCCTGCAGTTTTCCTCGTCCAACCTTTTTTTTGCGGTAGGCAGAATATTTCGGTGCAGGTTCATCTCAAATCAAAAATTCAAAAATTGTCTTATACTTTATGCCCTAGGCTAGTGATTGAACGAAGAAATTGAAAACAAAATGAAATTTAAAGTTTTGAAATGAGTTTGAATGAATTTTCGTCTCATATTTTTTTTAGTATTTTTCCGATTCTCGTCATTTTTAAAATATTTTTTTTCGTAAAAAACAAAAACGAGTCGACCGAATGAAAATCCCTTCGTTCAAGCCAAGTCAATACTATAAAGAGGATCAGTGCAAATTTTCAGCAAAATCGCTCGTTTAGTTTCGAGAAAACGCGTTTAAATTTTTTTTTTACCGCGATTTAATGAATTAAAGTTATTTTTTAGCGACTTACATCGAGTCGTCGATTCCAAGTCCATACAGTAATTCGTTCGCCTCATTCGCGATGTTCAGAACATCCTTTTGATGTTGTGATGTTTGATGACAACGAAAGGAGCTGATTTTACGCGGTAGAACCGCGCCGCATGCGTATAATACGCTAGGTAAAGCAGAGCGCACGTACCGACCACGCGGCATTCAAATCTCTATAACTCCGATAATATTGCTCGAATTTACTACAAATTTGGTGAGAATACTCTTAAAGTACTTACTTTTATATGAATAAAATCGATAGATTTTATGAGAATACAAGACCTATGTAACCACTTAATATCTGATCCAAAAGAAAGACACGTTAAATTAAATTTTGACCGTTTTCTTAAAAATATTTTGTATAGATTATTTCTTCATGCAATTTAAAAATGAATCACCTTGAAGAAGAAGAACTTATGCCAAGGTTTTTCTCCACATTGATATCTCAAAAATAGCTCATGAATATTTTCAACCCGCATTTTTTTTATGGGATGCCCCTAGAAATAATATGTTCCCCTAAATCATACGATATTTCTATCAAAAGACAATTCAAATAATTTACCGGTATTATTTTAATATAAATTTAAAGCAAACTACTTTCATATATTTGTTCGCAAATGGATTTCGTCAACATTTTTCTAACAAATCTTAATGGCATAGTTGCCTTACAAAACTTTTCCGTGATGCTGAAAAGCATCATCTCTTTAATTTTTACGTATACACTGTGTTCAAATAATTGCATCAAAAGTAAGAATATTTTGAAGCGAACATAATTGTCGTAGTATGTTTTCAGTTTAGGCTGAAGAAATTGATTGTTAGCAAAAAGACAAGAACATTTACAATTTCCGAACAAACTATATTAATGGTCTCATTTTCTTTTTAGAAACAGAGACATTTGAAGTTATTGATTAAAATAATTAATCAAATGTATATCTATATTCAAGGTAACTTCCCATAAATAATAATAATTTTTGCACCTAAATGATATACAACTATTATTTCTTTCAAAAAATGAAAAACACAATTCAAGGTATGTTAAATAATCGTCAGACATCTTTTACACTACTAGGAAATAGCCAATCGTTGTGAATATTATTAATCCGATAATATTGCTCGAATTTACTACAAATTTGGTGAGAATACTCTTAAAGTACTTACTTTTATATGAATAAAATCGATAGATTTTATGAGAATACAAGACCTATGTAACCACTTAATATCTGATCCAAAAGAAAGACACGTTAAATTAAATTTTGACCGTTTTCTTAAAAATATTTTGTATAGATTATTTCTTCATGCAATTTAAAAATGAATCACCTTGAAGAAGAAGAACTTATGCCAAGGTTTTTCTCCACATTGATATCTCAAAAATAGCTCATGAATATTTTCAACCCGCATTTTTTTTATGGGATGCCCCTAGAAATAATATGTTCCCCTAAATCATACGATATTTCTATCAAAAGACAATTCAAATAATTTACCGGTATTATTTTAATATAAATTTAAAGCAAACTACTTTCATATATTTGTTCGCAAATGGATTTCGTCAACATTTTTCTAACAAATCTTAATGGCATAGTTGCCTTACAAAACTTTTCCGTGATGCTGAAAAGCATCATCTCTTTAATTTTTACGTATACACTGTGTTCAAATAATTGCATCAAAAGTAAGAATATTTTGAAGCGAACATAATTGTCGTAGTATTTTTTCAGTTTAGGCTGAAGAAATTGATTGTTAGCAAAAAGACAAGAACATTTACAATTTCCGAACAAACTATATTAATGGTCTCATTTTCTTTTTAGAAACAGAGACATTTGAAGTTATTGATTAAAATAATTAATCAAATGTATATCTATATTCAAGGTAACTTCCCATAAATAATAATAATTTTTGCACCTAAATGATATACAACTATTATTTCTTTCAAAAAATGAAAAACACAATTCAAGGTATGTTAAATAATCGTCAGACATCTTTTACACTACTAGGAAATAGCCAATCGTTGTGAATATTATTAAAACCAATTCCACAAGAAACTTGTGTATAGATATTTACATTAGCCTGTGACTAGAAATTGCACACATTCTCAACACGAAAACCATGTCTAAGTACCCCAATCTCAGGGTTTCTAAGATGGCATTTTCTTTCGTTACCGATGCAAAATGCAATCATTTACTCTCTCATTGTTCTTCTTAAAGATCAAATCAAATGTTACAACAAAACCAATTTTCATCTACCGTGAATCCCTTTTGTAACGCTGAAATCGTGATAGATTCTATAACATGCATCGCATCGATCGTCACGATGTTTAGGCACGTTGACATATACTTAAGCATTAAGAAATCGACATTCTTAGCATCATTATAAACACTTTGTCCATATAATGTACTCGCCGCCTTCTATTATACTCTGCAGAACAAATGTTAGTGTCGTTCACAAAACCTTTACCGGCAAAATATCAAACACGAAAAAAGATTACTTCTCATCTGTGCACGTTTATGCCATGTCATGCAAATATTGTATCTTCTCTTCGCAAAGCATCAACACGATTCGGAAGATAAATCTAAATCGATGCTCCAAAAAGATATATGCATCTTCTATGAACAATAAGGAGTAGAAATTGAATCGGCGAGTTAAACATTAATCATTTGCAGAACAGTATGTCGGAAATGTAAATTTGGAAGCATGTTTAAAAACAATATCACAACAGGAACTATACATACATATTGTCTATACATTAACACATTTACATCGATTCAAACTAAATTGGGAGACGAAAAGGAGTATTGATCAGTGGAAGCTGAATTATATTTGAAGAAAGTGTTACCTACGACTCACAAGTGCAATTACGAAACCATTACTGGAAAAATAAGTGAATTTTTAACATGAGTGTGTACAACAATGAATTAAGCATTGAAACGTATAGAACTCCAAAGATAGCTATACTTGCGCAGAATTTAAGATTATTAAATTTTCAATATCGCTGTTTTTCCTCTGTGTACTCAATTTCAGATTCGATTTCTTTGGAAGACCAGTTTAAAAAGCATTTCTTTATTTTTATACAACTTCATATCATTATGTAGCCTTTCTGGTTTTTTTTCTACAAATAAGATAGTCGCATCTTATGATGACCGTTTTAGCTACTTTAGTTTTGTTTTCAGTAATCTAAACAAGAAAAAAATACAAACATAACCGTGTTATTTAAGACCTTTCCTGACGTTATGGTCCTTCAGAGAGCATATAATGGAGCAACTCCGAGTATTTGCATGAATCTACACTAAGGACGTGGAGTTTGTTGCAATTCATTTATTTATACCCATACTTGAGTAGTATGAGTAATTACCTGAATCCTTGCGCTGGGAACATCATTTAAAGGGAGCGTACTGCCTTGACAATAAGAAAATATGTTTGAGAACCAACAGTTACAGTATACTCATGCATTTCATTCCTAGTAACCATGATGGATCAGTTTATTGAATTTGAGGAGAATTTGCAGTTGAAAATGCACCCTCAACTCGATTTCTACAATAAAACACGCTGTATGTCGTGTTTCACAAAAACGTGTCGCCAAAAAAGCATGAAAAACACTATGATTACTTTAGATTCAATTTATTTCTTCAACTACATAGGAAAACATTTTTACATTATATCAATATGGAATCCAGTCGCGTTACTATCCATTATTGCCTGACATCTTTTTGTGCAATTCTGACTCAATTTCTGTGCGCATTCCATAGTAAGATCTTGTGGGTGGTTATATTCTTGCCTTTTAGTTTCTGCTTCATTAGTGACAACTTTTTTTCTTTCGGGTTCGCGTCTGGACTTTGTGATGGCCAATCTAAAGTTGTGACTCCGTTTCCTTCTTTCCAGCTGGTATAGAGACGACTCCGATGTTTAGGATCGTTGTCCTCACGCAGAATCCAATCACGATTGTCAGCTTTATATAAACTCTAAGCAGATTTAAGGGGGTACATGGGTCTTAAATGATTAAACTTTGGACACATTTTTTAATGGTGCAATAAATACAATTATATTGAAACTATTGTTTATTGAAAAAAGCAACATTTGAACAATATTTTGTGAAATTTTTGTTTGAAAATTTTGAAAATTGACCCTCTAGTGGCTATTTTTCGAAAACTTGGTGAAAATGCGGTAGGCATGATATCTTGCTTTAGATTTATCTGAAACAACCAAAAAAAAATTTTCTTGTAGTATGCCTGCATAGCTCGGGGGTGAACGAAGGATTTGTTAGAAAATCAAAATTTAAATTTCTGGCGGCGTTGCGCGCTAAAAAATCATTTTTCGGTATAAAAAATGAATATATTTTGCCACATAAGTAAAGTTGCAATGCACCAAAAAGAAAATCCTAAGTTCACCCCCTAGAGGATACTATAAAGAGGAACTGTGCAAAGTTTCAGCAAAATCGGTCAATTTGTTCATGTTTCGAGAAAAACGCGTTTAAAGTTTTTTTAACGCGATTTAATGAGTTATAGTTATTTTTAGCGACTTACATCGAGTCGTCGATTCCAGGTTCATACAGTAATTCGTTCGCCTCATTCGCGCTGTTCAGAGCATCCTTTTGATGTTGTAATGTTTGATAAGAAAGAAAGAGCTGATTTTACGCGGCAGAACCGCGCCGCATGCGTATACCCGAACACGGTCGCACAACTGGCCCAGTGCTAAGCCATTGCTGGCTGAGCACTACATTACGCTCGCTGAGTCTCGTTCGCCAGTGCTGGCCCAGTAACATATCAGTGCTGGATGATAACTACGGGCGGACGTTGTATGCCAGTACTGGGCCAAGATCCACAAGCAGCATTGGCCCAGTACAGGCCCAGTACTGGCGCACTACTGGCCCAGTACTGGCATACAACGAATTTGTTACTCCGCCGGCACTCAAATGGCAAAATGAATCGGCGGCGGCAAGAGCCACGAAAATTTGTATGAAAATATTATTCTTACATGATATTCGTCACCCGGCATGTGAAGAAGACGCCGGCTTCCAAATGATGAGTTAGTGATGTATCGCCTTTGCCACTGAGAATTGAACCCGCGACGTCCATCGCACGAAGCAAGCGCTGTAGCGTCGAAGCCATAGAGACAGTTAAGAATTTACGTGCACACATTCGAACACATTGGAAAGCAAGCCGTCAGCCGAGCATCGATGAGAGCGTGAGCGGCCCGCCGTCGGCGACTCTCCGTCACTGTGCGACGGGTGAGCGTCGGCTGAGTATTGTAATGTAGCAACTTGCCAGCAATAGGGGAGCGCTACGAAATAGCACTACTCGTTGAGCATTGTAACGTAGCATCATGCCAGCAATGGGGGAGCGCTACGAAATAGCACTGAGCGTTGTAATGTGACGACTTGCCAGCATTTAGGGAGCGCTAGAAAAAGGCACCCTCGTTGAGTGTTCGCTGAGCGTTGTAACGTTACATTTGCATTGCAAATAGTCGTTTATGTTGCTTATTCGAGACACGGAATGTGCCAGTCATCCGTTTAGTGGCGGATATGAATGCAATTTGCAGAAGAAGTCATTTTTATCAATATCTCAAAAAGCACGACTCGCACGAAGATGTTATGTCCAGCAAACATGGCCAAAATGCAGTTTTATAAAATTCTGGATCATCCATCTAAATTTATTTTATTTATGTTTAATGATGGCGCCAAGGACAAAATCAATAAAACTACCGCCGCACTGTTGCGATGGGACGTCTATCAGTTGAACTTCTATTAAAAAATAAGAATAGAATTCAACATTCCAAGAATAAAACAAAAAGTCTCTTCTTCAAAGTCGACTGCGTTGCAATTAATTGCATTGTATGAGGAACAATTGCTGAAGTGCAAATGAAAAAGCTTTTGCATTCAGAATTGTCTTTTTGCGAGTCTCTCGTAGCTCGTTCGTATTTCTACATCAACAAAAAGTTATGATTGTTCACAGATCTAGTAGTTCAAAAAATATTTTCAGCCTAAGTTAGTTAGTTTTGTATTAAGAAAAAAATATTCATATCAAACTAGATCAAAAAATTGCTTTTTAGTCCACATAAAATGTTTCAATGAAAGCTTGATCAAAGATTCCTCGTCACATTTTTTTGCAAGCAAAATGAAGTGTTGTTAAAAAATTCAAATATTACCAGGAAAATTAATTTCTTCGAAAAATGGTCAATTGAATACGAATTGACCATTTTTCGACAAATATTTCTATCAGAAAAAAATATGGTTAACTTCTTCAATTGACGAAATTTGATGTAATCAAACAAAACTTTTTATGCGAGAAGACGTTGTATTTACGCTTCAAAAGGATTCAAAATCATCTTGAACGTTTTCTGGTTTTGTTAAAAACTATTCAATTTAGTTTGGAAGAAAAATTTGCTACGACATCCAAAATTTATTCGTACGTCTAAAAAAATATTAAAATTCCCTTGAAAACATACTCATTTGTTTTCAAGGGACACTTCTAGTTCTTGTAAAAAGCATTCCGGGTGTAAAAATGAATAATGATAAGTTGTATACTAGTGTGTTCGTTCTAAGAACAAAAAATAACGTGACTTTCGTGCCATTAACCTTCGCCTGCAACACATTTCTTCGAAATATCGACGACTACGAAAGGGAATACTGTTCAGCCCACACCCACAAAATGAATGTTTATGCGTTCAATCAATATGAACTATGAGTTCAACAAGAATTGCAAATACTGCAGTGATTTCTGACATGTTTTCTTTGCCATTCACTTTACATTCCAATATTACTGCAATACTATAAATTCGCGCATTATAACTAAGCAATACTTATTAATATAACGAACTTGCACTGAAGCTCACTAGGGAACTTCCTCCAAATCGTTTAACATTCTGCTTATATCATAAATTGTTATATTTCAGTAATGGCTTCAAGCATTGGGTCAGTGCCGATCGCCAGTGCTGGCGCAGTGCCAACCCCCAGCACTGGGCCAGCACTCGAATGCACTACTGGGCCAGTAGTCAGCCAGCACTCAGCCAGTACTGGGCCAGCACTGGCAGCTGACCGTTGGCCGTTCGTTGTACGCCAATGCTTGGCCGACGCTTGGCGTTGTTTCCACTGCCATGAAACCCTGCTCGGGTAATACGCTAGGTAAGGCAGAGCTTCCGTGCGGTATTCAAATCTCTATAACTTTGATAATATTGCTCGAATTTATTTATTTCAAATTTGGTGTGAATACTCTTGAAGTACTATACTTTCATATGGAATAAAAAAAATTCGATCGATTATTTGAAAATACAAGATGTTTCCCCCTTTTGTGTGTGGATTTTGGCTTATAACTTTTTTATTATTGACCCAACGTAAAAGTAAAGTATCAAACACTTGCTAAACATTTTATTCTACGCAAGTTTGCCATACACAACTTTCTTGTGGGAGCCATGGTTTCTGAGATATGAGGGTGCCCCAAATGTCTTTTGTTTTGAAGATGGAGCCCAAAGGACAGGAGTTGGGACCCCAGAAATTTGAACTTAAGATATCTATACCATTGTCCACGCATTGCATTAAAAAAAATTCTGCCTACCCAAAATGCACGGTCAAATTCCCATTTGACTGGACTATAAGTATTTCTTGCACCCTATGCGAAACATATTCTTGGTCCTTTTGGATGACTCACCAAGAACACTGCGTCAAACCGCCTTTTATACATGGAACTCATACTGCAATGTCCATTTAACTCTCAAGTATCGAAAGGTACTAAAGACTAGGACTAAACGCGTTATGCTTATATACTGCAGGGATTTATTTGCCAAAGTAATCAAGTTTATGAGCCAATACGGAGATACAATTAGCGGCACGTTTTTGTGAAACAAAGTGTATATTATTTTCTTATTGATTGCAACTATTGTCCACTTACAATGCTTTCATTAAAAATATCAAATAATCCACTAAAACTAAATAAATTATAAAATAGATAAAATCCCATTCCTCCTGATTTACACTTTAGATATAAGGATATTGCACGATTTATTATTATAACTGCTGTAAAATAAAATGTATTGAATTGATCCAAAGTTCAAGATCCGAACGAATATCAACCACAAGCGCTAACTCGGAAGACAAGATCTCTTCGGATAGTAGGCGGCAACCTGATATACCCAAGATCCCAATGGGCGCCAAAAATCATTTCTCAAATTTAAAAGTAACAGTAACCAAGATAACGAAGAAGTTGCTTTGACTATTACGCTTTCTGCGTGGATGTACCTGAAAAAATTTCGAACGATTTCGAAGCAAAAAAAAACCAGGCTACCGGGCATGCATGGATAAGCATGTGCGATTCAAACCATATTAATTACGCACCCACATTACTTATGAAACATAAACGCGTTTTTGGTGTGAAAACAGTTGGGTAAGATATCATTCAGCTATTAGCAGTGCTTTTGCTGCATTGTGGGAAAAATTAAGTGTTCTGGAGCGCTGCAGGACAAGTTATAGTTTTTCGGATCGTTCCGATTTTTTTCTATAAAAAAGCAAGCAAAAAACGGAACTGGAACTATTTGAGATTTTTGCTATCCTATCTATTGAACACGACATAAGGAAAAATTAGATAACAATTTGCAAACAAAATAAATCAAAATATGACGAAGCCAAGGAAACAAAGAGCATTTTAGAAATAAACTTCAATTTTTAATTGCACAATGAATCATGAATAAAATTAAAATTATTACCAGTCTTATCGCGTATGAAGGTAAAAAATGAGTTTAGTTCCAAGTTTCTCAAAAACATGCAGTTTATGGCGACTTTACAATTATTCTTTGTGGATTTCAATCATCTATACTTATTTTGCTTTAAAGCTAACTGATGCCGATTGCAAATTAATTTCAAGCAATATTCTGACTTGTATTTTTAGCAGAAGAACAGTCTCCGATATAAAGTCGAAAATTCATTTCCGACATACATTGTCCGAATGCATAAGGAAAACTGCAGAAACTTGGATAACATAAATCAGTCACCATTAAAAAAGCATTACTTTCATATCTATGTATTTTAATTTTTCAAGAGTTACTTCCTGCCTCAAATATCAGTCGTCAATGCAAACGCAAACTTGCATTTACGCACATTAAAACGCATCATGCAAATGAGTTTATTTTTCAAAAAAAAATATCTACGATGTAGATGTTCATCTAACTTCCACATCTTTTACAAAAAACATCTAATATGTTCAAACCTAAGAAGACCAAATTTGCATATAACATCGATAAAGTCAAAACCAATCATGAAGTGGAAATATCAATTTCATGCCAAAAGAAAATTGAAATTAGAATTGCTCGGCCATTTTCATCATATCTAATTTTCATCAATAACAAGCCCTCAATCATGTGAAAGATGCAAAACTATCTCAAAAGCTTCATAGCGAATATCATCAAGATCTAACGGTGGAAATACAGGATGGGAAATATCATTATGTTTGACCAGCAATTCAGAAAGAAATTACGTCCACAAATTGAGGAAAATATACGAGTATCTCTAGTTTTATTATCCCGCAATCAAATTGAAAACTGATATCGCCGGCATGTCTTCAAAGTATCAGTGCGTTCGAATTAAACTTGAAAGTAATTGTATTTTCATAGTAAATTTGGTATTATAGATACCAGTGACGGCTCGTCCGATGAGGCTATTGAAGCTGAACTTCATCTACGAATTTATCGAATAAATACTAAAAATTAAAACATATATTTCCTTAAGGTGTCGCCGTGTGAAATTTTCTTTCCAAAGCATTTTCAATTTTTTGTATCGTTACATAATTCACATATGTTTATAGACACATACATATTACTACATGTTAAAAAGTTTTTGTAGCGATGAAACTGCAAGCAAATTAAGGCTATTCAACTTTTGCATTTATGGATTTCACATTTGGCATTTTTGTGTTTTTAAATTTTTTATATTTCTGCATTTTGAACTTCTGTCTTTTTACATTTTTGTATTTTAATATTTAGAATTTTGCATTTTTGCATGTGTAAATTTTCGCATACAGTAGAACCTTGATTATCCGCGGCAATGATGGGGAGAGACTTGCGCGGTTAATCGAATTTGTTTATATATTTACTTATGGCTTATGAGGATGCAAGAAAAATCATAATTTATGAAAATACAAAATTTATATTTATTAGAAAAAACGAAAATTTTAATAAAATAACGAATTTACAGATAATTAAAACTTATTTTTCAGTAGAACAAAAATAATCCCAAATTTTGGCCTGAACTTCATCATTTTATTTCTGAACTATCGTCTCATTTTTCTTTCTAATATTATTGTGTAGTAAGCATTTTCTTCTTCAAAATAATTTAGTAGAGTTGCGATATTTTCTATGGCCTTTAATTAAGGAATTTTTTTTGTTCGTCTCTATTAAGATTTCTTCTTCACTGACTGATTCTGGTTAAAGTTTAAACTAGAAATAACCCTCTGGTTCATAGGCTGAATAAGTGAAGTAACATTTGCGGGTAAAAAATGAAAGAAAATCGAGTCATCATCAGATTTCAAAATAGACTGACTAGGATGGGATGGAGCGATGTCAAGAAGTAGTACAGCCCTCGTTTTTCCAGATGGTCACGCACGGAAGGCACAAATTTCTCCTTAAACCACGCCGTAAATATTTATTTTGATTCATCCAGGCTTTAGGATGATTGTAGTAATCACAAGGAAGACTCCTCACTTCGGTTCCCTTAAATGACATTCGTTATTTAGCTCTAACTTTAATTTGTGTGTCCTAGTGGCGTTAGAATAGTTTAAAACTATCAATCTCTCTTTGCTGGACTTATGACCAGGGGCTGATTTTTCCGATTGTAAAGCTAGTGTTTTAGAGGGCAACAGCTTCCAAAATAAATCGGTTTCATCGGTATTATAAATTTGTTTTTCACACAAATTAATTTCACTTTTTAAAGTGGCAAAATCTTCATTAAAAAATGTTGCGGCAACAATATTGCCGTTCAGACTCTCCCCTTGAACCTTGAGTTGCCTAATACCGTGGCGGAAGCCATCCTTTCGAAGCGGAGAAACGCTCATCAATTTTTAACTCTTTATAAAACCATAAAGCTTTCTCGCAAACCATCGGTCCGGAAGTGGGAAGTTCTTCTAACCGTTTTTGCTTGAACCGCTGGTAAATGGCTCTAACGAGTTCCACCATTCTTAATGTCTTCAACGTTTTCAGAAAGAACAAGAAGCAATTGATTTCGCCTTTTCTATTTTTTATTGAATCCCGGACATTTTGTTCGCCAATTCCATATTCTATGGCGATTTTTTTTACACTTTCATCACCAACCACCACCAATGCGATTTATAATTTCAACTTTTTCTCCGAGTGATAAAACGCTACGCTTACGTTTTGTCGACATTTTCGATGCGAACACTGAAATAAGATGTTTAGACGTACAATGTTAAAAGAAGAGTTTCGCTGAGTTTTCAAACGTAAATATTAGAAGGATGATTCTTTTTAAAAGTGTCAACACCAGAAGTTCATACATAATTACTTTCCAGAAATGATTGATTTCTCATATGTACGAGTATTTATTCCTTCACCGTTCGGGTACATTTAAATTTTATTAGAACATCCAAACACAACGCTGTAAAAGTAAAGACAAAATAAATACGTAGATGAAAAAAAATCCCCGGTTAATCAGGAAAGTTAGAGAGAAAACGAATAGAGGGGAAAAAACCCCGGATAATCAAGGTCCCACTGTATATAAATTTTACATTTTTTGTACCTACATTTTTACATATTGCACTTTTGCGTTTAACGATTTTCCTGTTGCATGTATTTTGATCAGAGGGAATGGTTGGGGCTGCAACTAATTTTTCTATCACACGTATAATTAATTTTAGGTTTATGTTTTTAGTCGTACGTTAGTTTCTATTATGATAAACATACATTCATGGATTAAATATTCTAAAAAAATTGTATCTGTTTGAAATTGGAGAAGTTGAATATTACTGGGATCTGCATTTATTATTACTTACCTCAAAAACCGAGTCCCTACCGAGCTGAATAATACAAATTCATTTTTTACTATTTACTTACTACTTTTGATTTCGTTATAACTTTAACTTCTATGCAATTGCATCAATGGGAACTTCTCTAATCCAAAATTTGTGGAATCCAAGGTGTTTATAGTGTTGACGTTTATTATTTAGTTTATTATTGTTACTATAATTATCTATGCAATTATATACGTCGAAAAATGCGGCTACTGACGAACATTTAATTTAAACCTAACGCCATGTCAAAACAATTATAATCATGGTTTGGAAATTCTTAAAAAGATTTCTTCTATGAATTATATATGACGATCAAGTGCTCAGTGTATTTCCTTAGACTCAATAATCGCAAGCTGCAATTGATAAATATGCATGCACGAAGCAATGTTGAAGTACTTTTGCTAAAATTAAGAAAATGCAATGAAACCTAGGCAAGAACTATTTTTCTAAATCTTTTGCAGTTCAAGTGTAATAATATCTGAATTTTGAAATTTATTGAAACAATTTCTCAATTTAACTTATAGAAAACACTACTAGAATATGAACTAATTGATTTATTTTATCAAACTAAATTTGAATTTTTGGAATAAGAAACAGCTACTTTGGAGCTATTTATTCTCAAAATTGTTGGTATGTATGCAATTTTTTTAATGAAAATTTTTTTTTTCTATACGTGGTCAGTGAATACAGATATAAGCACAAGGATTAAGACAAACAGAAACGTAAAAGGTCGTTCTTTCTTCATTCATAAACTTAGCCGTGAAAGCATTAATGGAAACACGTAATTTCAACTTGTTGGTGGGCATAAAAAATTGTTATATATTTTGTGACTCCGCGCAAACTTAAGCAATGTTCCAATTGTAAAACAGATAATATTTCCACTTTCGCTCTTTCGTACGAGAAACCTCTTGAATTCTTTCTCAACTAGTACAATAAGATAAATTTCTCAATAGTGCAAAAGCGTTCACTATCTCCACCGGTTGAACACGAATGCCGTACAAAAAATGACTATAATGTGAGGTGATTGGAAGAAATTGTCTATAGGTATCAAGCGCTTACTAACGCAAGCATTGTTAAATGTGTGAAACTTATAAAAAGCATTTTGTATTGCTCAAAATGCGCACGAATGTTAAGAATCTGTTTTGAAGACATCTTAAAATGTCTAAAATATTTCAAAAGATGCTGTTTTCATAACTTATACTCATAACTGAAGAAGTCAGTTCTGCAATTGAAGGTAGCACAGATAAGAACAGACTAATCAATATAAGTTTAAAATCAAAATGCTTTTAATTTTCATTGAAAAGATAGATCCATCGAAACGTTTCTTGGCGTTAATTAGCGTGTTTGTTTTTCACGCAACGTTTTTCGTACGAGTTTTTTTGGGGTTCGAATTGCAGTCAGTCACGAAAACACTTAAACTTTACTTTTTCTGGTGACAGCAGAATAGCAATTAACAAAACAAATTAGCATATCTCGTTGTAAGAACAAATATTCAGGCATAGCTACAACAGAAGCTAATTAATAATAACATTGAAATATTTGAAAAAATCTCTCTTTGGTTTTCCTGTGTCGTTTTTAAAGTATGTAGGAAATAGACCATTACGTTAAAAAGTTTGAAATTTCAAAGATTTAATTGTTCTTTTCTCAAAAAGGAGACTATCAACTTTAATACTCTTTTTTCAGTAATTGCAAAAGCCTTTTTCAATTATTTTAAAACAATTAAATGGCTACCTTTAAAGAGGTGCTGTCTACAAAATTTAATGAATAGACATTGCCGTATAATAGACCGAGCAAGCCTGTTTAGAGGTCGATTTTCAAATTAATAAACGCTTTTTGACAACGCGACGTGGACAGTCAGTGTGGTGCGTACGTACGTACGTACGTTCGTGGACACTTTTTTCTACGAGCATAACTCACGTAAACAAAATCGTATCGACTTCGTTGAGGTGTCAATCGAAGCGTCTTTGCAATGTTAAGAGTTGATTAGTTTTTAGAAAACTTCGGTTGAGGGTTTGTTGTTTTGTCTGCGTCATTTCTGTCATCCGTTAAACAAAGAATTTGCGTCTTTACGAAGTCAACCGACGGAAATTTATATTTGTATTATTCTATCAAATTTTTATCAAAATTGTTCGAGCCATTTTTTTTTAAGGAAAAAAGTGCAAAATATTAGGATTTTTTCATAAAAAAGTAAATTTTTAACCTGATTAGCGCAGTTATGAGTGTTTATAGGTCATTTCTGTCATGCGTTATATCTCGCGAACCAAACATACGATTTGCATAAATAAGGTGTCAATCGACGCGTAACAACATTTTTGTGAATCTATCAAAATCGTTGGAGCCGTTTTTTAATTTAAGCAAAAAAGTGCAAAAAATTAGGTTTTTTTATAAACAATTAATTTTTAACTTGATTTACGAAAGACAGTATTCAGTTTTTGTAAAATTTATATACTTCAAGCAGTGCTTGTAAAAGCACCATCAAAACGTTTTCTCGTGAAGACAAGAAACATTAAATAAAAAATAAAAAATTATTAACAGTCATCATGATCTTTAAGGTCATTTCTTCCATTCATATATTCATATATCTCACGAACCAGATATAATATTTGCATCATTAAGGTGTCTATCGACGTGTTTTAAAATCTTTTTGATTATTTTAACATTATAAAAATCCGTTTCAGCGATGTTTTTAATTTAGTAGAAGAAAATTCGAAAACTTAGGGTATCTTTTCATAAAAAAATATTTTTTTAACCTGATTTGCACAACACAGTAATAAATGTTTATAACATTTATACATCTCTATCAGTTTTGAAAGAGAAACCAGCAAAACTTTTTTCATGATTCTGAAAAAAAATTCAATTAAAAATAAAAAATCATTCAAAGTTACCATACGAAAGGGGTTCTTCCGATTGATATTACCTTATATCTTTTATTCTAAAGACTTTGTTGTAAAATCAATCAAAGTTTTAAAATGTTTGGATAATTTGAGCAGATTTTTAATAGTTTTTGCAGTCTTTTAATTAAAAAAGCGGCGTAAATTTTGAAAACCATCAAAATTTCAATCAAATTTGCATTTGTGGTAATCAATCATCATCACCCATCCACCAAAAGCCTTACGTAATCGGTGGATGCTCCCGTAGATGATATGATTAATATTAACTCATTCCTGTTACTGCTATGAATACCTTTCATTTTTATTATTTGAAGTAGTATTATTTTCAAAATTATTATTGTGTTTAATATTTTCAATGTTTATCTAGGTATTACTGGGAAGTTGACGTGTGGACCCCAAGGGTCGCACTTCGCGGCTTGTTTCTAAATGGAAGTCACCCCCGCGAGAAATAAACAAAAGGCGAAATAATGCACAAGATTCCCAGTGAATTCGCTAATCTTAGTTTTAGCCATTCATCATGTAGAAGCTACATAACCAATCTCAGTTTAATATTTCAATTTTTTGGCACATTCTTAAAATTGAATACACCAAGAAGTCGAAAATCCCATCACATAAACCAAACAGCAAGAATATCATATTTTTGTCAGTCGTACATGATAATCTACATGCAAATGTTCCCTTACATTTATGTTTGATTTTATGACACTATTACGACAATCTTGGGTGAAATTCTCCGTGTAAATCATCTTTTAGTACCGGGTTCAAAAAATCGTATTAATTTTCAGATTTTCACTGCATGGTGATCCACTCCGAAGATATCATTTTACACAGTTCGCACGCTACTCGTGAATGCAATTGCGTACAATTATCAGCATTTCACATATTGTTGCATCCAAGTGGTCCAAGCACGTTCGGTGTGTTACCCAGAATAAATCACTTGGTCAAAGCTTGGGTATTTATGCTTCCTTGCAACTAAAGGTGTAAGCCAGCAGTGCCGCCCATGTAATTTGCCATTTGCATAAACTTCCAACTACGGATAAAATTTATAGTTATTCACTTAAATGCACTCACGATAATAATAGCAATGATAAAATGAAGAGGAGAAAAACTTTATGCATGGTAAATTGGTTTCAGTTTACGCGTACTGCAATGCTGCTTTGCATTACGCATACGAGGATACACAGTAGCTTGACGTGATTTTTTGCCACCTGATAAGAACATCTTGGCTAAATGAAAATATTTCACTAGTGGCAATACACATCCTATATCAACATTTTGTTTCGAAATTGCAAGAATAGTAAGATATACGTAGTATGAGCCTTAAACTCAGCTAGACACCACTTATCGGGATTACCTCAGTAGGTCTATTTTAGCTCCTTCCCACATTTATTTAGTAGCACTGTTGTGCGTGCAAACCTTATAGGATGCAGTCGGTAAATATTGTGATATATGTTATAAATATCATATTAATCAACCTCACAACGTATTTCCTGCTCCGATATTGGCTGCACCCGGAAAACGGAAGGAAAAGAAGTGTTTTGCGGTTTGGCGCAGCATCACTACGACTTCTTGTCAATATCAAGATTTTCTAGTTATTTATATAAACAGTGGAAGAAATCCAATACAAGTTGACATAGTGAGGAATAGCCTTTAGTTGCAAATGTACTCATGATGCAAAGGATGTTTTCTAGTCTCGACATCACAACGTATTCCCATTTCTTCGGCAATATATTATCATCAAGTCACGAATGTTTGATATTCTAAGAGTCGTAAAGGTTGCCTTTTTCACCAAAAAATGTAGTTGATAGTTATACGTGGTTAAGCATATAACGACACGGTTCAGTGCTTCAATGCCTACCAACTTGCTGGATTGGTCACGGGTGTTAAGTAAATATACATGCAAGATATACAGGAACACAACAGACGTGCTCAATAATGTAAAATGCTACAACTTCGACAAAATTTATTACTATTTACAAGGCTGCAGACAGAGTAACTAAGCACCTCAGAATACAGTCGCGAACAGCATGAGCCAAATTCTTGTTCTATTGTTATGAAGGGCAATAATTTATGACTGCAGTTGAAACAAACGATAAATAAATAAGATCAGATCAGATCGAAACTTAGTGACTAGTCTTTAACTTCTTATCAAGTTAAAATATTTCTGCATCAAGATGTGAATAGAATACTTTTTTTAGTATTTGCATATTGTGTTCAAACAATGCGAAAATATCTTATTTTGTTTGCAAAGTGAATTCATGATAAATATAATACATATTCTGATCATTTGTTAATTATCTAAAAATTAGGGTGTTTTCGATGCCATACAGTTTTTTAAACAAATAATATACTGATAAATTATTTAAATAGCCAATTTTTGGACAATATTTGCTTCCAAATTTCATGGCGTTTATTTTTTTTAAATAATTTCTGGCATATGACCACCGCGACCGTTTCTTAGGAAGACCAACTTGTCGGTCCAATTTTGCAGCATAGCCGACCTTATTTCACCAATAACGCATCGAATGTTGGCTACTAAGTCACCAATAATTGATAGTTTTCACATAGACAAGTGGTTTGGCGTACTCCCGCAAAAAATAATCCAATCGAGATAAATCACATGAACTGGGTGGCCAGTTCACGGGTCCTTTTCTCGAATTGATTCGATCACCAAATGTTCCGCTGAATAAAGTATTTTTTTCACGTGCTGTATGGCATGTTGCGCCATCCTGTTGGAACCATTTGTCCTTTATAAGATTGACATTGATGTTGGGAATCAAAAAAAAAACGAATCATTTATCGGTAGCGTTTGCCATTGACGATAGCGTTTCGTTATCAGGATTTGAAAAACAAAGCGCCAATTATGCCGCCATCATACAAAACTTCTAAGTCTGTTGAGGATTATATTTACTCTAAAAACAGCAACTTTGATTATATACGAGCCTAGAACCATTAAGCCAGAAATGAGTCCCATCGCTGAAAATGATGCAATTCAACTTTCAACTCATTCTCAGCCCACTCACCGAACGTACGACGCAAACGATAGTCTAATAACTTCAGTTACTGCACTAGTTGAATCTTATAGGACTTTGGTCTAAGATCTTTCCCCAAAATTTTCCATGCAGTAGACGGACATAGGCCAAGTTGTTGAGAATGGCGATAAGCTTGGACGCTCAGTCACACTACCCTGTACAGCGGCTTTAGCTACATCGGTACGCACTGTACGAGCTCGTGTTGGATGAACATTGTCTAGTAGAGTAAATGTGAACATAAATCTTTTCATCGTATTGCATATGAGCTGTATTGCTCATATGAACGAAGTGCTTTATAAGATTGGCGAACAGAACACGAATTTTGGTAATAAATTTTCACTATTTCGAGACGTTGTTCGGGTGTAAGTCTTTTCCACCCTATGTAACTTCTGAGAATAGTTCAATAGAAATGCAAATGATCCCGAATGCCTAGTATACCACCCAGTGAACTAATATACAAACCCGAGAAATAATACATCACCGTGCGTGTTTAAATACACATTTTGCTTTGATAAAAAAAATGAAGCCATTAAAATGATGTTTTCATTAAACTTTATTCTAGAAGCATAGTTTATTATTTATGAGCAAATGTTACTACTCCCATTAATGATCATCATGACTCACATAAGTGAGCAATGGTGGTCGCCTGTATGTTTTGGAAATGCAATAAAATATGCCTACTGATAAATGGTTCGGCAATTTTTACCAATTCTATACCTTTATACCTATAAAGTAAACCTGGTGAGCTAGGAAATATTTTTCTACTTTTGAAATAAATGTTACATAAAATGAGTGATTTCTATGACCGCTCTCGTCATCCTGTAGGCTCTAGTGCGGTCTCAATCTTTTGTGGTATCACAATGGGCCTATAATGACCTAAGTGAGCCATCTTTGGATAAAGGAGGCTGCCACTACAATCAACCATGGCCGCTCAAGTGATCGGCATTTCTACATCTTACCCTATACTATTAATATATAGTACTAATGCAAAAAAATGATAATCGTGAAGCCAGCTTGGATTAATTAATACGATTTGAAAAATGGTTTTAGATATAACAATAATAAAATAATCGACAGTCTAAAATAATACACCCTGTGTACATGATAACAGACGAAATTTGATATGATGAAAGCTTAAAGAATAAAATCGGAAAGCATATACACTAGCTTGAACAAGACGATTCTCACTTAATGGGTGAAATACACGATAAATTTTTTTTAAAAAAAATGCTAATTTCCGATTGATTTAAAAAATATATGTTGTTTATTCACTAGATAGATAGTACATGTCTCAAAATACTTGAAAATATTTTTTTTTGAATTCTTCAACACAAAATGGGGGCGATGTGAGCGAATGAAAGAAACACCACAAAAATGCCTCGTACAACATAACGCCATTTTCGGAAATCCTACAACATTCAGAAAAAGAAAAATATGTAAATTAGATATATAGCTCACACGTTGACCAATGAAATTTAAAAAAAAAATACATTAATTTCAGATTAAACAAAAAAATCGATTATTTTTTCCAAAAAATCGCGTTTTAAACAATAATAACCAAATTATTTTTCGAAAATTACAAAAACATGTAGGTTCAACGAGAAAACAATACTCATTTGTAGATGTGGTATAAATTTGAGCCGGATCGATTCAATATTTTTTGAGATATTTTGTACGGAAGTTAAAAAAGTACTACTTTGAGAAAGACGCGTTTAAAGTTTGCAGTAGATAAAAACCATTGATTATTAGTTTTTATTATAACTTACTCGTTAGTCAGCGATTCCAGGTCCTATTCTCTTACAATTTCAGATTTAAAGGAATATGGTAAGGATACACAACTAGAGAAACGCCCATAGCGCCGGAAAGAAAGTAGGCAGGGACGCGCGGCAGGTGTGCCCGACTTACTGGCAAACGCTGCGCTGCCTATAACGGACTATAACTCGAGAACTAATACGAATATCGCTTCAAAACTTTTTTTGGCGTATTGTTAGTGTATTTGAAACATTTTCATGTAAGAGAGAGAAAAATGAATTTTTTTAACCAGTTACATGTGTTTCCCCCCTTAAGCATTCGGTAGATGGAATATCACAGATTTCAACGATTTTAAATAGTTTGGTTTTAATATTTCCAGAGCTCTGATTTTTACTATTAACATGTTTAATCACAGCTAAACTTATTTTATTCAAATTGAACGTTATTCTTTTCAAACAGCTGACAAGCCATATTGTATTATCGATGATTGATTTATGATTTGTAGATTTATCTTGCCGACAATGTTCCAGTCACCACTTGCCCACTTTTTATTACTACCCACCTACTTTCTTGTGCAATATCTAAATTTGCTGGTGTTTTGAAATCATTGGAAGTAAATCAAGGTTACTGCGAGGCTAAAGATCAGCAAATCATCTGAAAACGGGAGTATCCACTTCTTTTGTGGACGCAAACAGCTCAAAACGGGCGGACCATCGCGATCCACTTAAAATCGCTCTGTATGCCATCGAGCATTCAAATTGATTCGTTGCAATCAAAATCAATGCACATATGTATGTATATGAAGAAGATTCCCAAAGCGATTTGCCGCCAAGCAAAATTACATTACGAATCCAAATTATGCCATAGAGTAGTAGTATTTGCAAAGTAACGAAGCTATTGCGGAATTTCTTGCCATTGTTGCAAACTTGCGTAAGATTACATGAAATTCACCAGCTCCGAGCGTTGTTCAATTTCTTGTGTTACTTCGGATGATTCTTATAAATGAATCGCGCAAAATCCATCTAATGACACCTTCTCATTTCATTACCCACAGTAAAGCACATCTGTAATATCTAAATATTATCGCGAAGCCCAGCATCCACAGATAGATAGATAGATAGATAATTCCTAACCGTCAAGATACGCCTTATTGTTGGTGGCTGGTTTCCTAGTATACGGCATAAATCATAAATAAATCGAACAATTGCGATAATGTGCACACTATTCCGTGTTAGATTTCATGAAATACCTACCTCACGAGTTGGCTGTTTTTCCAGCACCATTGCCAACCATCGTCGCATTGTGTTCATTTTGGATGATTCAGGGCGATTGGCTCTATTTTGTAGAACAAAAAGAAAAGAAATATGCACTTCGGAATAAAATTTATGCATTGCATAAAAGCCTTCACAAGTGTTGTAATGCCATACCTGGTCACGTTCTTCACCTAAAGGAATATCAATAATTTCTGATATTGACCCAAAATATAGTGTCAATGATTGTAGCTGAAAATTATGCATTCTGTTGAGAAAATGACTGAGAAATAGAGTCTGATTTGTCATGACAGTATTTATCACCTTGTAAGTACTTATGTCATCAGTATTTTTGCGAGCATTCACTGTGTCAATTAAATATTTTAAATGTTCCTTCATTTCCCCGCACGTATTTAAGTATGTTTGTTAGGTTTTCTTACATTATAAGTGAATCAGAAGAATATCAATACAAAAAAATTAAGCACATTTCAGATATTCATCTCAGATTGTAAAGTAATACCTAATCACACATTAATATATCGAGTCCTTATACCAATACTTTTAGCTAATTGGCTGACCAAGTTAAAACATTAATCGTAGGCACAATAATTCCACAAAACATAATAAAAGCGAAATTTTTTATTGCTTGTCAGGCATGCGTCGGAACGAACGACTTGATAAGGATTAGCTGTTAGAAAGACTTCGGCTAAAACTCAGCTAGAGTGACCATTTCAGCCAAAAACTTATCTGAAATTGTTAGTCACTAGTAATAACCGGCTAATTAGCTAAATAAATAAGCTATGAAAGAGTTGATTGTTGTTGAAATACTCAACAAAGTTGATAAAAAATTTCTCACACCAGCAAGAATAGTGTTGGGCTGCACTATTCAATTACGTTTTAGGAAAAAGTCTAAATAATTAGAATGTCGAGTGGTAGCACGAAAATTTACTCTACATTTGAAAATATCTTCTACATAAAATTTGGACTCAAAGTCTTAAAGTATATTGTACTCAAGAAAGCATGTTATTACTTCTCATTAAGGGGAAAAATCACATTAGGAGGCCTGTTTTTAGGCTTTTTCGTGATTTTTTTTTGAAGAAGAAAAAATGATTAAGACTAGTTGTAATTAACAGGTTATTTTACTCATATTTTGAACAACATTTCATAATTTTTTCAAGAGATTATCATCAAAATTCACAAAATTAGAAGCTATTCTTCATGAAGGTCCGTCGTCCGAGTTTCTCATTGCCGTGCATGCTGGAGTCCAAAATTTTAATGCGAAAGCAATCCTAGCAAATTTTCCATATTTCATATATGATTTTGAGTGAAAATTTGGAAATTTGTAACGCGTTTGAAAAAAATCGTGCTTTTGTCACAAAAAAAAATTTCAATCGAATTTTTTTATCTCTATTTCAGGTTCAGTTAGACGTAATTTAAATAAGAATTCAAAAATTCTTTGGTTTTAGAAAAATGGACAAAAATTCGCTAAGATAGAATGCACGCAAGCCGAAGCGTTTCGAGAAGAACGCATTTAAAAACAAATTACCAAAAACTTGATATTGTAGTGACTTGTGTATTACTCCTATATACACAGGGATACCAGGAAAAATACATCTTCTTCTTTGTAATACTTGCCCAAATACATATAGTGTAAGACAGAATCATTGAAAAACAGCTGCGTCGTCTAGTCCAGCGTGTCTGCGATCGCTCCATTCGATGGGTCTTGCAGTATACTCGAGCACGCTTCGTTTCATGCCCCGAAAATATAAGAAGGACTTCGAATATTGGTCTCAAGCGTTTTGAGTATACTCTTGAATAGCTAAACTTTCGATTTTTGCAATAAAAAAAGTCAATTTTTTAAACCATTTAATGTGATTTCCCCCTTCAAGGTATTGAAAGGTTTTGATTTATTGAAATCTCAACGCAAAGAGTTTGTGGTTGTATACTTTAATTATTATAATATCTAAAGTACACAAGTATTGACAGCAACAACGATTTCAAAACTTGATGTAAGTCAAATCAACTTTTTTGAATTGTCTGTGAATGCCATACTCGAAAAACAAATTTTAGCCTGAGCTTCAACTTTCGATTTTTGCAATGAAAAAGTCCATTTTTAACCGTCTTATGTGATTAAGTGCGAAAAAACATAAAACAACGTAAATTAAATAACACTCTAATGGGACCAGATCTTCCGTTTCAATTTGCAATATTCCGAAAATTCTTCGGAGTTTTCATCTTATCAAAAGAACTAATCGGTATTAAGTAATTTATCAAGAGAAAACAAATAATATTTTCCTAGGAAAAATACTTATGGAAAATACCAAACATATTTTTAGAAATAATAACGCTTGTAAGAAAACTAATTCGAACACTTCTTTTTATTTCAGTTACCAAATCAGTGAATGATGCAAAACAAGCAGGTAAGGATCAAACAGCTTAGCTGACTCGCGACTGGTATCCAAAATATAATTTTACAACTTTCACCGTAAAATGAAAATAATTTTGTGTAACATCCAATTTCTTTCAATTCATTTCTCCCATCATTGTGGGTGTGGAGCTGCAAGAGATGTTATTGAAACTTTTATTATGCAAAATCTATTAATATTCGAACTTATATTTGTCTTATCTAAGCAAATTTAATCAATTTACCTCAATGGTTTGAATATTAAGCTACCGTAACGAAAATCAATAAGATATTTATTTCACTTTTTCCATTCATTTCATTGTATCACTGTCTGGATACACTGTTATGCTCATTTTGCTAAAGACATCTTCACATCGTTCATATAATCCATTGAACAAATATAAAAAACGAAACGATCTTCTCATGAATATATGATATGTAGTTAATCAATTGGACCGAGCGCCGGAACCGATTAATTTTAAGCTTCATTTTTTCGCACTTGGCTGCTTAATTTCACCAATTCGTTTGATTGCACAACTTATTAAGTAAAACCCTTTTTTGAGCTGTTAATCTGTTGTGTAAGTATTTTTTTGCCGGCAGCGTTTATAATCCAGAAATTAGTGAAATTTCTTCGACAATAAACCAATCATTTTTTACCTCGCATCGCAAATCTCCATGTCATAAATAAAAATTTAAATAAATTATAGCTACGAGCCACAGTAGAAATGCATCAAGTCGGAAATGATGGCATGGTAGTATATGCCGGGAGCAAATTGATTTGGCGGTATTTTTTATATCGAACCACGCAATCAGCAGTATGAAAATGCCGCGAGTATATACGTGTGTTAAGAAGTTTGTATTATGGCTAATATACATATGTTATAGCCATCTAAAAAAATCTTTGATAAAGATCCTCAGCAAAGTAACTACGGATTACTATGAATCGACGAACCCAGCGAATACGGAAAGTACAACACGATTATTTTCTTACAATCTTCCGACACATGTTACACTCAAACTAAGACCGGAAGCTGTAAGTTACCACCGAGCTCTATTCAGAAAAAAGTCTAGACATTTAGGCAAGACAATTTAAAATGCCATCAGGCATTGATGCTCATCGACATAATTACACCTTTCTTCCTGTAGGAGAAAAGGAAGTTTGTTGTCGCAGTGATACACTGTCAAGAATCTGTAGCGACTCTATGACACTACCTTCAGTTTCCAATGATCGCCACTGTGGCCAATGATCGAAAAAGTAGCGAGAGAGAAGACGACGATAGAAGAAGACGTCAAAACCCGCGTGTATAGAAGAATTGAATTCAAATAAAGCCCAAGTTGGTTTCATATACAGAAATTAGCCTTTTCGTTCGTATGTGGACCTTGCCGATGGACATGTGCGCCACGAATCCACACTTTATTCACAATATCCTTAAAAACTTGAAATGGTATTTTGTTAACAACTGCTGATGAGTTTTTGCGAACTCTAAAGTATTTTTTTCTTCATTTGGACAGATGTATTTATTTCAAAATAGTATTTCTTTAGGCAGGAATTCAGAAAACTGGAGCCCTGCAGCTGTCTTGAAATGTATTCCACTTGCCTCCTATTACCTTAAATGAACGTACCTAAAAGAATTTTCAACGACTCCGACCGAACTGAGAAAAATATTAAAATAATTTTCATCGCAGTAAACATACAATTTATGAACCTGCTCTACAGTCGATCCGCGCATTAAAATGCTGCTAATTAATATACAATTATCATCTCCATAAATCTATTCACTAATCACCTCTTCTGTTATAGATTAAATGCTATAGTGAAATGCTACCTCTGACTAACTTTCACGACCGAAAAACCAACAAATAAATTCGTTAATTAACCAAATCTCTCGCCTCCAATTCAATTACAATTGAATGTGTTGTGGAAAAATGACCAACTTAACCTAAAATGGTCCGTAAAAAAGATTTAAATTTGTAGATACAATCAGCATCTCTCCATTAAAGCATGTGAAGGCTCAGCGGACAGGTAAAATTGAAATACAGTTTTTGATCAAGCTTGTTTATGTTTTGTTATTCTCTTCACGGCAGCCTGTTTGTCCTCATGTGTTGTAATACCTTTCTTAAGCAGCAGTAGTCCGTCAGCATCAACATGTTTTTACCGTAAATATTTATTTATTTTCGTGAGTTGATACTGACACAGTGTGCTTCGGTTCAGATTGTAAAAATGTTGCCGATCATCATCATAATCTTCGTTGTCGCTAGCATCATGCGCAACAACTTTCACCGGATGAATCTTTCCACTCGTGGATCGTGGCCATCCTGCACGCGGCAGTGAAATCTATTTTATCAAGCTCACACACTAGCGGAATAATATCGAATTTTGTAAGAAAAAAAATTAGTAGTTTCATTGCAGATGTGAAAGTTTCTCCTTCATCACTCCTGAGCATAACGCCAAATCGATGGTTGAAGAAATGAAAGCAGAAGCAACATAGCATCCGCTTCTATTTCTGCCCAATACTTCTTGCAAACAGCTTCTGGCATATATGTACTAATCACACTTACTTAGTGTTTTAGATACAAAAACATGATGCATCGATGATTTATCGAAAAACATCATGTATCGCATGTTCGCCCCTATTAAGCGGTTAACCAACATATTTGGATGCTTGTAAACGCTGCAGGTGATGCCATGAAGAAAGCAGAAGTTACCTTTCTGGTAGAGCGTGTCTCTATTCAGTATTAACTTGAGTGTTTTCATTTTCCGTTTGCAAGTCATTATCGTGAAAAATACCAGCACTTAACATGGCAAACAAAAATAAAAATGCAATAAATAACGATTGACAATGTTGTACCTGTACCGGATAATACGATTCAATCGTATCGATTGAGTTAAACGTCGTGTAATCGATATCCAAGAAAGTACATGACACTGTAAAATCAAATGGACGTTGAAGACAGCCAACTGTCGGATGACTTCCCTTTGAAGATTTGACGATTTGATGTAAAACTAATTTGAAGACGAATCAGAGTATGCAATTTATAGCCAGTCGAGAAGAAGAAATGCAGCTTCTTTGATTTAATCTGTTTCAAAAGTTGAGAAAACTAGGAAGAGAATTTTATGCATTACGTGCTACAATTAAACCTTTGAAAAACTACACGCTAGAATAGAAACCAGGACCATAACTAGACTGAAAAATACTTGGAAACAGAAACTATAGCGTCAATTGCTTCCATAGTCTCTAGCACGGCTGAACAATTTTTTTTGAGGCTTAGAGGATATCTTCATTGGAAATAACAGAACAAACCCCTCCCAGTTTTATCATTAGTTTCATAGACGCAAAGCGAACGCAATTATATTTTTTAGTAATTTCGCGACTTTGAGCCAAAATTACACAATGATACTTCGCATCTCATGCGTGAGCAAACGGACTATGAATATTAATTTCAATGTAAGTTTACGATATATGTGGTTCAAGTCTTTCGATAAAATCGTTGAGCGTCGGTAGGTGCGTGTTTCACTGCATGATATGTTACTTTTGCTAAATGTAACCTAATCAAGACTCTTGCATTGCAGTTTAACTCCTTTAACAATGCGTTATTGATTAAATAATAGTTCACACGTTGAAATATTTTTATATTTGAAGGTGCTCTGTGCTGATAACCAAAGGGTATTGCTGATAACGAATTCAATTGTGAAATTTTAAATATTGATTATCTCAGGAATATGCCCTGAAAGTTTTATTGGTGGTCCGAATATTCAGGGAACGACTATTTATCTAAAAAAAGGCGATTTAAAGTTCATACAAAAGAACCAAAAAGGGACACAGTACAGTTGATGTTAACCTTTGTGTTCATTTATACTAAGTTGGATTACAAAGATATTGCTAAAAGAATATAAATAAATATATATCAAATATGTAAAAAAAAGTATAAATTTTCATAGCTCATACTATCATCGGATAAGTATTCACTTATAACTATAAACTGTTTAAATTACTGCAACAATAATTTTTCCTAATAATGAGTTGTATAATTAACATTATCGAAACCTCATTGTACTTTCATCAATTCAAAGCCCGAAAACAACTAATCCGTGACATGATATGCAAGCAACGTAGCTTTGCACATAAAATATGATGCTTTCAATAGATCCCAATTAAAATTTTAATGAAGAATTTCATATACATATGTATTTGCAAATAAAATACCAACCGTCTATTTTTTGTATAAGTCTTTTCATGACTCTGACTTGAAAACAGTAAGATGTTTACTTAGTTTTAATTGACGCTTATTTCAAATCAAATGTTTATTTATCTTTGTAATTCATAAACGAACAATTAAATAACTTCAAACTAAGCTGAATACTTAACCTTGCCTTTCAATCGCAACGCATTCACGTTCAACAATCTAAAAAAAACTCGAATCAATTAGAGCGCAAATATGGGATCATTAACGTTACTCTTAAATTTTGAAAGTACTATGAACTGATCATATTATATTGAGATCCTATTCACCATATCATTACCATTTTTGTGATGCACTCAAACGTAACAGATATACTATGCGTGAGTAGACCATCCGCATAACAGATACAATTTGAGAATAGCTAAAGCCTCGAGGCGAAAGTATCTGATTATTGAGATATTTACAAATTACCTTCAAGTGATCAATCAATCAATGTGCGAAGGCAAAAAAATATCGTTAGTGCATCACTTTTTACTGGGGAAGCATTAAAATATTGTAAAGCTATTATGAGCCGAGTATTGAATGGAAAGGAAAAGATCAAGTGATTTCATTTTCTGTCCTAATTGAGCAGCTTTGCGGAACACGAAAATAATGGGCTTCATTATTATGAGGATTTAATAACTTTATCCAAACAGATTCTCATAATAGACTCATTCTTTTGAAAAAAAGAAGAACACGTCACATCACAGGATTCAAAATTCATAATTATTATATTATTATTTTATCATCAAATGCGATAACTGGGGGTTCAGCTTCTACATACATATATATAGTATATATATAGTATATATATATTTTATATATATATATATATATATATATATATATATATGTATATACTATATATGGTCCGATACAAGCCCAAAACCATTGGGAAAATCGATGTAAATTATTAATCAAAGCAATGTCGTCACGACTCAATTTAGGAGTGTCTGTTCAAAACTGTCTATTTCCGTTACATCACATTTTACAGAAAATGGTAAAAACTTATAACTATAAAATGTTCAAAATGAGGATAATCTTTCTGCAGTATTTGTATCACTAGTAATTGCCTGATAGCCTCATGATGAACCAATTTTTTTAATCTATACCTGTTGTTTAAAAAAAAGAAGACTAAACCTGTAAATAAATACTTTTGATGAGGACTCTAGTAGATAGACTTGTTTAAGACCAATTTGTAAATAGCCTATTTTGATAAAAACATTTTGTACTTTTACACAAACATCTACTTTCGATGAGAAACACCTACAAATAATTTGAAATAGAATGTTGTAAAAGTAATAAAAAAACTGTATAAATGAAGTATTTTTATTAAGTAACAATTATTATATGATCTTAGTATCTAGTAGCTTCATAGATTTAAAAACTAAATTCTAAGTTCTCCAATGTCAAATTCGAAGCATATGCAGTGGTCACCTCCTTCAGCATGTCCTTCATGGTCACAATCAACAGCTTCAAGAGAGTATTAAATTGATTCCGTAGCAACGTTTTATACCAAAGTAAATCTAGCAATGTATGCCACTCGTCTCCTAACTGTTTCACCAAAAGATTAGCCACGTACTTCTCTTTTTTTTTCGAAGAAAGTCCACGTTCAAGCTGGTCCATTTCTGGCGTTTCCAAACGGAAACGTTCACCTTTTTTAAGCAAATTGGAAAAAGTTAAAATCTCCTCAAATCTGTAATTCTGCAACACTCTGACTTAAACATTCACTAAGTTCCCACTTTTTTTCTTCAATTCAATTCTTTTCAATGAATGAATTTGATTAATTTTCTTGAGATAATCCTCCAAAATCTTCAAATCAAAAAGTTTCCAATCCGGCCCAATAACTTTCACTTCTCCATGCCTTGCAAATATTTTATCTTCCTTTTAACCATTAAAGGGGGCCTTCATATTCTTAATAAAAGATAATATTTTTTATTTGTAAATATGAAGTTTTGTTCAAAATTGATTTTTTTGTACTGCTTTTTAACCTATAAATAAATAATTTTGCTTAGTTATATTTCTGAAAATGAAAATAATTCAAGTATTAAAGCACCAATCGAGAAAAAACCACGGAACCGACCCAAAATGTAAATAGCCAGTTTTGACCGGACACTCCTCAATTATGAACAGTCAAACAAGGTATCTGAGCTAAAAACTTGAAAAAAGAAAAGCATTCATACAATAAAATATCTACCGAGAAATAAACAAACTGACCAAAAATCTGGTAGATGAAAATTCTCAAAAGCTTATGAGTTTCCATGAAATTATTTAATTACATATTTCATCGAAATGAATTATGCGCCGTTCAAGCAAATAGAATTTTTTTAAAACGGAACACTTTAATGCAGCTTACATTAGACTCAATTCTAAATGTGACAAACGCTAGAGCCAAAAATCAGTCAAATTAATTTTTCATATACTCTTTGAATTTTTAGACAACTTTTTCGAAATTATAGACATAATGAAATACTCATATTTGACTTCATTAGTGATTCGTTCGACAATAAATTGTACGCGTTAAAATGCAAATTGACCAAATATTTTCCTTAAACTGGACGACATTGTTTGACTTGGAACCCAAACCTCATTTAGTCATACATCATCATATGGCACATGCTCATTTATATGATACAATATAAACAAAAAAATAGACTAGTTTCTCCACAAATGCTACTCAGCAACTTATAATTCACTAATTTATCAGGTTATTACTAATACACCCCACTGCACTAAAAACCGATTTTACCATACAGAAATTAAATGTAAAAAAGATTTGTTGTTAAAGACAATTAAATGATAATTCAAGCCAATACCTGTTTCTCAAATCCGACAACTTTTTCTCGATTCCGATATGCTATAAGCTCATGTCAATGATGGCAATCAGGCGTTTTGTTGGTTTAACCGAGTGCAAAAAAATTAAAAGATTTCACTCTTTTCAATTTGACTAGCAATGGGGATGTTATTACCAATATGTTGCATAAGAAAGTATCTATTAGACCACGAAAATATGGTTTATTGCCATGAAGGTTGTTTGTATGTACGGAACATTATCAAAAAAATCATTACAGCTAGCATATTTCATTTACGAAGCGTAAAGTAGAGTTTGATTCCAGTTGACGTTGATAATACTTGATAAGACTCAATTGCAAAGCATATATCCTTTTGCTTCATTTTTTACTATTTGTTTTTTACCATATATTTTTATGTGTCTTAAACATTATAAGAAACGAAAGCAGTCTATCATCGTTAAGAAACGTTGAGAAATTTCAAAATAAATCAAGACTTTAGCCATCATTTAGTGTTGATTTCATATTACTCAGTTTTCAGTTGGATTCTTAATCTATTTATTTGTTATTCATCTTGAATAAGGTTTTTGAAGCATCACAATGTTTTATCAACATTGTCATGTCTTTTTCAAAACGAATAAACAACTTTCGCGAATGAAAAATTGTTTGAAACATACATTTCAATTTTACAAGACAAGTCATCATCTGATCTACGGATTGATGAAATAAAGATCTGGCTACACCGAATTGCAGATGATACAGCAAAGAGTTCTCTCGAGTCTCTTGATATTCTCGACAAGGGTTCATTCGCAAATATCCACCAATTTTTGAAATTTAAAGGAGTGCTAACTTATTCATTTCCCACTTTGTCTCGTCTTAAAACCTATTTAAAATTCACAATAGGAGAAGATCCTTTGAATGGTATATAGACCAGGGCGGATCTGTTTTCAGATGGACGTTGCGGGGGGGGCACGCTGATTTTTGCGGAAAAAGTTGGGGAATAACTCGTATAACAATAATTGATGTATGCTCCCTCTCAAAAAAGTCGGGAACATTAAAAAATCGAAATGTTTAAAAATTTAGAAAAAAATTGTGTTTTTTCTGCATGTCTCACTCCTAACTTTAAAACGGTTCATTTCAGGTCAAAGTTGTGCGACAATAAAAGTTGCGTAATAAAATTGTCTATAAGATAAAATTAGTTAAAAATCCTCAAACATTTAACCCTTGTCGTGAATTGCAATAAATATAAAATTTCAGGGGGAAAAGCCTTTATTTATTTAATTTTTTTTGCCACTTAAAATGTACTTGGGACCTTTATATTTTGCTTGAAAAATCTGTACAACATCATAAAACAGTTTAAAAATTGTCATCAAAATCGATTCAGTAGGTTGTCCATAATAATTGTGCAAACAAAATTTATTTAAAAAAAATCAAAATTTTTGAAAGCTTGCACGTCAGAAACTTAAACTTGTAAAAGTTTGAAATTTTTTTCACATATAAAAGAGCACTTGCACATGCATTTTACAAAATTAAAATCTGATAATTATGGCGGCCTCAGCAATTTTTGCTAAACTTGGCGATAAACACTAAAATTGTGCTGAGCGCATGCGCATTCAGTCGTAGGAGCCATGCTCCCATCAACAAAATCCGCAGCCGCCCAGCACAATTTTAGAGTTTTAGCAAAAATTGCTTTTTTGAGAGGGAGCATAAATCAATTATTAATATACGAGTTATTCCCCAACTTTTCCTGCAAAATTCAGCGTGCCCCTCTCAACGACCAAATTTAGTCGTTTTTCTACAGATCCGCCCTGGTTTAATACTTAGTTTCACAACATACTCGAACATCAACATATCAGCATAGAAATCGATGCAATACTTAGTGAAATTTTCCTGTAGAGAACTTGTGTTGGCATTGAACATATTCTTTGTACAAATGCGTAATTGAACGGTATTATTATATTACTTGAATTTTTTAACTATCTACAAATAATGTTTTTCGATCTCACCAAATCCGTCTTTAAAAAATCCAGCGAACGGGAAGAGATCAAATAAAACTTCAAACGGAAACCATACCATTCTACATGATATTTCTTATAGTTATCTGCCTCGAATTTTCAGGTAAAAAAGTTTCAAAACTTCTGGTGTGATTGAAAAGAAATTCAATATAACTACAAGTAACATATAACAAATTTACACTAATTTGAATGTTTTTTTGACAACTTTTACCAGCCGAACGCTTTAGAAGATGTTTGTTATAAACGTTGACGATTTCACAATTTTCATAGAATAATGATAAAAAATATGTGCAACTCTTAAGGCCGGTCCAGACACTCCGTTTTGCCCAACCTTTTGTCTGCACATTTCAACACGTTGCAGAGAAAACGTTGCGTGTAGATAGGAAAAGTGCGCAGTTTTGAAACCGGCGCGAAAACGGTACAGTTGCAGCGATAACTGAGCCAGAGAGCATAGATTTCCTTGAACTGTGCAAACAAATCGGCGCATGTAGACGGTATTATTTTTGTTAACAAGACAGCATGCCAAATTGACCAGAGTAGTACCTCCTCCATGACGATATCACTAAAACTGTGCGAAATATACAGGTATCTCTGCATCATGTGGACGCTCTAAAAATTGCAACGTTTTTATTCCGTCTTAAAACTGCACAGACAAAAGGCTGTGCAAAACGTAGCATCTGGACCGACCTTTAGGATATATTCGTTAGAGTGACTTCAAAACTGCAAGGTTTCAAGAATTAATCAAACAATTTAATGCATATCGGCAGATATTCATAAATTTAAAGTAGGAAAGAAGAAGCAAACAAATCGCAAGAAAAGATCCTTTCGGATGTCATTATCTAAACTATGGAAACGTAAGCAATTGATTTTTAATGGCAATGAATATTGATATTTAGTAATTATATACCAAATATGAGCCTATTTTAAAAATTTATTAACGCAGCAAACTTATAAAAGGTATATTCTTAGGGGATTCGAGATTTCAATAAAGATATCTGTAACGATAGCTGTTAAATTTTACTGTTATATGTCATTATGTTTAATTTATTCTGGCAAATTACCATGCAAACAACGTCTCAAAATAGTGGAAATTGATATCCAAATTTTGCGATCCGAGTGCCAACCTAATAGAGCACTTCGTTAAATTTCTAAATTAAACTAATTGAGCTCTACGTCAAATTTCTGATGCTCATAATCGTTCATCTAAGCACCCGATACGCAATGCAATGGAAATTGGACAATGTTCCAACACGAGCTCGTAAAGTGCGTTCGTAGGTAGCTATCGCTGCTGTAGAGGAAATGTGACTGAGGATAAAAATTCATCAATTCAAAGCCATTCTCAACATTTTGCCCTCTGTCCGTCTATTGTGTGGAAAATTTTGAGGAAAAATCTTGAACCAAAACTCAATAACATCCAACTAGTGCAGCAATTGAAGCCATTGGACTATCATTTGCGTCAAACGTTCGGTGAATATGCTAAGAATGAGTTGGAAATTGAACCGCATTTTTACTGCAAAATCAATTTCAACGATGAGGCTCATTTCTGGCCTAATGGGTTCGTAAATAAGCGAAAGTGCCGTTTTTGGAGTGAGAATAATCCTCAAGAGTCTTTGAAACGGAAAAGCTACTGTATGGTGCGGTTTGCATGCTGCCGGCATAATTGGTCCTTTCTTTTCCAAACCTGAAGACGGAACCAACGTTACCAGTTAATGGCGATCGCTACCGACAAATGATTCGTATTTTTTTGATACCCAACATCAATGCGAAAGGACAACTGGTTCCAACAGGATGACGCAACATGCCATACAGCGGTGAAACCATTACTTTATTAGTCGGAACCTTTGGTAAACGAATCAATTCGAGAAATGGATCTGTGAACTGGCCGCCCAGATTATGTGATTTGATTCCACTGGATTTCTTTTTGTGGAGGTCTAGATTTGATGGTATCTACTTGACTATAGAAAAAACTTTTACAGCCTTATAATTTTAAATTAAACTCAGGTTTCATTCACGGGTTAGGGCTAGTAAGCAACGTCAAGAAATATACATTTTCATAGACAACTTTTTTGAACTATAGTCTTTTTTGATTTTACTGAATGTGTCGCTTTTTTTATAAAAACTTTCATGGAAATTTAAAAATATAAGTTTTGGACCAAATTATCAGCTCAATTCATGATCGGTGTCTTACATTCACTTATCCGAAATCAATGAAACAAAAATGAATTAGCTTTTGTTTTTTGAGTCAAACTTTTCTTCTATAAATAAAAAACGAGCGCTTCCAACCTTAGATGCCGGCGATGCCGTCATTTTGCTCAATTTGAGGTAAAATAACAAACTTCTGGATAAATTACTAAACCTATAATTTCTTTATATTTCATTGATTTTGGGCAAGCCTTTTAAATTTACTGATGGGCAAAGCGGGACACTTTTTTTAAAAAGGGGGTCAACAACCAAGCAGCCAACTTGATCTAGAAATAAGATATGTATTTGAAATTTTCGAGAAGTTTGTAAAGATGTCAAGTATGAAAAACTAAATTAAAAAACATCATGCAAATGTTTCAAAAAATTCTTTGTAACCGTCAATATTTTCACACGTCTAGCTTGCTCGAAGTAATCAACCTTTTAAAGGAAGTTCTGTTAAGAACTACGATTCAATTATTACTAAACGGTTTTTTTTAAACTGAAACCCTTTTTTATTGGCTACACCTATTACATTTACCATTTACATGAAGCGACAGCATGCACATTATGCACAGAATCCAAACGGATTTTGAATAAGTAATGTTATAGTTTTCCAAGCATTCTGTGCATTTTGAGTTTTCTTTATCTTTAAATGAACCTGATTTTTGAAAGACTTATTTTTAAGGAAAAAAGATAGGCGCTCCATCGGGCGTCTATGCTCAAACGAGATTGGGACAACTATCATTTTCGTTAGGTATAGTTGCACTTTACTATAAAAACGAGCATTTCTAAATATGAAATTTAACAGCACTCATAATGTACGTCATTGATATTCCAGTAAAAAAAAATTTTTTTTAAATTCTACCAAAATTTTATCTGCTTCTTTTTTTTGTTTCCAACACGGAGCCCAGAGGATTGGGGCTGCGACCTCAGAAACTTGAAATTAAGCTCACAGTAAGACATACTACACATTGTGCCAAAAATTTGGTTGCCTTCCACAATGCTTCGCGAGTTTCGCAACGGGAGTTCGCCATCAAAAGCCGATTATTTGGCCTAAAAACGGGGTTTTCACCCCTTTGGGATGAAATAACTCCCGTTAATGTGTAGTGATTGGAACAATCAATACCGCAAACGATTTGTGGCAAAATTGTCTTAGAAAACTATCTCAACGTGTTTCGCGTTGAACGTGAAATTAAAAATGTTGTGGCGCCTGAAAGTTGTTCCCCCTTTTTTGGGTGTGGTTTTTGACTTGTAACTTTTTTATTATTGACACCATGTAAAAATGATGTATGGACGACTTGCTAACAATTATATTCTACACAAGTTTACCATACGCTACTTTCTTGTGGGAGCCACGGTTTCGGAGATATGGGGGTGTCCCACTTTCTTTTGTTTTTAAGATGGAGCCCAAAGGCTCAATATTCAAAGCCGCAACGAATGAACATATATATCAGACAATCGAAATCATCATCTCAATGCAATGTGAACCGGCCAATGCATTTCGAAATGCATGAATTATAAATACGTATTTTCGAGACAGTGTGAATAGCTAGAAGAACTTTTACAAACAACTGCGTCAACAATCATCCTGAGGCATCTATCCTACCCTATGCTGAACTATTGTAAGTGCACATTGTGACTGCCGAACTTATTCAATCTTAAAAATTCTTCTTTAAAAATTACTGAAACTTTGTCGCTTAACATGGGAAATATGAAGAAATTTATTACTTCTTGGTGATTTTTCAAAATACGTAAGAGAAAATAAACATAAGACGCAAAGAGCATGGTCACATTTACTTCTTGTACATCTTCCGTATGTAAATCCACTTAAATAGACAAATTCCATTTTGTCATTTCATGACGGTCAACAAAGCTGTCCACAAAAACTATGCAAATGTCGGAACTTTGTCAAATGAGGCATGACAGTGCTAATCATGTTCAATTTTACAAACATATCAGCACTTTAATTAGCAAAGTTAACAGCTACCAACAAAATGTTCACTCATGCTACCCTCTCATAATAATATCATTTAGGCAAACATGTCTTGCAGCTTTTGCTTCGTCGTCCAGCGCATTGTTGTCATTACACTCAGCAACAAGAGATTGCACAACTCAAAAAAGACCTAAACAAATCCACTCAAGGCGACAATGGGTCAAGGTCGATCTGAAGGCGTTGACTGAAAATGTAGCATATGTTTGGCAGCTACTCCTGCCCATGTACATATTTGATCCACTTGGAAATGTATGATAGCGAAATTAAATTTGGGACGGTCGTTGAGTATTCACCACACACGTTCCTAACTGGGATTTATATCTTTTTTTCGTTGTAAACATGCTCAGCATTCTAATAATTTTCCAATCGAATTAACGATTGAGCTCAATGGTATCTGATTTGTTATGGAATATTGTTACTTGCCGAAAGTCGGGGCATGGAGTCAAGTTCATTTATTTTAATATTTTTTTATTGCATTATAATTGGATGTTGATTGAAAAATGAATTTTTGATTTCGTGCTGCTCGGATTTTCGAATGAAAAAATATTATGTTCTTTGACGTAACATAACATATATTTTCAGTTGGCTTTTTGGAGAAAGTTTCTGCACAGGTTTCTACGAAAATTTATAATATTATTTCATATTAAAGCATCCTTTTTATGAGTAATAGTAAAATAATTCGAAAGTGATTTTATAAAATAACTATCATCGACACAATAAGTACACTTTAGAGGAAGTACGTAATCGAGTCACCTCATTCTCTCTAAGAAAACATTAACGCAAAAAATTGCGAAAGGAATATCTACAGTATGTATCGTTTATAATGTCATCGGATATTACGACTAAACTTATGAACATATATAGCGACGGAAAATTGAAAGATGAACTGGTTAAATTTGAGCCCTAGTATGGCCAAATTTAAGAAAAGGATATAAAGACGAAGAAATATTCAACACAGATGAAACCGGTTTGTTTTTTTAGAATGATGCCTGATAAAACAATGAAATTTTAAAGGAGAAAAGTGTGTTGGAGATTAACTTTCTGAAGAAAGAATGGCTGTTCTTGTAGCAGCAAATATGACTGGCTCGGGAAAATTAAAACTAGTGGTTATTGGCAAAGCTAGACGGCCTCGATGTTTTAAAAATGTTAAATCACTAACTTTCGAATAAAAAAATAACCCAAGAGTCTGGCTGACATCAGCCTTATTTGAAAAAATTATTTTGCGATGGGACGATAAGCTGATTCGACAAAAAAAGAAAATTTTATTGCTCTTAGAAAACTGTCCCGCTCACCCAAATATTCAAAACTTAAAAGCAATAAGTCGTTCTTCCTCCAAATACTAGGGCAGTTCTCCAACCATTGGATCAGGGCTTAATCAAGTCACTGAAACACACCTTTTAGAAAACTTCAAATTATGAAACTTTTAAAAGACATCGACGAAAATGATGTGCCTAAAAAGCCACTTTTCTGAAGCTTGGGATCGTGTTTCTCAACGCACAATAACCAATTGTTTTGCACATGCAGGATTTTATTCAAACGCAACAGAAAACTCTTTTGATCAAAATGATTCACTACCCCTAGCGGAATGGCGACGACTACAAAATGATCAAAATGAAGTTGAGGATAATCTACCTTTGGCTCAATGGGTCTGCACTTTCTCCAAATGTAGTAAAGCAAAATCTGTTTTAGCCTCTTTAAAATCCTCATTAATTGTGAAAAAATGTTCAACGTCGTTATAAGAAATATATACTGTATTTCCGTTTGATTGGAGAAGAAACACTAGATCCGCACTGACGGCAAAATAATCCACATTGCAATAAATTTAATTTCTGCTACAATCATAGTTCATCTAAAGCTGCAAGCAATTTTAAAAATGACTTCTATCAACTGAACATGAAAAAAAAACGAATGTTGATACAAATACCAAGTTCATCTGCAATCGTTTGAAACAGGAAACTTGTGTTTTTAATGCCTCATCTGGTAGCAAACATTCTAGAAATTCCAATTTAGCTTCTTCCTTTTAAATTACACCCATTTTTTGTTGAACACTTACAGTCATTTAACTTAACCCCTACAGACATTGATATTCGAAGTTAGTTTGAATTTTTTTAAACCATATTTTCCGAAATCCCTAAATACAAAAATGTTGAATTCAAATTTTTATTTCAACTGAAATAATCCAAATAATTTCGCTCGATTTACTTATATTATACAAGTAGTAAGGACCATGCTTTCCTATCTTTTTATACAGGTGTGCGTAAAGACAAGCAATACGGAAGTTTGGTCAAAAATCAGACACGCCCCCTGTATAAACAAAATAAAAAGTACGGACATTCCGAAGAAAGAAGACATATTTACTACCTTTAAAAAATGTTTAAAAAAATTAATATTAAAAAATTAAAACAAAATTAATTCCAACTCATACAGTTTAAGTTTCTAGACAATGCCTTTTTTTTGCTGGCTAGGTTGATGAGTTCAGTGGCGTATCCAAAGGGGGGGGGGGGTTTACGGGTTCAACCCCCCGCCCCTTGGGTAAACAAGTTTAGCCACGTATATAAAACCAGACATGCAATCGGCCTAAAGTCTGCCAGAATTATTTTTGGAGGACTCCAACTTTGACCGGTAAAAAATTATGATTAAGTATGATTACATAATTATATCTTCATATCCACACCGAAGCACTAGCAAACGTACCTAGTCAAGACTTCAAATATATGAACCCCCTTATCAAAATCCTGCATACGCTACTGAATGAGTACAATAATATGTTTGAAGCTGTTTTAGAATTTCATGGACTCATGATTTTACCCGGTAATTAGACATCAGACTAAATAAAACTTTCATCTTATAAGTGACAATTTCAAGATTTTTCTGAATACCCTTAAGGACGAAAATACACCACAAAATAAATTTGAAATATACTTGATGTTGACCGGAATTTGTGTATGATACAAAAATATCTCTTTTCGTTTCAGATACATCGGCTGAAGATGATTCCGATATGTTGATGGAACCAGATGAATTCTCACATATTGATATAATACGTTCCGAGAGCCAACAAATATTCCCCACAACAACAGAATACGAGAGTGCCGAGCAATCAGATGGACCAACACCCAATACACATGCGGCAGCTCAAAATTTTTATCCAACATACTTCAGAGATTCGCCACCCCTAGGACATTCGCGGCCCTATTTTCAACCTCCTGAGGGGCCACCCAATGCCAAGCTTCCAGCGCCACGTTCCTTCGATCAATCCATTCTAGGATCTGGTGATTTCGGAGTGTTACGCGGTGGAACATTTTACGCAGATAACGATGCTCCCTTCCAGGGCGAAGGTCCAAACGACTACGGTTTCTTCTTCGGCGATGAGGCTGCCAATAACAATGGACACGGGCGGCCTCATGCTGATGCTTTCGTACAAAAATTCACATATCCAGAAGAGCAATTCGCTAATTTCCGTGACTTTGCTGAAATCAATACTCCTGCTGATTCTGCGTTTTCGCAGTTCGTTATCGTTTACGCCAACAAGAACTCAACGAGTCAAACCCATCATCCAAATCCTAAAAACATTTTCGAACAACTCGAACTTCTAGATCGGGAAAAAGCCATGGAGGAAAAGAAAAACCGTATAAGTAAAGCAAAGGCAAAGTTGGCTAATACAAAACTTGAAAGGAAGTACCAAAAACAGTCGGGACCAAAGGACATCGACTATGAACCTCTCCTAGCTTTAAGTTAACTTGCGATCAATTTTTCTTGATCGTTTTATAGCGTGCTATAGCTACGTAAGTACATTCTCCTGTACACTCCTTGTCTTGTATTATTCAAACAACAACATCCTCATAAGACCCAGTTCAGACGAAAAAGAAAACTGTGATTTTCATTGTAGAAGATCTTTTTTCACTTCAGTGTGACTCGATTATCTAAAACAAAACATCATTTTCAACTTTCATTTATCCATTGTGCTGAACTCGCCCTCAAAACAAAATCATGTACGATTTTTTTGAAGCCCAACGATGATGGACTTCACACTTAAACACGAGTCCTTGTTGCAGTAGATCTGCATTCGTTTTCAAAAGAAGTGAACTAGAAATATTTATTAATACTAATCCCTGTTTCAAATGGAAGTGTGCAATTGGACAAACTCATCATTCTTATTAGCTCTGTAAAAAGAACATCATGGACCAATAGCTGGTGCATATGGATTTATAATCCCAGAAACATACACAAGGACTATTTTTGACTTTACCTTCCCTCATTTACCATCACATTAGTTTTATGTCTCACCAGGCGAAGATACTTTTCAAACTTTTCGCAAAGATGGAAAACTCATTTTATATTTAATCATTTAAGATCGTCTCATTTCTGGTGAGAATTCTCTGCTCCTAATCCCATCATTCTTTGGTCCCATACTTTCCTTACCTGGTCCCACTCTGCGTATTTTCCGAATCTACTTAGCATTAATTTTTGTATAGTTGATGTAGACTTGCATTATGATAGGATTTAAGTCGATTTTTTATGTAATTTACTCTAGAGAAACATAAAATACAGATAATTTTTATAATTTTATCAGGCACGTGTTTCTTTTCTGGGCATTATTAGCAGGCTAACCGCTAGATTGCAGCTTCCAACTTAGAAATGACCTTAGCAGGCGTTTCTTAATTTTACACTCTGGCAGGCGGCAATCTAAAGTGCAACGAATTCAGTGCAGTGGAGGCACTCAGGCGTGGGCTGAGTTATTACCTCAATGGGTTTTCTATTTCGTTACGTTGCACAGAGCGATAGATATTTTACTAACTTTACGTTTCACTCGCGGTTCTTACCACCAATTACTCAACGGTTCATGCATTGTTGCCTCCCGACAAAAAGCTTTGGCCCATTTGTTAACGCAACAGAACTGGTGTTAACGACGACTTGTTTGTTTTTCATCACTGCCCGAGGTTTGTCCAGTTTTTGTTATGAAACATTAAATGTCAATTCAATGATTTAGGATTTATGGCCGCGTTCAGAGCAATTCACGTGTGAAAGACTTATCCACAGTCGAGCTTAAAAAATATAAAGCCAGCTTACATTGACCACCAGCGAAAAATGCGAGTGGGTTCATGTTTGGTGCAAACTTTTGCTAGAAAGTAATGCTGGGTCGAGAAAAGTTGTTTTCGATTCTTATCAAGTAGCAATTGAAGAAAAGGAGAAAAAATTAAAACAGCAACTTACCGATCACTATGTTGAATCAAAGGACAAATTGGTTCGGAAGGAAACGTCGCAATTTTCGCTTTGACTGTGTAGAATGAAACGACGAATGGAATACTGTTTGAAAATATAATCTTGATGCCCAGTTAGCTCAAACGTTGGAGATCAACGTCACTAATAGCACTTCAAGACGACCTCAAGTATAGCAATGGGAACCCACTTACCCCTTTCATCAGCGAACTCTTCATGAGCTCGATCAAAGAGAGGATTAAAGAAAAAGGAATGTTACCAAGGATCTGGATACGATATGAAGATGACGTGTTTGCGGTAGCCAGGTAAGCTGGAGGAGGTATTTGAAGGATTCAACAATATCCACAGAAACATAGTATTCACAATGGAAAAAGAACAACTACACGGGATTGCATAGTTAGACATAAAAATCATCAGGACAGGCAACCAATTTGAGTTTGACATACATAGGAAACCAACTCACACTCAAAGGACGATACCAAATACATCCAATCGATCATTTACTCACAAAATGGCAGCGTACAACGCTATGATATACCAGATGCTCAAGTACTGAACGCGGTTTGAAGTAAAAGAATTACATCTTAGAAACAGCCAAAATAAACGGCTTTGACACGACAATCATCGAAAGTCAGATCAAGAATAAGGAGCAAAAATGAGAGTGCAATAACTAACGACCTTGGAAGGAAGCGAGAATAATCGGAAACTCAATAAACGGGCAGCAGTTGAACGGTCAGCAATTTGCCTGACCACAATTGACGTCCGAGCCCACAAGTCGGCCTGGGATGGTACGCACCCTCTCACTGACAACTATGCTAAATTCGGCATACGTTCTGTTAAGTGTAGGTGCACATAAGCGTCAAAAATAATCGTGACGCTTCGTCGTTTTGGCTGACAATGCACACTTGCGTCCTATCGTCGATTTGACAAATATTTGACAGTTGCTCAAACCGAAATGAGTCGCTCATTAAGAACATTGTGTTTGAAAAAAAATTGTCTTGAACAAAATCCCTCAATAAGTGATTACATACTAGCTCTCACGCTGCTTGTTTCCGTAGACGATCCTTATAAAACTCACTCCGAATATCCCAAATTGGGTTATGCAGCTTTACTGCTTCGATAAGCAGCTCCGTATCTACATGTAATTCCACCGTATCTTCCATTAATTTTATCGGTTCTATCTGCCTTCACTCACGTCCGACGCTAAATTACAAGTGACGCTGCATCATGTGTGCACTGCCCAATATACGCCAATGAAAATGGTGCAACGCGGATAGGCGATAGCTATCTGCGTCCCACAGAACCGGCGTTACACTTGACAGCTATCCGAAATGACGCGAACTCTCGATAGGTGTCCGCGACATGTGTGCATCGCTTCATTTGTGTCTATGTACTTCTTCCTATCGGCTTCAACGTGACGCAGCGTCACGATTACTTTTGACGCCAGTGTGCACCCACACTAAAGTGTGGAACATTTCGTTAGTGCTTACGTCGATGTTGATATCTTCGTTAAACTTGAGTTTCTCGGATCCGGACCCGAGGAACTTTAGCTGACGTGCTGAAAGTAAGGTTAGTGTTCACACGAAGTGAGAATAAAGTGAGTTTAAATATGGAGGACTGTGACTTAGGAAATTGTATGAATTCAATGGATTAATGAATGAAATGAGTAAAGTCAATCGAAGACAAAAATTGTGCAGTGTCCAAACAATCTTTCGCGACTGAAATATTATCAAGCTAGGTTGCTATAAATGCGAGACAATCAGCTTTTCGAATTAAAATTTTTTGGATTGCAACGGCAGCTGTCACCGATGACAACTCATTTCATATCCAAAACACTCGCCATTTCAAAGACACTTTATGCGTTATTATAGTTGAACTTATGTTTGATCACGATTTGACAGCTACTTAGCCTACCGTGAGTCAACTTGACGAGCTCGACTTGCGGGCTCGGACGTCAATTGTGGTCAGACCTACTAAACGAAAAACTAAAAAGGATTTTAACGAGATTCAACATAGATCCAATAATAACAAGCCACAGATTCAAAACTCAAACATTGCTAGGCACAACCAAGGATCCGCGAACCTCGATGAAAAAAGCGGGATATACGAGGTTTTTTGTGAGGATTGTGACAAGGTCTACATCGGACAGACTACTAGGCCGATCCAAAAAAAGGATGCAGAAGCACATAAGAAAAGCTGAACTAGCCATAAAAATCATCGGTGGCAAAACATATAATTGAGGAGGGCCACACAATCACATTGTCAAACGCAAAATGTTCGAAAATTGTACACAAACGGTCTCAACTGGATGCTTATGAGAGTTTGATGATAGCAAGAATCCCACAATCGAAACGCTTGAATCGTGAATCATTAAACTAATCCTTTAAGACAAAGTTAAACCAGGGCTCAGGTGAAGACCTAGGGACTCAATTAGGAATAAGTTTACGATATTTAAGAATAGATTATTATTCATCTTCAGAGACTGTGTAACACTTAAGAAGGACACAACTAATGTCCGAAATATATATTTGTAATGAATAAAGAATTTTGAAATCGTGTTTTCAGGAGTAGTGTCTGTTATTTATAATAGCACTTGCCTAAAAGAAAAGTAACTACAAAATGTCAATACTCACGATATTAAATATGATATCGTTACTTACAACCCTCATACAGGACAGGATAAACAATTTCGATTACTAAAATCATTTTTCTGTACCAAGTTTTTTTCTGCACTTACGTACAAGATACTCTTTATTGAAAAATCGTTTACCATAAATTTTATATTTTATCTAAGAAACTTCTAGTAACAAGCATGTCTTAAGTTTCTTCACCAACAAACTATCGTTTCAAATCTATTTCCAGCTCAGCTAATGACCGTGAACTATCCTAAACTTACTATACCAAAGACATTTCCCTATTGGAATAGAACGGAACGAATTATTGCAAAAATCTAGCATGTCGTATGTCCATCGTAAATATTCACATGAGCATTTTAGCGAACCGTAAACAGTTTTATTATATTTATGAGTGAACCCAATGCTTGTTCGGATTAATATCGAAGCAATATCTAACCAAACCAGAATTGCGGGAAGCTAAAAACGGATTAGAAGATCAACGGGTCATAAACTAACAATACAAAAGTACCAGCTGTTTATGGAAATCACTAAATCGTTAGAACGTATTCTACTCAGCCAGGAGGAAATGGACGTGTATGTATATCTAATCTGCACGACGAGGCGCCAAGTCTCTTAATTCGGCATACCTTAAAATAGTTACAACACTGGCACGATCGGCTTTTTAGTGGAGTATTTACTCAAGGTATCAAAGAGCGAATGGTGATTCGTCACCCATTCTTAGTTTTGAAAATAATGTTTTCTTAAAATGCTGGATTTAGTATCAAGGCTAAGTGTTACTATTCGAGCAACGCAAGTACTCTTTGGCATACGACCACGCGAGACTTCAAGATATATTCCTGCCTTGTGTGTATCTTTTCTTAGTCTAATTTTCTTCATGTGGTTTCAAATATCAAGTTGCATTATTTGTAAGAAGAATGTAAGGGATATGGTGTGCTGCCATAAAATCGCCAGAAGTAGTTATTCTTATGGCAGATAAGTATTTCAATATGCATATGTTTTTTCGTGATTTGTATGGAGAAAAAATATGTTTAATGAGTCAAATTAAGCTATCGTAAGCTTTAAAACATAGAAACACAAAAAATCGAGGCAGACATGTGCTTTTCAATGACTATCATATTTTATTGCTTGAAATGGCATACTATATACATATAATTTCCTGTATATTTTAGGAGGAAGCTTTGATAAAAGAGAGAAACATTCAATAGTAAAATAATAACTGATTTACGCATCTTACAAAAAAATAAGAGTAACACATTGAATAAACAACGATTGATCGAGCAGTATAAGTTTTCAATTTTTATAATTGCAGAAACGAGGTGAGAAATATTTTTCAATCTATCTGCTCATCTTGCCCGAGTGAACTAATTTGTGTACCTGTCTCTTTTACCGAAAACTACTTACTTGAAAAGATAATGTTTTCGATAAAGTTTCACCAGCAACCTAGTACACTTAGCAGTTTTCATATTCTGTTTCGATATTTCAGACCACATTGCTTAGATAAACAAATATTTAATCAAATTATAACAAAATAAACTATCATTATAAATCTTAAAGGACTATAATCTGATTGTTTTACAATCATATACTGAAACGATTCACTATATGCACTACTGGCTCAATAAAAAACTATCTGTCTAACTGTCTATTTTTACCAAAAATGTTTATCAAAAATAATAAATGAACAAATACAATACAATACAAATACAAAAAATACCCTGGAAGTGTTTTAATAGTCATCAACAACCAGTTTCGCGTAAAAACTTTATAAAATATCGAACAAAACGGTTTACCAAATCTAATTAATCTTTTGAGAATATACGAGGGGTGTTCAAAAAGTAAGGTGACTTTTCAAATTTCGCGGGCAACGTACATTCGATTAAAGATTTTTTTATTTTTCATGTTGGAGTATACCACGAACACGAACATATATTTACAGTTTCAGCTATATGATATGTTTAGTTTGTTTGTGAGAGGCACAACGGTAAGAAGTGTTTTGCGTGCTCGACGATTTTTTGCTATCGAAAAAACGGATCAAAGAATTTGTATCAAATTTTGTGTAAAAAAAGAAATTAAGTGCTCCACAACACTTGAATTGTTGACAATGGCATACGGTGAAACTGTTCTGAGTAAAAAAATTGTTTACAAGTGGTACAAAACAAACTCTTCCAAGATGGCCGGGAAGATGCCAATGACGAGTCTCGCTCTGGACGCCCAAGCACGTCAACAACAGATGAAAACGTTCAAGCAGTGAAGAACATTGTCTTGAAAAACCGTCGAATCACTATCAGAGAAGTTGCTAAGGATGTTGGCGTATCGGTTGGCTTGTGCCATGAAATTTTTTCGAACGTTTTGGGCATGAGACATGTGTCAGCGAATTTTGTTCCGAAACTGCTTAATACCCCTGCTCACTCATCTTTGCTTGTGAGAGATTTTTTGGCCAAAAACAACACCACAATCATGCCTCTGCCACTATATTCACCGGATATGGCCCATGTGACTTTTTCTTGTTTCCAAAACTGAAGAGAGCTATGAAAGGACGGAGATTTGCAACGATTGAGGAGATAAAGACTGCATCGCTGGAAGAGCTCAAAGCTATACCGAAAAGTGCTTATGAGAAGTGCTTCGAGGATTGAAAAAAGCGTTGGCACAAGTGTATTGTATCTGAGGAGAATTACTTTAAAGGGGACAACATGAATTTTGACGAATAAACAAATATGTTTTCTTAAAAATACAAAGTCACCTTACTTTTTGAACACACCTCGTGTTTACGGAATAACTTCACAATCAACAATTATAATATTTTTGGTGGATAAAAATTTGGAAACTCCACAAATGTATTAGCATAAAACAAAGTAAGAATAAAATAGGGATAATTTTCAGGGCAGAACAATTTTTATGCAATTAGTCAACAAAGCAATGAAATATTTAAAAAATAGTTACATAAAGAACACCGCAAGAAAATATACTAAACTAAACTAAAACCGAGAGTTTTGTACATAAGATATTCCCAAATAAATGTTCAAGATGTAGTTTATTGAAAACTCAATGAAACGATTTCGTCGATACAACACATTGAATATTTCACTAAAAATATTATTCTTGTAATTATTTCAAATTATTGTTCAAAAAAAGTCATCTTTTTGAAATGAAAATATCCTGTGAACTAAAATAAATTCTACCACAGTGAATCATCTTATTCATGCTACAGTAACTTTTGTAATTATTCAAGACTCTTACACCCACTTTTAAAAAATGGCTTGTACTTCCCAAGTAGTGCTACACTTCCAAATTTAGGTGAATATTTTCTATAGTCCGACTGCAGCTTTTACAACTACTGATGTCCCGCGAACTGTACCAACATAATCAGCTTTTATGCTCCTAAACTGGCTCCCGTTTGACCTGCTTACCAGACAAGAGGCTGAGTGCTTTACTATTTGGTTGAAACTTCTTCTGTGTGAAAAAATAGCCACTCCAAAAATCTTGAAGCGGGATGAGCAACACCGGAAGAAGTAGATGTTGCTTCTTTGATCCTTTATGTTCATCAAAACTTGAAAACAATCATTCCGAGCAGAGAGGACTAAAACAGAAAATAGAAAAGCATGGCATAGGTTATAGTCCAACATCACTTGGTGCATCGCTGTAAGGATGAAACTTGTAGAAAAGTAGGTGTTGCGCTGTAAGGATGCAACTTGTAGAAAAGTAGGTGATTCGACAGTTTACGTGCACTACGCATGCCTTATTAAATCCCGCAACGCAAAAAATAACATAGTTACTTGACTCATCCCTAAAAACACCAAACTTTTTTGAAATCAAGATTTCGACTTGTTGAAGCTAACATAATGGCTTGTCTGCTGAAACCCTGAAACGAAAGGAATGCAAGCGTCTACAATGGTAGCATTTCAAGCAGAAGTCACGGCATTATTCAAAATAGTTAAATCAAAAAAATTCTTCGAAAACTTTAAATATTTTTAGTGACAACTAGGCATGTTATTCTTCAATCACTTCCTAATATTATTAATTAGTATTGGTAAAAACCAAAACGTCAACCTGAAAAAGGCTAGATTAATATCAAGAAGACAATTCCAACAGTAATCAAAACGATTCCAAATGCTGGATAATTGAACTCATAACCATTTGTAATTAACCTTTACGTCTTCAATAATCGTTTTTTCCACTACCTCAATTATATTCCAAGAATATTATCATGATTTCTTTTGTTGTTAGATAGCACGATAGGCGACTCACAATGAGAAAATTAATCACAATAGTTATTACCGATGATTACCCATTGGCTAGGTTTTCTTGATTTATTTCTTTTAGTTTCAGATTTTAAGAAGTTATTCGGCACAAACAGCGAAGTACCACTTCCGTCATTAACACATTGGCAAGAGATGATGCATCAGTGATTATTGTGACCTAGGAAGATTAATTTCGCTACTGAGGAAGTATTTTCGATGAAGCAAAACGAAGGTAGTTAATAATGACACTTTGCTTGTAATAATCATTTAATAATTTCGCATTCTTGCTTGAATAAAAATATAAGTTCCATCGATTTCCACTTCACTCCTTCTATATTCATAGAAAGATCGTACCTGTATTGCGGAAAAGCATAAATTGAGAAAATTCATCAGCCAATAATCAACACAGTGAATTCAACACGGAAGATGTGCTCACACTTTCCATGTAACAATCTTCTATGCCAACTGAAATTTGAATTGCTTCACACCAAATCTGTAAGATACATCGAAAGCAACTATTGGAGCTTCACCAGATACGAGTTACATAACTTTCGCTATCGTCTCATCTGTAATGAAAATTATCCACTATTTCATGGATGCACCATCTTATTGCATCTTTTCGACTACATTCGCACAGCACTGCAGGCCAATAGGCCAAAGGGTCATCGAAGAAAACCTAAAGCCAAATCAGACTCTTACCCTGTCGTGTAGATCTGCAAGAATATAATCAACTCTAATTAGTTACCTTCCAACAACTGATTTTTTCAAAGAAACTGACTTGCAGCCGCTAACGGAAGACTAAAAGACATGCATATAGGCTGGGTTTTCATAAAGGCGATGCCATGATTAAATCCAAAAATGAAAAACACATTTTATTCCATAGAAACTCAGAAACCCATTAACAAAATAGGATGGTGAAAAATATGATTTCGTAACTAATTCTGACTCGACATTAGCAAAGCCATTAACGTCGATTGGAAAGTTGAAACTTATTCATATTTTTCACAAAGCGCTTGTTTTTGTAAGCCAATCATATTGTTGCCGAATAAAAGACTTCGACTTATAATAAGGCATAACGATTTTAATGTGATATAACTTCATTTTCGAAGCAATCGTGTAAACGCCTTTTGTATTCATTGATTTGCCATGATTGTTACAGCTAAAGTAAGCTGCCGATATTAGGCTGTTCGTTTCAAAAATATGCTGATGATTAGATGTGTTGAGAAAAACACTACCTATTTATTATTTTACTATATTTATCAGTTGAATTAATTATTAATCTTGATTTATTAAAACGAATATGTCACTGCACTTTCCAGACACTCAAACTAACACCAAACCCTTTTTTGAATAAACTGCTCTTTAATCAGTTCGTAATTCAAGTAGAAAAAAAATTGAAATGTACTTAATACACATGATGTACATCAACAAATTTTTAAAAAATTATTACAGTCTAGATTTTACACCATCGATTAGTATTATCTTCAATGCGTAAAACTATATTTGAAAAATTGTTATCAGACTTTATTGGTGCAAGGCAACAGATCAAAAAAATTGCGTTTATCTTGAAGACCAAAACCGTTTGCTGGTTTTGTGGAGCACTTCGACTTAAGGGGTTATACGAGTATGCTTTTTGCACCCAAAAAACTGACCTATTTTCAAGAATTTATTATAAGTCCCCTGGAGTAGATATCAATGTAATTTTTCTTTGGACACTGTCAAAGCGTACTAAAATAATTATTACCCAATATGAAACACACATCAATTTTTCGAGAAGATGTTTGGCTGCAGAAAGGTGAAGTTTCGTCCTTTGATTCAATTAATTTCATATTCAATTACCTCTTAGGATACGTGCTCACATAACAAAATGAGTCATTTTTGTTACAACAACTTTCCGTTTTACAATATTTGTAGGTAGTTTTGGAAGTTTTATAATTAAATGAAAGAAGTTAATTTTTGACACTGATGAGCCGTGGTGCTACTGAATAATGAAGGTTCTGATAAAAGACAGCCAACAATAATTTGAATTGGCTAGTATATGGATAAATGAGCAATTGCAATTTACTATTACATATGTGAATTTGAAGCAACCAAAATAAACTTTAGATATGTATCTCCGAACTCCAAATAATGGTACAATGAATAATGCATCCATTTGGGTGCCTATTACATTTTATCTTTTCAAAAGATGTAGTTGAAGCTGTTCGTATAAGATTGGATTTAGAATTCTTGCTGTTATCGTTTTTGAAACAGCTTATTCTCAAAGTAGGCAGTATTTAGCCTTAAAGAGCGATAATTTAGTACAGAATACTGTGTTCTATAGTTGAGATATAAATCCTACTTATTGGTAGTATTTGTTAATAAGTAGTCACTATCCGTAGAAATCAACGTCATATGAAACCTAAGTCTACATTGGATTTCATTCATTAGCCAGTTACCTTCACATCCAATGCTGGGTCACTTGTGCCACTAACTCTTATGGGGTCACTCTACTGTTAAAGTGCTAAAAACGCATTTTTAAAAAAACTACCACTGATATTACTTTGACACTTAGTAGATTCTGTTATTGAAAATTAAAGTTAGAATTTTTATTGTAAAAAATTTCTTTAATGCAAAATGGCTGCTCTTCGTAATATCGTGGCCAAAATATCCATCTGAACGTATATAGCAATAAAAATTCTTTTAGGCTTGGTTTTGCACAAAATAGCGGCATTCTCCTAGCCATGAAAAATGTATATATTAAACGGTGCCAATGATCCTGAAGCGAGAAATGGTCTTGAACAAAAAATTCAAAACAAGTTTTATTTAAAAAACTAAATACAATAATAGCAATAACATAATAACATAACAATACAATAATAACAAAATGGCGGACAGCTAAAAATAATTTTTAAAAATTCGAATTATTTTCTGGTTTTTGGGTTTAAAAAACTAGAGAAAATCAATATTTTGAAACGCCCTTGGATCACACGATAACTATATATGTGCTCAAAAAATGGTACAAACTTCGGAAGGATCGGTTTTGTAGTTTCGGAGAAATCTTTGGCGCGGCATGAGAAAAGTGTTTCTGAGGAAAATGCATGTAAAGTTTTAAGAGAGATGATTTTCCTTCAAAATTCAAAACGTTATTAGTATTCAAAATATAGGTAGCCAAAGCTATGGGACCAGCATTCTCTTTTTAAATTCAATATTACAGTTAATATACTTGTTTTCATGTATCACTCGAACATTTTTTATATACACTTAGTCGTGCCATAAATTCTGTCACCCAATTTCAAATGCGCGCTTTCTCAGAAATCACCCTGGAACTGTACCGTTATGTTACAATTTATAACAAATGAACTGTACGGCGTAATATTCCGATCAGTTTGGTAACAGTTTTTGACTAGTAATCATGGAATGGGGCGTGAAAGAAAATCGTAGCGCTATAGTAGCATTCCATAAGTGTGGCAAAAATGCTTCTGAAATTTTGAATTTGTTGAAACCGTTCAAAATAACAAAAAGATTTATTTATCGTGCTATAGAACGATTTAATGAGACCTCAGGCATAGATGATAGGGCAAGGACCGGTCGTCCACGTATCGTTAGAACAGCCAGTGCCACCAAAACTGTCCGAGAGCGCATCGGTAAAAATCCACTGCGCAAACAAAAAAAATTGTCGAGGGAATAGGAAATCTCCACAAGATCGATGAGTAGACTCATTTGAGATGATCTTCATACGTAGGCTTATCGTCGGTCAACAGCCCACATGTTGACTCCACGGTTAAAGGAAATAAGATTGGAAAGATGCAAGCGTCTCTTGCTTTGGCACGCAACTGATGGGCATCAAAACATCCTCTTTACCGATGAAAAAAAATTTACTGTGGAGGAAGTTTTTAATAAAAAAAATGATAAGGTTTATTCAACATCATCAGAAGAAGCTAAAAAAATGGTTCCCAGAGTGCAACGAGGCTATCATCCAGCTTCAGATGGTTTGGTGGGGTGTATCCCATAAAGGTGTCACAACACTCCATTTTTGCGAAAAGGATGTCAAAACTGGTGCGGCGGTGTATCAAACCAATGTGCTAAAAGGTGTTGTGAAACCTTTATCGTTTACTCTCTTCGGTGGACAACATTGGGTCTTCCAGCAAGACTCTGCTCCTGCTCACTAAGCAAAGAGCACACAGGAGTGGCTACGCAACAACATTCCTGCTTTTATTGCACAAGAAGATTGGCCATCCGGGAGGCCAGATTTAAATCCGCTGGATTATGATTTTTGGACAGAGTTAGAGAACAAGGCCTGTAGAACTCCCCACCGTAATTTGGATAGTCTGAAAAAATCTTTGGTGAAAGCAGCAAATGAAATGTCGTTGGATACCGTGCGTGCCGCTATAGACCAGTTTCCAAAACGTTTAAAAGCTTGCATAAAAGCAAAAGGAGGTCATTTCGAATAAAGTTTATATTATTTAATCAACAATAATATACTGAAATTAATTTCTTTGAAATAAACATATCATCTTTTATTTCTTAGATTTCATGCTACTTTAAAGTTGTGACAGAATTTATGGCACAACTAAGTATAGAGCTAAACACTATACAGAGGGACAGAACCTTACAGAGCCGCGTGTGTCTACGATTATACACAGGATGCGCCCATTAAATTGAGCATAGCTATAATAATGATGCATGAATCTTTTTGAGCAATAAGTTAAAAAAAAAATTAAAAATGTATAAAGCCTATAACCCCTTTAAGTAAAGAATTAAATCCAAGGGCAGATCTCCGGGTGAACCTGGAGAAAAAACAGTTCCTTTAAGCATGTTTATGTGCTATCCGAACACCTTCTAGTGAGTTTCAGCAAAAAATTGACACGCTGTTTTAAAATATCCACAAATTGCATAGATACTTTAAGCCAACCATAGTATTCAGTAAGAGTATACAACCAAGTAGGAAATGTAGAAAGTTTTTTTTAAAGATATGCCATTTTTCCTGCTCATCATGAATAAAATTTGACTATCTTCAATAAACGACGTGTTTGATATTTTTCATCACACTTATACTCGTATATAAGACTGTATCACAAAGCGAACAATCTGTCTTTGCGTTACCATTTCATTTTATCATTACTTCAAGTAATAACTATGTTCACATTATTGTCCTCAAAAAAGTCTGCCAATGATCTAGCAACCAAGATCATCCCTTTTGGTAATTTGAAACGTTGTACGTATGCACTCGGGTATGAATTGATTAAGTACCAAAAGAACCATTTAACCAATTCATCGTTACATTGAACGTTAAAAATTATACAAACAGTCACAGTCGCATGAGTGATGTGGCCCATAAAAGGCGGAGATGTAACCGCAAGAAAATTTGCAATGTTAATGTACAATTGCATTGACATGACATTTAAATAGAAAATGTCTGGCATATCTTTAAAGATCATCAATAATAAATCTGGATTGGGTTAATGGATATAGCAGAGCTGAATGGTACACTTGCACAGTTCTCCTGTTTTTGGAGCCTTGTACGCGATATTGAATCGCAAGTTTGAATCCAAAGTGGTGTCTGTTTTCAGCAAGTTTGGCTGTCAGCGGTATGAAATATGGTATTATTTCAAACAAAATGTCTGAAAATATTGAAATATGAATTTTAAAATTCAATAAACATTTTTGATTGAATCTCCACAAAAAAATTTGATATACGCGCCATCTGTTCTCATACCACGTACAATTTTAACAATTTTCAAGTTACTGTCGCATACGATGCATCGAGGTCTTTGGTTTTTCGTAGCTGTCTCATGTAACAGATAATTTTGTAGTACTGTTATTGTCCCAAAATAATTTTATTTTTGAATGCAATTTCAAATGAAATAAAAATAATAACAAGCCGTGAGGTGTGAACCTTGAGGTCCACACGGTCACCTTCCCAGTAATATTAATAATAATGAAAATAATGCTACTTTAAATAATAATAATTAGAGGTACTTATGACCGTTATTTGAATGAGTAAATATTAATCGTATCATGTAAGGGAGCGTCCATTGATAACGTGAGGATTTGGGTGAGGTGGGGGGGTGCTCTTTGGATTGGTGTGATTGAATATCCCCGGATCAATCGGGGAGGGGGGACGCAGGTTGCAAAGCCTTTCTACGTTATTTGTTATTTTCATATTGACGCTTGAAAGACAAAAGGGTGCTATCGAAAATTAATGAGTTTTTTGTTATTACACCGATTGAAGAAGAGATTTTGTCGCGTGATGGCCATTTTAACTGATTGCGTTCAAAATTTCCATGACTGCGGCATGATCACTGAATTTGTATTTTTTCTGGATCTTTCATCAATGAAACTAATAATTATTTCTTATTTTCAGTTGATCTTGAAAAAATTTAAATATACAGCCAATAATTGGGTTAATTGCAAGTAAAAAATAAAAAGTATTAAAAATGATGACGGAGGAAGTAATATAAATCTTGCGAACACTAACGAACAAATTATAGTTTTTCAAAAATTGTCCGCCATTTTGTCAACATTGCAAAAATCAAAAATCGCCTTATTCGCGTTATAGTTATTAACATACTGAACCTTTAACTATTTGATTTTTTTTGTTTCAGACCAACCGTCTCGAAAATTTCATCAACGGCGCAAACCGCTCTCGTTTTTTCGATATTTTTCAACAAGCATTTTCATTGATAAAAACTCACATAAATTGACAATGTATCTTAAAAGTGTATTTATTGTATCTATCTAAAAAAAATTAATAAAAATATCCCGTTTTTACACTGCTAAAAGAGGGTAGACCCCTTAAGCTGATAGTGAGACCCACTTTACATTGCATCAAAAATCTGCATGCTTACCAAAATGGTCCGTGAGTTTTTGCACTAGGAATATGCTATCGGAAGCTGATTATTTGGCGTGGAAATGCGTTTTTCATTTGACTTCTTTCCCTTCGGGGTGTAATAACTTCCACCAATGTACAGTGAATAAAGCAAACATTACCTCAAACGACTTAAGACAAAATTCTTTTAAAATGGATTCAGAACGTGTTTCGCGATCAAAGTGAAAACAAAGACGTTGTGGCACTCGAAAGGTGACCCGGTTTTTGGGTGTCGTTTTGGGCTTAAAACTCTTTTAATATCGACAAGTTGCTGCAAATGAAATTCTACACAATTTCAGCCATACACAAATTTTTTGGGAGCTAAAGTTTCTGCAATATGGGATTGTCTGTTAAATTGGCCACACATTGCAAGAACAATTTGCCTGCCAACCCAAACTTCACGCTTGAACTACCATTTGACTGGAATATAATAAATAGTTTGCCCAACGCCATCTTGCATTCCAGACATATTATTTTGTAGACCCCACTTTTCAGGAGACGAAATTGGAATTCGGTATATATAAGAACCTAACCACACTCAGAGAACCCTTCCTGGGACATGAAGCCATTCGTACGCACAAAAATCGTGGCATACAATTCAATTATCCACAGGATGCTCTCTGCCCCTCCCAACTGCGGATAGAAAAAGGAAGGAAATTATTTGCATATTTAAAATAGCTGAGCTCAATGGATTCAGCTTGGAAATGATAAAAACAGAAGAAGAAAATGCAAATGCACAAAAACTGAATGTTAACACTGCATGATATCAGTAAGAATCAACAAACCACAAAACGGATAGCGATAAGCCGGTCATTCGTAAGTAATCCGCACGAAACAGAATAAGTAGCAAGTGAAACTGACTTGCCTCTTTAAATGTATGGTTAAAATTCCTTTAAATGGGGCGACATTTTTATGTCAACATATTGTTGTAACTTTGCAAGCCGTGAGAAATTCGCACGCGGTATGACGTGAGTAATAACGAGATTCAACTACAAACTAAGCAGATACTTAATTTTGAATTTTTATTAGCACTAACACTAACGTACTTAATTTGTCACTAACTTTTACTAAATACAACGCGTCTTCGATGCTCGACTTTATTATTACAATTCGAACTGACTCTTCATTGTGAACTTATTCGCTTTTAAATTATGCTGGTGAACGATCCTTTGATAGAAAGCTTTCAAGTCTCCTAGAATGCTGTAAATGAATCCAATTCCGTATGCCAGACATCTCTTACTCATCTGGAATATTCTGGCCGCTTTACGAATAATACCGAACTTTGGAGGTTAATATCTTTGAATCTCATAGAAAGTTGTTGCACATTTGAGTAGTATTGGATGTTTCGAAAAGCTTACAAAGTTTGCCACAATCAAACATGTTCACGATGAAGATCTTATGGCAATTTCATGGTAATAATCAAGGTGAAATTTGCTGTCTTGTAAAATATTCAAGGATCGTCTTTCATTAAGGTAGCGACATATTAAAATTTCTTGAATTTTTTTTTGATTTAAGATGAAAATAAGAGCCTATCAAATGATTGAAAAGATTATATTTTTATTTTGATATGCAACGAAATTTCTGAGTTCGGTTTAAAATTTTGAACGTCGAACTGTCGATCCATAAATGTGCAAGCTTGGATTTTAAATTGTAATGGAGACTGTTTTGTCTGATCATTAACTTTTCTATTCGACTTAATTTATAAATAACTATACACAATTGCATCAATGTACTCATTTCAAAGTCTTGTCTGGATCATTTCGCATCCATTCATAAATTAATAATGATTTCTAACTTCTAGTGGTGATTTAGTAACAAATTTCATGAAACACGATACAATTTCTACAGCATTTCCATTTTAAGTATACTAATTTCCGAATCAAATAAATAAATGGACGAATCAAATTGTTTTTCGAATCAAATAAACAAGTTTTAGAATCAAGTTCACTCGTTTCCGAATTGAATGGACAAGCTGCTCAATGCACTTGAATTGGGAAATTGTTTATTTGAATCGGAAATTTTTGAGTTTGATTCTGAATATTCCTTACTAGACTCGAGAATTTAATTATTTGATCCGGAAATTAGTGAAATTGAGACGAAAATGCTATATAAGGTAAAACATGTGGACTTATCTCAAGGATTATAAATTTGTTTTAGTCAACAAGCTTCGATTAGAAATACCTATATGCATATATTCCGAATATGAAATTTGTTTTTGCATATCTTCTTTGGAATTTACGTTTGTGGCTGCTCGTGCCCAGAAAAATAAAAACTCACCTATCTAGATACTAATTTATACGTTGGATAGAAAATTTAACAACTTTTTAAATTTAATCCATATTTCATGAAACAATAAATTAGCTACTAACCATTTTCCCAACAACTTGTGAATGGCTGTTACGTCGTGACAAAATCGTTTTTCCACAAAAGATAAAAGCCAACAGTAAATTGCAGATTCCAAGAAGATGCGTACGACATAGCACAAGAAAACTTGTTATAACACTCCATCCATAGTAGAAATGAGGAAGTTTTCAAAGAGCGTTTTAGCATCAGTAGATTTAATGGACATCAAAGTATGCGAGAAAAAGACACTTTAATAATTGGACAAACTTCATAGATGCTAGTTGTGGATGTGCTTGAATTTTTTATAGATTTTGCACCATAATCGTTAAAAAGTAAGAACTTCGTTATGTAAGATATATAAAGCAAATTCACAGAATTAATTTATTTCCATGCTTTTTCTAATAGTTTCAATGCTATCGAAACACGTGTCTCAAGAACGCATCACAAATGAAGAACGATATGCGCTGCAAAAATCCTTAAGAAATTCCTAATTTCAGATGTAAAATCATAAACCAAGCGTTGACTCATTTGTGTCACACGGAAAGATGGAAAATTCATTTTTTGCTCGATTTGTTTTCTTGATTATATTCAAATAAAGTTGTTTCTAGATTTATGAAAACTTTAATTGAAAATATTGTGAAAATAGTATTTATCATCTTCTTCATCTATGTTGGTATTGAAATTTAGAACAATTTTAAATATAAATTTCTCAAAACTGTACACGTGCTCTGTTAGTTGCACGTTAGCAGAAAACGCTGAAGTACGTATTTTGCAGACTAGAGGTATAGCAAATTTATTAATCATTTTTCTATAACTTAAATTTTAAACGCGTTTATCTCTCGCTTTTCTCAAACAGTTTTTGTTCGATTTACTTGAAATTTTTAAAATATGTTCAAAACTAGTGTCTGCATGGAAGTACGTAGGATTTTTTTATATGTTGAATATTTCAATTGTTATTAACAATTTTCGAGCGTTTTTTCCGTTTTTTTACATTTTTTTTCAAAATGGCGCCATTTTGTCAAAAATCAATTTTAAAAAATCCGAGGTACTTCTCTGGCTGTTATTATGCTTTATCGGCAATTATTTGTTTGATAGCTATAACCTTAACATTTCAGGAGAAAACGGTCCGGCTGCGAAGCCTTAGAAAAATGTGGTGTTTCTGGAGAAATGCTAAGGAGCCGCCATTTTGTTTTTTAAAGATCTGAAAAAAAGGAATGTCAAATACTTGTACAATATAGATCTTTTTACCAAATTTCGATATTTTGTTTGGTTTATGAGAAACAAATTCCCAAAATATGACTTCTTTTTTTACCTCTACAGTGGTGTTCCCCCTTAAGCTAGATTATGAAAAAAGGTTATCAGGCAAATATATGCATGAATGTAAATAGGATAAATAAATGATAAATGGTAAATATAAAATAACTGTTAATTATATGATTAAAATTATAGTTATACATAGTTCAAAATTAATAAAATATTTATTTTTTCTGATTCGCATAGTCTCATACAATATAATGAAATTCGAGGATTTTGAAACAATTTTTACGAGTTATATAGCTCTTCGGCACATATACGAGTACAGCAGTCGCCACTGATTGGAATTAAGATTAAATGCTAGCCACGACGTCATATACTTTACTGCTTTTTAATGATAGTTAGCCAAAAACTCAAGCTTGCTAGCGTAGCACTTCTAATATACATATGACAGATGGCACTAGCAAGACTAAGAAGAACGAAAATATAATTTTGTATCTTAAATTCGTTTGGAGTTTAGCGGATAAGAGTAATCCAAAACTATTACATTAATATTTACGTTTTTCATGACTTTTGTCCTTATTAGAATTAAAAGATCGATGAAGTCTTTAAATCATAGTTGAAGTGTACATTAAGTTTATAAATAAAATTCGAAGAAGTAACAATTTGGTCTTTGCATCGATAATTTTCCATCTTGATTCTGAAGATTTAAACTTTAACTCGTCTATTGTACAAAATAAAAAGCAATGTTATACATGTTTGGTGTTATAAATAGTACAATTGAATGGAAAAATTATGACGAATATCAACAGCCTAAAAATGGTCAGTAATTTGGATTCAAAATTCACGATGAAACAAATATTCAAACAGATTCGAGAATTGCGAAAGGATGTTGCCGAAAAACAGAAGATCAAATCAGCAAATGGTGCAAAGCGCTTGCTCAGTGGAAAAAAAATGTAATGACTAAGTTACATTGGGCAGAAACATCAACTGCAATGGATGAATTTACAAGTTGCTTCTGAAGAAATAAATAGATGTGACCGTGACAAATAAAATCTTGGAAAGATAGTATGGTTTTTATTAAGACCATATCTTTGAAGATACAATTTACCAGCTTACAATCATTTGCTCAAGATTCTTCTTCTTACGTGAATCGCCCGAATTAAAATAACAGCAGGTTCTAAACATACCGATGAGTGAAATTCTAAAACTTAGCAGGCTTCTGTTTCTGAATGAAAATTTTTCAGCAATCATAACCATAAGTAAAGCAGACACATTACGTTTTATTCGCTTACTTTAAAACGCTTTAATATAGAGTTTGCAGATTATCGCTCCACATTATTATCTTTCAATCGTATTTATGGATGAGCAGGCATACTTTTTCTGGCGGGCAGTACATCAAATACACTATTCCTCGAAGCAGCCACAAAATGTATAAGGTCTACAACAAAACACTTCGCGTGGTGTAAAAATCTTCATTTTAATTAAACATCATATATTACATACAACTAAGTCATACGAGGTAACAACAGAACGATGTGTACTTCTGTGAAAATTAATAAGCTTTAAGGCATAATAAACTTATTAACTAGTTTTTTTCATAACGATATATTTTACAGCGAACGCTTGAATACTACGTTAATTACATTACACAGTTTACTCACAAAAACCAAAACTCAAGTCAATCTCTGTCCACAACTGTTTCAATTACTAGTTTATGGGAATGAATAATATAAGATTATGTTTCTAGTGAGAACAAACAAATCGAAGGAAGAAACCTATAAATAAATAAATCCGCGAAAACTCCAGTGCTTTGTCTTTACCTTCGACTACCAATCAATAAGAATAGAATTTACAGAATAATAAAAACTAACTAATAATTTGTGACTAATCCATCTATCATGACATTTTCGACTATTCTGACTAATGACGCCTATGTTTGTGACATCAAACAGTTTGTTTTCGTGATGCTTTTCGAATTTGATGTATCAGTCTGTTTTGCTTCGCTGAGTAAAAGACTTTGCTAAATATTCCTTATGCCGCTTTCATTTACACATAACAGCTGTTGCGATGATGTACATAAGTCTTCAAGTGATAATAGACCATACTTCAACATTCGAATATTCAATTGTCATATTTTCCCCACATCGTCGTCACACGCGATTAAAACCAAAACTGATTGACCGACTCTTAAACGGCGAATATTTGAGTCGCCTATTGCCTACTGTTTGCATATCAGATTAAAATCTAGTCGGACGAAATAAGCGGCGAATATTACGTTTTTTTTGCCGGAATGGTTCCAATACGTTCAACACTTCAGAACAATAAAATCCGTACGTCGGCAAATTGAATTGGTATATTCCTAGCTGACCGCCGCTTCGCTCTGCTTTAGAACTACGATTATTTTTCCCTCCACGCAACCAAAAATACTTTCTATACCGGAGTCATAGTTGACACATCGTCGGCGACATTAAATTTTGAGGTGAATGATGATTTTTCTTTTGGAATTTCAGTAAGAGTAACCGATCCGGGGCCATTCAAAAAATGACTGGTCACGTGACGTCGCAGTTGTTTGGCCGTCTCGAAATACACTTGACACAAGTCACATGAATATGCACCCATATTATCTGGATCATCTCCATCGTCCTCGTCTTGTATATCATCTTGATCAGGATCCACTTCTTGGTATTGTTGGCTAGAATCTTCATCATATTGCACCCGATTGTTGTCGTCGGCATGGTCTGATTTGATTTCGGACTCCTCGTCACTGGCAGCATCGTCTGATTTACTTTCGGACTCGTCTTCACTGGCAATATCAGCAGCTTCATCGTCATCCGCCTCGTCATCTTCTCCTGTTCTAGGCTTGCCATCCATACTTCGCCGGCCTTGGCTACCTCCTGACAACACGGTGTCTTGTGAGTTGCTTTGATCTTCGCTTACGACACTCCCACTGCCATCTTCTTGGTCTCTCTTGGATTTTAAATGACTATTCATATGTTGAATTAGTCGCTCCTTCCGCGGCACTATCTTCCCACAAATTTCGCATCCCCATTCAAACGCCGATATAAGGCTTTCTTTTGCGTGGCTGATTTTGTGCTTAACCCACTTGGTTTTCCCTTCGAATTTCACTGCGCATTTTGTACATTCCAAATATTTGTCCACGAATTTCTTCGTACGTGCAGGATCATTAAGTGCCTCGCGATTGTGGACCTCGATTACATGGCGACGTAAGTTGCTCGCGCTCGAAAAGCCCGTGTCGCAGAACTCACAAACATTCGCCGCTTTTTTCTTTTGCACCAGAGAACGCATATTGGAATCGATCACCGTGGAGATCTGCAAATGAACAAATTAAACCCAAATAACACGACCGCAAATCTACAGAAAGTTGCAAAATGCGGCTTACCTGTTTACTGTCCTGGCGGAAATGCCAGTTACGATGCACTTTCAGCGCGGTCAATGCAGGAAAGCTCTTTGGACATATGTCGCACGTGAATGCGCCGTTTTCGCTCATACGATTCATAAAATATTGGTTGGGGTCATCTGGACCCGTGTCAAACATCGCGGCTAGTGGGTTGTCTGTGTACAAGTCGATTTGATGCATCTCCATGTGTTTGTCGAACAGATCTTGGTCACTGAACTCTTCATTGCACACTGAGCAATGAACTTTCCCTCCAAGCAGATCCAAGTTATCCTGATCCACGTCTTCATCTTGCTCGTCGATATTGTCTTTATCCTGATCCTGATCGTCCTCGCTCACTTCGTCTTCATCCGCGTCCGGTTTACTCTCTTCATCCACGGCAATTTTAGCAGCATTTTTCATCTTTTCTCCCGATACTTTTGGCTGCGGGTGGTTTTTCACGTGAAGCGTCAGCATTTTGCTGGTGAAGAATACTTTATTGCAAATATGACATGCGGATGGGTCGGGAATTTCTCGGTGTTTCTTATAGCGGTGCACCCAAAGGCTCTTCCGCCCATTGTAAACATTGCCGCAGTCTTTGCATGAGTAATCGTGAGCATCAAATTCCGTGTGGCTGTTCAAATGAATGGCAAGCTTTTTGTTTGTGTCAAAGTTGGATGGACAATAACTACATTGGTGCCAGTACGTTGCCCCACTTTGTGCAGGCTGCGATACAGTTTCGGTTGATTGCTCTTTATCTCGGTTTTTATGTACCATACCCTTGTGCTGATTCAAGGACTTTTCGCTCTTAAACTCGGCGTCGCATATCTCACACTCATAAGTTGCGTTTATCACCTCGTTGGTGAGGATTTTTCCATGTGTTTTGTACAAATGTACTTTCAGGCCCCTTTCATGCGTGAACTCTGCCTTGCAAATTGTGCACTTTACGAAGCTTACGTTGCGGACTCTGTGTTCGTTTAGCATGTGCTTGCGGTAAGTCTTTTTCGAAGTGAATCGTTTCGAGCACAAGTGACAACGAATTCGTCGAATTCCTTCGCCTATTTCACCACTCACTACGGTAGGCGTCGCATTACCACCCTTAGGCGTTTCCAGATAGGTCGACATTTTTACACCCTCACCATTATAGTGCGTCCGCATGTGATTGGACAAAGCAACGTTCCCATTGAACGAAGCCTGGCACATGGGACACTGATACATAGAACCGTCCACCTTCATCCTCTTCGCAGCTGGCTCGTCGTATTCCTCTTCATCGTCCTCCTCATTTTCTCCATTCACAGCGGCAGAACCAATCGGTACAGGCGCATTTCTTATCGCCAACTGTGGATGCGTCTCGATGTGGTCTTTAAACTTGTCTAGACTCTTAGTTTGAAATGTACAGTAGCAACATGTGTACCGGGAATGCTTGTCTGTTTGGTGTTGAATCCACTTTTCTCGAGTGTCTATTTGCTCGCTACACAATCGACATGAGAGCATTTCGCGCCTGGCTCTTGGCAGTGTTGTTCCATGTACTTCGTACATGTGATCGCGTAAGGGCCCCTGTCGCGGAAATCCCATGTCGCACTTGTCGCACATATATCTTTTAGGCACTTGATCCGGATGCTTTCCTTCCATATGACGCAGGACATTGTAGTAATTGTTGTAGGTCTGCCCGCAAATGTTGCAACTATGTGGAAGTCTCGAATTGAAAGAATCAGCACAAGCGATGTTCGCGCTCGAAGGAGCCTCCGATTGTGTTGCATCCGACGCTTCTGTCGAGACATCATTATTATTCGACGGGGCTGCATTTACCAAATGCATTTCGTATACATGATCAATGAACTGCTGATGAAATTCGAATTTCTCTTGGCAAGTCCCGCAATGTATCATCACTATACACTCCATGTTATTATAATGACGCCTACGCAGAATCGGATCTTCAAGATCGACACTGCAAAAACCACATCGGCCTGGAGAAACGTCCTTTCGTATACTTTCTCCATGCGCCTCGTAAACGTGACTGCGAAAGTCCAACTTCAGACGGAATGTCTTCGAGCAGAGCTTGCACTCGTATACCTTATTGTTAAGCAACTCCTTCGTACCCACCTTCTCAGGAGACAGTGGGGGCGGGCCTGTTTTGAAAATGTCTCCATTCGCCTTATAAAGCTTGTACAAATTAATGCAATTTCGCTTCTTCAAGTGAGCGACGAAAGCTGTTTTCGATTGGAATTGCTTCAGACATTTGAAGCATAAATTCCGCGCCAACGTAGGATACTTCCTTCGCATGTGGGCCATAAAAGTCTTATACGAGGGGAACGTTTGAGGACAGCACGTGCAAGTCCACGTCTGATACTGTCTTAGAAAATCTTCGTTCTTCCTTAAAAATGTCTGCTTCGAATCGGTAAGGAGATGTCGATACTTTTCCGGTTTTTCGTAATCATACACACCCATCATTTCTGGTGTCACTGGCGGCGGTGGTGGCGCTGTCCTCATCGATGAAAGCAAACTTGGTCGCAATGCCGGCAATGGTTTTAGCAAAGAACGCGGCGTAGTTGGCTTTATACAAAACTTCGGGATTTCTACTGCACTTACATCAACCGCGCGATGCAAGTTGCGTTCGTGGCGACGTGCATTTGTTGCTGATGAGAAGTTTAAGTGGCAATATCGACACTGTGTAGCGGAAAGTTCCGATGCCAATTCAGTTTCGTTCTGATTTTTAGTTTCGGCATTGGAACTCTGGAAAATTAAGATCAAATTTTTATTTACTCATGTATTCTAAGAAGAATTTGTGATCGTTATAAAAGTTGACAATATTTCGAATGGAAGCCAACATGAAAATACGTAATAATTTAAATAATTCAAAGGATCGCAGCTGTTTCTGTTCCAGCTAATAGAATTCGACCAAGGACACTTAAGAAAAACCAAATAGAAAACAAGTAATTGCAACAATTGATGTCCTGCGAAATAACACTACATCAGGTCCCGATGATATTTACACTGATGATAAAAATAATGTGGTACATATTTTTGTGAAATGAACAAACTACATGCTTTAAGGCTGAATAATTCACGAAGCATTTAAAAACTTCCACAATAACATCGACCTTGAATGGTGGAAATTAAACTTACCCAAATTCCTTCATCAAAATTTAGGAACAAATATTGGATTCCTGAATCAAAAATTTTCTGTTCAAAAACGATATGTTTGATTGAAAACAGTATGGAATTCAGGTTGATGAAAGAGCAAGAGATGCGACATCGAAAGTAATAAGATTTATAAACAGGCATATGGATAAAAGTCGCTATGTTGCTGCATTTTTCGAGGGTCCAAAATGAGGCTTTGTCACAGTTGTACATAAAACAACCAGATTCAGGGATTAGGGAATTGTGAGAAAACCGTCGGAGTTGTAACGTAGTTACTTAACACGTTCTGTTCGCATATGATTCCGGAACCAGGAACCCTTTCTACCTGCTCCGAGCGTTGCGGTTTTTCTTTAAATGATTTCCTACCTGTAATAAGTTTCTTAAAAGAAGCGTTTAATCAGTAAACTATTAGCGTTGAAAGCGGATCATTTTTTTTTTGCTTTTTATCGTGAAAACGTGATGTCATTACTAATAAAAATCACTGTTTTGCGCCCTGTACAGGAGATTCTATTTTTCCGGTCAGCATTAACCATGTTCACAGCTACATCTAAAAAACAGCAATTGGAGAAGTCAAAAGCAAATCCGCGGAAATTAGCACTGAAATTACGTAAGACTCTATATATGAAGAAAAACAATCTTGACATTTTTGGCCTATGTGAACATTTATCTGGACAAATGCTGACCTTGGCTGCTGGAAATTAGATTGATTTTCTTCAACCAAACAAATGGCATTCAACTAATTATAAAAATCAACGATACAACCTTCTACGGAATAGAACAAATAAAGTACAGATTTATAAGAGAAAAAACAGTTACAACCTCCTTATGCTAACGACAACAGCCGAAGTATAGAAAATAGCCCAAAAACTAAACTTTTTAAGTTTTGCCTACCTCCGTGCAAAGATCTAAATTTATACATAAAAATTTACATTTAGAATTTCGAAGAAAATGAACAATATGAGAAAAGCAAATATAGAAAATTTAGAACTGAACAAGTAAAAGACGACTCCTTAAACAAAGCAAGTAGCTTTCCCAACACATTATCAGACAAAATAATAGACACTATCAACCCGAATACATTTAAAACGACACTAAAAAAAATAAACAAAAAAAATCGAAGTACACTCAACCTCGGTTATAACGCACCAGTTTATAACGAACCCTCGCATATAACGACCCAACTTAACAGGTCCCATCTAATTTTCACTATTTCCATTAGAAATAGTTCTGGTTATAATGAACTCGGCGTTAACGAACATTCGTATATAGTGAACGAAATGATCGAACAATTGGCTCATCATTATCGGATATAACGAACTTCTAGTCAAACAATTTGGGGAATACCCACATATCAATAATTCAGCGCTAGTTCATATGCTTGCGTAATTTGCGATTTCCCATTATGCATTGTTGGATTTCGGATTTCAGATGGCTATCGGTAATTTTCGCATTCCTGAATTAATCTGGCAGCTCGCAGTTGATAACGCCGCTGTGTTAGTGTTATTTCTTCGTGATCGCCTGTTTTTTTACAGTGGGACCAAATACAGACATAGTATGTGTGAAAAGCGAAAGGTGTTTCCCTTAAAAGAAAAAGTGCACATAGTCCGCGAAATTCAAAGTGGAAAAAAACAAAGCGATGTGTCGTGAGAAAAATATAAGCAAGTCGACAATTGCGACAATGTGGAAAAAGAAGGACGAGTTGCTTCTTGCCTTTGAAAGTATGAATGGTGGGACAAAAAAAATGCGTAAATCGTTCCATGATAATGTGGATAAATTACTCCTAAAATGATTCACACAACAAAGATTTGTAATGTAACAATTAGTGGGGCTGTCTTAAAGGCAAAAGCAGAAGAATTTTGTCGAAAAATTATGGACGAATTTGTCTGCAATGAAGGCTGGATTGATAGGTGGTAGACACGCCATAATGTTTGTAGCAGAAAAATTGTTGGCGAATCCGGATCCGTAGATACAAATGTTGTGAATAATTGGATAAGCACTGTTTAGCCTACAATTTAAAAAAGGTTTGGCGATGATGACATTTTTAACGCTGACGAAGCCGGTATTTCCTACAAGTTGACTCCCGATAAAACTTTAAAATTTAAAGGCGAACAGTGCCAAGGTGGCAAATTGGCGAAGGAAAGGGTTACTGTTTTAGTGTGTGCAAACATGTCCGGCACGGAAAAACGAAAACTACTCGTTATCGGGAAGTCACAAAGGCCCCGGTGTTTCAAAAACATTAAAAGGTTGCCTGTTAATCGTTGTGCTAATAATCGAGCTTGGATGGCATCCGAAATTTTCATCAATTATGTACGCGAATGGGACCAAGAGCAAACGAAGAAAAAACGAAAAATCGCACTAATAGCTGATAACTGTCCTGCGCATCCAAAAATTGGGCAGCTGAATTCTTTAATGTCACATTACTTGATGCGATCAATCTGTAGCACAAATCTTGACACAAAGTATCTACTGAAACAATAAAAAATACATTTAAACATGCAGGACTATTGGCGACCAACAGTAACGATCAATTTGATGAGGAGGATTTGTTACCACTTAATGAATGGCTATTCAGAAGCATTCAAAGCAGCAGTCCATATGAACAACCTCAAGATTTCCATGTCCCATTAGATTACCTCACTGCGGGTGACAGGCTTTTAATCACGACATTTGTAACGGATGACGAGTTAGTTGCTGATACTCAAGCCATGGAAAATAATGGAAGCTCTGCTAGTGAAACTGAGGACGAGTTAACTGAAGGTCCACTACATCAATAGTGCAAAAACTAACAGAAGTTCGTCGATTTTTCCAGTCTCATATTTTAAATAATTTGGTAGAAATTGAAGCTTATACAGACACGCTGAAAATTCAAGAGCTTCAAACAAAAATAACAGATTATTTTAAGTAACGAATTTACGTATTCATGGACATTTTTGATATTATATTTCGAATTAATTGGAAATTGAGTTTGCGTTTTGGTATTCTCTTGAAGTACATACACACATATATATTTTGTTAATTAATGAAAATATTATTTTGCTTTAAATAAACTTACGGGAAAATTTTTTTCTTGGTTTTTAGTTATTTGGATATAACGAACTTCGGTTATAACGAACCAATTTTCATGGTCCCTAGAGGTTCGTTATAACCGAGGTTGACTGTAATAAAAAATAGAATAAATAGAAATACAAAATATATAAATTAAAATCATAGGATTGAGTATCGATACTAAAAATGTACAATTTATAAAAATTGGTGGAGAAAATGATATAGAGACGTTTTAGAAGTTTTAGTCGGGAAAAATTTCGACATATCGAAAATAAGGAGCTGATCGATATCTTTTAATGATATCACCTTCAAGCGTTGAATAATGCGTGATTGATAAAAGTACAAACGATATTTTCCTCAAGTGATTCTGATTTCAACTGAAGTTGTTCCATAAAAGTTTGTGACGAAAATAGTACGCGCAGTATATGTACGATGTGTAACATATCTTACCATTTTACTGTAAGGATTAATTTTCCTGATTTGAGTTAATCCGAGTGAAGTGAGGATTTGTGGGTCGCCGTTCATCTTTCTACTGGACTCCAACAATAAATCATCTTCCTCTATCTCCTCCTCCTTCGGCACAATATCATTGTCTAAAAATTCTCTAGGGTCCAAATTCATTCTCAGTGCGGCTTCTTCTTGGGCATCAGCTTCTTCATCGACTGGTTCGTCTTTAATGGTAAACGGAACGGGCTGCAAACAACACAGTACAAATTGTTTTAATAACTTTCATTTTTTTAAATCTGATTATTATGAGGACTTCATTCACATTCTGATTTTTACTATCAAACCAAACTCTTATAGCTAGTTCGATAAAACTAAATAAGAGCAAACCAAAATACATATAATTTATTTATTTTATTACCATAGGACGACCTGATGCAGGTTTGAGTTGCGTACAATTTTGATTTGGACTCTTGTCCAAACTGGAGGTCAAACGAAACGATTGTTGTGGTTGTGACTGTTGCATTTGTCGGCGCATTGTGTTTTTAGTCATTTCCAACCAATTCATTTGTTTCACCTGGGCAGCCAAACAACGGTTCTTGAAGCTTTGCCATGAGTTCAGAAAACTGATGCACGAATGGCATATCCGCAATGATAAACTATCGGCCGGACATACCTGAAAATTTATATGATGCAAAATTAGAATGTTATTAAATAATCCGGTCAATTGTTTGACAGTTTACATCTAAATTGCTGTTCCAAAATATTTTCGACCAAAATGAATTATTGTTTTTGAGTGTCAAAACATGATTCTATCGAAGAAGCGTATCCCTAAAAAGCATTTCAGGACTGACTATAAGGAAATTTCGAAAATAGATTAACATGCATCGCATGTTCGCATTGCATGTTTATATCTCTTCCTACAGAGAGGTGAAGATTTCGTTTTGATGTCAATGTATTCATGTCTTAAGGATTTTTTGAAATAGTGCTGTTTATTAACCAAATCTTTCCGAAGAAATTTCTCTTACAAGTACATTAAAATTTTAGTTCCTAGATTCCTTCAAATATGACTGAAAATTTATATAGAAATGCGGAGATAGATATACCATCCCTTGCCGTTGGATTACGCAAAGTATTTCTGCCAAACAAGACGATAGCCAAACATATCAACGGAGCACTATCATTTCAACACACATTCGGACGCTATCCGATATAGAATCCACGACGCATTGTCCTCTCACGGGTCCAGAAGTTGGCGCAAATTATATAGAAAAATTCAGTGCTTTCGATCGGATGATTTTGGCAGCGTTCTGGCTGGTACGCGAGTACCCTGGCAGATATTGTGTAACCAGAAAAGCCCCGTCCGACCCAGTTTACCCAGCCAAGCAACATTCCTCACGCAGATAAACGTACGAGCCGCAGAGATAACGAGCCGACTGAACACCTGGCGAGGAGTCAATCGGTGCGCTCTTTGTCCTCATCCAGGATCTCAAGCTATTGTTCGGGCACACATCCTCGCTTCCCTCTTCCAAGGCCCTGGGCCGCTTGGCTAGCAGATGGCGGCGACCTACATATATGTGAAGCGCATCACGAGCACCAGGCCAAAAGTACTCAGCGGAACCAGAACGATGCCATGAAGTTCAAGCTGGGCTACACGTCGGGTATCGAGAAGCAGCTACGGACTAATCAATCGCATGACACAATCAAGATGGTGGACGAACCAGTCCATCCGACGGCCAGAACCGAAGCACAGGAGAGATTCTCCGTTGGCAGGCACAAGCAGCGCCGTCCACAGGAACCCGTAATCGGATATGAGCTGTGCACGTCAGGCGTCCTCATCTCAAGGCTCGATTCCCGTTTTCTTGCAACCCTCAACCGCGCACCGCATGCTGCCCGACCGACAGGGCCAGCGGCGATGGCAAGCTGACACCGTCGCCATCGCCACAAGGAGGCCAAGCCCATCAAGTGCAACTTCCTTCGGACGGAAAGAACCTGCTCGGATCCGAGGAAGCTCCCGTCATCAGCCTGAGCACGCCGAATTCCGCAGTATTCCTCCATAGAAGAATCGTCGAGCAAAGCTATGGAACTAACCTTCACGCTGACACACGCCTGAATTTTCGACGAAAGAAGCTCCTTATCAGCGGCCAAGCTCGGCAGAATCGGCACACATTCACTATCCGGGGCCAGGCACAGGCGGCAGCAGTTCTGCCGTGCCAACATATCGTCCGTCATGGCTCTAGTAATTCCCAATCTTCACATCGAATGGACACCAACTCCTTCTGAACTTTGAAATGATCAAATATCCGCGGCTTCCTTAAATTCTCTGCACCGAATACACTTCCGCCCGCACACTTCACGGACTATCTAACGAATGAGCGCTGGTCTTGCCAAATTGATTCGACTCAGCTCGCTGCCGCTCCAATTCCGCTGTTTCGCGCGTCTCCGCGTTTCGGCAGTTCCCTTCCAGTGCGACACTGCTTTGCACATCGCTTTGTAAACACGAGCAGCTGTCTTTCTCGCTCGCTCCGGCACGCAATACTTTCGGTTTCAGATGATGCACTCCGTTTATAGGCGAATGCATCTAATGCGCTCGCTTTTGTGTGAGTGGGCTAGAGGTTTTGTTTTTATTCCCGCCATTCTTGAGCAAAATGAAATGTCAAACAGAAACGAATGGCAAGGCAATGGAGTGATTGCGGATGACATCGATTGAAATTCGCCGACGGAACGAGTCGCATGGGATTTGAAATATATTTTTCGTTAATAGCGTTAACAACAAAACATCTATTTTTGACCATCAAATTTATTTACTTAGTTGAAAATATTGCTAAATACATCTCAAAACTATATGGTACACAAGATCATTGTAAAATGTGACAGCATTTTAATTGAATGAAATTTAATAAGCTTTGAATGGCTGACATTAAAATAAGAACTGAGTGACACTTTCTTCCATTAATTCGAGTAATATCAACACCGGTTAGGAAGGATGAATATGTTATTAACTTTCTACTTTCCTACACATTCGAGATCATTCTCCAATGGTGTACACATTTTATAACATTGGGCTACTATTATTATTATTGTGTATTAATGTTTTCATTAAATTATTTCATTCAAAGCATTTCAATATGAATTGCAAAGTTTAGGCAAACAACGCAGGACTTTCCCTATTATTATATATGGAAAACAACAAGTTGTCTCCCTATTATTATTTTCAAATGCAACCATACACATATTTATTTAAAGTTTTTTTAATAACCGAAAAATACTTACCAAACTATTTGTTTAGTATATATTATATTTTCTTGTTTAGAGCAAGATAAATTAGTTACCGGATGTGTTCAGCTGTATGCACTATGTGCCGCTATATGGGTTGCGTGTATTCTGAGTTACGCGATGAGGCCAAAAGGTTGTGTCCTGTAAGGCCGCGAAAAGCGACGTCATAGAAAGTACTATACCAACATCGCGAGCGTCCTTGCGAAAATAAAAGAGTGAATATGAATCACCCTCGCGGAGTATCGACTACAACCTCAGGCTCACTGGCTGTAGCGCACAGCTGGTCGTATGAGAGTGGACAGCTATTGTAAAAATTAGAAAACTGCACCTGTAGCTGTTTAAAATTTAAAGAAGAAGAAACTATATATGTATGTACATAAAACTGGTAACAGAAAATACCCGGCAAAAAATTTCAACAAAAGTTATATTCTACTGTTGCTTGATGTGTTCTTCTTCTTTCCAGGTAGTTTGAGTGAAATATGAAAAAAATTAACAGAGCTAAAATGCAAAGAATATGCTGTACGCCATATGCACTTAAAGTTAAATTTGGATTAGAATGTTCCAAATTATAACTTAAAGTTAAATGCTTACATTTCTATCCTTGCCAGTGCTTTTACTTTACAAAATGTCGGTGTTCCGGCCCATAGCAGGCGCTGGCAACCTCATCCATCCTCCAGGAAAATGGCAAACCCAAGAAACAGGTCGTCCGATGTGCTGAATTGCTGGCTTCGTTACTACTGCTACTCTTCATCCTGCTTCTGCTTGACTTGATCCTATAGCTTATATATTTTTTTTTTTAAATAAAAAAATAAAAATGGAAAGCCCGTGATGAATGGCTTAATGCGATAGAATTGCCTTGATACTAGTAGTCCGTGCGTGATGATGATTCCAAAATTCGAGATACTTTGACGATTTTGAATAATTTGGAGAGAAAAATCCACAAAATTCACTTTGGTTGGCTTAAAAAAAAATTGATTATTCTCTAAATTTATCCTATCTACCGTAATAGTTGCTCATTGCATCTACTTGGTGTGTCCAGAGAGTTTCGAGTGTCCAGTAGAAGAGGGGATGAAGTAAGTAATTATCTTCATTCCTTACTTCAACCTGGTTGTTATTGTATTTTAAGCCTTACTTTATTCTATTTTCGTTCAATTTAATTCCAATTTATGCCAAATCACACGAATTCATTTAATTATTTTATTTTATCTATGATTAGATTAACTCTTATTTGTACTTAATGCGTTGCTTTCTCTCTCTTTTCTATGTTTCAAACTTTACTCTAATTCTTCCTCCAAATTGATTGCATTTTATTAAGTTTTTTCCAACGCATTCCATTCAACTGGATTCTCATTTTATTTCAACTCTTATCTACTTAGAATTATGGAATAAGGACCCAATTGACGTTGATAAGTTGCTTTCGGACTAATGCATCCTTGTTTTAACGTACGTTAATCGGAATTTGTATGGCTCTGTGCACTTTCCTCATATTTTCAAAATATCAAAATTCAAATATCAGCATTTTGAAAGCGAGGGACCCTTAAATTCGGCCAGCCAAAAACACAAGCGGAACAATTGGAATCGAAACCAAAACTGGAAATTTGACAGCATCCTAATCATGTAAACAAAAACGACGTTTCTGGCCGTTGATGGGATTATAGAGGCAGTTTTATTGATTGTTGCATAAACTTTCCATCTGCATTGCTTGCATCGAAATGTAGTCAACGGCATAGATTACCCGGTATAACTGCTTATACTGATTCACCAGCTGACAAGCCAGCGATAAATTAACTACTAATGTAAAGGATCATCAACGCCTAACCTCTCCTAAGGTTTGTACTTTATTGTGTTTAGTTTTGTCAAGATTTTTATGTATGGTGCTTGTCCGATTCATCCTTAATTACTCTTTGAAAATCTGAAAACTCTGATTCAAATATCTTCTGGTAGAATATGTATGTACGAATTGAAAGTATAGAATAATGACTGAATTGCCTAATAAAAAGCTATTTTATTTTCAACGTTGGAAGGTGAAAATCTTCAAAAGATACCGATCAGCTCCTGCCTCTCGGCATGCCGGATTTCTACCGACTAAAACCACATCCGTCTCCCTCAAATCACTCTTTTCATCAATTTTCCATAATTCTTCGTATTTATATTTCAGTTCATAGTACTTTCCAGACGGAATCGGTATAAGGGATAGTACCAGATTTGTGAGTTTTAGTATCCTTTTAGTTAGATTAATAATTCAGAATATACAGTGGTGGTCACGAATTTAGCACAGTTGGTATCTGTGACTTTCAAGTGCAAATATTTTCTACTGTTATATGTTATTCATTCCAATTTTTTTCCTGAGTTTTTCCCACGACGACGTGATGATTATGTCAATGTTGGTTTCATGTGGTTATTGTCTTTCCATTCTTTTTTATTTGAGTTTAGTTGTGAATAAGATGAAAAAAAGCTGGACACGAGTTTAGCACAAAATAAAAACTGTTTATTATTATGCCAAAAAAAATAACAAAGAACAAATTTAAATGCAATAATTTAATACTTTGTCGGATATCCTTGATTTTTGATGACAGCAGCGCATCTCGTCGGTAGGCTCTCGACCAAGGTCATCCAATGTTCCCTCGGAATTGCGTACCAAGCTTTTTCAATTTCGGTCCACAAATCTACCATATTTTGAGGTTTTACTATGTGAATATGCTCCTTGACATCGTTCCATAAATTCTCAATGGGATTGAGATCAGGTGATTGGGCTGACCACTTTAGAACATTAATTCGATTCTCCTCCAAGCATCCCTTCACTGCGCGCGAAGTATGTATGTGTGCAGCCCACACCATCAGGCTCCCACCGCCGTGCTTAACAGTCTTCAAAGTATACTTTGGGTGGTGCTGCATGTTTGAAGGACGCCATACGTACCGCTTACCGTCAGATCCGAACCGACAAAACTTTGACTCGTCTCACTCTAAAGCACATTTTTCCAAAAAATCAACGGTTTTGCAAGTGCTCACGGGCGAACGCAATTCGAGATTTTAAATTTCTTTTGACACAAGCGGCTTGTTCTGTGCTATGCATCCACGCAATTTTTTTTCCTTGAGCCGTCGTCATGTTTTCCTTGAGGATACGTCAATGCCATATTCCGACGAAATATCCCTTTTTATAACGGTTGAACTGTTAAAAGGGTTCTTGATTGAGGCTCTATAAATCAAACAACCCTCTTTAATTGTGGTTTTTCGAACTCTTGGTCGCAGTTTTACATTTTTGGAGCTCCAATATTGTTGCATATGGTTTAATGCGGTTTAATGCGTTGTAAACCATCTTTCGGGAACATCTTAAAGCACTTGCAATTTGCATAACGGTGCTTCCACTGCTCTTCATTTGATGAGCTACCAGCCGCTGAGCCTCTGTGCACCATGTACCTTTTTCCATTTCAAACATTTCATGTAAGCAAGAATCATGAATGAACTAAAAAATTGCAAATCTTACCAATCAATTTGGTTTACCAGAAACTAAACACCGTAATTAGGGATATTTCAAGTTGTGCTAAACTCGTGTCCAGCTTAGATCACGTACCACTTGCAATTAAATGAGAATCGAGACGAAACGGAACAAAGGAAACAAACAAAAGAAGAAGAAATTGAATGAGAAACGTTAAACAGTAGAAGATATTTGCACTTGAAAGTCACAGATAACGAATGTGCTAAACTCGTGGCCACCACTGTATGTTTATGATTTATTTCATGTTGATTTCATGTTTGGCTTTGATTTTAATTGAGCTGATTGTAATTGTAACTTACTTCGAATGTTGGTCTTGCAAGAGGTGTTTTTTAGTGTCGTTTTAAAGAAAGCTGAGTTCGCTATGTTTTTAATTTTGTCTGGTAGTGTATTGAAAAAGTTAGCTGCTTTCTTGAAGGGCCTTCATTTAATCGTTCAGTTCTGGCAAATGCTATAGCTATATTGTTCATGTTTCTCATGCTGTAAGTGTTTCCTTCCGCCAATCTATCTAATTTCACAGCACTGTATTCATTACGGTGTAAATTCTTATGTATGTATAAAGCTCTTTCCATGGAAATCATGCCTTCCAAATTTAATTCTTGGGTCATTCTCTTCGCTCCTTGGAGTTATCATAGGGAGATTGTAAATGATTTTATACGCCTTGGCTACTAGTCTGGAGATGTTCATGAGGTTACCTTTAGAAGTTTGACTCAAATTCGAGATGCCGTAGGAAATTTTGGAAAGGAGATGCACATACATAATTTGGATTTTTTCCCTTTGGAATGAAGTAGAAGCGACGTAGAGAACCAATGAAGACAGTCAGTTTTTTCCGTAGATCATTCATATGTGATGCCCATGCTAGTTTCTCGTCTATTAGTATTCTTAAATATTTTATTTGTTCTACTCTCTGGAGGGTTGAGTTTTATGTGTGGTTGTATGCCAGTCTTGTTCTTTTGCTTGAAAATAATATATTTTGTTTTCTCAGAGTTTACTGCTAACCTGCTTTGGAGTAACCAATTCCAGTATCTGTACAGGTCAGTATTCACTGTTTGTTCAATTTCGAGATTAGTTTCGCCTGCGTACAAGAGCACAGTGTCATCTGCGTATATAACTACTTTCGCGATAAGGTCTGCTTTTTTATAAAGTTGGTATAAAGTAGAAATACCGTTGGTCCTAGGATCGAGCCCTGCGGAACACCAATGCTATTTTGAGCAGTTTTGCTTTTGACTTCTCCAATTAGTGTATTTTGAGATTTGTCCATCAAGTAACTGTGCATTAATTTACTTGCTTTTCCAACAATTTCATATCTTTAAGCCTGGTGATTAAAGTTTCATGTTTAACTGTGTCGAAGGCTGTTTTTAGGTCCACGAAAATTGCTGCAACATAGTGGCCCTTATCCAAGTACTCATTTATAAATCTAGTTACGTCAGAAATGGCATTGATGATCCTATATTTTTGATAAGTCGCTTAATAACTGCATACAATGTTACGGTTAGAAAGGCATCTAACGTAAAATGTTAATGTTATCAGATATCAAGATACCAATACTGTCCATATGTTGAAGACGGATCTTGACAACTTTATAGAGGCAAACCAATAAGTATTGAATCCCTCCCGTCTTAATTATCATCACCTTAGGTTAATGTTGGGCATTTTCAACTAAATTTCAGTTAAATACCAAAATCAACTAGCACCTAAGCAACAATTAAAAAAATGAATATGAAAAAACGAAACTGATGCTATAAACATTTTATTGATATTGACTGTACTATTAAAAGTAGTTGACAACAAATACAGGATATTTGCTCTTTTACTAACTTTAACAATAATGAAATTACTGAGCCACTGCGCACTGATCGCAGACTGAATGTCGCCAAAGTTTCCCTATTCGCGGCCCGCGAACCGATAATTTACTTGACCAGGAATTGTTGAACATTTCGCACATTACTCTGTACGCCCGCTGCATATGCCATTTTTCTGGCGGTTGCCATAGGATTTGAAGCAACTCGCTAAATGGCCCGTTTTTCTCGATCGGAAATCGCTGATGGTCGACCACTTACATGGTTTTCACAATACTTGACAGGATTTTCTAGGAAATCGCTAACTACTATCCGACTCCCCGCAATTTGCGAAGTACTTTTCCCATCATTTTGATATTACGATACTTACCTCCTATCTGTTTTATCTAGCTTGGTCTCACTTAGCATATTTATTTTGCAATAACTGATTTTTGCAAATTTATTTTCGTTTTGTTTTTTGCTTCCTAATGCTCCTAAGCAGTGGCGTACCCAGGGGGGGTTACGGGTTCAAACTCCCCCTTGAAGTGGTCAGGAACATGCTCACCCGTGATTATTACCCTGATTTGATTCAGGTTCTCATTCACAGCTGAGTGAAATGATAGTGCGGCATCAAATCTCATTCCCAAAAACTATTTGTCGACAAAGAGCTTTGAATTAGCGTTAACCACTAAGTCACCCACTTTAACAATTATTCGCCGAGACACTCTGGAACGTGTGAGTTGAGTGAGATTCAGTATCTCTACGCAATTAGATCTTTCATCTATTTCACAGTACCCATATGGGCCTGATTTAAGGGCCTATGGTGCTTTAGAGATCTCACCTAGGGGTGATACGGGCATAATTTGCACAAATTGGATCCGTGTGTGCCGTTATCTTTTACTAATTGTATGAAGCCTAGCAATTTTATATATAGATAAAGAGTTGGTAGGAACATTAGAATATGGTCACCTGATTGAAAGTTTTCGAAGTAAAATTCCAGAAAAGTGTAATTTATTTAATTCGCACCCATATCTTAGTAGCAACAGTTGTATTTTTGAATGTTTCTTTCTTTCTTTGATCAGAACCCTCAAAAAACAGATTGTTTTTATTTTGTCATATGATTTGTAATCTGAGGATTAGGCCTATTGCTAAAGTCTGCCAGAATTATTTTTGGATGATTCGGTGAAAAAGTATGATTAAGTATGATTACATAATTATATCTTCATATCTACATCGAAACACTAGCGTACCTAGTCAAGACTTCAAAAATATGACCCCTCCCTTATCAAAATCCTGCGTACGTTACTGCTCCTAAGACTACATTCATACCAATCTTATATACTGCCATGCTAAAAAGAAAGGGCGTCGTTGGTTTGAAATCCTTTTCAATTCGATACCTTGCTTGAATTTTTTTTACAATTTGGTAATTGTTATAAACACTGACACGATTGTTGGAAACAGAAAAATTGAAATAACTCGAAACTGCCCAGCGAGAGCTGGCACTGAGATCCAGGATTATAAACTAACACCCCAAGTCGGTCATCCACTCGCCTCCGTCAAGCTAAGTTTCAAGCAGTAATAATACTGCTTGAAACTTAGCTTGACGCACTGAGACTGCAAACAGGGCATGGCTACTGGAAGAAACCTGCAGGACCAACCACGCAAACTTGGCACGCACTGAGCTCAAAGCGCGCAAACAGTTTCATCATATCCGTACTGATGATGCCCCTTTCCACGATTTCTGCCGCAGCTGCAGATCGGAAAAGGAGGAAACGAATAAACATTTTCTGTGCGAATGCCCAGCACTATCCAGGTATCAAATGCAAACTTTCCTGGACAGCCTTACGTGCATAGCCAGCTTCATACGAGAATCTAAATGATTCTCGTCATCCCGCAGGTTCTAGTGCCGTACCTTATCTTTTTGTGGTATCACAATGGGCCTATCGTGACCTAAGTGAGTGGAAAAAAACAACTGAAAAGTCTAGGTGCACTCAAAACGAACTTTTTGTTTGGTTGTAGTTTAATAAATAAACACATTCTAAAACTGTCAGTTTATTTGCAGTGCTGTGGGATATTAACGCGATATTTTAGGAGCTAATGTTTCGATTTCGCGTCATATTCTGAAATTTTCAAATACAAAAATATCAATGCACATAAAAATCTTGCCATTGTTCTCAGAATCAGTACAAAGTTAAATCTGAGACAACAATGCTTCGAAACAATCAAATAAATCGAAACAATAAACAACAGCGCAAAGAAAAATAGTTGAATTTTCCCAGTTTATGTCTAACATAAAAAGATAACAAAAAGCCAAACGCATATCCCATCATAATTTTGAAACATATCTCTGAGTATTTTACTCTTGTTTTGTTCAGAGGAAGAAGGCACGTAGCCCTCGAAACAATTGTATGCGATATAAAAAATAAATATTTACAGTCTAAGGAACAACACAGTTTTTTTCTCTCTTAAACCAACTGTAAAAACGAAAAATGGACAATAAATTTGATAGTATATGATATGCCGACCTTATTTCTGAAAACCGTACTGTCTTCCGCCTAGTATGCATGTGAAATAAAATTTAGCGTCTCAATTCATTCATCAAAATACATATGTCCAAAATGTTCGTACATATACTCTTTTCAAATTTTATACAAAAGTTCCTAGTGTAATCATCGAAATATAATTCAATAAATTCTCTTAACACAAAAAAAATTTTCTGTTAATATTCTTGAACAATTATGAATACCGTGATTTTTTAAAGAACTCTTAACAATTGAAATGTATCGTTTCTTTTATGTTTTTCGATACGCACCTGCATAATTCCATCCACTATGCAGAATAATTATTTACTCGTTGCATTGATGCACAATATTGTCATGCACTTTAATAGATCAAAAGACAGCTTCCATTTCATACTTGCACGAGTAATCAAGGTGACATCGAATAGAAAAGGTTAGTCCAATACACAAATTAATAGACAAAAATGTTTGTTCTACAGCGAAAACGACTTACCAAGTGAAAAAGATTTTCTTCATTGATTAATGTGCAGTTAAGAAGTGATTTTTGAATAGAATGATTGATGCGTGTAATTGTGTTCTTAGAAGCAGCGAAAACATTAAAACATATTGTGTTGCAATCATTGAAGCAATGAAAACAAATCATTGTGCCTGCCTGCCTTAAAGACTCTCTTTCATATTCTTGGATTGAAACAGTTGATTGAATGTAACAGACGGTTAAATTATTGCAATGAAATATTTGCAAAGGCTATTACACAGCTGAGCAATTCATACACATAAACAGCTATTTCTTAATGATTGTGAAGAAAAAATATCAGTGCCTACGTTGATTATGTACTTGAAAACTGGACAGTTTAGTCATTATCCACTATAATTACCCAACAGCGATCGGTTAACAATATATGTTTAATCCATAATTAATGTCACGAGTTCTATTATTCTATAAACAAATGTAACTATTTTTTGTCTATTTGTACTATTTAACTTCAATGAAAACTATTTTATTCGATTCGTAAATATAAACCTTGAAAGTTTTACTGAAAAAAACGAGTGTGTCCTTTTATATTCATTGAAATATTACGATTCTCTTATGGATTACAAAAGGCATTAACCTACCGAAAACCGATGGCTGAGTACAATAGAATGTAGCCATTAAAATCCTGCTTAGCAGCTCGTAGCTCTCAAAAAGAAAAGAAAATAATAATAATAAAAATAAAATCGAATTTTTGAAATTTCTTCTGTGGTGTAACGCCTTAAATATAAATAAGCAATACAAAACCACCTTCTTTAGATTAAATCGTGAGACAGAGTTATTACAAAACAATATGTCGTGAAATAGATGATTTACATTTCGAATACTTTAAATACTGAATCGAAATATAAGTTACATGGTAGTCTTCAACTAAGATAGCGATGTAAGTTGTGCATTCTAGTATTCAAGCCAATTCCGTTTCATTTTCCAGAGATTTAAGACTATTTCTAATACGAATTTAATTATTGAAACCTAATTGCAATAGCATTCTTAGGTTTGCATCATAAAGCACCAAAAATGAGCCCAAATGCTGCTGCAAAATATGCAAATTAGTTTGTATATTTCGTGAAAGATTTGGTGGTAGGTTCCCTCAACAATCTGTCACAGAAAGAAAACAATGAGAGGATCTAAGGAAACCGAGGACAAGATCATCATTCAAAATGTGGAGCAAAGACCTAAACATCAAAGACCACAAAAATTTGCACGGTAAGCAATGCGACATATCGATCAATACAATTCGAAAACGAATGACAATCATATCAGGAGAATTATCATCAAACTCCTCTTAAATGAGAAGCAACTTGAAAATCGTTTAGCAACGATTCGAGGAAATGTTGGTAGCGGTTGGACAAATATTATGTTAATAGATGAGATAGCATTTCTGGTGAATTTTATCGTTAAGCTTGGTCGAAAGGAGAGGAATTTGTGCTACAGGGTTCGGTAAAATATTCATAAAAGGCCAATATTTTTGAATATCTCAGAAATAGACTTGAAAAGTGGTGAAATTCACCGAGGGCTGAAATGCCAAAAAAAAACAATATAAAAAAAGATTATATCAAAACTATTTCTAATATCGATGTTTCCACGCCTATAAAATAGATGAAAAAACAAAACTGTTGTATTTCCTAAGACGGGATTTGTTATTTTAAATTTGCAAATACCTATTTCGAACATCAGTTGTGCCCTTCTTCAGTACATTCGACAACTAATTCAATGTCACCATAGATGGGTCTATATACAGGGTGTTTGTCACATGGACCGTCAATTTTTTTGTGAATTGGTGGGGTCATTTACAAGTTTTAACCCTAAGTGACCCAGGTCCTAACTGTTGTAGTAACTAAGAAATATTTTTTTTAAGATTTTACTCAAAATTTCCCGAAATTCCCCACTAAAACCCCTACAACTTTTTCATTAGTAAGTGTGTTAGCGTATTTTTTTTTATTTGATTTTGTAATGTATTCTTGTTCAAAATAAATGATTTTTTGTAGCAACGATCATCAAGAAATTTAGTTACAAGGGTTTTATTTCTTTCATTTACTTTTGGGAAAGTAAATGAAAGAAATAAAAATTCCATGTGCCAAACATCCTGTATATAACAAAGAGACAAGTTCATTACAATCCTTAATTACAATCGTTTTAGGAATGAGAAACCTAGGTCAATTAATTAGTTTTATGATTCTTAACCTACCCTGGTAGGTAGATTCTCAATCGCGGGCAATATTATCTATTTGGAGATTGTTCAGCAATATTTTCTCAGTTCATTTTCTTTTTCCTTTGCTATTGACCTCAGTAGTTTCGATTGCAGGTTTCCAACGTCGTGGTTCAATCTTCGATCTTCCGGTTCCAAGACTTTCTTGCAAAATGAGATATTCTCTACGAAACTAGAAATGTATTCTGCAACAGCATAATTATTCAAAACATCGGAGTCGCTTTTGCACCGATTTAAAGGTAGCAAGTGCCTTGTTGCTATGAGTGTGTATGTTTTCTTTAATATCATATGCATAATAAATCAATAAACCAAAACCAAGTTTCTCTCTTTGGCGCAATACGCACAACTGAGGGTCATTGTAAAATTAAAACTATTTTATCATTAAAATTATTAAATTTTACTTGCGTTGAAAATAGGTTATTAATCTAATAAAGAGAATCAAATTCAATCAAATTAAACGTGCCAAAATTTAATGATTGTGTATTTAGACCTATAGTGTTTTTTTCGGCTGCTCAATGTAAAATTTCCTACGATAGTAAATCGTCATATTTAATTTTTATGAAAACCAAACATTTCGATATGCGTATACTTTTATCAAAAATATTCCCAGTTACATCCCTGTAAAGCACGACACAAGATCACGTAAAGTTCTTTAAAAAAGTAATCCCTAGTAGCATTTGTTATAATCTATTTCTAGGCAGCAATATACTCGAAGAAAACATTTTAATTCTTCGCACTGATATCACGTGTTTCCCTTTTCGTTTATATTCCACGCCAAAGGTTAGATTACTATTTCATATATTTTAAAATATTTTTAAAACCAAACGACAATTATAACCAAAAAGCTGTTTGGATATCCTAGTGTTAAATGTACTTGAAGTACACAATTGAAAAGGCGATGTAATCAGAATCTAAAATAATCACCCAAAGATAACGCCGACTGATAAATAGACAATAAACATTAATTGTATTCAAGTATGTTTTAATGTAAACAATGAAACAATAAAATGACTGTAAGAAAACATGCTCTTTCTACACATGAACATCCCATCGAAAAATATTTCTAGTAAAAAGTAAATTCATATTATTTTGCCGGTTATATGTTAATTCTAACCTGTTACAGCCTAACGTCTTGTTCAAATAAAGCTAGTGAAGCGATTGACAATTAAGTAAGATTGCTATTGTTTTTTTTCCAAAAAAAAACAAATATCTCCCACAACTCGCAATAATCGATGCATTTTTCAAACATAAAATACATGAAGATTGTACTTCAATGATAAGGCACAATAAATAAGCTTGAGCTGTAAATTTCCGCCGTCCTATAAAATCTGTCCATATTACATCAAATACTATGATAAGCAGTTATTCAAAATTGATTGCATTCACATTCTATGATAAACCTATCAAACATAAGGGACCGCTTGGTAGTGTTAACATTTGCTATTGATGAAACATAAAACAAAAAGAAGTGTGCGACCAAATCGTAATGTTAAACTGACTATTCAACAAATTGGTTTAACCTCTTGACATGTGTGATAATATTTATTTTTGATAAGAGCATATCAATAATATAAAAGTCGAAACACCTAACGATCTTCTGTTAGTCTTGAAGAAATCTGGAATTCAAACGATTCGGTGTTGCCTAAGTGGATTTCGACAGTAAGGTTTATTTGTTACCAAGAGCATTTACTAGTGTGAAGTGATATTTTATGTTATGATTTGGTTCTAATGATGGAGAAACGATTTGTTTTTATATTACCGGAACTGGGAAATAAGATCAAAATTACAGCTGTGTTGTTGAAAATATTTACGAATAATGAATTTTTTACATCGTGATTGAGTAAAGAGGAAAAAAGTGAAATATTACCAACGCATGTCAGTTATTAAGTAAAACCTATTGTTTTTAAAACGGCTGATACTGTTTGTTGAAATAAATTTAATTCTGATTGATGCTTTTGTGTGTTTCATAAAATGTCAGTTTGGTTTGAAATACACACTATCGAATTATATTTACTGAACCCAAATCTGAGCTCCTTTATATATTCCCTTGGTTATTCATAATCATAACGCAATATATACACTGAGAAAAAAATTTAATTTTTATTCCAGTGTAATATTAACATAATTCGTTTTAGTGATAAAACAATTGCTGATAACTACGGCATCTTCTTTTCTCTAAAACCCTTGTAACAAAAATGAAATACAATATTGAAAGAAAACATCATCTCAATTATTACTTAAATTTCCAAAAGCTAAAATAAAGCATAATTGGTCAAACTATTCATAACAACTCATTTTAAATTGTTCATAAATTTTCTTATAGATGAGTTCATATAAAGTTGAACAACTGCCTGGAACATTAACTTACCTCGGCGAAGGACCACACTGGGATGTCGAAACAAATAGTCTTTATTTTATAGATATTTATAATGGAACAGTACATCGTTATTCGTATGATGAAAATAAAGAGTACAAAGCGAAAATCGGTAAGTGGAAAATGACTGTTACATTGCAGCTATAGTAAGAATTTGTATTGAAATTATGTCCAACTTTGCATTGCACAGAAAACGAACCGATTGTGTCCTTTGTAATTCCTGTTGAGGGCAAAAAGAACCAATTCGCTGTGGGAATCGGACGGCGTGTTGGCATCATCAATTGGAATGGCGTTGATCCCATTGCAAAAGTAGAAAAGATCTCATTCGAAGTTGAACAAGATGACGAAAAATGTGAGAACAATCGTTTTAACGATGGCAAAGCAGATCCTGCAGGACACCTTGTAGCTGGAACAATGCGTCTCGAACGGGGCGTGGATATTTTCGACTACAGGCTAGGAAATTTGTATTCGATGGCTAAAAATGGCAAAGTGACTAAAATGCGATCAAACATAGGCTGCTCTAACGGCTTGACGTGGAACGAAAAAATCAAGAAAATGTACTACATTGATTCGGTGGATTTAAATGTTCGTGAGTTTAGTTATGACTTCAACAATGGTTTAATTTTAGGTAAATAACTTTTCTTGATAAATCTTCCTCTCTGTGCTAATAATATTTATCATTACAGATGAAGGACGCGTTTTAATCGATTTCTCCGTGGATGGCAAGAGGCCAAACTTTGTTCCTGACGGAATGACAATTGATAGCGAGGGTTTTTTGTATGTTGCAACATTTGGAGCGTCCAAGATATTCAAAGTTGATCCACGGTACTAATTTTGTTTACAATCCAAAAAGACCAAGTAAATTTAATAACAAGTGTATATTTTAGTAGTGGGAAAATCGTGCTGGAAATTGAATTCCCCTGCGAACAAATAACATCTTGTGCCTTCGGCGGACCCAAGCTGGACATCCTTTATGCAACAACAGCATCTATGGGTGCAGATAAAAACAAGCCAGCACCGGCAGGCGCTACATTCAAAATAACCGGACTTGGCGCTAAAGGGCTTCCCATGCAAAAAGTAAAATTGTAAATTGTAGATAACAATGATGTGAAAATTTAAACAGAACCTGTTGAATATCAAAGGCTGTAAGCCTACAATTTAGATTAAATGGATGTGCACATATTGCGGGCAGTTTTTCTACGAGCATAACTCACGTGAACAAAGTCATATTGACTTCGTTAAGGTGTCAATCAAAGCGTCTTTGCAATCTTAAGAGCTGATTAGTTTTTGGGAAACTTCGGTCGGGGGGGTTTGCTGTTTTCACCCCTTGAAGGTCAACCATGTTATGCGCTATATCTCACGAACCAAACATGCGATTTTCATCATTAAGGTGTCAATCAACGCGTATTAACATTTTTAAAAAAAAATCTTGGAGCCGTTTTTTAATTTTTTTAAAAAAAGTGCAAAAAATTAGGTTTTTTTTCAAAAACACAAAATTTTTAACCTGATTTCCAAACCTAAGTAATCAATGTTTATATTATTTATATTCTCCAAATAGTTGTTGTGAAAAAATCAGCAAATTTTTTTTTCATGTGCACAAAAAAAATTAAATAAAAAATAAAAAATGAAACGTTCAAGGTCATTTACGTCATTCATTATATCTCGAGAACCAAATATAATCTTTTTATCATTAGGGTGTCAATCGACGCGTATCAACATTTTTATGATGTTTTTATATTTTAAAAAAATTGTTAAAACGTTTTTTACGATTTATTATTTTTTTTAGAAAAGTAGTGTTTTTTTCATAAAAAATTCCATTTTTAAGCTGATTTGCACATCGTAATAATAAATGTTTATAGAATTTATAAACTTTTATCAATTTTTGTAGAGAAACCAGCAAAAACTTTTCTCATGATTACAAAAAAATTAAATTAAAAATAAAAAATCATTCAAAGTCACCATGTAAAAAGGGTTCATTCGAATCATTATACCTTAAATCTCTTATTCTAAAGACATTGTTGTAAAGTCAATCAAATTTTATTATTATTTGCATAATTTGAGCAGATTTTCAATAGTCTTCACAGCACCATGTTTTAACTTTAATGAAAAAACTGCTTTGTAACCTGTACCCCCCTCCGATTGATCCGCGTGAATAATCAATCAAACCAATGCACCAAAATCCTTAAGTAATTAATTGACGCTCGCGTAGATGTTATGATTAATATTAAGTCATTCCAATAACTTTTATGAGAGGTACATTTTTATTATTTGAAGTAGTATTGTTTCCATAATTATTATTGTGTTTAATATTTTTAATATCTATGTAGATATTACTGGGAAGTTGACCGTGTGGACCTCATGGGTCGCACCTCAAGGCTTGTTATAGTGAAGTATTCGAGGTGCTATAAAAGAGTTCATTTTTTTCAGCGTAACCAACGCAACGGTGTCACAATTCAGAGAATTCGAAGTTGTGCATGCTCAATTACGCCAAAGGTAGCCTTTACTTTCAAACAATATTTAGCCTTAACTTCTGCATAACACCGAAAACCCGTACGCTTCCCTACACAGCGCATTGTTCCTAACTCGCGTCGCGATACAAAATGCTCTTTGAAACCTTCAAATGCCTGGCTTTGCGCATGCTGATGGATATTTTATCCACAACTTCCTATCTAATCAGTTAAACCCAGGATAACAGCCTTCGAGAAACTTTTACGATTTTTTTTCAAAATAAATCATTTTCGGATGTTTTCTTTATCATTTTATTAAGCCCTTAGCACATTTCAAACGTAACGATCTGAGATAGGTTGAGATGCAAAATTACTTGATTCGCTATAAGGGCAAAAATTTCAAAAAACTCGGTAGGTAACGCAAATATTTACACAACTGCACTACATCTGCCTAACCAAATCATAGCACGATGGGCGTGAAGGGGTCGCTTCACCGGAGCATATTCTGTTAAAATTACTAAAGTTATTAAAATTACTTGGCGCATTTCTAAAATCAAAAAACTTTCTCAAAGTAAAAAATTGGATGTCCGCAAATTTTGATTTCAGGAAGTCGAAAAGGATTTTCATATCCATTTACCATGTGAAAAGCAACATAGAAAACATTTATGACGAATCATTCATTCTTTCTCCTTTATCTCCAAGGTTGTAGCCCCAATTTTTTGGGGATAATATGATGATGTTGATAAATATATTTTTATGGTTACAATAAACTAAACTTAAGACTTACAAACAAAAATTCGTACATATGCAAAATATATCATATTTCTCAAAATATAATGATGCAATCGTGACAGTGCGAAATAAAATAAAATTAATTGGATCAGTAACCTACTCTCTTTTCACAAATTAAAATTAAACATCGAAAATCAATAGTTATCAGAAAATTATATTATAAAAATTCTGAACGGGCTGTATGCAACCTATCAACTACCTGTTCAAAATCCAAAGATGGCTTCAAGGCATGGGAAATACTTTTTGCAAATCACAAACTGCGAATTAATATTTTGAAATATCTAATATTCATGTCGAAGAAACAATAGAATAGTATATTTTGTTTCATTAAAATGAAAAGAGAAATATTGCGACATTTTGGCGAAATATGAAGAAAGAGTGAATTTCACCGCTGATGGAGCTTTCCATTGGAGATAAAACTGCGCGGCGCATTGTTAGGCATCGCCAGAAAAACAGCTACTCGAAAAGCTTCAGCGTGATCACGCGTATGCTACTTTCCCATTTTCAATGCTATTTTCCCACATTTTCAGTGCAATTTTCCCTTTCTCAATTTGGCAAAAAATTGGAAAATTTCGGGAAACAAGAAAATTGTAATTTTCGCAATGAATGTATGTTTTTCATTACTAACTGGCTTCCAAATAATCGAGAGCATTCATAGTCAATCTGGCAATGCGCGGCTCGCAATCACAGAAAACATTTCCAATTGATTGCTTCAGTCGGTCTCCGATCAGCGCTTGATTAAAAGGTGAGGGATTACAAAGTGGCTTAGTCAAAACGATTGACTGATTCAGTGATTTAGCAAAAGAAAACGAGCGACTTCGAAACACAAATAAGATGGTATTTAAATCAATCTCACTACTGATTCCGTTTTGTATTGTCCATAGTGTAAGTTGTTACGTAATCATAAACCCGTTCTGTTGGTTCCACATCCAAAAACCTACGATTAAATGTTTTTTAGCTTTACTCATATTGTTTTTATTGAAAAGTAATTTTACTTAAAAGAATATTGCAAATCAATTCTTCTTAGACAAGCTACAACGTTGAAAAACTGCCTGGTCCCATCTCAATACTGGGCGAAGGTCCTCATTGGGACATTGAGAAGCAGAGCTTGTATTATGTAGATATTTTAAACGGAAGCATTCGTCGCTATTCATATGAAGACAACAAGACATACAGTGCCCACATCGGTAAGTGCCTCACGTAACCTTTATCTTCATGGCTTAGTTCTCAAGTTAGTTACGACTACTATTTGACTATCATTTTACTAACATTGATTTGCCGCGATGTAGGTTCCGGTTCCTTCACAGAGTAATAAAGTAAAAATACTATTGTAAATTGCATCAAGAATTTGGGTTTGGGTTATATGCTGTGTGCTGCCTAGAATAGTTTCGATGGAAGACAAATCTATGTCGCTTATTTAGTGCAAGATGTTTTGCGCGCATAGTGAAGTTTCCAAGCTGCAGACAGTAAATCTCTATTGCTTACGATTATGATTATAAACGAGTAGATAGCGCATATCTAAGCAGATAATACCTTCCGCGAGTGCAGATGTCCTTTGGAGGTCAACCGCTGTTCGCGATAGGAAAAATGTAATTCCTAATATAATAATTCACATAATCACTTCAGATTTATAAATTTGAAGTAGTCTCCTGCGAAAATATGCGAATCAATTTTTTTTAAATTCAATCCTTTGAAAATTAAAATGTATTTTGTGAAGGAACCTCAGGATTTGACCGTTCAAAATAATAGCACCATAAACACAAATCAATATAAAAACTTAAAAAATTCACACTCTTTTTGGAATTACTGTGTTAAATGATAGAAATTATAACTATAGAACTAAATTTAATTAAAATTAATATTTGGTTGCATGTCCTTTGTTAGCAATAACTGCTGCACAGCGCCTTTGCATGGAATCAACTAATCGCTGCCTCCTCTCAACAGATATTGCATTCCAGGAATCTTCAATCGCACTCCAAAGGTCATTTTGATTTGTTGGTTCGCGAATTGAATTACTTTTCTTAATATCCGCCCAAAGATTTTCAATTGAGTTGAGATCAGGTGACTGTGCAGGACACTCCAATAAAACTATGCAGTTGTCAAACCATTTTTTCACTTTTCTACAGGTATGCTTCGGATCATTATCTTGTTGGCAAACCCATCTGAGCGGCATTTCTTCCCAAGAATACGGCAGCATGACATTATGCAGTATATCAACATAAATGGTTTGATCCATGATGGTTTTGATCCAATGTATTGGGCCAACACCGTAATAAGAGAAGCTTCTCCATACCCCATGATGCTAGTACCTCCATGTTTTATGGTTTTTGTGGTGAACTTTGGCTCGTATTCTGCATGAGGGGGTCTTCTAACATAATTACGAGACCCTTTCCTACCATATAGCACAATTTTACTATCGTCAGACTAAAGTATATTTCTCCACTTCTCCAAATGCGTTTTAGCAAAACGTATGCGCCGTGCAATGTTCTCAGCAGTTAAGAGATTAACTTTTTTGGACTACAGGCTTTAAGATTATTTTATCTTAATCGTCGACGAACTGTTCCTACACTAGCTGTCACATTCAGCTCAATTTTAAGCTGCGTGGCTGCCATGAATAGTTCCTTTTTTGCTTAACCGTATAAGTCGGTGGACCAACAAAGGCGACATTACCATCTTTCAACCACGCCTTTCGATTTTTTGCTCAAATACTTTTGCATTTCTAATCATTTTATTTGAACAATTCAGGGTTTTTCTGATTTCGGTGTACGTTTTGCCTTCTGATATCATCTGTTTAATAATTTTTCGTTTCTCCGGTGAGCAATGTTTTCCATGTCCCATATTCACTTCACTTCCACTAAAACTGTTATAAATTGAATGTAATTACGATGAAAATATGTCAATTTAACCTTTCACAACAACATTTTAACATCCGTTTGATTAATCATTTGTTTTTTCAATGAAAACTTTCAATGATGCTATTTTGATGACTGCACTAAATTAATTAAATGACAAAAGACCAACAAAATCATAAGTAATTGTGGTCGATTTGACTGAATTGATGTTTGTTCTGAGAGAATATTACTTGTCTAACGGTATTTTAAAGTGACGGACACTATAAGTGTTCATGCAAAAACAAAATCGTTAAAAGTAATCAGAGGAATTATACAGTGCTATTTTTTGACCGCAACTGTAGTCAAAACACACAACTTTATAAAAAAATGTAGTTAAAACTTACGGTATTCGTGAAAGCTTTAAGAATAGTTTATTTGAATGCGAAAAATGTTCTTATGCACACCCAATAATAGCTCCTTCCAGGCGAATCCTTTTAAATGTAATTACGCAACCTACTAACAAATAAGCATAGATGCTCTTATGACTTTGCGCGAGTATTTTTAGTTAGTTTTGTTGGTTGTTCATTTAAATCAAGGCTATATACATCAAGGTATCTCGTTAGATTACAACCTTCACATACGAAAGATTAGACTTTGGTCCGAGAGACATCTTTAAAAAGTATTTAGTAAGACTCGATAATTCAGTCACTTAGTACATAGTTCTAAATTACAGGTCAATTGTTAATACGGATCATCGGTCAGACTTTTTCGATTTTATTACCACCAAGTTTTAACATGAACTGTAGGCAATATTCTGCATAAATTTCAAATTTAATGAAGAAACTGTTTCCGCAGAAAATTTGTGGCAATTTAAAATATTTTGCCATAAAAACGTACGATTAAATGTTTTTAGCTTTAGTCATATTGTCTTTTATTGAAAAGTAATTTTACTTAAAAGGATATTTCAAATCAATTAATTCCTACTCCTTAGGCAAACTACGACTTTGAAAAATTGTCTGGCCCCATTTGAATACTGGGCGAAGCTCATCATTGCGACTAAATCTAATGGTAAAATATATCCGGATCTCATCATAAACTTTCACCAAAAGCAAAAAACTGCCTACTGCAAATCGCATATCTCTGTAAATAACCGTAACCAAGTATCACGCCATTTTCATTCGCAGTTAGTAACGTAACACGTTTAAACTATTATGTACCCCAAAATTGCCCGCTAAAATTCGGTGTACTATTTCCGACGCAGACACAACTGAATTAGCTTTGGCCCAATGCTAACACTTTTTATTTTAGTTTTCCGACTCCTGTCCATTTGGCATATCAAATTTTTAAAAAAATGAAGTTACAAAACGTAATCAACCCCCGAAAAGTCCTTGACTGGTAATAAATCTTTCCCTTACATAATCTTCAGGCTTATTTTTCCATGTTCACTTTTTTCTATCAAAATTTCAAAACATTTTCAGAGAACGAGGAGCACGTATCATTTATAATACCAGTGGACAGCGAAGAAAATAAGTTTGCTGTAGGGATCGGGCATCGTGTGGGCGTTGTTGGATGGGATGGATTATCAGGAAATGCCAAGGTCGAGCGAATCGTTTTCGAAGTTGAAGCTGAAGAAGGACTGAAAGGCAATCGGTTCAATGACGGCAAAGCTGACCCATCTGGTCGCCTCGTTACCGGAACGATGCAGAAAGAAAACCATGACGCACCCGAGGCAGAGCGTATTGGGAATCTGTATTCATACACCAAGGAAAATAACGTAACACGCATCCGCACAAACGTGGCCATTTCCAATGGACTAGCATGGAACGAGAAAACGAAGAGAATGTATTACATTGATTCGTCGGATAATCGAGTGCGCGAGTTCGAATACGATTTTGAAAAAGGAAAAATTGGTGAGAAACTTTCTGTTATTTCAACGATATTTTCAACATTCAACTGCTTTTCTTTTCAGACAAAGGTCGCATTCTCACCGATTTCCATGTAGATGGCAAGAAGCCAAGCTTCACTCCTGACGGTATGACAATCGACAGTGAAGGCTTCCTGTATGTAGCTACGTGGGGTGGATCCAAAATATTAAAAATTGATCCATCGTAAGTCTGCGGTTGCAACACTATTAGATTTAATTTAACGTAAATTGTATGTGTTTTAGAAATGGAAAGATTTTAACGTCTTTTGAACTACCTTGCGAACGAGTCACATCTTGTGCATTTGGAGGGCCTGGCTTAAATGTTTTGTACGTGACGACAGCTTCATTTGGCGATAAGCCTTATCCAGCAGGCGCAACATTTAAAGTGACCGATCTTGGTTCAAAAGGATTACCCATGCAAAAGGTGAAATTGTGAGCATACTGTGTCAAAATAAAATTTACCATTCTGAAAGATAGACTTTTGCATTTACTGAAACGAATCTAGATTAAGTGTATATTTTCAAAAAGTACCTATTTTGACAATAAATTTGGTATCATGGGCCACCATGATGTCTTCCTTTTAAGCGCTTTACTAACAATAGATCTTAACTGCGACCGTTGAATGAGTCTTCCATTTCTTGTGACTTTTCGAAAGCTAGACTTAGATTTGATGCTGTTTTGTACCATACAATGTCTCATATCACTTTGATTTTGTTTTATATTTATCATTTGGACAAGTTTCGTAAGCTAAGTAGGGGAATTCTTTAGTTAATTTGTTTGGCACCATCATGCCGCGTCCCTCTACAATTTGACGCTTTATATTATTTTCTCTTGCAACATCCATTGATACTGTAATTGAACTCAAATGTTTTCCGCGGTAAACGTGAATATAAAGATGTAAGCTTAAAGCGATCTCTCTTTTTTCGTGATGTTAAGGTAATTTTTTTGCTATCGCCGTCACGAGAAAAAATGTGAATAGAAGCTATTCTAAATTGTATTTCACAGCATCGGCAATTCACGAAATTCTTGTGGAAGCCATGGTTAGGGATGTGCAATAAATAAATACCGACGAAATTCAAATCCAGTATCGACATATCACGATACATTTTTAATATATCGATGAGGACTAAAATAGGACAATATCGTTCTTGCGAAGAGTTATCGAGTACATCATCACACCAAATTGTGCGTGATACTTTATTTTGCACTAATACACATACAAAAATACCCAATATTATTCGCGATTACGAATCTACAATATATTTAGAATCAAAATATGATTTAGAAACCGTTGATGACTTTGGGATCCTCATAAGAGTCGTTTTAAGATAATCAGGATACGACTTTGACCAATCGGTTTTATCAAATGGCATTTGAAAATAAGTAATAAAGGGCGTGCAGCAAAAAGTATCTGGCTTGATTTTTGATACTTTTCAGTAAAATTCACATTCCAGCAAAATAATTTTTGTAAATTATTAATGTTGAGCCATCAACGGAACATAATTGAAAAAAATTCTCCTGACGAAACTTTAAATTTAACAAGCCGTGAGGTGCGACCCTTGAGGTCCCCATGAACGACTTCCCAGTAATATCGACAGAACTATTTAAAACAATAGCAAAAATAATAATAATAATGAGACATTACAGTAAGTCGATTGAATGTTTTTATAAAAATATTTTTTTGAAATCATAAAAAACTGTATTTTTTGTTGGTATTTCTATTTTTTCAATATTTCTTTTAAGCCCTTAATTTTTTAAAACTGTTGTAATAATAACAATAACAAAAATGGGCTGTTTTCCTGACAATATAATTTTTTATTGTTACTGTACTTACAGCTACATTCAAAGAGTCAATCCCTCTTTCTCTTTATCAATGATAGCTATCTTACAGATTGAGTATTATTTATGAAGATAGTACTAGTCCCTGGTGTAGTATATACACACAAAAATAACCACTTCATCCCAGGCACATGTCAACATTCATCTCGTACCTCAACCCATGTACGATCCATTTAGCACGCCATCTAGGCATGTACGCATGTAAGTTCATTCAATACTAATTGAGTGTCCAATTACAATACTTGAATGAAAAACTCTTTGTTTACAAATAGCCAGACGCGGTCGAGTGATTACTGACCTACTAATATCGCCACCTGGTTATTGCCCTGCACTGTGCACTGATACTAAATCAATTACTTATAGCCCATATTGATAAAATGGGTCGACATATGAGTATTATGAAATGGATAGAAGAATGTGGGAACCTAATTCTTTTTAATTTGGATTGGTTGATTCAAGCTTTAAAGTAAGCATTTTTGTTATGTATTTAGAATTAAAATTTACATTGTATTTAGAGTAGGGATAGAATGAGTAAATAGAATATTGTATAAATTAAGAGAACGGAATAAAGAAAATTAAGTCTGTCTAATAGACTCAAAGCAAACTGCTATTTTATTAAGCAACTGCCTCCTTTCGGCAGAGTAAGACTTTGATTAGACTTTGCCTGATAAATTCGGCAAAACCAGACTTCAACTTGGGTACAGATATGCCTTTTAGTGGCATGAAAGTACACAGAAATATCGGCTGCTTGAGCATTGTCTCTGCGCCAAATATTTGGCAATCTTCGGAATGCCGGTAGGTGGTTTTCCCTTTTTCGAAGAGATGTGAGTTTTTCAATCTCTACGTTCCCCCTTTTTCATATATCCAATAGAAAGAAGAATGGCGATCCTGAAACGCAACATGGCGATCCTACCATTTCCAAAACACAACATGGCATGTGTTTTAGAACACAACATGGCGATCCTGCGACCCACGAACCTGCCAACCCCGAACTTTTGGACATCATAAACGTAAACGAAGAAGTCTTCCTGCCGCAACTGGACAATGATGAATTAGAGGATGGTGAAATACGCGACATCGAGACGAAGGAAGAATTTCATCAAATTTTCGAGCGATGCATGATAAGGTCACAGAATACTTGTGACTTGCAGAACACACTTTCGAATTTAAGAAAAACCAAGACCTTCACGGTCAAAACTCTTAAAGAAAAATTAGAAAAGGTAATTAAAATAGAAGCCGAATATCTCAATCTTTTTAGAACACTAAAAGAAGGTGAAGCTATAGAGTAAAAAACGGCACTTTCATCCACAAGCAAGTCAATAATTTCTAATTTAGTAACACGGTTGAACGCCGAAAACATTCTAGTAAAAATGAAAGACGAAATTACATACACCGAAATGGCAGATTTTAACATAGAAACGGCTATTAAAACAATACCTAACTTTGACGGTAAATTTTCAGAGCTCGAGACGTTTTTAATCATTATACAACTCATTGGCAAGAAACTTACGACAGAAGGAAAAACGGAACTACTAAATTTTGTTACACATGTTAAGCTCAGTCCAAACGTTAGAATTTCACTAAACACGTCAGATATTACAGATCTAGACACACTCATGGTTACCGAAATATCGATGGATTCAATTTTCTTCCTTTTTTAAGATGCCGGCCATCCCCACTAGTTTCACGAATATGTAATATATTGAACCAAGTGAAAATTAAGTGTCATAAAAAGCATTTTTCATTTGAAACTGTCTTCCGGAATAGTATCCGAACAGTATTACGGGGCATATTAGGTAGATATGTTTAAAAAATGGTCCATCTCATAATTAACGTGATTTTTCCTGCGTGCAGCTATCCATTTATTGTATATTTATGTATATTAGGTAAGGCCATTTATTTGAGTGCTTTTTAACCATTGTGTCTATTTCTTATGAAACTGACCTTGCGAAAAAAATGGATATGGACACAAGGATTAGCTAGAATATTAGATTAAATAAAGAAATGCGAATGAAAAGTAAATTGAAGCATGTAAATGGAAAAGCATATGCACCAAACGATTTTTAAGCTGTTTTTGCATGATAAATGTAAGGTATGTCAATAATTTGAAAAGTGTTACATGTAACAGAAGCGTTTGCTTTAATTGCTATAGCAATTCATTGTCTAGTTTTAAAAGCTAGCTGTTAGTTTTACAGCCGCTTCTACAGTCATATTCTTGCACATTCACCCTTTAACCGTTATAATGAACAGCTTTTCAAAGAACGAGAACTGATATTACAAACTAAGTATTTTTGTAGAATTTTGGTAAGCAGAGTTTGGAAACCGACACATCAGTCGCACGTTCACTAATGGTTACAGGATCAGGCCTAGGACACATATATGATTTGATACTAACGAGTCTATTTTTCCAGCTTGCACATCAATTGAATGATTCCGAATCAACGAGAATTGCGAATAATTAAAGGCAACATCCTCATTAAAACAAAGCAGTTCCTTTCGCAAGTGTTTTTATTTATTTCTATTTCGTACTTTTTCTTTTTACTTTCAACTGCGCACATTGCAATGCATTCCAATCCATGCTCAAAAAGAAAAGTCGACGGCTTTAGGAAATCAAGTGTACTATTATTACATAATGAACTCATGGCAAGTAAAGTTAAAATGACGATTATATGTAGTTTATAAAAATGTGAACTCTACATCTTTGAATAAAAGCAGCATCAAAACATTCTCCTACTTTAAAATCCTATCAATTCCAATACGATTTTCTGAAAAAAATTGTTACGTATTTCCTCTTACGGTCTCGTCGATTAGTCAAGTCAAGCTCAACTAGCGTGACGGAATACTGGCGGCGGATGATGTCGATGTAGTATTATTTGCGATTGTTATTTGATTAGCATTCATCGGAAACTGAGGTGCTGCTGGATACCAGTATCCCTGTGAACGTTAAATGATTATCATAATTGATCTTCCAAAAAATTATTTGTGTGAAGACAATTCAAGAATGCAATCATATATTTAATTTAAACAAAAAACATTTTCGATCAGAATAACACTTTTTTCATACTCCTAGCAAACATTATCGGATCAAAATACCTAAGTGTGCCAACAATATCAAATTCAAAGTCTGCGTAAAAATTCCTTCAACTTACCGGCTGCACGCCATTGCTAGGAGTCACACTGTTGGTATTATTTGTAGGCGAGTAGTAAACTGGTGGATAACTCATCAATGAATATGATCCACTTTCTACTGGATCTGGATTGATAATCGGACTTGAGTCGCTCGCACCGCCAGCAGTTATGAACGGGTTATTTGTAAATGGAGGCGGAGGTGCTACCGGCATTGCTGCGCCTTGAGGTGGCAAATAAGTTGGGAAGTTTGGTCCCGGATGAGGCCCTTGAGGAATAGGGTACATTCCATACGGAACAGTCATGAAAGCTGGTGTAGGTTGAACAAAAACACCCTGTTGCGATTCGCTTTCCGCATATATCGGAATGCAAGCTCCACTATAAGGCAAAGGTCCTGCCTGTGCACTGTACAGTGGTACACCCTGAAGTAAACAAGTATGCTTTATATACTTTTTAGATCAAGTTAGTAGTCAACATTACATTGGTAAAATCGTTACTCCAAGTCTCCGCGGTGACTATCGTCGTGGTGGGGCTTGTTTGTATGAATTGTTCTGGCGGGTTCGTGGCTGAATTAGTAGCATTAGCGTTGTTTACAAATGCTTTCGTGTTATTCAAGGTGCTGATTGGCGCAAATCCTGTTCCTATTGTCGAATGACTTTTTGAAGCAGGCGACTGCTTACCATTTGTATCCGTATGTGGAGATCGTTGACTGCCCGTGCCGCTGTTCATTCTAAATATTTGCTTGTCATTTCTTTTGCTGTTAAAATAGCGCGAAGAAAATCGTTTCGAGTTGTGTGGAGAATTGTTTTGATTCGCAGAGTTTGTATCGGATTTCAACTTCCGGGAAAAAAAAAACAAGAAATTAGAATAGCGTTTTAAGGAAAGTTAACTGTTTGTACCGCGCTTGGAGGTTCTCTGTCCATGAGGCTTGTTTGTAACTCATTCGTCAGTTTCCTAGCAGTATCGCCCTTATCGCTGTTGACGCCCAAATCTAAGAAGATTTTCATCTCAATTTTAATAGCTTGCTATCTTTTTCAAATTTTCTTACTTTCAAATCATTTTTAGTAAATCTATCGATGAAAATTACTTGTAATGTATAGAGCGTTGCGATTGCAACACTCATATCGCATACACATGTTTTTACTGCTATTCAGAAAAGTGTTCACGATTTTTACAAGAAAAGAAAGCATCACCTACCTGTTGTGTGTTTCTGCATTTGTTTATAGTATTCACATCCTAAATTATAGAAGAAACGCAAAGTAGGAATGTCGGTAGGCAAGTCATCCCCAGCCGGCATTACAGATCGATTGGCTGAGAAATTCACCCTTCCAGAAACTGTCGACAACATGCCAGTATGATGTCGACACACGTTAGTCGTTGGAGTAGTCGGAGTCATTGTGGAAGCAGCAGAAATACAATGAGGTGGAGGAGCTAGCGCTGCTCCCGCTGAATTCGGATAGTATGCGTTGGGTACTGGTTGTTGAGAGCAGGGAATCGGTGGTTGAACAAACACACCGTGCGGAACTACCGCTCCTGGAGGTGTTGCATATTGATGACCGTTATACATGCAGTAGAATGGGTTTGTTCCTCCTGGATGAATCATGCCACCTTCGTATGAGTAAGCATAATAAGATTCTGGATATCCTTCATAGCCATGTGATGGGAAGTGATCAGCTTCGTTGTAATTCAATTCATTTTCATTTTCTTTCTTAATGTCGCGCTTAACTATATCAGTTCCAGTAGTTATATGAGAGACTGCAGAGTTCGTACTATTTCGCCGAGACTGACGGACATTTTCAATATTACTGCAAGGCTCAACATTGAAAGGCATAGCCAACACCTCATATGAGGGCGGACAGTAGTGTTCGATCGAGGTGAACTGCTCCAGCTGGTACGATACTTCACCTTTTCCCGAAGACATCTCATCCTCAGTCAAGACCTCTTTTTTAACTGCTGTAATAAATTCCCGATAACGACTTTTTCCGGTCGACTTACGATATTTCCTGACATCATTTCCGTCAGCTCTCGCGGGACTTTGTTCAATATGTTTTTGATATCTAAATGGGAGTGGCCAAGGCTTGGCAAGGTCTGATGGCAAAGGCTGGAGCGATTCATAAGGTACCTGAGTTAAATTATTAGTCATATTTAATCTATGTATGCTCCAGAATAGATCGAAAAAATAATATTTGCACTATTGGTAAATTTAAGACTACTTTTAATACCTTCTGTCACTAACTAAACTTTTCTACGTTGTTCGAAGTCCAAAGTAACCGGGTATATTTAAGGGGAGTTACTATAACTAAGGCAACAACCTATTGAACACCACACTCAAGTGCGCAATCCTCAATAGCATAGAAGTGGTCCACACAAGAAAGCAGAAATATTTTTAATTACTGATACTCTCGAATGTATTTTTAGTGTCAAATAAGGCGATTTTGGTTTACCAAAAATACAATAATAAAAAAATTCAAACAAACCAGGAATGTGGAAAAAAATCTCATATCTCATTCATTTTATGGATTTCATGGTAGTCTAGCCATAAATACTGTCATTGGCCTGTAAAGTGAGAAACTATGCTCCCAGAAAGTTGGTAACACTGTCTATGCAATCCCACATGTATGTGCTATTGAAAAAACAACGCATCTGGTTTAGTTGTTACATTGTATAGCCATGGAGTGGAGCGATTATCAAGGGCGCGTTACCGGTATCGGTTTGTTTAAGGCGAGGAAGACGACAAAGCAGATTATAGTAAAACCTGTCAATAACGAAATCCCGTGGGGAATTTTTTTTCTCCACTATTGGCACGAATCCCACTATTAACAGGTTTCGTTATTGACAGGTTTTACTGTACCACCCTACTCGCGCCGCTTAAAGTTGGCGAACGGTTTGTATATCGCACTATTCAACGTTAGAGGACTACTGGCGATGTAGTAGACCGTATTAGAATCGGCAGACCACATTCTGTACGAGTTAAAAAAATATCGAAGCGATGCGCTCGAGAATCAATCGAAATGCTTCGCGCAAGCAGAAAATCATGTCTAGAGAGATGAAAATATCGCCGAGGACGGTTTCTCGTATTCTTCGTGATGATTTAGGCATGAGAGCTTACAAAGGATGTATCAGTCACCTTTTAACTGAGCAATTCAAAAAGCAATTAGGCGCGAAAGATCGAAAAAGCTGTTGCGTTTGTACGGATAAATCGATACAAAAATATCCTATTCACAGACGAGAAAATTTTTACCATCGAAAAGAAGTTCAACAAGGGTGTATGCCAGAACGTCGTATGAAGCCAAGGATAAGGTTTCAAGAGTCCAGAGAGGTCATCATCCCATTTCTGTGATGGGTTGGTGGGGAGTGTCATATCACGGCGTCACACCAATACATTTTTGCGAAACAGGAGTGAAAACATCGGCCAAAGTGTACACAGAAGGTTTCCTAGAGAACGTAGTCAAGCCTCTGAGCGACCAAATCGTCGAATAAATATTCAACGGAATCGATTGGGTGTTTCAACAGGACTCTGCCCCGGCGCACAAAGCCAAGACAAATCAAGCGTGGCTTGAGAACAACGTTCCATGCTTTATTGCTCATCAAGATTGGCCGCCTGGTAGTCCGGATCTAAACCCCCTGGAATATGGGCTGTGGAATATTCTCGAAGAGAAGGCTTGTAAGAAGCACCATAAAAATTTGAAGGCCTTGACACAAAGTATTGTGAAAGCTGCTGCCGAAATTCCGATAGAAACGATATGTACACACATTGATGACTTTCCAAAACGACTTAAACTCTGTATCGATAACAATGACGATCATTTCGAATAATTATTAATGCATTCGATTTCTATTTTCCTATATTTTAAAATAAATTTTTATTCGATTTTCTATCCCTTATAGTTTTTGAGTTATGAACACTGAAACTACTGACAGTATTTATAGCTAGTTCTAGACTGTGTACTTATTATCTGTAGAGTTGATGAATTGGACACTAAAGACTAAATGATATTTGAAAATCATAATATAAATTTTGAAATATATTGACAGGAAGGCAAAACAGTTTGAATGACTTTTCCTATACAGCGGTCAAACAAGATTTATTTAAATGTATTTTCTTTCGGCAGTTTATTATATTTATCATTCAGAAGTTCTTATACGCGTTACTTTTAGTCAGTTTCGAGAGTATGTTGCGTGGACATTGAAATAGCACCAATTACAGTAGACGGTAATTCGCGAATTAGTTTAGCATTGCAACTGGTGTGTTCTATTATTGTGTTCTTTTTTAAGTGCATTTAGTTCAGTGTGAAAATGATTAGAGAAATGCTTTGCACAGTGGAAAAAAGAAAAATAATGTATGAAATGAACAATAGAGGTAAAAAGTCTGCTGAGATAGCCAAAATAATGAAATGTTCCAGGGAAATGGTATACAATGCGATTCGTTTAGCAAGGACAAATTGTTTTTATTTAAAGGAAAATAAAAAACGAGAACTAAAAGCACGGTAAACTACAGGTTCTATAGTTACAGCCATAATTCGAAGGTGCAAAAAGATCCTTTTAAGTCATCAAGGCAGATTATGCGTGAAATAAATAAAGAATGTGACAAACGTATCGGATAGATTAGTGAGAAGGCGATTAAATGAAGCTAAACTCTTTGGACGCATAAGTAGAAAAAAAATCTTTTGTCAAAAAAAACATTTGAGCTTTGCTTAACATCACAACAATAAGGATTCCCAATTTTGGAAAAACGTACTTTGGAGTGACGAAACCAAAGTAAACAGAATTGGGCCAGATGGTAGAATTGCCCATCATCCGAAAGATCAAGCGTTGAATCCCAAATGCATACAGAAGACCATAAAGCACGGCGGTGGTAATATAATGGTGTGGGGAGCTTTTTTATGGCATGGAGTAGGACCTCTTGTCAAAATAAACGGAAACATGGATAAATTTCAGTATGTGGACATTTTAACAAATACGATGGAACCATATGCGCGACTTTATGCCAGTAAAATGGAAATTTATGCATGGTAATGATCCAAAACATTCAGCTCGCATAATAAAAGATTGGTTTTCAAGAGAAAAACTAGCGTTTTAGATTGGCCAGCTCAAAGTCCTGACCTTAAACCAAAAGGAAATATATGGAACGATGTTAAGGTCAGGATTGGTCCAAAAAAATTTAAAAACTCTGATGAACTCTAGAATGGTGTAAAGGAAGCTTGGTAGTCTATTCCAAAGGATTAATGTCAGAAGCTTGTCGAGAGTATGGGGCGTAGATGTCAGGCTGTAATCAAAATTCTGGCTACAGTACTAAATACTAAGGGTAAAAATAAAATTAAAAATTTATTGTTGATATTCTAACGATTTTTTAATTTAATTTCAGGAAATATTTTATTGTGCTATTTATGTGTCCAACACATTTTCAAAGTTGGTATCATTTCTCAGTTCTTATATTATTTCTATGAATTATTTTGCTCAATAATCACGTTATTAAATGTAAGAATGAATATTCTCGTTTTTATTGTTTTACTACATAAAATTGCAAATTTAATTTTTTGATCGTGTTTGTACTATTTGTATGTCCATGGCTGTAGATACAGATAGTGGTAAACTTGGCGGAAGATCTCAGTTAAATTGAAAAAGGATTGTGAAAATTAGAAAAACATCAACTTTAAATCGCGTTTTCGTCACAAAATAAGGAATAAAAAATTACTGTGTTAATAGTATTTGTATTTATTAGCTTTCATGTTCAATATGAGTAAAACACTAATACAAATGGGTACCCAGGTACTCTGATCATCGAACAAGCGTATTGTCAACTTCAATCTTTACATTTTTTTCTTATTCTTATAAAAGTATCAAATAAAATGCAAAAGTGGATGGCCAATTGATCACATACGAAGGATCTGGTCGGAATTTAATATCCACGGATCAATAAAAAATTTCAATCGAAAAGTAAATAAAGGGTACCCGATTTTTGATTCCAATTAAATTTACGAAATATAGAGCGTGTGCTGCCTACATATAACTCCCATGAACATAAATCAACAATTTTAGTTGACAAGAAGCAAGCAAATGTTAGTTATCATAAAAAATCATCTCACCGTGTGCTTCTCTGCTAACTCTTCAATATATACTAGACATGGTCCTTTTTCTTGAGACATGTTTTGAATATGGCAATTATACAGCCCGTTTTGCGGAGAACCCAATTTCACTAGACATTTTACACCTACCTGCTTTTGTTAGATCAATACAATATCATAAACAATTCCTCTTCACCAACTACTTGCCTGCAAATTGCTACCACCCATATACCAGTTATTGAATCGTTGTTCCTTTCGCATTTCACTCCACGCATCAAATTCTACATTGCGATAAATATCCGGATCCAAGGCTTTGGCCACTTTATATGGAAATGGTGTGATTCCTGCAAACAACATGAGTTTATGCACATCAAAACCTACTGTGCTCAGAAATTATCCCATACCATCCTTGAGCAGTTGCTGAACGCATGAGATGTATTTCTCTGGCAGGAGAGAGTCGAGGGTTTTTGTTATCTTTTGATTATCAAATTGTGAGGCCTCCATCAAATGCATATCGTGGTGTAAATTATCAGCAAATTGTGGAAAATTTGGATTGTGAAAGTGGCATAAAACGTTGTTGTTTAGAATGCAATTAGTTTCTTCGGGAGTGTTCAACTCGAACTCCCGCCCATCTGCATAGGATATTCTACTTGCATAGTGGCCAAAATAGTGAGTCTTAGATTTCACAAACTCCAAAGAGTTCCCATGTAACATTTGCTCAACAGCATACATTACATCAGGTAATTTGAAGACGTGTTTATAGAGAATCTCATAGCAGATCCCTGAAAGTCACCCGTTTGAAAAATTATTTTGCATACTTTAAATACATACCCTGACAAAACGCTGCAGCCTCGATGAAGTCTGATGTAAATACTGTATCGAAATGCTTTTCCGGTGTGAAAAATACCCGAAAAATATCTTTGAAGTAGCTCTCGTTTATCATATACGTTCCAGTGTTGTAAGCTTCAAACAACACTACGTTTCTCCTGAAAATGTCTGCTTATGAACTGATGATATTTGATTGCGTTTCACCTACCTATACAAATAAGCAATGGCTCTAAGCTCCAACAAACTACCAAAAGTCTTTGGTTTGCATAAATCGTCTAAATATTCATCAATATCCTTGTCCACATTCTTCAATGGAAAGATAGTATCGTTCACTTTTTTTTATTATTTTTTTATTCTAAACTTACCTTTTGAAAGAAATGTTTGTGCTTCCTCATATAGTCGACGCACCTCTGACGAATTACTAAATGGTGCAACTGAGTAGCATACAGCTGTTCCGATATTGTACGGAAAAGACAAGAAGAATCACGAGCCGTATGTTTCCTGTAGAACCCATTTTGCTCTAAGTATTGATCATACGGGTCAGGTGCTTGTCGACTTCCAGAAGCAAAAGGACGCGGCATTGTTGTTTATCTGTAACGGCATGTGAAACGTTTCACAGTTCAGTTCAGTTCAGTTCAGTTTCATTGATTCATATAAAAAAACAACTCTTCAAGAAATTCTAACTGACACGCTTACTGATAGGATTTATAAGCCAGATTTACATCATGAGCGCTAAATCCAACAAAATAGCTACTTTGCTCCGAGTTTTTCTCCGCTGCATCATTTATAATTTTGGAAAGTTACAATAAAAAGTTGTGTACACTCGGTCCTCTTTTTTTGCTTTTTCATTATTACATACATATTAACTTTTCTACATATTTTTTAAGATTTATTTTACCCTGATGGAGAAGAAGCACACACGGAAAGCGATTACTTTGGAAACGAAAATTGCAATCTTAGATTGTCTAGCAAAAGGAGAAGGATCTACAGCTATTGGTTGAAAAAAATTAACTTTGGCGAATCTACTATAAGAGCAATTAAAAATAATGTAGTCGCAATAAGAAAATCTGTTACTTGTGGTGTAAAACTAAGTTCCAAATTTACATCATACTCGAGAGATGACTTATTAGAAAAAAACGGAGCGAGCGCTTGTAATTTAGATTCCAATAAGTGGTTATTTAATTAAGGAAAAGGCTCTTAAGTTTTATGAACAGATAAGGCAATTGGAGTCATCTACTTCACGATCCCGGTCTAATAAAGAATTTGTGGCTAGCAATGGATGGCTGACCTGGTTTATAAAAAGAAATTCCTTTAACAATTTGAACATCAGAGGCGACACTGCATCAGCAGATGAAAAAGCAGCCAATCAATTTCCAGAGAAGTTATCTAAAATTATTGAAGACGGTGGATACAGCCCCGATCAAGTGTCTAACGCTGACGAGGCTGGATTGTATTGGAAGAAAATGCCTAGTCGAACATACATCGCAAAGTCTGAAAAAAGCAAGTGGATTTGAAGCAAGTAAAGATCGAGTAACTTTGTTACTTTGCAGTAATGCGTCGGGAGATCGAATATTAAAACCCCTTTTAATAAATCGATCTCTAAGACCACGTGCTTTAAAAGGCAAATATTTGAAGAAGCTGCCTGTACATTGGATGGCTAATAAAAAGGCTTGGGTAACAACTGTCGTATTTAATGAATGGTTCAATAATTGCTTTGTACCGGAAGTGGAAATATATATGAAGCAGAAAGCTCTTGATTTTAAAGTTCTATTGATCATTGACAATGCACCATGTCATCCATATTTGGAACATCCTAATGTACAGGTACTATTTCTTCCACCCAACACAAAAAGCATCATCCAACCATTGGATCGAGACATAATTTCTACTTTCAAAAAATATTACATTAAGAGCACTTATCGATATATAGTGGGTAAATGAGTCAGTGACAGTAACTGACATTTGGAAAAGTTTTTCTATTTTGGACTGTTTAAACCATGTTGCGCTTGCTATCTCTCAAATAAGACTACAAACTTTGAATTTTTAATTAAGTGGGGAAGTGTGGTTTCGGGGTGACGGACGGCATCCTCTTCAGGTGCTGTCATTTCATTCGGCTTATTGATGGTTTAAGCTCATCATACTTCAACTAATTTTTATAATTATTTGTATCCGCGAAGTATAATGACAGTCAATTTTTAGTTCGTATGTGCCTACGTCGCTATTGTAGCTGGTGACGGATGGTAAATGACAGCACCTGAAGAGGATGCCGTCCGTCACCCCGAAACCACACTTCCCCACTTAATTAAATCATGGAACCAGCCTTGAATCTGGAAGTAAATGAACCTCCATCAATGTGCAAGCATAGTGTTAGTAAGTTGCTAACCAAAAAAGCACACTAGTAGGCGAAAGTTGTCGACTAGACTAGGAGGTTCAAATCGTTACTAATTTTTAAATTTTTGTTGGAAAGCAATTTGGCCCGAATGTGTTACAGCCAAAGAAACTAACCAAACATCGACAATTTTAGCTAAAATAATTTCTTTAGCACATGAAATTGGTGGGGAAGGTTTTGAAACATATACCCAAAACGATTCAGACGAATTACTTGAGGATAATGTCATGAATGACAATGATATCATTGGTATAACTCTTGATACCGTTGAAGAACAAGAAAACGAAAATGAATCGGAAGAAGATGAAACTCCAGTCACACTCATTGCAAGTGTAACTCGAGAAGGTCTTCAAATTTTCAGTAAATTGGCAAACCATTTCATCGAAAAAGATGATAATTCTGAACGAGCATTCAAGTTTCAACGCGCCCTTCAGAATTGCATTTCCGGATATCAGAAATTGTACAAAAAATTATCAAAGCCATCGCAAAGTTTAATCACTGATTATATTGTCAAAGGGGAAAAATGAACATGCGAAGTTACGACTACTTTTACTTGTGATGCACCATTATCTTCAGGACATAGATCTGATATGCTGACTATCTCTTCTATTGATGAAAGTGATTTCGAACCAGTTCGCAAATTATGCCAAACACTCTCATATAGCGACGATAATTCTAAAGAAAAAATTTGAATAAAGATTAACTTTCATAAAAAATTTCTGTATCTTTTTTGTAAAATTTTTCCGTATAAATTTGGAAGGAATATGTTAAGATTATATTTTTCTGAAATTTAATAAGCTTGTCTATTAAAATTATGAATAAACATTTCAGAATGAATATGATAAGACTAATTATTTTTTGAAATTTAAAAAACCCTTTTTTATGCGATTTATGGTATATTGTAACTCAATGATTTAGTTTTATGCGGTTTTAAAAAATTATGGAACGTATCCTTTATTTTTATACGTGTATTTAGTCGTTTTTGTGCGATTTATTTTTATGCGTCTTCCTGTGGAACGTATCTACCGCATAAAAAGAGAACCAAGTGTATATGATATAAAAAGCTGCTTTTTATAACACATCAGAAATGTTATCAGCAGAATGTATTGTTGTTTCAGTAACACTTGTCTGAATCGGTTCCACTTTTATTAGGAAAGGCTCATACTAGAACCCACCCCTACACTCCTTTTCTCGAACGTTGGGTAGTGGAAATTTTCAAAAGACATCGATCAACCTTCCAGAATGTCTTCGATTACAAATACAGCACCTTAAAGAAATGTTATTAGCTGAGACACTACTAAATGTTGTGAGACATTCAGTTTTTTATTCGTGACTGGCGTATTGCTACAAATCGGTAACCGAGTGCAAGAATTAGGTAACTCAATTTTTCGGTATTTTCAGATACGTTTATATAAGTATAGATAACACTGCCTACAATATAACGACGAAACTTTGCAACTTACCGAGGTAAGCTTAAGACATGTAGCCAACATTGTCAATCATTCACTCACATTCCCTGGCAGAAAAGTTCTAAGAAAATCATTAAATAGAAAACAGAAAAAAATGGAAAAAAAGGGTCATACTTCTTGCATTCAAGTGGTGAAATATCAGCAATGTCTCCGTAGCAAGTGCATCAGGAAAATGTGAAAAACGCTCTCACGAAAAGCAACATTCAAATAAAAGATGAACAGGTACCAAAAAGTGAATTGCGGTGAAGCATTTTCAGATATGTACTTCCTCGTTGAACCTTGGGCTGTGTATATCCGCCCGACACCGTGGGTCTAAGCGCAACAATAAGTTGTATGTGTTGTCTGAATTTGACGCAATAAAGAACCCGAGAAAATATAGAATGTCGTAAGTAATGTGGAAGGATCTTTGGCTGGTTAAGTTATGGCAGTGTAAAGTGGGAAATATTAATTAACTCTATTATTTTATGGATAAACAAACATAGTGGCTTTCCGCATTGCAGGGTGATTATAAAGGAATGATATGGTTATCCGCACATGCGGATGGCCAATTCATTTATCAATAAAATAATAAAGGTAACTAATACTCACCACTTTACTCTGGCTACAATTCAACTTATCAACGGTCATTATTAGCTGCCAACAAAGTATCCTTTGACTACTTTTGCCATTCTCAAATTCATTATTTCGTCACACTTGGTCAACACATACATTATTATGCCTATGCTCCGTATTAGCATGGTGACAATCAATTGCACGTTGATTTATTTTTTATTTTGTTGGATAAATTCGATCTGCTCTGATTGATATCGGAGATGAATCATAAATTCGTCTTCTATGTGATGCCCAAAACGAAGCTCACATCGCGAAGGAATGGGACAACCAGCGGGACTGACAGCAGAATGTTCCGTTTTCCGTTATTTACTACTGAAATGTAGATTCGAGTTTCAGACGATATCTGATGAAGTAGCAGTAATCCTGAATCAGCCTTTGAAGCATCAAACGATCACAATTAGCATAGCTACCTGCTGCCTCACCGAAACTATGTTTAAAACGGTATATGCGAAACTAACCAAATACCTAAAAATGTCACCGAAATCGATGTTCAAACGACAAATCAAGCACATTGAACACTGAGAAAGTATGGTTTACCTAATTTATTCGCTAAAATTTACTATTGCTTGAGAAATCCCAAGAATAAACGCTGGAAAATGCAGATAACGACAGAACACTAAGCTTCACTCGCAACGGTCGCGCTGTCTAAACGGCTTCGTTTTCGCTCTTCACACGTCTCGCAGATTCTTTTCTTCCTAAAAACAGTTCATCGGAGACCACACACAAATTTGACTTCAAAAGCAGGATGCACAAAAAGAACCCGATTCGCGAAGTTCTGATTGGGCACATTGTACAGTGCCGTACAAAACTAACTTTGACATTTTTGAATTTTATTAAAAATCATTTACATACGTAATAAAGCTGGCGAATGTTATTGCTATGGTAAGAGCTCATCACTTCGCAATTTCTCACTTTGCTTGCTTTACATTTAGATTACACAATGCATATGCTTACAGCAATTTCTCGCTTACACTCATAGGATGGATTCAGTCATAAATAAAAAGTCAAATTAATATATTTTCAGAAGTAGATAACAAGCAAATACTGTAGTGTTTTTTTTATCAATGAAAAAACAAACATCTTTACAAGCTCTAAAAGCGTATTTATTTTATATGCAACTGGACAGCCAAAAAAACTACGGGTTCAAAATATGAAAATAAAAACACAAGCTAGAAAAAATTGTGCGTTCACTTTGTGTAATTTATGGTACCAAAATAAACAAATATTTTTTGTACGTACGATTCTGTTGATGGAAGCATGGCTCCTACCTCTGAATCCGCAGCCGCCCAGCACTGTTTTAGAGTTTATTACCAAGTTTAGCAAAAAATCCTGAGGCTGTCCTAATCATCCGATTGTAATTTTGTAAAATGCATGTGATAGGTGAAGAGTTGTTTTATATGTGAAAAATTCTGACTTTCAAGCTTTCAAAATTTTTGATTTTTTTAAAATAAATTTAGATTGCACAATTTGTTATGGGCAATCTACCGAATCGATTTTGATGAAAATTTGTTTACTATTTTATGATATTGTAAAAAAAAATTTAGACGAAATATGAAGGTCTTAAGTTCATCTTAAGTGGTAAAAAAATTAAATAAATAAAAAGGTTTTTTCTTCCATTTTTTATATTTATTGCAATTTTGCGGCAAAAGTTAAATGTTTTAAGATTTTTAACCAATTTTAGTTTATAGAAAATTTTATTACGCAACTTTTATTGCCACACTTTTATTGACCTAAAATGAACCGTTTTAAAGTTAGGAGTGAGAAAAGTAGGAAAAAAACAATTTTTTTCAAATTTTTAAACAGTTCGATTTTTTTAATTTTCCCGACGAATTTTTTTGAGAGGAAGCATAAGTCAATTATTGTTCTACGAGTTATTTCACAACTTTTCCCGCAAAAATCAGTGTGCCTTTCAACGGCCAAATATAGTCGTTTTTTATAGATCCGCCCTGGTCTATAAGTACCTCGATGAATGAATGAATCAATTCATTATTCCATTAATGCATCGATTGAATTCGCTAAGTAATGACTATTCACTTTTCTCAGACCGAAAATATATTGTTGTACGTTCAAGAGCAGTTATGGGTTCACAGGAGATTTTCGGAATTCAAAATAAAGAGTCTTAACCATGAGCTAATCACACACTTTAATTCTAATTGCTATTACAATCACTCATTTAGTTTTATTTAATTATTCAATATCACTTTAACTCTTCGCGTCAATTTTAAGGCAATCTACGATTCAACTTAAAATCCACTGTGTCCGCGATCTTCAGCTTGTCCGCCGCGGTATACATTCAACGATTACTCGAACAGCTTTCCTCAGTCGAAGCTCAATTATCACTTAACTTTTCGACGTGAACCCATTCGCTTTCATAGGGTAGTTGTAAGAATCTCAAATATTCATGATATCGATAGAAACATCCAAAAATATTCAATAAATTTATAGTCATTTTTTTTTGATTCAATAAGCAAACTGCAAACAATTTGACATTTAATTTTTTTTAAATTAAATTTGCACTTTTGGCAACCAATGCTTAAAAAATCAAATGTTGCCCAGAGTCTTAGGTAAATTAAAATGAATAATTTTACGTAATTGAAAAAAAAGTATTCATATTGAAGTTATAAACCATTAAGTTATATTAAATAACCCATTGATACAAATATTACCTACTTTCACTTACTCTATGGTGATTGTGGTATCGATCAAAGCGTTTTATCATTTGTATGATTTGTTAAGCTTGTCAATAAATTTAGTACAACCGCATTTTAATTTAATAAAAGAAATGGAAAAAACATAACTTTTACCATAAAAAATTGACTTAATTTTCTTAAAAAAACTTTTTTCCTTATTTTTTTTCAATCTCATTTGCACTTGGACAATCAATGCTTTAAAAGATCAAATGCTTGAAAGAGTACTTATCTAACCAAAAATTATAAATTTGCATTTAAACAAAAGTAATAAATATTTATACGATTAATATTGACTGTAATGTCTCATTTTCATTATTAATATTTAAGGTGCTATTACTTTTATTATTGTTTTAGTTAGTAGTATTACTGGGAAGTTGTTCGTGTGTATTTTAAGGGTTGCACCTCGCGGCTTTTTGGCGTAAAATATCAACAAATATTCTGGGGAAAGCAAGAAACAGCATTCATTTAATGCTAGGCGGCTAATGTTAGCCTTTCGACTAAGATGGTGAACTTTGCTATAGCCTTCTTAGTAGTAGAGGAAGAGGCTTTGATACTTTGTGCCAACACAGTCGTCAATGTGCAGTTTCAAGGAACGTTTGCGTCGTGCGGATAAGTGTAATATTAGTTAGGATAAGTAAAAAACATGTCATTTTTTCGAACACTTAAGGTTATTAAGCCTGCTTTACTCGATCTCACAAAAAAGTAAGAAGCAACTTTTTTTTGTAACTTTTAATAAAAATATTGAATTCAAATACTTTTTTTTATAGCATAAAGTAAGGATCATAGTTCTTAAAAATGTGCAAATGATCTGATTTTGAGCCAAAAACCATAGTTTTTAACAATTTTTATTTATGTTAGTCGAATTGATTAATCTATAGCATCTACGCTGAAAAAATATGATTAGCCCTCTAGGGTTAAAAAAACCCTATAAACATCTGTTAAGCATGATGTACCGCAGCTTATGCCGTTGTAAAGATGCAGTTAAAATAACAATGAATAGATTTGCTTACCTCGACATTTTGCGAAACAATTTGAGAAAAAGGGCTGTAAAAACTTGGTTTGAGTACTGGGCTTTACTTCCAGCAAGAAAATGACCCATAGCATACGATCGAGGTTTTGAAGCTGTAGTTGTTATACAACCGCAGTCGTCAGATCTGAATCCAATTGAGTATTGCTTGAATTTGCTCGTTAAAAAATAAGGTATCAAAAGACAACTAGCGCCAAATAATGACCGAGGAAACGACGAGGCTGGTTCATTCTATGCCAAAAAGGTTAGGCGAATTTTTAAAGAGACGATGATACCGACCAAAACCAAATTCGAATTAATTTCCTTTTATATTGCAAAATATTTGGAGTTTGTAAAAGCAAACACAGTTTTTATGTTTGAAATTTGTGCTTGCCTAAAAAATATTTTTAATCAACGATTAGAATCGATATTTGTTTTTAATTTTGCTGTATCTAAAGCGTTTTGTAAGTACAGTAAAACCTGTCAATAACGGAACCTGTTAATAGTGGAATTCGTGTCAATAGTGGAAATTTTTTTGGCCGTTGAGCTCTTCCATACAAATTGACCTGTCAATAACGGAAATTCGAAACTCCGAATAGTGGAAAAAAAATCTTGGAAACAAACAATTTTACGTCTATTTTTCCATTTGAAACTATATTTTTTCCAATATCACAACCAATGATTATAAAAATCGTTTCGAAATCACTGTTTCTTTTCGTAAAATGCAAAATTTATCGCTTCTGTCGCGGCAATTTGGCATTTCGAGTCACTTCTTTATTGTTTGGACAGCATCGCGTAATCAAAACTTCTAAGAAATCGAAACTCAGTTTTTGCTGATTCGATAGCTATGAATTATGCACTGTCTTTGTGTTTGTGACCATAGATTGTTCAGTTCGTCAATTACACTTGAGCGAAGAACACTTCGACCACACAATTAGAACTTCATTACTCTCACATTTTTCCGTGGCTATTGAAAATGAATCGTAAAAAGGGGGATAATAAACCAATCCAACGTTCACGTCTCACGTTAAAACAAAAGTACAATTTAATAAAAGATCATGAAGCCAAAATTTGGAATCGAAGTTTCGAAAGAAAAATACAAATGTGTCAAGTCTGCTGTTTACATGGTTATTAAAGACAAAAAAGAAATTATCGACGAATACCTTTCATCGCAAAATGTTGAAAATACATTTTTACTCGATAAAATAGTAGAATCCATCAATTTAGTACAGGATGATTTGATTGCAAGCAAAACAAAACAGTTTTCAATTACCGATTACTTTAAATAATAATGTTTTCAGTTTTTCCTTCATTAATTTATCAAAAAATAGTTTTATCTCAGTACATATTTCCTTTTCACTTTCATTATATCACTTGATTTGATCATTAAATGGCCATGAAAATATATGCATTGGTTTTTATTTAATTTTACTCTCAATAATGGAAAATCATTTTGGTTCGACTCAAATACCTGTCAATAATGGAACCTGTTAATAGTGGAATTCGTGTCAATAGTGGAGAAAAATAATTCCCCGCGGGATTCCGTTATTGACAGGTTTTACTGTATTATAAAAATAAATAATAGTTACGTTACGTTATTCGTGTATTAGCAAAAAATGAGGACACCAATCCAACGACACATGCTAAAAATTGTAAAAATACTTGGAAAATATTCTTTGCAGAGTTGCATTTAAGCATTATAAGTGTTTTGGAACTAACGTGAGTGATATACGGAACAAAAATGAACGTCAACTTTGGTAAAGCCCAAAGTATCTCGATAATCGATTAACAACTAGCATTGATATACTGTTTTTTGAAGGCGGCATGAAAGATAATAATCTTCATTGGTATATGACTTTCATTGGGACTGGCAAAAATGAACAATTCAAAGACTGACTCTTCCTTACATCAGTGTACTTTTCTTCGTTCCCTCCGATATACCGATAAATATTGTCGCTACAATGTAGTCCTAATTCAATTTAAGTTTAGTTAAAGTCATCCAATCACTAGTTACTAGTTAAATATTACGCGGTCATACTCTTCTCAAAGTTGCGTTGATTTGAATATAAAAATATTCAAATAATAATAAAACAAATGAGAATCGATAAAATGAAACGAATGTTATCCAAATCTGGTTTCAGTTTAAAATCAAGACGAACAAATTTGATTTGAGATTGAATTTCTTTGGTCATGCAAAATTTTTGGTGTTGGTGACTCCTATTGATAGGAGTATAGGAGCAATCATACGGGTTGGCGCAGAGGGTAATAGCGAAAACTTCGCGGTATTTTTACCACGTTAGCTTTATCATTGCTAAACTCGAGTCCAAACGCGTTGGCTTTCGAATAATAAACACTAAGTTTTCATTTTGAAATTTTTCGCGTTTTATTATATAAAAAGCTTACAAAAGACTTTTTCTTACTTTACTGTGTAAAAAAAATAAATCACATTGATGTCTTTCTGCTCCATATTATTTTTCCCATATTTTGTTAGTTTCTATTGCCGACTCGGTTTGGTTACAAGAAATAATATTTAGTGACAAGTGAAATATTTCATCAGTGGCGTGGCTTTAGCATGTAAGTAGGTTCATTTCAGTGTTTTTAACATCAATTGGATAATGTTGAATTTTACTACTTTGGCATATCTCCACAGTTTCAAAATTTAATCAATTGTTATCGATTTATTTGTAGTATTCAAACAATGTAGCGTGTAGTACAAAAAATAAGCTTTTATTAAAAATTTATATTTTTCATAAATTTTCCTTTCAAAATACTTGCAAAACCATATGAATTAGTTATTTCGTTATGTTATCGTATATTCGTTAAATAATCAATGGGATGATAGGATAATGCATTTTTCTCACTTTTTCAGCTTATAAATAAGACTTTTTTTTTAAAATTTGTTTTGCAAGTGCAAATTGAATTCTTCCTGCATCAATTTAGGAGACCTTTAAGTATAAAATATTATTCATGGTGATCGTTCGACGGCCACATCTGAAGTTATGCATGTTTCTCCTCTTCGATGGCTTCTTTGGTTGGTAGTGGATTCTTTTCACATGTCTCGGTATGTTTCAATTTCGTTGCATCGAAATTCTCGATTCCGGAAAACAGTTGCTGCTTGCCCCTTTCTTCTTCGATAACTTTAAAAGAAAGAATAAAATTTATTTATTTATTTGATGCTTCTGAAAGAGCTATTAATTCTCACCTATTTTATCAGGAAGAATGACCTTCTCCTGAGTTTCAGCATGCTTTAGTTTCGATGTATCGAACTTTTCAATTCCAGCGATTAGAGTCTTTTGAGTTTTCTCCGTTGCTAGATCTGAAAATATTTCGAGCAAGATTTACTTCCATTTTCAAAACAGCCTCGATTTGTATCGGTCAAACTGAACAGTTAAGCTTGTTAAAGTAAGATTAAACCACTCTATGAAACATTATATCACTCTAAAACAGTTTGCAAGGTATATTTTCAATAGTTAATCTGATATTTTAGTTGCGCATTTTACTTTTTTTAAGTCTAAAAGCTCGCTGTTGAACAAAAGCATTTTTTCAGACCAGAAACATTTCCACACACAACCGACTCAACCTTCAGCTGTTGGTAAAACATTTTTTAAATTGGTTTCAGTTGGTTTTAGACTGCTTGCGTCAAAACTTTCTACTCCTTTTAACAAACACAACCGTTGTTTTTCAGTTTTGATGTCTACACGATGTAAAGTAAAACAGAAAATTAGTAAACATCCCGTAAAGAATGTGAACTGCTTTAACTTCAACAATCGATTCAATGCAAGTCCGTCAGTTTTAAATTTTAAAAGTAAATTTTACTACACATTTGATGAAAACTATATCTGAATGCAGCAGACCTCAATGTTGAAATTGAAATCTTTTTAAACTAATTATTTACTACACCAAATGAGCTTACCTTCAGCTGTTGGCAAAATAATTTTCTCCTGGGTGTCACCCTTTTTTAAGTTGTCGGTATTGAACCCTTCCAGTTGGGATTTCAGATCTGTGGCAACTTTTGGAAGATCTTTAAGTGCAGGAGCTGGTGCAGCCATTTTGTTTTTATTTCAATACACTCTGTAAATAAGAAAAAAACTATTCACTAAATTGACTATAAACTTATCACGCAACGTGCATTGGATTTCAATCTTGGCTGCGCAGTACACCACGTTAAAATCTTGTTAATAGGAAACTCAACATATTCTGAGTCACGATTCAAAAATAAACAATTTATTAAAGCTTTTCATCACACAAGAATGCAAGCGACAAGAAGTTGAACTGGTATTTCTTTTCGTTTTTTATTCACAAAATACGATAACAGCCGCAGATTTTTTTTCGTTCTGGCGATGTTGACTTAACGACATACAGAATCGGCTTGTGTCTTGCTATCAGTGATATACACATGTGAAAACAAAGTGTCTTAGTAGGGTTTGCATTAATACACCTTGATTGAAAGATAAATATTTATAGACGGCTACCATGTATATATTTTTGGTATTTAATAATATATTTAGATTTTTTTTAGAAATGCATGTAAATGAATGTAATGAGCTTGAATTGGTCTTCTTATTTCAAAAGGATTCTAAAACGTCTGACATAAATCTTTAGAATTTCATGCATATTTCTAGGGTGCTTTTTCACGTTTTGCAACACCAATATTGAGATTCTGGATCAGCTGTTTCTTTGATAGAAATCATGAGTTTATTTAGGGGGGAAATAGGGAAAATAATGAATTTTCAACGTCTCTCACCAATTTAAATTGAAAATGGTATCATCAAGCTCATTTTCAATTATAGTACTGCATACCCCATTCGGATTATGTGTTTTGTATGAAGTCAACTTTTGACGGGTACATGCGATATTTATTTGTAATGACAAAAAAGACAGCTTTAATATGAATTGAGGCACAGTTTTACAAAAGGGTACTGTTCCAAAAAGCTGAATTTTCGGGAATCAAAAAAAAACAATTATACTCTTGGCATTTTCATTTTTGACAAAATAGAATTGTTGCTAAATTATCTAGAATTTAGCGAGATTGTATTTATCTATCAACATGATTCAATTACCTGTTCCATTAGATGGGAAGTTAACTATGAAATTGGGGAGGTTTCGCAAAACGGTATACATCCGATTTCTATACCGTTTTGCAAAACCGTTTCCATCCTTTCTATTGATGCTATTTGATTTAATTTAATTTAAATCTCACTGTTATGTGATGTTGTTGACACATTCGTATCAATTTTAGTTATAGAAAAAGGATATAAAATATGCTCATTTGTTCATACATTTTTTATTAGAAAAAAAATTCGTATAACATCAGATGTTAAAGTTTTGTTGTTTATTTACATTGTTTTTTGAATTCACTGAACTCAAGTTTTCACTCACAAAAAACAAAAAATTCTAAAACAAGCCCTCCTCATCAGCGCTGTCAAATTCCAAAGGTTCTTCTTCGGCGTCATTCACGGATGTCTTCTTCCATCATTTTTTTGCCAAAGTCTTTGCAGTCTTCTGGTATGTCAATGAAGCTCTCCTTGGCTGCTTCATGGATTTGTAACATTTGAATAAAAAAACTATAGAACTAGTACCGTTTTGAAAAAAACTTCATGCTTTTAAGGCGGGATTCGTCCCGTTTCGACAAACCGGAACGTGACCATTCGATTCCTCGTGAAATTTTACATAAAAATCGATATCAAACTCGATTTTTTCGATTTTGGCGCTTATACCTTTTTGCAAAACTGCGCCTCAATTCGATTGTTAGTATCATCAGCATAAACTATTTTCAATCAGTTACAGCTTTGTTCCCGAAAACGCATATTTTGTGGGACAAGTTTTTTAGGACTCAAAACAGGTAAATATGGATTTAAGGAAATTTTAGCTGTTGATTTCTGTGGAAAATACTTTGGAACACGTGTCCGAGATGACTTTTCATATCTTTATTTTGAAGTAACATTGATAATTAACAACTTTTCAAGCATATTGTATGATGTACAGTTGCAACGAGTAAATTTTAATAGTTACTAGACTTCATTGTTTCAATACAATTGGAATTTTATTAATTTAGTGGGTGGCGAAGCAAATTTTCCACCTTGGTGAGTTTAAGCCATATACATCTTTCAATGAAATTATATACTTATAACGCCACTAGATTTACCATACCATATAATGTGTATGATAATATCAATGTGTACATGATTGCACATATCGCTAGTTAAGATTTACAGTGCGATTTAAAATGAAATCAATAAAAAAGGAAATTCTTGTCTTGTTGCTGTTAATATTTGACCTAAGCGCGAAATAGTTCTGTTGCACTTCATTGACATTTTCCAATATATTGCCCTGAACATTGAAACTAGTTTCTCGAAAATAGACATATAAGTGGGAGCTGGTACTTTTCCATTGGTTTCACATTGTCAAGATTGAATGCACTGTTTTTTTTGTTTGTTTTTTAGGACATATATTTTTCAAATGGTCGCCAATGACAGCACTTTTATTTAACACGTGCCTCATTTATATTTTCATCATTATAAACTTGCCAATTTTCTGACTAGCGTACAGATTATTCTGATCATATAAATGATGTAATGATAATTTCGGAATAATTTGGAACTCAACCTATTTAGAGCTAATAATAGAATGCCATGCCACCGAAATAGCTTTTCATTGCACCTAAACCGTGGCATATTTATTCAAAGCTTAAGAGAATTGATTATGGTTGCTGCTCATTGAAAATTGTCAAATTATATTAATGTGCTATTTTAAACACATGAAAACTATATGCGGAATTAGAATGCGTTCGTTTCAACGCAGTTTAAAGAAATTTGCGATTGTATTAACAAATTATTTACTATATTGTTTTACGCTTGAAGACTTCCATCATTTACACATTACACAATCGAATAGAACATAATAGTTAGAAGCTTCTGATATCGGCTTTTTGGTACGGCATTTATTCGGATAATAGTGTATAATTATTAACGACGTGTTCAGTCAAATATGTTCTTTCCCATTTGTATAGAATTCAATTCGAAAACATCTGTTTAGTCGCTGCAACATCCAAGTTTTATTCTACGTGGCGATGGAGGTATGTCTGCAAATCAATTACTGAAAATCAGAGGCACAATACCATTTATTTATGGTTTAAAAGTTTCAGAGAATTTTTTTTCCAATTTATTTATATTTATTATCCAATATACCTGCCCATTTTATCCGCTACAGAAAATGCACTTTTATGGATTGCATTGGAAAAATATCTAATAAATTTCTAATGTTGTGTTTGTTGTACAAGAAAAAATGCAACCACGGGGCTTTACCACACTCACACGCGGCTCACTTCTTTTCTAATGCTCATTCAGACGAAGACAATGATAAAATAAAAATCAATGAACGAAAGAAAAGTAGCCAAGTGGCGGACTTCTAGTTTATCCATGATACGTCTGGGTGAAGTTGAAGAGAATTTCAACATTCTGTAATAACTTATCACCTCTAGGTTATTCACATTTACTTGGAAAGCCCAATTCATTGCATATACAGTGAATAATATGTGGAAAGGCGAGCTATTTTTATCATCGGCGGCAGTTTATAAAAAAAATACTTACAGAAGATTCTTATGGAATGTCAACTCAAAATATGACTTTTCAATTTACTCATTTGTATTCATTGCGTTGCTATTGTTTCGATGTATGAATTGTTTTAATATCAGCGTCTATAGTAAAAGGAAGCTGCCAACAGTACAGTCGGGGGAGACTGCATATTGTATCGTATTATGATACGTGCATATGCATTTTTTATCATTAGTTAAGAATATCAATTAAGTACTTAAGTTCATTATAATGCCAAACGAAGTTGTCGCTTAGTTTTGATTTTCAAGGACATGATCTTTTCATAGGAAATTATAATTTCTAGCAAGAGCAGGAAGTAAGCGGGAACTAAGAAAACAATGTGAGAAGAGTTTTATGAAGGGTTCCATTCTTTGTATTATGCGTCTTCATTTTGAAATTAAAAACAAATTTAGATCTTAGCTTGCACTTAGAGGTCAAATCCGCCTCAGTTTCTATAATTCTTCTTTTCATAATTGTCCGAAGCTGGAATTTGTGCGCCATACGTCGGGTCATGGAAAACTACTTGTCGCAATGTATTTCACCCGCATTATATTTTTGTAATAAAACCGATTTTGTCGGCCTACGTCCGCCACACATTTAAATGGTTAAAGTCATATAAATTTCTAATAACATAAATAGAAAAACTGTTATGATTCTACGTTCTATTCTTTTCCCCTTTACCACATTTTCTAATTTTCCCTGAAATTTTCGTTTTGTACTAGGTGTTTTGCGAAAGAAAACAACTGTTGCTGTTTTTCCGTAGTTAGTTGTTCTGCAATTTCAAATGCAATTTGAAAATGTTGAAGATCTTTAGCAATATAGTGACTTGTGGCAAATTTTTTGATAGCTAATTGCTTTGTTGGTAGTCCTGATTGTTGACTGACATACATATGCTCTAAAAACGCGCCGAATCTTGTCAGTGTAGCTTGAGCTGTTACGATGGAGTGGTCTAGCAAAGAGAACCGCATCGCTGTGTGTGTTGCTTTACACAAATGTGGCATGGAGAAAAGCCGAAAAAATCACGCGTGTTTTCGTGTATCGAACTATAGCGTTATTTATTGATCGCAAGAAATTCTGTCCGCAATCAGAAAATCATGTCACGTGAAATGAATATTGCGCCGAGAACCATGACTTGGTGCTTGCAGCTTTCAGAAAACAAACAGGACACCGACTCAATGCCGCTTTAAAACGAAATAAGGCGGAAAAGTCAAATCAGCTGTTATCGGCAGTACGAAAGAATACTTTTTCCGACGAGAAAATCTTTACCGTGGAGGAATCCTTCAACAAACACAATCATAAGATATATGCAGTCTTCTAAGGAGGCTGCAGAAAAGTTCTACGAAAGTGTCACTTCTATCCATTTCTGTGAAAAGGGCGTCAAAACAGCTACCAAAAACTATCAGTCGGATATCTTAATGAAGATAATGGAGCCCCTAAGCCGAATCATGGTTGAAAGTAAAGAATGGGTTTTCCAACAAGACTCTGCACCTGTCGACAAAGCGAAAACTACACAAGAGTGGCTGGGGAACCATGTGCCAGAGTTTATCAGCGTTAATTTGTGGCTATCAGCCAGTCCAGATCTTAGTCTCCTCGACTAAAAATTGTGGTCAGTATTAAAAAAACGCCGCCACAACCTGGAGTCGTTAAAACAGGCGTTGAAAAAAGCTGTGGACAATTTGCCGATGGAAGTCGTGCGAGAATCAATAGACCAGTGACCTGACAAACTTCGGCACTGTATTCAAACAAAAGGCGGCCATTTAGAATAATTTCTTTTTTATTATGTAGTGTGTTAGTTTTACAATAAATGAAGAAGAAAAATTTAAAATCCAACTAGTAGTTTCATTATTATAGTTAAAACATCTTGTATCAATATTTATAGCACGAGGTATATGTATATGAAATCTTTTTGTAACTGTTTAAAAAATCATGTACATATTATTTTCTTTAATTGTCTATTACGGGTGGCTGAAAATCATTTCTTCTCTTGAAACTACATACCATTTCCTCCTTAAGAATGGGTCTTAAAACAACAAAAATAATCGATGTTTTTTTTAAATATATATAACTTACTTTATCAATAGAACTTTTTAGTGGGAAATAATTTCATCGCTTTACACTTAGTACCTAGGCGAAAAATGCAGAACGATGCGTTATCGCATGTTTCGCGACTAAGAGATAAGAAACACGTTATTATAAGAATGTTTCCGCAGATTGTCGCTGCTCCGTCGAATTATGTTGACAACGCCCAAAACGTATGTAAGAACAAATCTAATTACGAATCACTATATGTTTTGTTTTTGCCCGTCATAATCGGTCGAGTTTCTAGTTTATGTTTTATGTTATCACTGACTCAAATCAATGGGCAGCAATACATCTTTCAAATTTATGTAAGAGTGGTGTTCAATAGTTCGGCGACCTTTTAAATGGTAGCAATCAAGTAACATGATTCATTTCGATTTTTTGCACGAAGTTGCAAAAGTTGATGATGAATCCAAATCAACAAATAATTTGTATTCCTTTGAGGGGGCTGCGAATTAAATGATTTCTTTTGACTAGGATATGATGCACTTTCAAATCGTCAAACTAAGCAAGATACAGGAACTCGGGCGCTTACAAGCGCACCTTAATTGAATTATACTCAAATCGTGTGATAAGCAGTTCAAACGAATGAAGTCATCATTCGTTATTTATGAGGAAAAATACTTCGAAATTGAGAGCACGGTTAATATAACAAGTCATCAAAAAATTTGCAGTCCAGATTAGTCACGCCTCTACAGCACATGTTGTGTTCCAGATTCTATGATTATTCTCATTTTTCTGACAAAGCCGTACTTAGGCGAGTAATAAGCAACTGTTGTCAGTATTTATGCCAGCATTATGGGCGCACGTACATATATACCTGTATTTATAAACGAAAATCAGCAAGCAAATCTGCTGCATTTTCTTCTTTTTCTTTTGCTTCTTAAGTGGTCATTGCTACTGCTGATCCAACATGATCCAATTGCTGCGAAAATTGAAAACAGCGTCGGACTTGACTACAACACCAACTGTCGATATTTTAACTTTTTTCGGTTCTATATCATGTGCACCTGCGATCTGGCGAATCAAACCATTTTCCAAATAAGTATCTAAATTCTACATTGAAATTAAATAAGGTAGCGAGTAGCCCGAGAAGCGCTAAGTTGTAGCAGCTTATTTGATTGCTTCAATGATTTTCCCTTATATGGTTGAGCGTAGACTTGACTAACATTAAAATATAAATTAATGATGTGAGTTGGAACGATAAGCACTGACTGTTGTGCGTTTGTGCATTGCAAAAATCCCTTACATGGTAGACGATAGAATATCGCGACACAAAGTGCATAAAAACCTACGTCAGTCGTTTTCAAGATAACCAATCAGCATAAAAACTTAGTAGAAAAAAGGTCACCCCATTTGGTTTACAGTTGTTGAACATGGCCCTTTAGATTTACCAAAACTAACATTTTCCTTGAGCACACGGAACCTCGAACCTACATATTCACAACTGACGTCACAAACTAGTTTTCGAATGAAAAAAGAAAGCTTTAAGCCCCACGATCTAGCGTGAACGAATGACTCACACAGTAATGCTCAGATTCATAACATACTGTCTTTTGGCGACGTTTAAACAATTAATAGCTTTGCTGTTGTACGTACGATATCCACATCGGAAACAAATGTTATTTGAAGAACTTATGGTTGCGAACACACATCAATACAGGGAACAAATCAGACAAGATATGTATTTGCCATCAATAGCAGCAATAGTCTCAAGAACAACATCATCTTTCCTTTACGGTTGCTGAAGTCGTTCATTTCTTTGAATATTCTATTCTTTTAGGATTTCGAGATTATTTTTCGCTTTAGAACTCATCAGTTTTTTTGAGGTCAACAACTCGACTATTACCGCGCAAATTATATTTCGAAAAGTGGAAACACTTGGCGGTGATTAAAAGCAAGAAAGCAATAACTAGCCTAGCGAAACAAATTGCAAGCTTAATTAGAACAATATGGCTAAATTAATTAATGATAATGAATATAAATCAGAAAAATCGAAATTTCACGATATGCATTTAAGAAGAGTTTTACGTAGTTTATAAAAACTATCATATTATAAAAAAAAAAGTATTTGCTGGATTGTCAAGAGCACAACATACAATGCTAACATACTCGAACATATACAGTGGTGGAAAATAAAATAGGTACAACATTCAAAGTCGTCATTAAATAAGTTATTAACCATTATAAAGGCAAAATGTTATTACGACATCTATTGCCTCAGTACAATAGATATAAGATCTTCTAAAATCAGCCACTGAACTGAAGGTACACCATTTTAGCTTTGGAGAATTCCGTATCGTCAGACTAAACGTCAGTTTTAGATTGGAAACTAAAATAAGTACACTGTGCTTACGATCAAATAAAAAGAAATTGACTCCGATAACCCTCATCGTAATAAATTTATGTCTTGCGAAAGAATATGGAAAGACGAAAAACAATAAATTTTATTGCTAAATATGCATTTTTTTAGGCATTATGGGACGTTCAAAACATTGCACTGAGGAGCAAAGGATTTTCATTAGAAAACGTCGCACAGGACTGTGCTACAGGAAAATAGCACAAATTGTCAGATGCTCTCCCAATATGATAACAAATGCTTTGAAAGCTCAACAAACTATTGAAAACAAAAGAAGAAAGCGAAAAACAACGGCAAGGAATGACAGAAAAATAGTGAATATGGCGAAAAATCAGCCATTCGCAACATCGAGTGGAATATTGAGCGAGCTTAGATTACCTGTAACAACACAAACAATTACGCAACGGGTTATAGACAACAATCTTCGCTCTCGTTCAGCAAGAAAAGTTCCATTCATATGCGATAAAAAACTTGGGAGAGAAAAATTCGCTTTAAAATATAGACTTTGGAACGGCACCGAAGACATCAAAAAATGGAGAAAAATTCTATGGAGTGGTAAAACGAAAATCAATTTATTCGGCTCGAATTGTAAATAATAATAATTATTTAATTAATTAATAAACTATCCCTGCCCACACGAAAAAAACAGTGAAGCATGGTGGAGCAGTGGCGTAACCGGGTTTGAACCCGTAACCCCCCCCCCCCCCACTGGAACCTCTATTGAAATATCTCGTATAGCAGGTCGCCAGCAAAATCGAGTAAATGTAAATTTTCCAATAATCACACCGAAAAAGTATTTCCGTGTATCCACATTTATTCCACTTTTTGGATACTTTTTGGGGCAATTGAATGAAAGATTTTTAAAACATATATTATTATTTTTGGAGGACTCCAACTTTGACCGGTGGAAAAGTATGATTAAGTATGATTACATAATTATATCTTCATATCTACACCGAAGCACTAGCAAACGTATCTAGTCAAGACTTCAAAAATATGACCCCCCCTTATCAAAATTCTGCGTACGCTACTGTAGTGGAGGGAACATCATGGTATGGGAATGCTTTTCATGTTACGGTGTAGGGTCTATATTTCTAATAACTGGCACGATGACACAAGATGGTTACATTGATATATTAACAAATGTAATGTTGCCTTATGCCGCAGAAGAGATGCCATTATTGGTGGTTTCAACAGAACAACGACTCCAAACACAAGGCAAAGAAGACAATTCAGTGGTTTACTGACAACAAAATATCTGTAATGGATTGGCCAGCACAGTCCCTGGACTTAAACCCGATAGAAAACCTGTGTGCTGAAGTTAAGAGGGCTGTTGCAACAGAAAAAAAAGATTTATGGACAGCGGTTGAAAAAGCTTGGTACTCCATACCTATAGAGACATGCCAAAAATTAGTGAGCTGTATGCCCAGAAGATGCTAAGCAGTCGTAGTGAATAAAGGGCATGTCACAAAATACTAAGGAATATTTACTTTTTACTTTTTAAAAAATCATTTTGTCCACTAAAACTAAATGTACCTATTATTATTTCCACCTGTATATTAATACTTTTTGAATATATTTAGTTAATGCCTGTAAAATGGCGTACAGTTTATTTCATTTCCTTTGTTTACAACTTCAGAATAAATTAAAATTAGTAAATTCATTTTCTACCTTGATATCTTCCAAATTATTAGAAGTAATCGGAAAATTTATTATATACCCATTTGATTTTCCACCACTGTACATACATACATGCATGTACATATATATAGCGATTTGTAATTGAATTAAACATTGCATTTAAACATCTGATTCTTGTGATTATCGATGCATACGAAGCTCTACGGCTAAACGAATGAGTTAGTGCCAACACAATTAATTCATTACGAAGGTAACGATCGAACAAATTGTTTTTTTTGTTCTTTTGATAATCGCAGCTAGCTGGTATCATTTGTGTGTTTAGATTGTTAATAATAACGATAAATACATAATATCTATAAAATTGATATCATTGGCAAGACATACCGTACCTAGTTGTTTTTCTGGGTGTGTTGGCCGCTGTGCAAAAAACATGTCACTAACCCGTGTTATAATTTACAGACAAGGTAGCAATAAGTCGGAAAAAGCTTAGTTTGCGAGTGAAGGCGATATTAGCGTGTGATATTTTTCACGGATAGTAATATACACAAAGGAACTCCTTTGAGCTCCTGCTAATGTATCATACAACTGACTTAAATCTCATATGCTGTGCAGTTCGCTGAGGTTAACACACCATGTGGCACCCACGCATTTTGACGAAGTCCTGTCTTCTTCACGACCCTTCGGCATACACATGGCAAACAGGCACCACTTATGCATGTATTTTAACACATTAAAGCGGTTTTCTCTTAAATGATTTTTTTCCGCTGAGGAATGATAAGCATATATGTACTATTGGAAATGCGTAGAGGTCGAAAGCACATTTAATTGTAAGTGGACATACCATAGCGGACAAATTGTTATTTATCCTTAAAATGGCTTCATTCTTCCAAAAAGGACACATGATTCAGCATCGCCGACATGCTTCACGTGAAAATTGGCAAAATTATTTTGTAAAAACATCCACTGTCACAATGCCAATTGAAAATGAATCCTGCTGCTGACCAGCGAGTTCGGTGGCTTCTGCTGGCCCCCCAATAATCGTTGCAACTCACGATTGATTCCGCAGAGCGGGGCTCGTTTGCAGACAGTGCAAATCAAGCGACATGCCCAATAATGGCTATCCATAGAGACGTGGCGACTTTTAAGTGTTCTTTGGCCGGCTCGCCACCGCCAACCACTTCTTCAGCCGGTGCCCGGCCTGAAACACAGCCTCGAGAATTATGAAGAATACCCATTTAACTGCCCAGCCTTCCGATAAATGCACTGGAGACACTGTTTCTTTGTTGCCGCGATACAGACTTCCATTCCATACCGGACGACGCCCATTTCCCTGCTTCGTCGGCTCATCATGGATACCATTGCAATTGACTCATGACTTATTTCATCGAACTGGTCGTCAAAAGCACACGAATCTTGCATTTTCAAGTCAATGCAATTCGAAACCTTGTGTGTGAATCATTGCGAAAACAACAAACCGGCAAATGGCCCTTGAAACCTTATTTCAAGCTCGGTCGCACCTGCGTCGATCGGAGCCGGCTCGAGCTGTTTCTCGCCAAAATTTTGCGACAGAACGAGAAAGCTCATATTTTATTTATTGAAAAAAATCCTACTTACGTTTATCTTATAGTGAACAAAAAAGTTTCAGATATCACTAGCGGCACTGAAGCGAATGAAGACTGATGAATCCACGAACTACAGTACGCTATTCTACTACTCTCGAACACTTCTGAACAACTGTCGCACGTTTCAAATTTATCCCACTGAAAATTGCCCTGACTCACTTCACGGACAGTTTTCTTTGGCCTGTCTTGCCATATGTTATTTCGAATGTCGATTTGCAGTTCAGTATATAGATTAGGCAGAGGCAAACTCGGGCTTTGGAAACAAATTTTACCCGAAGCATCTGCCAAATGCTCCCGAAAATTGTCGTATCTTATGTGCTGCCAGCTGTATAGAGAATAAAGCGTTTTGGCGGACTGTTTGAAAATTGGTAATTCAGAACCATATTAGAGGAAGGCAGTGTTATGCCTGTTTCTACAATATACATGTATATACGCTGTAGGACTGTAGCGTCTATAACAGGGAAATAGCTAAAAAAATAGTTAGATCACACTGCGTCGTGAATAATTTTATAAATTTAAAGGAGAAATATCACACAAAACCTCGATCTGGACGTAAACCAACTTTATGTGAAAGGGACAAACGCCACATATTTTCAAAGGCAACGCAGCTACACCTTACAGCTGGTCAGATAAAGGCTGAATTGAATTTGCCAGTGACCACCAGACACATTAGGCAAATCCTGCATAAAAATAAAAATACCATCTTGACAAAACGTGTTAAAAAATCAAGGCTGAATGAGGGACACAAAACGGCCAGAATGGGTTTTGCCAAAAAATTATAAAGTATGACGAAAAGTGGAAGAAAATTGTGTTCAGCGACGAGAAGAAATTTAATATGGATGGTCCAGATGGTTGCCAGGATTTACGAAAGGCTCTGGAAATAAGAATGAGCCAAAATTTCGGAGGTGGCTCTGTTATGGTATGGGGAGCGTTTTCCCATCATGGTCAGCTTCCATTGGCATGGGTGCCCACTCGTATGAACTCGGAAATGTATACAGAATTATTAGAAGATATGTTAATTGACAACGCTGAAGAAATTATAGGACCGGATTTTATCTTGCAACAAGACAACGCTGCTATCCACGTTTCGAAATATACCAAACGTTGGATTAGAGAAAAGGATATACCTGTACTTGATTGGCCTGCTTGCAGCCCTGATCTAAACCCCATAGAGAATCTATGGGGCATTCTGGCTCGTCGAGTTTACAGGGACGGCAAGCAATACAATACTGTCCAGGAGCTGAAGACAGCAATTAAAACAGAATGGAATGCAATTGAAGAAAATAAATTTAAAAAAATAATTTCATCAATGCCAAATAGATTAATAGAGATCCTCGAAAAAAAGGAGGACACACCAAATATTACTTCATAATAAATAACTCTATTTGAGTAAATATATCAACATTACGAATATGGATTTATATTTATTTCCTCCGAAATTAGGTTTTTTTAAAAAAAAATTCACATATATGAATTACGATTTTGTATATTTTCTTATTTTCTATTTACTTTTATTATTGCCATTCAAATAATATAATTAGAGTTAAAATAAATATTTGCATGAATAAAATAATTTAAATAAATAGGGTGGCTTCATAATTATTTCCTTCACTGTATATACATGGCAGTTTGCCGTGCTAAGGCACTATCGTCGATTTTTAAAATGATTAGTTTCCCCATTATTATTATTTTTGCGACGTTTCATCATTGAATTCGGTGAATCAAGCATTTTCCCACACGATAAACGAAAATAATATCCATAAACGATGGCAGCACCGTAGCGCGTAAATCTCCCCACCATATACCGAATAACAGAAACCATGTGCGAAACGATGTGCGTCTCCATTATGGAAAAGTATGTGTTTGGAAGTTGCTACGTATAATTGTATAAGAAACTTGCAGATACAGTGAGTCCCTGACTTACGTCGTAAAATCCTATGAATTAATTTTATTTATTATTTTACAAACATCAAATACGGTATTTTTATCGCTGATACGCCAAACATGAACATTTGTGTGTACATTTATTTATTACACATTACATTACATATATGCATCATGTCCGCTTAGTCCTCCAGTGTTTGTCTAGCTCTCCCGTTCAACATTGTTATCTTTCTTTAAGTGTATTAAATACTACTTTTTTTTTATCTAACCATAAAAGCTTTGGTAGAGGAAGACGTCTCCCCCCGGTCATCCTCTACCAAAGCCTCGGCAACCTCGTCCTCCATCTCGGCCCCGGAATCCACAACCATTATTAAGGCTATTTAATTATTAATAATAACCGTTCGTTATTAAGAATGTTTGATCATTACTGAATAAATATAATTGACTTTATATTTACAATATCGAATTACAACTAATATTTGATTGATATTAACAATATTAAATTATTATCTGCATTAGCGTCACACATCCCAAACCGCGTAATATAAGTTTGGAATTCTATAAATTAATCTTGATTTGTTTTTAAATAACATTTTTTACAACATTGATCAAAATTTCGCTAAAACACAATAATATTTTGGGATCTGCAGGAATTAATAGTGGGTTTCAACAGTTTCAAAATTAAGCAATTTTTTGTCTTTTTTCAGTTTTTTCTTCCTACATAAAAAACAGCTGCACCGATTGTGCTGAAAACACATTCAGTTTTAAGTTACGTAATGACGCGTCGAATGAAACCAATTTTACGTCAATATGATCTTTGGTTCGTGAGATACATCGAGACGAAAAATAATTCCGAACGCACATACACACACACACGAACATCTTTCTAAACACGATGGATTTGGATTCCAGGGAGCATAAAACGTGGAGACATGTCAAAATTTGGGATTCGCAAAACCGACCCCATTACAATACCTTCCCACAGGGGGAACTGAGAAGTTAAAAACTGGTATTTCAGGAAGAGGGGGATACACAATTGACGCCATGCGGCCGGTGCCTGTGAGAGCAGCCAAAACCGTGCACTCATTCACACATGCAGACATTCTAACGTTCGAATTTTTTAAAAATATTTCTAGAGGTCATTTTTAAAGGTGCGAGTTGAAACATGCCAAAAAATCGATATTTTGAAATTTTTCATGTGTAGCTGTACTTTGAATGACAAAACTGCATAAAATTATTTTTCTACACACATGACAAAAAATATTGATGTCAACTAATAAGTATTTACGAATCGATTAACGGTTTTGGATGACATCAAATGAATTGGTTTTTAAAAATAAGGACGGCCACCTCTAAAATCATTTAAAAGCACACAGGTTTTTGTTCCGCACGGAAGTTCGGACGTGTGTAGTCTCCCAGTAGGACAGTTTATGATGCACCAATGCAAGTGGCGTTAAACATCGATGCCCAAAATCCAGTCGTCAGTTTGCTGTGCCCCATAAATCATGTCAATAAGGAAGTCACACTCAAATCAAACACGTTGTTTATTTGCTGTAAGAATTTTTATTGATTACCTTCATTTGATTTTTTTACCTTTTAGGATTATGCCAGTTGTTTTCTCCTTTTTTCTTTTTCATTCATTTCATACCCATTTTTTGATGGATTGCCACGACCATCTTTTACAAAATCGTTACAAAACGTATTATTTTCGAATATTGGATCACACACCGGACTTTCAAACAACACCTGTACTATTTTTAAGGAAAATCATTTGACTAAAAATATATAAAAACCTCAATATGATAAATATATAACTTTAAACATATCTGTACTAGTATAATTCATGATTGCCTACATTAAGTAGCTAATCTAAGCAGCACTAGATTCATTTTTGCACCATATCTACACGGTTAGATTTATAAAATCCATTATACACTAGTTAGTTCGCCAAATGCAACATGTTAATGGACAAAAAGCTTTAGGACGTTCTTCGCCGAAACATTACACACTGGACATTTTTTATCCTTGCTCCAAATCCTCACAGCACATTTGTAGCAAGAGCACAAGTGCACATTGTTGCTATGCACGAAGACTCCATTCTTTGGGCCCGACAAACACATTGAGCACGATCCGTACATCGAGAAACTAGAATCCAGATTGTTCATGTTCACCGAAAATGCTTTGGCGGAAAAATTTTTACTCAAAGTATTCGAAAAGTCTGATACACTGCGAATCAGACTCGAGTGCTTTATACCCGAGAAAATCATATCTGAAGACAGCTCGGCGGAAATGTCGCTTTTCGTTTCCTTCAGTGCCTCTACTAATTTCTCATTCAGACTTTCACTCCCAACAGTCTCACTGCCGTCTTGTAGCGGTGACTCTTCTTTCTCTGTTGTTCTTTCATCCGATAATGATGAGCTAGCCGGCTCCTGGCTTGATGGAGCTGAGCTAATCCCAGAGTCTTTCTGTGCCTCACTTCTAGTAATCAGTACCGTACTTTCATTGTCTGTGTCAGACGCCGTGCCAGCATTACTAACCGACTTCACACATGACCTACGAGCTTGTTTTGCCTTACTAACTTCTGAATCTTCAACATATTCAAAACTTCTTTTTCTACTTAGACTAGCAGCTTCTAACTTGTTATTTACATCTAAACTAGACTGACCAGAACTTGACACATTTGTACTAACAGTTCCTCGCCTGTACCTATGCATAGGCGACTTTCTTTTCCTAACAAATGATCCACCTTCGTTGTAAGTCGTAAGCTCGCGATCACAGAAATCTTCATCTTCGTCACTTGTTTCTGCTGCGCTATTTAGTTGACTCTTACTATTAGAATAATTTAATTTACGTCTCTTAAAGCTATCCCAATCACGATTAGCATTTGATTTAAAACCACCTTTACCACTTATATTACTACAAAGCCGCTGCGATACTTCAGCCTCCTCTTGCGTTGATGATATCGAAATATTGCTATTTAATTTTTCTGCTGTTACTCCGCTAGGCGATAATGCCAATTTCCGGCGTCGGTTCAACTTCTTCCGTGGTCTCGGCCTAGGGGGAAAATGGGTTCGTCTTATCTGCAATTCAAAACAAAATGGTCATTTGTCTATTTTTTCTGGTCGATTAGGAGGAAATTAAATGCATGAAAAGAGTAAGCATCTTAGACATTAAGAAGGGAGAATATAGTTCCAACTGGTTTTAAGGGATGGAAAATGTGAAATTGATCAGGACTTTTATAGAGTAGATATAGTAGGAAGACAACAGACATCTGTCAGTTTTAGCTAAGTACCATTTTTTTTAATTTTCTGTTGTTTCTTTTTCTTTTTTATTATTATTTTTGTTGGTCATTTTCATTTTTTCTTTTTTCATTCATTTTTGGGATCTTTCTTTTTTTCTTGTTTTGTCGCTTCATTTTTTGACCTTTTTTGATTTTTTTCAAATACAATCACAATTTTAACATTACAGATCAAAATTTGATTTTATAAATATGTAATTTCAAAGCATAGCGGTTCGTTCAGGCAATGATATGTATTGCGTCCTCCCATTGGTATTATTCTGAATACAAACGATGGCGCGCTCTAGACAAGAGAAATCCAAGAGTCGACAACAAATATGCTAGACAATAGGAATGTTCATGTTAGATGCACGTTAAGGAATAATTATCATATGTATATAATAAATGTCAGCACCAGAAAAAAAACTACGCAATATTCAATCAGCAGTTTCCATGACGTTTGGCATATTAAATTTTTTGAAAGGCTACATTAAGGAGTCAAATGGGGTCTGGACTAAATCCAGCTCAGAGACGTTGGCCATTCTCATGGACACGCACTTCCCGGACAGTGAGGATGTGGCTGACAATGCTCATCCACATACATCTCCGAATTACCTGTCAATCACTGTGCCTGTAAACGACAGGCTCCTACGCTGGGCAATCAGCTCATTTCAACCCTTTAAGGGGTATGGCCACTGTAGCAGGTGCAAAATCATGTGTTTTTTTTAAATAAGTTTTTTATATGGAAATTTTATTTATTTATAAAAATAATTATAAGTACATAAAACTACAATATCGGAAAATCGTAAAAAAAAATTTATAAACGCATTTTACAAACAAAATGGCCGACTTTTCGTAGCTCCATTCCGAGGTGTTTTTCAAATCGGCCGGACAAATAACTCGAACAATTTTCATTCGATCAACTTAAAATTTTTATCACATATTTATAATTGCATTTCGCGAAGAAGTACCAGAGATTTTTTTATAGATCAAAAACTTTCCATTTTATCATTTGACTATTTTTTAACGAGTTTTTTTCGAAAAAGAGTTTTCACTTCATATGCTTCCCATTTTCCGGAAAATCAATATTTCTAAATTTCCTCAGGTACTTCTCTTGGTATTGTGATGTAGTTTAACGGATTTGTTTTGTTCTAGGTTCAAAATTGTGGCTGCTAGCTGTCCGGCCGCGAAGCGCTTTAAAAAACACCTCGGAATGGAGCTACAAAAAATCGGCCATTTTGTTTGAAAAATGCGTTTATAAATTTTTTCCCGGATTTTCCGATATTGTTGTTTTATGTAATTATGATTATTTTTATAAATAAAATTCCCGTATAAAAAAAAATTTTAAAAAACATGATTTTGCACCTGCTACAGTGGCCATACCCCTTAAATCCCCTGGAATAGACAACATCTCACTTGTTGAGATCCAGCAGGGAATAAATATAGCACTGCCATGGCTAAACGCCATCTTTAAAGCACGTCTACGGATGGCTTACATTCCACAGTAGTGGAAGAGGACATCCCATTCATCACCTAAGGATTATACACCTATCAGCCTAACCTCTTTTCTGCTGAAAACTCTGCTCTTCACAAGAAGCTACAAAATTCCACCATCTCTCCCACTTATATTAGATGAGATAAGTCTCAAATCGTCTCATCAGGTTAAATATCTGGGTCCAATTCTGGACTCCAAGCTGGCGTGGAAAGCGAACATAGCAGAAAGAGCACACAAAGCGGCATGCGCAATCTACTGCTATAAAAGAGCTATTGGGAAAAAGTGGGGATTGAAACCCAAAATCGTATCATGGCTCTACACGGCGATAGTGGAACCAATCCTTCTGTACAACGTAGTTGTTTGGTGGCCAGCTATTGCGAAAACAACCAACGCAAACCGGCTAAACAGGGTCAGAGAGATTGCAGCTATTGCAATCACCGGGGCCTTACGTACTACCCCGACAAAAGCACTGTTCCGACGGAGCTCCTTACGAGACAGCAGGCCAAGTGCTTTGCGATTCGATTGAGAGCTCTAAATCTCTGGCATGAGGGAAATACTGGTCACTCCACCATATTACTGAGGAATGGACCAACACCAGGGAAAGTAGACCTCACTTCTTCGATTCCCTGCTTTCATCATGGGTTCAAATCAGTCATCCTAAGCAGGGATGACTGGGCAATGGAAATAGGTAGGACGCAGGAATCGGTCGCCATCTATTATACTGATGGTTCCAAAATGGATGGAAAAGTTGGCTGCAGCGTTTTCTCAGAACAGCTAGGCCTGAAACTATTCTCTCGGCTTCCGGACCACTGCAGTGTTTTTCAGGCAGATGTCATTGCAATATACAAGGCAGTAGACTGGCTGAGAAACCAGAAAAAATCTATAAGAAGTTTAAACATTTTCTCTGACAGTCAAGCTGCTATCCAAGCACTATCCAACGTGTACACCTCATCCATGATGGTAATGGAATGCCGTACACAGCTGAACGTCACTTCACTGTGAAGTGAGTCTACCCTGGGTACCGGGACATAGTTATATACCGGGATATACCTTAGCGAGAGCTGGCACTGTGCTCCAGGAGTATACACTCTAGCTTCTATAAAGCTGGGATTTAAGCAGCATTACATCAAGGCTGCAAATAGAGCCTGGTTTTTGGAAGAAACCTGCAGGACAACCAGGCAAACTTGGCACGCACTGAGTTCCAAACGCACCAAGCAGCTCCTGAACACGAGTCGTGAAACCTTGAGTTCTATCGTGTCCATACTGACGGGCCATTGTCTAATTGGCAGACATGCGGAAAGATTGGGCGTTCCTTTCAACGATTTCTACCGAAGCTGCAGATCGGAAGAGGCATTCCAACATTTTCTGTGCGAATGCCCAACACTGTCCAGGAAACGCATGAAAAGCTTAGGCTCACCCTTCCTGGACAGCCTCACGGAAGTAGCTAGTTTAAATATTAGCTGCATAGCCAGCTTCATAAGAGAATCTAAATGTTTCTCGTCATCCTACAGGTTCTAGAACCGTCCTTATCTTTTCGTGTTATCATAATGGGCCTAAGTGAGCCACCTTTTGATAAAGAGCAGCTGCCACTACAACCAACCAGGTAGATGTATCTTCCTTGCATCTTCCTGGTATTACGCACTCAGCTAATGAACAATAATTAAGAGTTTCTCGTAAGCACAACCTTACATTACCTATCTACATAAAAATATATACAACACATTTTAGGATGACAACTTTCCTGCTATTTACAATTATTGATATAAAAAAATACCCCGAATTTATTGTTGGCGTTTTTTTTTTGAAAATTTAATGTTCTGCATAACTTCTTCATGGTAAACTAGGAAAAAGTCAAGTACCTACAAGTGAGCAAGCAATCGCTCGGTTGTAGTTACTTGACTTCTCTGATTTTTGCTGAAGCTATACGGTTCTTCCTAGAACGCCCCATCTTTTTTTTACGTAGTTCAGATCCGGATTAAGGCTGGCTAATCGAAAACTTTAATACCGCAATCTGTAATCCACTGTTTGGTAGTGCGTGCTTTACAAATAGCATTCTCGTCCTGTTATTGTAATCAAAGAAACAAGCTACACGAACACTTCTATATTTTGGCAATAATGCCCCATTTTCATTTTAGGGTTAGCGACAACGCAGTCCAAAACAAAACACCCCTAGTCCCTATAGGTCTATGGGATATTATTTTCATTTCTCCTTTAGATCATGGATTACGCCGAAATATTCAATATTCTTTCTCCAAGAAAATAAGAATATGTCTTCGATTTTATAATTTTTCACAGCACTATATATATAAAACTTCGCATGGGTCGATACTGTTAGCTTGTCAAACAATTGATGCAAATGGATACGGAGTAAACTAACGCTGCAAAATGCTAAATAAGCAGTGAACATTTAGACCAGGATGGATCTGTAACTGATTTTTGCAGAAAAATTTGTGAAATAACTCGTAAAATAAAAATTGTTTCATCCTCCCTCTCAAAAAAGTCGGGAACATTAATAATAAAAAAAATCTAAATGTTTGTTGCGGATCATTTTATTACACTTTTTTTTATTTTCTACCAAAACGTTAATCAATTTAAATTGCATCGTTACACTGTCAAATAATCGCATTGGCAGTGCTAAAATCCGAATTACTAATTCACCACTCGCACTGTCTCTCGAGAGAGGTGAGAAACGCGGAGTTCAGGTGATCGAGCGAGGATCTGATTGGGCAAATTTACTGATTACCATATATGGGCATAAAAGACGAGAAACATGATCCGACTCGAGACGGGAGTGAGATGTGTGTGGGAGAGTTGGAAAAAGGTTGTTGTGGTGGACGGACGCGACGGGTTACGTTCCGGTAGTAAATGGGACGAAAAAAGTAGTAAGATAGTTCAGGATTCGCAGAAGGAAGCAATTCAGCTTGAATCAGTTTGGTGGGCTTGGCGCATTGTCCACAGAGACAAGCAGAGAAACTGCACGCTCAGGACGCAGTGAATTGTTGATTAATCTAGGAGTGCCGAAGGAAGTGATCATCGATCGAGTGCGTGGACGATGGGTTCATTTATCCAGCGGCCGAGTTTATAACGTCGGCTTTAACGAGCCGAAGACGCCCTTCAAGGACGACGTAATTGGTGAAGCACTTGTTCAACAAGGAGATGTTCACGCCATCGGCCCCATAAAAAGTGTGAAGTGCTCTGAAATTCAGATAGTTCGTGTGGCAGCGTCGAGGAACCGCAAATTTGAGTCGTAGTCAGTTCTCGCTGGACGCATTTGCAACAGTTAAATACCGCAATTGTCGATGCAACAATTGTAAATAAGGAACACATTCTGGCTATCATAAATGCCGTCCGGCCGTTTGGTTGTTTAGCGCAGCCGAGAACGCTCGTCATGCAAATAATACAACAATCAGCATTGAAGATGCATTTGACACTCTTATCAAATTAATGGCGAGATCATAAATAACAAGCCGGTTTATAACATCACATAACAATTTAAATAATCAATATGCAACCGCATAATCAACAATTTAAATCAAGTTCCTTTCTTATTCGAAAATCAAATAATAAATAAATATATACACGTATATATATAAATATATTTCAAATATATAGGAAAATGGAATAGAAAAAAAAGTGAGTGTAATATACATAGTATGAAGTGATTTTTGATTTTCTCCCCTCCTCAGCGTGATCGCGATCGAAATGTGGTTAGGGTTCCTCCTTCTTGTGATTAGCCCACGACCCGGTGAGCTAGCCGGTTTCAAAATTTTACTCTACGGTCGCCATTATGCGACCCACAGTTGGTGGGTGCTCCGCACGGGCCTCCTCTCGGCAATCATCTTTCATGTGGCGTCCGAATTGGCGGGGCACATGGAGGATGATTGGCTGGGAGGGAAGTGTGGTAGTGGGAGCACGCAACATGTTTAAAAATTATAAAACAAAATCGTTTTTTCCCTACTTTTCCCACTCTTAACTTTAAAACGGTTCATTTTAGAGCAAAGTTGTGTGGAATTAAAAATTGTGTAATGAAATTTTCTGAGATGTGACTAGGTAAAAAAATTTACCCCTGCCTCAAAATAGCAATAAATATAAAAACAGGAGAAACAAGCCTTTTTTAATTTTTTTACCACTTAGAATGCACTTAGGACTTTCAAAGGTCGCCTAGAAAATCTTTTATTAATGCTCCCGACATTTTTGAGAGGGAAAATTAGTAAATTATTGTTACACGAGTTATTTCATAACTTTTCCTGCAAAAATCAGTGTGCTCCGCCTCAACGGCCAACTGAAAACAGATTCGCCCTGGTCTAATGAACGAATACTTGATAAATAATTTACTTTTTAAAGTTGGTTGATACATTGAACGGTATTCACGAAAGCGAGCGTTCTTTACCCATTTCAGAAACAGATGAAATCGTGCGAAAATCAAATTACTTGGCATATATCATATCATCGACAAGCTCAGCATTACATATTGCCTCCATTCATGGCAGAAAGCCATCACACGCTTTTGTTAGACTGATACTGAACCCATTCTGATCAAAGGCAAACTAACTCGACTGTTCCGAATTACGATATGATCCGCACTGGTTTCGGGCTGTGGTTATTTAGGTTCCGAGTCTACATATCTAAGCGATACACGCGCTGAGTTAATGTTAGTTGGAGATACATCTGCAGAGGCAACCGGTTTGATCATTCTGGTCAGTCGCAAAGGTGCGGTGCGGTGCGAGAACCAACCCAGCCCGCTCCACACTGTGATCGTAGCACACTAAATGCAGGTGTGAGCACAATGCACGCACACATTCCCCTTCAATTCATCCGCGTACACGCCATCTGCATGCTGACGTCATCGCCGCGATCATGTGTCGGTCGGATGACGCGCATTATTAGCATTCTTTGAAACGAGCGAAAGCATTTCCAAACAAGTGGCGGTCGGCGGCGACTGGGCCGCTCGCGGATCGCGCTGTAGTCTACAAGAAAGCACAGGCATCGAAACGCAAAAGCGCAAATGCGAACAAGTCAAGACATGTTCGATCGCATTCATCTCTTCGCTCTATTTTCGTTTCATAGCTTTCCATGAATGGCCGGCCAGCACGGCGCATTTGACAATTGAACTATACAAAGGTATTATTTTACTTTGCTATCGACTCATTTCAGCTAGTTTCTGGTGCCAACTCGACCAAGGGTATTTCACTTCAACTGCACGTTTTAATCCGCAAAGGTCGCTCGGCTATTACATAATACGATACCAGTCATTTGTCTTGTTTTGTCCTACCTTGTAGCATTTCTCGCACATCGGATAGAGTGGATTGTTGTTGGGATTCCTACATTGGATGCAGTCCCAATAATCGGCTTCGCTCAGCTCCTTATCGAACAGTTTATCCGAATCCGACTCCTCACTGTCCGCAAAATCGCTACTTGAACTACTACTGCCCAGGGTCCCAACTGCTGTCATATGTAGTCCATGGTCCTGTTTTTGGAGGAGATTTTATTACAGGCTCTTGCTTCGGCAAAAAAAAAATCATATGGTAATTACATCAGTTCCACTCGATGAATTATGCACCGAGTTCGCATCGTTGTCGCTGGCACTCGCCACTTCATATTCGAGGAAGTCGATCGTTTCCATTTCCTCCGTTGTGAACGATTCAGTACCTCCTGAAGATGAGTCGTAGTCCGTCGAATCTTGACAGAAATCTGCAATTGATAAATTGAATGTCAAATCAGATTTATTTCCGGCCTGATCGCATTCTAAGCTACACCAATCAAAATAACAGTCGAAATATCTATGCAAATGTTTACAAAGGGATTGCTGATAACGTGTGTTTTTCGCTGACGAGCCAGGACTTTCTGGCATTCTTTGTGTACAATGCAAGAGGCCAGGATAATAATACCAATGCATCAATAAGTTCGTTTGCAATTTTAAAAAAGCCCTTGATGCTTGCAATATTGCTTTTCGAGAATTATATAAAGTATCAAATAAAATATTTAGAAAATTTTTGTACGGTATTAATGTGATTTTTTCAATACAGCAAAAATGTAAGGTCTTCCTTATGAACTCATGACTCGCACATTCCTGTTGCCCGCGCGCTGCTGTTTACACGTACATAACCGCATAAGAGTTTCCCTAGCATCGCTCAATTCAATGCTAAAGTTCCGCTACGAACCAGAACCTGTAGGTTAACATGATTGAACACAATTCGGAATATTTTCTTTACATCCACTGCTCATTCGGGCAGACAACATGTCTTCACATGATTCTTACTGGACTTGGCGTCTTGTCGGCCGCCGTGGGGAAGCGATTGCTTCTTCTGCCGCCGTAACGAGGAGGAAAGGCCTGGCCTCCTTGACAATATGAATGCCGAATCTGAAATTGAACGACAGTCAAATAATGCACACATTCTGCAACTTCGCCAACATCTGCAAGCAATCGGCCGAGCGCTGCTCGCGGTATCGTCACTTCATGCCAACGCCGTACAATACAACGCGCGGTAAGTTGTTTCAGTAAATCAATTGGAATTTCGTTCAAAGTGAGCATGATATTTCTTGTCTTTTCGTATAAAGAAAAGTTATTGCGAATCAGTTACGTGTTACGACGAATGCGATCAAAGATGTACTTGCTTACTGTGCTTGCCTGCTTTTTGCTCGTCATTCTTCATTTCACTTGAGTGCCTCAAGTTCGAGGAGCTCGGATCGGCCAGCCACCATAGAAAGGCGACCGTGAAATTGGCGTGCGTTGCGTCGCGATTGCAAATTATTCAAAATTGGGAACCCGCAAAAAAAACGATTGATGCAAACAAAGCACAGCGACATTCATGTTTTTTATTCCTACATAGCAATGCAACTTGATTTAGGGCTTTCGGGCATTTAGGACTCCATTCGGTATGAAGATATGGAAACCGGCTGGGAATGTTTACATATCAGAACATGTTCGACGCGTGTTCATCGAGGTGGCATGCCCAAGCTCGCACCCCTTGCCTTCAGCCCAAATAAAACGGAAACCAAGAAGCTAGCCAAGTCGTTTCCTCGATTCCTCAGTCAGCACCCCAGCGACAAGCTGTTTCAGCCGCTCCCCGTACACCCAGGTCCCCCCGCTCAACATGGAGGTGGTCGCACTAAACTATTGTGCTAATTTATTTCCGACTTTTCGCGACCGACAGTTAATTTTGTTTGCACATACGTACAAACTGCGAGGTGGCTTCGATACAGAAGACGTGTCGAGACATGTGCATTTAATTAGGTAAATACCCTCTCTCAAGCCAACTGCGGCCGCCGCATCCATTTCCACGCCGTATTGAACACATCCACTCGACAAGCAAGAACATGGCAGCGTGGTTCAGTGTGAATAAGCGCTGGGGCGGCTCTCGAGGAGCAGCGTTACGAAATCAACCTGCTATTATTCGGGAAATTCGTGATTCACAAATGAAGTTATCAGCGCGAACGAACTGAACAGCTACGGCGGTGGACAGGGTCGCTTGCAGGCCTGTTATCATCATGGCATTTCCTCAATGCTCAGTGGACAAAACTCGATTTCTATTGAAACGAAATCTGCTGTATTTGCTACGTAACTGCAAGCTCAGACGGGATTCCGGCCCTAACCTAGCCAAGCTAGCAACAAACGCCAAAAAAACAGGCAAAATAAAGCAAAACCATAGTGGCCACGGAAAACCGGTCCGGCCCATTATAGAATTAGTAAAGAGCCCGCAGCCACAGCCATATTCATGTCCCCGCTTGCCTAGCAACTTCAGCATGCGCGCTGCTGGCTTGCTGAGCTGGGCTGCCGAGCCGGTAGACGTTTTCTGTGCACCATGCAATACTATACATAAAATAAGAACACCTGGGCGCGGCGGCCAAGACGCAAGAAGGCCATCCGCAATCAGCCTCTCGGCTGCCGAGAGGCGAAGGCACTCTTCGCGGCTCGAGTTTTAAAATTAGTTCATTATGAGACTCGGTACGGTCGGGAACTCCAGCTCACTTCGGGGGCAGCGTATGCAGCCTTTGCAAATGGATTACCGTCTTTCTACCTTGGATACTTCCTGGAATATAAACTTTTCGTCGATTCGGATTGCAGCGCGCGATTAAGGTTGCAAACGTCACTCGCAGCCCAACCCTGTCCGCCCCGTCGAGCCAAACCGAGCAAGGCCACAGCAACACTCCCACAGACAATAGAGGGAATTTTCTTTCATTTTCAGTGAAATGTCGCGATGCAACTTGCGAATCGTCGCCGATTATGGCTGGGCTCGACTCTGACTCCTCGTCCTCAGCTGCTCGGTGACTGATAGCGCACAGTATGCGACCGTTATCAAACAAAGGCGCCACATACAGCTGCACGATAACAATTGGATTACTCTTTCTCGGGACATCTGAGAGGTGGCCGACGGCGGCGATGATTATTAAAAAGTGCACGTTTTTTGTTTGTTACTTTTTGCAACCACGGATCGGGGAGTAGCGGGCTGCCCGGACCGAGCACGGCTGAGGCAAAACTTGGCAAGAAAATTCGTGTCTGGGTCTCGTCGCCGTCGGCACGCTTTTACGCTTTTCTCGCGCCTCGCATCGCATTTCAATTGCTGCCGTTTGCAATCCACTTGCAATTAAACTACACTACCGAACCGACACTACGGAATGAATTCGTCAGAGATATCGCAATTACCTGTTTCGCGGCAGTGGAAACTCTTGTCATATGTCGACGTATCAGACTCCTCGCTGGAAATTCGTGGCGGACTTTTCTCCAGCATCACGTAGTAGTTGGCGACTGGCCCTTTGGCCTTTTTGCCAGCGTTGGGGCTGTACACTGCCTGGCAGCCCGGCAGCGTGTTTCTTCCTGCAATCTGTTGCTGCTGGCTCGGATTCGAATTTGGATTTAGCCCGTGCCTGCCGACATTACGACTCAATATTGCTGCCACCGACGTCGGGGAAGAACTCTTCGCCGTCGCCACTGCGTGTTCCCCGTCGATGTCGTTTTCATCCTGTCGCCATTTTATTTTCTCTTCTACAGCCGCAGCACATGCGAGTCATGAGGATGGAGAATGTTTCGTTGAAAAATCTACGTCCCACTTTACATTTGATTTGATAACAAACGGCAACTGCCGTCCTCGAAATATTTACCTGATTGACTCAGCGCGCTTATACTCATTATATCCACACAACTATTAACTTTCGAGTCCGCTTCTCGGCCGATTTTCAAATAAATATTGCTTTTTAAACAGCTCAAACGTTCACTTCACTACTGCACTTTTTCGAACTTCGCGACCGACGGAATCGAATCGATTCTCGTTGAAGCCTCACAAACACAGAGGCGGATCAACCTCGGCTATCTGCTCGAAAAGTTGAAACTGTTCTATCGCTCCACTCTGTTGTCAGGCCTTTCTTGTAATTTCCCGTCTCTGTTGCATAGCGGCTACATAACGCTCTGCTAATCGTTTTGTCTCTTTTAAGCCTCTGCAAACGCCATATTGGCTTTGCTCGTGTTTCGGAGTCGTGTTGACGATCGCGCTGCCACCATAACGAAATTTTAACGATTGCTCAACTGTGCTACTCGTCAGGAAAAGCGGGTGCGCGCCTCGACTTCTCGCATGATACACGCCCAGAAGCGTGCTCTGTACACATGATTTTTCCTCAAAGCCATTGTCCATGTTGTGTGAACTTGCCTGGGAAATTTTTGGCATGCTATTTTTCTGCCTAGCGTGTCAATTCAAGCAAATGCTGCAATGCGAAGTTCGACATATGAGTTGCGTCTGGACTAGGTCGAGCAAGATGTATTCTCGTACTCAGCTGTACGAAAACGTGTTCGAAACTCGGTGGCCATTTTCGATGTTTTTCGGGCAGTCGGTGCCATGTGCCACATTGTGGAAGGAAAATGTTCTAATAAATAGATGTTAGCGATATATCTTCGCTACCCAAGCTGCTGACAATGCCAGATGACGATTAAACACACTTGGAAGGGGCGCGGCCATCAACTAATTTTCGGAAAGTTCGTTTTCGCTATTGTGCCTCTGCTTGGATGACGTTTCCAGGATCCATTATTCGGGTCACTTTCCAGGATCCATATGTAATTCGTGGCAACTATCACTTGATGTATCCAATTTTTCCCCAGAATTGTAAAGTGGAATTTTTCAACGTTTATTGCATAAGCAAGAGCACTTGTTTATACAATTTCTCTCCATTTCACCTTCACTTGTACAGTTTCATTTGAAACAGTATGCGGTTCAACTCGAGACGCATTCCAGAAACAGTATGCGGTTCAACCCGAGACGATTTCCAGGAACGGCATGCAAGATTGGAAGTGTGACTTCAATATGCCGAGAAGCAGAAGCAGCAAATCGAATTTGAATTGAAGATTTCCTTCCACCTCACAATTATGGTTTATTGATAATAAAGTGTCGTTGGTAATATGTTATCTTTTCTTCCTTTGGAATTGGAAGAGATGTTTTGGACATTATGTAAGTATCAAATTACATTTCAGTTATTTCACCTTTACAGAAAGATATACAGAAAGAAAGGTTAACAGTAACCTTTCTGAAAATTGGTAAATTGATTGCAACGCATTCAACGCATTCTACTTACGATGAATTTTAGACACAAACTAGAAAACATGAACGGAAAGGTTCAAACCCTTGGAAATCAATTGTAATGGAGCAAAATTTGATTAATTTTGATTGCTTGACTGCATCAAAACCTATTGAAGCTCAACTGTTGCATATTTAGCTTAAATTTTAGACCTTACACCACCAACAAGATGTTTAATCCACCAAGCAGATGGCCATTAATAATTGCGAGATGAAGTCAGTGAGTTCTCAAAATCAAAGATCATGATAATTGCTATGTGGAAAATAATACTAATTGTAGTTATAAAGTGATTAGACTCCATAAGTCAATTGCTGTTTCCAAAGAATTCTAGGAATCGCGAGGCAGATTCACGGGTATTTTTAAAATAGCTATATCTGAACAGCCTTTTTCGTTCGAATTTCCCAGTAAATATTGATGCACCTTTGATAAAAATCAGCAGTTGGATAGTTTAGATTCATCGAAAAAGGAAATTATTGAACAAGACTATTTCCCTCGGAAAACGACATAACGCGGATATGGTGGGATATCACGTTGAATTTGTGCCATTTTTCACATTAACACTCGACAAATTATAGTTCGAGTCTATGATGAGCCCCGTGGAATAGACAGGGAAATTTTGTGGCCTTCTTAGTCAGAATTGGAATAGCAAGGTGCAGAGCAAGTTATTACTGACATGGGTAATTTATGCCACAAACCACTTGGAAATTTTCTTAAATGAAACGGTTATTTAATAGGGGGAAATAGCACTTGCTAAACATTAGAAAAACGGTTGTTTCATTTTAGCTCAGACACCAACCACAATGCTGGTCCAATTTTGTTCGATTTTAAACCAAAAATAGTTTGAACGCACATTGCCTCGATTATTGCATCCAAATCAAAATTATGAACGAAGAAAATTCATAGCACAGGTCAACCGTGGGTTGATTTAATTTGTAAGCAATATATGTCAATAAGCAAACAAACTCAAGCCAAAGCCAAGGGTGTAGATTTTCACTTTGTGCACTTTCGCCAGTGCTTGGGTGCCTCTGATATGATACATATATGGGCTTCAAAGAAATCGGGAGGGGAGGGACTAATCGAAAAAGGATTTGCTATTAGTTCGAAATAGCTAAAACATTGAGAAGTATAGCTCAATTTGCTGCATTGCAGCATCGGGGCTGACATATTGATCGTCTAAAAACCTGTAAGCACTCTAATCGTATTTAAAAACAAAGACTGGATCTTCTCCTTGCCTCGGTATCTTCATGGATAAATAGCAATAAAACAGGAACCAGCGCTGCGAACACATCTTGCATGAGTGGTGACCATCTGTGTAAACAGAAAAGGGTCGAGTAGAAAGAACAATCAGAAGGAAAGTAGGATACTAACCTTGCATCGCATGAAATTATGGAATAGGAATGTTAAGCGAAATGAATGTGTGAAAGTAGCATGGATGTGACTGGATTATCAAATCTAAACGAAGGCACTATTTCCACAATTTTTCTTTAACCATGAACCTCTAAGTTTGAGTAAATTAGTCATTAGCCATTTTAATATGTCGCAGACAGCAGAAACTACAAATTTCAATTAGAAATAATTTGCAACGAACTAGCGTCACACATGTGTATATCTGCAAATTGATCGTGGACTGCAATAGTAATACAACTAAAAACTCCATGCCTTCAGATCAACGAATTTGAAGTTAAAAATCGTAACTTACTAAACTAGCTGAAACTTAACTCATAATGTTAATTAGTGGGATAAATACATTCAATGTAATTAAAAGCCTTTCTCTATGTGTTAGCTTGTAATATCATGTTTCCGCCTCGTACCTTCGCAATATACATTTTAAAATGGGTAATATTGGACCGACTTGGGGTGACAAGTGACCTTAATCGAAGAGGCAATCAAGGCGAATGCAACAATAACGAGGCAGCTTTATTTTGAACATATTTGAGTTAAGTCCACTTTCGTGAATAAAATACTTCATCTATCACATAGTAAGTATTGTTGAAAATTATTGGCAGCGAATCATGCATAGTTGTATGTAATACAGTTCAAAAATAAAGTCCTTTTGACGAAAGTTTTTAATACAAATGTTGAAAGGAAGTTTTTAGTTTTGCAAAATTGAAAATTTTTGTCCGCTTCGTGTTGCAAGCGCTATAATTGTGACAATATGTATGCTAGGTAGTTTTTGAGTTATGCATTATTACCATTGTATGTATGTATTGTATTACCATTGATCATGAGCACTATACAAGAAACAGCATTTGTTTTTATATTAGTAATTGATTTCATCTTCACAAAATTCTACGTGTTTTTGTTTTTTAAAAAAGAGAGAGAAAACTTCCTTTTAATTTTGTGTATGTTTATTTGAATTCGTAATCGATTTTCGACCGTAATCGTTCGGTCAATCGCTGAGAAAGACCGAACGATTACGGTCGAAAATCGATCACGAATCCAAATAAACATACACAAAATCAAAAGGAAGTTTTGTCTCTTTTTTAAAAAGCATTTGTTTCTTTATTCCGTGCTTAATTGAATTAAATTTGTTAAATTATAACTGAATGACTTATTGTTATTTAATTATAACTGATTGACTTGTTGTTACATTTTACATTTAAATCATCTGTTGTCGCTTCATAACCATGTATGAAATCCTGGCTCTTTTTTGTTTTATTTTTCCAAAATTGGTTTTCAGTGTTATGATAGGGAAATTTAAAATGAAATTTGAAAAAAAGTACCGTTACTACGTCAGCCAATGTATGCTGGTTGTGGAGAACAATAACCCAAGCCATGTATTTTAATTGGAATTGGTGTTGACCACGGCTATATTTAACCTGGAAATTAAAAAAACTTCCCAATACCAAATGAGTCTACGGTATGAAATGGTTGCAGAAGAAAATTAGCGTTCTTTTGAACCTCGAGAAACGGTGAATAGTGGGAACTAAACAGTGCTCGGGTCTGCGGTTATTGATGTCTCAGCTAATAGTACAGCGCATGTCAAACTGTCGAAGTTTCCCCATTTAACACATTACCTGCCAAGCAATGAATTCATTTTAGTTTTTTTTTCTCGAGTTTTGTATCCGTGACACTTTAGCTTTAAATAATGCAAGCGTAGGAAGCATCTCAGATGCGATAAAAAACAAATAAACTGAATAACATAGAAAATATTTCATTACAAATTTTGGCCAATTTGAAATTTGTGATATGCGAGAGAGGCTACTAACTGTCATTTTTCTGACCGGAAATCGCACCACTATACAAAGAGGAAAAAAGGCAAGAACGTGTAGGTCAAGTTTAAATGTATTCAAATTTTCACATAAGGTTCGTAAAATAATTGAATTTGCTAAGACGTTAAACAAGTAAACAAGTTATGTCCCGGAAAAAGTATCATTTTTAGTTGGTTTTCACGATATACTATGGACGTTTTTCAAAACATCATTTCAAGCGGAAAATGAAAAATCAGGTATAGATTAGTTAAGTATTGGATCTTGTACGGTTGTTTTACTAATTTTAATTTTAAAATCTTTAAAATTGTTAAGAAGTTGCTATTATAATGTTTATTTTTATTATGATTATGAAGTTATCATCATAATGTTGTGTTGTCACCGGGCAGAGTATGTGTGCCAAGTTTCAAATTGGTCCTGTAAAATCAGTCCAAAAATTCATAGGAATATTTGAAGGAAACATATGAAGTAATGTAAAATAAAATCTTGTAACAACGGCCGATGTTTTAATTTTATTTGTGACTAAATTCAGAAAAAGTAAACAGACTAATTATAAAAAACTACATGAGACGCAAGTATTCATAAGCCTGGCGACTTTGCAAAGGGTAAAGCTCCCCGGGATGGTTCATTAAGTCGACGATGTGAGTTGGCCGCAGGAGACGTGTGGGCAAAATCGAAGTGCTTCGGCAGTAAGACGTCTGCAGAAAGTGTCTCACTCTACATTTTAGTTTCAGTTTGTTAAAAGTATCTTACCAAGTCTGCTGAAGCGATCGGAATCTCATTCCACAACGTCTTTCCATCCTCTCCGCGCTGAAGGGTGCAAGGCAATCCAGTTTTGTCGGCGAGCGTCTTGAAGAGCAAGGCTCGTTCGAAATAGCCGCCGAATCGAATTCGTCCTAGAGGTACAATGTTACAATGCAGCATGTGCTTTAATTGATTAAGGTGGTTGGAGATGGTCGGCAGGCTGCAGGTTTCTGTTTGCAATCCTGGATGTGTTCCGCACATTTCTTCGCTAACTACGCTGGCTAGTATTCGAGCACGGTCCGATATTTTGGCGATGTCAATGGTGTTGGTTCCGTCCGGGCTACCACAAAGACCTAAACTCTATTACAAGTAAAATTACTAGTTATTTGGTGGACCAGCATGATACTTCATACTTCAAGAAGGTGTTGAGCTTTCTCTAAATATTTCGGTAGGTAAGGGTCATTCGGTCTGCGACAGTATGAGCAGTCTATCTCTGAAGTGACTGTAATTCCGTTGGAACACAATCTGGGTACATTTATGATCTCAACCTCAGGACACCGACGATAATCGAAATTGACGATATAGAGTGTGTGACGGGGTGACACCTCCTCGTTGACTATCGTCCGAAAAACTCTGATGTCCTTCCAATGGTGCTTCGAGATGAAGAAGTTATTACTTGTGATGTCAGTCAAATCCAGCCTTCCTCTAACGCAGAATTTTATCGAGAGGTCTGCTGCCAGGATGCTCTCAATCGCCGCTGACCAATTGGAACATGTTATAAGCGCGGAGTCATCTGCCAAAAGACTTTCAGAACATTTAGTTTGTTGGTATTGTAGCATTGATGCTTTCTTACTACTCAAGCACTCCTTCGTCCACATAATGATCAATGAACTCTCGACGCTTCGCGGTGTGCATGACAAATACAGCCACTGCGTTCTTTACGACAACGGCTTGTGCTTGAAGGTATCTTAGAACTGTTGTCCAGAATTTGTCTTGTATTAAAGTCTCCCGTAGAACTGAATTGTTGACGAGCAAAGAGACTGTGTTGAAGAGATTCATCAAAAGAACTGACGAGCGAGCAGAGTTCTGAAATATTGAACAAAGGGTATAGTTATTTGAAACCTTTTTGTTCACTAAAGTGAAGTTAGCACATCACCAAACAGTATGAATATATGATTTGTCATTTATTGCAAAGGCTAAGAAGCTTTCCCAAGCATTTTGTTCGTTAATAAACACGGATCACCTTAATCGCGTATAGCAGTGCATTCGCTAGGTCTGGTGTCATCAAGTTTGCCTGAGTATCATCATCTTTGCCTAGGACGTTCAACAGGTTCATGGTATTCACATAGACATCCGATGGTAGTTCTCCGTACTTTGTATTCAAAATTTCAGCCAACGTTGAGCTAATGTTCTGCTCCACTGCCAATTGGCAAGCGAGTAAACTCCTCTTGCAAAGCATGGTCAAAGCTTCGGTTGCTGCTCCTCTGGTCTTCCAATCCTTACTAGGATTTTTGAGAATGGCTAGAATTATTGGAGACATGTATATGTATGTTTAAGTATATGTTTCATACCAAAATAAAGTTAAAAATTAATAGAAGTTGTATAACTCATTGATTCTTATGCAAACCAATTTTTCAGAAACCTTAAGGGGGAACAACACTGTAGAGGTAAAAAAGTCATTTTTTGGGAATTTGTTTCTCAAAAACCAGACATCATATCGAAATTTGGTAAAAAATTATATATTGTACAAGTATTTGACATCCTCTTTGAATTTTTTCAGAACTTAAAAAAAAAATGGCGGCTCCCTAGCATTTCTCCAGAAACGCCTTATTAACTTCCCAGTATATGGGAAGTTCTTGTAATCGCCTCGAAAATCGAAATTGAAATTTTCAACATTTCTTTACGTTTTGAGGTCTATAGAGTATATATAAAGTGTTTTTAGAAAGGGAGATGTATGTGTGTGTGTGTGTGTGTACGTACGTACGTTCGTGGACACTTTTTTCTACGAGCATAACTCACGTAAACAAAGTCGTATCGACTTTTTCGAGGTGTCAATCGAAGCGTCTTTGCAATCTTAAAAGCTGATTAGTTTTTAGAAAACTTCGGTCGGGAGGGGGGTTGCTGTTTTGCCCGTTTGAATGTCATTTCTGTTATGCGTTATATCTCGCGAACCAAACATATGATTTGCATGATTAAGGTGTCAATCGACGCGTATAAATATTTTTGTGAATCTGTCGAAATTTGAAAAAAATCGTTGTAGCCGTTTTTTAATGTAAGAAAAAAAAGTGCAAAAAATTAGTTTTTTTAGAAACAATAAATTTTTAACCTGATTTGCGAAGTATAGTAATCAATGTTTATAAAATTTATATACTTCAAGCAGTGCTTGTAAAAACACCATCAAAACTTTTTCTCATGATAACAAGAAACATTAAATAAAAAAAAAAATCATTTACAGTCACCATGATCTTCAAGGTCATTTCTTCCATTCACTATATCTCACGAACCAGATATAATATTTGCATCATTAAGGTGTCAATCGACGTGTTTTAAAATCTTTTTGATTATTTTAACATGATAAAGATCCGTTTCAGCGGTTTTTTTTAATTTAATAGAAAAAAATGAGAAAACTTAGGGTTTGTTTCATAAAAAAATAGTTTTTTAACCTGATTTGCACAACTTAGTAATAAATGTTTATAAAATTTATACATTCTTATCAGTTTTTGAAGAGAAACCAGCAAAACTTTTTTCCATGATAATGAAGAAAAACTAAATTAAAAATGAAAAATCATTCAAAGTTACCATGTAAAGACTTTATATCTTTTATTATAAATAAATTGTTGTAAATTCAAACAAAATTTTAAAATATTTGCATAATTTGAGCAGATTTTGAATAGTTTTTGCAGTCTTTTAATTAAAAAAAGCGGCTTAAATTTTGAAAACCTTCAAAATTTCAATCAAATTTGCATTTGTGATAATCAATCATCATCACCCATCCACCAAAAGCCTTGCGTAACAATGGATGCTCCCGTAGATGATATGATTAATATTATCTCATTCCTGTTACTGCTATGAATACATCTCATTATTATTATTTAAAGTACAGTAAAACCTGTCAATAACGGAATCCCGTGGGGAATTTATTTTTTCCACTATTGACACGAATTCCACTATTAACAGGTTCCATTATTGACAGGTATTTGAGTCGAACCAAAATGATTTTCCATTATTGAGAGTAAAATTAAATAAAAAACCAATGATTTGCCATTATTGAGAGTAAAATAAAATAAAAAACCAATGCATATATTTTCATGGCCATTTAATGATCAAATCAAGTGATATAATGAACGTGAAAAGAAAATATGTACTGAGATAAAACTATTTTTTGATAAATGAATGAAGGAAAAACTGAAAATGAAAAAAGCAACGTATGACAAACATTATTATTTAAAATAATCGGTAATCGAAGATTGTTTTGTTTTGCTTGCAATCAAATCATCCTGTACTAAATTGATGGATTCTACTATTTTATCGAGTAAAAATGTATTTTCAACATTTGGCGATGAAAGATATTCGTCGATAATTTCTTTTTTGCCTTTGATAACCATGTAAACAGCAGACTTGCCACATTTGTATTTTTCTTTCGAAATTTCGATTCCAAATTTTGGCTTCATGAACTTTTATCAAATTGTATTTTTGTTTTAACGTGAGACGTCAACATTGGATTGGTTTATTATCCCCCATTTTACGATTCATTTTCAATAGCGACAGAAAAATGTGAGAGTAATGAACTTCTAATTGTGTGGTCAAAGTGTTTTCGCTCAAGTGCAATTGACAAACTGAACAATCTATGGTCGCACACACCATAATTCATAGCTATCGAATCAGCAAAAAACTGAATTTTGATTTTTTAGAAGTTTTGATTACACGATGCTGTCCAAACAATAAAGAAGTCTAAACAATGACTCGTAGTGAGAAATTAAACGATACATTTTTTGCAATGCTAAATTGCCGCAACAGAAGCGATAAATTTTGAATTTTACGAAATGAAACAGTGATTTCAAAACGATTTTTATAATCATTGGTTGTAAAATTGGAAAAAATATAGTTTCAAATAGAAAAAAGACGAAAAATAGACGAAAAATTTTTTGTTTCCAAGAATTGTTTTTCCACTATTCGGAGTTTCGATTTTCCGTTATTGATAGGTCAATTCGTATGGAAGAGCTCAACGGCCAAATTTTTTTCCCACTATTGACACGAATTCCACTATCAACAGGTTCCGTTATTGACAGGTTTTACTGTAGTACTATTTTCAAAATTATTATTGTGTTTAATATTTTTAATATTTATCTAGATATTACTGGGAAGTTGACCGTGTGGACCTCAAGGGTCGCACTTCGCGGCTTGTTTTTTTATTTTTTATTTATTTTTTATGGAAAAAACTCTAATTTTTCGCATTTTCTTTTAATAAATTAAAAAACGGCTGAAAGATTTTTTTGTGAAGTTAAAAACATCTCAAAAATGTTAATACACGTCGATAGAAACCTTAACGATGCAAATCCTTTGTTTGGTTCGTGACCTCCAAAAGGTCAAAATAGCAACCTCACCGACGGAAGTTTCCCAAAAACTAATCAGCTCTTAAGATTGCAAAGACGCTTCGATTGACACCCCAAAAAAGTCGATACGACTTTGTTTACGTGAGTTATGCTCGTAGAAAAAAGTGTCCACGAACGTACGTACGTACACACACACACACATACATCTCCCTTTCTAAAAACACTTTATATATACTCTATAGACCTCAAAACGTAAAGAAATGTTGAAAATTTCAATTTCGATTTTCGAGGCGATTACAAGAACTTCCCTGGGAAGTTAATAGTGGAAGGCGAAACTGTCACATCATCTTCAGCAAGGGAAGTAGATGAAGCATTTTAACGTGATTGTAGTAGTGAGTCAGGATTTTTTTTAAAAAAAGGTGAATTAAATGTCTTAATGCGAGAATTAGAACTTCCGAAAGGTACAGGCAAATTTTTGGGATACAGCCAGAAGGAAAACAATTTATTAGTTCCTGGTGCATCATTTAATTGAAACTGAAACAGAAAAAAGAGTGAATTCCTTGTCTTACCAAGGATCTAATTTACTGTAGCGACGTTCATAGACTAATGTAACTGTTTAACGTAAACTTTAAGGCAAAAATAGGTTGGCTGGCACCATACATTTAAAATTGGTTTCACCGTGCGCCACCACAGCATGTCAACAATGCGATACCAAGAAACATGGAATCTGGAATGATAATTTGATACCTGACTACTTGAAGAGACAACACGAAAGTATTTCAAAGAGTTGATAAGAACAATTGAAAAAAGATGTAGTAATTATAACAAACAACTTTATTTGGGATCTTGTTTATAAATTGCGTAATCGAAACCTGGAGCCTAGATGGGCTTTCTTCCAGGTTACTCCACGCTACATCTAAGCAGTACGGCATTCAGTATGGATGATCACGTTGTAAATTATGAAAGCATTCGATTTGGTAAACCTTAAGGGATTACATAGGTCTTAAAGGGAAAAAACAACTTTTTCAAAAAATTGTATTTTAAAAAGCAGAAATCTATTTTATTTAGAATTTACACACATAAAAGTTTAGCATATCAAGAAATTGTAAAACAAATTCAGCTAAAAACGATGAAAATTGTCAACTTTCCTGCAGTTTTCCGGTGCAGATTCATCTCAAATCAAAAATTCAAAATTTTTCTTATAGTTTATGCCCTTGACTTATGCCGAACGAGGGAATTGAAAAAAAATGAAATTGAAAGTTTTGAAATGGATTTGAATGAATTTTCGTCTCATATTTTTTAAAGCATTTTTCCGATTCCAATCGTTTTTTCGTATAAAACAAAAACGAGTCGACCAAATGAAAATCCATTCGTTCAAGCACGGGTCAATACTATGAAGAAGAACTACGCAAAGTTTCAGCAAAATCGGTCGATTCGTTCTCGAGAAATCGTGCCTACCGCACCGAAAAACAAAGTTTCGAGAAAAATGCGTTTAAAGTTTTTTTTTACCGCGATTTAAAGAATTAAAGTTTTTTTAGCGACTTTCATCGAGTCGCCGATTCCAGGTCCATACGTCGTTCGTTCGCCTCATTCGCGATGTTCAGAGCATCCTTTTGATGTTGTGATGTTTGATGAAAAAAGGAGTTGATTTTGAGCGGTAGAACCGCGCTGTATGCGTATAATACGCTAGGTAAGGCAGAGCGCACGTACTTACCACGCGGTATTCAAATCTCTATAACTCCGGTAATATTGTTCGAATTTACTTCAAATGAGGTTTGAATACTCTTGAAGTACTATACTTAAAAACGGAATAAAAAAAATTTGATGGATATTTTGAAAATACAAGACCTATGTAACACCTCAACGGTCGAATTTATATAGGAGGTCAGCTTCCATATTAGAAATGCTTCAGTTCGTGTGATGGGATTGAGTTCAAGTATTTATTTGGATGAATACAAATACCCGTAAAAACACATAAAATACTCTAGAAAACTGGCTTATAACTTTTTTTTCCTTTATTGTATATTGTATTGTGTACTCTTTTATCCTTTTCTTGGCTTTCTTGTTGTGCTTGTTCCTGGGCTTTTCTCTAAACTCTAAAATTCAAGGTGTTTCTTGACATTCTTGTTTCGTAATCGTTAACATGCTTTTTGGTTATAAATTAGGTTTTTGAAGAAGTTCATGACTACGCCCAACGCGGTTGTACTTTGTATTTCACAAAAACATGTCGCTTATTATATCCCCGTTTTAGACTGTAAAGTTTATTACTTTGGCAAATAAATATCTGCACTATCTAAGCGTTACGCGTTTAGTTCTGACGTTAAGTACCTTTCAATACTTGGGAGATGAAGAGTCATTACAATATGAGTGCCATGTTTAAAAGGCGGTTTCACAAAGTGTTCTTGGTAGGTCACCCAAAAGGATGAAGGATGAGTTTCGCACAGGCTGCAAAATCTACTAAAATTTCTGCTTCGTTCGTTAAGAAGAGGGTTTAGATTTTTAAAGAGTCTGGTGTTGACGATGAGCCAGGTAGAGGTCCCGAGAGAGCGAACGCTGAAAGGCAAGATAAGGTCATCTGTAGCTTTTTTGATAAGAACACGGCACTGAACATGGAAATTCGCAATAGAAGCTGCTGATCAGAGGAGTTAGTGTATCAACTAGTACGATAAGGTGGTAATTGCAAGAATCTGACATCAAAATTAGAAATACACCTGTGAAGCGGTTGTTGACCGAAAAGCATATCTAAAAGAGATTAAGTTGGGTAAAGTGAAATTCGGATCGTAGTTGGAGCAACGTGATTTTTACTGATGAATCTTCATTTGTTCTATGTAATTACTGGAAGAGAGCGTGGACGAAAAATGGTGAAAGAATTTTGTGGCGTAGAATAAAACATCCGGCAAAGAGGCACGTTTACAGATGCTTCTTGGAAAGGAGATTCGAGAAGCTAATCATTTTCCCGAAAACCCTGAATCTGAATTAATGGTCAAACTTTATAAAAATGATTTGCTTAAATCTGCTGAGAGATTCGTCTCTGTATCAGCTGGAAAAAAGAAAACTGAGTGACAACTTTGGATTGGCCATCACAATACGCACCCGATATAAAACGTGTGTTCATTAATGAAGGCAAAACTAAAAGGCGAATATACAATCACCACATTTGAGCTCATGGTCAAGAGGATATGGCAAGGTTTTACTATGGAATACGCACAGAAATTGAGTCAGAGTTGCATAAAAAGATGTCAGGCGATAATTGATAAAAATGGCGACTGGATTCTGTATTGATATAATTGCGAAAAATGTATTCCTAATAAATTTAAATCTAATCGGTTCTTAGTGTTTTTCATGCGACACATTTATGTGAAACACACATTGAATCAATATTTTGATAGCTGCTTCATTCGTATTCATTTTTGAGCTCAGATAGGTTTCGGCTGGTAGTGCTTCAGTGTAAGTCATAGGTAGGATATTCTGAATAATGGCTGCTAGCCAGATTCATGAATTTACATCCGCTTTATTTAGCATTTCCCAATTGATTTAGTCTTTTTCATATTTTCCCGAAAACATAGCTTTCGGAATAAGGACAGCCATTTGAGAGAAGGCCAATCAATTGAGGAAATGTCCAAACTGTTTGGAAGAAGATTTTCCGGACAACTTTTAGGTAACGCTGTCGAAAACTTCTCTTGACGCTGTTTAATTTTTTATTTTTTTATGTGCGTGTAGCGTTTTATCAACATTGAAAGTGATAAAACGCTTGCTTAAAATCAAACAGAACAGAAGTTTCACCGCCAAAAAAATATTTCATTTTTCTATGTCCACCTATACAAGGTAAAGCAAGCAGTCAGAAGTTGTTCGTTGGAAAAATTGCACATAAACTTGATATAGATTACGAGGAAAGTGGAACAATTCGAAGGGAAGATCTTAGGCATTTATATTACCTAACTAGAATCATAAATTAGTTCCAGCAATCAATAGCAAGGACAGTTACTATTGTCAAATTATACATGATCGGTTGAGTCTTCGCATTTTAAAAACAAACGCCTTTGCTGAGTTGGCTCATTCTTTCCGATTAAAAAGGGGAAAATGGCAAAATCAAAATCAAAAGGTTTTACCATGGGAAAGGTAAATAACGGGTTACTAGGAAAAAATATAAGAGACTTTTTTTAAAAAAAAAAATGTATGCTTTTACAAAGTACTTAGTTGCTTCTCCTCTCTCTTAGCAGAATAATTGCAATGCAAATGCTTCAATGAAGCTTATAGATCATATTCTTAAATTAACTAATTGATTGCTTGACACCGTAATTAGGGTTATGTGCAACATTTCCAAATCAGAAGATCAATTGACTTTATTTTAAGAAAGATTACGAATTAATATTATTACTTACTCAAAAAGTTCATTACAGTGTCGGTTTGCATGATGACCATGAAAGACTCAGGATGATTGCTTAGTTTCATTAAGGCCACACATAGCTCGTAAGTTACTTTTTCAGAAATACCCAAGAAATCGCGCAAAAAAGTCGATACGACTTTGTTTACGTGAGTTATGCTCGTAGAAAAAAGTGTCCACGAACGTACGTACGTACACACACACACACATACATCTCCCTTTCTAAAAACACTTTATATATACTCTATAGACCTCAAAACGTAAAGAAATGTTGAAAATTTCAATTTCGATTTTCGAGGCGATTACAAGAACTTCCCTGGGAAGTTAATAGTGGAAGGCGAAACTGTCACATCATCTTCAGCAAGGGAAGTAGATGAAGCATTTTAACGTGATTGTAGTAGTGAGTCAGGATTTTTTTTAAAAAAAGGTGAATTAAATGTCTTAATGCGAGAATTAGAACTTCCGAAAGGTACAGGCAAATTTTTGGGATACAGCCAGAAGGAAAACAATTTATTAGTTCCTGGTGCATCATTTAATTGAAACTGAAACAGAAAAAAGAGTGAATTCCTTGTCTTACCAAGGATCTAATTTACTGTAGCGACGTTCATAGACTAATGTAACTGTTTAACGTAAACTTTAAGGCAAAAATAGGTTGGCTGGCACCATACATTTAAAATTGGTTTCACCGTGCGCCACCACAGCATGTCAACAATGCGATACCAAGAAACATGGAATCTGGAATGATAATTTGATACCTGACTACTTGAAGAGACAACACGAAAGTATTTCAAAGAGTTGATAAGAACAATTGAAAAAAGATGTAGTAATTATAACAAACAACTTTATTTGGGATCTTGTTTATAAATTGCGTAATCGAAACCTGGAGCCTAGATGGGCTTTCTTCCAGGTTACTCCACGCTACATCTAAGCAGTACGGCATTCAGTATGGATGATCACGTTGTAAATTATGAAAGCATTCGATTTGGTAAACCTTAAGGGATTACATAGGTCTTAAAGGGAAAAAACAACTTTTTCAAAAAATTGTATTTTAAAAAGCAGAAATCTATTTTATTTAGAATTTACACACATAAAAGTTTAGCATATCAAGAAATTGTAAAACAAATTCAGCTAAAAACGATGAAAATTGTCAACTTTCCTGCAGTTTTCCGGTGCAGATTCATCTCAAATCAAAAATTCAAAATTTTTCTTATAGTTTATGCCCTTGACTTATGCCGAACGAGGGAATTGAAAAAAAATGAAATTGAAAGTTTTGAAATGGATTTGAATGAATTTTCGTCTCATATTTTTTAAAGCATTTTTCCGATTCCAATCGTTTTTTCGTATAAAACAAAAACGAGTCGACCAAATGAAAATCCATTCGTTCAAGCACGGGTCAATACTATGAAGAAGAACTACGCAAAGTTTCAGCAAAATCGGTCGATTCGTTCTCGAGAAATCGTGCCTACCGCACCGAAAAACAAAGTTTCGAGAAAAATGCGTTTAAAGTTTTTTTTTACCGCGATTTAAAGAATTAAAGTTTTTTTAGCGACTTTCATCGAGTCGCCGATTCCAGGTCCATACGTCGTTCGTTCGCCTCATTCGCGATGTTCAGAGCATCCTTTTGATGTTGTGATGTTTGATGAAAAAAGGAGTTGATTTTGAGCGGTAGAACCGCGCTGTATGCGTATAATACGCTAGGTAAGGCAGAGCGCACGTACTTACCACGCGGTATTCAAATCTCTATAACTCCGGTAATATTGTTCGAATTTACTTCAAATGAGGTTTGAATACTCTTGAAGTACTATACTTAAAAACGGAATAAAAAAAATTTGATGGATATTTTGAAAATACAAGACCTATGTAACACCTCAACGGTCGAATTTATATAGGAGGTCAGCTTCCATATTAGAAATGCTTCAGTTCGTGTGATGGGATTGAGTTCAAGTATTTATTTGGATGAATACAAATACCCGTAAAAACACATAAAATACTCTAGAAAACTGGCTTATAACTTTTTTTTCCTTTATTGTATATTGTATTGTGTACTCTTTTATCCTTTTCTTGGCTTTCTTGTTGTGCTTGTTCCTGGGCTTTTCTCTAAACTCTAAAATTCAAGGTGTTTCTTGACATTCTTGTTTCGTAATCGTTAACATGCTTTTTGGTTATAAATTAGGTTTTTGAAGAAGTTCATGACTACGCCCAACGCGGTTGTACTTTGTATTTCACAAAAACATGTCGCTTATTATATCCCCGTTTTAGACTGTAAAGTTTATTACTTTGGCAAATAAATATCTGCACTATCTAAGCGTTACGCGTTTAGTTCTGACGTTAAGTACCTTTCAATACTTGGGAGATGAAGAGTCATTACAATATGAGTGCCATGTTTAAAAGGCGGTTTCACAAAGTGTTCTTGGTAGGTCACCCAAAAGGATGAAGGATGAGTTTCGCACAGGCTGCAAAATCTACTAAAATTTCTGCTTCGTTCGTTAAGAAGAGGGTTTAGATTTTTAAAGAGTCTGGTGTTGACGATGAGCCAGGTAGAGGTCCCGAGAGAGCGAACGCTGAAAGGCAAGATAAGGTCATCTGTAGCTTTTTTGATAAGAACACGGCACTGAACATGGAAATTCGCAATAGAAGCTGCTGATCAGAGGAGTTAGTGTATCAACTAGTACGATAAGGTGGTAATTGCAAGAATCTGACATCAAAATTAGAAATACACCTGTGAAGCGGTTGTTGACCGAAAAGCATATCTAAAAGAGATTAAGTTGGGTAAAGTGAAATTCGGATCGTAGTTGGAGCAACGTGATTTTTACTGATGAATCTTCATTTGTTCTATGTAATTACTGGAAGAGAGCGTGGACGAAAAATGGTGAAAGAATTTTGTGGCGTAGAATAAAACATCCGGCAAAGAGGCACGTTTACAGATGCTTCTTGGAAAGGAGATTCGAGAAGCTAATCATTTTCCCGAAAACCCTGAATCTGAATTAATGGTCAAACTTTATAAAAATGATTTGCTTAAATCTGCTGAGAGATTCGTCTCTGTATCAGCTGGAAAAAAGAAAACTGAGTGACAACTTTGGATTGGCCATCACAATACGCACCCGATATAAAACGTGTGTTCATTAATGAAGGCAAAACTAAAAGGCGAATATACAATCACCACATTTGAGCTCATGGTCAAGAGGATATGGCAAGGTTTTACTATGGAATACGCACAGAAATTGAGTCAGAGTTGCATAAAAAGATGTCAGGCGATAATTGATAAAAATGGCGACTGGATTCTGTATTGATATAATTGCGAAAAATGTATTCCTAATAAATTTAAATCTAATCGGTTCTTAGTGTTTTTCATGCGACACATTTATGTGAAACACACATTGAATCAATATTTTGATAGCTGCTTCATTCGTATTCATTTTTGAGCTCAGATAGGTTTCGGCTGGTAGTGCTTCAGTGTAAGTCATAGGTAGGATATTCTGAATAATGGCTGCTAGCCAGATTCATGAATTTACATCCGCTTTATTTAGCATTTCCCAATTGATTTAGTCTTTTTCATATTTTCCCGAAAACATAGCTTTCGGAATAAGGACAGCCATTTGAGAGAAGGCCAATCAATTGAGGAAATGTCCAAACTGTTTGGAAGAAGATTTTCCGGACAACTTTTAGGTAACGCTGTCGAAAACTTCTCTTGACGCTGTTTAATTTTTTATTTTTTTATGTGCGTGTAGCGTTTTATCAACATTGAAAGTGATAAAACGCTTGCTTAAAATCAAACAGAACAGAAGTTTCACCGCCAAAAAAATATTTCATTTTTCTATGTTCACCTATACAAGGTAAAGCAAGCAGTCAGAAGTTGTTCGTTGGAAAAATTGCACATAAACTTGATATAGATTACGAGGAAAGTGGAACAATTCGAAGGGAAGATCTTAGGCATTTATATTACCTAACTAGAATCATAAATTAGTTCCAGCAATCAATAGCAAGTTACTATTGTCAAATTATACATGATCGGTTGAGTCTTCGCATTTTAAAAACAAACGCCTTTGCTGAGTTGGCTCATTCTTTCCGATTAAAAAGGGGAAAATGGCAAAATCAAAATCAAAAGGTTTTACCATGGGAAAGGTAAATAACGGGTTACTAGGAAAAAATATAAGAGACTTTTTTTAAAAAAAAAAATGTATGCTTTTACAAAGTACTTAGTTGCTTCTCCTCTCTCTTAGCAGAATAATTGCAATGCAAATGCTTCAATGAAGCTTATAGATCATATTCTTAAATTAACTAATTGATTGCTTGACACCGTAATTAGGGTTATGTGCAACATTTCCAAATCAGAAGATCAATTGACTTTATTTTAAGAAAGATTACGAATTAATATTATTACTTACTCAAAAAGTTCATTACAGTGTCGGTTTGCATGATGACCATGAAAGACTCAGGATGATTGCTTAGTTTCATTAAGGCCACACATAGCTCGTAAGTTACTTTTTCAGAAATACCCAAGAAATCGCGCAGATGATTGACGATTCCTGTACTGTAAATGTATTCCCAGGCAGCTGGGTACATACTTAGTTCAAAGCAAACTTCTATTCCTTCTTGTTGAAGCTCGGAACTGGTTAAGAAGACATTGAAACGTGGCAAGTACTGCATATAGAAGAGTCGGGCAATCTGAGGATGCTTCATAAGTCGACGACACAGCGCAAGTGCCGCTTGGTGGCATTCACTGTATTCTGGAGTCTCCACCACTTTAAACCACTCCTCGAAAAATTGCGGGCAGCAAAACTTGGAGATGAACAAGTCATTCTTGCAAAAGGCTAAATGGCCCAGAATTTCTATCGCGGATTTCTGTATTTCGGAGAATTGGTTATTGATATCACCCAGGACTCGCTCGAAGGGAAACGATTCAACGGCACAGACGTTTTCAAGTGAGAGTCCTTCGTCGAACATCTGCAAGAGTAACTTGTAGCTGTTGTAAAGGATGTCGGGATCATCCACACTCGCAATGTGCTTGTAAATGCCATTGGGTATGAGCTGCATGTCCTCTTGAAGCGCTGCACTCATTTTAGGCTCGCTAGCAAGCTTAAGGAGAATCAACGCCGAGTATTCGACCACAAAGCTATCCTCGTCCTCCAAGTAGTACCTTTTGGCCAGGTCCAAAATATCCTCAGCGATTCTGTTGACGAATTTTGCATCTGTTTTGTGCAATACTTCGGCGACTAGCTTGAGAGCGAAGCGTTTTATAAACAATTCGCTGTGCTCGTACAACTTATATTTTTCTATATTTTCAACAATTTGCAAGTCGTAGAGCCTCTTGACATTTGCCGGCAATTTTTTGGCGAATTGGTCGAGATGGTGCAGTGAACGGAGGACAATTTCATTTTCGTCCGAACCAAGCAAAAGGATCACTGTGTACGGACTTTTCATCTCAATTTCAAAGCTAGGAAACTCGTTCTCCTCCGCCTTGGTTCTGTCGATATACGAATTCTTAGCTTCATAAACAACTGCCTTCTTTGCTTTTTTGTGGGCCATTTTGGGAAGGGAAACTATTTGGTTTGCGTTAGTTAGTGACAGTTATTCACAGCTTATCGTGACAGCATACTTGAAGGCTCCTAGATTTCCGTTTGCGGGGTATCAACGATACTTCTACATTATTATTTATACCTAGAACGTTTTCCGACATGTCGATAAGTCGAGGCTAATCCGAATTTTTCGAAGATTTTCACCTGACATTCTACGAAAAATCAAACTTATGCAAAAAATATCTCAATCGAAGCATATTAGCAGGAAGCTGAGCTGATTAGATTTTGGTAAGATTCAGTCAGGCAGTTTTTCTGACACATCCAAGGTCATTCCGTTACGAATGACGTCTCAGAAACGAAACGTTGTATTAACAACGTTGAGGTGTCAATCAAATCGGTTCAACATTTTAATGAATAATTAGGAAAAGTATTCGCATAAAAAAATAAAACATTAATAGTTACCTATACTGAATAAGGGCTTCATACGAATAATATTACTCCAAAGAAATGGTTGTTATATTGATCAATGCGTATTATCATTTGTAGGGGGTGGTAAATTTTTCACTAAATTTTGGCTGTTTTTCCTTTCATAAAGTAATTTAAAAAAATGTCAATTTGGCTTGCACTTGTTACAATCAATGCTTTTAAAGATTGGATGCTTTAAAGAGTACTTATCAAAAGAAAATGATAGTTTTTATAATTCCAAAAAAAAAAAATCATATAAAAACAATGATATATCCATTTTTCATTGCCTGCTGTGGTTTATGGATTTTGCAATAGTTCTCATCATTCTTGTTGGTTTCCTATATACTTCTACTTTGATGGTCTTTCTCCCTGTTTAAAAAAAGTGTCTGGAAACAGTAGTTTCTCTTCCACATCTGTTACGTGTAAAGATTTTATGTTATTGTGGATTGCATTTAAAGCCGAAAGTATCCTGTTCAAATTGTCCTTTTTCGTGATAGCAAAGGAATTGTCCACTAATATTATCCACCTGTTTGTTTTACTTGCTTTTCAAATTTCGATGTTGCTCAAGCAGATTTCGTTTCTGAAAGCTGGGTAGTATCCCTCCTCATAATTGTTTGTAGAATTCACCGTAAAGAAGTTCTTCTTCAATTTTTTTAATAATTTCATGAATGCTCCGACTTTTTTACTTGCAGAACCATAGCCTTTCAGGTTGCGTCCTTACACTGTAGAATTGTAAAGTGTGCCCGGGATCAAATAATCCAACACCCTCGAAACGGTGGGACCTCCTTGTGGAAACAACGCGAGAGCTGTGCAAAAGTACGTTAAATAGGCGTGCTATGTTTTACCAGTACCGTCATTAATGATCCTTTACGCCAGTGGTGTGGTGGTCTCCCTCCCTGGAGATATTTGGCATCATTGATGTGCTAATGAAAGGGATGTTGATTGTCACACGAGTCAATATAGATCTTATCCAGGGCCGTGTTTTTCTACTTTTTTCGTTAATCCTAGAAGTGTGTTGCTTGATAGCTTTTTATATGATTCGTTGTTGGTTTTTTTTTATTCGTTTGTCGTAGTAGTGTGACTATAGCGTATACTTTGCCTATGCTTAAGTAATATACATGTTTCTTTTTGATGTTCCAAGCGCTTCTTGCATCTGTATTATTTCAGTGCATTCTATAGATTTTCCTACCTTTCTATTATTTTTTTTTTTCATTTGTTTGGTAAGTTAGAGATCCTTTGGTATATTGTTGATCCCTGATTCTATGGCAACGATTACTTGTTTTGTGTTTGATTAGTCTGGAATAGCATAATAATAGTTCATTGTTGTAGGGTTGGTAAATTAATTAAAACCGAATCATTTAAGGTTAAACAATACTATTACAAAAATCAATACATTCAATTGTACTGTACAGTAGGATAATAGTAACAGGGCGCATTTTGGGGATCTTTAATCGCTCCTACTCTTACCCTAAGTGTAGAACTTAAATATTTACATATAAATTATTTACTTCACACGAAGCTGCCATTCGAATAAACAACTTTCACAACGCATTCTTTGTCCGACTTTGAAAGAAAAGTTTCGAATTTCCTGTTTCGTTTTATACCACAAGTTATCATCGGGCAAATGGAGCCGAATCAAAGTGTATTGAAGGACAATTTTTCACTGAAAACAAATTTAGTCATCTCATACTTTCGTTTGGCACACGTTGCTGGAATCGCCCTGGATATTGTATTTAGTGTAGTAATAACACTCAATTGAAATGAACAATAAAATAAGGATGAAATTATTAAAAACTCACAGCTACTATGCTGTCAATAACTTAAAATATTCCAAAATTAGCAAACTATTCAAAAGCTAACATCACATAATTAAAAGCTACATGGCGCTACCCAAAATTACGACGAGTGTTATTGTAAAGTCATCAATTCAAAAAAATAATTCCAAAAATGTTAAAACCATGCCCCGGAAAAAACATCAAATATTCAACAAAATATTTATAAGGGTGGCAAATCAATGTAATACATTAAGAAATAATTACAGTTTTTTAAAATAATTTTTCAAAGAATGATTCCTCAAAAAATCTAATTTAAATTGTTAAAATTCACCCCAAATTGCTTTGCATTAGTGCAAATACTTGAAATGCAATAAATTATACAGGGTACTTACCCAAGTTGGATTTTGAAGACCCGCAGCTGGCTTGCACCACGTTTCACGGTACGTCCAAACCACGCCCACATCTAGTCCGCATTGTGGAAAAACGCTCCAGCACGGCATTCGCACGGGGCCCGCAGCAGACCTGTACGGTTTCATCGCTCGTTCGCAGGGGGCATACAGCACGTTCACACGGTTTGTTCTCGATTCCACCATGTGAGCCTGAGGTTCGACCATCAATTACGACGTCTTAAAATAGGTCTTCGCAACAGACAACAAATGATGTGAGTGTGTGTTTGTTGGGCAAACAATAGTAGAATTCATCATTTGATGATTCAAGATGAGAAGGTATCTTTACTCTGGCCAGAATTCATTTTTTATGCGAAAGCGTCGTCAACGTCGTACTCGTATCCCTCAGGCTCATATGCCTGAATTAGGAACTGATGGCTCCAACCTAATTATCCGTGAAGACAGTTGATAAACGAAAGGTTGTAAGACACACATTAGCTATTTTCTGAAACTCGCTCATAATAATCTTTGCAAAATTTCAACACAACATAAAACTGTGAGCCTGAAAAAAGTTTTAGACATTTTTGCATGTTTGTCCGCACGACGTCCACAGTAGATTCGATATATTTGGGCAAAGGTTGCATTTGTACAGAGGTGATGCAGGCTTGGTGAGGACGTCGTGCTGAGAGGGGGAGGCACACTGTTCACATAGCTCTAATATAGTTCTAAACTATTGTATAAAAGCTGGAAAAATACTTTCAGAATTTGCATTCACTATGTGCAGTAGGTCGTCAAAGAGCCAATACTCATAGCAGAGTAGCACAGTTTAATATTCCAGAAATTCAAGAGTATCGTTGATGTCGATTGTTAAGCAGCCAGCCAGCAGAAACGTCTATATTTCCACGTAATTTTCATGGCATTAGTTCTAGATTCTGGTTTTAGAGCATACTATCTTCATTCATAGGAGCTTTTATTCATTTCCGGAATCAGGAAATGTGATAATTGTTGAAAAAGGATTTGGCTTACACATGAACAAGATTTTGTGTCAAAAATATGAACAGCATCGGCTTGTTACGTTGTACCTACATAGATATGATTCTAAGAAACATTTTTGTTTGATGCTGCTTGCTGAACGAGTTCCTGCGCAATGAAAGTTTGAAGGCCTCCCGAATGAAATATATTCATCAGGTGTTGTGGAAAGGAATGAATGTTGCTTATTTAGGGATATACTATGCAAGGCGCTAGTCAGTCTGCTGACTTCCCCAGATGGGGGAGCATTGCGGCCGCAATAATTTAGCCCAGGTGCTTTAGTTTTAATTTGTTTATGTTTTCGGTACAGTTTTGCTAAGTAATCACAAAGTTGGTATTCGGGCCAGCAAATAAGAAACCAGGATTCATGGTGACGGCCAATGGTATTGTTGGTGTTCTCGACACTGCAGTGATTCACAGTTGACATGATTTCAGTGAAAGTGATAGATTGTGAGTCCTTAAGTATTGATTGGATTGCCATGACCTACACCAAGGTAAGAGATGTCTGATGTTGGTATCTTGGTTTAGTATCGCGCTATCACGTGTCTAGTGATATTTTCGGCGTAATCACGTGGGACGAATCCCTTACCAAACATCAATTGCTGAACATGTTTGCATATTATAAGGACATCCGTGTAATCAAAGTTCAACGTAAGCTATCATGTTGAAGCCCTTTATTCTGTGTTGTTCAGCATCTTTTTCATGTCTAGTTCGCTTTTTTCCTTTTCGTTTCAAATCCTTCAACATCATGAATAGCGTCATACAAGGAAGCATGTCTGTTCCTCTTGAAAACATTATACTTTGCAGCTTTTAAGGAGTACCTCGGAATCATTTCTGCAGGTACTGCAGCATATCATTCGTATCTATGGAGCCGACGATACATACATAAGTATTTATCCTATACGTACGCTTCTACCTGCAATATGATTGTAAAGGACTTGAGTCACGTGTTTCGGTCACGTGGGAAACAGGCAATTGACATTGTTTTCGCGAAAAGAGCTATCATGAAATTAAATGAAACTTAATATTTTGTGGGTGAAACTCAATGCTATGTTTTTTTAGAATGTACGTTTGAATGTGCGTTTGTTAAAAAATAGCACAACAATGTGTGTTTGTGGATTCAATGTAGCTCTGAATGCTGATAGTTTCTTGTGAATTTAAAAAAAGGATCGGTTCTTGAAGTCAATTGGAGATCATTTGAAATTTAATAAGAGCCAAGTGTTTTTCTGTCGAATGTATATCATCCTTAAAATGCTTTTTAAAATTTTCAAGCTGATGCTCGACGAAAATTTATGCTATAAATTGTCTCTGGGGTATATTACAAATCAGCAGTGCTATAGTAAACATATCATGCAGTTTCAATTGTTTTTGGGATATTGCTGTATTTGTTGTCTTTTAAACTTTCAAATTATTAACGTTAGTCGTTCGTATGAAACCATAATACGATTGATATATTATTTTCTATTCGAAAAACCCAAACAGCTATATGCATTGATCAGGATTTGTGGCACCTTGGAACGTTTGCTGTATATTGGGTGTGTGGAGAAATAAGGACAGCTTTTGTTTGTGATACTTTCGAAATCTTCGTTAAAATCCTAAAATTATGTCATTACGTTGAATTAAGTTCCTCATGAAATTGAATGTTTTAACTGTGAAACGAACCTGTTTTGGTATTTAGGTCGAAAACTCAGAAACATTGATTACTGTCTTGTGCAAATTAGGTTAAAAATTTATTTTTTATGAAAAAAACTCGAATGTTTTTTGGTCTTTTGTTTATTAAATTAAAAAAAACGGCTCCAAAATTTTTATCTAATTTTTTTTTGAAATCAAACAAATGTAAATGCATGTCGATTGACACATTAACGATGCAAATCCTATATTTGGTTCACGGTATATATTCAACAACAACCCCTCCCCCGCTCGACCGGAATTTACCAGCTACTAACCAGCTTAAAATTGTAAAGACGCTTGGATTGACACCTCAAAGAAGAAGATACAACTTCGTTTACTTGAGTCATGCACGTAGATAAAACTTTCCACGAAGGTACTTACATACATACAAACACACATACATATTGCTTTCTAATAACACTTTAAATATACTCTAAAGATCTCAAAACGTAAAGGTATGATGAAAATTAAGTTAAAAAGTATAGCAACTAATGTTATCGGGTTGTTCGATAATTAATGTCGTTTTTTGTATGTTTTCAAAGTGAATTTATTTGTATTAACAACACACATTAATCAATGACCATTTGACCATTTTGTTGGATGACCTTTTGCCATCTTTCGGTAAGCTGAAAAATTCCACGTTCGAAGAAGCCTTGGTTTTTAGAAGCGACGAACTGGTCCAACTCATTTTTAACAGCCTGATCGGAATCGAAAGTTTTACCATTCAAATTATTTTGAAGGGAGCGAAACAAATGATAGTCTGATGGTGCCAAGTCCGGGCTATAGGTCAGGTCAGTTCCCAATTGAGCTCCATTAATTTTTGACGGGTTATCAAAGATGTGTGGGGTGTGGCGTTATCATGATGGAACATCACGCCTTTGTGATTGGCCAGTTCAGGGCGTTTTTTCTTGATTTCTTCGTTCAATTTGGATAGTTGACGACAGACATTCGTCATTGTAGACATTCGAATCAATAGTTCGGTCTCTTAGAAGCAGCTCAAAGTAGACTATACCCTTGTAATTCCACCACACAGAAAGCATAATCTTCTTTTGGTGAATATTGGCTTGGGATGTTGATTGTGGGGCTCTTCTTGCTTGGTCCTTGATCGTTTTCGGACTACTTATCGTAAACAATCCATTTTTCATCACCCGTGATGATTCTTTTTAGAAATGAGTAGTTTTGGTGACGATTCAGCAAAGAGTCGCATATGTTAATGCGTTTGGTGAGGTGTATTTCCTTTAATTCGTGAGAAACCCAAACATCTAGTTTGCTTACGTAAGTGCAAGTAAACGGTTGAATTCGATATGTCAAGCTTCTCTGCTATCTCTCGAGTTGTCATACGCCGGTTAGTTTCGATTAACGCCTTTATTTTGTCATCATAACTAGTGATAGAACGACCAGTACGTGGGGCATCTTGCACATTAAAATATCCAGAATGAAAGCGAGCAAACCAACGCTGACACTGGCGTTCAGTAAGGCACTCCTCACCATAAACTTCACACACTTTCTTTCGAGCTTGCACCGCATTTTTGCCCTTTCGGAAGTAAAATAATAAAATATGCCGATAATGCTCACTTTGATTGTCCATTTTCAAGTTTATTTTGAACCAACTTGTTGTTCACTAATCACACTCACTTTTTGACTCAAGGAAGTCTAAAGTCTGATCTTTAAAACAGTATATAATAATATAACACACGCAATCACTACTTCATGAAATATGCAGTTCAAGCCATCTATAAGAAAATAACGACATTAATTATCGAACAACCCGATAACATCTCAAATCTGATGCAGCCATTCAGCAATGCTTTTTGCACTACCTACTTAGATGTGGTAAATTCGAACACTTGAGTTAAAAAATCATATAATACAGCTGGAAAATTTGTTCAAACGATAACAATGGAAAGATTCAAGTACGTTATTGAATATTATAATTCCTGGAACATTTTTAATTTTAATGAACCTTTAAATACTACTTCTCCAAATTGAGGATAACTGAGGAACTGCGCTTTAGACCGCAATCCTGCAGGGTGCATCGAAAGATTTGGTCTTCATGTTGAACTGTATGTCATTGCGCATCGCTTGAAGATCCTTTCAAACTACTGAGGACTTCGTGTTTGTCATGTAGGCTATGCAATCGTCAGGTTAAGCTACAAACGATTTCTTTCTTGACTTTGTAAAGTGAAATATGTTTAGAAGGGAGCCGATGAACATTGAGAGCATTATTAGCGTCATGATTGTATTTTGCTGTAGACCATTCAAGATCTTGAAGTCACGCGTTTTTACGAGGCTTTCGTCTGTGATGTCTAAAGAGAGCGTACTTCACTTTTGAAAATTGGGTGAACTTTTTTATAGATTAACCTGTACTTCTGGCGTTCTGTTTCTACAATTTAATCGTATAATTACAATGAATAAATATATTTTTTTCTTGAAAACCAGGTCGCGTTAGAACAAAGAGCGAAATTACTTTGTCACAAATGTTGAGAGGAACTCGCATAATTTGTGTGCAAGCAAATTAGCTGCCAGTCTCTTCGATCTTCGTAAATGATGTGAACACAGTCGAGTCATAAGTCAAGTCACATAAGAGTCATAAAAAAGTGGAAAAATGTGGTCTAAGGGCGATCCTTGAGGCCCACACAACTAACTTCCCAGTGGAGTGAATAAAAATGCTAAAATTTGTTTTTATTATTAATTACTATTGTCAATAATCATAAACATTATAAATAATTATTATTCTAAATTACTATAATTACTTTCATTATTTTTATTAATTTTTTTTATCTAACCGAAAGGCTGTGGTAGAGAAAGACGCCTCCATCATCTGGTCGTCCTCCACGAATGCCTCGGCAACTTCTCTTCTTCTTCCTCGCCCTCCCCTTCCCCCTCGTTCTCCATCTTGGCCTCGGAATTCACAACCATTATTGAGAGTTTTTAATTATTATTAATAATAATTATTCGTTATTAAGAATGTTTGAGCGTTACTGAATAATTATAATTGAATTTATATTTACAATATCAAATACCAACTAATAATATTTGATTGTTATTAACAATATTGAATTATTCATAACAATATCCAATTATTATCTGCATTAGCGTCACGCATACGAAACCTCATAATATAAGTTTGGAATTCTACAAATTAATATTGATTTGTTTTTAAATAATAAATTTCACAACTTTGATCAAAATTATTCCTAAAAAACACAATAATAATATGACTATGACTATATTTGGTATCTGCACAAATTAATGTTGCTTTTCAACAGTTTACAACTTAAGCAATTTTTTGTCTTTTTTCAGTTTTTTCATCCTCGATAAAAAACAGCTTAACCGATTTTGCTGAAAAGTCATTCAGTTCTAAGTTATGTAATTACGCGTCGAATTAAACCAGTCTCACGTCAATGTGATCTTTGGTTCTTGAGATAATCGAGACGAAAAGTAATTCCGAACGCACATACGCACATCCGGACATCCGCACATTCGCACATACGTACATACACACACAGACATCTCTCTAAAAACGATGGATTTGGATTCTAGAGACCTTAAAACGTGGAGATATGTCAAAATTTGGGATTCGCAAAATCGATCCCCATTACAATAACTTCCCATAGGGAACTGGGAAGTTAAAAATTAAAGTAAGCCAAACAAACGAGGAAGGATCCAAAGTCGTATCGACTTCTACACTTCATTATTAAAACCACAGGAAAACTGAAAATAACCATCATAGGGATCACCTCTAAATGCGATTGCAAATGAAGGGTTGATAATCAGCTCGCTCGCATGGCTCCCCAACGGTCGCTAGCGGAAGCGGAACAAGGAAAAATGTACATATTCATCATCTGCAATCGTGGTGAAGAACGTGAAACCACGCGAACAAAACAATACCGGATTACAACTAATTTTATTAATATTAATATCCCATGACCAGTCACGCTGCGACTGGTTTTCAGTTGAAGCGGCTGTTGTTGGGTGTTTTGTTTAACGGCAATGTGCATATATTTTCTTGCCTGAAGAAAATAAGGAGCATAACCAGCAAGCAAGATTAAATTGATTTCTTTTGAAGCAATGAAGAATGAAGGCGCATATATGAAAGACCCAAAGTCCTGCAGTTACAATGGGATTGGTATGAGCTGATTAATTTTGATTTAGCGAATGATTCTGCAGTCTTCCTGAACAGCTTGACTCTAAAAAAGATCGTCCGATTCGCGAAAACCGCACAACCTGACAAACGCAAAGCGCGCTACGTGCTTGCCCTCCGCGATTGGATTGTGGCCGGGTTATCGGCAACGCTCACTGAAAAGCTCTCACGTCATTAGTCATTATCGGCATATGTTATCAGTAGCTTATCAGTACATGACCCAGTGCGGCTTCGGAAAAGATGATTTCGCACGAAGAAAGGAATCATTGTGGACTTGAATGAGCGACAATCTTGAACGGAATTGGTTTAAGTTTAAGTTTGTCGAAAGCTGGTCGCGATTCTATTTTTTGTGGCTCCTCTGTGTTGTGGGCAATCACGGATTTCTCACAGCGAATTATCTCACTTTCGGCGTTCTCCCCAGATCCGACAAAAACGCCAGCGATTCCCAGCTCAATACAATGTATGGGTGATAGATCGCCCCAAAACGGTTAGCGGGTAGACGTAGAACTCAGTACTATTAGTGTCCATTCGATCTTGCGAGTGCGCGATTCCCACTTGAAGTTAGACGCCACCGAAAGGCGTCCACCCCCTTTGGCCTTGTCGTTCGTTCGTTGATACTCCTTTATTATTGAAGTCCCAAAGTGCATCTGAAAGATACTTTGAAGTGCGCGATGAAAGACCGATTAATCATTTGTTTGTGATAGTTGTAAATGGAACACGCGGTATAGTGTTGTCCGACTGTCAGTCGTCCTTACTAAGAGGTAAGTTGCTGGCTGCCGTAGAGCACCAAGGGCGTATCGAGTTACAGGTGCTTGTTAGTAACGGAAAACAGTGAAAGAGTGCGAGTGGAGCGCGCAGAATAGGCAAGTGTCGGGAGGCATGCTGTGTTTATAATTAGCACAACGCAAAGAGCTCTGGGAACAAGAATCGCGGAATGAGTATGTTGATCTTTGTTATTTCCTTTGTTTACACTTTTTATTATTGATTGAGCGAGAATTGCTTCTGAATGTTTTCTAACAAAGATACTTAGTGTGAATATGTGCATTAAGTCTTCAATTTCCACAACTTGTCAAACCCACAGTTTATGGGCACAACTCGGGCGATAATGAGCAACACCCATTCGTATTTTTAATGCAAAGCTAGTTGAATACACAAAAGGTGGCATTCTGCGCCAAAGCTTGATTTGTGCTTCTTTCAAATGGGTGGTTAAGTTATAGTGCTACTTAGTGGCAATAGTTCCATTCTTTCTGGAGCTCAATGTGTATGAACCAAAATACTTGTGACTTTTGAACATTCGACTTGCAATCATATTTGATGAAGGAGCTCAATTGAATTCACCATTGATAGAAATCATACCGTCTTATACAAATATGACATGAAATTCGAAATTGCTATTATTTTAAAGAATGGAAGCTTTGATAATTGGTGGTGTTGCTAGGCAAGACAAAGAAGTTCCTACCATGGGCGCCACACATTTAAACATCTTTGCGGAAGATCATTTGGTTCCAACAGTATTGTTTTCTGCTTTACGTCCACAGTCCATGCAGCTGATATTTCTCGTACACTTGCAAGCAAGGTGCAAGGTTCACATTAGTGATGGTTGAATTAATCAACACAGCGTGGATTCTTCTAACTAATTATTCTACTCATGATTTATGTTGTCTTATTTCGTTTGTATGATTGTTGGATCTTATACCGATAATGATCTCGCAGCTCTTTTCAATTCCTTTATTTCTAATTGTAGAACTCATGTTCTTACATTATTACTATTTATTTACTGCTAACAGACTAAACAGTCATGTTCTTCCGTTTTTGGTAGCCAATTAAAAAAAACAGAAAAATTTAAAAAATTTACAATTTTGCCGAAACTGTAAGTGGCTCTATCATTTTTCACTCATTTTCACAACCAAAAATTCATTTAGCCTATCCTCAAACCACCACAGCCGATCTGGCTGATAATGATCTAAGAGTGTGTTGGGAGCACAGCGGGTGCGGCAACAAATAAAAGAGCACAGGGAGTGCAACGACAACAAACTTTATTATCTAAGATACGATTATACAATGTTACAAATGTACGTGCGACACCTTTGGTATGATCAACGCGAGTGGTCCTTTTTGCTGCTTTGGTAAATAAATAATGCGCTCGTCGCGCCACTCTGCCAACGATGGCGAGTTCCCATACTCGGTGGTGAATTTGACAGCCCTACAGTACTCCCCCCGGAGTGACATTGTTATTTGAAAACAATGTTGACGTCTTTCGTCTAGCTGCTGGATAAACTCGTCGAATATTCGAAGGCCGCGGGTTAATGGGAGCCCAAATTTGCAAAGGCGGTACGACATTGGATTCTGCTGGCTGTGATTGTTGACACGATGAAGATGCGGTTTGGGATCTTGAAAACGCTTGTTGAACGGTTTGTGCGCTCTTAACAGCTTTCATTGCAGGAGTGGAGTGCTGACTTGATGCGGAACACGGTGGTTGCAATGTTGAAGGGCTGTCTGGATCGATGGCTACATACGCCGGCTTCAGTCTTTCTGTTGAAATGTTGACTCGCTTGCCATTGATGTCGACAGTAAAAACAGCAGCAGATAAACGATTCAATACTCGATGCGGTCCGGTATATGGTTGGCTTAGCGATTTTCTAATAGCGTCAACCCTGACGAAAACGTGCGAGCAGGTACTTAGCTCCTTATGAACAAATGTTGTCCTGTTATTGCGATGGACAATTTCTTTAGGCCGAAGTTTTCTCATTTGGTCGCGAATTTTGGTGAGAAATAAGCGAGGTTCGTCGTTACTATTATTATTAAGAAACCATTCGCCTGGTAATCTTAACGTGGTTCCGAAAACCATTTCAGCGGGAGAGGTTTCCAGGTCTTCTTTTATGCTGTTGCGAAGGCCGAGCAATACGGTGGGTAAAATGTCTACCCAGTGGTCGTTTATAGTTTTTAATTGCTTCCACTCGAGACGTTGGTGGGGAAATGCCGTTTCGGTTGATTCTGTGGCCTAAATATTCGACTTCGTCGGCGCCAAACATGCACTTTGCTACGTTAACAACAACACCGTATTTATTTAAACGATCAAACACCAGTTCTAGATGCTCCATGTGCTGCTGTGGAGTCTCGGATGCGACAAGGATATCATCGACGTAACAAGTACAAAATTCGAGACCTCTTAGCACTTCGTCCATGAAGCGTTGAAACGATTGAGCAGCGTTCCTCAAGCCAAACGTCATTACCGTAAATTCATACAAGCCGAAAGGGGTAATGACGGCGGTTTTTGGAATGTCCGTTTCGGCTATTGGAATTTGATGGAACGCTCTCAAGAGATCTAATTTGGAAAACACTCGCTTCCCGGTTAGACTCGCGGTGATGTCTTGTATGTGCCGCATCGGGTATCTATCAGGAGTTGTTATTGCGTTAAGACGTCTGAAATCTCCACACGGTCTCCAGGAGCCATCCTTTTTCGGAACTAAATGAAGTGGGCTTGCCCACGAACTGTCTGATGGGCGACAGTAACCTTTTTTGATAAGAAAGTCGAATTCCGTTTTAGCTGCAGCTAATTTTTCAGGAGCTAATCGGCGGGCTTTCTCGGCAACTGGAGCGCCATTGGTTGTTATATAATGTCGAACGTTGTGTTTCGCGTGAATTTGTGCGGAGGAAGGGTTTGTTACGGTCGGAAATCGTTTGAGTAGGCTAAGGTAAGGAGAGTTGTCGGCCACTGTCGAAATTGTTATGTGTTTGACAGAGCTCATAAAACCTCCTGTGGAGAGCTTTGTGTGCGGATCTATCACACGGCGGTTTTTGATGTCCACTACCAGTCCAAAATAATTTAATAAATCTGCGCCTATGATGGGTCTTGTCACGTTAGCAATACAAAACTTCCAAATGAATTCGCGTTTTAGTCCTAAATTCAAGGTAAGAAGTCGATGGCCGTAGGTATTGATTGCTGATCCGTTGGCGGCGAAAAGTTTATATTGTGACGGAAAACGTTTGGAGTTTCGTGTGGGCGGAACGACGGAGATGTCGGCACCGGTGTCGACTAGAAAATTTAATCCGGATAGTTTGTCAGCAATATGCAGGCGGTTTTGAGAATTTACGCTGTTTACCGCCAAAGGCAACAGCGTCAGAGCTAGTTTTCCGACTGTGAATAATTATTGGGCCGCCAAGAACATGGCTGCCTGCAGTTTCTGGCAGTGGCACCGAACTTCTTGTGGAAATAACAAATTTTGTTTGATAAGCTGCCTCTTCGATTATTATCATCGTGACGGAATTTTGGTCGACGATGGCTGTGTGAAGTACCGGGTTCGAGACGATCCAGCCGAGTACGTATTTCATTTAACTCGCTAATGATGGCGTCGGAAGGCGTCGGTGACGGAGCTGCAACCGCTGCGAGGTTGCAAGATTCTCGTACGCTTGCAATTTTGTCAGCCATTTTGGCCAATTGCTCAAGGTTCATCGAGTCAGATGCGCTAAGTATGGCTTGCGTGTTAACAGGGAGTCTTTGAAGCCAAAGAGACTTAAGCACGCTCTCCGAAAATTTATTTCTACTTTTTGCTTGCATGGAGCGCAGGAGTTGAGACGGTTTTTGGTCTCCAATTTCCAAGCCGATGAGAAGATCGCGAATTTCATCCTCCGGAGAGGCCGCAAAAACACTAAGCATGCGTTCTTTTATTGCGTCGTACTTGCCTGTTGCAGGTGGGTTCTCCACGATGTCCTCGACTTGAGCCAAGATGTCCGGATCGAGCTCGCTAACCACCTTGTCAAACTTTATTGCATCTTTTGATATCCGATAGGTCCGAAACTGGGCTTCGATACGGGCGAACCATAACGCTGGGCGAGCTCGCCAAAATTCCGGTATTTTGAAAGTCAAAATACTATTTAAACTTTCGATCGAGCTGGCCTGGGTGTCACTTTTATCTTCTTCCGCCATTTTGCTTATTTCTTCAAAAATAATAATTTGTAAGTCGGAACGGGGTCACCACTTGTTGGGAGCACAGCGGGTGCGGCAACAAATAAAAGAGCACAGGGAGTGCAACGACAACAAACTTTATTATCTAAGATACGATTATACAATGTTACAAATGTACGTGCGACACCTTTGGTATGATCAACGCGAGTGGTCCTTTTTGCTGCTTTGGTAAATAAATAATGCGCTCGTCGCGCCACTCTGCCAACGATGGCGAGTTCCCATACTCGGTGGTGAATTTGACAGCCCTACAAGTGTTATGGATGCTGTAGTTAAGCCCTTGTCAATAGCGCTTAAAGCTTTTCTTAAAATTCGCTGTCTATAATAACTAGTTTTATCGATTGAAGCTTATGTTGAAAGTCTTTACAATGGGAAGGGCAATTGTCGGCAAAAATATGACCTTTCTTTTTTGAAAAGCAAATTTCTTGGAACAGGAAAACGACAAGAAATATACCATATTGATTTTGAAAACAATAAGTATTAACAGTATCCTGATTGTGAATCGTGTTAGATCTCTATTGAAAACTTGATAAGATGCGTTAAGGAGCCAGATCGACTCAAAGTTTTCGGAAATGTCTTCGTCCAGTTTCCGCAAACATCGTTAGTCTAAATGATGTAAGATATCGTCTTAAGAGGTCTTCCTACATAATTTTTTTTATAAAATCAATTTTTTTTTCAAGAATGTTACTAAATAAATATCATTAAAAACATTATACAAAAAGTTTTGGAGCGATATCTTAATTCTAAATTTATTTCTAAAGTATTTAATGAGACACCGTGAGAGAGCATTTTTCGTCGCTTCGCCTGGTTTTCGTACTTTCGACTCCCATCCATTAAGGGGAAGAGGGGGGTTTATATTTTTATTTCGCATTTTTTATTGTTTCATTCGATAGTACAGTCCTTCAAAAGTATCCAATTAAAAGCAAAACTGACGACGATACAGCCAGTTATAATTTATTTTAAAGCAACAAATTCGCCAATTTTTATCAACAAATTTTCATAAATTCAAAAAGTTCGTCTCCTTTTTGCTTCCAAAAATTAAAAATTCAATAAAATAAAAAAAATTCTGATGCTGTTAGCTCGAAAAACTTATAAACTAATGAAATCTTTTTGGTTTTTAGCCAACAGATGATCCAGTAATTAGTTATGGTGATTACCACAAAGCAATTTTTTTGGGTGTATACGAAAATTCGCTGTCAGTGACTCAATTCACAAGATTTTTTCACAAGAAGAAGTCTCTATTATGTTCTTCACTTATTAATAAATGTACGTTTACCATATTTTCAGGAAAAAACCTTAAAAATGTGTTTAAAATATTGAAAATTAACCCTACCTCCCTTAAAGCATTCGAACAGTTGTTCTGATGTTACATCCTGCGAACGCTACTGATCTCTGTTCGGCTTGAGAACACCTAGCAAGTTTTGCTCGCGTATTACTCGAAAGCACCTTTTCGAGAATTTCGTACAAGATGACACAAAAACGAATGGGTTGATCATTTAGAATTATTTATGCTGTTTAGATAGCATAATAATAACCTTTGAACCTAAAATTCTGTGAAAATCATTAAAAACAATAATAATGTGAGCAAATATTGGGAAAATTTCATGAAAAATCAATGAATCAACTGAACTGTTTGCAAAAAAGTCTGAGTATTTTCGGAAAAAAAGTTTTAATGATTTGGAAAATACTATATAAATTAAGGGAGGGACTGTGTTAAAATGATGAAAATGAATCTTTTTTCAAAGGTATATAAAAAAACAAGCTATTAAAGATATCGACTTGAAATTTGAAATGAATATATCTTAAGATTAAAAGTTCAGATTCACACTATTAAAAAAACCAAAAAAAAAAATGGCGGCCGTTTCCACCAACCACTTGAGCAGCGCCAGACAAAAAAGGGATTGCGCCTCGTAAAATCCTGAAAAATATCCATATGTAATCATATATTTAAAAAAAATCTATTAGTCTTGAGGAAAAACTACTGCACGGGCCTAAATTTAGGGCAATAAGTAAGTTTTTCGCGATTTGGTGCACGTTTGAATATATGTGTAACGATTTTGAATTTTTTTCGATTGTAAAAAGTGTTCTAGAATCGTGCATTTTTTGCACGTAGTTAAATAGTTAATAAGTGTGTGTTAATAATTTCAAGTAAATCGGATGAGTATTTTTTTCACAAATCACAAATCTACGACGCGCACACAAAAAGCATGTTTCAAGAAAAATGCCTTCAACGTTTTTTTGGTTCACGAGAATCATCTCGTTCTTTGCGACTTGCAAGCATTTTCAATCAAAATTTTTGATGTTTGCGCTGTGAAATTCGAAGAAGCACTAAATCAGACTATGCAATATAACTTGTATGTATGGCATTAGAGAGTATAATAGTCGAATTGTTACATAGCGGCAAATATTCGGGCACTTGAAGGCCGCTTGCGCTCCAAAAAGTATATTAGGACGGAGGGGGACTACGAGCGCTATAGAACGAAAACCAGTTTAGATATCGACATAAAATTTTATACAGGTATTTTTAAGGTACTTTTCTAACGAAATATCCTAAATAAAAAACAAATTTGATCTTAAGGGGCGAAATCACATTAGACAGTTCAAAGAATCGACTTTGTTTTTATTGCAGAAATCGAAAGTTTAACTATTCAGTAGTAGGCTCAAAAAGTTTGAGACCGATATTGGAAGTCCTTCTTATATTTTCGGGGTAAGAAACGAAGCGCGCTTGAGTATACCGCACGGCCTATAGTCCAGTCAAATGGGAGTTTTACCGTGCATTTTGGGTAGGCAGAGGAATTTTTATTGCAATGCGTGTGCAATGGTATAGTTAGCTTAAGTTCAATTTCCTGGGGTCGCAACTCCTGGGCTCCATCTTAAAAACAAAAGAAAGTGGAACACCCCCATATCTCCGAAACCGTGGCTCCCACAAGAAAGTTGTGTATGGCAAACTTGCGTAGAATATAATTGTTAGCAAGTCGTCCATACATCACTTCTAGGCGGTGTCAATAATATAAAAAAATACAAGTCAAAAACCACACCCAAAAAGGGGGGAACAACTTTCGGGTGCCACAACTTTTTTAATTTCACGTTTAACGCGTATCACGTTGGGATACTTTTCTAAGGGAATTTTGTCACAAATCGTTTGCGGTATTGATTGTTCCAATCACTGTGCATTACCGGGAGTTATTCCATCCCAAAGGTAACACGGTACTCCCCCTTTAAAGTAGCTCAATTTCGATGGTATATTTTTAAAATCGATTATTGTTACTGGTAACCATTCCAATCATATATAAAATATAATTCCTATGGCTGATTTATTGTTAAGCTTTAGTTGTTCACGCATAAATGGCTTTGTTTTTCTGTTTTTATTTAATAGGTGTGGTTGAAAGTTATTTGACAAAATCATATTTTGGTACTTGTATGGTACGAAGAGTTGCTATAGAATAATAAAATGGGACTCCTAGTAAGAAGAGTCATGGTTTTTCCAATCTTTTTCTTCCATTCGTATAGGTTGCATTTCTAATCGACGATATGATTGAATTATCATCTATATAATTAAACGGCTAACATGAATTTTGTGGTACCATTTTAGCCGTTGTTTCTGGACCGATTTTCATAAAAAATACATCAATGGAAAGAGAATATCCTGTAGATGTGCAGAATTGTATTTTTTGTGAAAATCTGTTTGGAAAATATAGAGAGAAAAAGGAAAATAGATTTTCTTACTAATACATACACAACGTTGAACGTTTACACAGCGATAAATACCAATGGTATACTAGCCTTCACTATCAAAATAGAAACTCTAAAGGTGTATAGGTTGTGTAGTGCATACGATGGTGATTTGCCCTTGCACGCGGGAGTTCCAGGTTCGTATCTAGGACTGGTCCAAGTGTTTTAGTTTCTTTTTTGGAAGCTAATCATCAAATTTCACCACATTTAGGAATATTTTCATTCACACTTTATACCGTTCATGTGGATTGTGCGTTCACTGGTTCGGTGTTGTGTGATAGCTTTCTCTCTGAGGATCATTCGTGTGTATAGCGTCGCCGTTCATTATGCAAATGTATACGTACATTTCATCAATCTTTGGTCATATTTTTTTAGTTTGTTTTGCTGAAGGTCGTCTAACATTCCACAAAAAAGCATTTTCAGTTGAAAAAAACTTTCAAGATTTAAAAACGATGTTTGATTTTCCTAACATTATTTACAACAACCGGTTTGGTAGATCTCAAGAATGTGAAAATCGAATGATGACATGCGCAAAACGCTTAGCATTGTTATACGTTCGAGACGCATTGAAGCGCCAATAATTGAATAATGATTTTTAAACGTTATTAAAATTCATAAACATTATTTAATCACAATAGAAAAACAAATTTAGCTTGCCGTTTTATTATATTGATTGATGATTTAAGTTAAATTCAAAAACCATTTCGTCTGGCACACCCAGACTTCTTCATAACATTCTCGGATATGCACAGGGACTTGAAACGCATGTTAAAAAATACAACATTGAAGTGGTACCAACGAGCGGTATTCAACTAAAAAATAGCATATCGACGGAAAAAGACAAACCGCAAAAAGGAGAAAAAAGTGGGATATACCAGGTTACATAAGGGAAACTATAGAGATAGAGTAGATAGAGTAGAGTACCTGTAGGGATTAGAATGAATATTAACTTAGGGAATGGAGCAATTAAGCTGATTAAATTTTGCGATGAAAATGTAAAACGTTAGGGATTAAATTAGAAACACAGAACTTAGGGAATTAGTTATACACTGAAGAAGTCTGGGAGTGCCAGAAGAAATGTACATCTGCTTTAATAGTTTAAATACACGTTTTTAAGGAAATTTTGGAAAAAGGTTTTTGAATTAACTTAAATTTGTGAAAGCGTGAAAATAAGGGTTCGAACTGAGATTGATGATTATTCGATCGAATTTCTAGAGTCAGTTATAATAAAATCATCATTGCACTCAAATTTCGAGTGCTGGATTCTGCTAGTTATGATTAAACTGCTAGGGATGAGATAATTTGTTTTTTTTTAGTCTTCTTGGTAAAACGCCATATTTAGTAAATGTATGTTAGTAATTCTTTTATCCAACTATCTCGACGTCTATTGTTGTTAGTTACTTTTGAATAAGAAGTGAGTCCCAAACTGGAGCGTTTTTCTCGTCGAAATGATTCACTAAAAATTGGCAAGTCACTGATTGATTTGTTTTCAACAAGCAACTACGCAAACATTCACCATAAAATCATGAACGAATGATGATAATCATTGTTGAAAAAACGAGAATATGGACATACATATACTTATTCATGCGGTTCTGCGCTTGTTTCGAGTTTCCCTATGTTGAAGCTTATAACGCTCATGACGCACGTTGCTTCGATGCATGTTGTTGAATACGAGTATGTGTATTTATTCAAAAATCCAATCAATAACCTCTTCTGATTGATGATGCAATACACTAATTGTTAAACGCGGATTCAAGTGTCTGTTTGGACCACTAACTTGTTTTTGTCTAAAATTAGCATAATGTTGGATTGGCCTGTAACCCAGTGAACTTGAATGTAAACATTGCAACAATTTGCCGTGTTGCGCGAACACGTCTACCGCCAGCGTGCGAAAATAGTTTCGCGATCGGCGTTTTATCGGAGCAGAACTTCGGATTGCGATCTTTCGTTTCAGAACCAAGATAAAGATACTCGGGCGAGAGATCGAATGTGTATCGCAAGTCTGAACTGATTTATTCACTTTCGTTCGAACGAGTTGATGAGAATTGTATTTTCAGCTATAAAAAAGTGAAAACAGAGGTTAATGGACCTATGAAGAATATCTGAAGAATTGCTGGTGGTTATTGAATTATGAATAGCAAAGATACCTCAAACGCGTATAATAATAAGGAACTATATCAAGTCACAGCATAGATCCCGTTGGATAAAATAACGAGAAAGCATATTGATGGTGTATAGCACAGTTATTGTATGTCTACAACCTAACAGTACACGCATAGTAAGTAAAAAAATGGCAAAGGTTAAGATTATGACCCCCACCCGTGTGGGATGGTGAGGGGACCGCGGGCGGCGAGAGGTCCGCAAAATGTGTGTCCAAAGCGTGACCCCTATTTATATTACATTTATGGTTAAAATGGCTTTTATCAAGTTATTTATAATTTTTTTATATATTTTTTATTTTTTTTATCTATTTTCAATTTTTAACTTCCCAGTATATGGGAAGTTCTTGTAATCGCCTCGAAAATCGAAATTGAAATTTTCAACATTTCTTTACGTTTTGAGGTCTTACGAGTATATTTTAAGTGTTTTTAGAAAGAAGTATGTATGTATGTGTGTGTGTGTGTATGTACGTACGTCCGTACGTACGTATGTGCGTTCGTGGACAGTTTTTTCTACGAGCATAACTCACGTAAACAAAGTCCTATCGACTTTGTTGAGGTGTCAATCGAAGCGTCTTTGCAATCTTAAGAGCTGATTAGTTTTTGGGACTCTTCGGTCGGGGGGGTTTGTTGTTTTGCACGTTTGAAGGTCATTTCTGTCATGCGTTATATCTCCCGAACCAGACATGCGATTTTCATTATTAAGGTGTCAATCGACGCGTATTAACATTTATGTGATTCTGTCAAGTTTTTAAAAAAATTCATGGAGGCGTTTTTTAATTTTTTTGAAAAAAGTGCAAAAAATTAGGTTTTTTTTCATAAACAGTAAATTTTTAACCTGATTTTCGAAACACAGTAATCAATATTTATAAAATTTATATACTCCAAACAGTTTTTGTGCAAATACCAACAAAACTTTCTCTCATGATTACAAAAAAAAATTAAATTAAAAATCAAAAATCATTAAAAGTCATCATGATTTCAAGGTCATTTCTGCCATTCACTATATCTCACGAACCAAATATAATATTTGCATCACTTAGGTGTCAATCGACGTGTATTAACATTTTTGTAATGTTTTTATATTTAAAAAAATCGTTGGAGGCGTTTTTTAATTTAACAAAAAAAAATGCAAAAATTTAGGATTTTTTCATAAAAAATAAATTTGTTAACCAGATATGCACAACACGGAAATAAATGTTTATAAAATTTATAAATCCTTATCAATTTTTGGGGTGAAACCAGTAAAATCCTTTTCCATGATGTTTAAAAAAATTAAATTAAAAATAAAAAATCGTTCAAAGTCGCCATGTAAAAAGTGTTCATATGAATGATTTTACCCGACTACTCTTATTCTGAAGACATTGTTGTTAAGCCAATCACAGTTTATTAATATTTGCATAATTTAAGCAGATTTTTAATAGTCTTCATACCACCGTGTTTGAATTTTTATATCAAAACTGCTTAAATTTTGAAAATCAAAAAAAATTAATCAAATTTGCATTTGTCGCAATGAACGCTTTGAATGGTAAAATGTTTCGTAGTCAATACTTTGCTAGATCATATGCTATAAAAAAAGCTTTCATCAATATGAAAATAACAAATAACGTAGAACACCGCCCCCCCCCCATTGATCCGCGTGAATATTCAATCAAATCAATCTGTCCCCATCGACCAAAAACCTTACGTAATCAATTGACGCTCCCGTAGATGATACGATTAACATTAAGTCATTCCAGTTACTATTATGAGAGGTACATTATTATTATTTAATGTAGTATTATTTTCATAATTATTATTTTGTTTAGTATTTTTAATATTTATGTAAATATTACTGGGAAGTTGACCGTGTGGACCTCAAGGGTCGCACCTCGCGGCTTGTTTTTTATTTTTTTACAATTTTTTTAAATTTTTTTAAATTTTTTTTGACCTCTAAATAAGTCTAAAAATCATTTCCCGGATCAATTTTACGATTTCATATGATCTCTGGAAATAGGCAAAGTAACCATTTTTGTAGTGGGGGAACCCCCATAACTTCTCATGGGGCCGTGACCACCGTGAACTTTTTATGCCATAGTAGTAGGGGAGCTCCCCTCTTTCGATCCCACCTGGGGGTCATAATCTGAACCTTAACCAAAAAAACATTTCATTTTGTGTTTTCCAGTTTAATTCACGGCTTTGAATTTGAAATAATCATTATGTAACTACCCCTACTACATGCAATCGAAAGTTCATCAGGAAAAAGATCGATTGTAAAGTAAAATAAAATTGATCCAAAGTGGAAATACAATAATCTGCTGTAACCCATTCACTGCCAAGGACGAGTATACTCGTCTTTGGTGTGATGTTATGCATTGCCGAGACGAGTATACTCGTCCTGCTTTCAATATTTTATAACATACATAAGGATTTCGAGTTCTGTTTCCTTCTCATTGCTAGAGACGAACAAGCTGCGAAGTGCGACCCTTGAGGTCCACACGGTCAACTTCCCAGTAATATCTAGATAAACATTAAAAATATTAAACACAATAATAATTTTGAAAATTGTACTACTTTAAATAATAATAATGAGAGGTATTCATAGCAGTAACAGGAATGAGTTAATATTAATCATATCATCTACGGGAGCATCCATTGATTACGCAAGGCTTTTGGTGGATGGGTGATGATGATTGATTACCACAAATGCAAATTTAATTGATATTGAGGATTTTCAAAATTTAAGCCGCTTATTTTAATTAAAAGACTGCAAAAACTATTAAAACTCTGCTCAAATTATCCGAACATGTTAAAACTTTGATTGACTTTACAACAAAGTCTTTAGAATAAAAGATATAAGGTAATATCAATCGGAATCATATGGTAACTTTGAATAATTTTTTATTTTTAATTAATTTTTTTTCAGAATCATGAGAAAAGTTTTGCTGGTTTCTGTTCAAAAACTAATAGGAATGTATAAATTTTATAAACATTTATTACTCTGTTGTACAAATCAGGTTAAAAAAATATTTTCCATGAAAAAAACCTTTTTTGCATTTTCTTCTATTAAATTAAAAAAACCGCTGAAACGGATTTTTATAATGTTAATATAATCAAAAAGATGTTAATACACGTCGATTGATTCCTTAATGATGCAAATATTATATCTGGTTCGTGAGATATAGTGAATGGAAGAAATGACCTTGAAGATCATGATGACTGTTATTGATTTTTTATTTTTAATTCAATGTTTTTTGTTATCATGAGAAAAAGTTTTGATGAAGTTTTTTCAAACATTGCTTGAAGTTTATAAACTTAACAAAAATTGAATACTCTCTTCCGTAAATCAGGTTAAAAATTTATTGTTTATTAAAAAAACCTACTTTTTTGCACTATTTTTTCTTAAATTAAAAAACGGCTACATAGATTTTTTTCAAAAGTCAAAAGATTCACGCAAATTTTAATATGCGTTGATTGACACCTTGACAATGTAAATCGTATGTTTGGTTCGCGAGATATAACGCATGACAGAAATGACCTTCAAGATCATGATGCCTGTTAATGATTTTTTATTTTTTATTTAATTTTTTACGTAATCATGAGAAAAAGTTTTGATGAAGTTTTTTCAAACATTGCTTGAAGTATATAAACTTTATAAAAATTGAATACTATCTTCCGTAAATCAGGTTAAAAATTTATTGTTTATTAGAAAACCCAATTTTTTGCACTTTTTTATCTTAAATTAAAAAACGGCGCCCACATTTTTTTTTCAAAATTTGATAAATTCACACAAATGTTAATACGCGTCGATTGACACCTTAACCATGCAAATGGTACGTATGGTTCGCGAGATATAACGCATGACAGAAATGATCTTCAAAGAGGCAAAACAACAAACCCCCCCGATCGAAGTATCCCAAAAACTAATCAGCTCTTAAGATTGCAAAGACGCTTCGATTGACATCTTAAAGAAGTCGATCAGACTTTGTTTACGTGAGTTATGCTCGTAGAAAAAACTGTCCACAAACGCACATACGTACGTACGCACACACACACACACATACATCTCCCTTTCTAATACTCTGTAGACCTCAAAAGCTAAAGAAATGTTGAAAATTTCAATTTCGATTTTCGAGGCGATTACAAGAACTTCCCATATACTGGGAAGTTAAAAAATAATTTAGTCAAAATTGATTTTTTTTAAAGAACAATAAATAAAAAGTCAACGAGTTGGTTGGGAGGAATATTCAAAGCAACAGAACTTATTCTCTGTGACGCAAGGATTCTATTTTGCATCTATTCCCACGATAGATGAATTCATCAAAAATATAGGCTTATCCGTGGGATACTTAGGAGTTGTTTTTACACATATACTAATTGATTGGCATATGTTTGGATTTATTAAATCTATACGAGTTTTTACAATATGTTCATGGCTTCAAAATCATCATATTATCCCCCAGCCTAGAGAAGCATCGTTGAACGTGAGCCAATTTAAATGACTAATGATAAAAATAAACAATTCAATTATGCCGATTAATTACTTTTTGTTGCCATTTTCATCGTTTCAAATGTCACTCATTCTGGAAACGTGAAAAGTCACGTTTTCCAATGACTCATACTATTTTTTTTACAATGAATTCATAATCTTCAACTTTGCTCGCTGCTATATTAGAAATGCAGAATTGCAAAGTAATATTAATTATTTTAGAAATCATTATGGTTGTTGATTGGTCTAGTAATTGTGTTCGTTGAGGGAAGTTCGATGTGTTTTATTGCTTGTTAAATTCAATCCCCTTTTTAATTAAACTACTTTGAAAGTAACAAAAAAAAGACAGCCTTTAAGAGTCAATGAAACTTAAAATTCAAATATAATACACACAAGTCGATGAAAGTGAAATTGGAATAAATGGTTGGAATTCTCTAGAATGAATACTGAAAAAACTCAAGTTAAAAGTAGTAACATTTGCTAAGGCTTTATGTGTTAGTTAGCAACGCAGGATTTTTAACTTCCCAGCTCCCCGTGGGAAGTCATAATCTCTATTCCTCTAGAATCCAAATCCATCGTTTTTAGAGAGATGTCTGTGTATGTATGGGCGGATGTGCGTACGTGCGTATGTGCTTTCGTGGGACTAAATTCATTCGACCCGTAATTACGTAACTTAAACCTGAATGAATTTTTAGCAAAATTGGTTAAGCCGTTTTTTTTATTTTAGATGAAAAAACTGAAAAAAAATTATTGCTTAATTTTGAAACTGTTGAAACGCACTGTTAATTCGTGCAGATCCCAAATACCTTCATAGTAATATTATTATTATTATTGTGTGTTTTAGCAAAATTTTGATCATCAATGTTTTGAAAAATGTTATTCAAAAACAAATCAAGATTAATTTGTAGAATTCCAAACTTACTATTTATTACGAGGATTGGTACGTGTGACGCTAATGCATATAATAATTGGATATTGTTATAAATAATTCAATATTGTCAATAACAATTAAATATTATTAGTTGTAATTTGATATTGTAAATATAAAGTCAAACCTAATTATTCAGTAACGATCAAACATTCTTAATAATGAATGATTATTATTAATCATAATTAAATACCCTCAATAATGGTTGATGACCCGGGGTCAAGATGGAGGACGAGGTGGAGAACGAGGACAAGGAGGATGACGAGGAGGAGGTTGCCGAAGTTTTGGTAGAGGGCGACCAGGTGGGAGAGGCGTCTTCTTCTACCAAAGCTTTTGTGGCTGGATAAAATAATAAAAGTAATTATTATAATTTAGAATAATAATTATTAATAATATTAGTTATTACGACTGCATCCACTTGAACATTAAAATTTTTGTTAAAAGTTTTGCATAAAATATAGATATTAAAAACAGAATGCCTCGATGAATTACGTTAGAATTTGTCTTCTAATAATTATTGCAGTATAAACTACTTGTTGCCATGAAATGAAATATATTTAGGTGTAGAATGGGAAGAGTTTATGGACGGAATAAAAGACCAGAGTGAATATACTGTGATTCGAATATATACCAGGCGACCTTGGATAGAATATCGTTTCGTATAGATGATATTTTCATAAATAAACTTTATTTATAAGCCTTGAAATTGTAATGAAGCTCTTATAGGCAACATTTTGGTTTAGTATTGACAAGGCAAATTGCTTTTTGGAAAGGTTAATCACGCGAAACTATACGTCATCGAGCCCTCCACACACTCCTCTCACAATTGATGTTAAATTCTATATAATAACCCAAAGTTTGATAAATCGTATTTAAAGTTGTTAAATGCGATTTTAAAGAATATTTTTTAATACAATCAGAGTGAATGAGTGTGAAAACATGATTATTTTATAAAGGTTTTATTGCGTATGGTGCATAGAAAACTTTAGAAAAAAAAAGATTACAGGTCTGATTTTAATCTTTACTGCTCTCTATAAAATTAATAGTTTGTAGATAAATTGTGTTCATGAACCTTTAGACGTTGTCGTCATGTTAAATTTGTATTTTAAACGGATGTAAAAAATTGAATACATCAAATTTAAAATCGTATAATGTTCACTTTATTATCGAAGTAAATAGTGTAGCTGTATCTATCGTTATATCTGATGATAAATTACCGCCATTGTCATATTTGAGAGATTCTGGTTGGTGACCTATTGGAAATGCAGGATTGATCATAAAAACGAAGCTGCATGTTAGTATAAAAATGAGTTAGAAAAATAAAAAATGCTTTCATATTTTCACGGAAAAAATATCGATTACCATCAATTTTCTTTGAATTGAAAGATATTTAGCAACTGCGTAAACTTCATGTCTCACAATATGCGCCCTGATTTTATATTTTACATGTTAAAATTTTTATTGCAGTTTCTTAAAGGAAACTTTTGATTTTCTTACGGAAAACCATCAAGAATACCATATTATCATTCAATATCACACATTATGTGCTAAGAATAATCTTGTGTTTTGGCTCACGAAATATGCACTTATGTATGCATACATATATTTTGGTGAAGATAAGCCAATTTTGAAATGCATGACAAACAGTATTCTTAGTTGTGTGTTTTGTTAGCATGAGACAATCTATTGTTATACAGTAGAAAAGATAAACGCCGCTCAGTTTGTAGTCCAAATGACTTGCTTGTAAGTGCAAATTATCTGAAATTATCATTTTCTTCTTTTGCCATGCCTAGTTCGCCTGCCGTTTGTGTTACCCATAAAAAACGAAGCGAAGCTTGTCTGCATTTAACAATAAAACTGAATCTTTTTCGTGATACTCTGGTGATTTGAAGGTGGATTTGATATTTTAACCGCTTTTTGCCGATGAGAAACTTGAATTGAGGCTAGTTTCGAGTGAAGCCACGATTATGGAGCGTTGTAATTGCCGAGAATAATTCTAATAGTAGCAATATGATAATCTTGAAACGCCTCCAAACATTTGGTTTCAAAATCGATAGCTCTCTTGTGAATTGTTGTCCATGTTCGCTATTATGTATTACGACAAACCATATAATATGTTGTCTGATAAGGCATGTGAATTGAAATGATGGAATCGCAAGTACGATAGTCAAACATGACCATTGAAATTGCGATAATGAGCGTGTGATATGGAAAACTGAGAGCTCGCTTGCTGAAGAAGTGTATTACTAATTAGAATAAGATACTTGTAAAGCAAGATCAGACAGCAGTATACGAGCGATAGCAATAGTTATTGTTAAAGTTTTTGGAACTTATACGAGTACATGAAATCTTCGGTATTCATAGAAACAGCATGCCAGATATTCGAATTTTCCCCACAGCACATATGATGGGAAACTAGCACATACATATGAGTTTAAGAAGTTGAACTAGCCCAGTCGGACTTTTTGGAATCAATTCTTTGGTAATGCATGATTTCATCGATGCTTATGTCGGAAAATGGAATTGATTCCAAAGGAATGCGTAGGGAATCTGTAAAGTAATCATTGAGTGATTGAAAATTTCTATACATTACCTAGTAATGCAAAAATGAAGCGATGGTAACATATTGTGTGGAATGGATGCCTTCCAGAACCGATTACCAAGTAAGCATTACGGAACACATTCTGAGGCACTGATTCCAGCATCGCTTCCTGGTAATGCGAAATGGAGTTAGCACGGATCCTGCCAATGACATCGCCATGTTAAAATAATCGATGCGGTATTGCAAAAACGATCCGTATTAGCTTCCGAAGAATGATTACGGAATCGATGCAGTAAGCATTACTGGTCCTACTGGGGTAATGTTTAATACGGGTTAATTTTTTTACGTGAGCCAACTTCAACGGACCAAATTAACTTTCGGAGGAGGCTAATATATGAGTGTTAAAGTCATCGCATAAATAATATCTAGCACGGACAATAGAGCCAGCATCGCAATGTTATGCAATTCGCTGTGTGGAATTTTGCACGCGTATAAGTGTTCTAATTTTCATCAGTACACATGATATTCGCACACCTATTCGGTGGCGCTTTTGCATGCCTCCACCGACAAGTTCAATTTCCTGCGGTCGCAACACCTGGGCTCTATCTTGGAAACAAAAAAAAATTGGGCCATCGCCATATCTCCGAAACCATGGCTCCCACAAGAAAGTTTAATATGGCAAACTTGTGTAGTATCAACAATAAAAGAGTTACAAGCCCAAAACAACATCCAAAAAGGCGGGAACATCTTTCGAGCGCCATAGCTTCATTGTTTTCATTTTAACCCCAATACACATTGTAAATAACTTTAATATAATTTTGTCGCAAGTCGTTTGCGGTATTGATTGTTTTGATCGCTGTGCACTGGCGGGAGCTATTGCATCCCAAAGGGTGAAAACTCACGTGGAAAACGCATTTTTAGGCCAAATAATCGGTTTCCGATGGCAAATTTCCCATTACAAAACTCACAGAGCATTTTAGCGGGCAGAATTTTTTTAATTGCAATCAGTATTATGACTATATGTGAGCTTAAATTGAAATTTCTGGGGCTGCAGCTCGAATCCCCTTGGCGCAAAAAAACAACAAAAAAGAACAAAAAAAGTGGGGCGGCACAAAAGTTTAATATGACAAACTTGTGTAAAATTCAATTTGCAGTTAGTTGTGTGCACATAATTTTCACGTCCTGTCGATATTAAAAGAGTAACACGCCAAAAACTAGTTAAAAGGGTGGATCATTTTTCGCGCGCTTCAACTTTTTTGTTTTTCCTATTACCGCGAAACTCACTGTAACAGTTACTGAAAAAAAGCATTTTAAGACCCGTTTATCGTGTCGTAAAATACTTTTTTCCTGTGACTTGTCCCCCTTCGAGACACAATAACTCCCGCCATGGTACAGTGATCGAAACAAGCAATACCGCAAACGCTTGGTGATAAAACTGTCTACAAATTATTTTCGAACGAATTTCGCGGTAATAGGAAAAACAAAGAAGTTGTAGCGCGTGAAAAATGATTCCCATTTGCGACGTCGTTTTTGGCGTGTAACTCTTTTTATTTTGCTGCCTTCCAAAATGCTCTGCGAGTTTCGCAACGGGGGGTTGACGGGTTGGCCATCAAAAGCCAAAAAACGCGTTTTTCACGCGATTTGAGATGGAATAACTCCCGTTAATGTACTGTGATTGGAACAATCAATAGCGCAAACGATTTGTGATAAAATTGTCTTAGAAAAGTATCAGAACGTGTTTCGCGTTAAACGTGAAATTAAAAAGGTTGTGGCGCCTGAAAGTTGTTCTCCCCTTTTGGGTGTGGTTTTTGACTTGTATTTTTTATTATTGACACCACGTAAAAGTAATGTATGCACGACTTGCTAAAAGTCATATTCTACGCAAGTTTGCCATACACAACTTTCTTGTAGGAGCCATGGGTTCGGAGATATAGGGGTGTCCCACTTTCTTTTGTTTTTAAGATGGAGCCCGAAGGATTAAGGCTACAACCCCAGGAAATTGGACTTAGGCTAACTACACCATTGCCCACGCGTTGCAATAAAAATTCCTCTGCCTACCAAAAATGCACGGTTTACGTCAAAATTTTGACGCTATGACTCGGCTACTATTGAATGGAGCGACCCCAGACAAGCTGGGCGGTCCCGCAGCTGGCTTTCTATGAAAAAATCTTACTTTGTTTGTATTGGGGCAGGTATTACAAACAAGAGGATGATTTTTTTCAATACTCACGAAACGTGTTTTTCCGGTTTACGTGCATTGTATCTCTACGAATTTTTGACCAATCTTCAAAATCCAAAGATTTTTTGAGTTCTTATTAAATTTGCGTCTAATTGAACTTGGAATGGGGATAAAAAGTTTCGGTTTACAGTTTTTTTATGACAAAAGCACGAAAAAAATTTCAATTTTTTTTTCAAATGCTTCACAAATTTTCAGTTTTCTAAATTTTCGATCAAAATCTGGTTCATCGAGGATTTATACATATAAATAATATGAAAAATTTGCTTGCATTGCTTTCACTTCAAAATTTTGGACTCCAGCATGCATGGCAATGAAAGACTAGGACGACGGACCTCCATGAAGAACAGCTCCTAACTGTGCGAGTTTTCATGATAATCACTTGAAAAAATAATATGAGTAAAATAACTTATTAAATTCAATTAGTTCTAATCATTTTTCCCCTTCAAAAAAAAATCACAAAAACGAAAAAAGAGGCCTCCTAATGTGATTTCCCTCCTTAATTGCAGAAGAAGCAAGTAATTTTCAATGTGTAACGTTTTACGATTTACTAACGTGTTTCGTAACATACAGTGACCGACAAAAGTCTACATACGACCCCTATTTTCGCTACTTGACGAGCCCCATGACACTCATTAAAAAAGTAATGATGCTGCTATATTCTAAATCTATTTTAAATGATGTTTACCAAAAAAAAAATATTTTCTGCAATATAATCTTTACAAGTTATTCATACATAACTAAAAAATGTATTGACCAAAGCCTACATTTTTTATGCTACTGTGCGGTTCTGTTTTATAACGGGAAATACCGTTTATTAAATTTTGGCATTTGCACTTCACGTTAGGCTACATTTAGTGCAGTTTCGATAAGACCGCAGCTGTGACGATGGTTTTTCGGAAGAAAATGTCATCAAAAATACGGAACTTGGTGGTAAAACATAAAACACAACAATTCAAAGAACATTAAATAATAAAGGCTATCACAGCAGAACACCACCCAGAAAAAAATCCTTAAAAACGAAAAAAAATCGCAATCTTCTCTTAGAACTTGCCACAAAGCATTTTACACAAACGACTTGATCGTTGGAAGAAGTGTTTATTTACCGATGAATTGAAGTATAGCATATTTGGAAGTGACGGTAGAGCTAAAGTTTAGAGAAAGAAAAACACGGGAATGGACCCGAAACACCTAATTTCCACAGTCAAACATGGCGCTGGCAATGCGTTGGTTTGAAGTGCTGTCGCAGCGTCGGGTGAAGGAAGTTTGGTGTTCATTGATGGTGTATGAATCGCCATCTCTATAAAATCATCTTGCAACACAATTTAAAGGAATCGGTCGATAAGTTGGACCTTGGTTAGAGCTGGATATTCCAACAAGCACTCCGCTCAAATCGTGAAGGACTAGCTACTATATTATGCTCTATTATGCTCCATGACAGCTCAATACATCCGCACAAAAAGTCAAAGGACTTGAATGTCATCGAGCACGTTCGGGAGCTGCTGGATCGAAAAATAAGAAAACACGACATTAGAAGTGCTACAATACTAAAAGAGAAGTTCATTGAAGAATTGGGTCAAATAACGCCTAACGAGTTAGATAATTTGGTCGCATCAATGCCAAGACGCTTGCAGGCAGTTATACTCGTAGATGCCCATGGCGGGCCAACAAAATATTAATATTAAGTTTGAAATGAAATGTAAATTCCTTGATGAATCTCATGATCGTACGTAGACTTTTGTCAATGCTATTTTTTTAGTTTTTTTATGAATCGATTGTTAAGTTTATATTGGAGGAATTTTGTTTTGTTACATGTCAATAAAAATAGATTATAAATAACACTACATCATTACTTTTTCAATTCGTGCCATGAGGCTCGTCCAGCAGCGAAATTTTGTGTCGCCCACTGTACATCTCTTGCTTAATTCCTGCAATTATATTAACAGCACGAAATTTGTTCCTAGTCGGATGCGGAAAATAAAACGATATCTTTTCGCTTGTATGTTTGCAACTGAACATTTATTGAATAGTTTGTTTTGCTTATATACTAATCGTCTTAATGACTTATCACTACATTCTTGTTTTCTCTAATTTCACTTATTTGGTAAAAGCAATTAGCGAAAGAATTTGTCAAGGTTTGAGTGCTCATTAGCTTCCTCGTAATTAGGTGCTAATGGTACTGGTTTATATTGCAAGTGTTGCAATTCGTTATGAGGGCATATATCTCCCCCATCGTTAAGCTTGGAACCTCCTGGTTGCAACAATTTAATTGAAATTTTTGAATTTTTGCATTTGTGAATTACGAAAATCATAATTATTAGAGTAATTATTGTGATTGACAAGTAAATTATGGAACGATCAACATGTCTTTCTAGTTTGACTTGTTCAATGGCTTGAATATTATCAATTTGTTTCAAATGTATTTCGGTTAAATTTACATGAATATTTAAAGGTTCCAGTATTTCATAATTAGGTAATATAATATTATTTTGAAACTTGCTCCAATTATTTGTATATTCAATTTTATGGATATTAATGCTACATTCTTCAAATTTTATTAGGCAATTTCCAGAAATTTTGTACTTGTAATTATTACAGTTTTGTACAATTTCGTCTTCGGTTTTAATTGAAACAATGGTGCCTTTTTCAAGTTCAATTACATGAGGTATTACGTTTTCGCTTGTTGTACAGTTTGTGTAAGTGTTATTAACGATAATATGCTGTAAACACATATTGGCTTTTCGGAGTTTCTTTTTTTCGAGAGTGTCTGATACAAAAACTTCATTATTTGCTATTATAATTTTTTGTTGTTCTTCATTTAATTGTACATTTTTATTATTAGGAATAGGTAAAAAATGATAAATTTGTGTTTCTTTTTCATCAAAGATTGGAATATTTATAACAAAAATGAGAGTATTATCGGAATATGTGACTAATGCAATTTTTAATTGTTCAAGTTTACTTAAGTCTATTCTTGCTCTTAATATTTCTTCCGTTGTGAGAAAACTATGTGTCATTATACCTAATCTTGCAGCGTTTATATTGTCTATAATTTTAGAAATTTCAGATTCTAATTGTGTTATAACATTTGTGATTTGTAGATTATTAATTTGGTTGAATATCTTTGCTTGATCTTTATTTAATTTAGAAATAGCTTGATTTGTATTATTAGAGTTAATTTTAATTGAATGTTGCAAAAGTTTCATATTTTCTTGAAGTTCATTATTAATGTGAATTTGTTTGTTCATTGTGGCTGTGATTTTGTTATTATTTATTTCTAGAGTGTTTAAATTTTTGAAAATTTCCTGTCTGTCATCGTTATCCATAGTGCCAAACAAAATTTTATGGATTGTGCCTATGGGATTTAATAGACCTCTTTTTTGTCTTTGATGTCGCGGTTTAATTGCTTCGATGGCAGTTTGTAGTGCCTTTAGTCTTTCATGGTTATGCATGGCTTCTGGCATTGGTAATGAATGGTTTAGCTTCTTCACAAGTGTTATAGTATTTTCGATTTCGGTTATATTAATTATATGTAGGAACACATCGTAGCTTTCAATTAAATGTATTTTTTTTTGTTTCTATAAGAGTAAACCCGGATTGTGATTCAATTTTTTCAATTGTTATTTGTTTTGCCGCTATTACTTGCACTAGGATCATAAGGCAAATTACTGTTGTTATTTTCGTTTGTTTTTTCTGTAAGAAATTTAAATTGTCTTTTAATTCTACTTGGGTGAATTTTTAGTTTAGTTTGAGGTTGTATTAGGCTATCATCTACTTTTGTAATGTTTATTGCTTTATATGCAGGTGCACTTTTATTTCTCTCTCGTTGAGGATTTTTAATGAATACGTTTGAATGAGCTTTTACTGTGAGAGGTTTCTTAATCTTATTGTTAACTTTGTTGATCCGGTATTGCTTTTCGTTATCAATATTTTTTTTTATTTCTAAAGGGTTTTTCAATCCAAATAATGCTTCGTTAGGGGTGCATTTAATAGTTGAATGATGCGTATTATTGTAAAAGTTAGTGGCTTTGGTTACTTTTTCTATAATAGTTATTTTATTATTTAGAGCGTTTAGTAGTTGAATGTGTTGCAGGAGTGTTGAATGAACAATATTTATGTCTGCACAACCGTTGTGAGTTTTTGCATGTGTGAAATGTAATTCAATATTATTTACTCTACAAAAATCTTTTATAACAATGGTGTTGAACTCGTTATCTAGAATAAGTTTTTTGGGTTTTCCAAGTATTGATACTCTGGATTCTATTTCTCTAAGTAATGTTATACCATTTTTATCGGGTATGTGGTGGCAATATAAATGTTTTGAAAGTCTGTCTACGGTTGTAAAAAAATACCTTTTTTCGCATGTGAATATATCCCCTGTAACTATTTCGTTATTTCTGGACGGAGTCTCTGTTAGTTTCTGAGGGTATTTAATTGGATTACGATCGTATTTAGCAATGTTGCAAATATCGCAATTGTTAATGTAACGTTGAATCAATTCCTTCAGTTTAGGGTAGTATACTTTAGTTTTTAGATTTTCGAAGTTTTCATTGATACCCCTATGGTTATTACGCAAGTGTTCTTGTTTTATTATTTTATAAACTTCCTCTTCGGAAGACGGCTCATTTGCAATATGTTGACATTTGGAGAACGAAATTGTTTTATTAGATGAGAATAATTGAATAAGTAACTTTTGGAGTTTATTATATGCAGGAAAGTCTAAATCAGTGTAGATTCCGATTTTTCCCTTAGTGATAAAGTCTTAAAGTGTCGATTATATGTTGACTGTTTAAGTTAGTCTCTGAAATATTAATCGCTATTCTATTGTGAGGTAAGGACTTAATAATTTGTTTGGAGCTATGTTGCGAGTAATGTATTTGTATTCTAAATGAGTTGATTATTATTGGTTTAATAGGGAAGTGATCATTTTGATCTTCTTCTTGCGTATGGATAGTAGCTAGGTCGTTACTTTCGTTTTCTAGGATATTGATTTCGTCATTTTTGATTCTGGAAAGGAAATCTGCTACTGCGTTTTCTTTTCCTTTGATGTATTGTACATCAAAATCAAATTCATTTAATTTGATTTTCCAACGCTGCAATTTGCAGTTGGGTTCTTTTAATGAATGTAGCCAAGCCAGTGGCCTATGATCGGTTTGAATTGTAAATTTAGTGCCAAACAAATATGGTCTGAAGTATTTGGTTGCCCACACTATCGCCAATAGTTCTTTTTCTATTGTGCTATAGTTTTTCTCATGTTCATTGAGAGTTCTTGAGGCGAAAGAAATTGGGTGACCGTTTTGAGACAGTACTGCTCCAATGGCGAAATTGGAGGCGTCTGTAGTGAGTATAAATGATTTACTGAAATCGGGATATGTTAAAGTTGGATGGTTAGTTATCAAAGATTTCAATTTTTCGAAAGCATTTATATACTCTGATTTATTAAGGTCAATTTTTACGTTCTTCTTCAAGCATTCTGTAAGTGGTACTGCAATTTTTGAATAATCTCTTATAAATTTTCTGTAGTATCCAGTGATACCTAGAAATGATTTAATTTGTTTCTGCGTTTTAGGGATTTGTAAATCTTGAATAATTTTGATTTTGTCTGGATTTGGTCTTATACCCTCTGGAGTTAAGATGTGGCCAAGGTATTCTGTTTCCTTAGCGAAGAACTTGCATTTGTCAGGTTGAATTTTGAGGTTGAATTCTCTTAATTTCGTAAATATTTTATTTATTGACACTATATGTTCTTCCAAAGAAGTTGAAAATATTAATATGTCATCTAGGTATACAACGCATATTTTATTTATGTATTCTTGCAAAACGTAGTTTATGAGGCGTTGAAAAGTTGCAGGAGCATTTTTCAAACCAAACGGCATTCGAACAAATTCGTAATGTCCGTTACTTGTACTGAAAGCAGTTTTTTGTTGATCTGCTGGGTCTACCAGTATTTGGTGGAAGCCCTTTGCAAGGTCCAACGTAGTGAAATATTGGGCTTTGCCTAGTTTGTCAAAGAGTGAATCAATGTTTGGAATAGGAAATTTGTCATCCACGGTTATTTCGTTTAATTTCCTGTAATCTATGACAATTCTCCATTTTGTTTTGCCCGAGTTATCTGATTTTTTGGGCACTACCCAGAGTGGAGAGTTGTAGGGACTTTGAGAGGGTTTTATTATATTTTGCCTTAGCATGTCTTCTATTTGTTTACTCACTTCATCTTCGTGAGCTTTAGGGAATCTATATATTTTGCTGAAGATTGGTTGGTGTTTTGTAAGTATTATTTTGTGGGTTATTTCTCTGACCGAAGTTAAATTATCACCTTCCTTGTAAAATAAGTCTTTGTTATTTTTTAATATATTAAATGTTTCACTTTTTTCTTTCGGATTCAAGTGTTTTATGGGAATTGTTTTTATTATTTCGGCAATACTAGTAAATTTGGTATCTTCTATTTGGTATACCTCTTGTATTGGAAGTTTGTAATTTGTAAAATATAGTCTGGTATTGAACATTTCAATATATTTTTCGCCAAGATTAATAATCGAGTTTGTTGGGATAAGAATGTTTTGTCCTATAATAGCATCAAATTTTGGATTCTTTATGTGAAGTAACTTCCATTCGATAGTAGCACTATGGTTAAATTCGGAAGGAAATTCTGAGATGATTCCTTCCGAAATGAATTCCGAATTATGTATACTATCGATTTTGATAGGAACTTCCAAGCGAATCCGTTTGTGCTCAGGAAAAAGATTTTTATTTAGAATTGACGTTGTGCATCCTGTATCCAGGAGACAACGTATTTTAGTTTTAAATAATGTGATCTCAACTATTGGTAATGTGTCTGATTTTCCGAGGCTAGTGCACGAAAATTTTCTGCATAATTATTACTTCGCAACGGTGCGGATTCAATATGTAAATTATTATCAATATCCATAGGATATTGGGATCGAACAGTTCTCATGGTAACTGCTGACTGAGGTATATTTGAATTATACCTCTGAGGATTCCGTGAAAAATTGTGCCTAGTATCGGGATTATTAACACGATTTTCTTGTTGATTGTCACTAAAATTTCTTTGATTATTATAGAAATTTCTACGATTATTACCGCCGTAATTTTCAAACCTAGCGTTATAATTTCCCGAGTTTGTTTTTGGTACATGATCGTAAGAGCTATGAACGAAATTTGCACCAAAATTTTTATACCGATTATTATGAGGGTTTTTATAATGATTTTGCACTGTGCCACTATGAACATTATTCACTTTTTTTATGATAGGTTCCAAGAAAATATATGTTTCTCGGAGAGTTCGAAAATTTTTTGTTAAACACAACGCTGTAAGGTGTTCCGGTAATAAATCAAGAAACCTATTCAACACAAACATTTCACTTTGTTCTACCGAATATAAAGGATTTTTTTCGATGTCGAGGGCGTACTTAAGTTTAAGTTTATCTAATATTTTTTCAAGTGTATAAAAATTATTTATAATGTTAGAAGAGGTTGTTTCGTTTACCTTGGAATACAGCTGGTTGTATGTTTCCCGAATGCCAAATTCTTGTAGTAGCCTCGATTTTATGTTCGCCCAACTGTTCCCGGTTAGTCCTCGTATTGCTTGAAGAGCTCTTCCTTGTATCTTCTGGAACACTATGTGTGCAAATATGTCCCTCGATGGTTCGTGGTCCTTTATTTGGTCTAGAACCCAGTCGACTGACTGCAGGAACGGCTGGAGATCATAACTGTTGTCTCCTCTGAAGACCGGAATTCCTTGCGTGAACTGCATCAGTTCCTTTATGTGGTTAGTTGCCATACTGCTCAGTCTTAGTTTTCCCAGGCGATCCGCTAGCTTTATAACTGCAGTGCTATCTTCCTTTGTTGAGGATGCTCTGTCAGTTTGTTCCTCCAGCTTTAAAGAATTGAAATTCTTCCAGTAGTCCTTTCTCTTTTGCGGAAGGTTTTTCTCCTGGTGCTGAAGACTACCGACTGCGCCAAATTTGTTCCTAGTCGGATGCGGAAAATAAAACGATATCTTTTCGCTTGTATGTTTGCAACTGAACATTTATTGAATAGTTTGTTTTGCTTATATACTAATCGTCTTAATGACTTATCACTACATTCTTGTTTTCTCTAATTTCACTTATTTGGTAAAAGCAATTAGCGAAAGAATTTGTCAAGGTTTGAGTGCTCATTAGCTTCCTCGTAATTAGGTGCTAATGGTACTGGTTTATATTGCAAGTGTTGCAATTCGTTATGAGGGCATATATCTCACGCGGTATTTCATCTTGGATAAAAATTGCATAAATATTTGTTCGTACGTTTCGAGATAAAAGGAAATACAATTTCGTAATCTTATCACTGGTATTACTGTTAAGTATGTATTAAATTATATTGTAAAAATTTGACTTGTCAGTAAATGATTGTTAACTTTCTTATTTTTTTGATTTGCAGTGTAAAAAATTCGTCAAAAGTGTCGCAAATTACCGTTTGAAGGAAATGATAAAAGAGATTTCGCCTTACACATAAAACTGGGGTTGAAGACTAGATGTCAATTAATCGATGCCATCGACTTATGATTTGGTTTTTAATTAGTTTTACTTTGGGTGGCGCCGTAAGCCACACAAGGACGAAAGTTGGGTTGCTTGCAAGACAATCTTATCAATATATTGCGCGCTGCAGAGAAAGCAGTTATTGTGTCGTGTGGCAACAATTAGCAGTTAAATAACGTCGACATAAACATGGCCGGACATGGACCGCCAGCACAAAAAAGAAATGCTCAAAAAGGCGACGAGTACGATGACGATGATATTGACGAGCTGCCCAAACCACCGGATGGAGGATGGGGATGGGTGGTTGCGTTCTCATCATTTCTTATTCACATCATCAGTAAGTGCGCCATTTGTTGCAATGCATACTCGTATCCTTATTTAAATACTGGATTCTGTTGCTTATTACGAGAAATTAAAGTTAAACAATGGCAAGGTTGAAAGCAAAGAAATTAATACAAATATCGAAGCGGTTGCGAAGCAAACAAATAAATTGATTTGAATGCCAAATATTCTTGGTACGATTTATGAAGATGGACAGCACTAATTCCGTCGTTTGGTGAAGCCAATTCCCCTAAACAAACTTTTATGAGCATGCACTCCAACTACATTATCACAATTTTAATACGAATTTGTGACTGATTTTCTCTGTTAATTAATGCTTATTTCAGATTAGATTATATTTGTCGGTAATTCGCTGAAACAGTTTAATTAGCGGATTATAAATGGGCTCGATTTTAAATTGAATTGAGTTGGAATGTAGATTAAAAAAAGATTGATGACAGATAACGCATTGCGTTCGAATAAATCTTTAAAATATCAAGAAACCTTAAATCACAACTGTATAATTGTTGAAATTAGTTGTTTAATGTCGCTGCTCTGTTATTTACGAATGATTGACATCCCCTATTAATCACAGTCATTTGCCAATAACTTCTACTCGTAGATGGGAATTTCTGTCTTTGTTTTACAATCTTTTTTACTTATTTTTTTATTTTGTATTATTTACAAACGAGAAATTGTAGAGAAAGGTAATGATATTATCCATATTCTCAGCGTTTTATATTTATATGAGTTTTTCTATTATTTTCTATAACATGGTTTATAAAATTTTAACACAACTGTAGCATATTTTAATCATAGAAACGCAGTTGAAAAAATATGTTAGTTTTCTCGCAAAAATTGTGTTGAGTACTATTTAGAATTTTTAATAACCACTGCAGAATACTCGTGTAACCTAAAAACAATATGCCAACGTTATCTCGTGTATCATGAAATCACCCCAAAAACTAGTCCTTCTTTGTACTTGCACATACAGCCACTGGGACCTTACCATTAACATATGTGAACTTAATTATTAGAGAAGATTCAAGCTTGATTCTGAGAACAATGGACAATTCGACCATCAAGCAAGTATTTTGATTGCATCACAGCCTTATTATTTTATTTGTACATCAAGAAACTTTTCGTGTCTTTTTAACTCTCAACATTCTGATTTTCAATAAAGAAAAATAGCATCCTTCGAGGAGCAATTCTACTATTGTTCATTTTATAAAATGTCTTCAACTTCGAACTACTTTCGTTTCTTCCTTTTATTAACGTTCTTTTTAATTTTGCTTTTTCAGTTGTTTCTTCGAAGAAAAGATCCAGGATTTGGATCTGCAGGCACAGTTTTGTTCGTGTTAATTGTGTGATTGATTTTGCCTTTTGAGTTATTATACTAGTTTACAATGAATCGTACCCAAAGTTGATAATACTGTGTTTATGTAAAAAATTTGAGGCTGAATTTCATTCTGAAATAAAAAAAAGTTTTAACATTTTTCACAAGAAATCGTCCACAAAAAAAAAAAATTTGACGTTATTCACTCCTTTTTATTTTGAATTATATCAGTATGCCTTTGAGTAATCTGCTAACATGTTTTTATCCCGAAACCCATTGTGTCTACGCTCATCTTAAATAATATCATATCCTCGATTTTATTTTTACGCTGTTCATGACTCAAACTTCCCAAGTTGTCAGAAAACAAATTTGGGGGTGAATTAAGGAAATGTATTTTCAAAATTTCAAAAAAAAATTGACACTCAGTTTATAATATTTTTCAATAGAATAAATTGAAAACAATTAATTTTGTAATGTTACAATGTCCCCTTCAAAATACTGCCCCTTAATGCAATGCACTTGCTCCAACGATGTTTCCACGGCTGAAAACACGTTTTCAGCTGATCGACAGTCAGGTCTTTTCAGTAGCCTCGTCGTCTCCTTTTAAATGTTCTCAACGTCCCCAAAATGGCGTCCCCGAAGTAACATTTTGCACTTTGGGAACAAAAAGAAATCGCAAGATGCTAAATCGGGCGAATACGGTGGATGATCGATCACAGTAATCTCATTTTTGGCGAAAAACGCACGCACCACGAGTGATGTGTGCGCGGGCGCATTGTCATGGTGCAACACCCACGAATTGTTTTGAGCCAATTTGGCCGCACTTTTAAAACTTCAACGTAGAACTGTCCATTGGCAGTTTGCACTTGTGGAACGAATTCATGGTGCACAACGCCACGCGAATCGAAAAAAACCATGAGCATTGTTTTCACATTGGACCTCGATTTTCGAAACTTTTTGGTTCTCGGATCCCAGGCTTGCTTCCATTCCATCGACTGAGATTTGAGTTCAGGGTCGTACTCGTAGAACCAAGACTCGTCACCAGTGATGACCCTGTCGAGAAAATCCGTGTCCTGTTCAGCAGAAAGCCAATCTTCACAGCATTGAATTCTTCGATTTTTTTGATCTTCTGTCAGAATTTGTGGAACAATTTTGGCGCACAATTTTTTCATTCCCAAATTTTCCTTCAGAATTCTGTGCACAGTGTCCTTATTTAAACCAAGATGATCAGACAAAAATCTGATAGATGTCTGGCTTGCAACATTGCATCTCTTATGCGATCAATGTTTTCTTCAGTTTTTGAAGTGGAAGGACAATTCTCCTTCTCGTTCGTCGTCCTTCACACTGTCCCGTCCTTTCTTGAATCGAGGTACCCACTTGTGAATAGCAGTTTTTTTAAGGAACTATCTCCATAAACTGTATTCAAGTCCGTCAAAATTTGAGTAGGAGTTTTACCAAGTTTTGGGAGAAATTTAATGATGATTCGCTGTTCCTCATTAGAAGAAATTTCCATGATGGCGACGCGATACTTAGAAAGGGTTAAGAAAAAATTCACACAACTGCACAACAGACTCAGAAGCCGATGAAACTTGGACTGAGGTTCAGTTAGAGTACAAAGATTGGGGCGAGGTCACTGGCTTACGCCCACTACTCCACAACAAACCGTGGGGAGGGAATTCCGCGAACTTTTTAGACACACCTCATATGTTAGAATCAAGTAAACAAGTCCCTGAATCAAGTTCACTAGTTTCCGCAGCAAATAAACAATTTTCATAATTCAATTGCGTTGACAAATTTCTTTATTTGAATCGCACATTTGTTTTACTTGACTCGAACATTTATTTATTTGACATGAACATTTGCTTATTTCACCCGGAAATTAGCAAAATTGAAGCGGAAATGCTATATAGGATCCTATTTTTAAATAAAAATAGGTTGGTCAAGATATTGTTTTGATTCATCAGGCCTAGAATCTTTGTCAAAGTTTCGGAGTAAAGTTGACGAATCATTCAATTTGGGATTAGGTGCAGCTTCGGGATTGTTCTCTGCGTTGATGCTTCGAACGAATCGCGAAAGTGCAAATATTGAATTCGATTTAGTAGATGTCATTGAGATTTACGTGTTTAAAAAAGTATAGCATCGACTTTTCTCTATGATATTTATCAATCTACCCAGGACTTTTTTAAAAAGGTATCCTGAGCAGACTTGTTGTTTACACGCTCCATTTTACTTTCTACTTGCTGTCGAGTCCCACAAACGGTATGATAACTAGTTGATGGTAAATAACTATCGAATTTTCATAGAATACTTTATTCAAACAATCAGAAAAAATAAGCCAATGTGAAATTTGTGAAAAGACAAAATATCTTTTGGATACAGCCTTTGTTGGTCGTTTCAAAGCTCAACTTAATTCTACTCCAGCCGAAATGCTAGTTAGTAAACAGGAATTTGTTAGTCAGTATTTTATTAAAAGCTTACTATGGATAACGATACAGATACTGGAGAAGACTTTATTTTTGAAATTGTCTCATGGAATTTTCAAGAGGAAAATTTTTCACAAAATCATAAATGAACAAAAAAATTCTATTTTTAGAAATAAATTGTGGAAAAGATTCACAATTCATTAGTATTAATATTATTAGTACTTATTAGTTATTTTGGCCTTTCCCATGATGTAGAAATATTATTGCTTATTGCTTACACAGTATTCATTGTTACATCAATTTTAAGTGATAACATTTGAGATGAGCTCTTCTATGAACATTTGCTTTCGCAAGTAAGGTAAAATATAAATAAAAAATCAATAATGTTAAAATATTCAACTAAAGGAGAATTCACCCTTTCACATTGATGCATCGTCGGCTTCATAATTACAAAATGGAGTATTTCGTGAATCTTTTTTGTTATCATTATAATTTTCGAGAACAATTACAAAATTTACTTCATGTATTGGGTGTGTGATTATGACTCCGCCCTTTTTTATTGAAATAAAACACATTTGCTTGTTTAGAAAACTGAAGAGAAGTTTATTAAACGTATGCTCCATCGGCAGCTATAACCTTCGCCCATCTTTCAGATAATTTACATATTCCTTGCCTGAAGGAATCCAGGACTTTTCACCTGATTCAATTATCAATCCAAATTCTGATACTTTCGTGTGAAGTGGACCGGGTTCTCCCTTAAGATCTAACTGCATTGTTCGGAATAAATGATAAATCCAAAAGAGCTATGTCTGGCGAATATGGCGGGTGAAATAGCACTTTCCAGTCCTGTCCATCTTAAATGTTTTCACGACTTGTACGGTATGCGGTTTGGCATTATCATGTTGAAGAATTAATTTACTGTGCCTATTTACCCATTTTGGTCGTTTTTATTCTATGGCTCGCTTCAAACGCATTAGTTGTCGTCGGTAAACATCTTCATTAAAAGTTTGAGGGGGTTCGAGCAACTCATTATGTACAACATCTCTCTGATCCCACCAAATGCAGAGCATAACCTTAGCACAGTGAATATTTCTTTTTGACTGTGGTGGACCGGGTTCACCAGGCATCACCCACCCTTTTTGACGATTAGGATTCTCATAATATATCCATTTTTCATCACCTGTGACTATTCGATGTTAAAATCCATTTCTTTGCAGTCTTTGCAGTAGCATTTCACAAATTGTTTTTCGACGTTCGATGTCGCTTTCTTTCAATTCATATGGAACTCAGTTACTAACTTTTTGAACCATTTCTATTGCTTTTGAACGCTTTGCAACAGTAGATCGTTCAATATTTAATGTTGCAGCCAATAAGCCTCCTCGTAAATCTCTACAAGCAAACGATGAGCTTCCGCTGCACTTTTCTTTGCAATAAAATAGTGGAACGAAAACCGACATTTTCAAGAAGGTGAAAACACTTGTCGCTTGCACTTCGACCAAGTGTCACGTAGTGCGTTTGACAGCTGACATAAAGCCCTATCGAATACAAATGCTGCCACCTATTAGTACACGCAAACGATACTAATATCTGTTGGGGAAGGGCGGAGTCATGTTTACACACCCTTTAGCTTCAGGTCTAACACTCATTGGATTCTTATTTAGATCTTTATGCAAGCTTTTTATTTTGATTTCTAAAATCCAAGTTCCTCCAAGTGGAAGAGCTCTGAGTTATAGTAGGGAATCCATCAAATCCAGTATCCAGTGTTGCTTTTATTATTAATTTATCATTTAATAAGCACCATCCAAATACTCGATTATTGTCGTGCATATGATTATCTCAAAAAGTCTTCACTCTATTCGGTGTTGATATGTTTTATTTAAACCGTTGTTTGCCATCCCCGTAACATATCTAGTCCCTATCAAACAGTAAAGTCGATATTTAAAAAAAAATTAAGACATAAGTACAATGAGTAATTTGAATTGCTACCATTTAAGGAATCAGAAACTAAGATAATTTACTTTACATCAACATGTCTAAAGTTGAATCACTTAAGGTTCATATGAAGGCTATCGCTTGGGTTTGCAGGAGTTCGGTATTGTATACATCTCTGATCCAAAAATGTTAGAAGTTGAATTTTTTATTATATGTTTAATACCCACATAGTGCTACTGGGTACTTAAAATTTATTAGCTGTGTTTTATTTCAAAGAGAGCTCAGGGTTATAAATGTTCTGCACTGTGCACTTCATCAAAGAAGCTCAAGTCCACATTTCCTGTGCTCGTCAAGGAATACTTATCGCTTCCATGTTTATGCCGTAAAATATGCATAAAGAGTTCAATAAAACTTAATAATGTTTAAACTATCTGTTTGTGGATTGCGCACAATCGATCTTGTTTTGGGTTGTAAGATGTTTTCAGGATAAATATTTAAAATTTCCAAAAAAAAGAGAGAGCAACAAATAATAACTAAACAAATAAATTGAAAATTTTCGAAGCTATGCTAATCGTGAAGAGATAAATTTTCGAATGATTTGTTTTTCAAAAGTTTCTTCAAAATACATTAAAAAGCGATCCTTGACAAGTGCTGGATGTATTTGACTCCGTAAAGTAAGTTCCGAATGTGTTACGAGGTAAAAGTTTAAAAAAAGAAGTTATGGTGCTGAAAAAATTATCACCCCTTTATTTATTATTGACAATACGTTGAAGTGCTGTATGCAAAGGTTGCTGCAAATTCAACTCTACACAAGTTTGTCTTCTGTTTTTTATCTTCTTTTCAAGATGGCGCCTGTGACCCTAAAAACTTGAGCTGAAGCTTACTGCTGAACTGACCACACATTGCAAAAAAATCTGCTTGCCAACCCTAAATTCACAGTTGACCTATCATTTGACTGGGCTATTTCAAAACCTTCCTTTTAATTTTGTGTAAAATAAGTTTATTTGACGAAATCGATTTTCGACCGTAATCGTTCGGTCTTCATCAGCGACTGAATTACAATATTCAGGTATTCTGCTTATATACTATAGGTAATATAATTAAGAGGATATAATTAAGCGAATTTGATTAAAGTGCATTATGATTTTACTTACATAACTAATTTGAAAAGCGGTGATTTTACATTTCCTTCATCATGGTTCATTAATTTGTTTTTTTCCTTGTAGATTGCCAAACTGTCTAAGGCATCCGATTCCCTGAAGTCTCTCGCTTCCCTCGTTATTCATCGTAATCTTTTGCCCTCTGGTGACGATGCGTTCCGCTACCGCCGACTTGAAACCCTCAGTCCTGCCTTTCTTTTTAGCCGCTGTTGCTTCGCCTGGATCACAGTATAGGTAAGACCCAGTATGCAATCGAAGCCTTCAAACACGAAATTTCCTTCCAAGAAATGGTGCCACGTGCTTGCGAAAATTGACCAATGCCAAGCACTGCCAAATTTGCAGAAGATATAGCACTTTCGCGGACTTCATCTTTCACTTTAACACAAGAGACATTTTTTCGGTCATTTTGGCTTTTTCTCTAAATCAATTTGTCAAAAGCAAATGAAATTTGCGTCAGCGAAGACGTATCACCATTGTAATTCAATGAACCGAAGCTTCTAACGGCGTTTTTCACGATTAGCATGAAACGTGCATATACGAGTTCTGGCAGTGCCTCGACCAGTAGATAGCTGCCATTTTGTCATAAATGGCAGCAAACATATGATAAATGAAAACAAACATATGATGAATGAAGGAAAACATACGACTTTGTCCCGTAGAACCACGGGCCGTACTTGATAGTGTGCCTTTATATGAAACATTACATACTGGGTCTATCTATACTGTGGCCTAGATGTTCCCTCATTCTCGTGTTTACCAATCTTCTTGTTTGACCGATGTACACCTCCTGACACGTGGGGCACTCTATTCGATAAATACCCGATTTTTCATGTGGTTCTATCTTGTCTTTGTTTGATTCAAAGATGTTCTTAAGTTAATTCCTGCTGCTTGTTTCACTGAGCCGAATCGCTTTGTAGTGGTTCAAAGTCCTTTTGATTTTATAAGTGACACCTTAATAGTAAGAAACGGCCTTCCAAATAGTCTGGTCAGAGCTAATGCTCAGTAATGTTGATCTTTCATTAGTCTCTCGGGTTCTCCTCATCTTGCCTGCCATCCTAGTGATGGTTGATGGCTTGAATCCATTTAATTTTGCATTGTGTATGATGTACTGCATTTCTTCCTTCCTAGTATCCGAGTCTAATGGCAAATCATACAAGCGATGGATCATGGATCTGTAGGGTGACACTTTAATCTGTTAGGTGTGGTTTGAAGAATTCGGAATCGTTTTTTGTGTGAGAGTGGTCTTCCTGTGGATGTCAAACTTTATGTTTCCCGCTCTCCTTTTCACCAATACGCCAGTTTACGCCTGTTTCTTCCTCCATTGTGAAGCTGTTGTTTCGGTGAGCGTTGTTGAGGTCCATAAGTTTTTGCTGCAAGTTCTTAACATAAGCGAAGACATCATCAACGTAGCGGAACCAACATTTTGGTAAGTGTCCTCTCGATTTTAGTCCCTCTTTAAAATGTAACGTAAATATTTCACTGAAGAATGGAGAGAGCGGATTTCCCATTGCTTTGAAAGTAAAATAATTTTCCGTCATGCATAGTTTACAGAGTTGAAGGTATTGCCTCGTTTTTATCTTCCATCGTAACGAATTATCCTGTTTTGATAGCCACTCTTCAAGGTATCTCAGAGTTTCCATCACTGGTACGCTGGGAAAAAGGGCCTTCACGTCGGAGGAAACCATGATTTCATCATCTGCCGGACGACCAAAATCCAGCAGTTTTTCCGTAAACGCTGCTGCTGTTCTTTATTGAGCTGCTCATCATACTGTTCATCCCTTCAAATTCATTGACTAGCCATCTGGCTAGTTTCTGTGTGGATGCATTCGTGGCTGAGATAATCTCTCGCATTTAATTATCTTCTTTGTGGATTTTCGGGAGACTTTTGATCCTCGGTAGTGTCAGGTTAGTTACTCTTACTTTGGACAACTCACCGATTATTGGCTCGCAGCTTTTTATCGTCGTGTCAACTTGTTTAATCGATTCTTTCAAGGGGTTCTGACGTAGTTCAAAGAAACTTCCGTTATTTAACTTTTGCATTACTATTTGGATTTATCCATGATTACCACCGTGTTTCCTTTATCGGATTTTAAGAAATAGATTGATTTATCCTTTAGTCCTAAAGCTGTGGTTGCTTGCGGACTGTGCGTCGGTTGTTTCACTCCCATTAACGCTTTGGCTATGCCTCACCGTGCAGAGTTTTTGTGCACTTCTGGTAAATTATTTACTGCTGCTTCCACTTGCACGCTTTTGGGATCTTAGATGGTTTTACCGCATAGTTCAACCCCATATTGAGCAGTCTCATTTCTTCATCGTCGAAAGTCGCTGTGGATTTGTTCACTACTATTCCTGGCATTTGTTTCACTTCACAGTTTTGGGTAGTCATCCGCGAGGATTCTGCCAATTTCACTAACTTTTTCGTGTGTGTAACTCGCTTCCTTCGCTTCATATCACAAGGGTTTCAGATGTTTTTTTTTATTTAAGGCCGTTAATCTGATGCTTTTGATATAAACATTTCTGCGTTCTAAGAAAAGGTCAAATTGTTCTCATAGCTATGTAATGTTGCACAGCCGCTAGGTTGCCCACCCCTGAGCTGCCTCATGACCGAGAAGTTTATAGCGGGTGTTCAGTCGCGACAGGCCCCGAAAAAAAAGAAAAAGATCCCGCTAGCGTCCGGGAGACTGAATGGAGAAGGATCGTGAGAAGTTCGGTTGGAAGAAGCATTGGCAAACGAGTCGGCAGATATTGATAAAAAAAAACGAAAAAAAAGAAAAATGTTGATTAAGTATCGTGGAAAAACATTTTCGCAGTGTCAATATAAATAATGGAAAACGTATAAACTAACCTGGGGATTGGTTGCATTTGCCATTGTGTGATGCAGTACGATGCAAGGCACGGTACCCCACCTCATGATTAGGACATTATTGGCTGATGGATCCTGCAAAATCGTCAAGGATCTGATGAACAGCGAATAGCGCAAGACTAAACTTCGAAAACGAGACACAAGGACGAGACGGACAGAAAATACGTAACAGGAAAGTTAAATACAATAGAACTAATATAAGCGAAATAAAATTTTGAGTTTGACTCTGCGAATAGCAATGGCTATACAAAATTAACACCAGTAAGATGAAAGTTTCTAAAGTTTGAAAATATAAATAGCTAACGGTATACAGGAAATGAGCTATGGAGTAGGGTTTGCAAAGCAAGATGAAAATTAAACAAGTAGATGGCAGAATCTTTGTAACTGAGATTCGGGACCGGTAAGACAAATGTACCCACGACGTTACGCGCCGAACTGAGTTGGCCTGCCAGCAGCCATCGAATCTCTAGCCGAACCCGAATTCGTCAGAAGGGTTCGTTGCTTCGTCCCGGGGACGTGCTATGAGCACCAAAAGTGAGTGCACACCTTTGAAATTTGTTTTTGGGCTTAAATTTAAAAAAATGAGGATATTGAAAAATATTTTCAATGAAATATTTTTAAACCTTAATTTGTCAAAAACATTATACAAAAAAATCAGTTCCCAATATTAATTCGCAAAAAATTTACAGAGCAGCAAAAACAATAACTCATAGAAATATGAATCAAAAGTAATTGCACAGGTGTTTAAACATTTAGAAATTATAGCCGTTAAACAAACTAACGGAAGAGTTGAATGCAACTTCAATGTTATTCTCAGGAAATAGCGATCACAAAAATTCTTAGTAAAGTAATTTATCTGGAAATTAGTTTGGTTTAAAACGTGCTAGAAACAGTTGGCCCAAAATGAGAAAAGAAACTGAGCCAGAAACAAGAAAAATTATAGTGAATTTGCATTGTGAAGGAAAAAGCTTACGGGAAATTGGAAAAATTGTGAAAAGGCCACACAGCACAGTGAAAAAAAAATTATTGACGAATAAAAAAATGCAAAACATTAGAACATTTGAAAAGATCCGGACGACCAAGAAAATTAAATAAACATGCTATAAGAAATATAGTGAAAGAAGTTAGATGTAATCCACGCTCAAGTACAGTTAAAATAGCAGAAAATTACTCCGTTGGAAATCTTGCATTTATTGATAGGACAATGGATATGCAAGGTTACCTCAAAATTTTACAAGAAAATATGGAGGAAAGTATTTCAAAATTGGAACTGCCTAGGATGTGGATCTTCCAACAAGATAACGATCCTAAGCACACATCCTATTTAGTCAAGGAGTGGTTGCTTTATAGAACTCCTAAAGTATTAAATCATCCTCCCCAATCCCCAGACCTCAATTCCATTGAGCATTTATGGGATTATTTAGACAGGAAAATTCGGGAACGTCTGATTACAAGCAAGGAGAGCTTGAAAACTGCGCTTAAGGAAGAATGAGAAAATATACAGACAACCATTTCCAAAAAACTAGTCGAATCCATGCTTAGGAGATTGGAAGCTGTTTTTAAGGCAAAAGGGGGTCAAACCAAATACTAATTTTCCTTAAATTTATTAGTAGAATTGTTATTATATTGACTGTATACTTACTTTTGGTTCATATTTTATTGAGTTTTGTTTTTGATGTTTTGTAAGATTTTTGTTAGTGAATATGTGGAACTAGTTTTTTGTACATTGTTATTTACAAATAAAGGAGTAATAATATTTAATTAAAAATATTTTTGAATCAGTGTTTTTTCAAAATTCAAGCCTGAAATCAATTTTCATAGGTGTGCACTCACTTTTGACGCTCATAGGATGAGCTCAAAAATATTAAAATACATCCTGAAGTGTTACGTATGCGAATAAGTTTAGTATCAAACTCGTGTTACATAGTAAGAAAAATGCTTTGACATTGGTAAATATGTATTATGAATGTTCCACATTACATATAATAGCTTGCATACCTTTTCAAAACCTAATAATTAAATCTATTAGCTGTAAATACACTTCAACTGTTGAGCTGAACATAATCTTATCAGAAATATTTTTAATCGAATGCTTGTGATTTTATCAGCATTTTATTCGATTGAACGGCACACATTTTCTTGGATATTTATGAAAGATTGTAATCTTTTTCGTTCTTCTGTTTGTTTTAATTTGATAAAAAGTATGTTCATTGAATCTCCGTTTGAAAGGTATGAATAAAACGGGGCGGCAGTCAATGCCATTGTATTTTTTACGTTGACAGCAAAGCAATCAGCAAGGAATGTACATATGTGGGTCGCTCAAACAAGTGTTCGACATTTTCTTGTAGCTATGTATGTGTACAGATAATTTAAAATGATTGTTTAATTCGAATTAGATGACCAAGTGGGCCTGGAAACACTAATACTTTATTGATATTGTTGCGTGAGATTACGTATTAAGTGCTTAAGTCATAAATTATATGGAAGACGCACATTCAACGGTAAACAATTACGCTTTTGAAATTTTTTCAGTTAAATAAAACGCTTTTATAGATTGAAAATTGAAAGATATATTATGTTTTGTTACTCGGCACGATACAGAATCGTAGCTAGTGATCTGATTGGTCGATTTTATTCACGAAGTATCTTGTATATGCTTATCTTTCAGTTAACATCTTCATGTAGTATTAGAATACTTTATGGATTGATAGAAATTCAAAATTCACGTTAAAGCAAAGGATCACCATCATTGGATAAATAAAACAAAATAAAATAAATTTATTCGTTTGCAATTGTAAATCAAGCTAATCTAATTTATTTGTTTGTAGAGGAAATATTCAAGGTTGAAATAAAGCAATTCAAAAAAACATACAAAGTAGATTATTTGCTGATGAAGGTTATGCAATACAGAAAACTTTCCAATTTTGATATTACATTGTATAGAAGATTTTTCAAATACTATCTAAAACTAAATCTAAAAGTTTCTTAAGAACTACACTCGTACATAATTTGGTATAATACTAGGGAAGGTATGAAACACTGCGGGGCCCGGTAAGATGCGAATAAGTTGCAAGCCTTTTTTTTAAAATCAATTAATGTGCACTGCTTTTTAACTTCCCAGTATATGGGAAGTTCTTGTAATCGCGTCGAAAATCGAAATTGAAACTTTCAACATATCTTCACGTATTGAGGCATTTAGAGTATATTTAAAGTGTTTTTAGAAAGAAGTATATATGTATGTATGTACGAACTAAAGAATTCAATACCGTTAAAAAATTTCGATACTGGTATTGCGGTATTTTCGCTTTTAGAACCGGTAATACCGGTAAAATACCGATATTAGAATGTTGTTTTGAAAAAATGTAAACAAAATTAAAATTTACTTACCATATGTTATGTTATTATTTAGGGGTAATACAAATATATGTCAAACAGAACTAAACAACGAAACATTCATTTTTAAGAATAATTTAACAAAATTAAAACAAACTTTTTTAATATGTATTACATTAATTCGTACAAGCGATTATTACTTTTGATGCAAATTGAAATATGATTTCAAAAAACGCGATTGCTGAGGAAGACCGCACGATTACGGTCGAAAATTGATTACGAATCCAAATAAAGATACACAAAATTAAAAGGAAAATTTTTCTTTTATAAAAACAACAACATCGAATTCTTGTAATTTTATTTTCAAAATCTCCAAACATTTTTCCGTTGGCACTTTTCCATGTAAACGGGCTAGTCCAATGTTCCGTATATATCCTCCAGTAGAATGTACGTTTATGTTTAAATACACCCGATTGCGAACCGAAGTCCATTCGTCGAATGTTAAGCTAAATCGGTTGCCTTTCGATTTTAAATCAGACATTTCTTTAATAACTTCTATTCTTATCTTCTTGCTATATTCAATGATCATAGATTTTATTGTTGCAGCTGATTTTGGTAGATCATTATATCCTCTTGCATGTAGCGCTTTTCTTTTATCCTCCGAAGAGAAGAAAATTCTAAATGGAAGTCCATCACGCGCAACCATACGAGCCAGAATTTCACATAACCGTTCCTTCTTTTGATTTTGAAAATAATAATAAAATGTTTTTGGTAGCTTTTGACTAGAACAAGACGCATCATTTTTATTATCTGCTGCTACGTCGCCTTTATTTTTTAAATTTATGTTATGTCGAGTTTTCAAGTGGGTGTGAGGGCCACTTGTGGATCCTCCCTGCCATTTGATTTCTTTTGTGCATTTCTTACATTTTGCTACTTGCCCTTGATTAGCAACTAAATAATAATGCCAAACCTAATTAACGTCGCTCCCTTTTTTGTGTTCTTGAAAAATATTGGATTCCGAATTTATACTTTTGATTCTAAAACAATTATTTTAATTAATTAATAATTTTGATAAAGTAAATCTAATTTACTAAGGAACCATAAAATAAGTTTTATTAATAGAAAATTTATTTATCTGCAGCATATTTAGTAGTGCTGACGTTTATGTATATAATATTTATTGGATATTGTACATAAATTTACAATCAAAATTAACACTAATATCGTTCACCAGTGCATGTAGATATTTTTGAGAAAAAAAAACGTAATTGCAAAATGTTGCAAATCGAGCAACATATTAGTTGCTCAATTTACAAGACAAATATTTATTTAATCTTATCTAGGAAACACATATTTCATGGTTCTTAAACTCTAGGACTGCCAAATTTACTTACATATATTGAGTATTGTACAAGCACAAAACTGACAACTTTCACTCTCAAAAAAAAACACTCCACACTGAACTAACAGCCTTTAGCTACAGTGGACGAGATCTCATTTGATTCTAAGTAAATGGGAGATTCCCCGAATCAAGCTTCCGTGTAACGTGTATCAACTAGCGCTAATGTTCCAATACCGAAAATACCGGTATTTTTAAGATGAATACCGGTATTAATACCGGCGAAAATTTGGACGGTATCCCGGTTTTCGGTATACCGGTATACCGGTATACCGGTATTGCATTCGTATACGTACGTACGTGCATTCTAGGACAGTTTTTTCTACGAGCATAACTCACGTGAACAAAGTCATATCGACTTCGTTGAGGTGTCAATCGAAGCGTCTTTGCAATCTTTAGAGCTGATTAGTTTTTGGAACACTTCGGACGCGGTTTTTTTTTTACCATTTGAAGGTCATTTCTGTCATGCGCTATATCTCGCGAACCAAACATAGCATTTGCTTCGTCAATCGACGCGTATTGACATTTTTGTGGTTATATTAATTTTTTTTTTAAAAATGTTGGAGCCGTTTTTTAAGTTTTTTAAAATAAGTGCAAAAATTAGGGTTTGTTCCATAAACAAGAAATTTTTAACCCGATTTGCCAAAAACATTAGTCAATGTTTTTAAAATTTATATACTCCAAACAGTTTTTGTAAATAAACAGCAAAAATTTTCTTCATGACTACGAAATAAATAAATAAATATGTCATTCACTATATCTCGCTAACCAAATATAACATTTGCATGAGTAAGGTGTCAATTGATGCGTACTAACATTTTGGTGATGTTTTCCTATTTTAAAAAAAAATGTTGAAGCCGTTTTTTAATTTAATAAAAAACAAGCCGTGAGGTGCGATCCATGAGGTCCACACGGTCAGCTTCCCAGTAATATCTAAAAAGATATTAAAAATATTAAACACAATAATAATTATAGAAATAATACTACTTCAAATAATAAAAATGTACCTCTCATAAAAGTTATTGGAATGACTTAATATTAATCGTAACACCTACGCGAGCGTCGATTGATTACGTAAGGATTTTGGTGCATTGGTTTGATTGATTATTCACGCGGATCAATCAGAGGGGGGACAGGTTACAAAGCAGTTTTTTCATTAAAGTTAAAACATGGTGCTGTGAAGACTATTGAAAATATGCTCAAATAATGCAAATATTAATAAACTTTGATTGACTTTACAACAATGTCTTTAGAATGAGAGATTTAAGGTATTATGATTCGAATGAACCCTTTTTACATGGTGACTTTGAATGATTTTTTATTTTTTATTTATTTTTTCGTAATCATGAGAAAAGTTTTTGCTGGCTTCTCTACAAAAATTGATAAAATTTTATAAATTCTACAAACATTTATTATTACGATGTGCAAATCAGGTTGAAAATGAATTTTTTTATGAAAAAAACACTACTTTTCCATTTTTTTAAATAAATTTAAAAAAACGTTTAACGATTTTTTTTTAAATATAAAAACATCATGAAAATGATAATACGCGTCGATTGACACCTTAATGATGCAAACATTATATTCAGTTCTCGAGATATAATGAATGACGTAAATGACCTTGAACGTTTAATGACTTTTTATTTTTATTTAATTTTTTTCTGTGATCATGAAAAAAACTTTTGCTGATTTTTTCACAAGAACTATTCGGAGTATCTAAATTATATAAACATTGATTACTTAGGTTTGAAAATCAGGTTAAAAATTTTGTGTTTTTGAAAAAAAACCTAATTTTTTGCACTTTTTTTAAAAAAATTAAAAAACGGCTCCAAGAATTTTTTTCAAAATTTGATAGAATCACATAAATGTTAATACGCGTCGATTGACACCTTGTTCAAAAAAAATCATACGATTTGTTCACGAGATATAACGTATAACATGGTTGACCTTCAAGGGGTGAAAACAGCAAACCCCCATATCGAAGTTTCCCAAAAACTAATCAGCTCTTAAGATTGCAAAGACGCTTCGATTGACATCTTAACGAAGTTGATACGACTTTGTTTACGTGAGTTATGCTCGTAGAAAAAAGTGTCCACGAACGTACATACGTACGTACGTACATCCACACACACACACATACATCTCCCTTTCTGAAAACACTTTATATATACTCTATAGACCTCAAAACGGAAAGAAATGTTGAAAATTTTATTTTCGAGGCGATTACAAGAACTTAAAAATTGGGAAATTAGGGTTTTTTCATAAAAAATAAATGTTTAACCTGATTTGCACATCACGATAATAAATGTTAGTAAAATTTATAGGCTTTTATCAATTTTTGTAGAGACACTACTAAAACTTTTCTCATTATTACAAAAATTGAATTAAAAATAAAACATCATTCAAAGTCACCATGTAAGAAGTGTTCATACGAATGATTATACCTTAAATCTCTTATTCTAAAGACATTGTTGTAAATTCAATCAAAGTTTTATAATATTTGCATAATTTCAGCAGATTTTGAATAGTTTTCACAGTGTTTTAGTTTTGATAAAAGAACCGCCTCAATTTTGAAAACCAACAAAATTTCAATCAAATTTGCATTTGTGGTAATCAACGCTTTGAATGGTAAAATGTTTTATAGTCAATACCTTGCAAGATCATATGCTTTAAAAAGATTTCATCAATTTTTTTTTTAGTTTTAAGTAGTTTTGTTTTTTAGTCTTCGTAGGATTTCCTCCATCATTTGTAACACATTTTACTTTTTACATGCAATTGAACCTATTTTGGACTGCATTTCCAATGTTTCTCAAGACCAACAGAAAATAAGAAATAATTATTAGTCTCATTGATTTAAAATCGTGAAAAAATACAAATTCAGTGATTATGCCGAAGTGCTGGCAATTTTTTAGCGCAACCATTCAAAATGGCCATCACGCGACAAAATCTCTTCAGTGGGCATAATAACAAAAACTGCATTCATTTTTGCTAGCGGTCTTTTATGCTTCAAGCATCGATATGCAAATAACAAATAACGTAGAAAAGGCTTTGTAGCCTGTCCCCCCTTCAATTGATCCGCGTGAATAATCAATCAAACCAATCCACCAAAATCCTTACGTAAACAGTTGACGCTCGCGTAGATGGTACGATTAGTATTAAGTCATTCCAATAACTCTTATGAGAGGTACATTCTTGTAATTTAAAGTAGTTATTTTCATAATTATTATTGTGTTTAATATTCTTAATATTTATGTAGATATTACTGGGAAGTTGACCATGTGGACCTCAAGGGTCGCACCTCGGCTTTTTTGGCACTATTATTCACCCAAAGTTGTCTTGGATGAATGTACAACTAAACATGCTTTTGAAACGCTTAATTGCTTATTATATTCAAGTAAACTTGTATTTTTTTAAACTTTCCAGCCGATGGTATGACATACTCATTCGGTTTGTTTTACGCTGAATTTCTCGTTTATTTTGGCGAAGGGAAAGGATACACGGCATGGATAGTTTCAATTTTAGTGGGTGTTACACTATGTTCAGGTGTGTATAGTATAGTTTTTGTTCGTATCACAGTATACTGAATAATGTTGTGATTTTTCAACAGGACCAATATCATCGTCTTTTGTGAACCGCTATGGATGTCGAATGGTAACAATTGCTGGAGCTATTCTGGCTAGCATCTGCATCTTTATTAGCATGTTTGCTCAGAACGTGTTGACACTGATATTCACGATTGGCATCGGTGCAGGAATGGGATTGGGCTTGATTTACTTGCCGGCCATTGTAAGTGTTACAATGTATTTCGAGAAATATCGGTCGCTGGCAACTGGAATAGCTGTTTGTGGCTCGGGATTCGGTACTTTCATTTTCGCACCCCTCACGGAGAGTTTGATATCCAACTATGGATGGCGTGGAGCCTTGTTAATAATATCGGCCATTGTGCTGAACTGTATAATTTTTGGCATTCTATTTCGACCGTTGGAAGTGCCAAAGAAAAAGAACCGAAAGTCTGTGAAGAACTCAAAAGAAAATGAAATGCAGCCATTGAAAAATGAGTCCGGAACGATGACCAATATTGAAAACACTCGTTTTTTAAAACCGGCAGACACAAACTTACCTCGTTCAGCGAGTGTTGGATATGATATGGGAGCTACTGTGCAGAACCATGTGAGTATGAATATAAATCATTAGTGTGGCAAGCTTATTACATTGTAAAATATTTTAATATTATCCGGAAAAATTTATTAAATCTAATTTCGCAATTCCTAACTTATAACCGTGGGAGAAAAAATTATTTTAGCATTCATTTTCGTCTCGATTCCGAAAGATACCTAGTAAAGGAACGTGTCCTTATTTCAGATACAATTTTTCAGCGGGAAAGTTCATAAATTAATTTATTTATAACATAATAAAAGCGCCTTTAGGATTTGGTAATGTGATATTTAGACTTCTCTGTTCGAGTTACATCGGCTCATAAAAAAGGTGAAAATCGCACCACTACGAGCCGAGAAAATGCTTTTTTTAAACCTTTTTTAAATTCGTTGCAAATGCCCGTCAGCTTTGACCGGTTGAATCTCAGGAACTAATGAACATAATTCAATATTTTTTTTGAATGCAGCGTACTTTAAAGTTGTTTTTCACGTATTTTTTTGAATTTAATTTAAATTGATGGTTACCGAGACATTCAATTTGTTTATTAGCAAAAAGAATGTTTATATTTTCAAAAAAATCGTAAGGCCGCGTAAATAATCTGATTTTTGTTTTGTAAAATGCATTCAATACGTGAAGTGCTCTTCTATATGTAGAAAGAAATTCAAACATCTATGAGCTTCAGTTTCTGACTTGCAAGACTTCAAAAAAATTGAATTTTTTTCAAGAAATTTTGATTGCCAAGCTGTTATGTAAAACCTACTGATTTGATTTTGATGAAAATTTGTGTACTGTTTTATTCTATTATAAAGATTTTTAGGTGAACTGTTAAGGTCCTACGTTTATTTAAAAAGGGTTAAAAAAATGAATAAGAAACGGCTTTTTTCCATTTTCTGTTTTAATTATTGCTATTTTGCGACATGGGTTAAATGTTTCAGAATTTTAAACCAATCTTATCTTGTAGAAAATTTTATCCCGCAACTTTCATTTTCAACCAACTTTGCTCTCGAATTAACCGTTTTAAAGTTAGGAGTGAGACAAGCAGAAAAAACACGATTTTTTAAAAAAAAAATAAACATTTCGGTTTTTTTCAATGTTCCCAACTTTTTTGAGAGGGAGCATAGATAAATTATTGTTATACGGTTTATTCCACAACTGTTCCTGCAAAATCAGCGTGCCCGCTCTCAACGGCCAAATGTAGTCGTTTTTCTACAGATCTGCCCTGGTCTATAAAGGCAGTGTTTTTTTCTATCAAAACTTTCATTTTCCTTTCAGAATAATAATATCAACGGTCACATCACTACAGCTCCCGTGAAAGCAAAGGATCGAAAGTTTGCAGTGATGCGAGCCACCGCTAGCCAACCCCACATCTGTACTAGTCATTCTCAATTGAACAAGGATGGTAAATCAATGTTTGGCAGTGGAACCATGTACAGACCAGACATATTCTATCAGGTAACGGTTCAAAGTGAAGCACCATGACTCGAATAACATGCAACCAATGGATTGCTTCTTTTTTGATATTAAGGGTTCTCTGCAAAACATACCCCAGTATCGATCACGCGGTGACCTGTCATCGAAGGACGCGGCGCGGTATGGCTCGTTCAGAAGGGACCGAGTAAATGTGTCCAGTCAAGTGAGTGCAAACGTTGCGTTTGTAGGATGCAAAATACGTTCGCAACGTGGCTAATTATTAATGTTGCAGGAAAACGTAGTGATTTGTGGCTGTTTATCGTGTTCAAAGGAAACGCGCGACACGTTTTCAGAAATGATGAACTTCTCATTGTTCCATGATGTGATTTTCAATATTTTCGTATTTTCCAACTTTTGCACAAGCATTGGTTTCAACGTGCCATACGTTTATTTAACACCACAAGCAGACGTGCTCGGACTGAGTAAGGAGGAGGCTAGTTACTTATTAGCAACCATTGGAATTGCTAACACATTCGGAAGGATAATTCTCGGCTACATATCAGATAAACCATGGGTCAATCGCCTGTTTGTGTACAATGTGTGCTTGACGGTGTGTGGTTTAGGTAACTACATACTATCTTTGCGTAATCAGACGAATTGGAAAGAACATATAACGTGTGTTTTCATTACAGCTACCGCTGGATCAATATTCTGTACAGATTTCGAATCACTCGTATTTTATGCGTCCGTTTTCGGATTTACTATTGGTGCCTATGTCGGTCTGACATCCGTAATTCTTGTAGATTTATTAGGACTTGAAAAGTTAACAAACGCCTTTGGGCTTCTACTACTCTTCCAGGGTATTGCTTCGCTGATTGGGCCTCCATTCGCAGGTAACTGATGTTCTGTTGGTCAAGACTGTTTGCAGTCGTTTTTAAAGCTGTTCTTCCAAATCGTTGCAGGTTGGCTCTTCGACATAACCAACTCGTATAAACCAGGCTTCCTAGTAGCCGGCGGAACAATAGCAATAAGTGGCCTAATTCTATTCACCATTCCAATTATATATAAATATAAAAAGCATAACGAATCGAAACAAGGAGCATTAGTTGCGGTTAATTAGGATCTAAATACGGAAATTCTCATAAGCTAGCGAATGTGCGAAATGTTTAGATACGCCAATTGATTGTTTGAAGAATAAGTTTAGTCGGTGTAAATAGAGATTAATTGAAAACGTATGAAAATGTACTCGTAAATGCGATTTCGATGCTGTGAACGATCTTTTCTACTGAATGCGTAATCGGATATGTATGAAAACTTTAGTTAAATAAAGTTTATGCAAACAACAATGCAACGAGAAATTTTGAATTATCTGTAAACTTGTGAAAAGAAAATTTTCATTTTGATTTAAAAGGAATGAGAGCAGAGAGAGAGAGAGAGAGAAACATTTAGCGGTAAATTTTAGGCTGCGGAGCTTACTAAATATATACGATTTTATGTGTGCTATGTGAATTAGTAAAATTAACAAATGAATCAATTTTGGGAGCAAAAAAACCTCCAAAACTGTTCAACATTTCATGTGGCGAGGGCGGAGAGGCGCCTGCAATTTTGTTTCAACATATTTAATAAGCATTTCTACACACATATTTGAGGAAAATTATATTTTAATTAGCCGTGAAGTGTGGACATTAAGCCACACAAAAACAACTTCTCAATGATAATTTATTATGTAAAGATTAAAATTAATTATGATAATGACACTCTAAACAGAAAAAATGATTATAGCTCATTTTAAGTGGAATGAATTAAAATTAAGCGTCTCATCCACTTATTCTGTACAAACATTGATTGTTTGTTGTTTCAAATGCTTCTTTTTGCAATTATAGAAATACTGTTATGTATTGTTAGATCAAATTTCTTTAGGAGAAATCATTTTTTCGGTTTTTTATTAATTTGAAAAGAGGTTGCACTAAATCATACAATTGTTGATGTGGTTCCAGTGACGACACCACAATAAGAAGTTTTGTTCGCGTAATATCGTATGTGGTAGAAATGACCTTTTATGTTGCAAAAAACTCCTCAACGGAAATTAATCAAAATCTAAGCAGCTCGTATTACTGAAAAGGTAAAAATGAATGTGATTCTGTTGGAAAACTAATAGCCATATATTTTTTAAAATAAATGAAACATCTAAAACTAGGGAAAATTCACACACAGCTGCAAATTGACACATTTCTTAAGAACATCATTCCATTTGCAAATATCTGCTGATAGACCAGGGCGGATCTGTAGAAAAGTGACTACATTTGTCCGTTGAGAGGGGCACGCTGATTTTTGCAGGAAAAGTTATGGAATAACTCGTATAACAATAATTAATCTATGCTCCCTCTCAAAAAAAAAAAGTCGGGAACATTAACAACAAGCCGCGAGGTGCGACCCTTGAGGTCCACACGGTCAACTTCCCAGTAATATCTACATAAACATCAATAACATTACGACAATGAGAAGTAATAGTAACAGGAATGACTTAATATGAATCATATCGTCTACGGGAGGGTCCATTGATTATGTAAGGTTTTTGGTCGATGAGGATAGATTGAATATTCACGCGGATCAATCGGTGGGGGCCTTTTTGGTGTTGAAAAATTTTGTTGGTTTTCAAAATTTAAGCAATTTTTTTTAATTAAAAGACTATAAAAACTATTAAAAATCTGCTCAAATTATTCAAATATCTTAAAACTTGGATTGAATTTACAACACTTTTTTAGAATAAAAGATATAAAGTAATAGCACTCGTATGAACCCTCTTTACATGGTAACTTTGAATGATTTTTTTATTTTTAATTTAGTTTTTTCATAATCATGGAATAAAATTTTACCGGTTTCTCTCCAAAAACTGATAAGAATGTATAAATTTTATAAACTGGATCAATGTGCTGTGCAAATCAAGTTAAAAATATTTTCTATGAAAAAACCATAATTTTTCGCATTTTCTTCTATCAAATTAAAAAAACGGCTGAAACGAATTTTTATAATGTTAAAAACTTCACAAAGATGTTAATACACGTCAACTGGCACCTTAATGACGCAAATATTATATCTGGTTCGTGAGATATAGTGAATGATAAAAATGACCATGAAAATCATGATGACTTTTAATGATTTTTTATTTTTAATTTATTTTTTTACGTAATCATGAGAAAAAGTTTTGATGAAGTTTTTGCGAACTTTGTTTGGAGTACATAAATTTTATAAACATTGATTACTAAGACTTGACAATAGGGTTAAAAATTTATTGTTTTTGAAAAAAACCCTAATTTTTTGCACTTATTTTTAAAAAAATTTAAAACCGCTCCAACAATTTTTTTCAAAATTTGATAGAATAACACAAACGTTAATATGCGTCGATTGACACCTTGTTCAAAAAAATCGTATGTTTGGTTCGCGAGATATAGCGCCTGACAGAAATGACCTTCAAACGGGCAAAACAGCAAACCCCCCCGACCGAAGTTTCCCAAAAACTAATCAGCTCTTAAGATTGCAAAGACGCTTCGATTGACACCTCAACGAAGTCGATACAACTTTGTTTACGTGAGTTATGCTCGTAGAAAAAAGTGTCCACGAACGTACGTACGTACGTACGTACGTACACACACACACACATACATCTCCCTTTCTAAAAACACTTTATATATACTCTATAGACCTCAAAACGTATAGAAAAGTTGAAAATTTCAATTTCGATTTTCGAGGCGATTACAAGAACTTCCCATATACTGGGAAGTTAAAAATCGAAATGTTTAAAAATTTAAAAAACGTTTTTCCTGCTTGTCTCACTCGTAACTTTAAAACGGTTCCTTCCAGAGCAAAGTTGCCTGAGAATGAAAGTTGCGTGATAAATTTTTTCACAAGATAGGATTGGTTTACAATTCTAAAACATTTAACCCTTGCCGCAAAATAGCAATAATTTTAAAAAAAATGGGAAAAAACCGTTTCTTATTTAATTTTTTTACCATTTCAAATAGGTTTAGTACCTTCATAGTTCGCCTAAAATTTTTTTTATAATAAAATAAATCATTAAATTATTGCTTCCGTAGATCCGGAGATAATCTGTCTGCCGTGTTAAAAAATGTTGTTTTGCGTAGAACGTGTTCAAAGTTTTTGTTCCATTTCGCTGACAAACATTTTGTGAAAAATGAAAAATTAGATATTTTTCACAAACACGCAATTGATATGTACAAGTCTAAATAAACACTGAGCACGTGCAATAAAATCGCAAATATAATGTATATAGGAGAAACCGGTATTTTAGAGAAGGAGAATTAAAGAGCCGCTACGCGGCCGACAGCTGATCAAACACCTAAAAAAGCCGAAAACGCACATACACTCAAAGTCGCCATTTATATATAAAACTTTCGAATTTCCAAAAGATTCTTCTGGAGGTCATTTTTAAAGTTCTAAGGAGTCGAAAAATGCAAAAAAAAATCCATGTTGAATAGAACACGTGTGGGATTACTTAGAAAGGCAGGGCCAGTCGAAACCACCTCACAAAGCGTCTTAAAGAGAAATGGGCTAAGATTCCACTTCCTAACCTCCATAAATTGGTTTCGTCGATGCCGCGACGATTGAGTGCTGTTCTAGAAGCTCGAGGCTTTCAGACGAAGTACTAATGAGCACTTATTAAAATAATAAATAATAAATTTCAAAGTTTCTTTCGTTGTCTCAATGTTTCTGCCGGTGTCTCAAAGTTTATGCCGCGTTCATTTTTCCTTTGCTTGGCTCTATTTTTCTCTTTACTTACTAATTTTACTTTGTTTTAAGTATTTGTTGTTTATAGTGATCATTTGTTACTTTTTCAATAAATTTGATGTTTACACTGCCGTACTTTTCCCTGAATCGTGATATCTTAATTTTGTTTGCAATTGTCTCAATGTACACTTAGCAGAAAAAGTCTGCGTACATGAAATAAAAATTTTCTTTTGTTATGAAAAACCAAATACAAAAGTTTTTTTTTTATTTATATCTATTTTTTATTTATACAATATTGTTTTCAGTATCTTGATAGATACACTTCATGAATATAAGTTTAACCCAATAATTATAAAAATTAAATTCCTGAAAAATGAACGCTGAGTATGGCAGAAAAAGTCTGCGTACAAAATATAAAAAGGGGAATTCCCGATGTTTTGACACCAAACCTTTGCTTTGTTTACTACTTTGAAGTTTCAATAGCGCATTGTGTTCAAGCAAGCGTGGTGAAAAGGTGGTGTCGCGTATTAAAAGTTGTTAGTTTCATCATGGCAACCAAAAGAAGCGAGATTAATACCAGCGAGCGAAAAATAATAGTTGGCCTATGGCGAAAGAGGAAAACATATCGCGAAATAGGCCAAATCGTCGAAAGAACACATTCCTCCATTCAAAGAGTTGTTAACAACTACAAAGAAACAGGAGTATTAGCATCAAAGCCCAGATCAGAACGGCCACCAAAGCTATCAACAAGAGAAACACGCACTATTATCCAATCTGTGAAACCTAATCCTCGTGTAACTGCATCGACACTGCAAAATGATATTGCGCAAAAGTTTCACAAATATGTTTGCGACGATACTGTTTGCAAAATATTGAAAAAAATATGACTACCACGGCCGTGTTGCACGCAAGAAGCCACTATAGATACGTATAGAGTGAACAGATGTAAGCGACTGGCATTTGCAAAGGAATACGTGAACAAGCCGCCAGCGTTTTGGAAGCAGGTGATTTTTTCGGACGAAAGTAAGTTCTCCATTTTTGGCATCAAAGGGCGCAAGATTGTTTGGCGAAAGCCGGGAACAGCTTTCACCAATGAGAATTTATACCCAACTGTCAAGCATCGTGGTGGTGGAGTTATGGTGTGGGGGTGTATGGCTTGCAATGGAGTGGGCAGAATGGAGTTCATTGAGTCTATAATGAATAAAATAGACTATATGAACGTTTTAAAGCGCAATTTGAAGAAAAGTGCCGAAAAATTGGGACTCCAGAATATTTTTTTATTCCAGCAGGACAACTACCCCAAACATACGGCGGAAGTATTCAAACTCTGGCTGCTTTATAATGTGCCCAATCAGCTTCAAACGCCTCCACAATCACATGACTTAAATCCCATCGAACATTTGTGGGATTTGTTGGAGCGGAAAATCCGGGAATACACCATAACCTCCTCGCAAAATTTGGAAGAAGTTATCGCCGAAGAATCGAAGAAAATCAGCAGTGATGAGACTGCTAAACTTGTTAATTCAATGCAAAAACGGCTTATGGAAGTTATAAAAAGAAGAGGATATCCTACCAGCTATTAATTAAGATTGAATAAGTTTTGACATCAATTTGCAATCAAGGAAATATTTTTTCGTTATCATAATATTTTTTCGTTATCATAAAGCTTTCCTTCTTTTGTTTTTTAATTTTTATAATTTTTATAATAAGCTTATAGCAACACACTTGATGTTAATACTGATAAAACGAATTATTGTTTCAATGAAAAATACATGTTCATTAAAAAATTTATTTATTTCTAGATTTTTTATGAAGGGAACAAAATTTTAGTTTTTGTACGCAGACTTTTTCTGCTAAGTGTACATATGTATATGCCGGCCACAGTATGTGGCGTCTTGGAATTCGCCGCCATCGGCGAAACCCGCACGGCGAAAACAAGGTCTGGCTCCGCGGCAAATATTCGCTTGCCGGCCAGTTCCGCTCTTCACCCGGAACGCTCCGTCCACGATGTGACATCAGTTTATGACTATAATTGTGTAAGTGCAAAAGACCAATAAATAAAGTCTATTTTGCATACTTATGTTCCCGGTCTCTCCTATAAAAATACCAATCATTTGATTTTTCGATTCAAAAACAACTTCATTTCGGCGAGTTCGGGCACTACGGGCTACAAAATAAAATTCTCAGGGATTCCCCGATTTATTAAAATCGTTTCGCTGAATTTTGCAATGATCGTGTCTGCAAGCTTTGGCATGTTATCATAAATTCATGTGATTCACACTCCAGCTGTTCATCTGATGAAGCTTCAATTCCATCTGAAGTTGACATTGAAATTAGTTCGCATAGCGACGGCGACGGCTGGTTTTGTTTGTGTTGTTGCAAAATTTTTGAAGATTGCCCATCATCAGATGTACCGAAATTCTCAAATAGTGTGTGAGCAGGTGATCGTGATTGTCAAGGACTTGTGATTTTTGTGATAGTAAGTACATACCATCAATTTTACCCTAAGCAAACAATTTACAGGTGCAAATGTTGCCTTGAGAACGTCTTCAAATTTTCCCCTCGAAAAGCTTGTAAAGCTAACACAGTATTAACCCCAAAGCACTCGCGCCTTTGATCGTGGGTGAACAGACAAATGTGATAATTAAAAGCACTCCTTGATTATTTCAAGCAATAAAATTGCGTTTTTAAGGACAAGGCTAAAAGTGGATGGCTGACTATTGGCCAAATCAAGAAACTTAATATTTCGAAGTATTCAATAACTAAACTTATTGTTTTTATTTGTGCATTGATTGTTATTTATTTTATTCATTTACTATATCTAAGAAACCCCATGCTATTCGGGATTTATTCATATGGTGGGTGTTTTCATTACAGGCGCGAAATGCAATCCAACAATTCAAAGGGTTCAAAGCGAACTGCGCCTGATGACGATGGAAGAAATCGAGGTGGAAAGGTAAGTTTGGGTGTTTTGTTTTTCTGAGCGTATTTTGGTAGTGTTAAAAATTATCGAAAAAGTCGTGTTGTTGCTTTGCTGAAGAAAACCATAAATCCAACATCGAGAATACAAAAATAAATGGCATTATAAACAGCAGACTACTGGATGTAGAGGAAAGAATCGTCATCGGTAAAAACCCAAAAACACAGCTTTTAAACGCAGACCAAGGTTGCAAGTAGCAACCGAAATACGTATTTGAGGAAATACATACTATTTTTGGAGAAGGTGAGGAAACCGGTATTGAATAAGATATGTGTTTTTGAAAATCCAAAGCCTCTCATATACAGGTAATATTAAATTTTCAATAATTTCGGAATAGAAGGCGCTTTTGAGGTGCATCGAATACACTAGGCAACAAAAATCAAGGTACAGGAAGCGCTTCTGCGAAAAAACAACGATGAAATTAACAATGCGTATTTGCCTTTAATTTTTTTTATTTTATTCTACACCTATGATACACAATTGAAAAAGAAGACAGAACATGAACAACTTCCCAGTAGTATGTACCAAAAAATAAATATTAAAAATATCAATGAAAATAATAATACTCGAAGTAATAATGATAAGAATTCATCGCAGTAATTGGAATGAGTTAGTTTTAATCGTATCATCTTAAGGAGCGTCCATTGATTACGAAAGGCTTTTGGTGGGAAGGGCATAGAATCTTTACGCGGAGCGAGTGGAAGAGAAGGGGTTTATATAGTCTTTTTTACGTTAGTGGTTATTTTCAAATCGATGCTTAAAAGACAAAAACGCGTAAGCAAATACCCTTTCAAAACATCTTATTTTGTAAAGGATCGAATAACTGTAACTAACTGAATAAATGTATTGAAAATTGTACCAAATCATAGAAATGATAATTATACTAATAATCATTGTTGAACTATATACCAAAACCATAGCTGACGGTAGGATCATCCTTTGTTTCTAGAATCAATCCTGCGTCCTCTTCGTGTCTCATAGCCGACTCGGCAAAAAGCAATAAATCAGAGTGGCGCCCAACGTGGCTAGCCATGAATGCTATGGTTCTCAGTGATCGTGGCATAAAGTAGATACCAGGGATGTAGTTGTTTAACAGTTCCATAGTTTCGGATTATGCAAATAAACAGCTATTTTATTATGCCATCTTGGTTTAATTCTCTTATTTCTTACCCAATTACCCAATTTGACACTGAGGCAAGGAGACAACAAAGATCGAATTCTAGGAACGAAGGATCATATGATCATCCGGCAGGAATTTTTCTTCAAGCACAGCAATCAGAAATTATGAAACTGTTAAACAATTACGTCTCTAGTATTCACTTTATGCCACAATCACTGCGAACTATAGCATTCATGGCTAGCCACGTTGGGCGCCAACCTGGTTTATTACTTTTTGCCATGGCATTCGTTGATTTCACGCACACTAGCGTTAAGTCAGCTGATTTTGGCATGCACACGTACGCGGTTAACTTTTATAAAATGACGAGCTCGTCTCTGTACATATGCACAACCTGACCTGGAGAGAAATTTGAATACAAATTTCAGCCTACTCTTTCGCGCGCGAGCTTGGAAACGAAAGCCAGAGCGCTCTCTCTGATAGGAGGGGTAATTTAGGCATCTTTTGTCTCAAGTCGACTTTAACAGCTCGGAGTGTCCGTGCTATATATTCTTTATGCTATGTCCTAGACTGCGCCGCTTCTATCAGATACAAAACTCTACTATTCCATGAGCGACGCTAAAAACTTAAGAAGCGTTTTTCTCAAAAACGTGGGGGTGTTGCGGTCTAATATTAGGATCGAATATCCTTGACGTCTTCTACTTATGTGCCAAATTTCATCTAGACCTGAGAGGACGATGCCGTGCCTTTTCCTTGTGAGTGTAAGTAGCATGATGGAAATGACCATGGATGTGTCGAAACAAAAACTCCTAAACCGAACTTCCCAAAATTGAATCAGCTCGTAGCATTGCGACTTGTATGCTTCCAAATTCACTGTTTCTGATTCGATGGGTCATTTTTCTGGGCTAATTGCTTCCTCAACAATTTTTTTTGGCACGAATGGTATTTGAGCATCACTGGTATTTTTTATAATAAATTTTCCCACATATCTGGACAACAGCGGAGTGTTCCTTACTAATTCAAAACATGTCCATCTAATTAGTTAACCAATGTTAATTTTCTAAAGCTTTTAGTAGCTAGAAGCATATGTATAGTTCCAATTACAATCCAATTATAAAGATTCAAATGTTTTGAGTTGTATGTGAGGAATAGGATTTATTGATTTGGTATTTAACATGCATCAATAGGAGTCCTGCTGGGTAATGGCTAGTAAAAGCAACAACAAGCCTTTTTCAGTATTTAATAAATCTTTCATGTGCTCCGTAATAAGTAAAAACAGGCGAAAATGGTTTGCTAATTCTTGAACACGGACTTTCCAAAAAATGCAATAGTAAAAAGACATTGCTGACGCAAATTAAGAAAAAAAAAACAGTCTATTTTTTGCTTAGCATCAGTGTTAAATTTAGCATATAGTGTATCAACCGAATTAAAGTTTCTGGTGGGGATTATTTACACAGAACTAGACCAGTTTTCACATGCTTTCCGATGGTAAACATGGCTAAAATCCTCTATATAAAAAAATCCTCTATTTCAGAATTTCAATTTGGATGAAATATAGTTAATTCTTTAGTGCATGAGGCTATAGTTCCACTTTTGCTCTTGCTGTTGTTTTTCTGTATCTGTGAATCAGCTTGAGGTTTGATTCACATTAAAATTCTATCTTTGGTATTTTCCAGACATCTAAACTAACCGTCAAGGATCTTTCTGACATATCGCTGAAAGCACGTGGCCTAAAGGATTCGAATCATGGGGACGTATTCCAGCTAAATTTGTTGATGCTCGTCTTTTGGCGAGTCAAATTATCGAACTATGCAGAATTCGCATTGGCAACCGAGCACCCGGAAACAGAAAGTTTCGATGATTTGGTGTTCATCTATCGCGAAACATCCGACCAGGTACGAAAGTGCCGCTTACTACAAGCCAAGCATCAGGAATCATACGATAGCACGGAATTAGAAGCTAGCACAGACGAATTCGTGACGGAGAGGCAACTTCTGAGCAAAACTGAAGGTGACTATGCCTTGCAAAAGTACTTTAAGTCGTTTTTGAAACTGAAGCAAGAAATCAAGAAGCCAGGATCTACTCTTTACGGTTGCCAAATTGAGAATATTTCTATTTTAACCAATAAAAAAAGTAAATTGCGGGGTGACAATTTTGAAGTAAATGTGTTAGACCGTGAACCCCTGTTGAAGTTGAGCAGTCAGTTCAATTGTTTAGCTAGGAGATACCAAATAAGAAATGACAGCGAGTTCTGCAGGAAACTGAAGAGTCTACTTAATACGATGTACTCTTCCGAAGACATGGTGGAGTTTTCTAATTTCGTCGAAACACTAGGCATTATCCTAGATTATCCTAACCGAAAACAAGTGAATGAACTACTGTTACGAGAAATGGAGGAGTATTACAATGTTTTGGATGGAGAGGCTAAGATCGCTCTCTATCGGAACGAAATGTTGAAGTGGTTTGCTGAGCGCATGTGCACCTTTTTAACGCCCGGAAAATGCTTCGAACTGTTTGCCACCTTGGAAGCGCGCATACGCTCCTATGAAATTTTTGGGAGTACGAATGCCTACTTCGCGAAATCGATAGGACGCTACCAGTTCAAAGAAGACAATGAGGTGCAAGAGAAAATTAAATGGTTCCTGGAATCCGGTGATTGTAGAATATTATTTTTAAGATTTGACAAAATGGAGTTGGCGCAGCCACGCGTTTCACAATCTTTCAAACACATTATGGAGACATCGCGTGGAAGTAATGATGCAAAACTTGGCGCTTTCACTCAACATTTCGGCTATATATTTGCTTTTTCGGAACAACTGCTTGACGAGCCATTCAAAGTGAACATCGAATCCGAATTAAAAAGTGATCAGAAGGGTAATCTATTGGTACTAGATTGCCACCCTATTGATCATACAGTCCTTCGAGATTTACTTCGAGACGTACATGGGGCAGGTTGCAGGCAACGGAAAGTAATAATTTTCTCGGAAGAGAAGTTGGATTTAGATAAATTAGGTCTGTCTTCTGAGTTGAAAGCACAATATGCTGAAAAAGAATATACCACAAAACTCGGCGACTTGACCAGTGACTCTCAGAAGAGGTTCAGACAACATTGTAAAATATTACTTCAAGGTAAAGAGACGAGAGTTGAAGACGTGTTTGAATTGGAGGACGATGATCTGATAAGTTCAGACGTTCTTGCCACACTAATACTTGGCAAGGAGTTAGAAGTGGGTGTCACGTTACCAGCTTCTATTGACCAGGAATGCTATATCGAACGTACATTCGGTCCGGGGCTGCGTGAGGAGAATCCTAACACAAGAAATGGACAGTATTTCCTCCTAGTAAATAGGGGATATGACATCCTTGTAAATAGGGGAAATGATTTATTAGGTCGCGACAAATATTACTTGAGTGAGGCAAAACTCGTGGCCCGAAATAATAGAATAAACATTTTCTCGGACTTACCAGGAATGGGAAAGTCAGAGATGCTCACCAGCTTATCGAGAAAAATAATTCAAACCGATTTTGGATTCGCATATTGGGTGGTAAGAATAGATTTAAATCGATACTCACCCGGCTTCGACATTGAAAGATCGAAACGGGGCAGGAAAGGGAAGTGGAGAAAACGTGTCCCTGTTCCTACTCTGCAAAAAGGGGATATACCGTCTGCAGTGGCCTTCTTGCTAGAACTATTTCAAGCACAAGAACAACACTCACAACTTCCTAACGATATATCGAGGAAGCTATTTCAGAAAGTGGTTGAAAGTAAATCCCATCGTACCAAAGTTGCTTTGTTTTTCGATGGATTCGATGAAATAAGTCCTGACTATGTGGACATTGTTTTGGATTTGATACAGACATTGGACCAAGCAAATGTTGCGAATATTTTCCTCACTTCCCGACCCTTCATGGAGGACGTGATAGAGAAAGTGTTCGCTGATGGAAACACGAAAACGTTTCACCTCGACAGATTGTCAAGGGAGCAAGAACACAATCTACTGGAGCGTGAATGGGCATACGTACTTAATCCGAGCGAAAACGGTATGAGACGGCTGAAGGAGTACGCCCACTACATAATTGAAAGACACGGAGATTTGGTAGCAGGCATTCCGCTTCATATGCACTTGATCGCTGATTTATTCGAAGAGGATTGTCGTGAATTTCTTGACGGTGAGATCGAGACGCCCCAAACTGTAGACTCCATGAATTTGTGGGAGTTGTACGAAGAACTCGTGACGAAAAAGTTTCGTATTTACTGGAAGGAAAAGGTGGGCAGCGATGGGACGTCTGTCGCTGCAGGATCAGTGCAGAGAAGAGACAAGAAACAATTTTGCGAACGGTATCAGATACTTGCTGCATTCTCCTTACTTTCTCTGGACGAGTTCCAGGACTTGTGCTCGGCTCTGAAAATTTCTGATACTCATGAGGAGACACTCGAAGCGATAACAACTGGGGAAGACCAAACTGGATTCGTCGACGCAGTATGGAATGGCGTACCACACTTTGTGCATCGCACGTTCGCGGAATACATTCTCACCACGCTTTTCGTAGAACACTTGCTCAGTGGTGAGCAGCCAATGATATTTTATCAAATTTTAATAAACTTCATTTTGAACGGCGTGCAGAGCACTAAATTTTTGGATACTTGGTTATATACAAATTTCGAAGAAATAGAACAAACTGTTTTATGTGAAGTCCGGAAAAAAGCGCTTGAAGTACTCGAAAAAAGTGAAATGGTGCCATTATGGTCGGTAAATAGTCGTGAGCTCATATCGTTCATTGTGGACTCGTCGAGCATTGTCGAAACACTCGAGCGCTATCCGATCCAAGTGAAAGCATATTCCATTCAGTTCATCCAAAATTTAGAAAAGATTCTGTCGGATAGTGACAAGCAGAGACTATTTGCAGTTTTAGAAAGAAAAATTCGACAACTTGTTAATGAAAGCAAACAATCGGAACATATCCCTTCGGAACTGATCAAATTTATAATCGAACTAGTAAACATATATGGAAGCTATTTTGCTTTAGAGCAGTGGCAGGAATGTGAGTTCTTGATGGAAGAAGCGGCTAAAATCTGCAGCTTCGATCAGATTGCGTTCTTTTTAAATCACGGAACTGTAGGTCAGCGTATTCTTCAGAATGCCTTCGTTACTGCAGCAAGGCAAGGTAACGTCGATGATTTTACTCGTTGCTTAAATATTGTCAGCCCAAACATCCGGAACGATCCATTGATTTTGCATAATGCTGTTGAAGGAGGTAATGAACAAATATGCCAAATTGTGCTGAATTTCAACCGAGACGACATGAAGAGCTTTCTTTATTCTCAAGATGAAAAGGGACAAAGAGCCTTATATCTAGCTGGATGTTATGAACGAAGCAGCATATGTAAGATGATACTTAAAGCGTACATCATTGCATGCGAACAACATCGGGAAAGTCCCGGTATACCTGTTCACATAAAAGACGAAGATCTTGACCTTATGACTAGCACTCTTTTAGAGCTTGTCCAAGCTTCCTATTCACTTGGGCCTTCGGATGCGCATGAAATTTGTAACACTTGGAGGATGGAGGATAGCATCTTCCATTTACTGATATACTCCGGTGCTGGAGATATCGTCAAGATATTTCTCGAAAATGGGTTTAAGTTCCGCGGATATTCCTATGTAACAGTTTCCTGGCTGAGCATGTTGTTTGCCGATGGCGTCAGATACAAGCATACGTTGAAAATTCTGCTGGAGCACATCAAGAACAGTAATTCTATTGAGTTCAACGATATATTCATTACTGCATTATTGTACGAAGATATTGGAATCATCGAAATCCTGTTAGAATCCGGAGTTGATGTTATCACTAAAGAAAAATCTGATCCGGTCGCCGCCGTTAAGTTCACCAATCCATATAGACATGAAGTTCGTAATTGTATGCACATTCTGGCTGACAAAAATGAACCGAAAGCGGGCATATGTGCACTTATATTGAAGTCCTTAATCGAGGCAAAACGAGTGGAACTGCTCAGCTTCAAAAATCATGACGAAAACACGCCATTGCATGTTGCTGTAACTAGTCATCACGAAATGTTGGTTAGGGAAATGTTGGACAGTGTCTCCCAAGTAAATGCGAGAACCGAGCTGATAAAGTGCCAGCAGCGGAATGGAAGGACAGTTCTTCACTGCTGTTATAATTTCTTTTTCCGCGCGTGCTATTTGCTTGAGTTGTTAATCGGGTATTTGGATGCGACAGATATTTTCACAATAAATACAATAGATAACGACGGAAGGAGTGTCTTGCACGATGCTGTGCGTAAGGGCGATGATCAAGCAATCAATTTGCTACTATCTAAAGGTGCTGATCTCATGGCGGTAGACTCACAAAAAAAATCTGTACTTCACCTAGCGATGGAACGGAAAGACTATGACTTTACTCTATTTCTTTTAAATTGCTTCGATCCAGAGCATCTTGGGAAACATATCAATGCTGCAGATTGTGATGGTAGGACGGCATTAGATTATGCTTATCAGTTCGGAATCGATTCTATCGTTGAGTTGCTTAGCGGAAAAGGTGGTAAACGGGCAGCCTCTTAAATTCAACTTTAAAGACTAAAAGCTAGTGACGCAGCAGATATGCTTTTGCCTGTTCGAGTTTTTAAATTGTAAACAGCTTTCAATGAAAAGTGCAATGTAGTAGTAATGTTATGTTATTAATTTTTTGACTCTACTCTTGCAAAAACAAAGCATGTTTCATGGTTTTATTATATCAAAAAAAAGAGTACAGAATAGATTTCAGTGTTTATGTTTCATCATAACTGTTTATTTTCGAAAAAAAATACCACAAATAAACTATTTTATTTGAATCGAATTAAAAATAATTAAACCTAATAATTTCTTTGCAAAAACATAGAACAGATTTGAATTTTATCTTGACATGTCTTGTGTTTATTGTACTATTGTTCCATTGTAAATAATTCAATTCAATTTGAGCTTAAAACTGCAACTGTAATTTAAACTGTTTGAAAAACGATTACTTTAACAGAACACGTTGTTTTTTCGTCAACTGCTTCAACAGAATAGTTCAAAACATATCGGCCAACTTAAGATGTAAATATTGAAACTATCACTTTCGATTACTTTTAACTTCATAAAACTTTTCAAATTCCTCCAAATTAAAAAAAAAATGGAACTCAAAAATCAGTAAACGACAAATCGTATTTTTTCAGAAAAGTTTGTAGTGCAAAAAAAAACTTTAGTATCATACTTTACCACAGTATGATTTCGTTAATTTGTAGAACTTAGAAAAATTGTTTTATTTTTATGCTGATTTAAATTTATAATAATTATTGTAAGAACAGAATATAAGGCTGAGTAGTCTATAAGTTGAATTAAGGAATAAAGATAAAACAACCGTCAAATTTGTGTAATTTCAATCATTTGAAGGTTATGGTGTGTAAATCCAATCATACCATATCTAATGCAGCGACGAAAAATCAGTCATTTAAAACGACGATATGTTGGAAAAATTGAAACATTTTCTTTGCAACTAATTATTTGTGGCATTCATAGGTGCAGAATTTTTTTAGGAACAAATTTACTGACGATTGTTTTTCGAAAGTAATTATCAATTGATGTTTTATAACAAAATTATAGATCTTTTTTAAATAGATACTCATTTTAAGTTTTTTTTCGAAAAGCTCCATCAAAAAGGCATTTACTTTTGATAAATCATATTCGATAACAACAATGAATTTATACTCTTAAAACCAATCCAAATAGTTTGCAGCAACTGTGTTCTCAAAATATTTATTTGCAAAGATGTTTGAACTGACTGTGAAATTTTTAGCTAATAAAATATATAAACTCTCTAAGGGAAAAATATTGTTTTCATTGGATTGCCCGAAAAATAATGTCAACGTCATGTTTCCTGCAAAATTTACACTGAAAAAAATACATATTACTTCTGACGCTGGGACGACACCAGCGCCTAACGTAATGATTAACGTGGTCGATACACGTTGAACTCATATTTAGCCACACTCTTACGTGCTAATTTGGCCATTGCAACATAAATAACGTTAAACGTTAGCCCATAGAGATTGCCATAAAAATGGCCATACAGATGACCATAGAGATGTTCATTTAACACGCAAGTTTCGATCCTAGAATGTAAATCTCTGTCCTTTATGTGTTTCCTAATGTGCCTTTTTGCTGTTTCTCTAAAAATGTTTGCATTCATATATTTTTTTACTAAGTTTTTCACGATGCTATTTCGTATCTAGATTCATAGTCAATTTTGCACTTTGACTTTTCCTTATTTTGAAACGATATCATGAACTCTTTTCATAATAGATCCTTTCACGTCCTTTCGCGAATTTGATAGCTTTAAGCAAATAAACCACCGCGACGAGCTGAAATGAATAAAATCGTCAAAACTACAATTCGATATGCGATTTTTTTTTGTTAGGTTGCTACACATGTTTTCAACATATGTTGACATTACGGGCTACTTTGGATTCTTTGTTTGTTTTGGAAACATATAAAGGTCTGACGTGTTTTGGTGTGCTTGGCGATTTTTACTATCGACAAAAAATTGATCAAAGAATCTGTATTAAATGTCGAAAACAAAGCGATGAAAATAAAATTAAATGTTTCGACGCATTTAAAATGCTGACTGTGGCATTTAGCACGTCTATTTTAAGCAAAAAAATGGATCTTCACGGAAGGCCGAGAGAATGCCCACCTTGGACGCTCCAGAACGTCAGCAACCGATGAAAACGTTGAAGCAGTGAAGAAAATTATTTTGGAGAATCATCAAATCACTATTAGAGCAGTTTCTGAAGATGTTGGCATATTATGTCATGCAATTTTGTAGGTTGTTTTGGACATGAAACGTGTGGCAGCGACATTTGTTCCGAACAAAATTTTGACCAATAGAACTGTCGCATGAGTATCCTTCAGGAGCTGTTGAATGACGTCAATGATGATCCTTATTTGCTAAAAATGTCATAACTGGTGGCGAATTATGGGTATTTGGTTTAAACGTTGATACCAAAGCCCAATCGTCTCAATAGAAGTCTCCAGAACAGCGGATACCGAAAAAAGCATGCCAAGTGCGATCGAATATCAAGATTTTGACTTTTTCCTGTTCCCTGATCAGACCCAAGAAAGGATGGAGATTTGCAACGATTGAACAGATAAAGACTGCATCGCTTGAAGAACTCAAGGCTATACCAATAAGTGCTTATCAGAAGTGCTTCCAGGACTGGAAAAAGCGCTAGCACAAGTGTATTATATCTGAGAGGGATTACATTGAATGAGGCAGCACGAATACTGAAAAATAAATAAATATATTTTGATAAAAATTAAAAGTCACCTTACTTTTTGATCCCACCTCGTCATTCATTCTGGTTAGCAATTTTTATGTAGTTTAGAATAAGAAAGACTGCAGAAGCACATTTAAAAAAAAATATGTTAAAATGTGAAAACACTATGAGCAAAGTATCGCGGAATTTTTATTTAAATAAAAAATTTCTTATAACTAAAGAGCATAATTCAACGTTTCATTAGAGATATGCATTTCAGTTTTTTGTCTAATAATTCTAATAGAATTTTTCCTGCTTGAAAAATAGGTAAACATATTAATTTTTCATAGTTCGCATTATTATTATTATTTTAAATTTAACTTTAAAGGTTTTTCTTTATCACACCACTTTTTATTTTTTTTACAATGCCAATGGTTATGCGCTTACGCATTTGGTTGATTTACCATTGGAAATTGCCACCTTTATTGAATATAAGTTTTAAAAATGACTAAAGTATAAACGGGTTTTTCCCAACAAGCTTTCCTTATTTCTTTATTTAGATTTGCTGTGGTGCTGTACTGTTTACCATTAGCACACACCCTCTGCGCGAGAATGCCGTAAAGATGTTCTTTCGAATTTAGACCAGAAGAACGTGATGAACAATTCAGTGCATTAAAATTTCGTTCGGCTAACCATCGGCGGACTTTTTGAGCTGTATATCAAAGCGCCATCATGCTGAATTACATAATCTTCATCATCAATTTTTCCAAAGAAATCCATTGACATTGCGTCTAAATGCTGGGTGTATTTTTGGAAATTCATTGTTTCTGGTTTCGCACAATGCTGTCCACACAGTGAACGTGAGAGACGATCTTATCATGACTCAACCACCTGAAAAACTACGATTAACTAAAATGCAACATTTCAGTTTCAAGTAACTCCCGATAGTGCTCCTTCCTCATTACGCCTTTGATTCGGCAAATATTACCAATCCTACCTCCACCAAAATAACCCCATACCATACAAGAGCCACCCCCATGTTTGATGTTAGGCACTAAACATTGGTCTAATGCCCGTTCTTCTGCTCTTCTTCGCACAAAGACTCTGCGCCTGGAGCTAAAAACTGCGAATTTCGATTCGTCACTCCACAACACCTTTGTTCAGTCTTCAGGTGTCTGATTTTTGTGTTGTTTCGCCCATTCCAACCTCTTCTTCTTATTTCTGCCATGTAGTAATTGTTTTCTACCGCAACACGGCCATGAAGCCCTGCTTCCTGAAGCCTTCGTTTGACGGTTGACACACTTAGGTGTTCACATCGCCCTAATTTCACTTCAGTGGCTATTTCTGGAGCAGTAAGACGTGTGTTACGTTTGCTGGCAATCACTATCTTCCTATCTTCAGCTGCAGTCCTAGGGCTTCCACACAGTTTCAGAGGTCTTAAGGGGTCTACCCTCTTCTAGCAGTGTAAAAATGGGTTATTTTTCATATTTTTTTAGATAGTTTTAAATTATAAATATTGATAAAGGAAGGGTTACACTCAATAAAAACACTCTCGAAATACATAAAAAACAAGCCGCGAGGTGCGACCCTTGAGGTCCACACGGTCAACTTCCCAGTAATATCTACATAAACATCAACAACATTACAACAATGAGAGGTATTCATAGCAGTAACAGGAATGAGTTAATAAGAATCATATCGTCTACGGGAGGGTCCATTGATTACGTAAGGTTTTTGGTCGATGAGGACAGATTGAATATTCACGCGAATCAATCGGTGGGGGCCTTTTTGGTCTTGAAAATTTTTGTTGGTTTTAATAATTTAAGCATTTTTTTTAAATAAAAGACTATAAAAACTATGTAAAATCTGCTCAAATTATGCAAATATTTTAAAACTTTGATTGAATTTACAACAATTTTTTAGAATAAAAAAAATAAAGTAAAAGCATTCGTATGAACCCTCTTTAAATGGTAACTTTGAATGATTTTTTATTTTTCATTTTTTTTTATAATCAAGAAAGAAAATTTTGCCGGTTTCTCTTCAAAACCTGATAAGAATGTATACATTTTATAAACATTTATTACTGTGCTGTGCAAATCAGGTTAAAAAATATTTTTTATGAAAAAAACTATAATTTTTTGCATTTTCTTCTATTAAATTAAAAAAAAACTGAAACGAGTTTTTATAATGTATAAACTTCACAAAGATATAAATACACGTCAACTGACACCTTAATGATGCAAATATTATATCTGGTTCGTGAGATATAGAGAATGATAAAAATGACCTTGAAAATCATGATGACTTTTATAAGTTTTTTTATTTTTAATTGAATTTTTCACGTAATCATGACAAAATTTTTTGATGTTGTTTTTACAAACATTGTTTGGAGTATATAAATTTTATAAACATTGTCTACTTATTCACGCAAATCAGGTTAAAAATTTATTGTTTATGAAAAAAACCCTAATTTTTTGCATTTTTTTTTCTTAAATTAAAAAACGGCTACAACGATTTTTTTAAAAATTTTATAGATTCACACAAATGTTGATACGCGTCGATTGACACCTTTTTGATGCAAATCGTATGTTTGGTTGGCGAGATATAACGCATGACAGAAATGACCTTCAAAGGGTCAAAACAGCAAATCCCCCCGACCGAAGTATCCCAAAAACTAATCAGCTCTTAAGATTGCAAAGACGCTTCGATTGACACCTTAACGAAGTCGATACGACTTTGTTTACGTGAGTTATGCTCGTAGAAAAAAGTGTCCACGAACGTACGTACGTACGTACGTACGTACACACACACATACATCTCCCTTTCTAAAAACACTTTATATATACTCTATAGACCTCAAAACGTAAAGAAATGTTGGAAATTTCAATTTCGATTTTCGAGGCGATTACAAGAACTTCCCATATACTGGGAAGTTAAAAAACAATTATTTTATTCAGTTATGTGAGTTTTTATCAATGAAAATGCTGGTTGATGAAATTTTCGAGATGGTTGGTCTCGAACAAAAAAATCAAATAGTTTTTGGTTCATTATGTTAGCGACGATTTTTGATTTTTGCAAAATCGACTAAATGGCGGACATTTTTCGAAAAATTACGAAAAAACATGCTTTTTTCACCCATTTTTGGCCAAAAAAAATATTTCAACTCAAAATTTCGCGCTATATCTGTAGTCATAAAGAAAGTCTGGTAAAAATTTGGTGAAAATCGGTTCAGTAGTTCCCGAGATTTCATTAACGCGGCGTCGAAAAATGTTGTTTCGAGAAAAACGCGGCTTAATTTTTTTTTAATGAAAAATCGCTCTCGAGTGATGAAGTGAAAGTTGCCCAAAAATACAGTTAGACTGCTCCGATCTTTATAAAATTTTAATATGAGATTTTTGTATAAATTCATTTTCCAAAAATGCAATAAAAAAATCAATTTTCTGAAAATTATAAAGAAGGTAAACCCCTTAAATTTGTTCACGTTGAAGTCTATTGTTCTCTTCGAGATTTGCAGTTCCCGAGAAATTCGACGATTGCTTTTGCCATATTTATGATGCGCAAATATCCTGGTGCGTATTTTAGTCGAAAGTTCTTTTGTCTTTGGCATATTAAACAATCGCTCAATAGAAGTTTGAAAAAATACAAGTCCGCCGGCAACATAAATTTTCAACTATATTTTCTTGGCAATTAAAAAGGTTAACCTAAAATTCGACGCATTCCTAAATATGTACATCCTAGTACCTTCATCCGATAATAATAGAGAACCCTAAAAAATTCGGTTACCTGTTGGAGTAAATCACCTCCAAAGTCAGTTAATATCATTTTCATTGAGTAGCCATTTATCGTTTTTCAAAAACGTAATTGAATCATTTTACATCAAAAAACGTCTAATAAAACGAAAAATCTCAAAATACCTGGGTGGGCAAATACATATGAGCGGTAGTGTATGTTTGCATGTTGATAGTATTTTTCAATTGGTACATCTATAAAAACCGCCTCAGTTTCTTCAGTATTATTTTATCCCAGATAGGCTGCTTAAAGTAATTCCACTCATGAATATACAAGTGCGCCTAGAATGGTTTTTGAATATCGTATTTTTTTTGGAATAAACGCAATTTTTTATGTCATGTTCTGTATTTTATGTGATAAAGGTTCAGGTGCTGAGCTAAACAAAAACATGTTGTGTAACGTTTTTTAGTTTGAACGGCATATAAACAGTATATCATTAGATTAACACAGTAATCGGTCCCACACAATCAAACACAGGTTCGCGTCAACATTTCACCAAACTTGATCATTTCATCTGACAACAAACTTTTGAGAATGCATTCGCCCGCCTGTAATTTTTCTAAAATACAAAGAATGTCTCCACAATACTGAATAACGTCTTGAATGTCCTGTTTGCTGCATGTTTCTTGAGTTTTCGTCATTCTCCAAATGGCATTGAGTTTCATTTCAATGATGAACTGACTTGACGGCGGACAAAGCCGAACTGCTTTCTCGCGGATGAACTCAAGAACGTCCTTGATGCTACCCGATGATGTTTTTCCGCCCATTATTCGTAACGTGAAGTCTTGCACCTTCGAAATGTGCTTGTGGTCATATGTCGAGCCGCATTTGATGCACCGCCAGTCAGTCGTAATGACACTACAGTTTTGTGGTATCACCCATCCTTTGCAGTCGTTGATTCGGCAAAGTAATGCCGATAGGTAGGAGCCGTTTTCCTGTGAGAAAAGAGACAAGCAATTATAATTGATAAAATTCATAAAGCTGTGTGTAATTTTGCTTCGATTGCGTTTCCAAATGTAAGTCCAATATTTATCAAATATTAAATGGGTAGGTTTACGAAAATCTGGTAACTTGACGACCGTGGCACTTTTGTAAGTAAATACCGAGAATTTTCTATTGTCGTCTTTATCATACATCCCGCGACAAAACTGGGGCAGTCTGGGTCTATTTTTTCCAAAAAAATCGAAATTCTAATAACTTGATTTTTGGGTACTACATACAAGCATAATGAGTGTAAAACCGTTTATTTTGGTCGGCAAAGCTAAGAATGTAACGAAGCATCGCCTCCGACTCCGAAAGTTCGGAACTTCCGATTTAATTTGACCTCCGACTCCGACTTCGGTTCCTTTTATTTCTAAACGAATGTTTTACCGAAGGTTTCAAGTGCTACGCGGTGTGCTTGATCTAAGCGTGTTCAATATGTTGGATAGCAGTATGTATAGCACTCACTGCTAGCGCGATTTTCGATTGTTTTACGCAAATTGATGTTTGAATTCACCAGCACAAATATTTGTGTTCGAACGTTTATGGTCGCATTTATAGACGTGCAGTTTTGACAGTAATAGGAACTTGATAATTATTTAAAATGAAACCAAAACAAGCCGCGAGGTGCGACCCTTGAGGTCCACACGGTCAACTTCCCAGTAATATTTACATAAATATTAAAAATACTAAACAAAATAATAAGTATGAAAATAATACTACTTTAAATAATAATAATGTACCCCTCATAACAGTAACTGGAATGACTTAATATTATTTGGTATCATCTACGGGAGCGTCAATTGATTACGTAAGATTTTTGGTCGATGGGGACAGATTGATTTGATTGAATATTCACGCGGATCAATGGGGTGGGGGGGTGGGGGGGGGGTTTCTACGTTATTTGTTATTTTCATATTGATGAAAGCTTTTTTTATAGCATATGATCTAGCAAAGTATTGACTACGAAACATTTTACCATTCAAAGCGTTCATTGCCACAAATGCAAATTTGATTAATTTTTTTTGATTTTCAAAATTTAAGCAGTTTTGATATAAAAATTAAAACACGGTGCTATGAAGACTATTAAAAATCTGCTTAAATTATGCAAATATTAATAAACTGTGATTGGCGTAACAACAATGTCTTCAGAATAAGAGTAGTTGGGTAAAATCATTCATATGAACACTTTTTACATGGCAACTTTGAATGATTTTTTATTTTTAATTTAATTTTTTTAAACATCATGGAAAAGCGTTTTGCTGGTTCGTCTCCAAAAATTGATAAGGATGTATAAATTTTATAAACATTTATTACCGTGTTGTGCAAATCTGGTTACCAAATTTATTTTTTATGAAAAAATCCTAAATTTTTGCATTTTTTTTGTTATATTAAAAAACGCCTCCAACGATTTTTTTAAATATAAAAACATTACAAAAATGTTAATACACGTCGATTGCCACCTAAGTGATGCAAATATCAGATTTGGTTCGTGAGATATAGTGAATGGCAGAAATGACCTTGAAATCATGATGACTTTTAATGATTTTTGATTTTTACTTTAATTTTTTTTTTGTAATCATGAGAAAAAGTTTTGTTGGTTTTTGCACAAAAACTGTTTGGAGTATATAAATTATATAAACATTGATTACTGTGTTTCGAAAAACAGGTTAAAAATTTACTGTTTATGAAAAAAAAACCTAATTTTTTGCACTTTTTTCAAAAAAATTAAAAAACGCCTCCATGAATTTTTTTAAAAACTTGACAGAATCACAAAAATGTTAGTACGCGTCGATTGCCACCTTAGTAATGAAAATTGCATGTTTGGTTCGGGAGATAAACCGCATGACAGAAATGACCTTCAAACGGGCAAAACAGCAAACCCCCCCGACCCAAAAACTAATCAGCTCTTAAGATTGCAAAGACGCTTCGATTGACACCTTAACGAAGTCGATAGGACTTTGTTTACGTGAGTTATGCTCGTAGAAAAAACTGTCCACGAACGCACATACGTACGTACGGACGTACGTACATACACACACACACACACATACATACTTCTTTCTAAAAACACTTAAAATATACTCGTAAGACCTCAAAACGTAAAGAAATGTTGAAAATTTCAATTTCGATTTTCGAGGCGATTACAAGAACTTCCCATATACTGGGAAGTTAAAAAAGTGCTGTTTGGAAATATTTCAGTGAGGTGGACGTAAATACAGCCAAGTGCAAAATTTGTGAGAAGAAGTATTCAAGGAAAGGTGGCACAAAATCGGCTTTAAAAGGGCATTTGAAATGTTTCCATACCACCAAGTATGAGGAATGCATACAAATTGAACGAGAGAAAAAAGCCTCTCCAAAATCGACGAATGTTACCCCATTACAAGAAGCTAAAAAGCAGATAACTTTAAAGGAATCTTTACTAAGAGTCCAAAAATGGGATACGTCAAATTCAAAGTCAAAAGAAATAGGCAAGTTAATATGTGAAATGATTGGCCTTCAAGACCTTCCGTTCAATTTTGTGGAGGGTATAGGATTTCAACGATTGATGCAATGCGTTGTGCCTAACTACCATTTAAGAGGACGACAGTTTTTCACATCATATCTTTGTGACGTGCTATATCCGAAATTTGCAGACCAAGTTACAGAATTACTCAAAAAGATATCCAAACTAACATTTACCACCGACATTTGGACTGAGCCAAGAGCCAATGTGTCACTATTCAGTTTGACGTCACATGGAACCACTAAAGATTTCAAGCGATTGCAACTTATTTTGAAATGCCAATCGCTTAAAGATCGTCACACCGGAGACATAATATATGAGAAATGTGGAGAAATGTTACGTGAGTGGAACATAGGTCACGAGAAAATTCACAGTTTTATTCGCAACTGTGGATCAAATATGATACGAGCAATGCGGTTAGCCAATTTTGCCAATTAATTGAACTGTACACCAATTACAGCCTTGTGTTCGATCTACTTTGGATGATGTTGAAGACATAAAAAATTTGATATCAAAATGCAAAAAAATTTCGACGCATTTCAACCATTCACAGAAAGCACCGGCTGAACTACAGAAAATACAAACAGAACAACTCAATCAACCAGTCTTGGGTGTAATACAGGAGTGTAACACAAGGTACAAATTTATTTAACCTTAAAGAAATCTATCTCTATGTATTTTTGTGTGATTTATGTTGAATGATATTTACAAGTGTGTTGTTGAAAAGTTCCTTATAATTTTTGCTTTAAGGTGGAATAGCACGTTCTACATGCTGGAACGTCTAACGAAAATAAAAGATTCGCTATGCTTATACGCTAGCAAACGTAATATACCACAAATCACTCCAGAAGAATGGCTCCATCTCAATTCCCTGGTAGGGATTCTGCAGCCATTCGAAGAAGCTACTAGAAATATGAGTGACAGTAACACAAGTATTTCATCGGTCATTCCATTAATTCATGTTCTGAAACATGCCCTTCAAATCGAAGATACTAAACCCGGTACAGACGAAAAATTTCAGAGAATAATAAAAAAACTATTGATGAATTAAACTCAGGATTTGGGGCGCTGCAATCCAACAATTTTTTTGCGCTTGCAACTTACTTAGACCCCCGATTTAAGTTTAAGTTTTTTAGTGAAGTTGTTAAGCAACAGGTTCAAACCGGAATAATGTGTTTGCTTAATTGCTTGCATGAATCGACCCCTATCCCACAGATTCCGATATTTTTACAATTTTTTAACGATTTTATGAAACAATTGCTGCGATCCCAGAAAATTGGATTTAAGCTCACAGTAAGACATACTACACATTGCCCCAAAATTCTGACTGCCTTCCAAAATGCCCCGCGAGTTTCGCAACGGGGGTTTCCCCATCAAAATCCGGTTATTTGACCTAGAAACGGGTTTTTCACGCGACTTTCTCCCCTTTGGAATGAAATGCACAGTGATTGGAACAATCAATACCGCAAACGATTTGTGCCAAAATTGTCTTAGAAAAGCATCCCAACGTGTTTCGCGTCAAACGTGAAATTAAACAAGCCGCGAGGTGCGACCCATGAGGTCCACACGGTCAACTTCCTAGTAATATCTACATAGATATTAAAAATATTAAACACAATAAAAGTTATGGAAATAATACTACTTCAAATAATAAAAATGTACCTCTCATAAAAATTATTGGAATGATTTAATATTAATCGTAACATCTACGCGAGCGTCAATTGATTACGTAAGGATTTTGGTGCATTGGTTTGATTGATTATTCACGCGGATCAATCGGAGGGGGGACAGGTTACAAAGCAGTTTTTTTCATTAAAGTTAAACATGGTTCTGTGAAGACTATTGAAAATCTGCTCAAATTTTGCAAATATTAATAAACTTTGATTGACTTTACAACAATGTCTTTAGAATGAGAGATTTAAGGTATAATGATTCGAATGAACCGTTTTTACATGGTGACTTTGAATGATTTTTTATTTTTAATTTAATTTTTTTTTAATCATGAGAAAAGTTTTTGCTGGTTTCTCTACAAAAATTGATAAAAGTTTATAAGTTCTATAAACATTTATTATTACGATGTGCAAATCAGGTTAAAAATGGAATTTTTTATGAAAAAAACACTACTTTTCTAAAAAAAAATTAATAAATCGTAAAAAACGCTTTAACAATTTTTTTAAAATATAAAAACATCATAAAGATGTTGATACGCGTCGATTGACACCTTAATGATGGAAAGATTATATTTGGTTCTCGAGATATAATCAATGACGTAAATGACCTTGAACGTTTAATGATTTTTTAATTTTTATTTAATTTTTTTTGTAAACATGAAAAAAAATTTTGCTGATTTTTTCACAAGAACTATTTGGAGTATATAAATAATATAAACATTGATTACTTAGGTTTGAAAATCAGGCTAAAACTTTTGTGTTTTTGAAAAAAAACCTAATTTTTGGCACTTTTTTTAAAAAAATTAAAAAACGGATCCAACGATTTTTTTAAAAATTTGATAGATTCATAAAAATGTTAATACCCGTCGATTGACACCTTACTGATGAAAATCGCATGTTTGGTTCGTGAGATATAGCGCATAACATGGTTGACCTTCAAGGGGTGAAAACAGCAAACCCCCCGACCGAAGTGTCCCAAAAACTAATCAACTCTTAAGACTGCAAAGACGCTTCGATTGATACCTCAACGAAGTCGATACGACTTTGTTTACGTGAGTTATGCTCGTAGAAAAACTGTCTGCGAACGCACGTACGTACGTACGTACATACACACACACACACACACACACATACATACTTCTTTCTAAAAACACTTTATATATACTCTATAGACCTCAAAACGTAAAGAAAAGTTGAAAATTTCAATTTCGATTTTCGAGGCGATTACAAGAACTTCCCATATACTGGGAAGTTAAAAAGTTGTGGCGCCCGAAATTTGGGTGTGGTTTTTGACTTCTATTTTTTATTATTGACACCACGTAAAAGTGATGTATTGACGACTTGCTAACAGTTATATTCTACGCAAGTTTGCCATACACAATTTTCTTGTGGGAGTCACGGTTTCGGAGATATTGGGGTGTCCCACTTTCTTTTGTTCTTAAGATGGAGCCCAGAAGCGTTAAGCTGTGACCCCAGGAAATTGAACTTAACCTAACTATACCATTGGCCACGCAATGCAATAAAAAAATTTCTGCTTTTTGAAAATGCACGGTCAAACTCCCAACTGACTGGACTAATTAATTATTTCGTCAATAGATGATCGTTAGCTGCCTTGACGATATGATGCAGAATGAAACAGATATGATTGTTGGTGTTTCTGAAAACAATCCTGGACTTACAGTTATCGTAAAGCATGTTCCATCAAGCGAAACAGAACATGCGTATTAAAATTGTACGTATCTTTACATTTCAAATAGCAAATTTCTAAACTCACTGTCGGATCCAAACACCTGGGGCAACTGCATACAAATTGCTTGGTCATGGTAAGAAATATTCTCCTAGAAAAGTTGCTCCAAAGGATCTTCGTGTAAGTTGTTGTGATTTCCGCATCTTTTTCAATATATTTGGCACTTTTCACCACCATCACATTACCATCTTCATAATAGTGACACGTATTGGGCGTACACTCGTGGTTCATAATACCCGAAAGGGGGTAGAGTCCTCGCAAACTTATGTCCGCTTTTTCATTTTGCGGCATAGCCTCAAATGCGTTCGTATTTAAAACGCAAACTATTCGAAACAGATACGCAAGTGTATCTTTATCGACTGGAAAGTTGCGAAAATTTGCGGCGGCGGTAGATAGCTCCTTTTTGTAGGCAGGATCCTCGTTTGCCTGGAGCGATTTCAGGAGCTGCTTCTGTGTCTCGTTCAAGTATAATCCACGGGCTAGAACCAACGCTCGGACACTTGTTCTGCTGACTGCTTCTGGCGTGCGTGGCTTCCACGACCGGAACAACTCGCAATCATTGGCATGTTGCTTGGAATCCAGGCACAATTCGCAAACCGGAAGCGAACATCCCCGTGGACACACTTGTGTGCATTCAATACCATCGGGAACTTGGTAACAAACAGAACAGGTATTGAAGTTGGAAATTTTGCCAGCCGTAGGCCCGATCAGGAGTGGCTTTTCCTTGAATATAATTTCACCCGGCCGAATATCGCGCTCCGCAAACACCCCGCGACCGCTGATTTCAGACTCCGCGACCCGCCACACTCGTACGGGGCTGGGCTTCTCGTCCAGGTGATAATCGATGAGGGCACAAAACGACTGCATGCTGTGATCCTCGCGCGATCATTCCAACCTGTGTCGGCGTGCACTGTGCGGTCACTGAAAGTTCTCCAATTAATCCTTGCCAACTTAGTACTGACTCTAGTTGGCTAGTTGTCTAGTTGCTGGTGCTCAGAGCTTAAGAAGCTGGGCTTATGCCAACTTTGCTCATGATCGAGCATTGTCCTAAGGCCACATGCTCGCCCCATAGCAGGCAGCGCACGTTGCCTTGTTGCTTGGCGATCGTTTCTAGCGCAAAATGATGAGCCAAAATAGCTTCGCCTTTACAAGTCTGAAAGTCTGCAATGTGTTCTTTCAGCAACTGGAAGCATTGGCAGACACCTACGAAATCTTCAAGGAAAACCACCAATTACGCTAAGAATATACTCCAACATGATAACTACGCCCGGTAGCATATTCCATACCTCAAGTGTAGAAACAAGATACACAGCTCGGGCCGAAGATATACACCAGGTGCTGGCGGTTCGAATTGAGATCAGACACGGTGGCAATGAAAAAAATGCTATTTAAAAATTGCTGTTGAAGCGTTTCCGGAGTATTTAGCAAGAATGGGCATTCGCATCGCCACTCACTGAAGATGTTCTTATTATGCTTCTACATTAAAATAAATACATTTAGTTTATCTCACCATATGGCGAGTCACACAGATTTATTTGTGTATTTTGAATGGAAGCTTCTGACGATGACGTTCTCGTTCATGGCTTTCGAATCGATGAAGTTTTGATAGTCGACGGACGATGCTGGATTATTTTTGTACATTTGACTGAAAATTGCACGTGCGAGAGCTGAATTGTCGTCAAGAAAACTTCGTCTGATGTGCAAAGCAACATGCTCAGTCCTGTGTAACCATGTGAATAATATAGTTATGAAAACATAGCCTCACCTATGTAACTAAGGAATGATAGATAGATGTGCTTATATGATCGCTTAAATTATTATATGTGTTAACGTACCTATTATAAACGCCTACCATATCAGCAACACAACAAACGATACCGGCGTCATCAAGCCATGTTATGCAGCAAAACATGGCTGCTTACCATCATTCCATGGTGCAGAGATTGCTGACCGTCCCTTTAAGCAACGATAAATTTAATAAGAAACTAGCGTACATAAAAACCACAAGCAGAACTGAACGGCTACACCGGAAATGATATCCAGCAAATAGTAAACAAGAAACAAAAGAGAGATCGATTCAAGAGCTTAACAAATATAGCAATACAACCGAACACTATATAACGAGTGGCTGTCACTTACTCCCCAGTGTTTAAACATATTAAGCGAATATTGAAAAGAAGGAATATAGAAAGCGTGGGTTCAAGTAAATATGCACAGCTGAAAACGGTCAACCCAAACAGTGTATGGGAGAAAAGCGGTATTTATAAGGTGACCTGAATTAAATGCTCTAAGACGTACATAGGACAAATGAAGCGATTGGTGGGGGTAAGACTCCAGGAGCACCTAAGGGAGGCTGAACTGGTGCGAGAGGGGCGAAAACAACCAACAGGATTGAAGTCAGCGATCGCGAAACACATCATTGAGAGCCGCCACGAGATATCCAAGGAACATATAGCAGTGATGAAGGATGTCTCCAAGTAATCGAAATTGGACCTCTACGAAAACCTTTTTATCAACAAGGAACCAGTGGCGACTCTAAAACCGCAGCAAAACAGTCCGCAGTCGAAACAAAGGCTACAGCAATTGGTAAAAATGTTCTCGCTCCACATGTTGTGTCAGATAAAAAAATTTGCAAAAAGTTTCTTATTACCGAATAGGCACTGACGCGTCGAGCTACAAAGCTGGAAAGATGTTTCCTTTACTTGTACAATATTTCACTATTGCTATTGAAGTTTGATTCTTTAAAAAACGAAACGTCGGAAACTATCTCCGAATATTGTATCGACACTTTAAGACAATTGCAGATTCTTTTGGAAAAGTTAATTGCTTTTTGTGGGGACAACTTAAATATCAACCTCGGAGGGCTTAAACAACTCGGTCAATGCAATGTTTTTCATAAAATAAAAAAAGGTCTGGAAATTGGATTTATCATCGGTATCAAATTTTCCGATTATCACTCAATTTTTCACCCTCAAAAATAATTGTTTTTTAATTATCCGCCATTTTGTTATTTTTTGATGAAAAAAAAAATCATTCGGTTACTTAAACAAGGATTAATTTGGCTTTTTTAAAATGGTCCAGTCACCTGAAACCGCGTCCGCCGTTATTTTTTGATGTTTTTTTCATTTAAAAAAATTGTTATGGAAAATCTATTTTTGAACACCCAAAGTAACAATTAACAAAATTTCAAAATGATATCTCTTTTCTTTCTATTGAAAAAACTTGTTAAATTATTATATATTTTTTGAAAATCGTAACCTAAAAGACCCCTTAAAACTAAGAAAAATGTTCGCCAAGCTGTTTAGATTGTGTCTTTGGCGTTCGAACGGAAACGACAGTAATCTAATCAGCTTTGAAGTGTTTTAAGTGATTTGAACCGACGGTGGCCTGATTCCAGAAATACAAAGCTCGTTTTGTGAGCCAAGGAGCAACTGTCTTCTTTGATGGGTGATATGTAGGAGTGAAACGGGAAATAATATTGGCCAGATGATTATAGAAAGGAGGCCGCTTCACAGGTATTTGAATACGAGAAGACTCAAAGTTGAATTTTTTGAAATAAATCGAGACGAACGACCAATATGATTTTTTTGGATTCCAAGAGATTGCCAGGATACGACGCTGGCTTGTTCGCTGAAGTTGGAAGGGTATTCTGCGTGCGTAACAAGTGACGTGCGTAGCTATTATACGAAGCCAACATGGCGTTCGCAAGCATGTAGTTTTTGGTTGCTCCACTAGGAGGTTGTTGATAGGTTTCTCGAGTTCAATGTCTTTTCTTCTTTCTGGTGACGTATTTGGAAAACATAAACATAGCACAAAGAATATATAGCACGGACACTTGAGCCAATTTGCCGCAATTCTGTTATACCATTCGCCGTGTGGAGTTTTGACGTGTATATGCACACGAATTGCTGACACACAAATGCGGCCTTGCCACAATACATTTGCCCAGTTCCACATGGAGAAATTTTATTGTGTGCTGTCACTCGTTCTTTCGCGCGCGAGCTTAGAAACGAAAACCAGAGCACTCTCTTTGAAGGACCGCCATTTTTGTATTTATTGTCTCACGTTTTTTGACAGATCTGAGTGTCTGTGTGATATATTTTTAATGCTATGCGCAGCCTCCTCTGATAGCAGGTGGAAAACATATCTGCTGAAATTGACATTCATACACCCAGAACCCGAAATAAGTTCGGTGCTGCCATTGTCTTCATTCGATGACTGGAATTTCAATGAATCGTTTTATGTACTCTTCTCGCTTGAGCCTCGTGTGTTATTGTTAATATCGATGACGACTATTCGTTACGAAGGAGAATAAGTTCTGGAATTGCATTTAATGATGTTCCTTGTAATAGCATATTTAGTTCAAAACAGGTGGTCAATTATGTACTTCCATTAACGTTAATTGATTATACCTCAAATAGTTGCAGCTGCTGTTGCAAATGGCAGAATATTCGAACCACTTTGCACTAAATCTGAACCGCGAAACTCCTGGCAGAAATAGTGTCGCTTGATGGATGAATTTCGGCTAAAAATACCATCGTGCAAAGAAGCCATGAAGGCACGCATTGCGAAATGATTGCAGGCGAATTGTCGGTCGGCCTTTTGCCAACATTCGGTGGCGTCCAGCACGTGTGTGCCAAGCCAAGATCATTTCTGAAGATGGCAGAGCCGAAACAGCAAATGTCAATACGATTAACGTTTTCGAATTCTCATTACACCGTGTCTCGCGGTATGTTAGACGTTGTGCAATAGAATGTAATCAGACTCTTCCGTGCCGATCATTTTCAGTGGACATTCTTGAATGCCATTAGGAAAACTAAGGGAGACTGCCGCCATTTTAGATAAATTTTCGTGATTTTTAGGTCAGAAAGCTGGGAAAACAGATTTTTTTCATTCTTAAAGCACCATCGTTGCAAATTAGAGGACTCTCCAAAGTAGCAATGAGCCGCAGTAGATAGTGAAGTACTCAGGAAATTTTGAAAATGGCGAACGGAGCAAAAATTTCAACTATTTTAGACAAACAATTCATATTTAATACAATGTTTGAGATGTTTTTAGAATGACCTAGATTGCACTGTATTTCTTCGAAACCGATCGATTTTATTTTGAACTCTTTACAAGTAACTTTTAATTAGAAGTTAGCTTATTTTTCGTATCTCCTTATGCAGAATATACATACATATTGCTATGCTTTAAAGTAGCAGTTTGTCCATTTCTATCAGCGGTTGGTAAGTCACCTACTGACTATATTAGAATACTCTGAAAACGGACGGCATGCATGGATGTATTTTCCAAACACCCAGATATGTCTCATTTCATCACTTTAATTACATAAATGCTGAATTACTGAACTTACACTTGAAGCCATTTGGTTAGGTTTATTATCGCGCCGAACATGCCGCTTGCATGTCTAAACACCAGCGAGTTAAAGGGGCAGTAAGTAAGGTTAAAGCAAAAAAAATTAAAATTGGTGATTCTAGAACACTTTTTTCAATCGAAAAAAGTCGAAAATCGTTACACATATTTTCAAACGTGCATCAAATCGCGGAAAACTTACTTATTGCCCTAAATTTAGGCCCGTGCAGTAGTTTATACTTAAGAATAATATAATATTTTTAGTATATAGTCATATACGGATATTTTTCTCAGGGCTTTACGAGGCGCAATCCGCTTTTTTATTTGGCACTGATCAAGCGCTTGGTCGCGACAGCCGCCATTTTTTTAAATTTTTTTTAACCCTTTGTCTGCTTACGTTTTTTCGATACCTTCGGTCTGCCTACATGGGTCGTTTTCGTCTTGCGGATTTTTCAAGCTGTTAAAGTGCTGCAAAAAATCTGAAAAATTCATGCAGGCTCTTCAATCCTTTAACTTGAAGTATCAACCAGAAAATTATCAACAATTAAATTTTTTAATATAATTTTTATCAAAAAGTGAAAGAAAACGAAGTAAATGCATTTTTTCACTAACAAAATCACAACTTTAAGACGAATAAAGATATCGAAACGAAAAAAAAGAAATTTAAAGGGGAAGAGTGTAGTTTTCAAGAAAAAAAATATACTGCATTCAATTATTGTTAAAAAAACCCATATTTTTGCCACCTCAAAACGGCCAATAATTTGGTTCTAAATTTCGTAGTAAAAACGGTAATAAAAATATAATAATTCAAAAATTAGTAATGAAATCAATAAAAAGACAATATTTGACACGTGACGATAAGCCGCTTTCAAATCAGGGTCGAATATCGATCAATCAATTTGATCTGCTTTTACAGCCACAATTAACACTTTTAAACGAATAAACGAAAAAAATACTTACCGTCGTCTGCCTACGTGGGTCGTTTTCGGCCGGATCGATTTTGATATTGTCACCACGATGGCTAGAACGGGACTGGGACAGCGAGAGTTGGTAGATAGGTAAAAGAGGGGCGTAACTTTTTTTACAGAGGCACATCAGCGCCCTTCCTAGCGGTGTACAAAAGTTACAAAGTCGATACCTTCAGTAGCTTATTTTTTCATATAAATTTAAAAAAAATATCCATTTTCGTCGTTTTCGCTGACCCCACTATTTCAACTGATATTCAACTTACAGGCTACTTAGATCGTTTCATCAAAACAAATTTGTGAGATTAATAAAAATTTCATTTTCATAAACACCGAAAAGTAGTTTCGACAGAAATAATTCCAAGAGAAAATAGGCTATCAATGTTGCTTGATGATTTTTTCATATGCACAATACTATTTGACACATAATAAAAATTTATCGCCCCTAACAAGGTAAATAATATGCAAATGCACTTAAATTTAAACAATAACTTTTAAGTTATCTTCGCTTAGACTTATTTTTTAAGGTGAATAATCACATTAGTGCAACCGTCTTCATTTAACAATTTTTGGTTAATTTTTTGCCCCACGATCACGATTCAGGGAAAAGCACGGCAGTTTAAACATCAAATTTATTGATAAAGTAACAAATGATCACTATTAACAACAAATACTCAAAGCAAAGAAAAATTAGCAAGTAAAAAGAAAAAGTAGAGCCATGCATAGAAAAAATGAACGTGGCATAAACTTTGAGACACCGGCAGAAACATTGAGACAACACAATTCATTCACATATCGACGCTACTGTGCTGATTCTGAATAACCGAAAACCGCAATAGGTTCATCAAAGTAAACGATTCACACTATTCCTGATACAATTGAACAATAAGGATGCGCGAATGAACGATTCCTGTCGAAATGAATTGAAGATGTCGGAAGAATCGGTTAATACCTCCTTTTAGAAGCGACAGTTGGTTGTGTATCATCACGTGAAGGTAAAAACTATTCGGAAAATTATGCCATTATTGCAAATGTCGCGGCCTACTGTCTGTCGTATAATAAAAAGATTCAACGACAAAGATAGAATCGACTTTAAGACACCACCGGGACGCCCCTCAAAAGTTTCCGAGAAAGATAAAGGGTTTATTGTGCGATATACTCGTATTGTCCAGAACCCAAAAGTGAGTGCTTCGCAAATCGCTGTTGACCTATCCACGAGACGTGATGCTTCAATTTCGGACAAGGGAATGACTGTTATATAACTGTCCGCGCGTTCTGGAAACGCCCTCACAATCACCAGGCTGCAATCCAATAGGACACGTGTGGGATTACTTAGAACGGCAGGACCAGTCGCAACCACCTCACAAAGCGTCTTAAAGAGAAATGGGCTAAAATTCCACTTCATAACCTCCATAAATTGATTTCATCGATGCCGCGACGATTGAGTGCTATTCTAGAAGCTCGAGGCTTACAGACGAAGTACTAAGGAGCACTTATTCCATCAAATTTCAAAGTTTCTTTCGTTGTCTCAATGTTTCTGCCGCGCTCATTTTTTCTTTGCTTGTCTCTATTTGTTCTCTTGATTTACTAATTTTGCTTTGTTTTAAGTATTTGTTGTTAATAGTGATCATTTGTTACTTTATCAATAAATTTGATGTTAGCACTGCCGTACTTTTCCCTGAATCGTGATATCTTCATTTCCTTCGCATTTATCTCAATGTATATGCCGGTCACTGTATAAAATTTTGCATCGATATTTTAAAAACGAAACTTTCCATACTTCCGTGCTATGTAAACGCATCTTAATGTTTTCAAGTGCGTGAACTATAAACACGTTTTTTCGCGGAATAGTATATAGGCTATTTGTGTCAACTCCGTTGAAATGATGAAAGAATTGTCACTCCCATGGATTTTAATCCATTACATAAATTCATATTAATTAATTTAGTGAGAAGTAATTAGTTTCATAGCGTATACGCGCGAATCCATTCCATAAAAGTAATAAATCATTGCGGAATGGCTTTCATGCACGATTAGTCTTCTTTAAATATCCTTTTGATGTGCATGTTATATGATTCATCAACCACTATTTTTTCTAAAGATCCTCTGAATAAATGAAAGCTAAATGGTTTTCCAAGCACATATTAAGGTACCAGTCCACCTTAGAAGGCGAAAAAAGACTATTTTCAATTATTTTTTTTCTTCAGAAATTTCATTATATATTGGCATGAATCTTTATTATAGTATTATTTCATATTTGAATAATACAAAAAAAAATATAATTTGTATTTTTTATTCATCACTCTCTTTTATGGAGGGCGCTGAAATTAAACACTGAAAAAATCGTTACTCCACGGCAGACAGATAATCTATGGGTTGGTAGATCTGAAAAAAAAATTAAACGGCACTTCAAAAAGCAAAGTCTGTTACACCGTAATCCACCACCGTTTAAAAAAAAATCATTTAAAAAAAATGGCGGACTTGTGGAAAAAACAATCAAAAATCGACCGTTTTTTCGTAGCTTTTTAACGCCAAACTTTTCTTCTTGAATTTTTTACTCATATTCTGGTGGATTACGTCGTAATATTCTCTAATAAATAAAACTAATCAAAGTTTTTGAAAATCGGTTCAGTAGATCCGGAGATAATCTCTCTGCCGTGTTAAAAAACGTGTTTAAAGTTTTTGTTCCATTTCGCTGACAAACATTTTGTGAAAAATGAAAAATTAGACAAGAGACGCTACGCGGCCGATAGCTGATCGAACACCTGAAGAGAGCCGATTTTCTGGAGGTCATTTTTGAAGTTCTAAGGAGGCGAAAAATGCAAAAAAAAATCCATATTTTGAAATTTATAAAGTGAACTAGTACCTTAAAACACTGTTGATGGTATAGTGTCCTTGGCATGTAGGATAAACACACTAGACCTACACATGTATCAATTGACGATTGAAGCGCTCCTGGTCGTTTTTGGAGTAATGTTGCGTATCTCTCATAAGAATAGTATCTTCCTTGAAACTTTATACTAATTCCATATTTCAATTTGTCTTTGATTCTGAAACTTCTTTTATTTTATTATAGCTGCTTGTCTGGCAATGATTTGTAACGTTAATCGAAAAATATATTTTTTGATATTCGGGAAATTGCGGAATTACAAGTAGATTCAATAAAAATTTAAATAGTTCACAACTGTTTGTTAGTTTGTTTGGTAGCACAATGCTAACATCATGGTTGACTCTCGGGAAGAAGTCATGTTTCTTTATTTTTCATTTAATAGTCCACAAATCGGTGCGCTTGTCGGGGTTTCAACGCTTTATTTAAAAGGTATCGGCACCATACGGTTGCTTGGTAATTCTTCGCTGTGGTGGTGACTTCTCGTCAACCATCCGCGCTCCGATGATGTTCCTCCTAGGCGCGCTCACATTGGTGAAGCATAAAGATGGGCAGGATCGGAGGGTCATCATGTAGGTGGCTAGTGACAGCGCTCTTAAATGATGAGGCCTTCGGTTGGTTGTTTGCCGGGGAAACCAGAAATTATTGTAACCGTAGTAAGTGAGTTCAAGTTATTACTGAATCACATCTTTCCACGGTTTCACATATGTATGTATATCATTTATCAAAAGTGTCAAACCCAATGGATTCCAAAAAATTCTATATTAAAATTCGAGATCGAAGAAATCGTGATTTTCAAAGTCGTAGTCAGGCTCGAAGTCGTTAATCTCATCGTCGTCCTGGTCTCCAAAACTCCACCAATGGCTGATGACGTTTTTCATTCGGAACATGCATTCCAGCGCCCAGTCAAAGTACAGGAAGAAATAAACGCCTAGATATAGGAAGGTAAACGCTTAGCTACAATGGTTTTGGCGTGCAGGATCCCAGCAGTATTTTTACTTTCCAAACCGGGAAGCAGGCATGTATGTACATGATATAATTTAAAGCATTTTTTTCAAATGCGAATACCGCCAAGTATCCAAAAATACACAAAACACTACTGGCATACACTGCTACATAGCAAGCAATTGCATTGAATTACTTGTAGCAAGAAGCAAGGAAGGTCCAATGAAAAGAAGTTTTACTGTTGGTTTTTCGCTCGATGCCTCCATTGTTTCGACGAGCTGCATCCAAAAAACCGCGGTTAACTCATGTTTCAGGCAATATAAGACTCACCTGGTTCACTGTGAAATATACCAGTGGTGTGACAGACATGATGTTGGAAACGTCCCTCAATATAACCCCCATGTATTTCGGACGAAATAACGCCAGCAACAATGCGAAATATTTTCTTTCCAGATTGGGCATGGTATACTCCTGCTTGCATATCTCACAAAGGTTAGTTCTTCGCATTCGAATCCACCTGGTCAAGCACTTCAGGTGGATGAATCCCTGAAAGCAGAAAAACAGGACAAACATTTGTATTTCAAAGGGCAGTTGGGCGGGGAATCATCTACGAACCATGGTCCCAGTACACTTGCAAGGAGATGGAATGAGCTGGTTGGTTTCGCTGACATATCGGCAGATTCGACAAGTAGGAGCGTTCAGGTCAGCTTCGCTGTTCGTTTCGGAAGGATATGACACGTCATGGCTTGGTGAGGGGATGGACCTGCGGACGCTTTGGTACAGTCGAATCGCAATGTTGCTGTTAATGCGCGCTGGGTTGGATCCAAGGTTCGGCGTTGACAAAGATTGCAGAAATAGTTCACTTTGGTTCCCAAGGAAACGCGACGCTGAGCTGTCGTCCATCTGAGATGTTGAGGGTAATTCCTGTTGGAGGGAGTTCCTGTTGGGGATCCTGGTAAAAAATTTGGATTTCGTAACGAGAAATTTGGATATTAAATATGACGTAAAAGTGGCGTTTGAAATTTGGCATTCTCAATGTTATTGTGTTTATAAATTATTTATTTACCAAAATAAATTCGATGTTTGCATCCCAAAGATACTAAAGAAGTAATAAATATAAGGAGTTCAATACCCACAAAACTTTTGTCTAAGTTTCCATTTAAATAGTGACGAAATTAATATAATTTTTTTTCAACGTTGGGAGATGCAAATCTTCAGTAGATACCGATCAGCTTCTGCCTCTCGGCATGTCGAATTTCTACCGACTAAAACCACCTGCGTCTCCATCAAATAACACTCCATCAATTTCAGTAGTTCTCCGTATTTATATTTCAGTACATAGTACTTCCCTGACGATAAGAATCGGTATAAGGGATAGTACCAAAGAAAAAAAAGTATCATGATGAATACTTTTTTGTTTTTGTACTTGTTCCGCAAATGTAAATATGTTTGATGCGTTACTCTCTATTTTTGGCTAATAAAGTAGCAGACAACAACATGTAAAAAATCATTGAAGATTTGACAGTCGTGTGTCCAGTGCGAATTTGAATTTCGATACCATTCACACATATGGCCTTACGTATGAATAGCCGTTTTTGTCTATATACTTCTTTCTAGTTATGAACATAAATCCTGAATTATAAATTGAACCCAAATGATTCTAATCCTTATAGATTAGGTACTATATCTTATATCGATTCCTATCGTCTGGAACGTACTATACACTAATACCAATAATGGACGATTTAAAAAATTGATGGAGATCGGTATCACTTGGAAATTTTTACCGCCCAAAATTTAGAAAAGGAATGATTCTCTTAAATGGATATTCACTGTCCGGGAAGTAACAAGTAGAGACTTCACATTTGAATAGACAATGAACGATACATGGAAAAGAAGAGAGAGAGAGTAAGTTAAAATCCGGCAAGCCAAAAAGCAGGAGCTATTCGATAAGTTTTGAAGATTTCTAACGCCCAGGTTCAAAAAATTATAGTTTTCAAAAATTAAGTAGATGTTTTTGTTATCTTCGTTATTGAAAGTGTCAAAATGAGCTAAGAAGATTTCCATCTGCAAATGCTTGCTGCGTATCCCGCAAACGAGGAATATCCACTATCACACTTTCATTTTTTCAAACTGTGTATAATTCTAAAAGACTTTTTGTTTATTTACTTCCCAGTGGGAAGTTATCGTAATGGGGTCGATTTCGCGAATCCCAAATTTTCACATATCTCCACGTTTTAAGGTGTCTAGAATCCAAATCCATCGTTTTTAGAGAGATGTCTGCGAGTGCGTATGTGCGTTCGGAATTATTTTTCGTCTCGATTATCTCAAGATCCAAAGATCACATTGACGTGAGACTGGTTTCATTTGACGCGTAATTACGTAACTTAGGCGGCCCATTCTCGTTCAATAATATTGCGCAATATTTATGATTGCACCATATTATTGAACGTCTAGGGATAGTATTGACGGTTGCAAAATGCTTGAACAAAATATTGAGCAAGCTTAAATTTTATTGTAAAATATTTTTTTATTGCGGCGTGTGTGTGTGGTATTGCGCAATATTTTTCAGATTTCTTTTGGCAGCGGTCGTGAAAGGTCACAAATATGCCAAAACTTCGTCATCTGAAATGTTCCTGGCAAGAAAGTACTAACCCGAATGCCATGTCAATTTTATTGACTTAATATTATTGAGCATGTGTGGTGCAAGAATGTGTTCAATAATATTGTGCAATCATAAATATTGCGCAATATTATTGAACGTGAATGGGCCGCCTTAGACTGAATGAGTTTTCAACAAAATCGGTTGAACCGTTTTTTATTGAGGATAAAAAACTGAAAAACATTGCTTAATTTTGAAACTGTTGAAACGCACTTTTAATTCATGCAGATCCCAAATACATTCATAGTAATATTATTATTGTGTGTTTTAACAAAATTCTGATCAAATTTGTAGAAAATAGAATTCGAAAAAAAAAATTTGGATCTGGGGGGTTTTGGACCTGTGAGATTTAGAATCTGGGGGATTTTGGATCTTGGGGATTTTGGATATGGGGGATGTAGGATCGGAGGAATTTAGTATCTGAGGAATTTTCGATATGGAGATTTTGGATCTGGGGGATTAGGATATGAGGAGTTTAAGATCGGGGGGATTTTGGATCTGGGGGATTTAAGATCTTAAGAATTTTGGATCTTGGTGATTTATGATTTGGGGGATTTTGAATCTGAGGGATGTAGGATATGGGGGATTAGGATCTGATGGATTTAGGATCTGGGGAATTTTTGATCTGGGGATTTAGGATCTGTGGGATTTAAGATCTTGAGAATTTTGGATCCGGGGATTTAGGATCTGTGGGATTTGATTCTGTGGGATGTAGGATATGGGGGATTAGGATCTGACGGATTTAGGATCTGGAAGATTTTTGATCTGGGGATTTAGGATCTGTGGGATTTAATATCTTGAGAATTTTGGATCCGGGGATTTAGGATCTGTGGGATTTTTAATCTGGGGGATGTAGGATATGGAGGATTAGGATCTGACGGATTTAGGATCTGGAAGATTTTTGATCTGGGGATTTAGGATCTGTGGGATTTAAGATCTTGAGAATTTTGGATCCGGGGATTAAGGATCTGTGGGATTTTTAATCTGGGGGATGTAGGATATGGGGGATTAGGATCTGACGGACTAAGGATCTGGGGGATTTTTGATCTGGGGATTTAGGATCTGTGGGATTTTCGATATGGGAGATAGAGAATCTAGGGGATGAAAGATCGGGGGAATTTAAGGTATTAGGGATTTTTGGCTAATAAAGTAGCAGACAACAACATGTAAAAAATCATTGAAGATTTGACAGTCGTGTGTCCAGTGCGAATTTGAATTTCGATACCATTCACACATATGGCCTTACGTATGAATAGCCGTTTTTGTCTATATACTTCTTTCTAGGTATGAACATAAATCCTGAATTATAAATTGAACCCAAATGATTCTAATCCTTATAGATTAGGTACTATATCTTATATCGATTCCTATCGTCTGGAACGTACTATACACTAATACCAATAATGGACGATTTAAAAAATTGATGGAGATCGGTATCACTTGAAAATTTTTACCGCCCAAAATTTAGAAAAGGAATGATTCTCTTAAATGGATATTCACTGTCCGGGAAGTAACAAGAATAGACTTCACATTTGAATAGACAATGAACGATACATGGAAAAGAAGAGAGAGAGAGTAAGTTAAAATCCGGCAAGCCAAAAAGCAGGAGCTATTCGATAAGTTTTGAAGATTTCTAACGCCCAGGTTCAAAAAATTATAGTTTTCAAAAATTAAGTAGATGTTTTTGTTATCTTCGTTATTGAAAGTGTCAAAATGAGCTAAGAAGATTTCCATCTGCAAATGCTTGCTGCGTATCCCGCAAACGAGGAATATCCACTATCACACTTTCATTTTTTCAAACTGTGTATAATTCTAAAAGACTTTTTGTTTATTTACTTCCCAATGGGAAGTTATTGTAATGGAGTCGATTTTGCGAATCCCAAATTTTCACATATCTCCACGTTTTAAGGTGTCTAGAATCCAAATCCATCGTTTTTAGAGAGATCTCTGCGAGTGCATATGTGCGTTCGGAATTATTTTTCGTCTCGAATATCTCAAGAACCAAAGATCACATTGACGTGAGACTGGTTTCATTTGACGCGTAATTACGTAACTTAGACTGAATGAGTTTTCAACAAAATCGGTTGAACCGTTTTTTATTGAGGATAAAAAACTGAAAAAGATTGCTTAATTTTGAAACTGTTGAAACGCACTTTTAATTCATGCAGATCCCAAATACCTTCATAGTAATATTATTATTGTGTGTTTTAGCAAAATTCTGATCAAATTTGTAAAATAATGGAATTTGAAAAAAGAATTTTGGATCTGGGGGATTTTGGACCTGGGAGATTTAGAATGTGGGGGATTTAGGATATGGGAGATTTAGAATCTGGGGGATTTTGGATCTTGGGGATTTTGGATATGGGGGATGTAGGATCGGAGGAATTTAGTCTCTGAGGAATTTTCGATATGGAGATTTTGGATCTGGGGGATTAGGATATGAGAAATTTAAGATCGGGGGGATTTTGGATCTGGGGGATTTAAGATCTTAAGAATTTTGGATCTGGGCGATTTAGGATTTGGGGGATTTTTGATCTGGGGGATGTTGGATATGGGGGATTTAGGATCTGACGGATTTAGGATCTGGAAGATTTTTGATCCGGGGATTTAGGATCTGTGGGATTTAAGATCTTGAGAATTTTGGATCCGGGGATTTAGGATCTGTGGGATGTAGGATATGGGGGATTAGGATCTGACGGATTTAGGATCTGGAGGATTTTTGATCTGGGGATTTAGGATCTGTGGGATTTAAGATCTTGATAATTTTGGATCCGGCGATTTAGGATCTGTGGGATTTTTAATCTGGGGGATTAGGATCTGGGGGATTAGGGTCTGGAGGATTTTTGATCTGGGGACTTAGGATCTGTGGGATTTTCGATATAGGAGATAGAGAATCTAGGGGATGTAGGATCGGGGGAATTTAAGATATTAGGGATTTTGGAGGATTTTGGGAGCATTTGGATCTGGGGGGGTTTAGGATCCGGGGATTTAGGATCCGGGGATTTAGGATCTGTGGGACTTTTAATCTGGGGGATTTAAGATCTGGGGATTTAGGATCTGGAGGGGGGATTTTGGATCTGGGGGATTTGGGATGTAGGAGATTTAGGATCTGGGGGATTTTGGATCTGATCGAGACTTTGGTAGACGACGAGGACGGAGACGTCTTCCACTGTCAAATTGCTTTTATGGCTACAAAAAATTAAAAAAAAATTATAGAGTTTTAGAATAATAATAAAATATAAACATATATAATAAAAACAAATCATAGTTTCTTTATTCACCCCACTGGAAAGTTAGTCGTGTGGACCATAAGGGTCGCACCTAGACCACATTTTTTTTTATTATTTTTGGGTGTTCTACCAACACCTTGGTACGTTGATCCAAAAATGATACTTTTGTTAGCTACTGCAACGTCAAATAACATTCATCCGAAAGTGTCAGTTTGATGTATTCTAACAACGATGCCTCTGGTCATCATGAGGCAATCAGACAACATGACCGTTTCATCGATGAATTGCGTGAGGTCTTGCAGGATGGTGGATGAATTGGCGAGTTTCTGCTGTGGGATTGCATCGCGAACAACGATAAGCGTTGGATGCAAGTAGTCTAGAGAAGAAGAGTTTTTCTTTTTCGGTATGACAGTCGGTTTGGATAAATGGAAAAGCACGGACGTGTTCAAATTGTTTCTTGGAGTAGCTGATAAGGAAGACTTACAGGATATCCAGGGTTTCTGAGTGTTTTGATGTTGCTCGGTACATTAAATCGGAATGGCGGTAAATTTGAATTGAATCAGGGCGCAATGGAGTAAGCTAAATATAGGTGTTGATTTGTTTTTCAACAAGGTTGTGGCTGGTATTTTTCAAAACGAATTTTCGGTCATCCAAATGAGCGATGCAAAGTTTACTTGACGAATGAATAGAACAGATTGATTTGTATTAGATTGGCGGCTTGTTGTGACGAAAATACAACACGTATTTTTTTGAATTTGACGATTCTTTCATGCGACACATTATTGAAGAACCTATGATAATGTTTTACTGGGAGAAGATGCCTTTTTTCAGATTTGGGACATTGCAAGTGTCGGTAAAATCATGTGTTCTGATATTTCGAGTGATGAAACAACGAACAAAAGGCAGAAGAAAAAACAGGACCTGTATGTGATGTGTGTTATGAGATGTTTATCTTCGTTTTGGACCATTTACTCAAACTACTTATAAATAGTGCCCTAAACGTTAAAAATGTGAAGTTAAGTTGAAGTTGTTTCAAAAATGTAACAGAATTGTGTGAAGATTTGGTAGTTTACAATGAAAATTAACAGGACATATTAACCTAGTAAAAAGTCAATAGAAACCGTTGAGTTCTTGATTTCCTCGGCAGCACAATATGAACATCGTGAGTGACCTTCGGGAAAGAGTCATGCTTTTCTTCTCGTCCCTAGCATTCACAACTCCTTCAGTTAGTCGGCAATTTGAAAAATTAATTGGGTGGTTGACTTAACAATTATTAGCTGTGGTGGTGACCTCTCTCTGCCCCCTCGATCATGTTTCTTCTCTGAGCGGGGAAATTGATTTATGAAGCTTCAAGATGGTCATGATTGTAGGGTTGTCTCGCAAGTGATTAGTTGGTTGGTTGTAGTGGCAGCCCCCTTTGTTAAAAAGTGGCTCACTTGGGTCACGATAGGCCCATTGTGATACCACAAAAAGATAAGGGTGGCACTAGAACCTGTGGGATGACGATAACAATTTAGATTCTCGTATGAACCCGACTGTGCAGCCAATATTTAAACTGATTACTTCCGTGAGACTGTCCAGGAAAGACGAGCCTAAAATTTGCATGCGTTTCTTGGATAATGCTGGGCATTCGCACAGAAAATGTTGGATCACTTCCTCCTCCTCCTCCGATCTGCATCTGCAGCTGCGGCAGAAATCGTGGAAAGGAGCACTCAATCTTTCTGCATATCTGCCAATGAGACAATGCCCCGCCAGTACGCATACGATGGAACTCAAAATTTTCTTGTATATTGCAATGACCTCTGCCTGAAAAACATTGCAGTGAACTGGTAACCGGAAGGATAGTTTCAGGTCCAGCTGTTCGAAGAAAATGCCACAGCCAACTTTTCCATCCATTTTTGATCTTTCAGTGTAGATGTCGTCCCATTCCTGTATCTTATTTCTTTCCATAAATCAGTCATTTCTGCTAGGGATGACTGACTTGTAACTGTGGTGGAAGCAGGGAATCGGAGAAGTGAGGTCAACTTTCGCTGGCGTTGGTCCATCTCTCCGTATTTTGGTGGGGTGGTAGAAAGGTATTTGCCTCATGCCAAAGATTTAGAGTTTTCAATCGAATCGCAGAACACTTGGCCTGATGTCTCATAAGGAGCTCCGTCGGGAGCAAGCGACTAGTTGAGGAGCTCACAAATAGTTGAGATCTTCGGGTGGTTATTTGCGAGAGCGACAAGCAAAACAAGAATGTAATACGCCGAAAAAGATCGTTTCTAATAGTCAGTAAAATGGTCCGAATTTTGACGTAAACCGTGCATTTTGGCCTAACCGACAAATTTTTATTGCAATGTGTGACCAATTCAATTCAATAGCTAGCTTAAGTTCAAGTTTCTGGGGTCACAGCTCCAATCATCTGCAGATATAATCTGTTAACTAAACAATATTCACGCCATTTCTCAAGAAAAGTTACTTAATAACGAAAATAATAAAAAAATAACATTAATTGACTTTCTCAAAATAGAGTTACTGATTCATGTTATGCCATTGAGCAGGCAGTTGGGGACGCAGATCCAGTTATCGTTGATTCAGCTCTTAAATCCGCTCACTTTTTGATTCCTTAGTAATTGTCACTGTGGACATAGACATTCTTGTTTTACTTACTGCGCTTGGACGAAACAATTCCAAAGTCTTTTTTTTTTAACCGCAAAAAGGGCAGTCACCTCACAAGAATGTGTCTGTCCTCAGCGACTTATATAACGGAAAAAAAGCAACAAGTAAAAAAGTGGATTCAATATTTGTGATGAAACTGTCTAATCGTTACTTTCGAACGCATTTCGCGAAAATGTGGAATACAAAGAAGTTGCGACACCATCAAAATGATTCACCCTTTTCAACGTCATTTGTTAATATTGACAGCACGTGAAAACACAACTTGCTGCAAATTGAATTCTTCGCAAGTTTGCCATATTAAACTTTTTTGTGGGAGCGGTGTTTTCCGAGATATGGGACCTTCCCACTTTTTTGTTTTCAAGATGGCGCCCAGGGGATTAGAGCTGTGACCCCAAAATCTTCAATTCAAGCTCACATAGAAACATTCCACTCATTGAAAATTTGCCTGCCCACTAAAATGCCCCGTTAGTATTGCAATGGCAGGTTTGCCATCGGAAGTCAATTATTTGACCTAAAAATGCGTTTTTCGCGTGCCTTTCCCCCCATTTGGGATGCAAGAAGTCTCGCCAGTGTACAGTGATCAAAACAATCAATACCGCAAACGACTTGCGACAAAATTGCCGTAAAGTTATCTCCAATTTGTTTTGGGGTTAAAGTGAAAACAATGAGGTTGTGGCGCTCCAAACATGTTCTCTCCTTTTCGGATGTCGTTTTTGGCCTGTAACTCTTTTATTGTTGATTCTACATAAAAATGATGTATGCACGACTTGCAGCAAATTACATTCTACACAAGTTTGTCACATTAACTTTTCTTTAGGTGCCATGGTTTTCGAGATACTCGTATAAAGGTGTCCTACTTTTTTTGTTTTGAAGATGGAGCCCAAAAGATTGGAGCTGCGTCTCCAGAAGCTTGAACTTAAGCTAATTATAGAATTGGCCACACATTGCAATTAAAATTTGCCCGCAAGCCCAAAATGCACAGTGAAACTCCCATTTGACATGGACTGTAAGTACAACCTCACAAGAAAATGAGCGACTATGGTTTAATCTTCCAAAAGATTAGTGCGAACAATCAAGTTGTTTGCAGTCAAGATATCCCTTGCCCCAAAAGACTGAGTCTAGTGGTTGAGGTTGGAAAGCATGAAAAATACCAAAGCGATGTTCATTATAAATGCAATTTTAAATTTTCTCTCTACATACCTGTACAACTGAATATAGTACAAATAGTCATCATGTTTCGAATTGTTCGCAAACTTCTCTATAAAAATCGTACCAGGAAAAATTTTGAAAGGCATGTTACCAAAAAAATATAAGATTATTAAGAGATGTAAATTATAAAAATTCATAAATAATTCTTAAAATATTTTCCACGAAAAAAAACTTCTGGATCATTACGCGATTATTTTCAACCAAACGCACTAAAATCGAGGAAGCCATCCACCATCTGAGTCAGATTCCAATCTCGCCCTTTCACGTGGCATTCCAACTTTACATAAAATGAAATATGCAGAAAGGATACTTAACATCATTAAATAATGCGATTTCATCAAGCGTAACAAGCATTTTATTGTGTGTTTTCAGTGTTTCAACAATTTTTTACAATAATTTAAACGATTATGTTAAACTCCAATATATCATTTGAGATATCTTCCGAATTTGTTTCAAAAAAATGTTAAATATTGCCATTTATTCATAATACGGCAACGATTTAATCTTTTGGGATTCATACAAAATATTTTGTTATCATTATGCACTTTCATTTTAACACAATTAATTTTTTTCAGCGTTGATAGTAAGTTTCGTTTGCATATTATTAATAAATATTAGTCACAGTTTACATATAGATTATTATAGCAATATAAAATAACAAATTATAGAAAATATGTTCTTAATCGTATAAAATCTTCAATCGTTACAATATTTTTTTTCATTGTTTGAGAATCTTCTCATTAAAGAAAGTCATAATAAATGTTTGATTTTTTTTCAAATAACATGTGATTGTTTTTTTCTTTAATGAAACAACGTAGCCTTGATTAATGATTAATAAAGTATAGATATATTCATATGTGTTCAAATAGTTAAATTATCACTTTATGGAGAATATGCATTACTGTATACAATTTCTTACAAAAAACATTTAAAAGCGAGCTCCAAGTCAGACGGTGCGTAGTTGACAATAAACTTCATCTATTTCATTCGATCAATAATATAAGATTGTAGGTTTGTTTGTGGTAAATATAAATAAATAATAATGCAATTGCCTCTGTATATGTTGGCTTTCCTCGTGCTCAAAAACCATTGATTTGAAAATTAATTTTTGTTTTTATGAACAATTACGAAATCGACGATAGATTGACTGGACATAGGTGAAGACACATTTCCAATCAGGTTTTCGCATTACCACCATGTCTTCTACGTCGAGTAGTGGCGCTATATCGGCCTTTTCGCTGTAACGGAAAACAAATATGATATAACATTGTGCAAGAATAAAATAAGTACAGGATTTGAAATGATTCTAAATAATTGTGTTTGTCTGGCAGCCAACATAAAGGTTGATGTGAGGTACGGTTCTTTAAGTACGAAAAGAATGTTCTTCGTCGATTAAGAAAACTTGCAGGATCAAGGAAGCAATCAGCCTTTTTATTTTTTATAGGCAGAATGTAATGTGGCCCGCATTGATGATGGCAGAACTTCCGGACGCACAACGATAGGCCGTAATGACAGTCGCCCACCAGGAAAACCATACAACTATTAAGAGGACTCAATTGTCACAGACAAGGACGCAGCCAGCGGAGATCACCAGGGTTCGATCCCGCCGAATTTTTTTTTTGGAATAAGAGTGATTACTTTTTTTGAATGTATCCTATAAATACGATGATAATAATAAATATACAAATTGGGTACGATTATGAAAGAACAATCCCCCACAAAGGCATTGTTTATGCTATTACATTGGCTCCCAACTAAGGTACTTACGAGATAGCAGGCCAAGTGCTCTACGTTTCGGTTGAAAGCTATACGTCTCTGGCATGAGGGGAACATTGGCCACTCCACAATACTACGGAGGGATGTACCAACGTCAGAGAAGGTAGACCTCACTTCTTCGATTCTCTGTTTTCAGCACGGTTTCAAGTCAATCATCCCGAGTAGGAATGACTGGATCATAGAAACAAGTGAGATACAGGAATCGATCAACATATACCCTGATGGATCAAAAATGGATGGAAAAGTTGATTGTAGCATTTTCTCAGAATAGCTAGGCCTGATACTATCCATTCGGTTACCAGACCACTGCAGTGTTTTCAAGCAGATATCATTGTAATATACATTGGCTGAGAAACCAAAAAAATTCCATTAGAAATTTAAACATTTTCTCTGACAGTCAAGCTGCTATCCAATCACTATCCAGCGTGCATACCTCATCCAAAATTGCAATGAAATGCCGCTCACAACTGAACGTAATATCGCTTCACTGTGAAGTAATTCTTCGCTGGGTACCGGGGCATAGCAATATCCCGGCCAAGTAGATGCCCTAGCGGGAGCTGACACTGAGCTTCAGGAGTATACATTTACACCCCAAGTCGGCCAACCTTTAGCCTCCATAAAGCTAGAATTCCAGCAGTATTACATTGTCACAATACCGACTTCGCGCACAAACCCGAGGATCCGAGATCGAGTGCTCCACCATTTTGGACGCTCCTCGACCGCGGATGCCTCGTGTGCATCCGCGCCGCCGGGACTGCTTCAAAGCCGACCGCATAGTGGCGGTCCCGATTTAACATATTTCCGCGACTAGCTCACCGAGTCGAGGAAGCGATCCAACATTTTCTGTGCGAATGCCCAGCATTATCCAAGAAACGCATGCAAACTTTAGGCTCGTCTTTCCTGGACAACCTCACGGAATTAGCCAGTTTAAATATTGGCTACATAGCCAGCTTCATACGAGAATCTAAATGGTTCTCGTCATCCGACAGGTTCTAGTGTCGTACTTTATCTTTTTGTGCTATCACAATGGGGCTATCGTGGCCTAAGTGAGCCACATTTTGATAAAGGGGGCTGTCATTACAATCAGCCAACCTAGACAACAGTTCAAAAATTTGTTTTTGAAAATGTACTATCCTTCAAGCCTCTGACTTGCCTGTATCCCCTAAAAAGAGTTAATTTGATTTTAAATGCTACACATCAGATGCCGCTTTGTTGAAAGATAATGATGAAGAAAGAATCACAATTATATTATCAATAAGAATTTACTCGTCGCAGCCATGCATCTTTCTGAAATATTTTTTTTTTAAAATGCTCCCCCGATTCTCAACCCAGAAGAAAAAATTGAAGAGCAAAAATCGAATAGACGAAAGCCAAAGCTTGGGTCAATTTTTAGTAGATATCTTGCTTATTAGAATGAATAATCTAGATTCAATGTGTTTTATCGTTTCAATTTCAGTGTCCGGGGTTCTAGGTAATTTGGAATGTGACACAGAACTCGCTCGCGAAAATATAGCTTCCTATTTTAAATCGATGCAAGGCCATTTTGGTCGTATTCGTTTATTTCATTTTACAAGTACAACTGAATTAATAGTATCTTCATTCAAACAAGCATACTTACTCTGCAATTCGGAAGGCTAGTTCGAAATTGTGTCTCCGTTCTTTTGGCGTCAATTTACTATAATCAAAGGTATCCGGCAAGAAATGATGTATGAGGGCACAAAACGCTAATCCATCTGACCAGCTCGTACTAAAGTTGGTTATTTGAACGTTCTAAATTAAAAAATAAATAGATACATTTTATTAAGAACAACTTTCAGTATTTAATATTAATTCAAAAAATATCAAACAAACCATTGCAATATATACAATTCGCCTGTTAGAGGTGTGGTATACAATAAATGAAAAGTGGCTTTTAGCCGGAAAACACATCACCGCAGGAGTCTTTCCATTATACCCAACATATTCAAGAAGCGAAGCAAACCAAGCGAAATGAAAAGTGGTTAACCTTATGCCTCCTTAACTATCGTAAAATGCCACTCAAATTGCGCAAAATGATATGAGAAAATCATTCGGGTTGCGAGTCGGAAGCAAATACTTAAACACCTTGGTCCTTAGATGAATTGAAGATAAACGTTTCGAATTGGTTAAAAACTGTTAGCCAGGAGCAAATACTCTATATTGGATCCATTATTTCAGGTAGTTTAAATATTTGTCTCCGGCTCGCAACATCGGATCTCGTCACCAACTGAAAATGCTAAATAAAAAACAAATGTACAACAGCAAACACCGGATTAACTTTAGTTCCGGGAATAGCGCAAAACTTTCAACTCAGTTATTAGACAACGGGGTGTACCTCGTATTCCTTCGTTTTCATTTGACACCATTGCAGAAGCTGTTCCTTGACAGTGGCGGCGCGTGCATTTAATGTGGGGTCGGTAAATTGAAATATTGGTGCCCCTCTATTGGCAGCGCCCGGTGTCATTGGCGATGAAGGATTTTTCGGGAAACTGCGCAGATACGTTTCGATTTTTTTTTGATTTGGTTTTTATTTCAACAAAGAGACAAACACAAAAAACGAATAATGAAATACAGAGTAAAATGAAAACACTGAAATACTAACAACAATGGTTGAAGGACATTAAAAATTATTCTAATAGGCAGCAGGAAGTGTGTAAGAATGCGAGTGTAGTGTTGGTGTGAATAATGATTCATGAAAATAGTCTTAATGGTGTTAAAAAAAGCGCAAATTAGTTTTAACATGATTAGAAATCTTTTAGGCTTTTTTACATTGTAATCAATTTCTACTTGAAAATGAGGTGATCATCGGTTCTCAAAGCTGTGCAGTTTTTTTCATGTATTATGTTAGGCGTCTTCGTAAGCAACGAACAATGGCGATGATTTACGATTTATAACATATTTGTGGAGTCAAGATAATGGTGAAAAATTTTCATTAACGTCAACAACAATTTGAGTCAACTTGCACGTTATTAAATTATACCCAGTTGTTTGCACAGAGTCCTAGGTTAGAAATCAAAGCGGAAGGACGCAATCGCCGCCATACTCTTCAGCAACTTGACCTTGGAGTATATACGTCTTCTATAAAAATTCCCATACTATTCAAATAGTTATGCTGATGACATCACTTTTACGGCACGATCTTTCTCTTAACGACTAATAAGCGTTTCTGAAAACTGAATCAGCGGCTAAAAAGTTAGCTTGGTCGGTAGGTAGAAAGGTTGTAGTGCCAGCCCTTTTTTCAAAGGCCTCGATAGGTTCATTGTAATACCACAAGGAGATGGGAACGGGACTAGAAACCTTTCCCGGGGTGCAGAGAATCATTTGGTTTCTCTAATGAAGTTGACTATGTAGCTAGCCATTATGTTTGCCACTACCATAAGGGTTTTCGGAAGGGGAAGCTCCAGAGACTTCAACCTACTCTTCGAAAATGCGGAATCCTTCCTTCTTCTTCTTCCGACCTGCAACTGCGAAAGAGTTCGTTGAGGGTAACACTTAGCCGTTATGCGTGTCTGTCTATTAGACAGTGTCCCATCAATATAGATATAGTGACTCCTATTGAGGTGGTGCTTGGTTCGTTTGGGGCTCAGTACAAACCAAGTCAGCTATTCTAGACTTTTCTTCAGGTAGCCAGGCTCTTTGCAGGCTCCTTGTAATTCTGCTTGTAACTAAGCTTCAAAGAAGCTAGAGGACTACTAAACTGGAGTTTAGTGTGTACTTCTGAAGCGCAGTACCTGCGCTGGCAAGGGCAGTAAATCATTTGATTATCGCAATTTTCAGTAATATCACTGTGCCTAGGTACCCAGTACAGGGTGACTTCAGAGATAAGGGACATCTCATTCATGGAGTCTAAAATTAGACCAAGATATTTGACGCGGGATAAGCTGCGGGATTTTGTGACTTCTTGTGAAAAGTACAAGCACCAATTTCTGTGGATTTATCCTAATCCCACAGTCTTCGCTCCATCTGGAGAGAATACCAAGATCAAAGTTTTATCTCTCAGATAATGTGTTGACAAAGATGCCCGATCTGGCTATTGCAACATCATCGACATATGCCATCATCGATTTTGTACCATGTCGCTTTTATGTTTGACAGAAGTTGATCCACCACTTACAATTAGTTTAATAGAAGTGGTGACGATACACAGCCTTGTGGGGTGCCTCTGCATGTTCTACTTATGGTCCTATTTCCTAGTGAGAAGTTGATGTCTCTGCTGCTTAGCAGTTTGATGAGACTTATCAGGTTGCCTTCAATGCTATTAGCCTTAAGTGATCTTTCAATTGCTTTTTGGTTAACATTATTGAAGGCGCCTTCGATATCAAGAAAAACTACTAGCGTTGATTCTTTTTAGTCTAGCAATTTTTCGATGTGGCTGATAAGTGAACAAAGAGCTGTCTCAGCTCAGTCTGCAGTGTTTTCTGGAGGAGAAATGTGAGGATGATGGGTCTGTAATCCATAGACGAGGTGTGTGAAGTCTTATCTGCTTTGGGTATGAAGACTATTTTGGCATCTTTCCAACGCTGTGGAATATAAACCATCTTTAGGCATGTCTTGATGATATTTGGCCAAGGCAGTATTATGTTAATCCTCTGTTAGATTTCAACAGGCAAGATAATGTCCATTCCGGGCAATTCGAAAGGCTGAAATGAATTGATAGCCCAACGTAGGAACCTTTTTTTTACAAGTTCTGTGGTCAACCAGACGGGTCGAACGAGAGTGAATGAGAATTAATTGTATTTGTCGTGTCCACAATCCTAGGAAAATAAATGTCACTGAGGACACCGAGCGTTTGAAAACTGAATTAGTCAATGCTCCACTTATTGACTTTCACAGAATCTAGGAATTTTACGCGAAGGATTGGCATTCTTAGCCCTTTTTATATCGCAAAGAAGTTCTTCCACCAGATAGAGGTTATACAAAGACCAATCATTGGACGTTTCAGCCCGATGGAAAGAATTTCTACATTCTCTTTGCAGCTGTCTCAATGCTCCTGTTCCACCACGAGTGTTTGTATTCTCCTCTGGGCTTTGTCGGGTTGCATTCAGATTTTGCTGCATCATTGAAGGCAGATGTTATGGTCCAAAAAGCTATCTTGGAGGGTGTACTTTCTAGTGCAGCCCCAAGAGGAAACTGATATTTAGCCCAATTGATCTTCCTTTTGTTGATGATGAGAAAATGTGAACCCGGTTGTATACCTCAACATACGAAATATTGCCACAAAAAGACGAGATCACAACCGGTGTCAACATTAGAAAGTGTCCGTTTCAAGTAGGAGCATTTTTTAACAATCATTTTCCCAGCTAAACGTTTTAATAGCTTGAACATAGCGTTTCGTCTTAATATTCTCGAAATTAGTTGGCTGATACCATAAATGCAGAAACTCTGAATGTATAGGCAATGCATTGATCGAAACACAGCTGCAAGTCAGTTCAAGCGTGTAAAAACATTTGCCTTCTCTTGTATGAAGCCAACAAACCTCCTATCGTTTTCCTGAAAAGTCTTGTGTAACTACCCAATTCTAGTATCAAAGGTAAAGTTCGATATATTAAATATCAAACATATATGCATACGAAACAGATATATTCAATATCAAATAGAGTTCAGTAAGTAAATAAGAAGATCCGTCTTCCTTGGATTAAGTACATAGTTTCACTTATACTACTGACACACTACAGCCGATAATGAGCTCGCAGCTCATTATCACCTCAATGTGGCTGATAATGATCTTGCGGCAAAGCTTAGTACACAGTTCGGTTCGGCTCAGAAATTCGTATGAAAATTCTGCAGTTGCAGAAATTCTGCACAGAATTTCAGACTCAATTCTGCAGAAGCAGTACACAGTTTTCTGTGCAGAATCGATGAACTCGGTAGATGGCAGCACCGCAGCACCAAGTACTCTCCACACTTTTCAGACTTGAATTTTAATTGTTTCGACATTTCTTTTGATGCAGAAAGTTGACGTTTGACAATAGCTGTCATTGAAACTGTCATAGAAGTTGTCGCCATCATCAACAGCAGCCGGCAATTTGAAGAGTCAAAAGTCTCCATTTGTCTCCACTAGTCTCCATTGTCAAATTTCCAGCAGCAAATTATTTACCGAATGTGGAGTCATGCGGAATTTTCTGTTCTGAATTGAACTGTGTACTAGGCTTAAGTAAGCAAAAGCTACATATGTCATTGGAAGTTTAATCAAAGAAAAAATTTACTATTGCAAGTGACATCTATGGTCAATTCGACATATCACAACGAATTTCGAAGAATATGAAGGTTATTACTATATTAGGGATGCTTGTAATAGACAATATAAGTTTGTACCCCGTATTTTCGTCACGGAAGTAAATCAATTTGTAGTTGTTTATCACCTGTTATAAGCATTGCTGACTGTTCAATTGTCAATCACAATAAGCGACACGTAGTGTGTCACTATCTCATTCTATCCAAGTTGATAATGAGCTGTGAGCTCATTATCAGCCCTATTGTGTCGTAGGTATTATTGCCTAATGTTTTTAACAAAAAATTATTCATTATAAGTGGTTAATGTTAACAATTACTTTGATTTGAGGGCGCATACTAATTCTGATCCGAAATTATTTTCAAGCTTGGCTCTGAAGATCTTCAACTCTGTGGATGGTTCATAATGACAATTCTTTGCTTTCATGAGTGATTTAAAAATTCGAAAGAGATTTCGAGCTGCAGAGTGATTCGAAAGATTGAACTGAAGGATGCTATATTTTCAAAGAACAAATTCCTAAATAATTCAATGAAGAGGTCAATTTAATCTGATTATTTTTCCAACTCTACCGCCTGTTCCTATCATTGCCGACAATTGTGAAGTGAAATGGTAAACATTGTTTCATATTTATGAAAATGTGAAATCCACGGTTTATGTATGTACAGTTAGATGATACCTTATATATTTAACTCTATATATTATATATATATAGACTGAAGAACAAAGCTATATTGTTAGATGCGTATCCTTACGACATCGATACTATATTTCCGTTATGTATTAGTATTTAATGTATGGTAGCGTTGCTTACGAACTAAAATACCCTCAACATCTACTACGCTAAAAGATCAGTGTAGACCAGATTAGGAAATGTAATTTATTATTTATCCAAAAATTGTGTCCTTGAATAAACTGTTGTACTTACTTTTGAGAATTTTGCTTGTCAAGTTGTCTGAACTTTGCAAAAGGAGATACTGGCTTGGGAGCTGAAGCAATTGTTCTTGTCGTTACTGAATTAAAATATGAAACAGTGATCAACAACATTAAACAAAAATTGAAATGAAATAGTTTACCTTTTGTTGTAGTAGTTACAGTAGCACCATCTTTTTCTTTTGTTTGTGTGGTTTCTGTCGTGCGAGACTCTAAAACAAAAATTTTGAAAAAATAGTAAGTTAGCATAGCCATGTAATAATAATGGAACTACGAAAGGCCATTTAAAGCCTACCAAAGTAAAAGCAGATGGCATTTAATTGTCTAATCAATTTCAATCCAACTAAAAAACACTCATCGAAGACGGCAAACAATTTCAGGACTTGTGGTCCATAGTCATCCGTGGCAAAAATCAATATACAAAAATGGTATGACTTTTTGAAAAAAATATGCTTAAATTAATTAGTAAAGACATGCAACAACAAAAAAAATAAAACAAAACAAAAATAAAAAATCTAAATAGCAATTAACTTTAATATGCAAGACAGCGACTTATATAGCCTTGCTTCAAAATTGCACCCGGGCGAAGAGGGGACGATATGGCTTTCCTTTTTAGACTAGCAAGAAAAAACTTAATCATGCAATTTACATATTTCAAAGCATCTACAGAACAAAAAACAAACCACTGTGCGACAGCCAAGCAAACGAACACAACGAAACCAACAAACGCGAAAAAATCTTTGATAACTCACAAGATATAACATGAGAGGTGAACGGTGGCTCACATGCCCCGAAAAGAAAGTCCCTTCTCAATTTAGCAGTTAAGACAAGATTCTTTAGTTCGTTGCTGCAACAGCGACAGAGCTGGTATACGATCAGCAGAAATAGCTGGGAACAGACTATCTGCTCAATCTTTTTTTTTCGTGCTGCGCGTGAAGAGAAGAAAGAAACTTTCCAGGCTATTCGGCAAGTATATCGGCTGAAGGCTACGCAGTTATACAGCAGATGCAGTCTCCACAATCTAGGTTTACTTTTCAAGCATATTACAGGTTAACACAAGACAACCATACGTCCGCCTCCTTCTAACTAGGATGCTTTCAATCCACTCCAGTTAGCGCAATGCAGATGTAGGGATGTACCAAAAATATTTAAGCGTAGCAGTAACAACTCCTATTCGATCCGTTCACTACATTTCTACAAACTATCCTTAGCTTCTGAACTCCTACTTCAAATTCTATCTTAGCTTATTTAAGACTAGAACGGTTTTTAAATTATCGTTACATAACAAAGTCGTTGACTAGAAAATGATTCTGTTCCAGCCATTTACAGCGGCCATACTTGTTGACTCTCGTCGTAAGTGATTCGAATTCGGTTACGACTGGCGTATCTTATCTGTTTTCACTTTTCAAATTGTATATAAAAACGCGTGACAAAGGCTCGACGGGGGTATCACAGCACCGCACTTATTGTGTTTTAGATTTCGCTAAGGGCTCGACTCGGTCCTTTTTAATGCAAATGGACTCATTCACTTTGGAATGACTCTGAACCTCCCAGCCTCAGGTCGCTGGTGACCTAAGACGCATTCAGGAGTTCTTCGAAGGCATCTTCTACATTCGATTCGTCTAGTAGACGCACACTTGCTATGTGCGGCATCGTTTGGCTCCTGGCCAAGCCATTGCTAGGATTTTGGTTTCCAATTGAGGCTTTCTCGCTGGTCCGAACGCGGTTTATCGAGGACTTCTTCGTCATGGTGACATTGTATGACGAAGAAGTAGCAGCATCCGCGATGTTCGTTTGTGAAGAGTTCCGAGAAAGAGAGTTGGGCGACTTTTCACCGGAAAAGTAAGCAGCTACAGTCCTTTGCTTCTCCACGACCTCTGCCTTTCTTATTCCCGCCTCAAACATCTTCGGCACTTCAAGACTATGGCCGGATTTAACCCTGCGTAATTGAAAACCGGAGGTGGGGCCAGCATCTTGTGCATGCGACGGTTTACTTGGGGAGTGGAGCCGATGCCAAGAATCAGATCTACTCAGTGGATTCACCGGGAACTTTGAGACCACAGAACTGTTTGGGTTATAGCTGGAGTCCCTATTAACATTGTTGTATATTATATGCGAGGGCATCTCGCCCTTTTGCAAAGGTCTCGGAGACGACGGCGTTTCTACTATCTTTGGAGCAATGAACTTATTGACGAGAGTGGTTGCCTGGAAACTATTCCTACCTTCATTTACAAGAACAGTCTTTACGTTGGGCTCCGAGTACTTTCTGGAAGGCTCAACGAGAGGATATTGGTATGAGTTCGGATGATAGTGATGGGGTTGTGCTGGTCCGAACTTCTTAAATATCATTTTAGGCTCATCCTTGGGTGTTGGAGGATTAGATTGGCTTTCTGAAGATGCAGTAAAAGGTTGACTGCGTTTTTCAGGTGTTGTTGGCGCACTTGCCGAGACAGTTTGTTGTTGGCTCCTGTTTCTAATCTTCAAGCTGTCTGGAGTCAAATTTTGCTGCATAGGTTGCATACTGGCAGCAATCAATTTTGATGGATGTCTATCAAAGATTTCTTCCCTGTGTAATTGGCCTGAATACCGCTCACCACGTTGCTGTTGGGAAGTCGTGGTTTTTTGTGCAGGTTGATAGATTGGATTATCATGCATCGCAGCGCGATATACTTCTTGCATACCTTGCTCAACAAAGTTTCCAGGTCGTATAGAGCTGGGCTCGTAAATGACATACGCTTTTGCTTGCTGGTACGCCTCAGGGTTGGTAGTTCTACGATTCTGGTTGTTAGTTTTAGGAGCTGGTACTTTTCCAGGTACAACCGGTACAGTTTTCGAGCTCACAAACGGTTTTGTTTGGCCAATCGCTTGATTTTGGACGAACGTTTTGTCTTTTTTGTGACTAGGCTGCTGATATATTGGGTTGTATCCATGAACTGTGCTTTGCACTTGCACGGGTGGAGATGTCACATTGGTGAACCGATTTATCTCCTCATTCACAGGCAAAATAGATTCCACTTTGGGAGCCTGATAGCTTCTACCTTCCTTTGTAACAGGAGCACTAGCCGGTTTTATATTCTTCATTATTGATAACAAACTCTTCGCCTCCTTTGAGTTTTTGCCAAACTTTCCTTCGTCTCCACGTCGCATTGTTCGATTGCTAATCGTTACCGCCTGTTGGCTGACAGGACCTCTCATAATTTTCGTTTCTGCTTTGTACTCGGTAATGCTGTCGGTATCGAATTCACTATCCGAAATTTCATTTTGAGTGCAGTTAGGACTCGCAGGTATACTCTCCGATTGATCGTATGGACTGATGAACGGCCGATCGCTGGTGAGAACCAAAGGTTCTGCCGCAGGATTGGTCAAAGAATCTGAACGAGTGACAGCGATCTCAGGAACGTACGTCGAGTACGCGGAGGGTTGGGAGTAGTCCGTGGATGTATAAGTCAATGGCGGGAATTCTTTTATTATGGCCGCGTGCACTATATCCTGGACCATCTGTGGAGCGATCAAGTGATCACTTTCGTATTGAGCAGTGTTGGGTAGAGAGGCACGTTTTTGATCCAATCGGTTGTAGCCACTAACCCTATCATTGTATGTTTGATCCTGCACACGAGCCGAATTTTGCCTTTGTGGGCGATTATCAAACTTCTTTGCAGCGATATTTTGCACCCATCCCTCGGCGGTGGGTCGACCAGCCCATGGCAACGTAGGTGATTGATTACTTTTGGGTATTTGGGTAACGAAAGGTGCTTGATTTACGTAGGGTATTTGCTTGGGACTTCGCCTGCTTAAAGGTTCGGAAAATGACCCATTCACCTGTTTGATTGGTTTTTGGATGGATGGGATAGGCTGAAACTGCACTGTTTCCTTTTCATACGCAATAGGTGAGATCGGTTTGAACGCCGACAGGGGCGCGTGGGAGAACTTGTTAACCGGGATGGGTTTTGGAGCAATCAACTTTGGACTTTCAGGAAAATGCCTGTCACTCCAAAGCGGTTTGGCAGTCTTCTCGGGCGTTTTAGGTGAGCTCGGCACACTGTTCACGTTCACCTGCGCAGTATCTGCCTTCTTCCAGAAACTACGAGCTGATGCTGAGACTCCAGTAGGCATTGGAGGTTTGCCACTAATCGTCATTTGTCCATTTTCGAAGGCGTTCTTTATGTTTCCGAACTTATTGCTCCAGTTGTTGGCGGGATTCCCCGGCTGATTACGATTGCCACTGTTCCAAATCATTCCATTGCTAGGGCTCTGTTTTTGAATGAACGCAAGAAACTTAAGATCGTTTTCAGTTTTCGGTTGAAAAGCTGGAACGACGCTCTTGGGCGTGCTTTTCACCGTGACTTGAACAGTGCCCCGTAAGCCTATTGCCTTCGTGGAGTTGATTCCACGCTCTTCCGCCTCAGAGTCTGACTCCATATCGTTCATATACTTTATAGGCTTGGGGATATCAATAGTGTTGGCCCTTTTCATCATGATTTTTTTGTTCATGAAACGATTGCTTTTCCCGATTTCCGCTGGTGCCTCTTGGGGCTGATAAGCACTTGGCCGCATGCCACTGAAAGCAAAGGCCCTTGGTGGGGCCTCAGCAGAGTGATGTGTTTTATTGTAAATGTTTTTCTCTTCAACTGTGCTGTGGACAGGATCTACAGGTCGTGGCGTTTGAGTTGTCTCGACAGGATATGCGTGAGAGTATGGTCTTTTAGAGAACTCACTTTGCGGAGCAGCTGGTTCGAAATGCTCAAAATGGTATGTTTGTCGCATTGGCTCTGCTTTCGATTTTCTTTCCCGCATTTGCACCTTTATTGATTCCTTGTTGTCGGGCTTCCCTTCCTTCAAATGGTTCGGCACAAATTGGTTCGGTCGATAGAGGGTCGATGGCTCTGGGCTATCGTTCACCAGCACGGCTCCACAAGAATTTTGCTTTTGAACCGGGTATTCTGGTGGAGACACGACATTGCCACTATCTGGCGTGGTGCGATTCGAAATCGACTCCATCATTACCATTTCCTCAATATAGCGTCTAGCATCGGCTAACTCCTCCCTGCTTACTCCCACCGTGTGGCGGTTGGCCCGATTTCGACGCTTGGCAAATCGCTGATGCCCACTTCTGGGAAACTTTCTGTTGCCGTCGTCCGGCGAGGACAACTCATTATCGCCGTCAGCCGTCTGGCCAGGCGCTGGCGTGGGGGCCGTGATCTTCTCCGGGGATATAAGGCCTGTCTGGAGGCGCGCTACCAAAGTCAGTAATGCGTTTCGCTTTTTCACATCCAATTTTAGGTCCTTGCCCTCTCGCAGCGACGACTCCAATCTGTTGAGTGCACTTGTGACTTCGGTGATCAGTTCGTTCTCATTTTGGTTTTGGATTGAGTGCATTTGCAAGGAGTCTCGAAGCCCTGCGGCGATAAACTTTAAATCCTCACCGCTCTCGGTTCCAGAGTCCTCTACGTGATGCACAGTCAGGCCCGTGCTGTCGATTCTTTTCGCAGACATTGCTTCGTTTTGCGGTGGATTCACGGTTTCACTAGCTTTACTATTCTTAGACACTAATTCGTTGCCACTGCTACTCTTCGAGTCGTTGTTAATATTGATGTTATTGGACTGACTATTCTGCTTTTGAAGCAAGCCTTGCAGTAATGGTAGTATAATCAACTTACTCTGCTCCTTGGCGTCTTGTTCCTTATCTAACTCTTCTTCGCGCTTAGCTACTTCTGCCTTTGCTTCAGCAACTATTTCGACTTTTTCTTTAATGTTGCTTTGATGATTCGGAGGAGTTTCGGGTTGATCTTTTTCAACGCTTTTGGACGAGCTTGATTCTATTGTTTTCTGGTCGGCGTTTGCACTGCTCTCATTACTTTCACTGCTCTCGTCTTCGCCTTCATCTTCCGCTTTTTCTACTTCCTCTTCGGCTTCGGCACTACTGTCGTCTGTTACTTCTTCAATAATCTCAACTTCTTCGTATTCACTTTCGGTCTCACTTCCGATCGTCTCCTCTTCCTTCACAACTTTTTTCTCGCTTTTCAATTCAGTTTTAAGTTGCTGCTCTGTTTTTTGTTCAACTTTATCTTTTGTTGCGATATCTGCGCACGCTAATTTCCATATTAATAAATGTACGTATTTGTTGGTAATTAAAATCAATTAATTAATTGAAAGAAACAAGAAACAATGGAAAATATAATTTAGGACAGAACAATTCAATGATTTCTTGTTATGATATCAAAATAGGATTTTTCATTGCATGAGTGGTGAGATGATTTCCAAACGAAACAAATAAATGGTTTTGGTATTAATTTTGGTAGGCATTTCCGAAACTGTGCAATTACTCGTATAAAGAAGTGAATCAATTTTGATCTCATTATTTTTACTTATTTCTTACGGATCGAGGTTTCCACTTTAATTTCACTTTCTTAAGTTGATGGATTTGACGAACAATTTAAGAATGCCATTTGTGTAAATGCTTCAGCATATTTTGTTTAGGTCTATCCTATTCAGACGATGCTGACTGTATGAATATCTGATTGACTTCTTTACATAGACAAATAATATGATGGATTTTCTTAACCTCTTGGAAATAGAGGGCCAAATATTTTATCCACCAAAATTAAAACCAAATGCAATTTAGGAATCGATACGGAAATTGCGACAGTCTAGTAGCAAAGACGTAGACAACATTTACAAAAAAAATATGGTGTGCTCAATGAAACATACATAGGCATCAAATCTATGAGAAACATCTTGATCGTGATGAACGATCTAGGATCAGTCCACTCGTTAGCAACAAGACTGTCACAGTTATTAAGAACAACGACATTTTAACAAACTTGAATTCAACAAAGGAAACAAAGTTGACCAAATATGTTTGATTTTCGCACCGAAATTGATGTAGCAGTCATCGAACGGACCATGAAACTTTGAAAATAGGAAAACAAATGCAACTTATGCGCTTTCATAGAATCATCCTGGACATAGTTGAATAGATGCAGACAGCAAGAATTTAACAAATGAAAGAAAAGAAAGATAAAATGCAAATTAATGATTAAATCATAATTGATAATTATGCAATCTTGCCTGCCATTTACGTGAGTGACAATTCGTATGGGTATGGCTTAAATCGATTATTTTTGACACCGAATTGCAATCATCATCACCACCATCACTACTAAACACTATTTTAATCGTTTATCTTAATCCATGTAATGCCCTAAATAATTTTTATACAAATTACTTATGGTGTAATATGTCGAAAAATACAAATATGTATCTGGACTTTGCCTGACGAGCAGATACACCTTAAAAGTATATTTGCGCCCTACCTTGTTTTTCGGCCATTATTTGACGAATACGGGCTCGAATCCTCCGACGTTCTTCGTAGTTCGTTGACTGTTCAAGCTATTTGTGTTGGGAAATTTAAGTGAGCAACATATAGAATGGAACACAATTAAATAGTAACTAAAAGTAGCCGCAGAGTGCCATCGAGACTATCATATCATTCTGGTGTTTGCGTGAAAAGTGGAAAATTGCTTCCGCTACCAAAGAATGGTTCCGCCTGGATTGGCTGACCTAGTCGAGGGCTACTCTACGGCTCAATTATTATATTTGCAATACTCACCAACTGCTTCAAATATTCTTCGTCCCAAATCTCTTCGATATCAAAAGTTTTTCTAGCAACTGGTGATGAAGAGCTTTTGCCTGATGTGACTGTTTTCGTAACACGGGTAGTTTTCACCTGCAAGAATGTTTATCATATGAGATACAAGAATGGCACATTGCAAGGATAAAAAAAATTTCCATCGCCTGGCATTCAAATCAATCAAACCAGTGTGCTAGGAAATCCTTATCTGAATGCGAGTCTAACCCAACACTAATCTCGTGAATCTATTGTTGGATCTTTCATATTGTAGGCAGCCAACATTTCAAGAGCATGGACTCTATTTTCGCTGCAGATGGGATCAAGCAGGGATGGCTATTATTATCATTGCTCAAGCTTTCTTCTCATGAAAGCGATAGTGAAATTTATTCGATAATTGAACGGGGATACCAGTATTCGGTTGAAGAATGATCGCCGATACATTTATCATCCACGTTAGCCAGATGTAGATAGCAATTTGTTGAAATTAAAATAGATATTTGGTTCTGGTTGCCTAAAACGTTAAGGCAATGAACTCGTTTGGGGTTACACCAATTGCCACGAACTTGGTACGTAGCATTGATGAATATATTGCATTTGAATGTGAAGAGCGGAGTGCACAGTTAGTGTGTTTTTTTATTTACAAGAATATAAATTTATTTACAAATACAATAAAAGTAAACAAGCCGTGAGGTGCGACCCTTGAGGTCCACACGGTCAACTTCCCAGTAATATTTACATAAATATTGAAAAATACTAAACAAAATAATAATTATGAAAATAATACTACTTTAAATAATAATAATGTACCTCTCATAACAGTAATTGGAATGACTTAATATTAATCGTATCGTCTAGGGGAGCGTCCATTGATTACGTAGGTAAGGGGGATGATAACACACTATAGGTTTCAAGTTCACGCAGATTAATCAGGAGGGGGCTAGGTTACAAAGCCTTTTCTACGTTATTTGTTATTTTCATTTCGATGCTTGAAAGACAAAAGAGCGCTAGCAAAAATTAATGCAGTTTTTGTTATTACGCCCACTGAAGAGATTTTATCGCAAGGTGGCCATTTTGAATAGTTGTATCCAAAATTGCCATGACTTCGGTATAATCATTTGATTTGTATTTTTTCACGATTACTAGTACTTATTTCTTATTTTCAGTTGGTCTTGAAAAACATTGAATGTGCAAGATTATTGAAAAAGTCGTGTTGTTGCTTTTTACCAAAATATTTTGTATTTCCTCAAATACGTATTTCGGTTGCTACTTGCAACTTTCTTCAGTGTTTTGTACACGACTCGTGAGTCGACATTGTTTACGTGAGTTATGCTCGTAGAAAAAACTGTCCACGAACGCACGTACGTACGTACAACTGTACGTACATACATACACACACACATACCTACTTCTTTCAATTAAAATATACTCTAAAGACCTCAAAACGTAAAGATATGTTGAAAATTTCAATTTCGATTTTCGAGACGATTACAAGAACTTCCCATATACTAGGAAGTTAATATGTAAGTACTTGTTTCACTCGAGAATAAATATGAAATGCCTTGTAATTTAAGTGTCATATTTTATTTTTATTCAGGCGTGACGTATCATTATTAAGATTGATTTTACAAAATTGCATGAATTTATTGGAACATTGACAAGTGAATCTTGATTTTTTCTAGCAAGGCAGATTATTTGCAAACTGTAGGATCTTATGAGAGATAAATTAATAATAACACAACACCTTCTGAATGATGGGAAGAATTTCATTCAAATGAATGATCATTCGTTTAGAATGTGATACAAATGTCAAATGCCTAAATTGTAGATAGTATGGAACGTGTAGGCTACGCACAGCTAGCTTTGTTTCATTTTACACTCCTTTAAGTGGAGTAAACCAAGTGACATTCATTGAGTTTAATTTAAGTTAATGAAGCAGCAAATTCAGTAAAATATATGACCCCAAATTTTATACATTAATTGTGACCAGATACATTACAAACATCAGATATAAAAATTTAGTTTAGTTAATTTTGGAGAAGTAAATTGGATATTGTCTTACTTTACAAAGCAGATTAAAAGTTAAAGCAAGGACCTAAAACATTTTGATCTACGAATTATTATATATTCCATATCATTGCAATAAAAGACAATTTGGAAGGTAGTTGGACAAATCAAGGTATATTTGAACAATGTAGCTCTTGTAATAAACAGGTTCAGCGCCAATCACAATATAACGGCACCTTGACCACCTGAGGAGAAAAACTGTGCTGGGCGACAAAAGCAAGGGGCTAAATGCCCGCATCCTAGCAGTTGAGGAGTCAAATTTCGAAAGCACGGTCGTGAGGATGCATGACCGGTGATATTTTTCGTGGTATGTGGAGTAAGGGTATTTTTTAGGAGGTTAGAAGTGTAACTGGAAATGTGGTTTGCGTTGAGATCAGCGGAAAATTCTTCGAACCGAAGCTTCAAAAGAAAATTCAATAAAAACAGAAACCGACAAGGATAGGATTGGAAAGTTGCGGGAAGAAGTGAAAAGTAAGTCGGTAAGAAGGTGACCATGATAATAGATACTTATTTGTGTGCGTGTCGAAGTTTTCAAAAAACGTTTTGTATAGTAGATACTGCACGTGGTGTCCAAATTAGCTCATAGGGTAACGAACAATAGAACATAAGATTGGAATGTACATAGATTTCACCTATGAAATTTCATGAAAGTTTGCTATTTTTCCAGTACGTATGAGCACGAAATATCGGGCAGTTTTTTTTATAAATTCAAAAAAATCGAGGAGTTTCGGTCTAGTATTTTTGGGATTGCATACCCTTAAAACTTCTACTTATGTAACAGGTATAGTCTCTAAAGATGATGTTGGATTTTTAATTTTTGTTGTATTTTCGGTAATTTTCGCTATTCGAACAATTATGGTGACTGAGCCTCTCAAACTAATATATGAACTGAAGAAAATTTCGAAAGCAATATGCTTGAAGAACATAATGGTCAGCAGATTGTATCTGCTGCACTATGCAATTGGTTGTCTTTTCCTAGTTTCGTCCAGTCATCCTCAAAACACAACAAAATTTTGCAGAACATTACTATGTAGTTAAAGTTTTGAGACATCTTGCGGTATCGAATGTTAAGCACTCTAGCATGATAATTAGTATTGATTTAGTATAGAATAGCATATTGAACAACTAGCAATTAACAATCGAGACACGTCAACTTTTTATTTTGTTCATTTGAAGAACATGGAAAGAGCTCACTGATTTCTAGGCAAAGTATAGTATGCATATGGGTAACGATTTGTCAACCATGGTAACTTTTACTATAAACATATTTTTTTCATCGAAAACTTTATCCAAGACCCAATTCTCCACTTTATAAATTGCCAGTCTGTAAACTTTGCCGAAGTAAAGCTGTATTGTTGAAAATTTCGGATTGTATGGTCCAAAAATCACTTGTCAAATCAACAATATCTTTTTAAAGAAATTATTTTGATTATCAGAATATCTTGTTATTACGCTCTGAGTGCATTTGATGCATATGAATTTCTATGCTGCATGAATAATTTAATTAATTTAATTTTGCACAACATAATCAATAAACTATTTCCTCTGCAAGAAACTGTAGCAAACAAAATTTATTTTTGCTGGTTATTTGCTAAATAATATCGAAATGAATTCATCAAAATTGACCGACGTAATAAAAGCATCACGAATTTAATTTGCACCATTGTATTATGTTAAATTAATTGCTTTCAACGTGAACCAAAATCACGAATCCACTATTATTGTTTACCATCAAAATGTAGCCCATTTGAAAATGCAATGAAAATAAACATTGAATCAAAAATTTATTTATTTTCAACCTATTTGCGAAACATTATTTCATTCAATCGATAGTCTTCTGTATCCTTCGGCAAAACTTATTTACAGAATACTTGTGACGTAGATTTACTAAAAATAAGTGTCTACGATTTCGTTCTTTGATTTTAAGGTGTGATAACGTAATATTTTATAAAAATATCAAAAGTATGGAATATTTTCAGACGATTTTTTTGACACTGAACACTACTAAATCAAGGTTGTTCGTCACCTAGCCTAAAACAAATTTCTTCGATGTAGAACTTTCCATCGCGTGAATTTATGATGTGTTTTCCCTTTATTTCGCCCACAAGTGATTTTTTTTGATGACACTCGGTTTATTTTTACCACAACGAATGTTGTTAATTGAATGGAAATTTGAAGAACAACTCTCAACAACATATTATGGATCAATTTGTAAAAATATTTCCGAAGGTTTTGGTTTAGAGCCAACAGAAATTAAATAGTAAAATCGAAAGATAAAAATCAACGTTATTTAGGTTATTGGTTAATTTGGTCTGTATTTTGTTTCCTATCAATAACTATAGAGTAGTTTCATTAACTCGAAATTATAATTTGTGTATATATTTAAAAATGTATATATATGTATATATTTTATGTATATATATATATATATATATAAATATATATATTCATACAATTTAGTCGAAAGATTCTTTATGGTGATTGGTATCGAATCAATCTTCAGTCAGAGCAAGTTGAAAATATTTTTATTGGCAATGCAGTATCAGGGGATCCAGGAAGAAATGAGATTATTAACTTAGTTTTTCTATGTCTGCAATTGATGTGCCTCAGATAAAAACTGTTAAGCATTTCTAAACATTACCGAATCCAATATAAAATTGTATAATGTCCACAGTTAAGTGGTACTATATGTATTCTACGTTCCCTTCAAAAAATTTAATAGGAGGCCTTTTCCAAATCGAGAAAAACGACATGTTCGACGATTACGAACACATATCGCCTATATCAGTTGATAGCACTTCCATAATGAAAACAATGCAAATGAATGTGTTTGTAAAGAGTGATCTTATCATTGTAATGCACAATTTTATTTCGCAATCAATAATTTTATTCATTTTTTATTGGTGAAGCTAGTTTTGGAAAAGTGCAGTTCTTCTTCGAGTAATTTTGCAATGGTCTTGAAATCTTATTCAACAAACAAACTATTAGAAAAATATCAAAAACGAATCTCGATAAGTTTTATCTGATTGACGAGCAAACACCTCATTTCAATTGATCGAGATTGTTTAGCGCGAATGCATTTGATGAGAAAGTATTATTTTAGGCAATAATTAATAAAAGCCAAACCGAAATTAAATGGTTCACATCAAAATTTCTTTGTTCCTATCTTTGGCTTTGTTTCATTGGTTGTGCCAAATATTTTTTTTTTTGGACAAAGAGAATTTTCATAGGAAAACATGGGAAACGTTTCAGTCATTAGCCTCGCAAATCTTACATATGACAAAATTTTATTTACGCATTAACACTTATTTTTAATGGTCACTGTAGGTCAACTGCTCTCACAACTAAGAAACATTTTTTTGGAAATTTTGAAATTTAGAATTATTGCATTGTTTTCAGTCTTTTGTTCAGAAATTGTTAAATTGAGTCAAATAAAAACATTCAAAGATTTCTGTTCAAAATTTAGAAACGCTGTATTTTGGGTTTGTGGATGATATAATTACAAATACACTATTTTTCCTGTGCTGTCTTTTGAAGCTTTAAGAAAACTGTTTTCTTGATTTTTTATCGATGAAAGAAGTTTCACTTAATGTGTTCTGATTTAGAGCTTTCAAGACAAAAAAAACTATTATTATTGAACAGAACAACAAGGATATCAGGACATTGTGTCATTGTCTATTACTGGTATTCAACATTTTTAATATTGATGGCTAATGACGGCTAACCATATTGAAGACGATTTGTTCAAGTTTATATCTTCGTGGGAAGGAAATCATTATCAAGGAAATAAATCTAGTAAATATTAAGATTATTCATCATGTAAAGCCTATGGTAAAAATCTAAAAGATCCTATTTGTAAAATAACGATACGTCTAATTGATTCGTTTCATGATCCATATTTCGAATTTCAAGTCTAATTTTCGGTATTTTCCACGAATTTTTCGTCTTTTTGATCTCCATCCATCTGGCAAGCCTGAATGCTATCAGGGAAACGAGTTGAACATGTGGCCACCAAAAAATAAGGGGAACAAGCTCGTGGAGCGCATGTGATCCATCTTTGCCAACTTTGTTTCAAGTTTGTTTTGTGTTTGGCAGGGAGTTCAGCGCGAACCTATTTTGGTCACGAATGAAAGTACACACGGCGCACAGGCACACGCATGGATCGATCAAAAAATTTACGCTGCGCTTTTCTTTCTTCTGCTCCTTGAAAGACAGCCGGTTGAGTGGCATTTTTCTTCCAAATTTTCAAGCAGAGAAAAACACACAAAGAGTTTTTCCGGATTTAACGCCCCTCACCATCACTTTCGCGCTCTCTATCTCTCTCACTCCCTATTTCTTTCTCTGTCTTTTTTATTTCGATGATTTCCATTATCGTGTAACGACTTTTTGAGTATTTATGCGTGATGTTGCGTTTTATTTTATTTTTTTGAAGATGATGCCGATTTTTGAATTAGGGGAAACTCGTTCTGTTGAAATATTAGCATATAATTTGTTCGATTTTCTTGGAAAAATTAATTTTAGAGTTTTTGCAAACGATTTCGGTGCGACATGTATTTGAAAAGAATTTGTGTCGCCGCATTGTCGAGTTGTTACCGGAACCAACCTCAATTTATTGGGCCTTGAATTTATTTTGGTGGGTATTGTCTATTGAAGAATGGGAAACTAACATTTCAGTTAATTATATTTCGAATTTCTAGTCAATATGCGAGCATTTGAGTATGTTAAGAATCTCTAGATTGAAATTTATCTACTCTATAAGATGAAATAGTACATAATACTTTACAACTATTGACGATTTATTATTTTGTATAATTTGCATTCATAATTGTCACATTATTTTCGCAAATTAAGTCATACCATTTGTTAGCACTTATAAATGTCAAATTCGATACTGTTCTTTTGCAGCTTTTAGATAGGATTTTAGAGGATGGTATCCGCCATCCTTACAAATGAAGCATTAATTATAAAATTTCAAAATTTCACTAAAACACTAATTTGAGTGTGCAAAAAATTGCATACATATTACCGATTTCAAACCAAAAAAAAATCAATTCTATAAAGAGGAAACAACGGCGGAGCTTGAAAATCAACAAACATTAGGGTCAATTTATACTAATTGAATTCCATTTAGACTTCGCTACACGCCAAAAACCATAGAGTTTGGTTGGTTTGGTCTTAGAAATGTTCTTTTTACTTTATCACGTGGACAATGATGTTGCGACCAGGTCTGGGTTTGAAGATTCGACCCACTAGTCCACGTCTCCAATTCTGTTTGCTTGATTTATTTATTAAACCAATGGAATTTTGCTTCGACTCCTGCGACTCTGGTTAGCGTTAATTTTTTTCTGATCTTACATGTGTTCCCAAACCGAATTAGGCTGCTACTTTATCATTTTTGATGCCTGGTGATGATCATTTATTTATTGACTTCCCAGTATATGGGAAGTTCTTGTAATCGACTCGAAAATCGAAATTGAAATTTTCAACATATCTTTACGTTTTGAGGTCTTACGAGTATATTTTAAGTGTTTTTAGAAAGAAGTATGTATGTGTGTGTGTGTGTGTATGTACGTCCGTACGTACGTGTGTGCGTTCGTGGACAGTTTTTTCAAAGAGCGTAACTCACGTAAACAAAGTCGTACCGACTTCATTAAGGTGTCAATCGAAGCGTCTTTGGAATCTTAAGAGCTGATTAGTTTTTGGGAAACTTCTGTCAGGGGGGGGGGGGGCGGTTTGCTGTTTTGCCCGTTTGAAGGTCATTTCTGTCATGCGTTATATCTCGCGAACCAAACATACGTTTCCTTGATCAAGGTGTTAATCGACGCGTATTAACATTTATGTGATTCTATAAAGTTTTAAAAAAAATCGTTGGAGGTGTTTTTTAATTTTTTTGAAAAAAGTGCAAAAAATTGTTGTTTTTCAAAAACAATAAATTTTTAACCTTATTATCAAGTCCTAGTAATCAAAATTTATATAATTTACATACTCCAAACAGTTTTTATAAAAGTGTCATCAAAATTTTTACTCATGATTACAAAAAAAGTCAAATAAAAAATAAAAAATCATTAACAGTCATCATGCTCTTCAAGGTCATTTCTGTCATGCGTTATATCTCGCGAATAAAACATAGGATTTGCATCGTTTAGGTGTCATTGTACGCGTATTAATATTTTTGTAAATCTGTCTCATTTTTAAAAAAAAAATTGGAGCCGTTTTTTTAATTTAAGAAAAAAAAACTGCAAAAAATTAGGTTTTTTTCATAAACAATAAATTTTTAAGCTGATTTGCGAAAAATAGTAATCAATGTTTATAAAATTTATATATTGCAAACAATGTTTGTAAAAACACCATCAAAACTTTTCCCCATGATTACGTGCAAAATAGGAATATATATATAAAAAAGGGGGAAAGGCCGTTTTTAATTTTGTTACCACCTAAAATGCCCTTGGGTCCTTTATAATTCGCTTCGAAAATCTTCATAATATAATGAAGCAGCAAACAAATTTTCATCAAAATCGATTCAGTAGATTTCGCATAATTTTGCAATCTAAATTTATTTAAAAAAATTCAAAAGTTTTAAAATCTTGCATGGCAGAAAGTAAAACATATAAAAGTTTGAATTTTTCATCCGACCCGAGAAACTTTAGCTTACGTGCTGATAGTGAGGTTATGTGTTCACTCGAAGTGAGAAGATAGTGAGTTTTTAATATGGAGGACGGTTAACTGTGACTTAGGAAATTTTATGGATTCGGTGGATCTAATGAATGAAGTGAGCGCAGACAATCAAAGACAAAGGTCGTGCAGGCCCCGAACAATCTTTCACGTTAGGGATATTATCAAGCTTTGTTTCTACAAAAGCGCGACAATCAACTGTTCAAAATAAAAATTCTTGAACTGCAACGTCTGCTGTCATTTCCAAGACACCCTTCATATCAAAGACACTTAATAAGTTATTATAGTTCAACTTATGTCTGAACAAGATTTGACCATATTTTGACAGCTACTTAGCGTACCGCAAGTCAATTTGACGAGCTCGACTTGCGGTCAGATCTAGTCGTTGCGCGTAAGGCCCGCCGCATATTGAGCCCAGCCCAGCCCAGCACACGGCCAGCCCACGCGTGGATCAGACTGTGCCCGACCTGTTTGAACAGGTTGCCGCATATTGAGCCCAGCCCACGGCTATCCTACTAATTTGATTGACACGCATGGGTCTGTTTGTGGATCTCGCACAGTTTTCGTGGGCTGGGTCAGTATTTTATTTCATTCTTCGTGTGGATTTGCTTTGAAATGGATGTTGAAAAATTAATTGAATTGGTACGAGAAAAATCCCGTACTATATATGACAAGTGATCGAGACTACATGAGGACAAAATTAAAAGATGATATATGGGGAAAATTGGCTTGGTAAATTTTTTTTATTTTTTTTAATATTATAAGTTATAATCTATATCATTATAAAAACAACATCAAAAAAATATACAATGTAACGTAAGTTTTCAATAATTGATATTTAATTTTACCATTATATGTATAATGAATAGACCTACATTTTAAAATTTTCCATTTTCAACTACTCTACGTTGCCATTCAACAGATCCAGATAGACTGTTAAAACACTTTTTAAAACTTTCTCGTACTAAAAATGCCTCATTTGAGCGATTTCGTGATAAGGGAATAAAGTCACTTTCATTATGAACCGTTTCATAATCCTCCTGTGTTGGGTTTGGTTCTGATAAGGTTTGGTTTCTTAAATAATTATGTAGTACAGTCGTGACTAGAATAACCTTATCAATTGTCTCTAATTTACACTCAAAGGGCCTTTTGTAGACACGAAATCTTGATGATAAAATTCCAAATGCACATTCCACAGTTGTTCATCTCCAATAAACACATATTGGGTACTTCCATCCTGTCCAGGCAATGGTTTTGGTTGAGGCAAATCAAGAGTTCCATTGAGCAACATTTTTCCTAGGCATGAATTCGAAAAAATTCCACCATTACTTAATCTTCCCAAACTTCCAACTTTCTTGATTTCCAATCGGTTTTTGGGCGTTGCATGTTTTACCAGTTATATTAGAATTTATCATTTCGTTTACTTCACTAAACTGTTTTCTACTTAGCCCGAAATTGCTTTTGAACACTTCTTCAGGAATGTCCTGAGATAGTTTAAATTCTCCATTGGTACTTCTGCCACGTAAGTACGCATTTGTTCCACTTTTGGTTTTAATATTGTTCATTAAGTACATTGAAACAAAATCTTCATCCTCTGATTCTGATTCTAAATCGAGGAGTAAATTTGATATTATGTGATGATTCATAGCGACTTCTGACTTGAATGGCATGGTCCACTTGGGTTCAATATGCGGAGACTCACCCATCCCATGCGTACGGGAAGCACATGGGTTGTCCGTGGGCTGGCCGTGTGCTGGGCTCAATATGCGGCAGGCCTAAGTCTAAATATCACGCGTGGGTATTGTTTGTTCTAGTCTTTTTTCTTGAAGATTTTCCTTCAGATAACTTTCTACCTCTATATGATTCTGAATCGCGATTATTAAGTCGTTTTGCGCGTTTGTGAATTATGTGTAAAGTAAAGTAGGAGGTATATCGACGAATATTGATGTTAACCGATTTTGATGTATATTTTGTCTTGTATTCGAGCTTTCCCAGTAACTTAACTTTAACACAATGAGTAAGGATGAAGACTAAGGAGACGCCCAGCTTAAACGCGTATTCATCGAACTGAACTGACCTGCCTGACCTAACGTTCCTTGCCTCGTCCCTAGATTAAACGTCCCTGAAGTTTTTGAGACGTAAACCTTGCTGTACTCCACAACCCGTTTGAAAACATCATTTGCTACAGACTAATTTTCGCCATCCAATTTTTGCTAAATACCAGATTGACAAAGAAGACTGAATTTGATTCATCTTCAATAAATTCATTTGCAATTTTTTCAAAATCGATAGATAGATTTTCTGCATCAAATCTGCATCAGATAGTATAACAACTGCCAAGATTTAGTTCACTTCATTCTGATTATCCATTACACATAAGTGGATCTAGTATGAAGTGAAAACGGTTTGAATATTTAAAAAAATTCAGTAATCATAAGATGCTGCTGTTTTATGCAAACAAGATCGCGTTGAAGTTTTGTTTTGGATATGAAACAAATGTTAGCGAATTCGTAAGAGGAGAAATAGTTCTCACGCAAATTCTGTTCAACATTATACTGACGCATTTTGAAGGTTCTTTAAATATCAGATATAACTGTTTGTAAATAATATTAAATTTTTGGAAATTCATAACTACACTCCAAGAGTCTGTAAAACAACAAACTCTACTTCGTCAGTATGAGCATGTTCACTTTTTGCTTAAAATCACGAGTGCTTTCCTGCATTTTATTTAAATATTTTACCTGTAAATTACGACTGGGTAATTTCAATCTCACCATGCTTAGCCATGCATCAATTTACTTAAGTAGGAGCAGTTGAGCACGGATGGTGCGCATCAAATTAACTTGATTAAGTACTCATCAAACCGTGCAAAATGAAGAAAGTAGAAAGATTATCATAATTACAGCTGCTACTTATTATTCGATGATTGTGAAACAAAACATGATAATCCATGTGTTACAGTGTATGCACTATCAACACACATTATTATCGAAAAATTAATTGTGTTTTGCATGTACGCCGTCTTGTTGGCTTTATAGCACTTAGGTACTTGCTTAATTCGTTGAAACTGCAATTATTAGAATATGATTAACACAAATCAATCTTATTAATGGGAGCGTAAATTCAAAGTTTGGTAAAGAGCAGATGTATTTCGTCCATCAATTTAGGAAGACAAAACGGTTTCGTGAATGCAACATAGAATATGTTTGCCCGGCTCTCATTCGATATCAGCATTGAAATTTTGATTAACATCTCAAGAATTTAAATAAATTAAGATGGATCACCAAGCTTGGACTTGGACTAATTGCCTACTAATTTGCTGCTTGGCAAACTATTTTTAGCACATGGAGTCTCCTGATCGTCGATACATCGTGCAAAAGAGATGCTTTTTCTTAAGAGAATAAACGGATGCCGAAAATTAAAAATTCTAAGTTTGTTTTGACCAACACTCTCTGCATTAATTTTATTCAAAAGTTTTCGCTGATTATCATAGTAGTCTGCACTAATGGCGACATTTATCCAGTCTGCTCAAAAATGATGTTCATATTTGTAGTTTACATTCATAGTTGTAATGTCTGACAAGAACAACTGTATGTGTGACCTACTCTACTCAGATATATTAAATAAATGAAAAAAATTACATTTTTCTCCAAATTACCGATTTCACAAAATCATTTCAAATACTGTTTCAGTCATTCGTATCTGGGATTTGCTTGCTTTGGAAAAGACATCTTCGAATCAACAATATTTTAGTTTAACTATTTTCAAACATGTACCTGAAAAATCCAAATCATTGGTAAGTAAGACGTGGACGTGTCTGTTTTAAATGGCCAGAAGAGAGGATCTCATTCCGGTATACAAAATGGTTGTCAACTGTTAAAAAGTGCACGTTACAACAGAAAAGCAAGCTTAACACATAGAAGATTAAACTAGTGAAGCAGCTACAAATTTTCGTCCATTTCCAACTTATCTGAGACGTTGCTGCAACATCTAAACTTCGAATTCAATGTCCATATAGTAAAACAACAATTTCAGACAGATTCAAGAAGGAGGAGAGAGCGGTCAAAACTAGTTCGCGAAAATTGTACAAGATTACTTACCAAATTTCGTTGCATTTTTTAGACGACGAAGCCCATCTTAAAGACAATTTCTGGCAACCTCATGGGCAGAAATTTTATGCCAACAAACTGAAGAATGGTGCAAGTCATAAATATAAAACTAGAAAAATAACGAAGTTTCCTAGACAATTCATGGTTTGTATTATATTTTTTCAATAAGCAAGTGTTCCCTGAATCTGACGGAATAAGTTGTGAAAGGCAAATAAACATAGCAATTAATATTGAAGAGTTTTCAGAAAAGCATGCATTGCATGCATTGCATTCAAAATCATCGAGTATTCGTAGCATGTTGGTTTGATTTGGCTACAAGTCATTAGGCTACAGCGACATTAAAGTGGTATGAAGACAACAGTACTATTTCGGTACCCAAGATCATACCACCATCTTGGTACCCAAATCGCCTAACTGGCCTGGACTGCGACTAATCCAGCGATTTTGGGTCAAAATGAAAAAGTCGTTAAAGAAATAAAAAAAGTTTCACAACTATCCTCAAAGTCCTGAAGTTTATCACTTTTTTTTTGAATATAATCAACAAATTAGTAAATCATTCATGTGAAATAGTCGTTCCTGTTTGGTTTTTTATTATTTTTAGATATGAAAAGGAACGCTGTTCGTTGTAATTGCTGACCGACAATTGAAGAAAGGAATATCCTTGCAGCAACTTTTATACTCGGGAAAGTTTCACCTGGTATATCTGCCTTTATAAGAGTATATAAGTCTAAGACACTCAAGGACGCGGCTTTCTTTGTTTGTAAGTACTACGTAAAAACATTCTGATTTGAGCTCTTCACGTTAATGTTTTGCTATGGAATTCTGTGAAAAAATTACGATTATTGGTAGAAATATTAATGCATGAGACTATTTTTTGTCGTTGAACTGCACCTTCTGTCATGATCCTTTCAGAACAATGATTCGTGTGTTGAAATTTTTTTTGTAAATTATCCTTATAGCCAATTCGTAAAGACCGAAATTACTGCGTGCACTACTGCCATAACCGGCAAGATATGTGAAAAGTTTTGTTGGAACGTCAATGTTAGGGTAATATTCTCTTAACTTATGCTCGTTCAATCAAAATTCTCAGAAGGTCATTCCACATCTCCAATTAGAGAAGATTTTCGGTTTTCCACTTATTAGCAAAGCCTCAAAAAAATACAACTGCAACAATCCTTTCCTGTATATTCTTCCAATAATTGACCTGTTCATTATATTTGGAAAGTAATACATTTTCCACTTGACTAGTAGTTGTTGTAAGGACGTCATTAAGTTTTTATACAATGAATTGGTCTCAAGTTTCTTATATGCTTCCAATCATTGTATCAACTGCAAGAACTCAAACTGTTGCCCTTAGTATTATTAAAAAAAACGACGACAATAACAACATACGGTTTTCTATTACGGCGACACTCCACACTACGCCAATTTGTGAGTGAAAATATTTATAGTAAATATTGTTTTTTACCGCTTGTATCAAAAAAAAAAAATAGTTGAACAGACACAGTTTTACTTTTGAAAAACTATATCCCTTTGCGAATCCAAATATTGCATCCGTCTTTCGTCAATTCGGGGCCCCAACAAGCCAGTCGCCATTAAATCAAAGATGAAAATGTATCTACGGGTTAGTTTACCCAATTGAAAATAATTTTTGGTATTACTCAGCGACTTAATGCTTTTTATTAAAGAAAGAAGAAGAAAAAAACACCAAATAACCATTTCATCCATCAGTTTGATCAAGGATTGTTTGTTATTTCGCGGTTGCAGTAAATCACCTGCAAGACACATCTTCCTGATCTTGATTTTTTCTTTAAAATTTACTCAAAAATTTTTATTCTGAATATCATTTTCCTCGCTTTTTTTATAACTGATATTTTTAAGGTATTTTAAGAAATGTTTGCTTATCACTTTCTATGTTGTTGTCCGTACGTACGTTTGTGCGTTCGTGGACAGTTTTTTCAACGAGCATAACTCACGTAAAGAAAGTTGTATTGACTTCGTTAAGGTGTCAATCGAAGCGCCTTTGCAATCCTAAGAGCTGATTAGTTTTTGGAACATTTCGGTCGGTGTGGTTCGTTGTTTTGCCCCTTTGAAGGTCATTTCATGCACCATATCTCGCGAACCAAACATACGATTTGCATTGTTAAGGTGTCAATCGACGCGCATTAACATTTTTGTGAATCTGCCAAATTTTTTAAAAAATCATTGGAACCGTTTTTTAATTTAAGGAAAAAAAGTGTAAAAAATTAGGTTTTTTTCATAAACAATAAATTTTTAACCTGATTTGCGAAACACAGTAATCAATGTTTATAAAATTTATATACTCCAAACAGTTTTTGTGCAAAAACCAACAAAACTTTTTCTCATGACTACAAAAAACAAGCCGTGAGGTGCGACCCATGAGGTCCACACGGTCAACTTCCCAGTAATATCTAAAAAGATATTAAAAATATTAAACACAATAATAATTATAGAAATAATACTACTTCAAATAATAAAAATGTACTTCTCGTAAAAGTTATTGGAATGACTTAATATTAATCATAACATCTACGCGAGCGTCAATTGATTGCGTAAGGATTTTGGTGCATTGGTTTGATTGATTATTCACGCGGATCAATCGGAGGGGGGACAGGTTACATAGCAGTTTTTTCATTAAAGTTAAAACATGGTGCTGTGAAGACTATTGAAAATATGCTCAAATTATGCAAATATTAATAAACTTTGATTGACTTTACAACAATGTCTTTAAAATAAGAGATTTAAGGTATTATGATTCGAATGAACCCTTTTTACATGGTGACTTTGAATGGTTTTTTATTTTTAATTTAATTTGTATGTAATCATGAAAAAAGTTTTTGCTGGTTTCTCTACAAAAATTGATAAAAGTTTATAAATTCTATAAACAATTATTATTACGATGTGCAAATCAGGTTCAAAATGGAATTTTTTATGAAAAAAACACTACTTTTCTAAAAAAAAAATTAATAAATCATAAAAACCGCTTTAACAATTTTTTTAAAATATAAAAACATCATGTAAATGTTGATACGCGTCGATTGACACCTTAATTATGGAAATATTATATTTGGTTCTCGAGATATAATGAATGACGTAAATGACCTTGAACATTTAATGATTTTTTATTTTTATTTAATTTTTTTCTGTAAACATGAAAAAAACTTTTGCTGGTTTTTTCACAAGAACTATTTGGAGTGTCTAAATTATATGAACATTGATTACTTAGGTTTGAAAATCAGGTTAAAAATTTTGTGTTTTTGAAAAAAAAAACCTAATTTTTTACACTTTTTTTTAAAAATTAAAAAACGGCTCGAAGAATTTTTTTAAAAACTTTATAGAATCACACAAACGTCAATACGTGTCGATTGACACCTTGTTCAAAAAAAATCGTACGATTGGTTCGCGAGCTATAGCGCATGACAGAAATGACCTTCAAACGGGCAAAACAGCAAACCCCCCGACCGAAGTATCGCAAAAACTAATCAGCTCTTAAGATTGCAAAGACGCTTCGATTGACACCTCAACAAAGTCGATACGACTTTGTTTACGTGAGTTATGCTATTAGAAAAAAGTGTCCACGAACGTACGTACGTACACACACACACACACATACATCTCCCTTTCTAAAAACACTTTATATATACTCTATAGACCTCAAAACGTAAAGATATGTTGAAAATTTCAATTTCGATTTTCGAGGCGATTACAAGAACTTCCCATATACTGGGAAGTTAAAAATGAAATTAAAAATAAAAAATCATTAAAAGTCATCATGATTTCAAGGTCATTTCTGTCATACTCTATATCCCACGAACCAGATATAATATTTGCATCATTAAGGTGTCAATCGACGTGTATTAACATTTTTGTTATGTTTTTGCATTTGCAAAAAAATCGTTGGAGCCGTTTTTTAATTTAACAAAAATGCAATAAATTGGGATTTTTTCATGAAATTTTTTTTAACCAGATTTGCACAACACGGTAATAAATGTTTATAAAATTTATAAATCCTTATCAATTTTTGGAGACAAACCAGCAAACCCTTTTTTCATGATGTCTAAAAAATTAAATAAAAAATAAAAAATCATTCAAAGTCGCCATGTAAAAAGTGTTCATATGAATGATTTTACCTGACTAATCTTATTATAAGGACATTGTTGTTAAGCCAATCAAAGTTTATTAATATTTCCATAGTTTAAACAAATTTTGAGGAATTTTTACAGTACCGTGTTTTAATTTTAATATAAAAACTGCTTAAATTTTGAAAATCAAAAAAAACTAATCAAATTTGCATTTGTGGTAATGAACGCTTTGAATGGTAAAATGTTTTGTAGTCAATACTTTCCTAGATCATATGTTTTAAAAAGCTTTCATCGGTATGAAAATAACAAATAACGTACAATAGGCTTTGTAACCTGCCCCCCCCCCCCCCCCCCATTAATCCGCGTAAATATTCAATCATCTCCTTTACCTACGTAATCAATTGACGCTCCCATAGATGATACGATTAATATTAAGTCATTCCAATTACTGTTATGAGTGGAACATTATTATTTTTTAAAGTAGTATTATTTTCATAATCATTATTTTGTTTAGTATTTTTAATATTTATGCAAATATTACTGGGAAGTTGACCGTGTGGACCTCAAGGGTCGCACCTCGCGGCTTGTTAAATTTACTATTGAAGATATCTTGGATGAAATCAATTCAATTATCAACTATATATGGGAAGTGTGGTTTCGGCGTAACGAATGGCTCCTCTTCAGGTGCTGCCATTTAGCCACTCGTTACGAGACAGCACTACCACCGCTGGCTTGTTGATGGATCAAGCTCGCTATATTTCAACTATTTTATAATTTTACATGTGCGAATTATAACGACTGTCAATTTGTTTCGTATGTATGCCTACGTAGCTTTTTCATTATTTACGTTTAATTTAAACATCAGAAAAAATTAAAAAGAACTAAATCCTCCCTAATATAAATTCTATTTCATCCAATTTATGATTTAAATGAATAATCGGTAAAGTGAGTATTTCCACAAGTTTCCTAATTGTAACATCACTCAAAGCAATATTAATGGTATTCTAATCAGCAAGTCCGTATTGAAATCCATCCAAAAATAGCCTCGCTGTACTCCACGTCGAGGAAGAAGTGAAGAAGTGTCGGGCTTTTTTCCCAATCGGGACTGCTTAAATTTAGAACTGGTGTAAACACTTTCAAGGAAAATGAACCAATTTCCCAATTATCGTACTCACCACTTATAGTTTGTGGAAAATATCGTTGGTTGGCCTTCCCATAAAACGCTTAACAGCGCAAATCGATTTGGACGAAGATGCTGTAAAATCCTTGAAGAATTCCCGATCAAATATGTGTGCCTCGAATTTCAACAGTTTTCTTATTGTCGAACTGAGTCCTAATTTGAATGAATTTACTTATGTCGTTGCTTCCACGATGGAGTTTAAGGGATGTGACGGTGGCGGATGTCAGGATGAGGGCCTAGTATTTTCTGATAGTTGTTCTTCTAGTCCAATGGACACTTACTATTATAACTAAAAAGGGTCACGGAAATAACACTATTTTCACAGCGTAATACTTATTAAAATTTTCAAATCACGTCTCTTAAGACCGTCCACAAAAGTTTACATTATATTTTACTTAGATTTTCACTGAATAGTTGAGCACATTCAAGAATTAATCAACATTAAGGAAAAGGAAGAGTCGCTTTGAATGCTTAATTGTGTAAAACTAATGATCACTGGTACAATGGTTCTCCACAGGTTACAATATATAGAGGAGGAGATTGATGGTATGAGGCAGTCTAGTTGGCCGTGGTCGATGCTGCACTAAATTTCCTTTGGATCGCGGAACGGTTTGCTCGCGCATCTTTTCCGCCACAGTGATCATGATCACCAGCTGCTAGCATCTCTTCGGCGATAACGCGATTAATCCCATTCGAAAGATAGTGGCGGAAAGTTTTCTCTTTGATTGAAATATTTTTCGCGTTGCTGAAATACAGAACGCATGCGTCTACGGTGGACTATCTTAAATCGAAAGAACAACGCGGTGAGAATGAGAACAGACCTTTGGAGTATTTTTGGCGACTATTTCGTAGCGATTTTACATAGCCATGCTATTTATAAATGAATACCGCAAATAAAAGGATTTCCTTAAATGGTTTTTAATAGACTCGATTTTCAAATGTTGGGCATGCATATTTGTCGAATTGTATCAGCAAAATGACATCATTAAATCATAAATTGGATAAACCAATTACATTGTTTTATGTTGGAGTACAGTAATGTTTTCAATACAGCTTGTTTTGAAACTAAAATAATTTCTCTGGTGCAGCAGAAGACCGATGTTGAGGTCCTGCAACAAAGAACATCGGAATGAAGCAGCCAATAAATATAACTATGTATACAGAAGACTATTTTTCAAGTGATCCTTGCTTCGCAAGTTGATTGTGCCATAGGATGAATGCGTTAGTACGACATACGTAATATATCTGGAAAGTTTCATGTGGATCGATACAACGGTTATGAAGATTCAACGTTTTCCTTTCACTGGTTAAAAGTCTACAAGAACTTTGTGTTTTAGCGCCAACTAGAGATCTATGATTTCAATTCACCAAAAGAAAATCGATTTCTAGATACAGTTATTGTCAGTTTCACATAGTGAACTGGATTGACATAAGTTTCCAAAAAACGTTGATCACTGCTTCTAAAAATTTGCAAGTAACCTGTGATTGTAATTAGCTATGAACTGGAGCAGCGTATTGCATCCATATTACATTTATGGAAGATAATCAGCAAAAACAACTCTGCATAGCTGAAATAAACATCTTAAGGCTCCTTGGAAGCGCATACCGTGCATGATGTCTCAATATAGGGTTGCGTGAAGCGTGTTTTCAAAATCTAATGTGTTCATTCGCGCTTGAGTCTCTAAGCTGAATTATTCAATTAATGTGTTTCTACAAAATATAATGTGTTGAAAAAGATTTTTTTCAGCTTTCTTATTACATTTCTGATAATTTTATTTGTGTCACTAATTGATAACTCTATTCTCAGTTGTAACTATAAATGCTTTCGCATAAATACTTTTTAAGAGAAACATTTTCTTTAATTTAGAAAACAAATACGTACGAGAATTTATTAAATGGTAATATTCGCAATTTGCCAAATAACCTTTATAAAAATAAGTGGATAAATTCTGTAGTGTTCAAAAAAATGCAACAATAGGAAGGTAATTATCATTCCAGCAATGTTGGAAGTATGGTGTACTTGCAGTGTGCAATGAACACATGCCCCAACGATTCAGAACGAACGATTTTCAAGAAGTTTGGTTCGCCACTCATTGTGATCATTCAAGTTTAAAAAAAAAGCCTTAAATAATTTTCACCCTCGGTGAGAAATATTCAAGGCTAAGACAAGCTATCCCAAGAAGCAATAGCCACCCACCATTTGTGGCTACCTTTGACAACACTAGATTAAAAATTGAAATCACATTTTTGAAATTTTCGATAAATATTGTACTATATGTAAAGATAAAGTAAGAATATTATAATTTACTATTCTTTGAAGGTAATGGGAGGAAAAAATTCACTTGTTAGCACCGTGCCAACACCGGGAGGAATATACGGAATACGAAATTCCTGGTAATCAAATTCAACGATGTTCGAAAGAAAATGAATTCTCGAAACGTCGTTTTTATTTTGATATACCGTTGCCAATAGTGCGGTTCATGATTATATGTCGAAGGACAAGATCTGAAGTGTCAATGGGAAAGGAGAATGACGAAATAATTCACGTATATTGATGAAGCAAATCAATTAATGTATACCAGGAAATATGAAACAGAAAGACATTCGCGGGTATGAACTCGATCGGGATGTTGAAATACACGGTGAGGTCGGACACGCCAAATAAAATGCGCTATAAGTCTGTGTCGGAACAAAAAAAAATTGCAGACGTTAAGATGATAAATTTCAGATGTAGTGTCCGTAGCAAATAAGCGACTAAAAAAAAGGGTTCAGTAAAAATTTTCAATCAAAATCGAGGTAAGCCATTAAAAACGAAACTTGATGAAAGACTTTACGTTCAAAATGATAACAGAGGGTGACTAATTTCGCTCGCACTTTCTTTTGGTGACGAAAATTAGGACAACAGGTGAGTGTAATTAAACGTGTTATGCAAAACAACTTTACAAAAAAAGGTAAAAAAGTAAGCATAATTCAGCCTTTAAAGCTTTTGATACTAATGAAAAATAAATGAAATGGAAAATACATTTTCGTCGGTTCCTGCAAAGCATCTGAAATAACTTTAAAATTTTTGGTCAAAAAATAAATAGCGCTTCTTTAAAAATTTACAGCTGTTAGTCTGTTTTAAGCGAATATTATCACACGCAAAAGAGGCGCAAACAAAAGCAAACTAAGGTGTTGTAAATTCACAGATGGCGCTGTAAAATTAGAAAATAGCTGGCCGAGAACCACGAATTTTCACTTTTTAGTTTCTGGACGTTCTTTTGCGAGAAGGAAAATAATAAATATTTTATAACGCCTTTTATACTAAATGCATCAAAAAATGGTCCAATAAATTTAAAGATATTGTTGGCATCTCAAAAAACAACTAAAATACCATTAACGAATACGTTCAATACTTTCAAAAATTAGCACTGTAACATATTTACCCAATGTTCATGTTCTCATAAAAAAAAATCAAAAAAACTTACTGAAACAGTATTTAATACAACATTAAAAACCTACACAAAATTCAATCGATTATTTTTGAATTGTAAAATCTTGATGTGGAATTTAACGTTTTTTCTATATGTAATTTACATAGCCATAAAAACATGTGGTTACGATTTGAACATTTGAAAACATCTTGAAACGTTTGCATACCTAGTTTAGTTATAAACACTCGCAAATCAGGTTTTTGTTTAATTCAGCCGCCCCGCCCCCAAAATTGAATTACCATTAAATTGAAGCAAAAATTTATCTGCATTGCCTAACTGAAGCAAACCAAGTGTAAAGACAGTTCTGAAGTCTGCATCTCTAGCTTACGTTTGTTTCTTCATTACGTTTTGTACATATTTTTCAATTTATTTTCTTTACAGTGGACATCAAAAATCAATCAAAATCAATCATTTGCCCCATATTTTTATCAAAACTAAGTCCCTAAAGTGTTTTTGAAATATATATACAAAAACACGAGTTTTGGTGGCCGAGAATGATCGAACAGTCTCTTAAAAATGTGTTTTCGTGGCAAAACAGAAAAACTATTGTATTTACGAAACGATTGTGAGGAAAATAAGATTTCACTTTTCAATTAACTACAAAAGGTGGAATTGCAGGTAATGTTATTAACCGTAACCCGGCGTGAATGAGGTGGGGTGCCATTTTAAATTACCAAACATTTTCAAGCATAATTTCTATTTGTTGACTGGAATTCAGGAGATTCAATTATAGCCTGGTAATCCGACCTCACAATCGATGTAACAATTTCCATCTCATCCACGCCGTCTTAATAGTGCACTACGCCAGATCGAGTCTTGACTATACAAATCACCTCCAGTATAGTTAACTCCCTTTATAGTAAAATATTGGGTTTTTCAGGAATAAGATAAATCATCTTCTATCACAAATTTCATGTTCAAGCCAAGTTCTGAGCTGGTAAGATCGTTCAACTTGTTCACTTCCTTTTTTGAGTTTCACGCAATTTTAAGGAAAAAGGCTTTTTTGAGTTCAATCTTATGAGTTTCGCGATTTTCCGGATTATATCTGTTGAAACGGAGCTATTTCGTATTCATGTATTTCGGCAACACACAATAAAATTCATTTTTCAACTAAAAGTACTTTTATGCATGTCTCATCACACTGGTCATGTGCCTGGTTGTCTACCACGCGTGATTCAGGATCAAAAACGTTGACCCGTTTCGTCGCTTCGAGAACTATCATCTCTTGTGTGATGTACATCAATCTTTTCTTGGGAACTTGGGAACGCGGTTCAACATTCAAACTTCCATTTTAAATATAAACAGATACGCGGCGTAAATGGCGGGAAAGATTGATTCGAGATTGTCGAGGAGCGACTGAGTGCAATTGACCTTTCCTCGAGCGACATTGAATCTCAAGACGTATTTATCTAGTTTAGTTTCTGGCTTTGCTGAAGCCGCGTGGAATGATTCACTAACTGCGGGAATAGAAACATTGAACCAACTATTTTTAGTTGGATTGAAATTGTTTCGGTACAAACTGATTCTGCACAAGAGCATTGAAAACGATCTGAGAATGATCAGAATATGATTAATTTTTAAATTTATTCTGCATGACAGTTGATCAAAAGGAAACATGTGAATTGAAACACGCAAGGATAATATCTTTACGCTTCACATTTTCTGAAGCTTTTCCCTCCACAGATACAAAACACATGCAGCATTGATTGCGCGTGGAGTATTAGAAAGATTGTCTAGCCTTGAATGTCTTCGCCACCGGACTTGCTTTTTGGGAGGAACGTGCCCACATTTTTAATCCGATATTTACCACAGCATATGACGTCCAACCAATATTTTTGTTTGAAACGCTGCCTTATTTTCCGTGATTTCTTCCATTGAAATAAATTAGTTTCTTACCTCGTGTTTGCCGGGAGACTCAACAACTGTTCGTGTGACAACTGATTTTGGCACCATCGATTCTACGCCACTCATTAGAACACTTGCGCCCAAAAATTTGTTCAAAAGTGATCGTGCCTCTCTATCCTCCATTGTGTCGCCATCTTCAGCAACTGCAAGACAAAACCAATCAATTAATTTTCTTAGGAAAATAAAGAAGTCGTGACATTTCATAGCAATTAATAATAATATAAATGATATATAGCATGAAACATAGAAAATGAAATAATAAAATGAATCAAGTTTACCTGGTTTCCAGGCATACGCCAGGATTCATTAAATGCGCAAAATTTCTTTTGCAGGATCAGCATATCATATGATAGCCTGAGTTTTCAAAAAAAAAATTAACTTTTAATTGTATCTATAATCTATACATATAGGTTTTGTAAAGGTTAAGACTATGGTAAGGGGGGCCAAAAGAGGGGGACTACTATGACATAAAAAGTTCGCGGCGGTCACGGCCCCAAGAGAAGTTGTGAGGGTTCCCAAACAAAAAATGGCTATTTTGTCTATTTCCAGGGATCATATGAAACCGTCAAATTGATGTAGGAAGTGATTTTTAGACTTGTTTGGAAATCGAAAAAATTTAGAAAATAAAAGAAAAAATTAAAAAATTATAAAAAATTTGATGAATGTCATTTTTACTGTAAATGTTATATAAATAACGGTAACACTTAAGACACATGTGTTGCTTTCTTTATTTTTTACAAACAAAAAATCTTTTATCTTTTAAATTTTTTCGACTTCCAAACAATAACCATTTCTTTGTGGGGAAGCCCCAATACTTTCTCATGGGGCCGTGACCACCGCAAACTTTTTATGCCATAGTAGTAGGGGAACCTCCCTCTTTCGATCCCCTCTACTCCCACTTCCCTCGGGGTAGGGTCCATAATCTAAACCTTTACCATATGTTTATATGTACATATAAATGAAATTGGTGTTTCTGTCAGTATATCTGGATGTTTGTTCAGGATAGAGAATAGCTTCGAAAAGGTTGAATGAAATTTGATAAAATTTCTAGCGATCATAGAGAGATTTTTCGTTCGAAACTGATCTTTGTTTCATCTTGATAATAAGATAAAAACAATTGTGATTTTTTTCGTTTAGGTCTGATATCTATACTAAATATAATAGGAGATGGGTCGTCTAAATTTAACTCCGGGGATATTTTGAAAAATTAGAAGCAAAAAAAAACGTTTGTATGAGTTTTGCCAAGCCAGGAGTTTACCTGTTTGTGTACGCATGAAACTGGAGCTACTATGCGGATTCGGATGAAACTTGGCATAGTGATATCTTATGTCAACATTAAGGATACTTTTCAACCCGAAACATGAACGAGATTCCACAATACAAAAGTCTTAAAACTGTATTTGCAGGATTGAGATTCGCGACCAAAACTAAACACAGTACTAGGAAGCTGCCAGTTTCGACGTCTATCGACAAGTTACACACAATGAATTTTTCTAAACTTCAGTAGCCAGGAATATGTAAGCGGACGGACAGTGGCACCAGTTGAGTGTATTTTTGACAGTAGATGAATGCTCTAAGCGAAAAATTCAATGGCTTTTCAAAAAGTTTACAGATATTTTTTGAGTGGAGAACACTCTTTCTATATGTATTTCATCCTCTAGAAATATAATTTACTAAAAAAACTCAGAAAAGTAAATAATAATGATAACTAAACTAGGCATAAACTAAAGTTCACGCGAATGTAGTCGCGGGCACAGCTAGTCAATAATATATCAATAATATAATATTATCATTTTCATTATGATCATGGTCTCGGAAAATCATATTAATTGAACCAAGGCGCCATTTCAATATCAATAAAACACATTCGGCAATTAGGTTTCTTTCATCAAACACAATAGATATAATTTTATGATTACTGAAATTTCACCCGAATTAGCAAATGTTTTAGAGAACAAACTATTAATTTTCAAGTATCCTTGTCAAAACTAGAAATCGATTAGTTTGTTGTGAAGATTTTCTTTCAATAGAAAACGATTTTTAATACTATTAAAATAACAAAGAAATTCTTTTAGCAAAATTATATTCATCAAAATTGTTTAAGAAATTATAGTAATTTTACCATATGTTCATAATGTTCACTGAGAAATATAGAAGAACTCACAAGAAAATGTCAGCAAAAATGTATTGAAAGCGTTACTATTGAGTAAGTTGTTATTTAATAGTTTTTATCGAAAAAAACAGCGAAAACAAAGGAAAACAAACACACTATAAAATCGACTTCTAAGCAAGTAGTTAATAAAGAACTCACCAAAAATTCATTTAAAACTATTTTCAACAAAATTTTAAACGAAAATATGCAAACCAAATTTATGTGTAAAAAAAGACTATTTAAAAGCTTATGAAAATCAACGAAACTTTTCTAATTTGTAACTTATTTATTGAAAAAGTCTGGATTGTAATTTCAATTGAAATTTTTTTTGAAATGATTTTAATAAATTTTTCGATTGACAAACACAAGAAAAAACTAAGGAAAAAATGTATGTTGACAATGTTTAGGAAAACATTGCGGAAAGGAAAATAAAAATGTGATCTAGGTGGCACCCTTATGGTCCACACGACTAACTTTCCAGTAAGGTAAATAAATAAACTATGATTTGTTTTTATTATTTATGTTTATATATTCTATTATTATTCTAAAATATTATATATTTTTTTTAGCCATAAAAGCCATTTAATAGCTGAAGACGTCTCCACCCTCGTCATCTACCACAGTCTCGAACAGATCCAAAATCTCCCATATCCTAAATCCCCCTGATCAAAAATCCCCCATATCGTAAATCCCCCAGACCCTAAATCCCTCATGTCGTAAATCCCCCAGATCCTAAGTCCAATATTAAATTACTTATAACAATATCCAATATTAACTGCATTAGCATTTCTCCTTTCATTCTCCCAAAACTTAAAAAATATAAGTTTGGAATTTGAAAATATTCATAATTTTTTTTAAATTGCATTTTTTAACTTCCCAGTATATGGGAAGTTCTTGTAATCGCATCGAAAATCGAAATTGAAATTTTCAACATTTCTTTACGTTTTGAGGTCTATAGAGTATATATAAAGTGTTTTTAGAAAGGGAGATGTATGTGTGTGTGTGTATGTACGTACGTACGTACGTATGTACGTTCGGAACACTTTTTTCTACGAGCATAACTCACGTAAACAAAGTCATATCGAGTTCGTTGAGGTGTCAATCGAAGCGTCTTTGCAATCTCAAGAGCTGATTAGTTTTTGGGATACTTCGGTCGGGGGGGTTTGCTGTTTTCGCCCCTTGAAGGTCAACCATGTTATGCGCTATATCTCACGAACCAAACATGCGATTTTTATGATTAAGATGTCAATCGACGCGTTTTAACATTGATATGATTCTATCAAATTTTTCAAAAAATTCTTGGAGCCGTTTTTTAATTTTTTTAAAAAAAGTGCAAAAAATTAGGTTTTTTTTCAAAAACATCAAATTTTTAACCTAATTTTCAAACCTAAGTAATCAATGTTTATATAATTTATATACTCCAAATAGTTTTTGTGAAAAAACCAGCAAAAGTTTTTTTCATGATTATGAAAAAAATTAAATAAAAAATAAAAAATCATTAAACGTTCAAGGTCATTTACGTCATTCATTATATCTCGAGAACTAAATATAATATTTCCATCATTAAGGTGTCAATCGACGCGTATTATCATTTTAATGATGTTTTTATAATTTAAAAAAATCGTTAAAGCGTTTTTTTTTAATTTGTAAAAAAATTTGGAAAAGTAGTGTTTTTTCATAAAAAAATTCATTTTTAACCTGATTTGCACATCGTAATAATAAATGTTTGTAGAGTTTATAAAATTTTATCAATTTTTGTAGAGAAACCAACAAAAACTTTTCTCATGATTACGAAAAAAAATTAAATTAAAAATAAAAAATCATTCAAAGTCACCTTGTAAAAAGGGTTCATTCGAATCATAATACCTTAAATCTCTTATTCTAAAGACATTGTTGTATAGTCAATCAAAGTTTATTAATATTTTCAATAGTCTTCACAGCACCATGTTTTAAGTTCAATTAAAAAACTGCTTTGTAACCTGTCCCCCCCACCGATTGATCCGCGTAAATAATCAATCAAACCAATGCACCAAAAATTCTTACGTTATCAATTGACGCTCGCGTAGATGTTATGATTAATATTAAGTCATTCAAACAACTTTTACGAAAAGTACATTTTTATTATTTGAAGTAGTATTATTTCCATAACTATTATTGTGTTTAATATTTTTAATATCTTTTTAGATATTACTGGGAAGTTGACCGTGTGGACCTCATGGGTCGCACCTCACGGCTTGTTACAAATTTGATCGGAATTTTGCTAAAAACAACACAATAATAATAATAATATTACTATGAAGGTATTTGGGATCTGCACGAATTAATAGTGCGTTTCAACAGTTTGGAAATAAACCATTTTTTCAGTTTTTTATTCTCAATAAAAACCGGCTAAACCTATTTCGCTGAAAACTCATTCAGTTCTAAATTACGTAATTACGCGTCGAATGAAGCCAGTCTCACGTCAATGTGATCTTTGGTTCTTGAGATAATCGAGACGAAAAATAGTTCCGAACGCACATCCGCACATACGTACATACACACTTACAGACATCTCTCAAAAAACGATTGATTTGGATTCTAGAGACCTTAAAACGTGGAGATATGTCAAAATTTGCGATTCGCGAAATCGACCCTATTACAATAACTTCCCACTGGGAAGTTAATAAAAATAAACTACGAGAAATTTTAAATCAAAAAATTAAAACGATCTCATTTCATTCTGATTCCACTAGATCTTTAAAAAATTAACAAAGGCATCTGCTTGTTAAAAATTCTTTTTATTTTAATTTACCAGAAAATTTCACAATTTGACCTAAAATTTTAGAAAACACAAAATAGTTTTTTTAAGAATTCGGAATTCTTTTTCTCTTTTTTTATGAGTTTGTTTGAAAGAGAAGCTTCTTGTATATGGCGACAATAACTTTTACTGCGGGTTTTCTAGTCATGATCACCTGGTCATTAACCACTGTATCAAGGTATCTATGAATTATATTACCCAAATAGAGAATTGTATATTGTACAGCTATTTTCATTTCATTTCAATGTCAAAATTCGAATTTATATTGTATAAAATTACTAATTTATTATCATAATGTTGCATTGTTATCACAACAGAGTACGTGTGCAAAGTTTCATAGGAATCGGTTAAGAAGAAGTACATACATAGTTCAAAAAGATTTGAAGGAAACGTACAAAGTGAAGTTAAAAGGGCGTTAGGGCTAGTCAGAGAACCAAAAAATTAGATGATTTTTTAGAATTGTTGATGTTTTTTATTAAAACTACATACCATTATCGGCATTCCGCATTCGATCTAATACATCCTCGACACCAGTCACTTTTTGACCTTTACTATTTAAAAAGGATTTGGTTGTTTTCGTGACACGATGATGTTCTGTTTCACTATCACTTTCCGTAAACTTTTGAGTGCGTGACTGTTTTCGAGTAGTGCAGAATTCAACGTTTGCGTCTTCAAATGGATCGTCGTTTTCTAAAAGAAAATAATGCATCAGGCAATGCTAATTTATAATACCACCCAATTAAAGTGTATAAAAATGATTGACTTTACTTTAAAAAAACATTGTCTGGTTTTACTGGTTCGAGGTCAATAATGTTGCTACTAATTTCAAAAAACCGTTAGAAAATTTCGTAAATTTAATTATGTCTTTAATTTTTCTGAGATTGAATTGAGTGTTTGTTAATCATGTAAGCAGCAATCATAAGGTACATACCTGTACTGCTGTAATTCTGCGTTCTTAAAATCAATCCAGCTTTCGGATAGGAACTAGTCGAGGTCCTTTCAGTTGTTGATGATGATGATCCTCTTCGGATGAGCTTTTCACTCATTTCCTTCACTGATCCCTTTCGAACAGTTTTCACCTTAGTGTCTGTTTGTTCATCTGTCAATGCTGGTATATCTGAAAACTATTGAACAAAACCGATTCATCAGTTAAAAAATCATTAAAAATATTACACAATTCGTGACAGCATTTAATTTTCTTATTATTGAACTATAAAAACATCATAAACATATCCGATTACGTAGTCATTTAGGATAGAACTAGACAGACTTTCAAACAAAGTAGCATATTTATTTCAATTTAATAATTTCATAAAATCATTTTAATTTTCGTTCTTTTCTTCATTGTTATCAGAATACCAACTGCACTAATTTATCTTTAAGATCTTCGCCACTCTTCTAATAAATATCTTGTAATTTTTCTTTTTTCTTTGCTTCTAATGCAAGAATTGATAATTTTTGCCAAACTTCAAATATTTTTAATAGCACATTTTTACCTCTGAATCTTTTGGTTTGCCAATCTTTTGTAAACGAGTTACACTTGTTATGCCATCCGTGGAGGTTCGTTCGCGAATTGAAGTATCATTTTTGCGCTTATGGTCCATTATTTCCTCGTAGCTATTGATGTCCTCAGGATCATTTGAATAGACGGTCACTTTTCGTTCACCAACCGGCGGCGCTCCATTTTCAGAATAGTAACTTTCGGTTACGATCCTTCCGGTAACTAAAATTCAATTGAAATTTAACGACGAGCTCCATAAATTATGCTATTGCAAAACAATATCGAATCTTACCTTTTGTAGTTTCACCAGGTTGCGGAGATTTCTTCTTCAGCGCACGAATGCCAAACAGTGGTTTGCCATCCTCGTCGGTTGGTCCGATTCCGTAGCTTGATATCACACTATCTGCATCGTCCTTCGTTATAGTTTGCTTCTGATGCTTCGACGAATTTGTTCGTTTCACTGTTGTCGTCCGATCACTCTCGCTAGCCTTTTTCAGGATATTTTTTGTGGCCCATATTGGTTTGTCGGTCTGTCGCTCATTTGGTTTCTTGCTTGTCGGCAAGCCGTTATTCTTACGCGTTTCTGTTGGTGTTGTCACCGTTCGAATTTTCCTTTGAGGACTAATACTGCGCTCACTAATCGTCTTCTTTTCGTGGCGCGTTATGTGATGTGACTCACTTTCGATGAATTCGTCCGTGGCTGATTTGGTATCCTTGTTGCCGTGAGGAACCTTCTTCGCAGAACCAACACGTCGATCGGGACTTGGTTCTGTAAGCCGTCCGAATTGTGGATCCACTTTCCGGATAGGTGAATGATCCGAGCCCTTCCTTGTGACTGTTCTGGTGGACGAAGTAGTTGTGGTAGTTCGCAGCAACGCTTCTTCCTCTATCATTTTTCGCACAACGCGTATCTGTGCACGGATTCGTCTCCGTTGTTCGTAGCCCACCACTGTCTCCAATATTTTTTCCAGTACTTCCAAATCGAATATGTCTTCTATGTTGGGTAATTCAGAGCTAATACTTTTTCGCGGTGCACTAGTATCGCACATATCTGCTGCTCGTTTAAGTTCGACTCCAAACTTCGCTGACCTCGGTTGCATTTCAGTGTGCAAGGAGTCCTGGGATGATCTTCTAGGATTGGTTTTGATAATTTCTAAAGAATCGCGCCGATGTTCCATCGAGCTGATGGTGTGTTCCATGTAGGAGGGCACATGACTACTTGGCGCTGGAGAATCAGGACCGTCCTGTGAATGCGCTTTAGACAAATCGGAAGGTTCGCGTGCCAACAGGGATCCTTGTCTCAATGGCAATTTCACTATTTCAGTTGAATCTCGTCGGTGTACCAGAGAACTGACAGTCGGTTCCATGTAAGAAGGACGATGGCCTGGCGGGTAGTGAGCTGTCGGACTGGACTCAACATTCTTTGTAGAATATTTCTTCACTGGATGCGCATCGTATGGGTCGCGAATTACCGATGACTTTGGTTGCTCCGTTCGCGATATCGGTTTCGCTAGACCTGGTGACGTATTTTCGGGGCGCTTAGAATATTTACTGGGAGTGTAAGGGTAATCGTGCTGATCAACTCGACCAGTTGGGGATGCTTTTGGTACGTTATTGGGTACACTAGTCACGGGTTTCTTTTGCTTTCCGGGTACCATTCGTTCCGGTGATGTTTCTCTACTACGAACGGGAGAACTGTCGCGTTCAGGTGAGTAATACTCACAATGTCTAGACGGTGACCTTCTTTCAGTGCGCATCGTTTTCGTCCTAGTCTCAGTAGTGATTTCTTCAATGTACTCTTCATCATTTGCTACTCCTTTAGGAGCCCGTTTGCTAACAACACTTATCTTGTCTGTGCCATGCGGATGTATTCTAGGCAAACTTTCATCCGGCCGATTCCTGCTAGGCCTGCTCAAGTCGCTCGGTTGCCTCAATGGTTGAGCCCCGTAAGGTGCGACAGTCTCTTGCGATTTTCGCCTTATGTTTGTGGTTTTCGTCGTCGATTTGTTAGTGATTTGTCTTTCAAATAAATTTTTCTTGGAAGACACCGAGTTTCTGGAAACATCAATAGTCTTTTGCATCCTGGTGACCTTGTTTGGTGCAGGCTCATCTTCTGAGGCCCCTGGGCTTCGTGATCGCGAACGTTCGCGTTTGATGATTTCCTCTGTTTCGTCATCAAATGGATTCTGCACTCCAATATCTTGCAGTCTCACATCTTTAGCTGGGCGTTTCTGATCCCAAACAGAAGGACGACCTATTATATCTCGCTGCTTGTTTTTCGAGACATTGCTGTTTTCAAACACTGATTTTGCCTTTTTCACAACCTCTGCACTTTTAGGTATGGCAGTCTTTGGACCCGATGGCTTTGGCGCATGCGAAGTGCTTTCAGGATTGTATCGCTGCCGTACATTGTTTTTCGGTTGTGGGGCTTCTTTAGGCTCAGTGGACTCATAGGGCTCGCTGTCGCTACCTTTAGGCAAGTCATCTTTTCGGGACACTTGCCTTTCTATTTTGGCAACAAGCTTCGGGGATTGCTGAGGAGTGTCTTCAACTAACTTGTCTATAGATGTGGTAAACTTATTGACCTTTTCGGAAACACTAAGGATGCTTTCATCATTCCGCAAATCTTCGTCGATGTCATCTGTGTCTGGACGCCGTGGTCTTCTCTGTGAATCAGTTGGGCTGCCCACTTTTGAAACACTGTCCGTCGTTGTGAGGAATTTGCTCACTTTTTCGTTGACACTCAACAAACAATCGTCTGGCTCCACATCATCAGGATGAGCCACGCGCTCGAAAGGAGCAGACGGCTTTGGCTTGCTTACTTCCTCGGCTGTCGAAATGAACTTGGCCACTTTGTCGTGGACACTTAGTCGGCAATCGTCATCTGGCTCTGGAGAACGAGTCTCCATTGTCTCATACTCAGATGAGCTGTCTGTTGTCCGTGTTGGTTTCCTGGTCGTTGCAACAGGCTCATCTACTTCCTCATCTTCCATGCGACGAATGGTCTTTCTTTTCTCGACCTTCTCATCGAACTCCGCTACTTCACTTATGTGACATCGAATGTAATCATTGGTTCCTTCTTCTAATATTGGAATATCCTTGACTTTGGGTCGTCTTCGAGCGTGGTCCTCGGGCTCTTGAACATTGTCAGGATATCGGAGAGCACTCACATTTTCGTCTGGGCGCACCGGGGTGGGTACGAGCCGGTTGGGAGAAGGTTCCCGCGAGCTCTTCGCTAGCTGAATATCTATGATAACATCCTCCATATCCTCACTGTTTATCAGCCTATCATTCAAGGTAATCGTTTTAGTAGCCATGCATTTGATGGGGCGTTTCTTATCCAACGACTTTCTTCGTGGCAACTCGCCATAAGGAGAATAATCAGGCTCCTCTTTTGGTTGGTGCAATTTTGTTTTGATCACACTCTCGCTAGTGGATCTCGTCACCTTGTCCTTTTCGGTACTCGTTGTCTTGTACACTGGCGCAGAGTCTTTGCGATCTGTAAACACATATCTCCTCGTAGGTAGACTTATTTCGGGCACGTTCTTGGACTTCGAAGTGGCGGCCTCAATTACGGTCGTCACTTCCTCAGTGTCGCTTGGAACATCTGAATCCTCATCGTCAGGCTCGGATTCAACGTCGTCGTATTCGTCCTCTGGGCGTTTTCGAGTTGTCATTTTCTCTTCGTTTTTAGAAATCCTCTCAGTAGTTGTTTTCGTCGTGGTAGTGATCAATTTTCCGACGGGTTTCTGAGCTGGTACTGATCGCGACATCTTCGCTGCAGTTGTATCTCCGCAGAAGGGTTTCTGGCTTCGTACAGTTGTCGGTTGAGTTTTAGGTGACTTTTTGATTTCATTGCTACTAGGTTTTCGCTCACTAGGCGGAGACAAGTGGATTTTAGCTGTAGTTATATGACTAGGTTGAGGCTGTGGCCTCTGTGGTTTGTCTTTCAGCTTCGATGGTGGAGATTTTTCCTTAGTTTTTGTTTCCGTAACAATTGTAACGATTTCTGTATATTTCATAGGCGACTGACCTCGGTCAGGACTATATGTAGGGCTGTCTCGGGACGGATTGCGTTGCGTACTTCCGGAAATGGGCTCACCCAGGAAGTCCTGCGGTAAGTCCTTTGGCTGTATCTTATTTGAGCCTCGAGGTGTTCTATCCTTAGGAATTGAGTCAAAAGCTTTGCGACTAGGAGCACTTGCTTCTGGTTTATATCTTGGTGAATCTGATTCTGGTTTTCTAGTTGGGCTAGATGCGGTCGATTTTCCATACGGCAATTTACCTATCGAAACCCTCTCAGGTTCCGTTGATGGCACAGGGTGTTGCATTTTTCTTGAGGGATTGGACTCAACTGGTTTTCTACTTGGACTCGAAGCTGGACTCCTTGTTGGGGGACTCATACGCTCTACGGGTTTCCTTGTGGGACTAGTCTCAGGTCTTCGTCCATATGAATCAGTTTGAGTGTGCCTAGTAGGACTCGTGACTGGACTCCTTCTTGAGGGGCTCATACGTTCTACGGGCTTCCTTGTAGGGCTAGTCTCAGGCCTTCGTCCATATGAATCGGTTTTAGTGTGCCTAGTAGGACTCGTGACTGGACTCCTTCTTGAAGGGCTCATACGCTCTACGGGCTTCCTTGTGGGACTAGTCTCAGGTCTTCGTCCATATGAATCGGGTTCAGTGTGTCTAGAAGGACTTGAAGCTGGACTCCTTCGTGAGGGGCTCACAGGCTCTACGCGCTTCCTTGTAGGGCTAGTCTCAGGTCTTCGTCCATATGAATCGGTTTGAATGTGCCTAGTAGGACTCGTGACTGGACTCCTTCTTGAAGGGCTCATACGCTCTACGGGCTTCCTTGTGGGACTAGTCTCAGTTCTCCGCCCATAAGCATCGGTTTTAGTGTACTTAGTAGGACTCGTAGCTGGACTCCTTCGTGAGGGACTCACAGGCTCTACGGGCTTCCTTGTAGGGCTAGTCTCAGGTGTTCGTCCATATGAATCGGGTTCAGTGTGTCTAGAAGGACTTGAAGCTGGACTCCTTCGTGAGGGGCTCACAGGCTCTACGCGCTTCCTTGTAGGGCTAGTCTCAGGTCTTCGTCCATATGAATCGGTTTGAGTATGCCTAGTAGGACTCGTGACTGGACTCCGTCGTGAGGGGCTCATACGTTCTACGGGCTTTCTTGTGAGACTAGTCTCAGGTCTTCGTCCATAAGCATCGGTTTTAGTGTACCTAGTAGGACTCGTAGCTGGACTCCTTCTTGAAGGGCTCATACGTTCTACAGGCTTCCTTGTGGGACTAGTCTCAGGTCTTCGTCCATATGAATCAGTTTTAGTGTGCCTTTTAGGACTCGAATCATGAGTCCGTCTGGAAGGACTCGTGTACTCTGCAGGTTTTCTTGCCGGTTTTCGTATAGGACTAGTTTCTGGACTCTGTTGATTTTGCTGTTCTTTTGATGTTCTCGATGGGATCATTTCAGATGCTCGAATACTATTCGGGCTTGTCTCAGATCGTGGTTTATGTGAGTCTGTCTCGGATTTTGGTGGCATGTATGAGTCCGGATGCTCAATGCGTTTTTTATTCGAAAATTTGACTGGAACCACATTTGCTCTCCGTGTAGGACTGACTTCGGGGGACTTCGGTAAACCTTTTCTAGTGGAACTGGTTCTCGAACTTTTGCAGTTGTCGTTTTCGTTGTACGTCGAATTAGCTGGCTGCTTTTTGCTTGGCCTGACTTCGGGATTAGGTCTTTTCTGAGAATATTCGTTTTGTCTGTTAGGGGAAATATTCTTCGGTTGTTGACGAACCGATTTTACGGTTGTTGTTGTTACTTCGGTGTAATCTTCGTTATCCTCATCAGGGGATATTTCGTCGTAGTGATCCTTCGAGGAATCCTTTCCAGATGGAGCTTTGTAAACCTTCATTGGTACTGGCACAAGTTCTTCATCGCTAAGATTCTCATCGCGTCCAGTAAATTTGTGCTTTATTGGGGCACGTTCTCGTTCTTCGATTGTTTGTTCGGTACTAATGAAATCAGATACTCCGCGAGTTGATGACTTTCTTCTCGGGACTTTTTCCTTGACGTCGTCCGGGCCGTCTACTTGCTGATCCATACCCAAAATCTTCCTGCACCGCTCCTCGTACGTTTCACTTCTTACTAACTGAGGGTGTCTTTTGGGCTGCTTGACTTCATCGGGCTTTTTATAGTCACCCGTGTTTTGCGAGCGAGGCTCGATTAGATAGAAAGGCTCGGGTCGTTGCTGATCGTCAGTCAAGTCTTCAATCTCTTCACCAGATGTTTGATCTCGAACGTATGGCTGGTGACCTTCAGGCTTTCGCGAGTGGGGTCCTGATTGTGTTCCCTGATAGGGCTTACCAGTCGGATAATCTGCATCAGAAGTTTGACTTCCACCAGGGAGATTATTGTTTGGAGAATCATCCCTATTAAAGTGGGGTTCTTGTCTATCAAATTCAATCGACGGTTCCCTGCTTTGTCGCGGGAGCTGACGTTCCGGAGAAGGTGTCGTTTTCTTGTAAATCCTTCTATCGTATGTTGAGTCGTCAACCACGATCTCTCGCTCTTTCTTGGTGAATTTATCGGCTCTTGTTTTCGAGCTCATTGTGGGTTTTTCATCTTCAGGTTCACCTGGTGCGCCCTTTTGGTACACCAGATCACTCACAGAGCTAGTTGGGGAACTAGATCTTGGTGACTCTGGCTCAAACCCTTCATCATCGGATCCCGCTGGATATTTTGCTTGAGGCTGTTTAGATGCCGGTTTTTCTGGTCGCGAGACAATTGTTTCCACGCGAGTAGTAACGGTTGACCTCTTAGTGAAGTTGGGAGTCTGATTATATGGGATGTCAGTGGCGTCTGCCGGCAAAATGCGTCTCGACTGCGTAGGTCTCGAAGAACGTTCGGGTGATGAATGAGGCGATCTTGAGGCTAAAAACAATAGTAAAATTAACGGACTCATAACTTTAAAAGTGCACTGTTATGTATATGTATGTATGTAAATTATTTCTGTATTTATGTACCAAGGCGAATACGAATGCTTGTGTAAGGATTAAATGATGCAGTATAGTAAAAATTAAGTTTCATTAAATTGTGTTACGTAGAGAAGGAGCTCGATGTTCTGCTTCTGTTAAAGGGTTATGTTTAGCGAAAGATTTCGTGCATTTACGGCAGGATTTCTTTCAAACAATTAGTGCAACTCATTCTGGGGTTAATTTTCATGCACTAGAACTTTTAGATTAGCTACCTTTTGCAGCTTCGGGGTAGGGTTTATTGGCAATTTTCTGGGGACTTCTTTTTGGTTCCTTGGCTATAACATTACTAACAGTTTTCGCATTGCGCATACTGATAGTGTCTGTCGTAAGTCTAGAAGTTGTTTCAACAGGACCAGGTTTCGTAGGTTGACCGCGTTTACCAATGGGTGGAACTGGAGTTTGTTTTTTCGGTTGACGATGTGTAATAGGTTCCTTGGTGGAAACCTTATTAGGTGTTGTGTTTGTTCGTGTAACAATGGTTTGGCTCGAAGGACGAGTTTCTTTTTGAGGGGAAACCTTACCAGGCTTCAACTTTGCTGATGGGGAAAGATTGGAAGGGTTCATTTTCTCACCTGGATATTTGTCAATGTGCTTCACTACAGTGGTTATATGGTGAGTACTTTCCTTGCGGGAAGTGGTACGATCGATTGTTTTATTTGACTCGTGAACATCAGGACGAAAAGTGGATTGTTTTCGTGGGGGTTGGTCCTTTGGTGTGGGTGGCTCTGAATTTTTCTTCACATAGGTTGGACGGTGAGAGTCTGTTGTTTCGGCAGGTTCCGTAGAGGGTTTGCCTTTAGGGACAACGGTATCTGAAGACTTTCTCGGTGAACGGCGAAAGTCGTTGGAGGTATCAGCATTAACTTTGGTCACTGTACTGGTACTTATTCTGCTGGACTCTGAGTATGGTATACTGTCACGAGAGGGACTTCGATTTGGCTTCCTTCCACGCGGCGAACGTTTATCGGGACTTGGAGTGCTGCGTATCGATGTTGTGCTTGTGCGCAAAGATCTGACGCTGCCCCGTTCCGATGGTGAAATGCAGCGTAAGGACCGAGCGAAAGTGTCGTGAGCTGCGTCCACTTCCACGCTGATTTTTGTGTTGGTATATGTATTGTTAGTGCGTACCGTATCGGTACTTGCATGACTTTCCAGGCTCGGCTTACGTTCGTTTTTTGGCCGATACTGATTGCTTGGGCTGCCACGATATTCTGGCTCACGATAGTCATGTGCTCCTAGTGAAGGCTCCTCAGGATATGTATCCTTTGGGAATTGGGGCCGCATACTTTCTTTAGGAAATTCCTTGTCAATAGAAGGCCTATTTGCATTATTTCCAGAACGGGGACCTGCATGAGAAGGCTTGCCTGCTGGATAGTTCGGTTCCTGTTCGTTTGGTCGATTATTGTCGGGTCGCATTGAAGCCTGCTGTCGAGATGTAGGATATTTTTCGTTTGGATGAGGCTGCGCTGCATAGCTAGGCTTTCCAGCCGGAGCTGTAGGTTCACGATAGTCTGCTTGATCAGGTCGATTAACAGGAATGTACCTTTCAACAGGTTCTGAATCCTTATGCTCTTGAGGATATCGTGGTATCTGTCGTGATGGTTCCGGAGAGAAGCTGGTCTCCCGGTCTTTAGGATGATATGACCGTCTGACAGTTGTGGTGGTAGTAGTAATTCCGTGGTCAGTATTCTCTACAGTAGGTTTACGATTTGGGCTAAGCTGATCAGGTTGCCTGGGATAATAAGGTGCCCTGTCTGTTGGTTTACTGGGTCTGGTATTTGTCGGCACATCTTGATTAGGTGACACAGGTCTACGTCCTGTTGTATGATCGTTAATTGGACGATGAGAAGGACCACCTCTAAAATTGTCATCATCAGGGCTTGTTTGCGCTCGTTTCACATGGATTTCTCGAAGTTCTTTTACTTCCTCACTTGTCTCAGTTTTTTGAGTTTGGCGAATCGAATTTGTATAAGAAGGTTTGCCAGCCGGGGGCTGCACGTTATAAGATGGTTTGCCTGTAGAAGGAGTCGACTTAGGCATTTCCTCATACATTGCTGGTCGTTGATTAGATAGATCAGGGCGAAAATTTGGAGGCGTGCTTTCTTTCGGGTAATCTGGTGCATCCCTTGGAACATGTTGAGCTTGCGGATATTGCTGAGATCGCTCGGAAAACGGAGACGATCGAGTATCGCGCATTGGAGTCGATCTATCGGGTGTCGTTGAAGATGGCTTCTGTGAAGCTGGTCTCTGAGAGTTGTAAGAAGGCTTACCAGCAGCCGGTGTTGGCTGGCCATTGTCTCGCAAAATGCGGTCCGTTTCATGAATCGTTGTCACATGTTCAATACGGGTGTCAGTGAAATTCTGAGGAGCCACAAACGAATCAGGTTTTGGTTGGTATCCACGTTCGTTGTCAATGAACTCTTGATTCCTGTACTGTTGGTTTAGATCTTTTTTCACACTTTGGTGTACATTTTTATCAAGGAATACATTTTCAACCTGATCCTTAACATTTTCCGTGCGCACGAACTTATCTGTAGAATTATAGTTCTGAATACTGCTTCGACGACTTGTCGTTTGATCATTGGTTACACTTTCTGATCGTGTTGTCTTCTTAACTATATTGTTTGTGTTCGTACCTTGAATCTCCTTGTTTGATTGATCGCGGAGTTGCTGTTGTTGTTCTCGCCTGATTCTCAAAGCTTCGTTTTCGTTGATGTGTTCAATGCGGCTGCGTTGGGCACGATCCTCAACCATAGTGCGAGAGGTGGTACTATGTTGCTGATTGGAAGAGCTGCGGAATGTCTTGGAACTTGCAGATTTAGTTTCATATTTTCGAGAAGTCACCGTTGTCCCATCCGGAAGCTGTTTCGTTTCAGTGATGACCTTAGTGTTCGGGTCAGGATAGTCAACGGATCGTGAAATCAACACTCCTGGTTGGGCCGATAGCAAATCGACCTCTTTTTGGATGTTTTGAGAATCCAGTTTGTTCACGACGTTGTCCTCGTGCCGATTAGTCAGGATACGGGTGTTAGTTGTATCATCAATTTGATATCGTTCGTTTTGGATTCGTTGATTAGTTTCATTATGTCTTTGCTGTTGCTGGTTTTGGTGCTGTCTTTGGATAGCGCTCGATCTTGAGGTATCCAGTAGATCGTCAATTTCTTGTGCAAGATGCTGACGTTCGGGACCAGCATACGGTACGTTGTCATTCGTTGAAGAGAATTTAGATGTGGTCACATGCGATGAAGATTTTGAGGTGCTGCTCTTTGTTTCGACTCTTCCAGAATTCTCGTCACCAGTGACCGATTTTTCGTGGAATTGAGTTGCAGAGCTTTCGTCTGCTGATCGAATATAGTTCCGGTCATCGCCTTCATGTGAGGCTTTAGTCACATGCTTGTTTTTGCCGGCAAATTCGGAATGTCCACTTGGAAGCTGTTGAACACCTAAAACATCAATTCCATAAAATACTCTTGCCCCACAAAATGATAATATTTTTTTTTTTCAAATCACAAGATAGCTTCACCTCAACAACGGGAACTTGATATCGAAGATATTCGACGACGAAAAATGACTATTCCTTATAAATAAAGAGTACAAACCTCCAGTGGTAGCAATGCTCTCTGTCTTGCGAACTCTTCCGTCGGGACTAACTTCGGAGGAAGTCGCGATATTCCATCCAGATGTGTCCGGAACCATTGCACCCGGCCGAGAAAGTTGGAAATCTCGGGAAGGACTTGCCGAGTCACGTATCTCTTTGGCTTTCAGGCTTTGGAAACTTTGGTCGGCTAGTGATTCTCCATGGCTTGGGGTCAGCGGTGCCTTGGTGGGTCCAAAACCAGATGAATCCATATCGTCGATTGTATAAAACTCACGCAATCTCTCCTCGCGCAATCTATACATATGCGTTCGTATTTCCTTTTTAATGCCGAAGTCTTCCGCTTGATGCCACTGAAACATGAAAGGAAACGTGTAAACTGCTGTAGTCTGTAGTGTTTAGATGAGATTTCGTTTGCTTAATTTAATTTTCTCTATTCTTCCTATCATGTAAATATCCTATAAATAAAAAAGATCGTTTATACCTCAAGCAAAATGCGTACGGAACAAAATAAACGCACTTCAATTGTTTAATTTCATTCGAATATGAACAGGGCATGTGCTAATTCAACCAATCATATAGTTTATATATGTTTGAAAGCTTGACCATCACGTACAGAAACAATACAGCGGCTCACTTATATGCAAACATCACGTATGAACGTGTTATTGAAAAATAAGTAAAAATAAGGTATAAAAATGGATGAATCATCGAAAGCATCAAATCCACTTTGAAAAGCATGAGATTAGATTATATAGATTAATTACTAATGTCTTTTTAATAAACTAACGAACTACTTCACCATTCTCATTTCTAACGATTAATACTTCTAGAAGCCTCGCTATTCGAAATACCATTACCAAATTCTATCCCTTATACCGATATTCAAAAAAATAATAAGCAAACATACAAAAAGTGAATAAGTATATTGCATACGAATGGTGTAAGCAAAGAACGATGGAGGGAGAGCCTTGGAAGAGGCGGAGGTGGTTTTAGTTTGTAAAAGCCTGTCATGCCGAGAACCAGGAGCGAATCGGTATCTTCTGAAGATTTCCACCTTCCAACGTTGAAAAAAAATTGACGGCTTCTTGATTTTGGATCTCTGTTACTCCTAGTGTTACCACGAATACTATTTTATCGTTATCTCTAGAAAATTTTCCTTACTCTTACTTCTTATTCATTTTGATTGACAATATTTTTTATAAATCCAATAAAATATTTGCAATCTTCGCTTTTCTACGAGTTTCAGTGAATTGGTTTCATATTTTTAAATATATACACTAATGGTGAGTGCCTATTGTTATTTGGCATAGTTTGCCTTAGCCTTAAGGGGTTACATAGGTCTAGTATTTTCAAAAATCGATCGAACTTTTTATACCATATGAAGTATAGTACTTCAAGAGTATTCATACCAAATTTGAAGTAAATTTGAGCAATATTACCGAAATTATAGAGATTTGAATACCGTATGGTTGGTACGTGCGCTCTGCCTTACCTAGCGTATTATACGCATGCAGCGCGGTTCTACCACGTAAAATCAGCTCTTTTCTTTTTCATCAAACATCACAACATCATAAGGATGCTCTGAATATCTCGAATGAGGCGAAGGAATTACTAGACTAGATGTAAGTCGCTAAAAAATAACTTTAATTCATTAAATCGCGGTATAAAAACTTTAAACGAGTTTTTCTCGAAACTTTGTTTTTCCGTGCGGTAGGCATGATTTCTCGAGAACGAATCGACCGAATTTTCTGAAACTTTGCACAGTTCCTCTTTATAGTATTGACTCGCGCATGAACGAAGAAATTTTCATTCGGTTGACTAGTTTTTGTTTCATACCAAAAAAAAAAATATTTGGAAAACGATGGGAATCGAAAAAATGCTGAAAAATATGAGACGAAAATTCATTCAAATCCGTGTCAAAACTTTAATTTTTTTTCAATTCCTTCGTTCAAGCACGAGCCAAGAGTGTAAACTATAAGATTTTTTTTGAATTTTTGATTTGAGATGAACCTGCATCCAAATATTCTGCCTACCGCAAAAAAAAGGTTGGACGGGGAAAACTGCAGGAAAATTGACAATTTTCAATGTTTTTAGCTGAAAGTTTTTTCACAACTTCTTGAAATGCTAAACTTTTATGTGTGTAAATTTTAAATAAAACAGATTTTTGATTTTTAAAATCCATTTTTTTGAAAAAGTTGTTTTTTTTTCCTTCAAAACTTATGTAACCCCTTAAGCAATTTTTGCTTCAGGTGCATTTTTCTTGACCATAGAAAATGAGTGGCGTACCTTAAAATTTATCAGGGATCATTCATTAATTACGTAAAGCTTTTGGAAGCAAATGTTCGTTCGAATTCTTATGCGAATAAGTTTTTCAATCTGCTTTCTTACGTAAGTCACATTGCGGCTGTTGGAAGGTAAAAAAACGTAAGTAAACCTTATGACGTGATTGATATTCAAAGATTATTGAATGTAGTTTTAGATTCTGCAACTGAAATCCTATGAATCCTCAACAGATCGAGTCAAAAACGGAACAAAATATATCTAATGAGTTCGCGTTTCGCGTAGTCAGTCAACGATTTTGCAGCACCAATTCTTTGATTTGCGTGACGTGATGCTCATCAGTTGATGTTCTGGGTTGTCGTTGATGTGGTTAGTCTTCAACGCATTTACGACCCTCTTTGAACATTTTATGCCATTCATGCACTTGTGTTTTAGACATGGCCTGTTCACCGAAGGCCTTTTGCAACATTCTAAGCGTTTCAGTAGTAGAAATTTCATTCCGAACACGAAATTCAATCGAACTTCTTTGTTGAATATTTTCGGATATGGTAAACATCGAAAAAATCACCTTTGGCTGTTTACAAAAGTGAGCGCCACTGCTCAACTAATGAAGATATTGCCGTGAAATTTGACACAGATATTAGTGACAGTCCTTCCAACTTAACATAAAAAGATTTGTCCCTATCAAAAACCCCGCAGAATTTAAATTGAAAATTCCAGGTGACATTTGTACACAGAAGAAGATTGATAAGAATCTCATTTTATTAGCACTAGCTTTGCCCACAAAATCCTTCGAGTTAATTTTAGATTACGCATAGTGCATTTGTTGAGCTTGATATGATAAATGATAAACCATTCACAAATATAAGAATCCCAAAACACATCCACTGTTGCCTTCAATGTTCAGCTTGAAAGAAAATCCATCCACTCATTCATTCACCTTTCTTAGCATAAAGCACTTGTTCGCTTTCAAAAACACACTGAACTCGTTCCATTTTCGGTTCGCTTACATATTCCCGGCAACAAAAGTCTAGAAAATTTTATTGCTCGCCACTCAACGATATATGTACGTCGCCACTGGCACTTTTTTCACACAGTCTTCAGTTTTACGCGCGAAATTCGAATTTGGTGACATAGATATTTAACTCTTGTGGAAATCCTTTCGTTTTCCAACTTGAAAAAAATACAAATTATCTTAAATATTGACCTAAGATATAAGATATCACCGTGACAAGTTTCTTCCAAATTTGTTAACGTATGTAGTTTCCGTGTGATACGTGTACAGGCAGGCTTAAATTCTTGAAAAGGTCGGTTTTCCGTCTACTGTTTGCAAATAGTTACTCAAAAATATTTTTAAATTCAATACATCGCCTTCTCTATTTTTTTATAAATAAATGAAAAATCTTTAAGACATATTGTTCTCTAGTTTATTTAAATAATGTAGGGTTGCTATATTGTGATAAATATAAAATTATCGTTAAAACAGAATTCAATCGCAAAGTCACAACAAGATTGTTTTCTTGTATTCGATTTTTTATAAACGAATTCAGGCACATTATATTTCCATTCTTATCAAAAACATTCCTATTTTTGTCCATAAAAATATATTCAACACAGCAAAAACTATTTATGTTTCATATCTTCCTCAGTTTATCAAGAATGCAAGTGGAATGTTGATTCAACAAACGATATTCTCTTTAAAATGGTAATTTTGATAAGAATGAGATTTCTTATTGCGTTCATTGCTATTTCTTTAAAAAAAAATATTTTTAGAGATCTTGAAGTCTTCAATGTTTATTAGACTATAATCAGTTTTATTTTTTGGAGCTTCTATATGTATGTGATTGTAGTTTGTAGTTTTACACTTTCACATCAAGTGAACGCATCACATTTTTTGGAGATTCTAGAATAATATACTTAACTAAAATTTGATATGTTAGTAGTTTTATGACAATGAATATTTTTTATATGGTTTGTTGCAGGCGTCAACTGAATAGTTTGTTTATTAATATTACTTGTATTTATTTTGGAACTTTTTTCAATCTTATTTGTGAACTTTTATTATAAATGCTTACAGATCAAAGCAATGATCTCTAATTTTCCTACTGTATGTATTCTTAAGGTAGGTAATCGTTATCTTCTGCATGGATGTTTTATACCGATTTTGCCAGAATTTTTAAATATTTCATAGTAAGTTTTCATCCAAATAAAACAAAATATATAACCGAATTTCTCACGATTCAAATAATCAACAACAATTTTTGAATTTGAACAATTCAAAAGTAGAACATCGAGTAAATTTCTAATTTATGTTGGATTTCTTTCAAACAATCTTAACCTCTTATTCAGTGTTTCAAACGCGTTAGAGAGTTATGCAAGTAATTCCTCGAATTGTTCATTTTGATTTCACATTAATCAAGGATGAAATGATTCAATAACTCAAGCACGACATGTTAATGGACATTTTTATTAATTAAAAAAATCACTATTTATTGTTTTGTATTCAATATTGTTTGATATTTTATAAATTTCTTGGACAGAAAGTGATTAAAATTGAATTCAAAGTAAAAATGGTTATGAGAATTATTTGTAATTTTCGATATTCCAAAGGTGAAACATTGATTGCAAGCCTAGAAAAAAGAGTTACAAATTCGGATACCTTTAAATGGTTTAAATACCTTCCAGAAGTACTAGTAAAACTTCACCTGTGCAATGGTATCGAAAATTCGCTATTTGAAGCCTCCTGAAAGGAAAGCGTTGTTCCATAAACAATTCCTAGTAGTTTACAGTGCTTGTCGCCAAGCGACGTAAGATGATAGCAGTGATTTCTTCCCCGCAGCTACAGATGGGACCACGAGCGACCAATAACGATGTGAGTGCAGATTGGATTGCGGATCTTGACAGGCGGACTTTATTCTACTTTTCTCTTTCAATTAGTATATAAAGTTATTCAAAATTTCAACGAATTCAGCCAACTAAGCTAGGGTGAACACTTGCGTTGTGGTTTTCGTACCAGCTAACTGAGATCTCAGTCAACATCTTGTAAATTTGTTTAGCCAAGAAGAAGAGTTTCTTGGATGGGATAGTGGATACTTATCGTGTGAGTGAATGCTCCTAATGTATTTACATTTTCGGATTGCGTCAGAACTTCGCTATCAAATTTTGAAACGCATTCTTCACTTCTACTAACGATGCTGGGCCCTTCTTCGTGCGGGCTCTGGGAAAATAATTCTAGCCGCCCCTACTCTCATCGCGCTTGTCTGTGAACACTACTGATCTCCGCACGACATACTTTGCACGCATTTTTCCCGAAACCACGATTTTATGAACCTTGTATGAGATAACTCAAAAACTTACATAAGATAACTCAAAACATGTTTAGAAGTCAAAAAACTCTTTAAAAAAAATTTTACAAAATAAAAATAATATTTGCGAGAGTAAAACGAGACTCATCAATTTTTTTATAATTTTATAATTTTTTTAAATTTTTATTTATTCTTTACTCTTTTTTTATAATTTACAAAAAAATTAACTTTTTTAATATTTTCGACTTCTAAACAAGTCTAAAAATAACTTTCCAATTCAATTTTATGGTTTCATATGGTCTCTGGAAACAGGCAAAATAAACATTATTTTAATGAGGGAACCCCCGAGCCTCTGATGGGGCCGTGACCTCCGTGAACTTTTTATGTCATAGTAGTAGGGGAACCCACCTTTTTCGATCCCCCTACTCTACTTGAAAAACAAAACGAATGCTTTTAATGGCAACTTTTCGAAAATGCCGCCTTTAAATTTACAAGTTTTCACTTCAAAATAATTGTTGAAATTTTTTCGACCAGACAATTATTCGCAGAAAAATATCCATTGAAATTTGATCGCTTTGCAAAAATTTTATTTTTGAAGAATGAATTCTTCGGGTGAATAAATATGTAGTTACATAATTTTGGTTGACTATTTTTTTTTTAAATTTTTTCAAATTTGCTGGAAGAATGGACAACTAAACTTTCTAAAGAAAAGTGTATGGAGTTGAATCAGGCTGCCAGAAAAACTTGCTTGAATTAACTTATCCATTGAATCAATCCAATATTTTATTTAATAACATCACCAATTTTCGCTACTCAATACTTCGATATCAAGAAATACGTGTATTTTTGCTGGAAAAGCTAACACTGAATATCATAGTTCAGTCCTTTACAACAGAATTATTAGTTTTGTGGGCGCATGATTCTTGTTGACGAGCAACGACGAAAAAATTATTTGGTGTTTGAGTTTCAAAAAGGAAAATGCAAAAGAATGGTAATTTAACCATGCTTTTATCGACTGAATCCGCAGTCACCAAGCAACGTTTTAGGGTGTATTCTATCAAACAAAAAAATCAAAATACAAACAAAATTAAACTATTTTGTGGAATAACTTGTACTCAGTTAGAAACATTCATAAATCAACTTTATATATTCGATTTTAATTTTACTTCTATATGCTTTAGTTCTTAATTCCAAGATTTTGATTTTTTTTTAAATTTTTTTAAATAAATTTAAATTGTAAAATTAATATACGAAATCTTCTGAATCAATTTTGATGAAAATTTGTGTGCTATCTAATAAAATTATAAAGATTTTCTAGTCGAGTTATGAAGGTCATAAGTGCATTCTAGGTGGCAAAACAAAATGAAGTAAAAAAGGCTTCTTTTTCTTTCTTTTATATTTATTGCTATTTTGCGGTAAGGGTAAAAAATTAAAAAATTTAACCAATCACATCTTATAGAAAATTTAATTACGCAACTATTGTTTCCTTAAAACGTTGCTCTAAGATGAATCGTTTTAAAGTTAGAAGTGAGAAAAGTAGGGAAAACGAGTTTCTAATAATTTTTAAATATTTCGATTTATTTATTAGTGTTCCCGATTTTTTTCAGAGTCAAGTCCAAGTCGCTAAACAAATTATACCACAACTGTTTCTGCAAAAATCATTGTGCTCCCTCTCAACAGCCAACTGAAAACAGATCCGCCCTGATCTAATATGTATGTGCATAAAAATATTTTTAATTTAACTAATGATTCGCTATGGGCAGGAACTTTTAGCTTTTCTCGTCAAACATAAATTTTACCAGCAAACATTCATGAATTTCATCGACAAACAAAAGGATTTGATAATAACTTTATCATTTATCACAACGGCTGAATAAAGCGATGACTTATGTATATAAGTTTCTGCAAACAATAAAATCTAGAACGAGGTGATGTCACATTGCAGCTCAACAGTTTTGTTGTACTTTTTGTTTTCCAACAAACAAAAAACGATTCACCTTTTGTCTGAGTCTTTCAAACCATTCCGGGATAGTTCGGAAAGTGAAACGATCAACACAATCAAGGTAACTTACCTTTATTTATTATCCACTATGCAAATGTACGCCGGGTACAAAAAAAATACGCTGGTCGTTTACCAATATGCAGATGGATGTATCCTAGAACACAATCTTCACTTCACTTCAGATACTTTCTCACTGAAACCGGTATAACTGCGATAACTCACTGAACAAACAGAAACAACTAGCAAAACCACTTCTTGGGTATTGTTCTTCGCAAGAAAACCTCTTGCCGTGACATAAGGAGGATCGCCGATCAGGGAAATACTTTCCGACTCACTTGGATTGCAGACACTTGAGTGTAATAAAGGTCACTGAGTAGGCGCTGGGGATGCACAAAGTATCTAAGCGAATTTTCTCGGAAGTTACCGATGACTGCACAAAAGGGAAAGCTCCTATAGGGATATGTTGCCCTACTCGGGGCTGAGTCGTGAACGTTCGCACAAGGCAAGTCCTTCCGGAACCCCGAAATAGCGAGGGCGGTACCGCATATGGTAGTATAAGATACGAGAACAGCCTGGACGGTTGCGGACGCGTCGATCGAGCACCAAATTCTGACTGAATCTGAATCTGAAACGTGAACTCCCGTTCAAGTCAGGCTCGGATGCAAGATCGGCCTGGAAATTGTCGCGCAAGTTGCATACATGTTACTCTTACTCGCGTATGTGGATCGAGCGTAGGTTTCCGTTGCGAGCCAAGACGGCCTCGCGTATGACTCGTCTTCAGGTTCGATCGTCTTGGAAGAGCTGCCTGTCGTCATCCACGTAGCGTCATCAGCACGGTTTTCGCCAACAACAATTCATGGTGATCCGGCTAGTTGTTTCCCATGTCTACCTTCCCGTCTTACTGAATCTACAAATCCACCTTTGCTTCGACCACGTCTTGGCCCGACAAACTTCACCTAGAGCGAATCTGGTGACGCCTCTGCACTCCACTGCGCCACATTCAAGGCTTGCTTTTGCACCTTTTCCTTTTGTTTTCAAGATCTCGGCGGCTTGTAACTAGTTTCCGCAGATACTAGACTAGTGTACAGAGAGCTGTGAGCTGAATGCCAAGATGTACATTTCAGTATGTAAGATGTGTGATCTTGTTCCGTGCACTTTCGTATCTAATCTTCTTGGACAGGTAAACAAATCAGGTAAGGGTCGCACTGGATGCGTCATCGATCCTCAACGAGCGGATAGACGAAGCTATTTCATGCTAATGGTGTGTAATCGTAGATAAGAGGCTTAACATGGTAAGTACCAACTTCCACTTAGTCGCGCCTAACTTAATGGTTAGGAGTCTCGCGTTAGTTTGGGTAGAGGCAAACGATGAATGGAAACTCTTCGCTTCTTATCTTGTTTCGTCGTAACTAATCCCACGTGATATCTTACTTCCACCCTATGAAAACTCTAGAATAATCACTTATCGGTCAACAGCTCTTCACCATCACAATCTATTCAAATTGTTTGTCCATCAAGATTCGGAGTTAGCTCATAGAAAATCAGTTTATTCCAAAAATAATCACAATCAAAACAGTAATCAAGATGTTTGAAACACAGCGACAGCACTTTATTTCCTTCATTCCTAACGTTAAAAACTTGCATCGAATATCAGATCACATAAGTGCTGATTATTCTTGCAGCACTTAGAACAAATAGAGTTAATGGGGTGATTGTGAACAAGTGAAGCTACTACCTTAAAAAACAAGCCACAAGGTGCGACCCTTAAGGTCCACACGGTCAACTTCCCAGTAATATCTACATAAACATCAAAAACATTAAACACAATAATAATTATAAAAATAATAATACTTTAAATAATGCACTCCTCGTAACAGTTATTGGAATGACTTAATATTCATCGTATCATCTCTCTCCATTGATAACGTAAGGATTTTGGTGTTCGGGTGTGGATTGGTTTTTTTTTTCACGCGGATCAATTGCAGGGGGACAGGTTACAAAGCCTATTCCAATGAGACTAATAATTATTCCTTATTTTCAGTTTCCCTGAAAAACATTGAATATGCTGTCAATAATCGGTTTAAATGCATGTGAAAAGTAAAATGTATTACAATTGATGGAGAAAGTAATTGAAATCTTACGATCACTAAAGAACAAAACTACTAACAATCATGTAATCATGGAAAAGATTTGACTGATTTCTTTACAAAAACTAAGAAGAATTTATAAATTTTATAAACATGTTGTTCAAATCAAGTTTAACATTTTTTTTTATAAAAAAATCCTTATTTTTCCCATTTTTTTTTATTAAATGCAAATACTATATTTGGTTCGCGAGATATAGTGAATGACATAAATGACCTTGAAGGTCATGATGACTTTTAATGATTTTTTTTTGTTATCATGAGTAACAGTTTTGCTTGTTTTTTCACTACAAACTATTTAAATATACTCTATAGACCGCAAAACGTATAGAAAAGTTGAAAATTTCAATTTCGATTTTCAAGGCGATTACAAGAACTTTCCATATACTGAGAAGATAAAAATAACTGTCATGATAGATATGCTATAAGCACAGTAAAATTATTTCAAAATTTGATATTTTCAGAATTGTTTTTCTGTCAGCTACTTAGTAGTAGTACTCTATTAAAACGGCAAAAGTGGATCCTTTTTTAAATGTATATAAAAAACAAGCCGAGAGGTGCGACCCTTGTTTTCCACACGGTCGACTTCCCAGTAATATCTACATAAATATTAAAAATATTAAACACAATTATGAAAATACTACTACTTTAAATAATAATAATAATTACAGCTACTCATAGCAGTAATTGGAATGAGTTAATATTAATCGTATCATCTACGGGACCGTCCATTGATTACGTAAGGCGTTTGGTGGCTTAATTGAATATTCACGTGGATCAATCGGAGGAAGGGGGGGGGGGTGGCAGGTTGCAAAACATTTTCTACGTTATTTTCAAAGCGATACTTGAAGGACAAACGAGGGCTAGCAAAAATGAATGCAGTTTTTGTTACTACGAAGAAATTTTCTTGCGTGGTGGCCATTTTGAATAGTGTTCAAAATTGCCATGACTTCGGCATGATCTTTGAATTTATATATTTTCACGATTTTACATCAATGAGACTAATAACCATTTTTTATTTTCAGTTGGTCTTAGAAAACATTGAATATGCAGTCAATAATTGGTTTAAGGGAAGAAGTACCTTTAGACACTTTTTAAAATCGATTTTTTTTTAAATTGTTTTAATCGATAGATATATCGCCTAAGAATATCATGTCAAAGTTTCAAAAGCTAATTCTCAAAATTGTGGAAGATATGCATCCCGGAAGTGCCTGGCGCCGAGTTCTTTTTCTCTTGACCACAAACTTTAAACGGCCTTTTCTCGAAACCATGTTTTTTAAAATTGCGTAAGTGATAATAAAAAAACTAGTGAATCGATTTTCATCATCTAGCATTCATTTTAAAGAGCATAAAAAACTGTTCTATATAGACTAAAGATTAAAAAAACAAATTATTTTGGGACTATTTTTGACTGGAAGTACAACGAAGTTTTTTCGTCAAAATTGTAATTTTTTTGAGCCTGTTTTCAACAGTTAATTTTCGAATTTCGCAAATATTTAAGTCTATATACTAAAAAAAACCCTCGAGTAAGAAAATGTTTGGCTTGTTGATTTCAGATGAAAATTGCAGCCAGCATCGCTTACGCAATTTACGACGTCAGCGACGACATGGCTTTCAAGATCCTTGAAAAGTGTGTTAATTTTCAACTTTCACTTTTGTAGAGTATAATTTGTTTTCAACCTCGAACATCGCCTAAAATAAATATTATACTGATTTAATAAGAACTGTCTTCATTTCCCCACAAATCAGTTGCAAAAAAGACCTTTTTCGGGCTCTGAAGGTACTTCCTCCTTTAAATTAAAAAACGATTGAAACGATTTTTTTATAAAGTTGAAAACATCACAAAAAAGTTAATACACGTCGATTGACGCCATAGTGATGCAAATTTTATATCTGGTTTGAGAGATTTAGTGAATGACAGAAGTGACCTTAAAGGTAATGATGACTTTTAATGATTTTTTATTTTTAATTTAATTTGTTTTGTAGTCATGAGAAACAATTTACTGATTTCTTTACAAAAACTGTTTGGCGTATATAAATTTTATAAACATTGATTACTATGTTTCGCAAATCAGGTTGAAAATTTCTTATTAATGAAAAAAAATTATTTTTTTGCACTTTTTTTCTTAAATTCAAAAACGGTTTCAACAATTTTTTTAAATTTTTTATATAGAATCACGCAAATGTCAATACGCGTCGATTGACACCTTAACAATGCAAATTGAAAACTATAACGCATGACAGAAATGACCTTCAAAGGGGCAATACAACAAACCACCCCCGACACGTAATGTCCCAAAAACTAATCACCTCTTAAGATTACAAAGAAGCTTCGATTGACACCTCAACAAAGTCGATACAGATTTGTTTACGTGAGTTATGCTCATAGAAAAAAGTGTCCACGAACGTACGTACGTACGTACACATGCACACACATACATCTCTCTTTCTAAAAACATTTTATATATACTCTATAAACCTCAAAACGTAAAGAAATATTGAAAATTTCATTTTCGATTTTCGAGGCGATTACAAGGAATAGATAACTTTTTTGTGGCCAAAATTCTAAGTATGTTGCAATGAATAAATTTCATCCAAAAACAAGAAAAGCAAATTGTATACAGTTTACACCATATTCACATTTAGCCTCATATTATTGCAGTTTATCGATTTGGAATTAGTCACAATGCATCATTAGTCAGTTATCTAACTTTTATTAAGGAGAATACATTTAAGCATTTACTGATTTCTTCAAGACATATTTTCTCTAGAGCAGACTTAACACAAAAGTTCATTGTTTGCTTCCTTTTTTTGTACTTCTAAAGAATATTCATATCTATTTGTGAAATTTTCGACGTTATTAATTGTTTGCAGGAGCTTCAAATTTATGTTGGGATTACGACAACTGTTAGAATCTCATGTATTTTGTTGGAGTCACTTTGGAATTTTTGAGGCATCAATTATTTGTAGATCATTCTCACATTTTCTTGACAATCCAAAATCATGAAAAACTGAAAGATTCAGTTCTAAGAGGGTCTACCGGTAATTCGTATTAATTGGATTAATTTTTTCATGCTTGCATATAATTCTTTTTATGCTTGCATACAATTTCTGACATTTAACCGAAAATTCTTAAATAGGACATCAAAGTGCAACTATTAATTTTAAGTTTTCCCTTATTATCCATCAAAACTGGAATGCCTACAAAAATTTATTTTAGATTCAAACATTATAACCAATTTCATAAAAGCGGTCTATTTTAAGACACAGAAACGTACGTGCTTGCATAATAATTAAATCCAGTGTTTTCACAATGAATCAATCGATTAAAGGTAAATTGCTTATCACATATGTGAATAAATTGATCAACTCTACTGTAATTAACTGAAACAGCATATAATACAGACTTTAACTGTGTTCCAGCAGTTGTAATTAGTGCACTTGAAGCGAATGCAATGAAAATAAATCTGAATCAGAACGAGTAAAAAAATTGATGAAGAAAAACTTGATCAATCGGATCTTTGACTCATATTCCCACATCTGAGAAGCAATCCTCTTGAAATGATGTTGATTTAATTACTTTTCCACTGTTGAATCGTGAATGAGTCAAAGATTCACAAAAAACCTGATGCTTTCCATTTATGGCTCATCATATCTTTCGATTGAGTTGTTTTATTTTAATGTTGAATGTGGACAGAACGTGTTAGATATTTCCATAAACTGACAGACATTTTGAGTGGGTTTCAGATATTTCATTTACAAGAAATAAATCTTATATCGTGTTGAAAATCAATTAAGGAAATGAAAATTCAACTCATTGGAGAAGTTGAAATAATTTTTAAATCTTAAATCATCTGTTGCAGATATGAAAAAAATTATTTATACTAATTAAAACTAGCACTAAGAGTTGATATAATGTTAAGGATATTATGGTTGGACATTTAAGAGGAGAAAATCTATACTTTAAATTTGAATACATATTCTTTATGTAGTTATTTTATGTTCTTATTATTCAATTCAAGTATGTTCAGTTGAAATTGGTACGCATAATTGTGGAGAAAAACTATGTCCCAAAAAAGCTTATATAATCAAGGCGGGCGCAAAAATATTAGAGGGTTGAAAATTATAGTATTTTCAGTACCAATGATGGGAATTATCAGAAAACCATGTATGTGCTTTGTTATTTGAACTTCAATCAGTTATTCATCTCAATCTATGGGGAACAATCTCAAATTTCACCCCGGTTTACTTACAGCCCCCCGAAGAATGGTGCTCGAGGAATGAATTTTACAAGGGTGTATTCAAAAGTATCGATTAAGTATTATTTATTCTTCTTTCTTTATCTTGAAGAATTGAGAAACATTTTTCAAAAACAAAAATTTTCTTGTTCCCAACATTGAAATGAAAATGGTTCCTTCTAGCCTGCAATCTTATTTCATTAAAAATAGATACAGTTGAAAAATTTCAAAAGATTCTTGTACTACTAGGTAACAATTATAGTCTTTCGAGCCAAATTATTTTTTGGCAAAAATGTGGTCCTTTAAATTAATTTTGCGTTTTGTATGAAAAATTGTACTCTTCAATTGCTTATAGAAATTGGAATGAAGAAAATCTCAACAAAAAGGCTCGACCGATAATAAAAAAAGTGGTGATAAAGATTCAATAACACAAAAAAATTGAAAACGTTCGGAATCATCATCCTGACCATGTCGAAAAAACGCGTTTGAACCCTATTGTGGTCAGAATCACCACACACGTTCAGGATATTTTTTCAGTATGTTTTTTTCAAAATTTTCTTATAAAGAGAAACATGATTCTTCGAAAGTTCTGGACTTTTTTGACCCTTTAAATGGGTTAGGCCACTGTGAAGCCTCAAAAATTAATAAATTTCTTTTGATGAAAAATTATAAATTTATCACGAAATCAAATCAGAAGACTATATTTAAGATAGTACAGCAAAAACATTTCTTTATTATAAGAATAACGAATGTAGCTTCTCAACGCGTAATACATCTTCGTTTCAACCATTCCACAGCTAGTAGTAGAATTTAGCTAACAGATAATTATTGGATGATACAAAGAAAATATTAATAATTTACATAAGGCTTACTATCGAAGCATACATGACGTATAAAATATGTTAATTTTCGAACAAAGGTATGCTTTTTAAAACAAATATACTCTTTTTGCCCATATATTGCGAATTACGTGCTTAACAACTTAAGAAATAGTTATTGTATTCTAAACCATTTTTTACAAACTTCCATGAATAATTTAGTTTCACAAATACCTTAAAAATTTCGAATGAATCGAACTTGAAATATTTAAGTTGGTTAACCAATTTTAAACATGTAGTTTTGAGAATAACGCATTCAAAATTTTACGTAACGATATTTTTCACTTAAAATACTTGGAAATATCAAAGAATCGTCTGAGTTTCTCGTTGTGTGTCTCAATTAATTAAGAAAAACAGTTAATTTTTAACCAATAAACCACAACTTTATTAATTTTGATTATTAACAAATATATATTTCGGGACACAGTTAGTCCCTCTCGCTATAAATAGGCGCTCGTACGCATCGAGTTGAGACCTTTTTTGGACCGGTTTTATACACGCTGCGTCTTCGATACCAATCATGTGGCCTTTCTCAATTATGTGTTTGGCTACCGATGATTTTACGTCCGTTTTTGGGATCTGCCAGCTATCTCGGCCTCTTTTAAATGATTACCGACTCTCGTTGGTATCGGCCTTATGGTTTAACCAATATATACCATTTGACAGTCAGGGCAAGTTATCTTGTAGATGCCACTTTTTCCCCTGTGTAAAACGGCGTCCTTCGTCGTTCCCAGGATTGTTCTCAGTTTAAATCTCTGAATGGTTGTTGTCGCTATCACGTTGATTCTTCTGAGGCACTTTCTGGCTCTGTCGCTCATATGTGACCGGTTCACTGCTGCTCTTTTTATTCCGTTTTGTTTGTCCATGCTTGTTGATAGAAGCGTGGAACTCAAGCTGCTCTTCATTTTCTTCTCTTTCTTCTTTATCACATTTCTTATTACTTCTGGTTCGAACCCGTTTAGTCCGGCTGTTTCTATTATGTGACGAGTTTCATGTTTTTTCCTTTCCTGGTTTAACGGTATTGAAAGCATCCTGTGTATCATGGAGCTGTATGCTGCCATTTTTTGTGCATATGAGTGGTTTGACGTCTTTGGTATTGTCCATTCAGGCCAGCAAAGGTTTCTTTCACTTTGTTCTTTTTTATTATTACGAGAATATCATCCACGTAGCGTGCCCAAAACCTTGGTAGTATGCCGCGTTCTTTTATTCTGGCTTCAATAGAGCTCATAAACACCTCGCTGATGATTGGTGAAAGCGGGTTTCCCATTGTGAGGCCAGAGGTTGTTTTGAAAAACTTTCCCCGGAACGTAAAATAATTTCCTTTCATGCATAAGTCGGCCAGTTTCATGTATAGCCTCACTCTCCTTTTCCACTCCAAAGTGTTATTGTGCCGCAAAAACCATTCTTCTTAAAGGTGCAATGATTCTTTCACTGGTACACTTGGGAACAGGGCTTTCACATCAAAAGATACTAGGGTCTCATCCTCTTCTAGTCTCTCATGTTCCAACTTCCGCGCTATTTCCATAGAATTTTCAACTGAGTGGCTGCTCATCGATGTTTCAAGATGTTTAACTTCAGTAACCAGCCATCTTGCTATTTTGTAAGTTGGAGAATTATATGCCGTGATGATTTCCCTTAGTTCGTTGCCTGGTTTGTGAATATTAAAAATACTTGGAAATATGTTTCATAAAACATTATTGAAAAATAATTGATCGTATCGAAACCATACGCATACTTTTTTTGAGATCCTAAAGTGCATTTTAAGCTAAAAAAATATACAAAATAAACAATCAAATTTTTCTAACCTCTTAAGCATCAACTGCACCTGACTCGGATCAATTATCGCGTGTTTCAATTTTCAAATTTTAATAGGGCTTTTTTTAGTGCGAGTTTTTAATTTTGCAGATAGTTTTCGGCGAATTAAGTTTTAAACTAATTACCAAGATTTTAAGTACATTTAAATTTATTGAACGAACATTTTATTGTTAACTTCCCAGTATATGGGAAGTTCTTGTTTATATTTAGATAAATTTTAAGCAAAACCCGTGAAACAGTTTATAATTTGAATTTCCTTCAAATTTAATAAAAATGTTTTTAAAAAATATTATGTTTTTTTTAGCTCTAATATAAATTTGAGTATCATGAAAAGAAAATGGCTGATAATTTCACTATAAAATTCTGTTAACACATCTTTGATATGATTTATTAACTTTATATGCAAAAGAATTGAATTTTCGACGGTTGCAAATATTCACTGGTATGTTATTCGCTTGGCAAAGGCTATGAAAATTATCAGTATTGTTCGATGTTTTTTTCAAAATCTGATATCTCTGGAGACGTTTCGTTTTGAGTTCGAGAAACGGAAACTACTAATTTAAAAAATTTCATTTCTTTTATAACGCTGTAAATTCCTGTTGAAAAATTTGATTTTGCTCATTGAAAAATCCTTAATATTTATTTGATCGATCATTCCTTTCTTTTAGATAAAAATGATGCTTCTTATGTATTATTAATTTCAAGAAAATAATAATTTTTTAACTATAATTAAGACTCAGAATTGTACACTGAAAATGTCGCTTCGGCTGATGAAATCAACCATTCGAATAAGAGTAGGTTCTCGAAGATCATATTCAGTGGCGGATCAAGCCCAATTCTTCTAGGGAAGTAATCTAGGTTTCATTGCCAAAATACCAATCTTGTTAGCCACATGACTATTTACAAAATTAAGGGGTTACACAACAGTAGAAATTTCTAAAAATCGATTTTTTTATTAGTTTAAAAAATCCTTTCAACTTTCTAAAATAGGAGACAAACGATTTTATATCTGCCAAAAATCGTTTTCATTGCAATTTCGAGCTCTTCCTCGACCCCTCTCGACTGCTCCGAAACGACTACCTGTGGTAAATACGACGCCTGCTCATCGGGTACAGCATTATGTCTTAGCATTCGATTTCCAACTTCTCTTATACACATTTTCAAGCATGTTGAACACAAAACACGTTAGTACAGCGTCCTTTGATGTTGACAGAAGACGTAAAGTAAAGTGAAGTCAAAACTTTAAACGCGTTTTTCTCGAAACATGTTTTTTTTCAAATCGCCACGCAGCATAACTCAAATAATTTTCTATTTTATCACTCCAAATTAATATCAAATCTTTATAACATCATTCCGCATAGAAATACGTAGCCGATTTTCGATAAATTAATATTTCGATTTTTTATATACAAATAAATGCCTGTTTTTTGGTAGTAAATAAACTTTTTTCCAAATGCTCGCCAATTTAACAAAAATGAGTATTTTCAAAATCCCCCCCGTATTTCTATAGCTAATACTAATGCAGTTTAAGGGAAAAAAATACTTTGTTCCAGATTTATTTTTGGTGAACTCCTACTGAATGTCGCGGAGCCCCTCCAAAAAAAAAACGTTCCGCAGAAACGGCTGTTGGGCAGCCATTTTGTAATATTTTTTTGATAAAAATTTTTTTAAAGCTTCAAAACATGCTTAATAACATCCTTAAAAAGATTTAACCTTTTACTTTTTCTTCCACTTTAAAAAAATCGCAAAATAACGTTCTATTTTCGCTCTCTACTGTGGTGTTACCCCCTTAACATATTGTTAATAATGTAGCCAGGGACTACGACGTGGACGTGAGAGTAGGGTAATCCAGCCCTCGAATATCTGCTTCCACCGTGTTTATTAGTAATGTTTAATCTTATACCAACCTTAGCCAACATGAAATTGCATCCAGCGAAGAACAATTGGCAACAACAAAGAAGAACAATTGGCTGCACGATTTTTCGGAGTTTCCTTAATAAATTTCAGTAAATGCCGCTCTAGATTTTTTCGGAAAAAATCAGAAATACTAAATGAGCTAAACTGCAAGAGTGACACGAAAAATAATACTTTCTTTACTTTCATTGTAAGGCCACCTTTGGTCATATTGTATAGTTCAAAGAAAATTATTCATTAGTAAATTTTAAAAATAAAAAGTTTTCAAGCATTTCCTTTCATAAAACGCCATATGGGCGTTGCAATGATCTTTGTAATTATTTCTAATTGCCAAGCACTAAAACCAGTCATCCTTCCTTATATGGAATATCGATTAACCGTACTCTAAGTTGTCGAAGTCACATCAGTATAGATCTAGCTCAAACATATTGCAGTATGACGCCACTCAACAATCTCTTAGGTCACCTATAATGTGCCCTTGAATTATAACTTCAGGCAGGCTATATAGTGTTATTTCTTGGAAAATTTTCAGAGCTTTCTATTCATTATTCGTTAATACTATATCATGGCATTCACACTGCAATCACCTACACTCGATCATTCTTTTAAAAAACACCACAACCAACCATATTAGGATCATTGCATGCAGAAATGAATAATGTATCTAAACTTCGAAAATATCGAAAAACATTTTCGGATGCGTGGGTCAACTAGAGTGGATGTTCATGACAGTTGATGGATTTATTTACACGTTTAACACATGCTGGGTATAAATATCTTGTTTGAAGTATTGATACGATTTGTAATGAAATACAAGCCGCACATATTGGTAGGTCATTTAGAAGCATCTAGATCTACAGAGCTTCCTCGTAACCGTGATCAAATTTTAATAAAAATACAAAGTTCCCAGTGTCTCTTTGTCGAAGCAATCAACCAAGGCATGGTATGACACCAAAATTACCCATTGGTAACCTACGCTCTGGTTCGACTCGCATACAAAAGATGTTTCGGCATTCTATACACTACACTTTGTATTTTACCGGGCCGGACGAGTTAACCTGACTCACATGTGGTCTAGGCCACATTTTCTTGGCCAGGGTCTTCTGATATATTAGTCTGGTGCCAAGTTTAAATGCTTCATAATTGTCTCGTTTGGATTTCTTCCTTCCATTAATTCAAATGCACTATGTTGCATTCCACACACGAAACAGGTATGCAACTCTTAAATGCACGCGGCTGTTCACCCAGCGACGATGACTCAGACAACATTAATGATGGGATTTGTGAAAAGATATGTTGAACAAAAGATTGTTTACTTTAAAGTGGAGAATAAGGGAACTAGATGTTATCAAACTCATATGGAAGATTTTACTGAAGACTTTAAAAAATCCAAATTCATGATAAAATAATAATAATAAAACATTTTGAGAATATGTACTCGTACATCTCACTATGTTATAAATATTCAGAATGATCATATAATTCCTCCAATATACTTACTTCAGAAAATTTGCAACTTTGCAACTAAAAATTGATAGTAGAATGAATATACCGGAATCTACTAGTACTAGTACTAGTACTACTCCCAAACAGTAAAGAAAAAATGTCCGTCACCAATTCTCAAAATTTTTCACCAGTAGTACTTTGGTACTACCGTAAATTTCAGGGGTTACATAGGTCTTGAAGGAAAAAAACACAACTTTTTCAAAAAATTGTATGTTGAAAACCAAAAATTTGTATTATTTAAAATTTAAACACATAAAAGTTTAGCATTTCAAGAAGTTCAGCTAAAAAAATTGAAAATTGTCAATTTTGCTGCAGTTTTCCTCGTCCAATCTTTTTTTTGCGGTAGGCAGAATATTTGGATGCAGGTTCATCTCAAATCACAAATTCAAAAAAATTCTTATAGTTTATGTCCTTGACTCGTGCTTGAACGAGAGAATTGAAAAAAATTTTAAACTTCTGGCATGGATTTGAATGAATTTTCGTCTTATATTTTTAGCATTTTTCCAATTCTCATCGTTTTTAAAATATTTTTTTCGTATAAAACAAAAACGAGTTGACCGAATGAAAATTCCTTCGTTCAAGCAGACTTCTACATATCAATTGCGTGTTTTTGAAAAATGTCTAATTTTTCATTTTTCACAAAATGTTTGTCAGCGAAATGGAACAAAAACTTTAAACACGTTTTACGCAAAACAACGTTTTTTAACATGGCAGACAGATAATCTCCGGATCTACCCAACCGCTTCTCAAAAACTTTGATGTGTTTTATATGTGAGAGATTGTTACACCGTTATTCACCACAATATTAGCAAAAAATTGAAAAAAAGATTTTTGGCGTTAAAAAAAACTAGGAAAAAACGGTCGATTTTTGACATTTTTTTTCACAAGTCCGCCATTTTTTAACTGATTTTTTAAAAAACGGTGATGGATTACGGTGTAAGAGATCTTGCTTTTTGAAGTGCCGTTTAAATTTTTTGTTTCAGATCTACCAATCCATAAATAAATAATAAATAAATAGGTCGGGTCGGCGATTCGAAAACTAGAGGATTGTTGGCTGCTGGCAGGCTAGCTCAGTTCGATGGGAATACTGTCGCTGTTAGTTTATATTAGTATTTGCGCTTGCTCGTTAAGTAAAGTTTTCAATCACCACGATTATGCGAAATTACCTGAAAGTTGAAACGTAATAAGATAAAATGGGTAGGAAACATACTTGATCATTGAAAATGACTTATAATTACCATAAATTTATTTGGGTTGCTTTTCAAGAGCACAATAAAACCTAACGATTTCATTTAAAAAAATTCAATTGCCATGAGAAATAAAGCGAAAAGTCGACTTCAAGCCAAAAATCAGTTCATGTTTTTTATTTTGTTGTCGAACTTCCATGCAAAGTAAGTTTATGTGGAACCTAAATAAACCATTAGTGGGTCATAAGCCTTGCACCGTTGTTTAAGCTGAACAAGTGGTTTGTCGATTATTCCATTTAAAGAATTGATACGAAATTTATGGGAACTAGTTTAATTATCCATTTATAATACATAGATTCAGGTCCTGCTTGGTGGAATGTTCTCTCATGACGAGACACGAGAACATTGCCTTCCTTAATCTGACCCTCATCATTAACCAAGCGCTAAAGTTTGAATTTGGCGCTAGGTTAATGCAATTCAATTTCCTAATATTCACAAGTGAAATGTATCTTACGCACTAAAAAATATAGATCAAAAAAAGTTCAACTATTTTTGGCGCTCAAATGTCTCAACTTTTCTTTTTACTGCGTTTAAAAAATTATTCTTGCCAAGCACAAATTTCGTGGGGATTATATGTTTCAAAGAGAAAAGAAGCATTCAAAAAGCATATCAAGGAAAGCACAGCGTTATGGGTTAGTATGCAATTTCTACTCACTATCAATACAATCCTTTAGATTTAACACTGTGGGTCGCCCAAAAATATACGACAAGCCGCAATTAATCATTTTTAAGATGACACTAAAATGAGAAGAAGATCGACTCCAAAAACTACTTTTGCTTATATAGACCTTAGTGATTGGCGGCTACTTGTAAAAATTAAAAAAAACTTTTTCCTCGACTTTTACTCAACAAAGAAATTCATTCCAAAAATTATTTTTGCGAACTGAATCGCTTCAATATTATTGATTTTACATTTCGTAGATATTCAATTAAATATTTTACACGTTTGCGAAACCTATATTTTTTTCTGCGAAACATTTAATGGGGGAAATCATATTAGGGGCCTATGTTTTAGTTGTTTGGTGATTTTTTAAGGGGAAGAAATGGTTAGAACTAATCTATATAATTAAACGGCTAACATGAATTTTGTGGTACCATTTTAGCCGTTGTTTCTGGACCGATTTTCATAAAAAATACATCAATGGAAAGAGAATATCCTGTAGATGTGCAGAATTGTATTTTTTGTGGAAATCTGTTTGGAAAATATAGAAAGAAAATAGAAAATAGATTTTCTTACTAATACATACACAACGTTGAACGTTCACACAGCGATGAATACGAATGGTATACTAAACTTCAGTACCAAAATAGAAACCTTTATTTTCTATGGGTTGTGTAGTGCATGCGGTGGTAACTTGCCCTTGCACGTGGGAGTCCCAGGTTCGTATCTAGGACTGTTCCAAATGTTTTAGTTTCTTTTTTGGAAGCTAATTAAATCGTCAAATTTCACCACATTTAGCAATATTTTCATTCTCACTTTACAGCTTTACACCGTTCATGTGTATTGTTGTTGACCGTTCACTGGTTCGGTGTTGTGTGATAGCTTTCTCTTTATGGACCATTCCTGTGTATTGTATTTAGCGTCGCCGTTCATTATTTAAATGGATACGCACTTTCATCACTATTTGGTCATATTTTTTTAGTTTGTTTTGCTGTAGGTCGTCTAACATTCCAAAAAAAGCGTTTTCAGTTGAAGAAAACTTTCAAGATTTAAAAACGATGTTTGATTTTCCTAACATTATTTACAACAACCGGTTTGGTAGATCTCACGAATGTGAAAATCGAATGATGACATGCACAAAACGCTTAGTACTGTTGTACGTTCGAGACGATTTGAAGCGCCAATAATTGAATAATGATTTTTAAACATTATTAAAATTCATAAACATTATTTAATCACAATAGAAAAACAAATTTAGCTTGCCGTTTTATTATATTGATTGATGATTTAAGTTAAATTCAAAAACCTTAGGGAATGGATCAATTAAGCTGATTAAATTTTGCGATGAAAATGTAAAATGTTAGGGATTAAAATATAAACACAGAACTTAGGGAATTAGATATACACTGAAGAAGCCTGGGTGTGCCAGACGAAATGTACATCTGGTTTAATAGTTTAAATACACTTTCTAAGGAAATTTTCGAAAAAGGTTTTTGAATTTAACTAAAATTTGTGAAAGCGTGAAAATAAGGGTTCTAACTGAGATTGATGATTATTCGATCGAATTTCTAGAGGCAGTTATAATAAAATCATCATTGCACTCGAATTTCGAGTGCTAGGTTCTGCTAGTTGAAATTAATAGGCTATTTAATTCATATTTTGAATTACATCTCACAATTTTTTCAAGTGATTATCATCAAAATTTGCAAAGTTACAAGCTATTCTTCATGGAGGTCCGTCGTCCGAGTCTCTCATTGCCGTGCATGCCGGAGTCCACAATTTTAATGTGAAAGCAATCCAAGCAAATTTTTCATATTACCAACATATATGTATAATTCCACGATCAACCAGATTTTGAGTGAAAATTTGAAAAATTGAACATTAGTGACGCATTTGGTAAAAAAAATTCGTGCTTTTGTCATAAAAAACCTTACATTAAATTTTTTTATCGCTATTTCAGTTCAGATTTTTGAAGATCGGTCAAAATTTGCTGAGCTTCAAAGCACGCCAGCCCGAAAACGCATTTCGAGAAAAAAAACGCATTTAAAAACAGATTACTGAAAACTGAGTATTGACGTGACTTGTGTATTTCTCCTACATACACAGTAAAACCAAAAAAAAATACATTTTTTTGATTGTAAACTTGCCCCAATACAAAAGTAAGATTTATTCATAGAAAGACAGCTGCGGTACCACCCAGCTTGTCTGTGATCGCTCCATTCAACAGACCGTGTGATATACTCAAGCGAGCTTCGTTTCTTGCCCCACAAATATAAGAAGGACTTCGAATATCGGTCTCAAATATTTGAGGATACTCTTGAATAGCTAATTTTTCAATATTTTGAACCGCCTCATTTGATTTTCCCCCTTAAAGCATATACATTAAAAACATGTTGAGTTTTTTTGAACAAAATCGTAAAATACTTTTTTGATGCAATGTTGCTCTAAAGTCCTTATCATCACCTTATCATCATAGAAATCATGTAGCAAAGTTTCATATAGTGGAAAAATCTCTAAGTGTTCGAAATTTTAAATTAGCGCGGTGCCTCTCATTGCTCTTTCGGAGCGCAATCCGCGAGTATTCCCGCTCGTTTCCCCGCGCGCTGTTGGTATTGAAATTTAGAACAATTTTAAATATAAATTTCTCAAAACTGCACACGTGCTCTGTTAGTTGCACGTTAGCAGAGAACGCTGAAGTACGTATTTTGCATACTGGAGGTATATCAAATTTATTCATGGTTTTTCAATAAATTAAACTTTAAACGCGTTTATCTCGGAACAACGTTTTTCAAACTGGTCGGACTCCTTTCTCAATCAATTTTTGTTCGATTTACTTGAAATTTTTACAGTATATAAAACAGGTGTCTGCTAGGAAATACGTAGGAATTTTTTAATGTTGCATAGTTCAATTGTTATTAACAATTTTCGAGCGTTTTTTTGGTTTTTTTTTACGTTTTTTCGCAATGACGCCATTTTGTCAAAAATCAATTTAAAAAAAATCCTACGTACTTCTCTGACTGTTAGTATGCTTTATTAGAAATTATTTGTTTGATAACCTTAACATTTCACAAGAAAACGGTCCGGCCGCAAAGCCATGAAAAAATAAAGCGTTTCTGGGAAATGCTAGGGAACCGCCATTTTGTTTTTTAAAGTTCTGACAATTTTTAAAGAGCATGTCGAATACTTGTACAATATAGATCTTTTTACCAAATTTCGATATGTTGTTTGGTTTTTGAGGAAAAAAATCCCAAAAAATGTCTTTTTTTACCTCTACAGTGGTGCTCTCCCATAAGAAGTATAGTGCCGCAATTTTTTTACTATTGATAGTTACAATTTTTGATGCAGTTCAATTTAATAGGTTTATGGTAGCGTTTTTCTATAAACTTTGTAGTTTTATGGATAAAATAGTGAACAAATTTATCAAACATTCAATTTCGATCGTACAAACTGTATGTTTCCGCAGTTCAGGTACAAATATATCACCAGATATGCTGTGACATTTCGTTGGAAATTGGAGAATTTTAATAATGCTCACAAATCAACTCTGGATGCATTTTTGTTACCCTATATTTTCATATCGTTTGTGATTTTATAACGCTGCATTCGATACAACACTAATGAATACTTAGTTGAAAACAAATTGCGATAATGCCTGCATTGAATGTTTAATATATACATAAGTATCAATAATTGCCTCAAAGTATCTTAAAAAATATTCGCTTCGTAAACATAATTGAAAAAAAACGACCATCATCTTGAAAACATTCTGAAGTCATCGATAATAAGCGAACTATCATACATTCGATCATTCGTTTACTTTCACGTCCATCAAAACAGATTTATTTTACACTTTTAATTTTCGGCCAGTAATTATAGTTTTCAATCATAATTACAATCGACAATCGATTAGTACTTAAATTAATTAACATCTGGCGTTCCCAAAATAGCATCCTATTCCAAGAACATATTCATTTCAAATATTTTTTCAGAACTACCCAGCAGCTGCTCAAATATCATGCAAAGTACTTCCATTAATTAACAATTAACCATAACTTGTACTCAAGCACCAATTGTGATACTTTCAACCAAACTGGTCTCGCCAAAACATGTACATATATTTAACTTACCATTCGTCGAAGCAAGTCCTCGTCGTGAATATTGGCCAGATCACCACGGATCTCGGACGCCATTCTGGACTCTCTGAACTGAAATCTGGAATTAAAAGGCCGCAATGAGAATCGTTAAAAATCAAAAGACAATATTTATAAACTCGACCCAGAAATGAAAGCCTGTAATGCGATCATACCAAATTGAATGTCTTCAATAGCCACTGAAACTTGTACATCACCCACAGTAAAAGAATTGGGACTTGCATCTAAAGAGTGGTTACTCAGTTTTAAAAATATTTCAGATTGGATTACGGGATCGAGAATATGGTCCAACGCATTTGGCGGTTCCTTATGTAAAGATCAATTATATTCGCAAAATATGTGACAACCATCATCATACCATTTGAAGCTAGAAGAAAAGGGGAGCGGAGATCGAGACTATCCCATATATGAATAATCTATCTACAAAAAATAGCTTTTCGCTAACCAGAACACGTAGGATGTAATAGAAATAGCGGTTTTTACTTCTAATCTAAATGATTCTGACGACGCATATGGGAAAACAACTTTCTGAATGGATGTTTAAGGAAGCTAATGCGATTCGAGCAGCTTTCTCATTATAAATCGTTTGATATTTGAAAATTGTAATAAACAAGCCGTGAGGTGCGACCCATGAGGTCCACACGGTCAACTTCCCAGTAATATCTAGATAAATATTAAAAATATTAAACAAAATAATAATTTTAAAAATATTACTACTTTGAATAATAATAATGAGAGGTATTCATAGCAGCAACAGGAATGAGTTGATATTAATCATATCATCTACGGAAGGTTTTTTTGGACTTCCATCATTTAAGCAGTTTTTTTATTAACACTAAAACACTGTAAAAACTATTAAAAATCTGCTCAAATTATGCAAATATTATAAAACTTCGATTGAGTTTACAACAAATTTCCTTAGAATAAAAGATATAAATTAATGTCATTCGTATGAACCCTCTATACATAATAACTTTGAATGATTTTTTATTTTCATATTTAGTTTTTTTTTATAATCATGGATTGTGGTTTTGCTGGTTTCTCTTCAAAAACTGATAAGAATGTATAAATCTTATAAAAAAAATTTACTGTGCTGTGCAAATCATGTTAAAAAAATATTTTTTATGAAAAACCCTTAAAACCCTAAAAGCCTAATTTTTTGCATTTTCTTTTATTAAATTAAAAAGCGGCTGAAACAATTTTTATGTAATGTTAAAAAAATTGCAGCAATGTTAATAAACGTCTATTGACACCTTAATGATGCAAATATTATATCTGGTTCGTGAGATATAGTGAATGATAAAAATGACCTTGAAAATCATGATGACTTTTAATTATTTTTTATTTATAATTTAATTTTTTACGTAATCATGAGAAAAAGTTTTGAAATTGTTTCTACAAAAATTGTTTGGAGTATATAAATTTTATAAACACTGATTAGTATATTTCGCATATCAGGTTATAAATTTATTGTTTATGAAAAAAAAATCTAATTTTTTGCACTTTATTCTCTTAAATTAAAAAACGGCTTCAACAGTTTTTATAAAAATTTGATAGATTCACGAAAATGTTAATACGCGTCGATTGACACCTTAACAATGCAAATCGTATGTTTGGTTCGCGAGATATAACGCATGACAGAAATGGCCTTGAAGAACATGATGACTGTTAATGATTTTTTTATTTTTTATTTGATTTTTTTTTTTAATCATGAGTAAAAAACTTTGATTTTATTTTCAAAAGAACTGTTTGGAATATATAAATTATATAAACATTGATTATTTGCACTTGTAAATAAGGTTAAAAATTTATTGTTTTTGAAAAAAACGTTATTTTTTGCACTTTTTTTTTTAAAAATTACAAAACGGCTCCAAGAATTGTTTTAAAAACTTGATAGAATCACATAAATGTAAATAAGCGTCGATTCACACCTTATTCAAGAAAATCGTACGTTAGGTTCGCGAGATATAACGCATGACAGAAATGACCTTCAAACGGGCAAAACAGCAAACCCCCCCGACCGAAGTTTCCCAAAAACTAATCAGCTCTTAAAATTGCAAAGACGCTTCGATTGACACCTCAACGAACTCGATATAACTTTGTTTACGTGAGTTTACGTAGAAAAAAGTGTCCCCGAACGTACATACGTACGTATGTACATACACACACACACATACATCCCCCTTTCTAAAAACACTTTATATATACTCTATAGACCTCAAAACGTAAAGAAATGTTGAAAATTTCAATTTCGATTTTCGAGGCGATTACAAGAACTTCCCATATACTGGGAAGTTAATAACGATGCATCATAAGTTTTAATAATTCATCGATAGTCGCCAAAACTGCCCAGAGTAAAAGCTTCTACCGCTACCGATTATTCTACTTATGAAAAATAGCTTTTTACAACCTAAAAAGACGATAACAAAAGAGAGACAAATAAAAATTTAAATTAATTGAACAATAGTTATCTAGCATTTCTTCTTTTCTCCTGAAAACACTGGAAAGGCTGATGGAGATCAGTAGCGTATGCAGGATTTTGATAAGGGGGGGTTCATATTTTTTGAAGCCTTGACTAGGTATGTTTGCTAGTGCTTCGGTGTAGATATGAAGTAATTATGTAATCATACTTAATCATACTTTTTTACCGGTCAAAGTTGGAGTCCTTCAAAAATAATTCTGGCAGACTTTAGCCCGATTGCATGTCTGATTTCATTTACGTGGCTAAACTTGTTTACCCAAGGGGGGGGGGGGGTTTGAACCCGTAAACCCCCCCCCCTTGGGTACGCCACTGATGGAGATCCTTCTGAGAGTTGCTATGAAACCACTCTCCAATGCGCAGCACGCATACACAAAGGGAGATCGGTTGAAACGGCTCTTCACTCGCTCACCAGCTACATCGAAAAATTGCTAAGCCTCAAAGAATACACGCAAGCAGTTTTTATAGACATTGAAGGGGCTTTCAACAGCATCAGCCATAAGGCTATTGGCAAAGCACTCGGGGAAAGTAATGCCGATGACAACCTGATAGGGTTCATCGGTCAACTGTTTAGCAGCAGGAACATCAACTCCACGCTAGTAAACAGTACCTTAAGAAGGAGGGTTTGCAGAGGCACACCACAAGGTGGGGTGCTATCACCCTTTCTATGGAACCTAGTGGTGGATGAACGCCTGTCAAAAATAGAAACGACTGGCTGCAAAGTCGTAGCTTATGCCGACGATGTTGCAATAAAAAAATTGTTAACACCCTATCGGAAAGACTTAACTTTGTCCTAGGTATTCTTACCAAATGGAGCAAAGAGTGTAGTCTAAAGATTAATCCGCAAAAGACGGAGTTTATGTTTTTCACAAGAAGGTACGAAATTCCACGATTTGTCAACCCATCTCACCAGGTCAAATATATAGGTCTAATTCTGGACTCTAAAGTCGTATAGAAAGCGAACATAGCAGAAAGAGCACGCAAAGCTGCATGCGCAATCTATCTAATCTAATCTGCAAAAGAGCTATTGGGACTAGGTGGGGATTGAAACTCAATATTGTGTCAAGGCTGTATACGGCGCTAGTGGAACCAATCCTTCTGTATGGCGCAGTTATTTGGTGGCCTGATATGGCGAAAGCATCAAATGTAAACCTGCTAAACAAATCAGAAGGATTGCGGCTATTGCAATCACCGGGGCTCTATAGACTACCCCGACAAAGGCATTGTTCATGCTATTAAATTGGCTGCCAACAGAGCTACTCACGAGACAGCAGGCCAAGTGCTCTGCGGTTCGGTAGGAAGCTCTACGTCTCTGGCATGAAGGGAACAATGGTCACTCCACAATATTACGTAGGGATGGACCAACGTCAGGGAAAGTCGATCTTGCCTCTCCGATTCCCTGTTTTTAACACGGTTTCCAGTCAATCATCGCGAGTAGGGAGGACTGGACCACAGAAAGAGGTGGGATATAGAAATCGGTCGACATCTACACTGATGGATCAAAAATGGATGAAAGAGTTGGCTGTGGCGTGTTCTCCGAAAACCTAGGCCTGAAACTATCCTTCCGATTACCTGACCACTGCAGCGTCTTTCAGGCAGAGGTCATTGCGATTTATAAGGTAGTAGACTGGCTGAGAAATCAGAAAATTTTCATAAGAAATTTAAACATCTTTTCTGACAGTCAAGCTGCAATCCAATCACTATCCATCGTGCATATCTCATCTAAAATTGCTATGGAATAACGCTCACAACTGAACGTGATGTATCTTTACTGTGAAATAATTCTCTGCTGGGTACCGGGGCATAGTGATATACCGGGAATCTGTGAAGCTGATGTCCTAGCACGAGCTGACACTAAGCTCCAAGAGTATACACTTACACCCCAAGTCGGCCAACCTCTAGCTTCCATAAAGCTAAGATTCTGGCTACTTGAAGAAACCTGTAGGACAACCAGGCAAACTTGGCACGCACTGTGCTCCAAACGCACCAAGCGGATTCTTAACACGAGCCGCGAGACCTTGAGTTCCATCGTATTCGTACTTACGGGGCACTGTCTGATTGGCAGACACGCAGAAAAATTGGGTGTTTCTTTCAACGATTTCTGTCGAAGTTGCAGATCGGAAGACGAGAAAGAGACAATCCAACACTTTTTGTGCGAATGACCAGAACTTTCCAGGAAGCGCATGCAAACCTTTGGCTCGCCCTTCCTGGACAACCTTATGGAGGTAGCTGATTTAGACATTGGCTGCATAGCCGGCTTCATACGAGAATCTGCAGAGAAAGCATTTGATCTATAAAAAAATTATCTGCATAGATGCATCAGGATTCAATCTTCTTTTTTACCGGGATCAATCACGGATCACCAGCTTTTGTAACAGGTCCAACAGTTTGGGAAAGGAATGCATCACTTGTTTAGCGTTAAGCAATTTCAACCGGAACGTGGAACGTTGCAGCTTTAACTGAGTACTAAGCAAATATACCGGCAATTCGCTGAAGAAGGGTGTCTTGATAATAGAAAATACCCGTATACTCTTCCATACGGAAGAAGTGAAATGCGAAATCGTACGCACATCCCTTATTTTGAAATCTTAGCTGGCATTTCGATGTACCTCTGAATTTTCCGAAACGTATCTGTATACTTGAATGTCCTCGTAATATTCTAATCAGCTCATCTTTCTGCTGCATCAACCTGGTACAGGGAAAATCCAATAATAATACCAATTGGCCAAATAAATGATAGCTGTCTCACCAATCCAACATATACAGACATATGTATGCATATGTGAGCAAGATTGAAACCACAATTTCTTGGTTAATTTCCAATCAGAGGTACATACAGAGAGTGCTTCAGTGGTAATGTTTATGAGCTGGAGCGTCACTTCACCATTTATGGATTATTTGGCTTAATGCTTCCATGTATGGCATGTTGTTTGCCTGGATATGTTATGTTGGCAAAACTACACATTTTTCATACATAATAAATTGCATTTAGTCTGCTAGCAATGAATGTTCCCATAGAGCGACATTGAAGTGAACCTGTCGTCAATGAAAGATTGTTAAATATAGATTTGTGGTTGTGCGAATATGTCTGCAATAATACATTTTAACGTGGACAAGATGGAGGTTTAAGTATCATTTTTTCAACGTATTTGTGGAGTACATTAAGTTCTAGTTTTTAACCACAATAACTCACAAGTTACATTGATTGTGCTGCTCTTGAACCCAGAACTAGTGAAATAAATTAAGGGGAAAATAAGATACTTTCAAGTATTTTTAAAGTTGAATAGGAGCTTACTTTTCAACATATATTAAGCTGAAGACATTTCTATTTGGTCCTGGCTGGATCAAGCATGTATACAGTTCCGATGCATAAAAATATCCGCTCTAACTTATAGATAGACTATATAAATTACCAAAATGGATACAGCGGGCATTTCTTATTGCCAGTCGCTGGTAAAGCTAAATTTGCATAATAATTGAAATTGATAGAATCCAAAAGAAATGGCAAAAGCCATAAATTATTCATAGACTTCATTCGGTATCTCACCCGGGACAATCTTCAACAGGCACATCTTGTGAATGAAAGCCCAAAGCCCACACAACAAGAAGACAATTAAAACTGACTTGATCTTGCATCCAAGTATGGAAACAAGTTTGCGATAATTTGGTGTGGTATCACTACCTTCTTAGCAATGGAACTTCTTGGATTTTGGCCACGTTCCCACTGGTCGACGGGTCGTGGATTTTGCAAATTTGCTTGCCGCTTTTTCGAAATGCGCCGGTACCCAAATAAATTACTCCAACTGCCGAGAACGATATGGTAACATGTATATATAAAAACAGGCACGTTAACATGTCAAATGGCAGGAGTCAACCAACTTGCACGAAGTGGGACCTCGTCATCCAGCTTCCAAAATGGGAAAGTGAATTTTTTCTAGAATTTTCTCTTGTGGTTTGCAGCCTACGTGCGTAAGATGTTGTTCCATCCAAAGGAGCAGACCATATGGTCACGTTTCCAACGAGCGAGCGAGCTTGCCACGTTAATGGGAAAATTAAGATTGGACCAAACTTTAATTGTAATGACTTGAACTTTGATGGTGAGTTTTCAAGATCGAACTGTATGAGCTAATTACTAAACGAACAAGTGTAAATCGTATGAAACGAGTTCACTTTGCCAAATTCGTAACACCAAGTGCCATAATTGTCAGCACCACACACTTAAAAGTCGCTTTCGAAAAATATATTCTTGAGGTTTGAAACGTACGTTTAGTGGCATGTGTGCACGTACGTACGTATGTACATGTCTACTTTATTTCAGAGATGCTAACGATTTTTCCAAACTCTATTCTATTTTGTGACAAATTATTTTGTAACAATTAAAACGACATTAGGTGCATAGCTCAAAACGAAAAAACAAACATATCTGTAAAGATCAACTATTTATTTATGTTATTGCGAAAAAGATCACTTAAAATTTATGATTTATCATTGAATCATAACATCGGCTGACAAATTACGTTGTTTTTATGTGAGCGTTAATTATCGCTAATTTTGAGTGTTCTAAACACAGAGGTACCCATATATCTTCTCTATCACATCTGGTTTTTCTACAAAAGGAAAACAAATATTTATTTTAAATTTTTAAGGAAAAATCAAACATTTTATTAGATTTACACATATTTAAACAATTATAAAGAAAATATCAAGTACAGTCATTACCATAAGACTATTTCGTGTGATATCTTTTGCGTTTTGCTATAAACTTACGTCTGGGCGTGATTTTTTTGTGAATAGTATCAGAAATATCGTGTTTTAACGAACAGCAGTAATCAGTCATCATAATTACATTTACGTCCTTGGTATCTTGTTTCTAAAGTTTTAATGTCTTAATGGAACCGTTCTCCCAGTTTTTTATTAAAATCACTAAGATTTTCAGGAAAGAAATCCAGTTATGAATCAAAAAAGTGGAGTTTGATGCTCATATTGCATCCCAATTTTTGATATTTATCCGATAAGGTTGCCACAATTTTTTTTTACAGTCAGGGTATTTGTGATTTCCTAAGGAATCATCAACCATATTTTTCAACGCCAGCCAAATTTTTAATTCAGTAGTATTCATTGTTGTTTAAAATTCTTCAAAGATATGGTTTGTGGCTCAACGAATATCCCTTCTTTTAATTTCTCATCAGATAATCTTAGAAATTTTTGATAGATATTTAAAGCTAACAGTTTCTTTATCTAAAGCTGTACTTGTTTTATCAAACTGAATTTAATATGAAGCGATGGTAACAAAATTGTGTCAGGATCAATTAATCGTGTTAAATTTTTGGTTGCAGTTTATTACGAGGATTTCATTGTATTTTTCACGTAGTGCAGTTGGCTTGCTCTACTATCCCACTCAAATAAAAAAAAACAAGGATATTTTGCTGTTTTGACCCCTTGAAGGTCATTTCTGTCAGTTTTTGAAGAAAAACCAGGAAAATCATTTTCCATGACTACAAAAAAAATTATATTAAAAATAAAAAATCATTCAAAGTCATATTCAATCATCCCCTTTACCGACGTGATCTATACGCTCCTGTAGATGATACGATTAATATTAAATCATTCCAATTACTGCTATGAGTACCTCTAATTATTATTATTTAAAGTAGTACTATTTTCATCATTATTATCATGTTTAGTATTTTTAATATTTATGTAGATACTACTGGGAAGTTGACCGTGTGGACCTCAACGGTCGCACCCCACGGCTTGTTTTTGTTTTGAAATCATAAAATTTCCACGAATATAACAAAATGTATCGACACTATTTCCACACTTTCTTAAACACATTTTGTTTCCATAAATATTATTTAACCACAAATCATTGACAAGATTCAATAAATACCAAAAGTACAACGCTAACACTTTTTTTTTAAATAAAGACTCTAATCTCAGAAGAATTTTGTCAACAGAATTACTCTAACGACCTATTCTCGTGCTATTGTAACTAATAGGTTTCCTGACGCGAGGTCATATACATAACTCGAGGAAAAAGAGCTAAAACTTGATAATTTATATTATTTTTATGTAAAAAGCCAGGTATATTTATTCTATTAATAAGCCGCGAGGTGCGACCCTTGAGGTCCACACGGTCAACTTCCCATTAATATCTACTTAAATGTTGAAAATATTAAACAAAAATTAATTATGAACATAATATTACTTTAAATAATAATAATGACAGGTACTCATAACAGTAATTGGATTACTTAAGACTTTTGGTGGATTGGAGTTTGATTTGTTTGCTTGAATATTTACGCGCATCAATCGGTTACAAAGCCTTTTCTACGTTATTTGTTATTTTCATATCGATGCTTGAAGGACAAAAGAGCGCTAGCAAAAATGAATGGAGTTTTTGTTATCACGCCTACTGAAGAGATTTTGTCGCGTGGTTTGCATTTTGAATATGCATTTTTCACGATTTTACATCAATGAGACTAGTAATTATTTCATATTTCGTCTTGAAAAACATTGAATACGCAGTCAATAGTCAGTTTAATTGCATGTAAAAAGTAAGATGTATTACAAATTATGGCGAAGAAAGTAATTGGAATCGTATGAACACTAAAGAACAAAACTAATAAATCTACAATTTTTTATTTGATGGAAGCTTTTTAAAGCATATGATCTTGCAAAGTATTGATTACCACAAATGCAAATTTGATTGAATTTTTTTTGGTTTGTGAAAATTTGAGTAATTTTTTTATTAAAATTTAAACACGGTACTGTGACAACTATTCAAAATCTGTTTAAACTTTGCAAATATTCATAAACTTTGATCGATTTACCAAAAATGTCTTTAAAATGAGAGTTATCTAGTATTATTCGTTTAAACACTTTTTACATGGTGACTTTGAGTGATTTTCTATTTTTAATTTAATCTTTTTTTGTAATCATGGAAAAAAGTTTGGCTGCTTTCTTTACAAAAATTGATAAGAATTTATAAATTTTACAAATATTTATTACTGTACTGTGCAAATCAGGTTTGAAATGTATTTTTTATGGAAAAAAACCCTAATTTTTCGCATTTTTTTTCATTAAATTAAAAAACGGCTCTAAAGATTTTTTTTATAAATCTTAAAACATCACAAAAATAAAAATACGCGTCGATTGACACCTTTGTTATGCAAATATTATATTTGGTTCGCAAAATATAAGGAATGACTTAAATGACCTTGAAGATCATGATAACTTTTAATGAATTTTTATTTTTAATTTAATTTTTTGTTATAATCATGAAAAAAAGTTTTACTGGTTTTTCTACAGAAACAGTTTGGAGTGTATGAATTTTATAAACATTGATTACTGTGTTTTGCAAATCATGTTAAAAAATTATTGTTTATGAAAAAACCGAATTTTTGGCACTTTTTTTTAATTAATTAAAACACTGCGACAACAATTTTTTTTAAAAAGGTGTGTGATATAATCACACAAATTTTGATACGCGTCGATTGACACCTTAACGATGCAAATGCAATGTAAGGTTCACGAGATATAGCGCATGACAGAAATAACCTTCAAAGGCTCAAAACAACAAACCCCCCGATCGAAGTGTCCCAAAAACTAACCAGCTCTTAAGATTACAAAGACGCTTCGACTAACATATTAACAAAGTTGATGCGACTGTGTTTACGTGGGTTATACTCGTAGAAAAAACTGTCCACGAACGCACGTACGTACGTACGTACATACATACACACACACATACATACTTCTTTCTAAAATCACTTAAAATAAACTCTAAACACCTCAAAACGTGAAGATATGTTGAAAATTTCCATTTCGATTTTCGAGGCGATTACAAGAACTTCCCATATACTGAGAAGTTAAAAACCTCATGTGATAGGATAAAATCAGGTCCGGATTCGAAATAAGCGCTACAAAATTAATGAAAAAATTGATAATATTTTAAACAAAGTAAATCAATTGAATTAATTTTTAATTAAAACAACCAATTATTTCGAAGACACTTGATCCAGCTATTTTTCACAATGTTACCTTACGTTTTTTTGACATATTCTTGAGAAGCTAATATTCAATTTACGGGAAACTGTACCAGGATAAAATCATCCCTTCGCATAATCCATAAAAACCGAATTTAAAGCACATTCTATATTCTGAAGAATTCAAGTAGTATTAGTGTATTGCAAGGACATACCATGGATTCATCTCATCGTTGTTTTAGTCGTTCTAAAAACAGGCACTATCGAAATTTTTATTTTCTTGATATAAGGCATCGAGTGCAACTGGAACTATGCCCATAAATAGGAATTAACATCACTTGGGTTTCTGATGGTCATCCACCTTTGTCGAGAAATAAACAGCTTTCCAACATCTTATGATGGAATAAGTCAGTTTTTATTGACAACCACACCATTTCGGTATCACAGCGAAGCATTCACATCAACATATTTCACGAGATTAAGTCCAAATTGGCTAATATTGCGAGCAACAGTTACTAGCCACGTTAAAATCTTTAGTTGGCACTCGTCTCCAGATATGATACCACTACCTGGAGAGAACTTGTTACAAAGTAGGCAGTGTAAGAAGCCGATGAGATAGTTAGACACTTCTCGACCACCGCAAATCCAGGTAACTGCTGTCGGCGTACCAGGTGTGCCTGGACCCTACCGCAAACCTGTGGGGTATTAACATGCTCCGATCCCGAGCCGTGATACATACCAGCCACCCAATTTCCAGAAGACAAAAGATTCGGCCGCAGACTTCCACTGAGCCGGTTAATGCCGGCATTGATTAATTTACAATATTCGATTGTTGCTGGAAACAACAGCGGGGTCGATCCAATGTGGATGGCGAGTGCTACTGAGATCATACCACTTGACCTCATTGCAGCATCGCGCAATTTCCATTTCAGAGGTCTCGCATCCAAGTCAGGACACGAGGATTACGTCAGCACAGCAGTTGTTGGAATTAGAAGCGGCTGCCGGGGATACTGCAGCAGCCATGGGTAGCGGCTATGACGACGACACAGCAATCTCAGCCAACAACTTTGCTGATTGGGCGTCAACATTTATTATTGTGGTGACCATCGTCACCGTCGACTCCAAACTTGGTGGGCTCGTTGAGTGGGTGATTCGCACTTCATTGGGTTTAGCTAGAATTTCAGATTGGATTAGCATTTGCGGCTGAGGGCATAGATCTTTCTCAACAGCTTTGCCATGGAATGGAAACCCAATGATTTTTCGTGAAATATTAGCAGATATACATTTTTAACGGTATATTTTTTCGAAGCCTAAATAGTACTTAGAAATAACTTTCAATTTAGCATTTCGACAACTGTTTTTCTTTACTGCCGTGTACACAAGTTAATAACGACGTTATAACTCGAAACTGTACACGAGGGCATAAATTGACCGATTCGCCCACGGTCACAGTAGTTTATCTTCTCCTGTGTATGGTCAAATTAATAAAGGTAATTGCCAATTGTATCTGTCAATTTGACTTTCTTTTTAATAACTACACTAAAATCAATGAGGGTCGCACGTTTGATCAACGGCAAACTATTGTACAAATTATTTAGAAAATTTGTCGTCAATTCGGGATATAGTTTCATGATTTTTATGGTGCTCCCAATCGTCCATCGGAATAAATTGTATGTCCTACTTTGGATCAACAATTGCAGCAACACCTCAACGACATGTGTTTACTGAAGCACCCGTTATAACACGAAAGTGTATACGGGGACCCAAACTTACCGATCGGTCACAGCAATTGACCTAATCCTGCATCTGGTCAATCTGACTGATTAGGTCCGACTACAATTGACTTACGAAGACGGGAGTCGGTATGGGATGATACCGATCCTGTCACTGACAGCTATGCTAAATTCACCATACGTTCCGTCAAAGTGTGGAACGTTTAATTAGAGCTTACGTCGAAGTTGGTATCTTCGTTAAGCTTGAGTTTCTCGGGTCCAGCCCCGAGGAACTATAGCTGACGTGCTGAAAGTGAGTTTTAAATACGAAGGACTGTGAACTGTGACTTAGAAAATTTTATGAATTCGGTGGATTAATGAATGAAGTGAGTGAAGTCAATCGAAGACAAAAATCGTACAGTGTCCAAACAATCTTTCACGATCGAAATATTATCAAGCTTGGAATCTACAAATGCGGGACAATCAGCTTTTCGAATTAAAATTTTTTGAATTGTAACGGCAGCTGTCACCGATGCATTACCAAGTTATGAAATTTCAAAATGTGATTTCTTAGTCTTTGACCGCTGATGCAATAACAATAATAAACACCAAAATGGCAGCCACCATTTATCGCACATTCTATAAAAAAATTGACGGATGCAAGGATCGCGTCGATCGTTTAAAAACTATGCAAGCCGTGCAAACCTCGAAAATTGGACCTACTACGTTCGTTAAATAGGATAGACATATGTATGATATAATGATTGCTTTACTGTAGTGTTATATACGAGGCACGTCCAGAAAGTAAGAGTATTGGTTGCCTTTTCATACTGTGATTTTTTTTCAAGGTTGCAAAACTGAATAGTAGTGAGGGTTCTCCTGAACAGAATGAGCACAAGCGAGACCTTGATAGTATAAAAACTCGCATCGTAGTGTCTTCTTGTGTGAAACATGTCGATAAAAAATCTTGCCAAGTGCGAGGTGCGCGCTGTCATACGATTCCTTCCCGCTGAAGGTAAAACAGCAATTGAAATTTTTTCATGTGTCAAAACTGTTTATGGCGAAGACGTTATGAACCGATCGAACGTGTTCAAGTGGTGTCGTGAGTTTAATGAAGGCAGAACGAATGTTCATGACGATCAGAGATATGGAAGACCTTCAATTTTGAACGATGAGTTGGTGCAAAAATTGAGAAAATTGTTCTTAAAGACAGGCGATTGACCCTGGATGAAATTTCAGCGATATTTCCACAACTCTCCAGATCTCTCTTACACGAAACAATTACAGAAATGCTGGGATTCCGAAAGTTATGCGCAAGATGGGTCCCAAAACAACTGACAGAACAGCACAAACTGAATCGGGTCGCTAGCGCTCACGAGTTCCTTGAGCGATTTAAATTGGAAGGTGAGGATTTTCTAAGCTCGATTGTAACTGGAGATGAAACCTGAAACCATCACAGTGGCGGCCTACCAGTTCTGTCAAAAAACTCAAAACTTCAATTTCGGGCAAAAAAAATCATGGCCACTATGTTTTGGGACCGAAAAGAGATCATTTTGATCAAAGTTTTGCCTCAAGGAGAGACGATTAATGTAGCACGATACTGTGAGACCCTAAAAAAACTCAAGAGAGCAATTCAAAAAAAACCGAGAGGAATGTTGACGAAGGGAGTGTTGCACGACCACGCCCGCCCGCACACGGCCAACGCCACCAATGCGCTTTTGGACTCATTTGGTTGGGACATTTTGAACCACCCCGCATATTCCCCTGACTTGGCGCCTTCAGACTTCCATCTTTTCACTTCCCATGGGTGGAAAAAAAATTTCAACTGACGAGGAGGTGAACCAAGAGGTCCTGAACCGGAAAAAGAATATGGCGGGAGAGTTCTTTTAGGAGGGCATTAAAAAGCTTGTGCCACGGCTCACAACCTGCATAGACCGGGATGGAAACTACGTGGAAAAATAACTAACATATTTACCTACAAAATCCTGTAACTTTGTTTTAAATATATTTTTTTTATTTAGAAAAATCGAGTACTCTTACTTTCTGGATGTGCCTCGTAGTACGCCTGGAACACTACAAGAACCAGAAGTGGCAAATGTTACATTGCTATACGTCAGATAATAGTCTATGTTAAAATTTCGGGAAAATACTGTGAAAAACTTTACGTATGAAACTTTTGAAAATTAGTGGAAAACTTTTCAAATTTGGCAGAAATAACACAACTGCGAAACAAACGCTTCGTTCTCGCGACGTAAGTGACAAAACGTAAAATACTGCAGTCCAAAATTTCAAAACTTTTTAAGATATGTGTAAACAATCTTCCGAAAAAATGAAGGGAGCCATTTTACATAGAGAAAAGCATCATCGATTGAAACAAGCATAAATTTTTTGGACCACCATAAATTTGATGTGAGATTTTTCTATATGAGCACGGGACAATAATTTTAGATTTCTAGTTTAAATATGATTATTTTCCATGGAATTATTCATTTTCTGTACATCATTGATTGTGTGTAAGCCCTTAAATTTATATTCTTTTATTTAAATATTGAATTGTTCCCATTTGCAAAACTGACTAATTGCAAGTATAATAACAGAAAGCAAATACATATTATTATTAATTTTTTTTTCTTTTTTTTCATCTGATTGCAGAAAAATGTGTTCATTCCATCATTCATCACTTTTGAGTGTTTCACATCAATGCTCTCAATGCCTTCCAGGCAAGCTTTGTTGCTAATATAAATAAATGTGTAGGATTTCAGTCTCGTAGGCTGCAGCGAATTCCTAGAAGTGTTAATTGTTTAAAAACTTCATGGTTTAGAAGAATGAGATCATCAAATGCATTAACGCGTGGTAGAGACGCAAAACGAATTGAAATCGATGCTGAAAATTTATTTGGTGTGTGATAATGTGCCAATGCGGTAGCACTTCTCAATTTGGCATTTTTTGATTGTTCCAACCGAAAGAGCAAATAAACAAACCACTCAAATTCAAGACTAAATATTTATTTTGAGTCAAACATTTTCGCAGACACAGGGGACACTTGCATCCAGATATTATATACGTTTACGTTGTAACTGTTCCTAACAAAACTTTTGATGAAAAAAAATTAAGTTTGCAAATGGTCTTTCAATTTTAAATAGAATTTAATTTTATTACTGCATGTATAAAAACTTACCGATAATATTTTTATAACAGAAATATTTCCATCGGGAATTCGTAGATATTTTGGTACTTTATTTTTTCAAATACTATTTCTATTCAGCTTGACAAAGGATTGAATCATAGTGAATGACTCTATCTATTCTCTAAAACCGATGTACCAAATAATAAAACATTTAATCTAAATCCCGGTTTCATTTTACACCTGGGTAATTAGTGGTCGTCTATCGAAATAATCACAATATAATTCTTATATTTTTCTGATCATCAAATCGGATTAGACACATTAAGCTTCTGGTATGCATTTGCGCACCATTTACTGAGATTTATTTTGTCTTCATCAAAACAACATCCATTTGTGGCACCTTCCAATCAAGTTGCCTATTAAGAAAAGGCTTTTATTATAGCAGTGCTAACTTGAAGCACCTCTTCAGATACTCCATGGATATTTCTTGCCAAATAATATGTTCACTAAATAAAAGTGCTTGTGGCGATTTAGAGCTACATATGATGTAAGCGCTTGGTCGTAATCAAACATACTCGTGAATAAAGACGGGATTCGGGTTCTGCTGCGAATTTCAAGTTCAAAGTAAGACACTTTGCCAAAATGGGGGTCAACGAGTGGGTGTGAAAACTTTTGTGCAAAATTTCATGTCTTAGCTGTGCAAGTTGCCGAAGTTGAGAGCGGAGTCCCACGCGTGGCTTTTCTATTCACAAAATCTAAGCTCGAAGGCATAATGTAGTGAGTTGCCGGCTGCATACGTTCTTATAATCTAGTAAGTTCTTTCAATTGAAAGAACTTACAAAATAATTTGCACCCGAGGTATGACATGAAAATCAGAGGTCAAATCAGATATAATACTCGTATCGACCCATACTCAGTGCGCACACTTCGTCTAAGCTTGCTTAAACTGATAAATCAATACTTTTGAATCGAATGTGATTGTTTGGTAGCATTTCTGAGGAATGGGTGGCAGTCAACTCGCAAGGAAACACAAAAACATACATTAAAAACAAGCCGCGAAGTGCGACCCTTGAGGTCCACACGGTCAACTTCCCAGTAATATCCAGATAAGCATTAAAAATATTAAACACAATAATAATTTTAAAAATAATACTACATAAAATAATAATAATGAGAGGTATTCATAGCAGTATCAGAATTGAGCTAATATTAATCATATCATCTACGGGAGCATCCATTGATTACGTAAGGATGTGGGTAGATTGATTTGATCAATCAATCGGTGGGGACCTTTTCTACGATATTTGTTATTTTCACATCGATGCTTGAAGCACAAAAGAGCGCTAGCAAAAATGAATGCAGTTTTTGCTATTACTCTCATTGAAGAGATCTTGTCGCGTAATGGCCATTTTGAATAGTTGCGTTCAAAGTTGCCATGACTTAGCATAATCACTGTATTCATGTTTTTTCACGATTTTACATCAATGAGATTAAGGGGGGGGGGGGGTAAGGTTTGACAACTTTTTTCTTCTTCCATTTTTGTTTATTTTTTTTCTGAAAGTACAACATCTGAAGAATATAGTATTAAATTTGTAGGTCATTCGGAGTAAAACCAACGAAGTTACAGTAGGTTGAATAGCCGTACCTCTTAGGTTTGCGCGCCTTTTAGCTGCCTGCGCTGAGCGGCGGCAAGCGGCAACTGTTTCGGTCTCTATTGTATTACTTTTATCGATAGGAGCAAAAAGATGCCTTAAATAACGTGAATGATAGTGATGTACGGTATGGACCCGGCATCGATGATGACATGTACGTATTTTATAAGAAAATCCAGTTTTTCTCAAGATGTTTTCACTTTTCCGTGTACAAAACTCTAAATCGATTTTCCCAAACATGTAATTTTTAAAGTCGGTGACCAGCCTACAGAAAAAACTACTGAACCGATCGTTTTGAAATTTTGTACACATATTCTACATACATATAGCTCTCTAGTGACGTTGAGTTTTTTTTAAAAAATAAATTCCTAACAATTTTACAATAACAAATACGTCGATTTTTTTCGTTAAAAATCGTTATTTTGGCTTCAAAATGGTGCCAAAAATTAAAAAATTGAATAATTAAAAAAAAACTCGACGTCACTGGAGAGATGAAGTAATAAACTGAAGAAAGCTATTGATTTTTTGGTTTCAAATGATCCAGTGATGCTGTAGGCTGGTCACCGCACAAAAACTTTTTTTCTAGGCGCCTGCGGAGATCTACAATAAATCTGTTATTTCTCTATATTTTTGAACAAAATTTTTCCTAAATATCCTTCACATGTTGTACTTACATATAATAATAAGTAAAATAAACCCACAGTAATAATTTTTTCTAAAAAAAATTCATGAAAAAAGGTATTTTTTAGACGAAACAAACCTTACCCCCCCCCCCCCTTAATAATTACTTTATATTTTCTATCGGTCTTGAAATTTTTTGAATATTCAGTCAAAAGTAAGTTCAATTGCATGTAGAAAGTAAAATGTATTACAAATGATGATGGAGGAAGTAATTGAAATCTTACAATTACTAGAAACTAAATCTACTAAAAACTACAATTTTTTATTTGATGAAAACTTTTTAAAGCATATGATCTTGCAAAGTATTGACTACAAAACATTTTACCATTCAAAGCGTTGATTACCGCAAATGCAGATTTGATTGAAATTTTGTTGGTTTTCAAAATTTAAGCAGTCTGCAGTTTTTTAATTGAAAGACTATAAAAACTATTAAAAATCTGCTCGAATTATGCAAATATTTCAAAACTTTGATTGAATTTACAACAATTTATTTAGAATAAAAGATATATGTAAAGTAATATCATTCGTATGAACCCTCTTTACATGGTAACTTTGAATGACTTTTTATTTTTAATTTAATTTTTTTCTCATCATCATGGAAAAAGTTTTGCCGGTTTCTTTTCAAAAACTGATAAGAATGTATAAATTTTATAAACATTTATTACTATGTTGTGCAAATCAGGTTAAAAAAATATATTTTATGAAAAAACCCTAATTTTTCGCATTTTCTGCTATTAAATTAGAAAAAACGGCTGAAACGAATTTTTGAAATGTTAAAAAAATCACAAATATGTTAATACGCGTCGATTGACACCTTAATGATGCAAATATGATATTTGGTTCGTGAGATATAGTGAATGACAGAAATGAAATTTGAAATATTAAAAACGCAATAATTTCAAGCCAATAGAATCATTTATATCCTCAATCGAATTCATGTTCTAGAATAATAGAAATCACTAAATGGAACAGGAAAATATTCTGAAGAAATTTATTTGTTTATTTAAACATTTTTTCTGTTCTGGCGAAATTCAGAAACTAATTACATTATAGCTCAACTGTTTTCTTATGAATTTTATCAAATGTTTATTTGAGTTTTACATAGAGATAAATTTGATTTTTTTGAAAATAAAACATTATTATCACTTATATGTTAATTTTTCTAGATTGAGATTTATCGTGAAACTTTTTTCCTGGAAGCAATTTAAATATTTTTTTTGGAATTTTCTCGTAATTTGTATGATTTTACAGTTTTTTTCCCGAAACTTTAAAATAAAAATAATAAAAATATTTCTAAAAGTTTTTTGTGACATTTTATACAATGGAATTATGAGCAGTATTTTGGAGGATACTTTTGGAGGATAAGTTTCAAAATTCTAAAGCAAATATATTTTCAAAAATGTTATGGAAAGTGATTCCTTGAAACTTCGTCCTTGAAATCCAAGAAAATGAAGTTATAGTTTGGGTGTTTATAATAAAATCGTAGTTGTACCATTTATTCTTAGAGCGATTTCATGTCAAGTGGGACAACTTCAGAGCTTGACCAGTTTCGATTTGGCTGAAAATTTACACACTTGTTTTGTATGTAAAGCCATGAAAATTGTCCAAGTTTCAGCTGAAAATATAAAAAACTGCGGCCAAGGTGAATTTTGATTGTTTTGATTGTTTTTTATTTTCAAAGTAAAAGCGCAAAAGTTACGATTATTTTCCCGACTCTATATCCGTTGAAAACTCACTTCTGAGCACTGATTACTCGCATAATTTTAAATAAGAAATGACATTTCGATTATTTTCCTCACCTGTTTGAACACCCTGTACCTTCTGTTCAAAATTGAACCGGACTGATTCGATAAAGTATACCATGGTAAAGATATGGCAGCGCTTTGCTTCTTCCAGGTTGGTAGGACTGGCTTGAGTTTATGCGGCAAATTTGAGCGCAATCTGTCACGTAATTTCTTTGTTATTGATGTGTAAACAAGTTTACCTCCAGTGCGTTCTGCGAATTTTATCATGGATATTGAAGTCGAACAAAGAGTTTTGAAATTGAAATTTTGTTATTCCAACGGAATTTCGTGTGCTGATGCACTGAAAATGTTGCAGAAAACCTACGGCGAGTCTTCTCTATCGCGTACTCAAGCATTTGATTGGTACAAGTCGTTCAAAGAGGGTCGGACATCGGACCACGTCAAAATCGATTAAAAACCAAGGTCATGTTGACTGTTTTCTTTGATTCGCAAGGTGTGGTTCATTCGGAATTTCTTCCAGAAGGCAAATCGGTGAACTTTCAATAATATTTGTGTGTTCGAATGCCTTTGCGACAGAATATTCGTCGAAAGAGGCCAGAATTGTGGAAGAAAAAATCATGGATTTTACACGATGATAATGCACCCGCTCACACATCACGTCTTGTACGCGATTATTTGACCAAAAATAACGTCAATATCGTTTCGCAAGCCCCGTATTCGCCTGATATGGCACCGTGTGATTTCTTCCTTTTCCGAAAACTCAAGTTACCGCTTCGTGGACAGCATTTTCAATCAATTGAAGCCATAAAAGAGATTTCGCAGAAGGAGCTAAAGGCCATACAGAAAGCAGCCTATCAATAAAGTTTCCAAGATGGAAAAAAACGTTGGAACATGTGTAGCGCTTCAAATGGTGATTATTTTTAAGGGGTCATAATAAATATTGAAAAATAATTAACCGTTCATGATTTATTTAATCAGTCCGGTTCAATTTTGAACAGAAGGTAGATCAAATATAATGGGTGGGTTAAAAAAGCTCTATTGAATGAAAATTTTGTAAAATTAAGCACGAAGCAAATTATTTTCTAGCCATTTTCGGAATATCAGTTAGCTGTACTTCTTCACCCATTGGTTTGAAAATACTTTTATTCAGAAACCATGCTTATAAAAAAAATTTGATTAATTAATCAGGGAAATTTTGTCAATAGCACCCATCAAAAGTTGCAGAATACACTCTATTTTAAGATGCTGAAATTCGTTGTGGGTTATTTTAACATCCGCACCTTCAAAAGCGCAAAAGTTACGATAATTCGTTAAAAAAAGTCGATTTTCCGGATTAATCACCATTTTTCCGACTCTATATCCATTGAAAACTCACTTCAAATTAGTCTTGTGTTAAAATTTTATTACGCTTCATGACAAATTTTGGGGGTAGGATCGAGTATGGTGAGAATTGAAGCCTATCGAATCAGAAAATAAAAATATTGGTGATATCTACGCACTTTTTTTGTCACGCAGTCGATTTTAGAAGAAAAATTACCCAGTATGGAGACATTTGCGATTTTTTCCACACGTATGAACATAGCAGCTATATTTATATATTTTTTATTTTTGAATATTTTTTTTGTTAGATATTTGTTGATTTTTTTCTAGAAATTTTCTCGGAAACTAATGATTGTAGCAGTAGTATGATTGCAACGTTTACTTTTTTGACTTTACTAGTCTAACATTGAATCAGTTTGCTGAATATCTAATGTTTTAGTAGTACCATAATCTAATGATCCCCGTTCATACATCAACATAATATATCAATATAAATGTATTAAATTATGTCGATATCTTTCAAATTATAGTCACCCCTTCAATATTACGTGATTGTATATCATATCAGAACTCTGTCCAAGAAGAAGAAGAAAACAATCAAAATTGTTATGTGATCCGCCTCCATTCTTATAAATTATGCAATGAAATATGAAGGGGTTTGATTTTTCCGGTGTTCATCGTCTCTTCAACTTTCAACTGCTGCTAATGGGCATACATACTTATATTCAAATTCAAATGTGAGATTACCAACGAAATTTATCATTTTATTGTTTTAGTCTCATTCAAGCGGGTGTAGTTTTATATCCATAAATTCAAATGATAATTGAAAACTCCAAGGCTAAGAACGAATTTTCAAGGTGGAATTTATAAGATAAAGTGAATTTGCAAGAGCTTTTTTGGCACTTAATTGAAATTACCAAATCAGTCTTTTCTCATTTGCATGCGACGTGGGATGAGAGCATAAACAATTATTTCAAAATTTGTGCGAAATTTATACAATCTTTTGCCTGTGGATATCTTTGATGCGTTTTAATTCTTTTTTCCTCAAAATTTTGCAGTGAGATTTGAAGATGACAATTTGAACGGGATAGGATTCAGTGCTTCCTTATTTTCGTTGTTGATTTTATGGAAATTTATTCATGGAAAATCTGTTCCTATTTTTGAATTAGGTTTGAGAGTTAGCAAGCTAGAAAATTTATCAACGATCATACATACGTGGATCCGCGCCTACTTGCAAATTATCGGCAAAAATATGATAAAACCAATCAGATTCGAAATTTTTATTAATTATTATTTTTACGGACACTTTTTGCGAGCTAAATATATTCAATTTTGATGTACCCTTTTATAAATGATGTGAGTTTTGTAGATTGTTCATCTGATACGAAAATTTAAATAAAAAATACCTAATATCAAGAAGTCAACCATAGTCAAGTCACTGGACACTTTCAAATCAGAACTGCTACATTTACGATTTGAATTTTGGGCGAAAATCACTCGATACTATGTATATCCTTCAAAGATAGTTAAATAGACGTATTTAGTTAATTTCATGTAAACTATACGAGGCTAATTTGAAAAGCGCCCAGTCTGACATAGGAACATATTTTTTTTTGTCAAATTCAATTTTATTTTTCAACATAGTCGTCTCCTTGCAAGTCTATATACTTTTCCCAGCAATGCTCCCATCTCTTCAACTAGTTAAACTAGTAGTTAGCACTTTGTTTTGCAAAATGGGCATTTGCGAATGTGATGACCAATCTTCTCAGTCGATGAAAATCTCTGTCCTTCGAGTGAGCCTCGTAAACTGATAAAATACGCAGGGACCGCATCTTCAACCGAGTTGGTATCACCGCATTTCAATTCAGCTGTCCAAAATTTTACGTTAGTCTGACAAATAGTGGTGCGGAAACCCCCATGAAAAGTGTCTATTTCGATATTAATTTTTGTAGACGTATTGTTCATCAAAAAACAATAAATTAAAAACGGCTTGATGTTCGACTTTTCCTCCAGCTTTAAAGAACATCGCAATAATCTTCTCCAGGATGCTTGCCACTTTGAATATCTTCTGTATCGGTGAGAAAGGTTTCTCCGAAGTCGTCAACCGTTATTTCGTCTTACGATTAAAGTGTTGGATCCTGGCCACAAATTTCGACAAAAAGTTCTGGTCAGCCTGGTACTTTTCAAAATTAGCTTTTGAAGCATTAACTCCCCCATTCTATTATTCATCGATTTACGTTCTAAAGTTTCAACGCGCAGAGACTTTTTCGATGAAAATCCTTTGAAATCTCCTATAGGTATAAGTTCTCTGTAATTTCACCTAGATTTCTGTCATCAAGTTGGTGTGTATATCTTTCGTAATTTTTTTCAAGTTAAAGGTCTTGGCAGCAACTTTTATCTAGTTTTCCTAATATTTGGGTGACCACTTCTCCAATAATTTTGAAAAATTTTATAAATTTTTCACGTATAATGGCATTTTAATTTTCGATAAACGTATGGGATATAAAATAATAAAATCTACTCGTTGAAATTTTTATGTGTATTATAAACATCCAATTATCTTTACATTTGAATCACACCTCGTATATAGTCGTCCTTAATCTTCGAAAATACAGAGTGGAGCCATTTTTTGGCAGTTTTAAACTATCCAATTGAGAGTAAAAATTAGAAAATTGATGTTCGTCGCTACCCGATAAAATAATATAAATCCCCAATACTTTGGAACCCTTTAAAATGTAGCTTGCATTGATTCAAAAATAGATAAGGAACTTTTCATTAAATTCATGTTTCTGACGAAAAATGGTTTTTAGGGTTTCAATACATTTAGATGGTTTTTTTAAGTTTAAGCTAGTATCAAATAAAAAATTAAATCCAAGGTGAAGGTCATCCGGCACACCAGACAACAAACAATGCAGAAATATGGAATTTGGATTAATTTGACAATAGATCAAAATAGTAAATCGCATCCTTTTGAAATTTGCTTAAATTGTTAATGTACAGCAATACTTTATTAATTTAAAAAAATTATTTCACAAATGCAACACTTAAAAAATACCAGGACTACTCAAATAAGATTCTTAATAATATTAATTTGGGTTATTTGTGTATTTCCCATATTCTTTTTTTATTCAAGTAAAAATTTGGAATAAAATTGAATTGAATAAACTTATATAGCAAATAATTAATCAACTTAGACCGTAGCTTTTATTTCCTCATCAATACCAAAAGAACTATGACGATTGTGTGGCGACTAATGCAATATGCTAATAATCTGGAAATGAGGCATTGACAGAATACCGATGCCGTCAGCAGCAAGCAAATCATCAAAAGCCTTAACTGTCGGTCGTCAGTTATTCTATTTACTATAAATAATTTTGTAGTAATACACATAAATGTTACGGCTAACGACATTCAACTTTATAAGTTTTGCATTGGAAAGCGGACAACAAACATGCTAATATTTATTTAGAATTATATTCCCATCAGGTCTTGGGAGGCTTACCATGGCAAGGCATATGACATACCTACAGAAAATTGCAATGCATTGCATGTTCTACGAAAGGAGGGCTGCATTTGATTAAATCAATTGTAACGGCTAAATAATTACATATTATCGTGCTTTTAATTGTGATATTATTGTTAGAAAAAGTACACGGGAACATTTGCAACATTAATTATCAATTTGCAAGTAGGTGTCAAATTACAATCACAATTTTTAATCATCTTAGTGACAATTTGATTTTTTAATAGTATAGTGGATTTAATAGTTTCTTTCCTCTGCATGCAAGAATATAAATAACTCGTCTTTTACCTACTCACTCAAAGTTTGCAGATTAAATATTTTAGTTTTTTAATGCCAATTAACAACAAAAGCCTTGGATGTTTATGAAAACTTTCTGATGCCTTTACTACGATAATTTTTCAATAATCAATCGACATACTACTTAACCATACAGCTGAATTTCAAAGAAGCATAACACTCAGCTATTATACGAATGAGATTGTCAGAATCAGAATGTCATTACAGAATATTTAATGAATTTTAAAAATATTCCGTAATGGAGTCGTAATTAAATGGAACACGACCATCATTGTCTAATCTTACAAAAAGTTGGAGAGCTGAAAATAGTAGCGCCCAACGTGGGCATCTGTCAGTGTTAAATCTTATTTTTACTCATTTATTTCATTACATGAAACCAACAAAGTTGCTGGTTCCTGTTATTTATTTTGTGGAGTCATGACTAATAAACAATTGGAAAATATACGCAATATAGTAGTATAGTAGTATAGAGTTTAAACTCCTTCAGGCCAAATGTTCACTGAAGTGGGCATCATTCTCTGCAATTTCAGCATGCGAGGCAAGCGCCAAGAACTTTGGAATGGCGGTATAAAAATTAAAGAAAACGGTGTCCACTCCATTGAACATTGTGTCTAAATGAGTTAAATTTTATAAGGAATTAGGAATTCGCACAGAACCTAAATCTGCTGTAGAAATTATTTGCCAAACAAAAATTTCAATAAAGATGTTTTTTGCGGTGCTTCAAGTGAGAAATTTTTTGTAGATGGAAAGAATTCTGAAAGGACAATATTTAAAATTTAGCATAGAAAACACAATCATCCCGATTTGTCATATTTGAGAAGTAGAGAAATTTGAGAAGTAATTAGATTGACGGCAAATAATACTGCAACGAAAATCTCGTCATAATTGAGAGTTTACAACTTTGTAAAATATTTTCACTAAAGGAAATTACCACATATTTTAATTATTCTACCCGGACTACCTATATCCACACAAAAGAAAAGAAAAGTATAACGCGCGAACAACCCTGGGCCGGAAGCACTGTCGCTGGACGGCTGAAGTCAGTAGGGCTCGCCAGACATACGAGTAGATGGTATACTTGAGTCCATGCTACCGTGGCCTGCTGCATTCGCTAACGCATATTTGCGCGGCTAGGTCCTCCCAGTGTACTTACTCAGATATGTCAATGTGCTTCAATTGAAATTACGGATAAATGGTAATTTTTCAGGTAAATGTAACTTTCTTAGAAAACATGAACATGTGAAAAAGTATTTATTACAGTAGTTTTTGAATGGTACTTGTTTGACGAACATTTAGCCGATTGTTTTGTGATTGAATTATTTTTTGGTAGCACAATATCACACCTTATTACTCAAATATTTTCATAGAATGGTGACTATTGATATCCGCACAGGCAGAAAGAAATTATAAATGCAGATGTTAAACGAATTTACCCACAAAGATATATCTTAAGTTAATAATTATGGCTGTAAATAGATTAGTTGCTATAATATTGACTAGTTTTTTAAAAGAGTTCGATCAGAAAACATTTAAAACAAGAACTTCCTATATACTGGGAAGTTAATATGCAAAAAAAATTAAAAATGGCTGAAAAAATGAATTTTTCAAAATGCAAATCCCATATACATCGTGAGGAGTGGGTTTCAGTGATTTTCTCAAAATGTATCGGTAGGCAGGATTGATCAAGCGACCAAAGGATCGGATTCTGTTTTGAAGACCTTAAATTTACAAGGTGGCTTGCTAAGGCGTATGAGTTTAAAAAACTGCGAAAGACATCTACTAGGAAGCCATCCAAGGCGGAAAATTTGAAATCAGTGAGTAAACTGTCGGACAAAGATTTCAACATGAGGAATCCTCACTACCAGAAAACCCGTAAAAATGATTATCTTGCGACTAAACATCTTGAAAATTGATTTCAAAGTGATTGGAGACGAATGTTTTTCAAATGAGTCCAAGTTCAACCATTTCGGATTCGATAGGGCCCCATACGTCAAAGTGAATATTGTAAAAAGGGGTTTGTTTACGCTGAGCAATGCATGCACGTGGGAACTGTGCATGCTCGATCTAAATATATCCTTATGGCTGATCGTCATTATGAGTGATTTAGGATGTCTAGTCAAATTAAAGTGTACCCTTAGTACACTACAATATTCTAGCGATGATTGCGATGGGCTTAGCGCAAAATATGGGGCTCTGATGATAGAATGGCCTGAAAACCGTTCTAGGTTAAAAAAACCCTTTTGAAAATTTACACCACTTTTTGCGAGTCGGCTAAGGGAGAAGACCAAAAGTACTCAGGAAATTGGATGTTTCCATCGGAAAAATATATTGTAAGCGAATAACAATAGGAACGAGAGAAAATTTGGTGAATTCAATACCAACTCGCATAAAAGAGAGCATCAAGAACAAGGACGGTATTTTGAAATATTGATTTTAATTTTTTTTTCATGAAAATTAGTCCCAGTAGTCGTTGTGTGTGAATTGCTGTTATTTTAAACTGTACAACCTTAAAAAATATTCAAAATTTCGGATTTTTCTTCTTTTTCTTTTTCTTTTCTCTTCTAGTCACTACATATGAAAATATAATGTGCTCAATTTTATTAAAAAAGTGCTAGATTATTTAAAAAAATGTGATGTGTCGTGTTAACGATACAGGTATTTTTATTAAATATCCTTTCTGGGCGCAATTGAACTCTATCCCAAGTGATAAAAAGAAATCCAAATAAATCAAACCTTTCCTTAAGTGAAAAAATCCTTTTCCCAAACCAAGTGCAGTATTCTCGCAACGCCTATCAACAGACAGTATGTTATAGTATGCTGAGAAAAAAATTATAAAATAAAAATCTCGTAACAACGCCTTGTTATAAGAATTTTAAGGGCAAAGATTTTTTTGATTTTTACAACACAGGAGTGATGAAAAGTAGGCAAATATATTTTACCCTTGAATCCTAAAAATTAATTAACTTACCCAAAACGAGATATTTCATACAGGTGAATATTCGTCCCGCGAAAAAATTATCCTTGAAAACATTTCGCAACCGTCGCCGTGTAATTTTGTGTAAAAAAAAGCCTTCACTTATATCAAGTTAAAATTGCTTGAATAATGATAATAATCATATTTATTTTGAACAATTCTGGCAATAAAAATTTCGATATAAATAATTTCCCTGAGCTGCCTCCGATAAGAAGGCTGTCACTACAAACAACCAACTACACTTTCTCAAGAAATTAGTAGAGATTTTAACAGGATTTTTTTTTCATTTTGTAAATATATCTGTTCGTATGATTTTTTATTCAATTTCGATTTCGAAGTAGTGCGTTTGCTGTACGAAAAAATAAACGCACTGAGCAATTGTGAAAATGTATACAATAAATAATATCAAACTATATAACCGAATTTTTGGTGATTACATTACATGCATTTTTTACAATTTATAAACTAAATGTAACGTGACTTTTTGTATTGAATTCAATTGAAATTAATTTGAGTCAACATTTTCCTTGAATCTAGAAACTACGAGACGAATTTCTTTGTCTATTATTTTTATATAGAACTATTGCTAATGGTAGAGCCAATTTTCGGTTTCATTTTTTAACATTAGAATTTGAAAATAATTTTGAAGAGATAATAGCTTTTGAATAGCTTACCACTTGCTCAAAATTTCACTCTAAATAGCTGTAATTCATTGATAACTTGGTAGAATGAATAAATAATTGCAGTGTCTGATCTATTTTAATAATTTACGATGAACACTAATTAATGAAGAAACTTGTAGGACTATTTGCAGCTGACTAGTAACTGATTTGACAGAATAATGAAAAAGATAAATTTATGCTATGATGTTTCAATCTCGTCGGCAATTTTCGTTAACATTGTCATAGTCTCTGGTTAGGCGAATTATTGAAAGCTATTACCAATATGAAATTAAATCTGAATTATTAGAATAGTCTATTTTTCTTCACCATAGATTTAGTATGATAGATCTTACCAATGTCCTACTAAGGCTTCGTTTTAAATGAAATATGGATGGCTATCTTCTTCAACTTTCAACAAGAGTAGAAAAAGAAACTTTAAAGGCTTCTAAATAATTTTCGCCTTTTTACTTAGATTTTTTAAAGACTTTAAAACCGCGCCCATCGTGGGCATACTGTTATAGTAAATATGAGTGTTCTTCGCTCTCATTTATTTTATTTTTATTTATTGTAAATTAGTGAACAAAAAACAGTAGAATAATTAATTAAACGAAAAAAATTGCGTTAATTTAGTTAGTCGACTGCAAATTATAATTTGATGTAACCTAAAATGTGCATTACTTAACAAAAGATGTTCGTAAATGCTATCACAGAGTACGTTTCTTTGCTCTACGAAATTATTTTATTTTCTATTTGATTAACAGTTCTCACAAATATACTTTCATATGCAACTGCATCTTCTTTGATGCAACTAAAACTTCCAGCTTTTTTTTTTTAAATTCAATAAAAGACGTCAACGTCAGATGAATGCGGCTTAAAAGTATGTTGTTATGTCCGCTTCATTTCAATTGATAGCATTCTTTAGTCCCTATTAGTTATGGATCAGATTAAAATTTTAGACGATTTTTTCCCCATTTTTGATGTTATTATATATTTTACTAATTTGAACAAAACCGCCAAGAAATTTATTCATTGTAATAATTATCGATTAAATCTATTTCTGTTTAAAACATTTTAAAGCCTGCCTTCCGGCTCCATGATTTTCGTGTGTGCATTTCATGGAATGGCTTGTCGATATTTGATTCTTATCCTTGAAAAGTTTCTCAGAAATTATATCTTTAAACAACGAGAGAGAATTTTTATCAGATAAAATTGGTCTAAGCTGTTTCGTTTCATGATCAATTCAATCAATATAACAATAACTAGTTTTTTATATTTCTCATAAGCGTTTTCAATAGACGTTGCGATTTTACCAACAGTTCCAATTTATAAATGTATTAGACAAAAACTTAGGTCACATATTATTTCTGCATGGACAGAACACCAACAATTTAGATCCATGTCGATTTGCCAAACAGAAACAACCCAGGGTGAACAAAAACTGCCATCTAGTAAACATAACGTCAGTTAGCAAATAGAATCATACATTGTGAACATCAAAGTTATATACATATGTATGTATGTGTATATACCTTTGTCAACATATTATTCTTGAATATCGAACATTTCTTACGAGTATAAATAACATTTGATGGACGACAATGTTTTCATGAGCGACTTTTGTAATAAAAAATGATTCACATATTTTTATACCAGTTATACAGTTGCATTGGCAAAAACAGTAAAAGCAGAAGGTTGAAAATATCTAAATACATACCTAAACTAACCGCAAATCTAACCACAGTTGAATGCTGTCTGTTGCTCCGATTTCTACGTTTTCTTCTTGCAGTGGAAATAAAATTTAATAGTATTTTAGCTAATAATTAGGTGTAATTTTCTAGAAAAAATTTATCAATGTTTTCAAACTACATAAATCACGTCACTTCTATGCAAATATATTTAATCTTCTATCACACGCAATGTCACACATGAAACGACCGAGATAAATATATTCAAACACTTGTGAGGTCTTATCATAATCCCGGTGAAACGTTCGGGTGCCGGAATGTTGTAATTAAGCTATTTATCTCGCAAAATTAAATATGATAAAAGAAAGGAATTTGCATTTTCACAAGCGCGTGACGGTGTTCCGTTGAGCTTAGAGAGTCCGTCGTAGCTGTTGACTATGCAGAAATAACAATCATCGATGCACCAGAGGAAACTTATCACTGTCCAGATAAACTTCTGTACGATCGTATCGACCACTATAATTAAACTGAACAGAACGCATCGACATGTGGAATCATATAAGGTATGCACCAACCATCGGTGGTTGATTGCTATTCAGTAAGTTCCTCGGAAGGTATTCTGTAGCTAGTTAATCGCTATCATAGGGGCAACAAGCTCCCCCATTTCGCACCTAGTGATGCAGAAGCATTTTATTTCAAAAGAGGGAGTAGTGAAGGATGAGACATGAACTATTTCTTGGCATTTTAGAGCAGTGGTAAATCCTATATTTTACTTTCATTCACACGATCAAAATTAAATTAAAAGCTATTTAATATTGATATTGCTTTCAATTGAGTAAATCTCGGATGCTGCATAATCTTCCATTTTATAGAAAATTGTATTGTGGGATGCATTCAGTATTGGTGGCATCCCTTCTTCCCGTTGTAAATAGAATGATCTTCATCTTGAATTATTATTTTTCTCCTCCCGGTGGTGAAGAATGTATAAAATTGCCAAATTCACATAAAAAATCTAATATTTTGAAGTAATGTCGTTTACATCAAATATTTGGAAATCAGCAAACTCGATATAAAAACAAACCGCGAGGTGCAACCCTTGAGGTCCACACGGTCAACTTCCCAGTTATATCTACATAAATATTAAAAAATTAAACACAAAAATAATTATGGAAATAATACTACTTTAAATAATAATAATGAGAGGTACTCATAATAGCAATTGGAATGAGTTAATATTAATCATATCATCTACGGGACCGTTCATTGATTACGTAAGGCTTTTGGTGGATGGGGGTTGGATTGGTTTGATTGATTATTTACGCGGATCAATCGGAGTCGAAATCGTGTCAATCTTAAGAGCTGAGTAGTTTTTGGGACACTTCGGTTGGGGGGTTTGCGGTTTTGACCCCTTGAAGGTCACCTCTGTCATGCGCTCTATCTCACGAACGAAACATAGGATTTTCATCGTTAAGATGTCAATGGACGCGTATTAATATCACACCGATATCTATCAAATTTTTTAAAAAAATGTTTGAGCGGTTTTTTAATTTATTAGAAAAAAGTGCAAAAAATTAAGGTTTTCTTCATAAATAATAAATAAATACCCTGATTTGCAAAACGCAGTAGTCAATGTTTATAAAATTTATATACTTCAAACAGTGTTTTTAAAACAATCAGCAAAACTTTTTCTCATGATTATGAAAAAAAAAATTAAATTAAAAATAAAACATTGCCAAATTCACATAAAAAACCCAATTTTTCGAGGTAACGTCGTTAACGTCAAACATTTTCAAACCACCAAACTCGGTATAAAAATCATATTTAAATTCTAGAATTTTAAATGGTACGTTACTTATGTTTAAATTCAAACATTATCTTATTACAAATTATTTTTTCGATTTTAAAAATCTGTTTAAAAATTGCTAAATATTTGGTAGGTTCCAAGACCAATACTAACTATTGAATTCTGTATTCAACACCAGGAACACTCTTTCCATTGAGGAAAGGGCCATAATGAATAATAATGAATAAATATATTGATATAAATTTTGTCTCACTATGTTGCAATGAACAATTACACTGTTTCAGTCTAAAACGCATAAAGCAATCACTAACTTTTTTCTGATCCTTTTATTGACATGTAATGCAAACGAAATATTTCAAGATTGAAATAAAGATTGCAGAGATTTAAATTGTATCAAACTGACAACGATGTCAATTACAGAAAGAAGACGTTCACTAAATTCCTTAAACACAATGTTTGTTTGTTTATTTAAATCCTCCTGTTAAATATGGTCAGCTATTGTAAATTTTCAGATATTTTCATCAACATCAGATGGTGATGAGCTACAACAGGCGTTCCACAAAAGTTAGTCTTGGGTATACATATTGCTAACAAGCCACAATTCGAAAAACAACAAAAATCTCAAAAATCATCAAAGCTTCTAAATTCGACTTTAAACATATTTTTAAAAAATGCATGATATGCTTAATAATTCAAAATTCAAAACTTAAGGAAAAATTAGAAAGGGGTTTCGAACCTTCTTTTTAATTTTTTTGAAACTGATTTGTTTGAAGCTCGGAGAAAGTACAATTGAATTGCCATATGATTTTACATTTTTGCAAACGTAACAACGTATTTTTCTTTCATTTGTGATATATTTTGGTGCGTAAAATTAAATCATTACCACTTCGTAGTGTTCCCAGGATATCCAATCAACGATGGGACATATCAATGAGGAGCTAGCAACTCTTCCCGGATCTGCCTTATTGCTGAAAACAGTAGGTCAAGGCTCATACGCCATTGACGATGATGAAGGATATCTTTTAGAAAAATATGTTTAAAGTATTATCTCTTATGCCGATAACCTTTGCCTGGGAAGTAATATGCACTGATACAAACAATGAACAATTGATGGGAAGAGTGATTAAGAGGAGACGGAAGTGGCTTTGGGCGGTAAAAATCCGACATGATGAGAATCAGAACCTTTTCAAGATTTCTACATCCCATCATCGAAAAAATTCAAAGCCAAAAACTATGAAATGCAATCACTATTACCTTTCAACCCATTCCACCGAAAAAAATGTTAATACCTTTTTGAAATTTAAAGGAAGTACAAAAATGGTTCCACTTTTCATCAGAAGCTTATAAATATTCAGTACATATAATTTTTAGACTTTAATCCTACCTTGAAAGTTCATTGAATAGTTTTTCATATCGCTTTCTTGGAAATCGACTAGATTTCATCAGACTACACATTCATGGTGCGACAACTCATCCAGGCTTCATGAAAAATGCAAACTTCTACCAAAATTGCTAATCCAACTTGTAAATAAACTGTTCAGACGAAAGTGTCCCTTGAACCACTTACCTTTTAGGATCCATTCGACTAAAGATTCTCGAATCGATTCCATCAGATGCAAATCTTCAATGAGACATGAATCGCATTAAGCTTTGATGATTTACTGCACTTTAAAGATTCGCTGCATTGCTGATGCAATGTGAACAACGTACATGTACCGCTGCAGTGAAAAAAACAGGTCCAAGTAAAATGGAGCCAACGTTTACCTAGACATTCCATTTTCGGAAGCTAGCAGCATTTTCACTCGCCAGATTTTTTCGCAGACGAATTGGATGCGTGTAAAACATGTAGCGCCAATTATGGTATAAACACACCGAAGGGCTTCTTCCCCGAAATCGAGTAAAATCATGGACCTGTGACCATGATGTCTTCCAGGAAAGGAGTATTGCTAATTTATTCGTGAATTGAAACAAAATGCTTCACCCTGAACCATGAAAAAATACAAAGTTGCTCGATTTGCGATTATAATTGTTCTACCATTGATAATTGTGTGGACTGTTTTTTACGAGTGTAAGACAAAACATTTTCTTTATTAACAATTGCGTTGTTTAAATGTTGCGGCTTTCACCTTAGTTTTCCCAGATATCCCTTTAATTGAATTTCTTGTATCTTAAATTTTACAGATCTATTAATTGTAAAATAAGGATTATACTTAGTTCGCATTCGATTCTATTTTATATGATTAACGAAGATAGAGCTCAGTAGCTGATGAACTTATATGAAAAGATCAATACTCCTCGACTTCGCGGTATCTAAAGATATAGAAACAAGAAATTGTCGCTGTTACCAAAAATCAATTCAATTTAAAAATTAGGCCCCAAACGATGAAAACTCATGTATGGTAATTAGTAATGGGCAATTCGCTTGACATTGTTATTTTGAAGACGAACCATGCATTGTACATATATCCCTATAATATATAAAACACCATTTTGAAGTTTTCCTACAATTTCCTAATTTAGGAACAATTGTGTAAAATAGTTATAAAACAGATTTGAAAAAGCACATGGTGTTTTTGTTATAGTAGAAACCCTAGTGAAATTTGTGATAAAATAATTTTGGAATTTAAATTTCATAAAACATAAACTTCGAAAAATTCACCTCCAGAATGAAAATCAATATTAGTTTTGAAAGGCTCATGTTTTTTTTTTATAAAATTATTAAAATATTCAACTTTCATGCTAGCCTTCCAATATAATAATTGTTCAATATTTACATGTATTTATTTCGTGCTCTGATTTATAAATGTGCGCCAATATAATAACCAATACAAAACAGTATCAAACAAGCCACGAGCTGTGACCTTTGAGGTCCACACGGACAACTTCCCAGTAATATCTAGATAAACATTAAAAAAATTAAACACAATAATAACTTTGAAAATACTGCTACTTTAAATAATAATAATGAGAGGTATTCATAGCAGTAACAGGAACGAGTTAATATTAATCATATCGTAAAGGCATCATGCCTGTTCTCTAAACTTATTTGATGGATTGTACATTACTAAATTGTCGAACTTTATGAATTAATTAAAAACAAAAACATAATCATATCGTCTACGGGAGCATCCATGGATTACGTAAGGCTTTTGGTGAATGGGTGATGATGATTGATTACCACAAATGCAAATTTGATTGAAATTTTGGTGGTTTTCAAAATTTAAGCTGTTTTTTTTTTAATTAAAAGACTGCAAAACATATTAAAAATCTGCTCAAATTATCCTAACATTTTCAAAATTTCATTAACTTTACAACAAAGTCTTTACAATAAAAGATATAAGGTAATATCATTCGGAAGAACCCTTTTAATATGGTAACTTTGAATGATTTTTTTATTTTTAATTGAATTTTTTTCAGAATCATGAAAAAAGTTTTGCTGGTTTCTCTTCAAAAACTGATAACAATGTATAAATTTTATAAACATTTATTACTAAGTTGTGCAAATCAGGTTAAAAAATATTTTTTATGAAAAACACGCTAAGTTTCCGCATTTTCTTCTATTAAATTAAAAAAAAACGCTGAAACCGATTTTTATAATGTTAAAATAATCAAAAAGATTTTGAAACACGTCGATTGACATCTTAATCATGCAAATATTATATCTGGTTCGTGAGATATAGTGAATCGAAGGAATGACCTTGAAGATCATGATGACTGTTAATTAATTTTTAATCATGAAAAAAAAATTTGATGATGTTTTTTCAAGCATTGCTTGAAGTATATAAATTTTATAAAAATTGATTACTGGGTTCCGTAAATCAGGTTAAAAAAATTTTGTTAAAAAAACCTAATTTTTTTCTTAAATTAAAAAGCGACTATAATGATTTTTTTCAAAATTTAATAGATTCACGCAAATTTTAATACGCGTCGATTGACATCTTAACAATGTAAATCGTATGTTTGGTTCGCGAGATATAACGCATGACAGAAATGACCTTGAAGATCATGATGAATGTTAAAGATTTTTTATTTTTTATTTAATTTTTTTCGTAATCATGAGAAATTGTTTTGATGACGCTTTTACAAGCACTGTTTGTAGTATATAAATTTTGTAATTGAATACTTTCTTCCGTAAATCAGGTTAAAAATTTATTGTTTATATAAAAAAAACCTAATTTTTTGCACTTTTTTTACTTAAATTAAAAAACGGCTACATCGATTTTTTTCAAAATCTGATAGATTCAAAAAAATGTTAATACGCGTCGGTTGACACTTTTATGATACAAATATTATATGTATATGGTTCGCGAGATATAGTAAATGACATAAATGACCTTGATGGTTATGATGACTTTAAATGGTTTTTTATTTTTAATAAAAAAAATTTTGTAATCAAAAGAAAAAATTTGATGATTTGTCAAAAACTGTTTGAAGTATATAAATTTTATAAACATTAATTACTATGTTACGCAAATCAGGTTAAAAACTTATTGTTTATGGAAAAAAACTTAATTCTTCGCACTTTTTTTCTTGAATTAAAAACGCCTCCAACGATTTTGGTAAAAATTTGATAGAATCACGCAAATGTTAATACGCGTAGATTGACAACTTAACAATGCAAATCGTATGTTTGGTGCTGGAGATATAACACATGACAGAAATGACCTTCAAAGGGGCAAAACAACAAACTCCCCCCCCCCCCCGACCGAAATGTCCCAAAAACTAATCAGCTCTTAATATTTCAAAGGCGCTTCGATTGACATCTTAACGAAGTCGATATAACTTTGGTTACGTGAGTTATGTTCGTAAAAAACCGTCCACGAACGTACGTAAGTACACACACATACATCTCCCTTTCTAAAAACACTTTATATGTACTCTATAGACCTCAAAACGTAAAATTTCGATTTTCGAGGCGATTACAATAACTTCTCATATACTGCGAAGTTAAAAATTTCTTTAAACCAGATGATCTTGGTAATATTATATTGCGAACTATAGTAGAGAAAGATTATTATGTCATTGATGAAGTGATGGATGAAGATCGAGTGAATTCACTACTAAAGTTCAGCAGAAATGGGTAACTCAACGCCAAAAAAGGCTCAACCAGGACAATTTGTTTATACAAAAAACAAGGATGCTGAGCAGTCGCCTTTTTTATAAATGAATTCAATCGGGTAGAAGTATACTTTTTAGTCACGGACCTTTACCTTGCCCCGATAGTGGATACCAATCCTTTTAATCCTCTTTGTGCATATTTCGACAATTTAGTAAGTATGGTTCAACACGGGCCTAGTAATTTCTCAACAACCTGAGAGGGATTTAAGCGATGAGGCGATATAAAAAAATTGCAATACCAATTTTAGCACGCCAGCTTTGCAACAATATACAAGAATGAATATAAAATATTAATTATGATAATAATTCGTTATTGACGAGTTTCGAGACCTTTTTTAGATGTGTTTTTAGCTGAACAATTTCAATTTTTCCAGTCATGAATTGGAATAAGGGCATAATTGTTATTGTTTCATAATAACAATGTTTTTCGATACAATGTTTGTTCATGAATTTAATTAATAACAATTAAATACTCATAGAGACTTAAATGTTTCGTAAACGTGTTTTATGGATTATTATCTTCTTCACTTCATATTCTTTGGAACCCAGTAAATTTTCTTGTATCTAATGGAAACAGCAATTAGTATTGCATTTTAATTGCTTTTCTACTCGTCCCTGATTTCCAAAAATAATAATAACTTTCGCATTAATAGGCATTATAGGCTTTATACACCCAAAAAACTGACCTATTTTTAAGAATTTATTACAGGCCCCTGGAGTAAATATCAATGTAATCCTTTTTGGGTTCAATTAATACATTGCCAAAGCGTAATGAAATTTTTTATTGAATTATTAATATTATTTTACAAAAAATGGCGGCATTATCCTAGCCATAAAAAAAATGTATATTCAACGGTGCCAATGATCCTGAATCAAAAAATCGTCTGAAACAAAAAATTCAAAAAAAAAGAAATTTTATTCGAAAAGCCAGTGGCTATCGTTTGAACCAAAATTATACAGTAAAATAATAACAAAATGGCGGACAGTTAAAAATAGTTTTTCGAAATTCGAGTTTTTTCTGTGATTTTTGGGTTTTAAAAAATCGAAGAAATCAATATTTTGAAACGCCCGTGGTTCACACAATAACTGTACATATGTTCAATAAATGGTAAACATTTCAGAAGAAATGGTTTTGTAGTTTCGGAGACGGCACGGCATCAAAAAAAGTAGTTTCAAGAAAAATGCATTTAAACTTTTAAGATATGATTTTTCTCCAAAATTCAAAACGTTACTAATGTTCAAAACATCCATTAGAGGCCACCATTCTGTTTTGAAATTCTAAATTACAGTTAATTTACTTGTTTTCATGTATCACTCGAAAATCTGTTTGTATATATAAAGCTAAACACTATACAGAAGCGCGGAGCCTTACAGAGCAGCGTGTGTCTACGAGTATACGTAGAGAGACGCGCTCATTAAATTGAACATTACTATAATAAAAATGCCTGGATCTTTCTAAAATTTTAACACCTTATTTTTAAGAATATTTACTATCGAAATAAAAAAATTGATTTTTTGAAATCTATAAAGGCCCCCTTAATATTTTTAATTACTTAATTTTCATGTGAAATTTTTTTGAAAGGCTTCTTATGTGTTCAAAGTAGACTCTTATATTATCAAATGAAAAGATACGAACTATTACTGTTGCAATCATTCCAGAAGAAAGCTTTCTTTCACATTTCTTTCCAAAATCGGTGCATCTTTCTTTGCTGTTAAATAGAAAGTGGAATTGAATGGTTATTTAGAGTTTTTGGGCAACTATAAACAGCGACAGAATCGGTGGCAACCTCTTAATTAGCAACTCTGACCCATTAAAATTCTTAATAATACATTGCAAATGAAATCGTAGTAACAGCTTGAAAAGATTTCTGCCTAATGAAATGCTGTTCCAAAGATTTTATTAATTTTCACTGAGTATCTTTTACTTCGAGAATCGGCTGCTGAAAAGTAATTTTCTTAGTTGGTTGATGTTCGATCAATTTGAATCAAGTCAAATGAAACCCAATATTTTTCCTGCTTATTAAAACATCTAGACAACTTAGTTTAGCATATCAACATTCTCAACTGTTTCAGGGCAAGTTGGTCTGACTTATTTATAATGCTTTTATAATTATTACCAGCTGAGATTTCGTACGTGAACGAAAAATTGATCACTTTCTGTATAACATTTAAGTTTTTATAGTGTGATCAGCAAATACAGTTATTACTATATTTAAATAAGTAACTAAGAACACATCATCAACAATAAGACAATATTAAATTCATTTAATCCATCTTATATATTTTTCTTCTTTACTCTCTTTAATACACTCTATCAAATATTAGCGTAGCTCTTATAAATATGTAGAAAAAATTTCGAATATATTTTTATTTCCATCTATAAAAATCTTAATACAAATATCAAATCTAGCTGCACAATAATACACATTTCATTTTTTTATAAATTTTTGATCACAATAAAATATAATTTTCTCTTCTATATACATAATTGCGTTTCTGTTGCATTTAAAAAAAATCAGGCAACCACATTCACACAGAATTATCAAGCATTGAAATGTTTGCTAGTCAATACAATATATTTCGAAGAAATAAAAAAAAATACACTTAAAAATACACCACAACTTTATATTGGCAGTGTTTAACACATCGAACTAACATATGCATTTATTCGCAGGGAATAAAATGGTATGGCAACTGAATATTTATATTTATTTAATATCAAAGATCGCTTATATCACAGCTTAAATCGATGTGTCATTAGTTCATAATTTCAGATAGATTTTTCGATTGATTGATTGGTACATATTGTTCATGGAAGACAAAAGAGTATTCTTAAGGCTGCCAACCTTGTTTCAAATTACTTATACAAAAAAGTAACTTTCACAAATACGAAATCTTGTTATTAACGGCCATATGTTTACCGACATTTTGTAATGGCGCACGGCATGGAGAAAAGAGCAGAAAAAAACAAAAGAAAATTCTCTTTGGTTCGCTCAGAAGCGGCAACCCCAAGCATGTCGACTGGAAAACCAGCTTACACCGCTAGAGCCAGGGATCCGGCCGGTGCTTGGGAGTGAACCATTATCGGATCGAGAGTTGGATCGCTGGGGAAGACAAAAGGAGTCTTGTTCGGGAAAATCCGCATGGAGGTTATCGTTTTTGAAGATTACATTTTTTGCTTGCATGAATTTGAAAGCGATTTCAGAAGCCTAAGCCGGCGAATTTAGTGGAAAACCTTGTGGTAACTTAAGAGAAGAGAAGAGTGTGCGGTGAAAGTGTCCCATCTCGCCCTGCTTCTCGTGAATATGTGAACAGCTGAAATATATATATATATATATATATATATATATATATATATATATATATATATATATATATATACAGGGTGGCTGAGCCGAACTGTTACCAACTTCACACCGATCCAGCTGTCAAACCATTAATGACAGAGCGCTCAAATGTAAACCAATGACAGTTCATTCTATTGTTAACAAGCGTACAAAAGCATTTTCATCTAACGCGTCGAGAAAAAAAGTTATTCGTGATGGAATTCAAGCGCAATAGTGTGATTGCTTTATATTTGGCTGGAAAGTCCCAACCGGAGATTGCTCGTCAGTTAAAACATCTGCAAGTGAATAAAATGTTTGTACTTCGTACCATAAATCGTTACAACGGTACTGGCAGCGTAGCAAAACGACATGGTGGTGGTACGAAACGCACTGCAACATCGTCGGAAATGATTCGGAAGGTGAAGGCCAGAATTGAGCGAAATCCGCGCCGCAGTGGCAGAATGATGGCCCGTGAGCTGAACATATCGCGAGAACGGATGCAACACATACTGAAAAATGAGCTCAAGGTAAAGCCTTACAAGTTGGTAAAAGGGCAAGATCTTACACCGGCGAAGAAAAAAGTTAGACTCGAAAGAGCCAAGGAGCTGCTTCGCTTGCACGAAAGTGGCAGTTTGCCGAATTTGGTGTTCTCCGATGAGGCGCCATTTCCAATTGAGCAATATTTGAACACCCAAAACGACCGAATTTACTTGACAGAGAGGTCCGCCGAAAATTTGGATCTTCGGATGGTCGGCCGGACACAAGCGCCGGCCATGGTGATGGTGTGGGCCGCCGTAACGGCCGATGGTCGCTCTCCGCTGGTATTCATCGACCGTGGGGTCAAAATAAATGCGCAAAATTATCGCGAAATCGTTTTGGAAGGAGCGTTGATGCCTTGGGCACGCAAACATTTCGGCCGCAGACCGTGGACATTTCAGCAGGACTCGGCACCATCGCACAAAGCGCGCGTCAACCAAGATTGGTTAAAAAACCATATTCCACACTTCATTTCCTCCGCACAATGGATGCCGTATTCGCCGGATGCAAATCCGTTGGACTTTTCCGTGTGGGGTATTTTGAAGAGCAAGGTTGGGCAAAAAAAATACCAAAGCGTCGACCATTTAAAACAAGCGCTTCGCCGGGAATGGGCCAAAATACCCCAGTGCCACTTTCGTGCAGCGTGTGATGGCTTCGTCGGCCGATTGAAGGCCATAATTCAGGCAAAAGGCGGCCATTTCGAACAGAACAAATAAATTATTAAATATCAATGTATTGCGAACATTTTTTGGTTTGGATCAATAAATTTCATCAAAAAATAAAAATTTTATAGCGTTTTGAATTGGTAACACTTCGGCTCAGCCACCCTGTATATATATATATATATATATAAACTAAACAACAACTGTCAAGGGAAGCGTAAATTGTAAGCTGAAATAATAAAACAACTAGCACTGCGCACAGACGACAAACGAGAATTACCTTCCCGTAATTGTAAATACATATATGTAATTCTAACTAAGAAAAAATAAATCAAACTAATTTGCACAATCTTTTGGTCGAGCGCGGGAAACTAAGATTATAAATATTTATACATAAACGACGGGATAGCAATGATATATGTAAAAACATAATCCATATGATAAAAATTTAATATTACAAAAGTAAATTCTAAATGATAAAGTGTAATTCGAATTTTCCTGAGAGATTCATACATTGTTTCTTTTTGAAAAAGTATCTCGAGATTTGTCAAGTAGTAATAGTGTCACTTGTATTTATGGATTTTGAACGATATGAAATAACTATTAATTGTATTTTTTTATTTTTTATTTAAAAAGGATATAAAACTTTGAAGAGATTCTAAGTCTCATAAAAAAATCAGTTTGTCCTTCCCAACCACATAAAATAAGCCTTTTATATTAAAATAGAAAAGCAAAATACCTTTTCATATAAAGCATGTAAAGAACGTTAGTTATTCGATTGATTGAAAGTTTAATGGAAAAATTAAACATGGATTAAAAATTTAGTCTGTGAGAGTTTTTTTTGGGTAGTTTCGAAATTTCGCACTTAGATCGAAGTAACGTAAAGGAATTTTGAACTCTCGGGAAGGTCTTAAACACGGTATTATCTCGATATGCGCACCAGAATTTTTTGGTAAAGTAACGTAGGAGTTATAGCGTCACAAGATGTATAATATGATTTGTCTTTTTTTGTAGATTTTTTGTCGATACGTAATCGGGACATCCGATGGCTGAATCTTTGGAAATGAGATTCGGGACTGATGCTAGAGAACACACTCACGACAGTACGCACCGAATTGAACTGGCCTGCCAGCAGCCATAACTCCTCTAGCTAGGTAGAGACGGAACCCGAATTAGTCTGAACGACAAAAGGGTTCGTTGCCTCGTCCCAGGGACTTAACGTCCATTGAGGACAACGAGACGAAAGTCTTGTTGCCTTGAATTTTCGTAGCGATATCGTTCGCTAAACACACATTTCATTACAAATAGAAGCGAGAATCGGTGCTTGTCCATATTAAATGGTGTCAAAATAGAATAGACAACTTCAGTTCAACGTTCTTCTGGAGATGGTTGATCTAGGGCCTCATCCACCAAAGTTAATCTAAACCATCAGTGACACTTAATCAGATTTCCAAAATAAAATTACATCAAAACTTAAAAAGAATTTCTCGTCATAATATTGCATCTCACAGATATGAACCATGCAAGTTCTAAAGATACATTGAAAAATTTTTTTGTACGCCTTGTTTCCAAACAGGTTTATTTAATCATTGCATATGTTTCAGTTAAAAAAATTGATATCTAGGTTCCAGATATCAAAAATAACATTGCCCAAGCGGCAATACCGTGGAAATTCGACGCAACATTGAAAGAGCGGTGATATTAAAAAGGATTGTGGTTACATCAAGAGTTCTGATCGTAAGGTAGTCTAGAAACAACCGGCAGTTTTCTAGAACTCGGCAGGGTTATGTTAATTCAGTTCAGTAATTTATTTCGGCTTCACGCCGAAAACAAGGATGGATACAGGTGACACGGGCATGGGCCATACAGATGGTAACTGACCAACATGAATTCGGATAGATACTACCCCTGCAACCCATGCCTCGTCTACAACCCGTGTTCTTTTATTTATTAAAATTATAGATTTCACATTAAAGTTGTATAATGGCTTCAAAATATTTTAGACTATCATCCAAGCTTCAAAATATTTTATTTAAAAGCCATTTTATTATTTATGAATAGCATAAAATCTATAATTTTACAGCAATATATGTGTTGACATAATAAAAGGCAAGATCGCGGAAACATGGCGAGCGATAGGTCTCAAACCCCTTCTTCGCATAAACAAGATTACTTATCAGCTGAAAACAATACAATACAGTGGCGGCTCGCGGGAGTTAAGTATGGTAGGGCTACTGGTACGAATTTTTCTATCACCAATATAAGTTCTTATGTGAGTTTCCACTCCACCCAAGAGGTACCACATGTGGACCGTTAACCGATTTTAAGTGATCGGTTTCCCCAAAAGTAGATTCGCTGGCAATCAAAGATATATTCCTATCTTCTTCTGCTATCTAAATCTTGTTAATTATTTATTTAGTCAAAATCATAAATACCATAACTTGAAGAACCCTTTTCTGAAACAAACTTTAAGCACTACAAAACTTTAAAAAATACCAAACACTACAAAAACTACGAAGGCACACTAAGTACTAATACCATGCACTACACTGATGAGACTACTTTTGCATTAACAGTCATCACCTTCATCTCCTTCGACATACCCGTTTGAGGATGACGACGTGGAGTTCGTGCCGACGCCGCAGCCAACGCAGGCGGGACGATGCGGAACGCCAACAATACCCGTTTGAGGATGACGACGTGGAGTTCGTGCCGACGCCGCAGCCAACGCAGGCGGGACGATGCGGAACGCCAACAATACCCGTTTGAGGATGACGACGTGGAGTTCGTGCCGACGCCGCAGCCAACGCAGGCGGGACGATGCGGAACGCCAACAATACCCGTTTGAGGATGACGACGTGGAGTTCGTGCCGACGCCGCAGCCAACGCAGGCAGGACAATGCGGAACGCCAACAATACCCGTTTGAGGATGACGACGTGGAGTTCGTGCCGACGCCGCAGCCAACGCAGGCAGGACGATGCGGAACGCCAACAATACCCGTTTGAGGATGACGACGTGGAGTTCGTGCCGACGCCGCAGCCAACGCAGGCAGGACAATGCGGAACGCCAACAATACCCGTTTGAGGATGACGACGTGGAGTTCGTGCCGACGCCGCAGCCAACGCAGGCAGGACAATGCGGAACGCCAACAATACCCGTTTGAGGATGACGACGTGGAGTTCGTGCCGACGCCGCAGCCAACGCAGGCAGGACAATGCGGAACGCCAACAATACCCGTTTGAGGATGACGACGTGGAGTTCGTGCCGACGCCGCAGCCAACGCAGGCAGGACAATGCGGAACGCCAACAATACCCGTTTGAGGATGACGACGTGGAGTTCGTGCCGACGCCGCAGCCAACGCAGGCAGGACAATGCGGAACGCCAACAATACCCGTTTGAGGATGACGACGTGGAGTTCGTGCCGACGCCGCAGCCAACGCAGGCAGGACAATGCGGAACGCCAACAATACCCGTTTGAGGATGACGACGTGGAGTTCGTGCCGACGCCGCAGCCAACGCAGGCAGGGCAATGCGGAACGCCAACAATACCCGTTTGAGGATGACGACGTGGAGTTCGTGCCGACGCCGCAGCCAACGCAGGCGGGACGATGCGGAACGCCAACAATACCCGTTTGAGGATGACGACGTGGAGTTCGTGCCGACGCCGCAGCCAACGCAGGCGGGACGATGCGGAACGCCAACAATACCCGTTTGAGGATGACGACGTGGAGTTCGTGCCGACGCCGCAGCCAACGCAGCAGGACGATGCGGATTGCCAACAATACCCGTTTGAGGATGACGACGTGGAGATCTTGACGTCTTTGAATTATTGTGAAAAGATTATTTTTTTAATTTGTGTAGCGTGTAGTATGTAAGGGTTTTATTGTTTTCGAAATTAATTTAAATAAAAAAAAATTAAAAGAATCTGCGATCTTTGATTGCTTTGCTTCCTGAAAACTGTTTTCATTTACTGTCTCAAAACAGTTGGGCTTATTTCCTCTTCGTCGTTGTTTATACACGACTCAAAATCGAGAAACACGATCCCTTTTGCATTATGTAGGTACATAATTTTCAGCGAAGTATTTTTAAAGTTTCAGCATTGGAAGTTTTGTATAATGTGTTTTCAGTGACTTGACTACGCACTGATGCAATTGGTTGGAGAACTGTCGTAGTCATATTTGCTGCTACAAGAACAGGCACTCTTTCTTTAGAAAGTTAACCTCCAACACACATTTCGCGTATAAACTGCATTGTTTCTGACTGCATTCAGTCATCATTCTAAAAACAACAAATCGGTTTTATCTGTGTTGAATTTGTCTTCGTCTTGATATCCTTTTATTAAATTTGGCCGTACTGTTGTTATCCTATCGTCACACATCTGCCGATTCTCCACTTATTTTGCCAAAAACAATGTTGTGCCTTTTTCTAAAAATTTGGATGCATTTCACTGTGCATTTGAAATCGTTTAATCCAAGTTGTTTCTGAAAATCGTCCGCTTTTGATTGTAAAATACGACCGCTGATGGGAATATTGCGACTTCTTGGAATTTTGAAGCACGCATATAGGAAACTGAGAAATCAAATAATTGCTGCCGCATTTGTTTTGATAACGCGGTGATTCCCCTTATTCTATGATTCCTTGCAGTCATCTTACTGTATTCGCGAGTCCATAGGTATAGGGCTCAAATTTTAATAGTTCATCTTTCCATTTTACGTCATTGATTTATTTCGTCTGTAAATGGCTGGAATTGTAACTAGGAAGGAAAGAGAGGAAACACTTTAGGAGAAGCGAAACTCGTAGCATAGCTAAATTGTATATATGGGTCGTAACGGGGAATATACTAGTATAGGGACGAAACAGTTGCAGAGGCTTTTTAGGAAACACAATGCGAAATCCATACAATCGACCAGCAATTAACAAAACAATTACTTTTTAATTGCCAAGCCCTACGAATCCCGTTCAATGCAAAATTGGTTGTAAACATACATTCATCAAATCATTCTTGCATTCTCGGTGTATCCTTTCTATGATTTCATGGACTAATTCTGCGTGTTGATATAGAAACTATGTTGCACTTGCATCCACGGGACTTTATATAGTATATAAATACTGTCTCCGGATTTGATGAAACGCGCCCGGCCCTGCAACTATCGTGCGAGATGTTTTTAGTGTAGCGCCGCAACTACAGAGTGGCCCAAAAGTTGCTCCCCACCTATTTAAGTAAACGTATTATTCATTACTTGTCGCCAAAATTTATCTACTTTCAGTGTAGCAAAAATCTTAAATGGAGATTAAATATCAACTCTTCACCTATAGCGAAGATCATATAGTGCTTACCTACGACAGCATACACATCAATAATACCCGTGCAAAGCGATGTAGTGCATTTACAGGGAAAAAAATTAAAAATACATTTGTCGCTATAGTCAGGTGCAGAGCCGTACCCTCTATAAAGCTGATTTGAGTTACTAGGGTAATTAAGGGTTTTTGTGCAAACCTTGTTGTGAAATTTTATTGCTCCTGACCTCGGGGATCCTTTTTGATTGCCGTGTTTATCGTAAGTAATAATTTTTCTTAGAACATTTTATACGCACTACGTGAAAAATCATAATTTTTTTTGAAGGTTATCGTAGATACCGAGCAACTACACCGAGGACGAACTAGAAAATTTATGTGATAGCTTTGCACGACGTATTTTAGAATGTATAGAAAGTAATGGTACACATACGCATTATTAGTAATAAGAATTATAATGTGTATGATGTAAGCATCACAAATAAATTTAAACTTCTAATTTATGGTTGTCAAAGCCCGAGTTTGGAGACGTTCTTCTTTTGTTTTCCGAGTTTAATTTCGCGTTGAAATTTACCCATCGATGACAAGTGTTTCTTTTTTTTCGCTGGCCAATACGCGCGGAATTAGTATTAGTTGCAAGTGCTAGTTCGACGTGTGCACATATGGACATCGAGGTTTTGAAGCAATTAGCCGATGCGGCTATTGATGCCATGAAAGGTAAGTTAATTTAGAAGTAATAAAATCCCTAAAATTAATAAGAAACCGTTTCCTTTATTATTTGCAGCTTTTAGGGATTACTTAAGCGAGCCGCCCGCATAAAAATGCGGCAAATGTACGCGCATTTATCTTACGAAGGGGCACCTGGTCGCCCATCAAAATGACCATCGAGAGGAAGAGGAAGGATTGATCCTCAAGTGCGACGTGTGCGGGCGCACGTTCGCGAAGAAGAAGGGCTTAAAGGCGCACATAGGTTCGGTGCACCGGATGCGCAAGGCTACGTCCCCCGGTATTTTACCACTTGAATTAGGATGTGAAGATACGCAAGTCGCATTGCCGCGGACTCCAGGCTGGTCGTTGACAACAGAATATGAGCTGTCAGGCTATGATGCGGCGGAGCGTTTGGACGCGTCGCCAGTTGGTAAGTTAGTTACAAATGCGCCGATTTCGAGCTAATTGCATTCTTTTCTTCATTTTCCTCCCAGCAACATTGCAGGAGCTCATTGCCAAAGTAATATAAGAATAGTGAAGTCACTATTGCCTTAGTTGTTAATGTTTTGTCTTTAGTATGTAAGTCGGGGATTATAAGCTTTAATTTTATTATTTTGTTTGCAGTGCCGTAGTCTGTAAGTGTGAATAATTTATTTCTTTTATTATATTATATATTACATTTACTGTATAAGACTGGAGTTGTGAATTTAATTTAAATACTTGTGCTTTGGTATGTAAGACATGTATAAAAAGATGTTTTTAGAACTTTACTCGTTTTCTTGTCCTATTTGTGTGATTATAATTTCATTCTGCTTCACCTTAATCTACCTCGTTGCAGTAGATACAGGCATAGTCCTCGTTGCGCAACAACTATCGCCTGCAGGAATCCTCCCTTGATGAAAAAGTGTCAGCGGTGGGTCTGTTGATAATGAGGTTGTGACAGAATGGACAGACAACACTTACAACTGTGATGAAGCGGGTTTATTTTTTAAGGCTTTTCCTGACAAACAATGAGGCTTAAAAATGGAAACTGCCAAGGTGGGAAAATTTCCAAAGAAAGACTCACCGTGCTGTTGTGGACGAATATGGTAGATGCATTTTAACAGCCCCTTGTTTTCGGAAAAGCACAAAAACCTCGTTGTTTCACAGGAGTTAATTTGAAGCTCATGAATGTTGACTGGAGGTACAACCGAAAAGCCGGCATGACATGCGATATTATGAACGATTGGATGAATCAAAAAAAGAGTGTGTGTAACAAGTACGCGCGGGGAAGTGTTACTTCTTTCGAAGTTGTTGGATTCGTGGAATTTAAAATTTGATATTGAAATCAAATCATTGTTTTTTTATTTTCAACAGAAGAATTCGGCTGATGAGTTTTCGGTGAAATTTCAATTGAATTATATGTGTTTTGAATAAACTGTTGGTTAAAATCTTCTCTGGAAATGTTTTTAATTGGCAATGCCATTTTCTAGCTTTGTTGATCTAAAGGTCGGGTTGTTTTTGTGCTAGAATTCCTATTTTTCTGTACCTTGCGCCTATGTACATATGTATGAATGTATGTATGTATTTTTACCAAAATAAGCAAGTCTGTGAATGTATTTAGTTAGTTATTATTCAATTATTAATTTGATATATATTATTTATTAATAATTATTAAATTATATGTGTTTATCATTTAGTTAACTAATATTCAATTACTTTGATTAATATTGTTGTTTTGCGTAATTGATTATTTAATATGATTGCTTATACAAAATAATTTCCGATAAGGCAACTGTAGGAGTTTGTGACCACTTGTATATACTTCCATAAACCCCTTCACTTGCCCACACAAATTATATGGGACGATGACAAACTCATACACTTTTCACAAACCTCTACAGTTACCTTAAGACGATCAGTACGTATACCAGTTGTCCAGCTTTTTATCTGATTCTCTCACGCACAAAGTTCATTTAACTTACAACGAAATAGTCTAATAAATTTTTGACTGTATTATTATAATTATATTATAAATATTTAATTAATAATTGGTAAATAAATAATTATCAACATTGAGTTAACTTTGTAGTTACCAATTAATACGAAATTATGCATTTGGCATTAAATTCACAAACAGCAGACAGTTGTATACACATAAGTTTATGTCTTTTTTCTTTCTCACGCACTTACACAAAACGTTCATATAAAACTCTTTCCCAGTTTCCCGCAAGCGCTGCACAGAATTTATTATAATTTAATGGTGGAAACTAAAACACTTGGAACAGTCCTTGATACGAACCTGCGACTGGGCAAATTGCCTCCGCACGCACCACACAACCCATAGAAAATTAGGGTTTTATCTTGGTAGTCAAGGCTAGTATACCATTCGTATTTATCGCTGTATGAACGTTCAACTTTGTGTATGTATTGGTAAGAAAATCTTTCTTTCTTTTGGGACAGATTTTCACAGAAAATACAATTCTGCACATCTACAGGATATTCTCTTTCCATAGATGTATTTTTTATGAAAATCGGTCCAGAAACAACGGCTAAAATGGTACCACAAAATTCATGTTAGCCGTTTAATAATATAGATATGTACATATGTGTGTAGAAACCTATGTTTTTTGGCAGTTTCTTATATAAATAGTGTAAGTACGAATGTGCAAGGTATGAAGAGAAGATGGTTGGTTGTAGTGGCAGCCCCTTTTATCCAAAGGTGACTCACTTAGGTCACGATAGGCCCATTGTGATACCACAGAAGATAAGGAGGAAGAGAAGATACCGGCAGGCATCCGCGACAAAGAAATAGATCAAGATTTGCAATGCTCGGGCAGCCTGGAGACGACGAATAATGGTTGCGCCGACAAAGAAAAACAATGTATTCAGCATTTTTGAAATCAAACCATGAAGACACAAGTTACTTATTCGCTTCAGATGGTACAGGCTGTGAGATATTTAGGTGCGGAATGTCAGAAACAAGATTTCTTGTATTGCTGCTGTGTCTTTGTTTTGATAATCCGAATGACCGTGATGAGAGAATAAAGACTGACAAGTTGGCCGCTATTTCCCCTATTTTCGACAAGTTTGTAAGTACTTCCCAACAGTTGTATCAATTGGGTGAATGTGTAACTGTGGACGAGATGCTAGTCAAGTTTCGAGGAAGAAGTCACATGATATCATACATGCCTAAAAAACCGGGCAAATATGGGCTAGTGATACGACGATACGTTGACAGTAGAAGAAACAAAATTCCTAGTCCCCACTCAGTGCGCCATACTGCTAACGAAACCAATCCATGGAAGTAACCGCAATGTTACGACTGATAATTGGCTCTCATCTGTCTAGCTGGGAAGTGAACTAGCAAAGCGAAAGTTGACATATGTTGGGACAGTAAAAAAGAATAAAAGAGAGATACCGTGCGAATTTCAGCCATATAACAGTCGAGAAATAAAATCTACATTATTTGGATTTACGAACCAAAAAACGTTATTTTTTTGTACCCAAGAAAAATAGAGCTGTAATACTCATTTCTTCCATGCATCATAATGATCAAGTTGACGAAGATACTAATAAGCCCGAAATTATACACTATTGCAACTCAACCAAAGGAGGCGTTGAAATGTTCTATTTACTTGACTTACCGCCGAACACAGAGATGGACAATGGTATTACTGTATCGAGTGCAATATCTCTATAATATACACCAATCAAAAAAGGTTGAATGAGATTTCCTGAAACAACTGGCACGTTTGCTTGTAGTGCCGCATATGCAAAGACGTGTAATAAACACAAAATTGCCGAGAGAGCTGAAGTCAATTATTGCTCGAATTTTGGGTAAAGATATGGTTACTGAAGATGTCCAGACACCACCAGTCAGTCAAGGAACCAGAAGAGCATGTAGAATATGTCCCGCGAAGAAACACCGAATGACCACTTATGTTTGTGTGGAGTGCAGCAAGTGTGTGCATGCGATGGTTTCGTCCTTTGTGCGCTGACTGCCAGTAATTTACATATATTATGACTGCTGTCAGAATTTTTTATTTGTGTTGCCAGAAGGAGCTTTTATGTTTTTTTACGTTCGTATATCCGAATGTTGCTAACTTCATAGAGACAATTTCCGATTTGAATTTCGCCATTTAAAGAGAAAATCCGACGTATGAGTAAAAGGTGATCGCATGAAACTGCATTCCCGATATAGTCAACGAGAAAGAATGTGAAAAAGGATGAGACGACATAGAAATAAAGATGATGCAGATTTATCCAAAATGATTAGAACTGATAGTGAGGTGGTCTTAGTCTTATCGTTCAACCATGTTGAAATCAATTTGAAACCAGCCCCCAAAAAGTATATAAAAGAGACTGTTTTATGTAACTGTCTTCTGAGTTGAATCAATATACCAGCCCTGCCAAGGGTAAAGGCAAGCTGTTACAGTTATTTCCGATAAAGCTGTCAAAAATCACAAATAAATTGTAAGCAAGTGAAGTCAGAAGCTGATCATAAGATGCCTTAATATTAATTTGTAAATGATCTAGAATTCAAATTCAACTTTTGCAAAAAACATTGTTTACTTCCTCAAAAACGCTAAAGATTTCATTAAAATTCATAAAAAAATATTTGAAGAATACGACCGGAGACAGCACTATTTCTGTTGCATGTTTGCCAAATATTACAGTTTGTCAAAACTCATAGACCCGTCTCAAGAATTAACCAAAAGTCCCTAAAGAATACAATCATGAAAAGCGATCAGCACAAGTCTCACCCTGCTTAGTCGAGAATCTATTACCTCTATTATCGCTTTGTATTTACAGATAAAATTTCCTTGCAAATTGACTAGCAAACATTTCATCCGCTCCAGCAGTTGGCCACTATTCATTCAATCATTCAAATTTTCAAATGAATTTTTTTCGCTTAAATACACAAATCACTTTTGTTTCGACTTCGGTTTCAAATTCTCTTTTAAACATCTAACTTTTCTAATCTAGTATCTTATTTTCATTATAAGACTATTCGGATACTTACTTTACTTAACACTAAGAAGAGATTCATTTATAGATGCACGCTTTAGAGCCTACAAATGGTAAAACTAATTATATACAAATATGTACTATATTCGATACAGTCTAACGCTTTCGTCTTATTGTGCAAATATCATGAGGCAAATGTATGTACTTATTCCTTGAATCAGTACAAAAATAAATATATTTGAGGACTCTATACATACTGACAATTTTAAAGCTTCTCCTTCTAATTTAAAATAATATTATATTCTTGACATATTGCAAGCTAAATACGTTCTAGATAATATTCTCGGGATATTGCTAATAATCATTCCGCTGGTAGTGATATGTATATATTTCGTATCGCGGAGCCATTGATTGCATCGTTGTTCAACAACTTTAACCATGTCAGTATTTTGAAGATCCTTATTGCTGCCACTTATCTATAGGTTATATTCGAGCTTTAACGTGACGATCTGAATCACATTAACAAGTCCAACATTTACATTTTAGTTTTATTTGCATCTCACGCGGTTAAAAGGAAGACAAAATACTAGTTTACTAGACTTACCGCCACTCAGTCAGTTACCCCCAGATTTTCAAGTTGACGCATGCAACATTGTAGATATGTGGGATCAGGAAACATTTTGAACTGTGTCTTATGATCGACGCCATTCCATATTACGACATCTTCTCGTCCGGTTGTTACTGATCGGCCAATTGTGAAGAGGAGCCGCCTATCAAATGCGATTTTCAAAAAGCGCAGAACCTTGCGCCCCAACGGGCAATCAGGCAAATAGCATGTGCGCGGAAATCCAACAGCGAAAAAAGCACGTCCGCAATGGGGATGCTCATCGGTTTGTATGCCGGAAGCGATACTTTAAAAAAAATATAAGAGATTTTATGTACTCCATACTTTTGGGCCGATAACATACTCGTAAATAATTTGGATCGTATTTTGCCCTTCGTGACCGGGCAGGCTCTTCGGAATGATCATCCATGACATTGCGCCGGGTGGTTGATTCCCTACCTTTTCACCGTAAACGATTCCACAGACAGGACATTCGATATACAAACTCGAGTAAACCTGCAAACGGCAGAAGATGATTCATATGTTAATTAATGTAAAATTTGCGATTAAATTTTTTCGACTTGTTTGTAACTTACCTTTGGCGACCTTTTTTGCTGGTCGATTATCATCTGATTCAAACATTGCAGATGCATTAGATGTTGACATCGTGACAACGACACGGTAGGATTTTGCGTGGTGTGCACCAGCTCTTCGAGACACATGGGGCACGGCTGTGCATTTGGCCACTTGGGCGGATCAGCCACTTTAACAAAACGACTGATCATGTCACTGGCAGGATCGACTCCAACAATCGGTCCAGATATCGCACGCAGATGGTGTGATTGTTGCGGCAGTGGCGGAAGAGGTGGTGGCGTCGGATGAGATTGTGTGAAAACATCATCACTGCCAACCGAACAATCGAGCAGATCACTGACAGAAGATGTGAAATTTCTACTGCGTAAACTCTCCTTACTCTCGTGACTTAGATATGTCGAAACAGTATCCACGCTTGGCCGACGTATTGACTTCAAGCTGCTCGTGTCTGTGTCCGAGGCTCTCGTCCTCGATCTCGAACGATGGGATGATCCCAACCGATGATGATGGTATTGCATTCCATCGGAACGATTCGAAAACAAACTGGCATGCGAGGATTGTGGCGACAGTTGATGATGATGGTTATTGTTGTGATTATTATTATTATTATTGGACGACGAACCGGTCGTTTTTGTACTAAATATATTCAAGTTATTGAGGATCTGCCGAGCCAAGTTCGTGGTTGATATCGCACCGTGAGAGTCAAGATGTTTTGTTTTTGCGGTTTTTATAAATCGTTTTTGACTATTCGAACAAATGTTTGATAGGGAAGATGATGACGATGGGCCAGCCACCGGGTGACTAGATGTTAAATGCAATTTCTGTTTGCAATTTGTCGTTTTCGGTGGAACTCTTGGAGCTGAAAGCAAAAAAGATGTTTGAATTTGAAGTAGCGTACTAATCACCACATTTCACTCTAATCTTGAGTTCTTCCATTGATTAATTTTCAGAAATTTTTCCATAAATATTATTTAAGGACAACTGTAAAAGAATAAGTACACGTGTAGAGTCTAGTAGGTTGATTGGTTGTAGTGGCAGCCTCTTTTATCCAAAAATGACTCACTTAGGCCACTATAGGCCTATTGTGATACCACAAAAGATTGAGACGGCACTAGAACCTACAGGATGACGAGAACCATTTAGATTCTCGTATGACGTTGGCTTTGCAGCTAATACTTAAATCAGCTAGTTCCGTGAGGTTGTCCAGGAAAGGTGAGCCTAAGGTTTACATGCGTTTCCAGGATAGTGCTGGGCATTCACACAGAAAGTATTGGATTGTCTCTTCCTCGTCTTCCGATCTGCAACTTCGACAGAAATCGTTGAAAGGAACACCCAATCTTTCTGCGTGTCTGCCAATCAGACAGTGCCCCGTAAGTACGAATACGATGGAACTCAAGGTTTCGCGGCTCGTGTTAAGAAGCTGCTTGGTGCGTTCGGAGCACAGTGCGTGCCAAGTTTGCCTGGTTGTCCTTCAGGTTTCTTCAAGTAGCCAAGACCTATTTGCAGCCTCCATGTAGTATTGCTTGAATTTTAGCTTTATGGAAGCTAGAGGTTGGCCGACTTGGGGTATAAGTGTATACTCTTGGAGCTCAGTGTCAGCTCGTGCTAGGACATCTGCTTCACAGTTTCCCGGTATACCACTATGCTCCGGTACCTTACAAAGAATCACTTCACAATGAAGCGATATCATGTTTAGCTGTGAGCGGCATTCCATTGCAATATTGGATGGGGTATGCACGCTGGATATTGATTGGATAGCAGCTTGACTGTCAGAAAAAATGTTTAAATTTCTTATGGAAATTTTCTGGTTTCTCAGCCAGTCTGCTGCCTTATAAATAGCAATGACTTCTGCCTGAAAAACACTGCAGTGGTCTGGTAGCCGGAAGGATAGTTTCGGGCCTAGCTGTTTTGAGAAAACGCCACAGCTAACTTTTCCATCCATTTTTGATCCATCAGTGTAGATGTCGATCGATTCCTGTATCTCACTTCTTTCTATGGTCCAGTCATCCCTACTCGGGATGATTGACTTGAAACCGTGGTGAAAACAGGGAATCGGAGAAGCGAGATCTACCTTTCCTGGCGTTGGTCCATCTAGAGTCTAATAAAAACGAACAAATTTATGCTGGAATACGGAACTTAAACCATCTATACAAAATTCAATTGTCGTAGTTCATCTCAGAAAACGAATTCAATCCGTGAAAACGTGGCAATTATAAAAAGGAACGTAGACAACTTCGAAATACACGATAAAAGCGATTATTCGAACTTTGGCAGAGTTGGCGCGTGAGCAATAGTATATTTAGGAGTGAGAAAAACCCAATTAAAACTAAGACAAAGATATTGCTGGAAAAATATGAACAGCATGATTAAAAACTATGTCAACAATTGCAAACAGTGCAAAATAAATAAACAAGTACGACACACAAGAGAACACATGTTAAAAACCGAAACACCTACCACCAGTTTCGAAACAATAGCTATCGATATCGTAGGACCATTAAGAATCTCGAACGACTATAGATACATCTTGACGATGCAGTGTGAACTAAGTAAATTCGTAATAGCATCACCACTAGAATCCAAAGACACCAAAACAGTCGCGTACACATTAGTCAACGATCTTATATTAAAATTTGGACATTTCAAAATATTAAAATCTGACCAAGGTACGGAGTTTACGAATAATTTAATGCAAGAAATTTGCAAATTGCTTCAAATTAAACAGATCTTTTCGACTCCATATCATCATCAGACACTAGGCACGGTAGAACGCAACCATCGAGTGTTAAATGAGTATTTTCTAGCTTTTACCGAAGATCTAAATTGGGACAAGTGGATCCCGTATTACACGTTCGCATACAATACAACTCCACATGTTGATAATGGCTACACGCCTTATGAATTAGTATTCGGCAAACTACCATATCTACCCAATGATATAGTCAGACAGACAGACAGAGTCTACGATACAGAAAATTACGCTAACGAATTGAAAATTCGATTACACCATGCGTTAAACAAAGCAAAACAAATAATTGAAAAAGTCAAACAGAAACGTGTCGACAAAATGACAAAAACCAATTCAATTCATTTAAAAACAAACAATTTAGTTCTCTTGAAAAAGGAAAATAAGAGAAAACTTGATAAACCTTATATAGGACCTTTTAGAGTAATAAATACAAATAATGTAAACAGAACAATAGAAGTTGATGGTAAACCAAGAAAAGTCCATAACAATAATTTAAAATTGTACAAGATGACTGATTGATTTGAATAGACTATAAATGTAAGAGACTAACTAGTAGCAATTCAAAGTAAGTCAACAATATTAAATTCATATTTTGAAATGACCTGTAAAGTAAACTAAATATTATATATAATATTAAACTTAGTAACAAAGTAAAAAAAAGTAATGAAACTAGATATAAGCTCACAAAAAAATATTTTGAATCATATAGGAATTAAAAGTAGAATACTTATCTTTAGTTGTAAAAATAAATAGTATACTATTGTAAATTCAATGATCAGAAACTTAAACCTAGTTGAAAACTCATAATTTTTCGTAATTTGAAAAATGTATGTTACAGAAAAGAAAAGAAATCGACTTGCATACAAATAAGGGTCCATCTTATACAGAAAAAGCAAAAATCATCAAACGAAATCTGTCTTCAATCCAAAATGTTGTAAATAAACAATCTCGACAGTTCAGAGTGATAACAAGATCTGAGAGATTACATTGACCGGTCGACAGAACATTGCTAGACATAAGAAGTGGTAATAATTCTGCCAGGAGAGTATTATTTTTACTTTTTGTAGAGATAAGGCAAACTTTACCGGTTATCACCTGAGACACGCGCACAGCTAGTATCCAAGAATGCTTCAAACGATCAGTACCGTGGGTGCAGATTGAGAAACTTTATTTGACCGAAAATGGGTCAGCTGCACAAAAATCGAATAGAATTCTTTTAGATATTGAAGAGAGAAAATATTTTGAAAAGAACCCTCCGAATTCCTTTTCCTAGTCGTTTAATAAACAGATGTTGATTCCAAAACTATATGAAGAAAGAAAAAATCTTGACACGAAAGAATATGCCTGGCCTTATGGACAAAAAACAATGTGGTTAGTAAAATCCACCCAATAAATTGATATTTGAAAAAAAAATATTGGAGATGTGTGTGTGCGGTGTGTAACATAGACGAGGTAGTACATTGTCTTAAAGAATATGATTCTCACAACATACACTTCTCCAAGTTTAAATGAGGAGTGTATCGAAAAAAGACCTTTATAATTATGTCTCTAAAAGTGGTATTAATTGCTTCATCGAACTAATATTTTTTTCCTTTTATTATTATATTATATTAACTAACATTTACATAAAAATTAAATGAATTTTCATTTCAAGGAAAGAAAATTTCGGACCTTTCCGTTATCTCCACGCATTAGGTTGCGTACAACGGTTTCATTGAACACCTTAGATGTGTTTCTCCACTTATTTTGAAAATTCTTTTCGGTTTTAGAGATTTTGTTTGTTTTCTTCGATGTTTTCTTCATTTCAGCCCAATATCTTTCGATTGGTCGAAGTTCTGGACAGTTTGGAGAGTTAGCTGTTTTTGGTACCACGGAAATGTTGTCCTCATACCACTTCAGTGTTGATCGACCATAATGTCTTTTCGCTAAATCTGGCTAAAATGCTACAGATGCGTCGTGTTTCTCGATAAATGGTTTAAGTCGCTTCTCTAAACACTCTTCAATGTATACTGCTGAGTGTATGGTACCCTTAGCTACAAATTCCTCTGATCTGAGCCTGCATCCACATATTGCCTGCCAAATCATATACCTCTTGGGAAATTAGATACTCTTTTTGGTTTTATGTTTGTAGCTAAGACCACCCTTTGATTCTGCTGTATAGAAGTCCTGACCAGGCAACTGTGCGAAATCGGCCTTCACGTTTGTTTCATCGTCCAACACAACACAATCGAATTTGGTCAGATAATCCTTGTATAGCGTTCGAGTCCGATTTTTCGCTTCTTTCCTTATTCCTCGGATCGATCGGGTACTTTTTGGATCTTATATTCTGATTATAATGTTTCTTAATCCTCTGAATCATTGCGTTCGATGTTTACACTTTTTGAGCCATATCTCGAATGGATGTGTTAGGACTCTGCAAAAATTTACTGGATGGACATTTTTTTCTACCAGATCCAGACTTTCCAGCAACAGCCCTTATTGTACTTTATAATCGTTTGTTTCACTGTTGCAATCGACGAATTGGTCTCTTTTGCTGGTATCGAATATTTACGAAGAGGATTTTCCAGATATTTGCACACAATTAAACTACGCACTTTTTCTGGATTTGATGACATCTTTTCAAGAGTGATCGTACAATACGAATAGATTATACGTTCTTTTTTGTCGCATTTCGTAGCTAATGTTGCATACCTGATGAAGACTGAAACTTATCCCAAACAGGAGCTATGCAGGAAAAACTTAAGGTCAATTTTTCCCGATACAGTCCTTACTATGCAGTGTTGACACAAAAAGTGAATGATATTTGGAAGACATAATAATAAATAGAAGACGACTAGGTTCTTCTCTATCAAAACAAAAACTGTGTCATTTGATGAAAAAAAGGTTTCCTTGATTTGATATTGCTTAGCCACACTCTAATATCGTACAGTGATGAATTTGTCTATTCTTTTTTTTGCTATAGAAAAATAAAACCGACATTACACAGGGAATTTTCATTACGAGGGAATTTTCATTACGAGGGAATTTTCGGTTTCCTACGTTGTCAATTCAATTCGAGTGGGGTGTTTACATCAAGATATTGACGTTTTTTTGCAGTAGCATTGCAGTTAAGCAATGAAGTGGTCGGATTATCATACGCGCATTAATGAAATCGGTTGTATGAGGCTGGGAAGAATGGTAAACAAATCTGATCCCTCCTTAAATCGCTTAACATCAGTCACAAGCTCGTGTATCGTACTATTCAACATTTCAATAACACTGGCGACGTTGTAGACCGGCTTCGGACGGGTCGCTCACGCACCACAAGCCCAGAAAAAAATCAGTGGACGCCGTACGAAGCCGCATTCGAAGGAACCCAATCCGTAAGCAAAGATTCCTCGCTCGTGAAATCAATACCGCACCGCGCACTGTTTTCGTATTCTATACGATTCATCACATCTCTAAATGCAATATTCAAAAATAAGCCATAGGGTATTCCAGTAGAGTTTCGCTATAAGGCTACGGTTTATTCCACAAAAATGAAACAAAATTGGAAATATGAAACACTACTGAAAAAAAATTATTGAGATTCTGGTACTATCCCTTATACCGATATGCATCGTCTGGGAAGTACTAAGTAAATAAACAAGCTTTCAGGGAAAACATTTTCCAGCAATAAGTAGTGGAGTGAGAGGTTAAGATGAGGCGGAGGTGGTTTTAGTCGGTAAAAATCCGACATGTCGAGAAGCAAGAGCAAAAAGACGGGGGGGGGAGGGGGTTGGAGACGAGAGCGTTACTATACGGTCTCTCCTTACATGCTGGTTGCTTGGATTTGACTGTAATAAGATATACACTCCCGGACAAAATAATAGGTGTGAATCTCCAAAATTTGTAAAATGTGGAGAAAAAATTAGACAATTTATTCTGCAATCAAAAAACTACTGCGGCCAGTGAGTACCACCCTTTTTGAATGAAATGGGACAGTCCCCGCAATAAAACTACTTCTTGGAAAATGTTACGGGTTGTTTCTTTGTTCGGTCTTCAAAACTGAGCTGGACAATATATTAGGTGTGCGCTGGTAAAAATTTAAAATGAATAAATTTAAATAGTTATATAGTTGCAGAAGGTGAGATTTTGAGGATATTAAACTAAATGAAGGTTAAATTATACCATTGTAATATTTTAGATGGGCCGTGGACCTCACTGCAGTGCAGAGGAGAGAAGACTTGTTCGTCAGCTCTGAGATGATGGGAAAACCTACAAATTCATTGCTATATCAATTGGACGATTGGACGGTCTGAAAATTTTGTTACGAATGCTCCGAAACAGGAAAAATCCATTGAAACACGTGGAGCACCTAAAAAACTTCACCAGTGACCGACAATCATGTAGTTTTATTAGCTAAACGCGACCCGTTCAAATCATCCAGGACAATTGCCAGCGAAATTGGGAATTCGGTATCATCACGAAACTTTCGACGGCGATCAGTAAATGCAAAACTACCCGGTAAGATTGCCCGCAAAGTTCCGTTGCTTTGAACTGCAAATTTGAAGACAAGGAAAAAATTTGCGATGATTCATAAAACCTGGTGCGGATCGCAGGACGAAAAAAATGGCGCAATATCCTCTGGAGCGATGAAACAAAGATAAATTTGTTTGGTAATGATGCCGCAAGAAACGTTCGTCGAAAGGAAGGCAGACAATTTCATATTAGGTTTACCAAAAATCGGTGAAGCACGGAGGTGGCAGCATAATGATATGGGGCTGTTTTTCGTGGCAAGGTGTAGGCCGATGCATCGAATTGATGACAAAATGAATAGATTCATGCACAAGGATTTGTTGGATACGGTAATGCTGCCATATGCCGAGGATAATATGCCGCTGTTGTGGACATTTCAGCAGGACAATGATCCTTAACACTCATCTCAATTGGTCAAAGCATGGTTCCAAGAGCATATTGTGGACGTCCTTGAGTGACCAAGTCAATCTTCAGACCTCAATCCTATTGAGAACCTCTGGAATGAACTTAAACGAAAAGTTTCAAAGACGGTTCGACAAAACAGAACGCAATTATGGCAGAATATTCAATAGTTTGGTACAATATTCCTGTCGAAATTTGTCGGAAATTGATATGGTCTATGCCCGGAAGAATTGATAAAGTCATCCAGAGTAATGGTGGATATTCAGGATATTAGATGCGTCCTAACGAATTCAGTATAAAAAGGGGCCCTAACTATCGAAATTTCAATGTTAATTACTAAATTAGTCAGTTTATCATGGGTTAGAACCTCCTAGTCTAGTCAACAACTTCGTCTTCTAGAGTGCTTTTGGTTAGCAACTCACCATCACTATTATTGCACATTAATGGAGGTTCTTGTTTCCAGGCTTATAGCCCGATATATTATTAAATGGGAAGTGTGGTTTCGGGGTGACGGATGGCATCCTCTTCAGGTGCTGTCATTCACCATCCGCCACCAGACAGCACGACCACGGTTAGGCTTGTTGATGGGTTAAGCTCGTTATATTTCAACTATTTTATTATTTGTATCCGCGAAGTATGTATGACTAGACTAGGAGGTTCTAACCCATGATAAACTAACTAATATAGAATAGCGACGTAGACATATATACGAACCAATTGACAGTCGTTATACTTTTGTCCAGGTATGTATGTACTCAAATTGGAAAATATTTTTTAGAATAATTCTCCTTTTACATGTTCCGTAAAATATTTTCGAAATTTCGAATGGTACCGGTGAGTAAGAGTTTATTATTGGCAAAATTTTAAAGGATAAAATGTGACGTCTCGTATATTATCTGGAAGCCTGTTTGCTTCTTTCACTTACCATTCAGTTGCTGAGCCTGCTGCGGCGTGATTTTGACCAGTGGATACGGCGCTTGTTGCGTACGGCGAATACTCCTTATCGGGCCGTTTGGTTGCCGCACTTGTGTCAAATTGCAGAAGTTTATGCTATATGGCAGTCCAATGTTAGTCTTATTCAGATCCAAGGTTTGCTCGCCCTGCAAAGACAAGCTGTTTAGTTTTTTCCTCCTTCACGCCAACAAGTTGCGTTTGAAACATTATAAAGTGTGGCTGTACCTTGGCCCAAGCCTCTTCCACGATGCACTGCACCGTCATGTTGTACGGATGCCAGCCGTTGCCCGTTGCATCCACCCACTCCCACTTGATGCCCTTCCCTGCGGGCGAGGTGGGCTTGTAGAACGTGCGCCGCACATTTATCATGGGCATCTCGATGTCCTCCGAGCTCTGGGTCATACTGCGAACGTTCACGTAGAACTGCTCCAGGTTCGGGTCCGCGTCGCTCAGAAGGACCCGCGTCAGCTTCTTCGCGTGGGCCCGCTCCAAGTGCTGCGACACCTCCGGGCTGTACGGGAGCCACTTCCCCCCGCGCGACTCAAACTCCCAGACCACGACGGCATGGCAACTGGTGGCCATCGTCCAGGCACTGATTTCTCGCTTCTTTTCCTATCGCACTGTTAATTCAATCAGCATCAATCAGCAGTTCCAAAATGCACATACGTAAATCATGGAAAATAGGCACAAACGGCGCAACATGCTCACCGTTTCAACAATGAACTAAGCTCGAACGGATGCAACGCGCGCACCGCTCCAGAGGCCAAAAATCGCGTTTGGGGGCCACTAAACTGGGGCACATCGACCACCGACGACCACAGAACAAACGCAAAACAAACAAAATAGACAGAACGAGCCAAAGAAGATGCACTCCGGGCCACGCGCGGGGCTCGGGGCCAACATCAGAAAAAATGCCCAACTTGTTGATTTTCCGCTGACCCAGTCAAGTTGCCTCTGCCCACGATCGGTTCTGGCATCAAAATCGACATTTTCGCGATGTCGCCGACACCTTTGCACAATTGCACTCGCAGATAAGATGCCTATTGCACTAGATAAGATTAGATTTGTCACGGTTTAATGGGACGTTTCGAAGCGCCAAACAAATAATTCCAACGCGATATCTTCGCCTCCGCTCCGTTCACTTCACTCGATCAAGTTGACAGTAGTCGAGAGATAGAAGCCAAAATGGCGTTTCGAGGCACTGCCAGATCTACGGGTGATATTCGAACATTTTTAAAGATATATATATATATATATTTCAACGTTGGAAGGTGGAAATCTTCATAAGATACCGATCAGCTCCTGCTTCTCGGCATGCCGGATTTCTACCGACTAAATCCTCCACTATCTCCTTCAATGACTCTCTCCGTCAACTTTCAGTAATTCTCTGTATTTATATTTCAGTACTTAGTACTTCCCAAACGAAAAGAATCGGTACAAGGTATAGTTCCACATTTGTGAGTTTTAGTGTCCTTTTAGTTAGATTAATAATTCAGAATATATTTTTATAAGTTTTTTCATGTTGAAATTGGGGTGAATGTGTTCCCTTCTCGCCTGCAAATCAAGCAAAACGAATTGCCCCAATGATCAACAACGCCAACATAATTTTATTTTTTTCACACTTGGCTGGCTTTTTAACGATGTTTTCGCTAATTGAGCTCCTAAACCAATTGGCTAGCTATGATTATCAATTTTTATTTTCACTATTTATATATACTGTGTAGTCGGGGTACCGTGAAATAATTATTACATACGCTGTTCACGTTTTCCAAGTTGTTCACGGTATCGAAAATAATTCTAATGTTCTAATAAGTACTCTTAGGCAATCGTTTAATGCATACTTTTTATATTGATACTGTAAGAGCTTATAAAGAAAAAAATCCTTAATAGTAGTCTGTTTTTATTAAATTCTAAAAAATTCTGTACAGCCTTTTCACGAAATTTGTTTAAAATTGTAATATCTGAATAATCTGTGGTGTTTGTTTCACCCCATTTTATTGCTTTCTCGAATATTTGTATAGCTTCAGCTGCAGATATTGTTTTACTATCGCCAGGCAGGTTTTGCTTTTCACATTCATCTTCACTTGAAGTAATTTTTTCTTCGCTATCATTTTTATCGGAAATTTCTATTGAGTTTTCAATTGTGTTCTATTCTTCAATATCTGCTGCAGCATGTGTTGCCTAAAAAGGGATAAAATATTGAAATACCTCTGGAATAACAGTTCGGAGTAAAGCTTGCAAGTCATCGATTTCTTTCGATATTTCAAACCTTGATTTTTCTTGTAGTACACTCAAGGGAATTATGTCTTCTTCGTCATCACTTCCATAACGCTCACTTTCACAGATCTGTGGTAAAATATTCTTCCAGCATTTTTCTATAACGTCTACCTTCAATTGACTCCATGCTGTTGCAAATAAAGAAATGGCATCTTTTATGGTTAATGCTTTGAAGAACTCCATGGCATTCGATTTTCCAATGCAACAGACTTCTTCTATAATAGACATTAGGTGGCATATACATTGCAAATATAGAACCATTATCTGTTTTTAATAAATTCGCTGATGGATGACATGGTGCGTTATCCAGAACTAAAATGGCTTTTATTGGTAAACCTTGTTGTTGTAAAAAATCTTGTACCTACGAAACACATGAATGTATTGAAATAAATTGCATATTAGCTCCATAAAAAAAATTTATTTTTTTTACCTGTGGAACAAATAGGGTGAAAAACCATTCTTTAAAAATTTCTGCTGTCATCCAGGCATTTTTCGAAAAACGATAATGTACGGGAAGATCAAAATTTTTAAAGGGTCAAGGCTTCTTTGCTCGCCCTATTATTAAAGGTTTGATTTTATGGAGACCAGTAGCGTTGGTGCATGCTAAAAACGTAATTCTTGCTTTTTCCATTTTTTTACCAGGAGCATTTTTTTCTTTACTGACCACATAAGTTTTATTGTGTAACATTTTCCAAAACAGTCCCGACTCATCGGCGGTTGTTACGTCTATAATTTCGCGCAACGTTCTCCACTACACCGTAGCCGATCCTAGCCACGGTTCGGGCAATCCCACCCGGCTTCACCCGCGAAGAGGGGTGTGGGACTATGTATTTTAAAAAGAGCGCCACCCGTTTCCGCGCCGGGACTGCCCTGTCCGCGAATCCTGAAACGGGAATCGGATTCACGGTGACCCAAAACCAAACCGGCCGAATAGAAAATTTGAGACAGACGCACACAAGAGCCGAAAACGCAATTTCCGCTTCGCCACTTCGCACAGTTAACACACTTTCTTTATTCTTGAGACACTATTTATTTTTTCCCATTTCAGACCTACCTATCTATCCCTATCTATGTATACTTAATTCTACTTACAATTCTTGTTCGGCCCTAACTTATTCTGAAGGCTGCTTTCCGCGACTCCTTTCGCTGCGCGTCGTTTCCGCTTCTCCTCTAGCTTCGTCGTCGTCTTCCTTCTTAATTCGCTTCACTCAACCGCTCCAACTTCTTGATTTCCTTGCGATACGCACAAGAACAGTCCCCAACCAAAAAAACAGCTTCACACAAAAACTCAGCACTCCAAGATTCGCACCCAAAAAAAAAGACGTCCAAACCAAGTCACGCAGCTTCCACCAGCGATCGACGTAAAAAGCCCGTCAGCTGCTCCCGCAATGCTATTTAAGCCAAAGCCCAGTTTCGTTTTCCGTGTCGTAGGTCGATGACCACTCAGCTGGCAGTTGACCCCATCGCAGCTTTTAAAAGCTTGGGGAACTGGTGTTGTCAGAGGTCAGACGTTGTGTCTCGATGCGAGGGGAAATGCTGATTGCCGCCCGTCCGGCGAAACACTCGCGGCAGCCGCCAGCCATGGCGAATTGCGAGTGCCACGGCGCATAGGGGACTCCATTGGGGCGCATCGTAGACCGGGCGGGGCCTGGACTTGGATCCGCTGCGCGATTGGGTGATCGTCTCGCGCGCATGGTCATGAACACTCCATCAAAACCTTACTACCTACTTATCTATTTACTCCAACATCCTTAACCTACCTACATCTCTATATTTATATAATTCAACTTCTACCTAGATTGACTTACTCCCTTCAATATAATTAATTAACAACAATATACTTCAATACTTGGCTTGGTTGCGTGAAGTGGCGAACGTAACATTATTTATTTTCATTACAAATGGTGTTTACCCGCACGGTGGTTTGGGGTCTCAAGGACAGGGAAGTCCCATATTTCGCCCTTGAGGGTTTAGAATCGACTACGTTGCGTGGCGAACGTAACACGGTATAAATTTCATTTCTGCACAGCTGGTGCTCGTGAATTACTTCTTCCAATTTATTCTTAAATGATTGGACAGCTCCTCCATCAGATGAAAGTTTCTCTCCACAAATTTTTAATAGCCGAATGCCGTAACGTGATTTGAATCCATGTAGCCAACCAGAACTAGCATTAAACCTCTTTTTATTTTCGCCATGACGTACATGCAATTGTTTTGCCTTCACTTTCAACATTTCACCACTAACAGGTAAATTTTCACTACGTTGTTTCAAAAACCATTTATACAGTGATCGCTCCGTTCGAGGATATTCGCCTTTTTTTAAGTTTTTCTTTTGTATGAACTGATTTGGCTGTTGGTTACCACTTGAAATATGCTAGCTTTCTTCTTGTTAATGCTCGAAATTGTTAATTTAGCAACACCATATTGTCTGGCCAAACTTGATGTACCTTCATCTTTTCCTAATTTTTCTATGATTTCACTTTTTTCTTTTAAAGATAAAAACTTCGGTTTTTTAGTAGCCATTTCACTGCTTATACACTTTTTCTTTTAGTTTTAATAGAACTTTTATGGGCACGACACATGTACATATATATCAACACACCGAATTTTGATCTCACTATCAATCAATACTTAAAATGCACTTCTAATCCAAACAATGAACGCAACCTTTTGTTTTTCCTATACGTCTACCAGAGAAATGATGCAATAATGTGTAATTATGTGTGGTGCAATATGTATGTGTGCCTAGATTTTATGTGTTTTATTTTTACTCTGTTCCTAATTTCTTCGTACACGTTACCGAGTTTTGTACTGTTCACGCTACAAAGAACTACGTATAATAGAATGGATGTTCACGTTACAGAGGTGATCACGCTATAGGGGGTTCATGTTATCCAGACTTCACTTCATATATATAATAGATATCTCGTGGATCTCTCAGATCCGGCGCGACCTTCCTAGTGTTAAATAATTCATAACCGGCAAGAAATATGCCTGGGAAATTATTAATGTCAACATTAAAGACGATTTACCCTCCGCGTTCAGACAACAAAACTTTAATAGACGAAGAGACAGATGCTGATATTAAAAACTTAACAGCTATAATTTTCTCGTGTACGGATGTTCATATTCCTCTGAGAAGGCTTCTCAAATTTCAAAAATGGCTTTCATCTCAGATTCTGCTATTCTTTCCGAAACCAACAAAATCTTCCAGGGAAAGAAATTCTCATTGAAATTAATTTCAAAATTTCGATTCGAGATAGGCCAATGTCGGAAGAAATAGACTTCACTTTCCAGATTTCCTGTTTTCGATGCTGTAATTAAGAGAAGTGAGGACTAACATAAATAGAAGCATATGATACAATCATTTGAATTATTTTTGTTTGTTCCAAGAGTGAAATTAAATATTTTTATTTAATTTTTAAGTTTTTCTGCACTCAAGAGTTTTAAAACTTTATCTAAATATGAACACATCTTTCTCGGTTGCTATCGGGTAAATACATAGTAGCATATCGTAAACAACTCACCAATTGTTTATTGGATATCTTTTTTAACATCTTACCTTGGGTTTCTCAAGGCAGTGTAAAGTTCCACACTGCTTTGAAAATTAACGCTTCGTGTACTACGTATAAAAGTTCCTTTTAAAATATTGTTTAATCCTTTTAAAAAATTGTAATTATGATATCCATTTTAGAACTTTGTCTAAATAACCGAGAGCCAATAAATTGAATAGTTTCAGCGGTAAGAGTACAGACCTCTGTTCATGTAAAGATGTTCGATTGATCAATTGTAGTGGTTGTAGTGGCAACTCCCTTTATAAAAAGGTGGCTCACTTAGGCCACGATAGGCCCATTGTGAGACCACAAAAAGATAAAAAGATAAGGGCGACACTAGAACCTGTGGGATGACGAGAATCATTTCTGCCGTGCAATGGCCAAACCGTCTAACTGCAGTTTCCTCGATATCGAGATAAATGGCTTCAAACATTTCGCGTGAAAACGCTTCCGCATTTCCCCTGTCTTGCCTACATTACCAATGCGTGGGGAATGGTATAATTAGCTTAAGTTCAATTTCCTGGGATCCCCGATGATGGCGTTTGGGCTCCATCTTGAAAAGAAAAGAAAGTGGGCCACCTCTTTATCTCCCAAACCGTGGCTTCCACAGGAAAGTTGTGTATGGCAAACTTGCGTAGAATATAATTTTTAGCAAGTCGTCCATACATAAGTTTTGCGTGGTGTCAATAATAAAAAAGATACGATCCAAAAACCGTACCCAAAAAGGGGGGAATAACTTTCGGACGCCACAACTTTTTTAATTTCCCGTTTAACGCCAAACACGTTGGAGTACTATTCTAAGGTAATTTTGTCACAAATCGTTTGCGGTATTGATTGTTCCAATCACTGCATATTAACGGGAGTTATTCCATCCCAAATGGGAGAAACTCGCGCGAAAAAACCCGTTTTTAGGCCAAATAATCGGCTTTTGGTGGCCCCCGTTGCGAAACTCGCGGAGCATTTTGGAAGGCAGCCAAATTTTTGGCGCAATGAGTAGTATGCCTTTATGTGAGCTTAAATCCAAGTTTCTGGGGTGGCAATCCAATCCTCTTGGCGCCATCTTGAGAACAAAAAAAAAGTGGGACGTCCCCATATCTTGGAAAGCACCACTCCCACAAAAAAGTTTAATATGACAAACTTGTGTGAAATTCAATTTGCAGTAAGTTGTGGATACATCATTTTCACGTGCTGTCAATTTTAAAAGAGTTGCACGCCAAAAACGACGTTGAAAAGGGGGAATATTCTACGCGCGCCACAACTTTTTTGTTTCCCCTATTACGGCGAAATTCGTCCGAAAATAACTTTTAGGCAGTTTTATCACCAAACGTTTGCGGTATTGCTTGTTTCGATCACTGTACCATGTCGAGAGTTATTGCGTCTCGAAGGGGGACAAGTCATAGGAAAAAAGCATTTTAACACCTGTTCATCTGGTCCTAAAATGTGTTTGTCACGTGAGTTTCCCCCTTTGGTATAATAGCTCCCGCCAGTGTACAGCGATCAAAACGATCAATACCGCAAACGACTTGCGACAAAATTGCCTTAAAGTTATTTTCAATGTGTTTTGGGGTTGAAGTCAAAACAATGAAGCTGTGGCGCTCGAAAGATGTTCCCCCCTTTTTGGATGTCGTTTTGAGCTTGTAACTCTTTTATTGTTAAAACCACGTAAAAGTCATGTATGCATGACTTGCTGCAAATTAAATTCTTCACAAGTTTGCCATATTAAACTTTCTTGTGGGAGCCGTGGTTTCGGAGATATGGGTGGGGTATTTTGTCACAAATCGTTTGCGGTATTGATTGTTCCAATCACTGCATATTAACGGGAGTTATTCCATCCCAAATGGGAGAAACTCGCGCGAAAAAACCCGTTTTTAGGCCAAATAATCGGCTTTTGGTGGCCCCCGTTGCGAAACTCGCGGAGCATTTTGGAAGGCAGCCAAATTTTTGGCGCAATGAGTAGTATGCCTTTATGTGAGCTTAAATCCAAGTTTCTGGGGTGGCAACTCCAATCCTCTTGGCGCCATCTTGAGAACAAAAAAAAAGTGGGACGTCTCCATATCTTGGAAAGCACCACTCCCACAAAAAAGTTTAATATGACAAACTTGTGTGAAATTCAATTTGCAGTAAGTTGTGGATACATCATTTTCACGTGCTGTCAATTTTAAAAGAGTTGCACGCCAAAAACGACGTTGAAAAGGGGGAATATTCTACGCGCGCCACAACTTTTTTGTTTCCCCTATTACGGCGAAATTCGTCCGAAAATAACTTTTAGGCAGTTTTATCACCAAACGTTTGCGGTATTGCTTGTTTCGATCACTGTACCATGTCGAGAGTTATTGCGTCTCGAAGGGGGACAAGTCATAGGAAAAAAGCATTTTAACACCTGTTCATCTGGTCCTAAAATGTGTTTGTCACGTGAGTTTCCCCCTTTGGTATAATAGCTCCCGCCAGTGTACAGCGATCAAAACGATCAATACCGCAAACGACTTGCGACAAAATTGCCTTAAAGTTATTTTCAATGTGTTTTGGGGTTGAAGTCAAAACAATGAAGCTGTGGCGCTCGAAAGATGTTCCCCCCTTTTTGGATGTCGTTTTGAGCTTGTAACTCTTTTATTGTTAAAACCACGTAAAAGTCATGTATGCATGACTTGCTGCAAATTAAATTCTTCACAAGTTTGCCATATTAAACTTTCTTGTGGGAGCCGTGGTTTCGGAGATATGGGTGTGTCCCACTTTCTTTTGTTTTCAAGATGGAGCCCAAACGCCATCATCGGGGATCCCAGGGAATTGAACTTAAGCTTAATATACTATTTCCCACGCATTGCAATAAAAAAAATCTGCCTTTTGAAACTGCACGGTCAAACTCCTAATTGACTGGACTAGATATGCAACGGAAAATGGAACTAAATGCTTATAGACGTTTATTTTCCTTCTGATTTGTATAGTTGTACAACGGACAAACCGTCTAAAGTACTTTAGATGGTTTGCCACTTGGTTTTTATGTGAAATTGGCAGCAAGATGTATTATAGATGGAATGGCCAGGGTCATAACTCTTGAAGGGGAGGGAAATGAAACAAAATGTTAAGCTCATGTGAAAGAAGGGAAGGTATAATGTCCCGAAACGCATATATCTCAAAATCTTGAAAAATGTCGTTTAGACGGTTTGTCCATTGCACGGCAGATTTATATTCTCGTATGAAGCCGGCTATGCAGCCAATATTTAAAGTGGCTACTTCCGTGAGGCTGCCCTGGAAAGGCGAGCCTAAAGTTTGCATCGTTTCCTGGATAATGCTGGGCATTCGCAAAGAAAATGCTGAGTCGATCGCTTCGAAATCCTCCTCATCCTTCGATCTGCAGGTGGCGGCAGAAATCGTGGAAAGGGGCATCCAGACTTTCTGCATGTCTGCCAATGAGACAATGGCCCGTCAGTACGGATATGATGAAACTTAATGTTTCACGGATCGTGTTGAGGAGCTGCTTGGTGCGCTTTGAGATCAGTGCGTGTCAAGCTTTCCTGGTTGTCCTGCAGGTTTTTTTCAGCAGCCAGACCCTGTTTGCAGCCAGTTGTAGTGCTTTTAATGGAAAACCATTTTTTAGGCATTTTCGATTCAACTAATTTTATTACTTTTGACGACCATACAAACACAAACATATCATTTCAGAATTTCTTACTATAGCGAACTATAGAAATTCACCAGATTTTTCTTCTTGAAATCCTTTTTACCTCGGAAAAAATTATAGGTAACATGGAAGCTTCACTTAAATTTTAATTAAATTATGTCAAAACACTCACTGTTTCTAATTATTTCACTCACTGTTTCTGTTATTTCTCTTTTGTACAACATTCTTCGTCAATTGACTCTGAACCAGATGATGGTGGCGACATTGAATCCTCATTCTTGGCCGCATCCTATGAAAATGACAATGAGCTAAGCAAAACTATTTAAGGATGAACACTAGTCCTACATTTATATTCGATCCTGAACTACTTTGAGATTCGATTCTTCTTCGCTTCGATTTATTCGGTGTATGTTTGGTTGGGACGCGTCGATAGTCGAAATCTTGGTCAACACGGTTCACGACTTTTTTCCTATGCTCCTCGCTAATCACATACAAGTCATCAGGACTGTGATGCGCAATGTGGGTGTCATACGCCTTTTTTGTGTAGAAAATACTCTCGCACAGCGTGCACCGAATTAAACCATTTTCGGGTGGTGTCCGCTCTTCGATTTTATGATGGGTTTGAATGTGTTTCTGAAAGTGAAGCTTCGTTTGAATCTTTTATACAAGGCAGTGTCTAGTAAATGTTTTGTGTTAGGATTGAATGCAGATGAAAAGAAATTCTACAGCATTTGAAAACCGGATCAATCAACCGAGCAAACCGCATGATTGGGCAATTGCAGTATGAAAATAATTCAAAGGTAAGAAAGTTTTGTGAATAATGCAGGTGATATGATTGATGAGATTTGTCAGTGAATATTGAAATAAAGCCTTTACCATCGTACCTTCAAGTTGAACTTCAAGACATACTCCGAACCACACAAATGGCAAAAGTACACGGAATACACTTCGCTGTTATGATTCACGCGAATCTTGGTGGACGGCGGTGGCAGGAAAATCTGCTCCAGCATTTCCTTTTCGTACATGTGCACTTGCCTCTCGTGCACTTCTAATGCATCGACCGACAAGAAAATCGCTACACAGTAGGTACACGAAAACATCGATTCCGTCTCGTTTTTCACAGTTTCCAAATTATTTCGGCATTCAGAACGAACCGTTCCATTTGATAGGCGTACGCTGTCGACTGAGTATGTAATTTTGCTGGGCTCACTTTCAGACTTGTGGCTGTTTTCCTTGTGGTGCTCTAGCGCAATCCGAATGGGAAACAAACATCCACAAATTTCACAGAAATAATTTCGTCCTTCGTGACGATGTTTCATGTATTTATGATGAATTGCTTTGGATATGTTGGGGAGTGTCCGATTGCAGAAGTCGCATTTGATTTCTCCGGCTAAACGACTGGACGTCGCAATGTTTTCGTGTTTTATTAAATCTCCTGCTGTTTCTGCAGCAGGCCTACAATAAAAATTTATCAGTATTTCGATTTGCGTCACAGCTAATTATTCCTTTCTACTTTATCCGATCCTTAAAATTCGCATCGACAACAATTTGGCTGTAGTCTCCCATCTTTTTTGTCACGAATTTTAGCTTTCTTAGTTTTAATAGTACAGGTTTTTCGTCGTTTTTTATAGTATTCTGATCCAATGACTTAGGTTCTGACATATTTTCTCGAGTTTTTTGTGTTTTATTTTCCGCTCACCAACAAAAATGTTGACAGTTAAATGAATTGTCAATCGATTCTTGACAACACTCGATTACAACGCCTCTAGCGAAATTTATTATAGTAAGCTAATTTTTACACTAGATGCAAAAACGTTTAACGTTTAACGTTTAAAACCGAGTGCTTATTTATTTGGGTGTTTTATGCGTCTTTTGGCGGTGTTTCAAGATTATTAAAAAGTCGTGTTGTTGCTTTTAACCAAAATATTTTGTATTTATTCAAATACGTATTTCGGTTGCTACTTGAGTGATTATTACTTGGTAACAAAGGACCAAAATAACATTAGGTGCTTTAAATATCATCAAAAATATTATCACAAAACCACCAAATGTGCAGGTAAAGAGACTTGTACCAAATGTGCAGGTGAACATACGACTCCTGGACACGATCGATTATTGGATTCAAACTAATTTTCTCTCCCTGAATGTCTTGAAATGTCACAAAATGTCTTTCTCCTTAAAGCCCATTCCAATTGATCATATCTATACGTTACGCGATATTCCACTTACGACTGTTTTTCAATTAAAAGATCTTGGAGTGATTTTCGACCCGAAACTTAAATTTGAGCTTCACATTGTGGCTATAGCCGCACGTGCCTTTCGAGTCTCCGGGTTCGTATTAAGGCATTTTCAGATATTTACTTACATTTCCTCCACCGTCAACCTATACACTAGCCTAGTTAGATCCATCCTTGAACATTGCTCGCAAGTATGGTCACCACACTATCAATATTTGAATTCTATGATTCAAAAAAATTCACTCGTTTCCTTATATTTAAATTTAAAATTACATATATGCCATATGAAGAGCGACTTTCCTTGCTGCAACTTCCTACTTTGCAATCCCGCAGACTCCATTTAGATGAGTGTTTTCTGTTTCGGCTTCACCACCATCAATGAAACTCTAACATCTCTGATTGGTTAGAGTATCGTATTACAGAACGTCCTGCCAGATCTAATGACATATTTAGTGTTCCATACGATAAGACTGAAACTTTATTCGATTCGCCGATGTTGCGACGCCTCCAAAATCACTATAGTCTGCAACTTGGTCCGTTTCCGTACTGACTCTACATCTAAAAACAGAATGTAAAGCGTATCTTATGTAATTAGTTTTACTTTGTTATATTCTGTTCTTTTTTGTTTAATTTGTCTTGTAATTGGGCTATATTAGTCTGTAAGATGTCTTCCTAATAAATGAATTTCCAATAACAAAAAGTGTGCAAATTGCTTGCAAAATACGATTACAAAAATGTTGTCAGATAGCCGGCTCTGTAGAATGTCCTGAATATTTGAGACATATGTACTTAGCTAAAAGTAGTATATATTACAAAAAAATTAAAATGAACAATAAAAATACACTTAATATATGCAAACCTAAGAAGTACTCAGCAAAAAATGGAGGAGAAGATGAAATCGTGATGAAACTAACACTGATCATGCCATCATTTCTTAGCAAATATTTTCACTTAATAAAAAGTAAATAATTGAAACAATTGATTCCCTAAAAAACTATACTATTCTAGACCAGATGATTTCTGCGTTGATGCCATCAAATTAAATCAAGAAAGTGTGGCTGTGGTTAAATGAAATAAATGTTTTAAGAATAGAAAATTCCAGAAATATTTGTAGACCTTCACAATTATGCCGATTTTTTGAAAACTCAAACAAGTACAGACCAATTTCACAATATCTTGTGCAAAATTTAAGAAATAATTTTAGATTCTCGGACCAAAATCGCTTGTTTGCAAAACGGCATTTTGGATAGAAACTAATTTGAATTCCAAAGGGGTTAAAGCACATCAGATGATATTCCGAATGTAACAAAATTTATAAATGAGTATTTAGATATTGCTGCAGATTTCGTGGACCCAAAAATGTCGTTAAATCTGTAATACACAATTATGTAGTTATGAGAAAAGTAAATGAGTTACTTGACAAATAGAAGCCAAAAAAAGAAATATTGGAGAATTGAAAAGCAAAACGGCTCGAATTTTTACTGTGGTTTCGCAAGGCTCTAACCAAGGGCCGACGCTTTTCCTGCTCTATACAAAATACATAAGAAATACAAAGTTTACTGCAAAAGTTGTTATGTATGAAGGAGACACTGAGTCCATTTATTCAGGGAAAATTAATCTTGAAATTCAACAAAAAAGTGAATATTGACACGGCTAAATATTAACATTGCTACAAAGCAGATTAACAATGAACTCTGGAAAAACAAAATATATTATCTTCAAACGAACAAAAAACAAAACTGACATACTCGTATAACCACTAATAAAAGTCAACAACGCAACTCTCCAAAGAGTAGAACAAATTAAATACTTTGGACTCATATTAGACGAGAAACTTACATGGATGCCACACATAAATAACTTAAGAAAAAAATTGGCTATTTTCTTTGGTCTCTTATGTCGCTTTGAAATAAAATCCAAATTGTTTATGCTCATATTTTTCTAATTGAATTGGAGTCAAACTTTAAAAAGCACCATCTTAGTTATCTCTAGATTAATTACCAAGGCGTATAAAACCATATATAATTTTCCCAAGCTAAATCGAACAGCTGAAGTTTACAAAATAGCCCAAGAACTAAATTTGGAACACCTGGTTCCCATGGAAAAGGCCAAATTTATACATAAAAATTTACACCGCAACAGTGAAAGTAGATAGAATTCCGGGGTAGTAAAATTGCTCAAAATTAGAAACACAAATTATACATTTATCGCAATTGCTTTTCCAATATATTACCAGGCTCAATTAGCTATTACTACTTCAAAATTAAAAATTAAATGACATACTCATCATACAATAGCACAGTGAATTTATTGATTTTAAGTGTACATAAAACAGGAAGCATTGGCATAAGATTCATTTTTGCGATCTGGGGTCAAACTTCATTCTCCTATAAGATTAAGCGGAGGGTGTTCATTAAATCATTCTGCCAACTGTTGCATGTTATGTTTCAAACAATGTTAATACATCAAATTTAGACGCATACATTGTTTGTTATATACATACAACATTCAAAAATAATTACCATATATTGCATATAAAAAAAATATAACCTTTAAGCCTTCCTTTTCCTTTTTTAACCGGGCTTGGGACCAGATTCGGCGGAATTACGGTGATACTCATATCTTGCATGCTATGGTTTCATAAATAAATCGAATAAAAAGAATCAAATTTAGATTTTCGATTCATTTAATTTAATTAAACAAACTAATTCGCGCCCATACTGACTACGTCACTGTTCAAGTTTTAACAGTACCAGCGCAACTGTCAGAAATTATTGCAAGAAAATTCAATGCAACCAAATGAATCATTTATACCTGAAAAACACTCGGTTAACTTACGCAAACTTAAAATAGGTAAATTTCGGATATACTTACACATGATGAGATACTCATACCGGCCGAGAAGACAATTCATTCGCACAACAAGCTACAACACTCTTCATCGTTAATAACACTTAATTCACAGCTTTAAAATTGGTTCCTACACATTTCGTCGACAGTAACACTTGTCATTAATTAATAACACGCAATATAGTCACGTAAATTATTCTATCACGAATATATCTAGACAAAATATCTGCGCGGAATACAAATTTCTCAAAAATCGCGACGTTTTTTATACAGTCAAAGTGACAGTGAGAGACCATTGACATTCAAGGATTAGTTGTCAGCAGCAGAAAGTCAGCCAACTCACATATACGCTTCCACAGATTTCACCATTCCTCTAGTTCCCTCCCTGTTCAATGGACGTGTGCGATAGTATTAACGTTTGTTAAAACTAATTGTTTTTGTTTTCTGTGTTGCTCCAGAAGACAAATAAGCAATAGAGAAGAGAAATATATAAAGTTCCGCGAAACAAAATTACTAATTTAAGTGTTTAAGGACAAGAATTGTCACAAGCGGAAAGTCGCCTGGAAGGCTTTACCATTTCATGGTTACAGGTTGGTTGGTTGTAGTGGCAGCCCCCTTCGTCAAAAGGCGGCTCACCTAGGCCATGATAGGCCCATTGTGATATGGTTACAGATTAGTCTCAGAAAATTTGAAATTTGCAACTTTTACAAGATTTTCTAAAAATCAAGAAGAAGATTTCACCCAAATTTGAAAAGAGATGGTGTCTCGGATAGAACCCCATGCCGTTTTTTTTCCAAGAGAAGGCGTCTTGGGTAGTAATATATGAAAAGCAGATGTCGCCGTGAACGTTACGAAGCATAACAAACATCGATCAACAACCATTTCCGCCATGTATCTTTCTTTACACTTTGACAGCAGCGAAGAAGGCCGCTCTCATCGTAGAGTTGCACATTATCTGCTTAATTTTCAGTCATCGCGTTGTTGAAGACTATTAAAAATGGTTGTTAAAAAGGTAAACGGGCTACTCAGTCGAAAACTTGGTAAATTTCCACTGATTTGTTGGAACTAACGCCAGTATACCAATTGTTTATAACTTGTCAGCTCTGATATTGTCGGGAATAATTGTTTTAGTGGCAAATGAAATTCAGCGACAATGCCCAGTTCTAATGTTTTTTGTGTTTCGTTTTAGCCAAGACCGAAGAAGAAGCCAGTGGCCAAGAAGGTAGCGCCGGCCCCTCTAGCTGTGAAGAAGCCAGTGGTGAAGAAAGTTGTCAATCCGCTGTTTGTGAAGAGACCGAAGAATTTTGGCATCGGTGAGTGTATATTCCCCCTGATGTAGTGAATAAGAAGGGTTGAAGCGTGTCCCAGGATGTTTAAACATTGAAAGTGGAACAAAGTTGCTACGTTCTGAGCGTTGTGGCGTGAAAATCTTAAAAATACCGATGAGTTTCTGCTTTTCGTCATTCTGGATATATTGTACAGTACTAATTAGCGATTTGCCAGGTGACAGGACCTGTTCGGTTTCAATATTTCCACCTCCCAAAGGCGAAAAAACATTGGGAGAAGTTGGATGTACATTATATATACGCGGGTTGAATTAATAGCGCCTTTTGGGCGAAAATTGAGAGAGGCCTTGTTAATATGGATACACAGGGCAGTCGAATTGATTCTCCAGAAAGTGTCTCAGATATATATTATAGTAGCTACCTAGATTACTTGTAGGCTATCTTTAACCGCTACTCAGTAAACCTTCGATGATAGAAAATTGACTACCGCTTCTGTTCTTATTCATCGACACACGTTGCCAAACAAATAATAGCCAGTTCTTTTATATTCCAGGTCAAAATATCCAACCACGTCGCGATTTGTCACGATTCGTGAAATGGCCCAAATACATTCGGATCCAGCGGCAAAAGACTGTTCTCCAAAAACGCTTGAAGATCCCACCGCCAATCAATCAGTTCACCCAAACTCTGGATAAGCCAACGGCAATGAAGCTCTTCAAGCTGCTGGAAAAATATCGGCCAGAATCGGCCCTAGCTAAGAAGCAGCGCCTGAAGAAGATTGCCGAAGCCAAGGCTAAGGGTAAGGAGATCACGCCCAAGAAGAAAACGATTTCCGTGCGTGCTGGCACAAACACTGTGACGACATTGGTCGAACAGAAGAAAGCACAGCTGGTCGTCATCGCTCATGATGTGGATCCAATCGAGGTGAGTACCATCCAGACTTTTCCTTCAGCATGTGTTGGAAACGGCACATTTATTCATGATGATCGAATTTCTTCACCTGAAAGAATATCAGCAAAAGTTGATTTCAAAATGTAGATAGTTTAGAATACTGATATCTCAATTAACTAACAAAAGCGAATTCTTGTAAGACAATTGATTGATCAGCGTGCTGTCTTCCTTTTCAGTTGGTGCTCTTCCTTCCTGCACTCTGTCGCAAAATGGGTGTTCCGTATTGCATTGTGAAGGGCAAGGCCCGATTGGGATTGCTGGTGCGTCGTAAAACTTGCACAGCGGTTGCACTGACTGGCGTCGAAACGAACGATAGGACAAACCTCTCCAAGATCGTGGAGGCCGTCAAGACCAACTACAATGATCGTCACGATGAAATCCGAAGACACTGGGGCGGCGGTTTGTTGGGATCGAAGAGTTTGGCTCGTATTGCTAAGCTGGAGAGGGCAAAGGCACGCGAATTGGCGCAAAAACAAGGATAGATTTTTTTATCTGTTAAGAAAGATAAACACAGTTTACTGTGAATAAATAACAAAAACAGATGTCGCAGTGTTTTCATGTTACAATTCTGTAGTGTGGTTTAAATGGTTTTATTTGTCTCATTTTTTCCATTGGTGTGACTCGTATAAGTCACAATGTATGTTTCATCCGCTGCAGTGTATGTCATGTATTTCAATCTTCTAAATCTTGAGAAATTAAAGACGTCATTATTCTGGATACAAATCTGATTATTGAAGGCAATCGGGTGAATCTAATATACAGTGGTGGCCACGAATTCAGCACACTCGTTATCTGTGACTTTCAAGTGCAAATATTTTCTACTGTTTAACGTTTTTCATTCAATTTCTGCTTCTTTTGTTTTGCCCACGATGTGATGATTATGTTCCGTTAATTTCGTTTGTTTCCTTTGTTCCGTTTCGTCTCGATTCTCATTTAATTGCAAGTGGCACGTGATCGAAGCTGAACACGAGTTTAGCACAACTTGAAATATCCCTAATTACGGTGTTTAGTTTCTGGTAAATCAAATTGATTGGTAAGATTTGCAATTTTTTAGTTCATTCATGATTCTTGTTTAAATAAAATGTGTGTTTAGAAATGGTAAAAGGTCCATGGTGCTCAGAGGCTGGTAGCTCATCAAATGAAGAGCGGTGGAAGCACCGTTATGCAAATTGCAAGTGCTTTAAGATGTTCCCGAAAGATGGTTTACAACGCATTAAACCATATGCAACAATATGGGAGCTCCAAAAATGTAAAACATCGACCAAAGCTCGAAAAACCACAATTAAAGAGGACTGTTTGACCTCAATCAAGAACCCTTTTAACAGTTCAACCGTTAAAAAAAGAGATATTTCGTCGGAATTTGGCATTGACGTATTCTCAAAAATTGCGTGGATGCATAGCACAGCACAAGCCGCTTGTGTCAAAAGAAAATTTAAATCTCGAATTTCGTTTGCTCGTGAGCACTTACAAAAACCGTTGATTTTTTGGAAAAATGTGCTTTGGAGTGACGAGTCAAAGTTTTGTCGGTTCGGATCTAACGGTAAGCGGTACGAATGGCGTCCTTCAAACATGCAGCACCATCCAAAGTACACTTTGAAGACCGTTAAGCACGGCAGTGGGAGTGTGCTGGTGTGGGCTGCACACATACATACTTCGCGCGCAGTGAAGGGATGCTTGGAAGAGAACCGAACTGATGTTCTAAAGTGGCCAGCCCAATCACCTGATCTTAATCCCATTGAGAATTTGTGGAACGATGTCAAGAAGCATATTCACATAGTGAAACCTCAAAATATGGCCGATTTGTGGACCGAAATTCAAAAAGCTTGGTACGCAATTCCGAGGGAACGTTGTATGACCTTGGTCGAGAGCCTACCAAAATGCACTGCTGTCATCAAAAATCAAGGATATCCGACGAAATATTAAATTATTGCGTTTAAATTTGTTCTTTGTTATTTTTTTGGCATAATAAACAGTTTTTATTTTGTTCTAAATTCGTGTCCAGCTTTTTTTCATCTTATTCACAACTAAACTCAAATAAAAAAGAATGGGAAGACAATAACCACACGAAACCAACATGACATAATCTTCACATCGTGGGAAAAACTCAGGAAAACAATTGCAATGAATAACATATAACCGTAGAAAATATTTGCAATTGAATGTCACAGATACCAAGTGTGCTAAACTCGTGGTGGCCACCACTGTATACTACACATAAACATTTCAGATTTTAACAGGGAACTGACAATTTCTCCTGGGAGTTTCAGGTCAGAAGTTAGTCCATTGGCAATTAAGGACACAATCGCTTGACAGTATTCTCATTCACAAACAGTGCTGTGAATAATTATAGCCTCAATTATATTTTTGAGTCTCTCATAAAAACAGGAAATTATTTCAAACAACTGTTGATTTTATTGAATAATATGCCTTTAAGAAAATGTAGTAGGGATGAAAGGTTGACTATATTCGAAAATAAAAAAAAACATTAAAACTCGCTGTAAGATCTGTGGAAAAGCATAACTCTGTGTAATGTTTCTTAAGTTTTTCGTTCAATACTTAGTCCATTTGCCATTATTTTTGATAACATCCCACAATCGACTCGAAACGCTATTAACAAGACTATTTAAGGGGTTATATCCACTTGTAAATCCGAAAAAACGTGTTCTTTGTGAAGAGGCTTTTTATTAAATAAATACATAGAATAAATGTACATATAGGGAATTTAATGTATTTTAAGAATTCGCGATGCATTACAAAAATATTCGGTTCCGTTGTTCCTGTAGTAGATCTCCTAGAGGACCTCCACACAAAGGTGTCAGGCGGTGAGGAAGTTATCTCTGATCCAAATAACCGGAAATAAAAAAAAATCAAAAGATTTATTTTTAGGATAAATGAATACAGGTAATGATTGATGGAATAGTCAAAATTCTGATTGTTGACAAAATGGCGGCTTCCCAAAGAAAAAAATCGTTTTTTTTTTCAAGAAAATTTACAGTTTAAAGGGGCTTAAAAAATCGAAATTATTGTCAGAAACTTTATTCCTCCGATCATTACCTGATACAAGTATCTAAGCAGATTGTGTGAAAATTTCAAGCCGATCGGTTCAGTCGTTTTGAAGAAATTTTCCTCACCGTCTTTGAAAACACCGTTTCGAGAAAAACGCGTTTAAAGTTTTGGGGACCAATTTTTTTTCCAACTTACATCGAGTCATCTACCCCAGGGCCATAAGAGGAACCTTCTGCTTCATCGTTTGCTTCTAATACAGCCAACTGTTGCTGTCTACGAGACATTCTCCCCTCGCGCGTGCTCCCACTCTGCTGATTTTACGAGGCATTTTGATACACGAAACTGTACACACTGCGGAAATAAACAGAATACTGGCACAACTTGACAACGTGGCAGTTCACTTTAAACTGACGAAATGTACTTACTTTATACCTAAAATTTCTAAATATAGCTTTCAGGTATAAAATAAACCTTTTATATTCTAATTTCAAGAATATAAACATTATGAAAAGCATAGACAAGGGCATAGGGGTAATGAGAAGCAATTGCTATTTCGGTTTACGCTTCGCCTACTTTCAAACGCTCGGAGACGTCTTTACAAATACGCTTATTTCTCTGAAACTATTTGCCGGATCAATGTGAAATTTTTCGACGATATTCGCAAATATATGTACATTCAAAATATGCAAAAAAAGAAATTCGAAATTACAAGTGGATATAACCCCTTAAAAACACTCTTGGCAAACTTAGAACAGCTATTGAGTTTATAATTATTCACAGCTGAAAAAGGACACTTTTGGGATTTTTACCTTGTTCTTAGCGTGGTTGAATGAAAGGGAAAGGTAGATGATTGAAAAGATTTCCTGGGAATCCCAAAATAACATATTCAGGCGAAAAATTAATTTCCTAGAAATGCTTTGGAAAAAAATTGGAAAAATATGTTTGAATCTATAATTATTCACGGCACTGTAGATGGAAAATACTTTGGCGGAACCTAGATTGATGTTACGATAAATATTGTATTTAATTTTCTTCGAATACGTAGCGCAAAACGCTTGGAAAAATCAGTAACCTACATCACATGGAGCAATGGAAGGTTTTCGACAAGCATACATCTTTAAATTTGTGGAACTAAGGAGCTACTATTTGGCATTGTAGCTCTGAACCGATCTCTTACAATGAAAAATTGTCTATGACACGAACAAAAATGACCCAAAAGCAGTAGCGAAGAGCCAAATGAAACATAAAATTGGAAAGGAACAGAAAGCATTGAATGCCGAAGAACAGTTTGAGCGAGCCATAAAGAAGCGAAATTCCAAGCGATCGCGGAATCTTGAGGGAAGTTAAAACACAAAACAGAAGCGAGGGATCATAAATCAATAACGATTCAAGAATTCCATAAATACCTAATTTTTTCGCAGTCGAATCTTCATCAAAAAATATACAAGTACTTCTCAACAATTTCTTTAACTTTCACCGGGTTCTGTGACTCCAAGGCGTCTTTGTACCCATCGAGGGATTTTTTTCAACGTTGGGTGGTGGAAATCATCAAGAAGATACCGATCAGCTCCTGCTTCTCGGCATGCCGGATTTCTACCGACTCCTTTAAATCATTTTGTCCATTTCATTGTCCATATTTAGGTTTCAGTACCCAGACAATAAGAATGGGTATACGGGATAGAACCTAATTCGTGGGTTTTGGAATCCATCTGATTCAATCTATAATTCAAGATACATATTAATAATTTTATTTCGTGTTGACTTTTTATACATATTATATCTATTTTTTTGTGGAGCTGATTGTAAATTACTCCGAATCTTGTTCCTCCTGGGGGTATTTTTTAGGATCGTTTTAAAACAATTCGGGATGAAGTCCGCGAAAATGCTTCATCCTTCGCAAATCTGGCAGTGCTAGGCATTCGTCAATTTTTGCAAGCACATGGCCTGCACATGGCGCCATTTCTTGGAAGGAAAATACGAGCTTTTGGGCTTCGATTGCATACTGGGCATTGAAGTAAGAGAAGAGGAAGCGGTGATCAACAAAATTATCGTACCCAATTAATAAAATGTAGTTGTGCCCACCAACACAACCTAAAAAGTTAAATGCGTAGATGGATGGGTGCAACTTTTCGGAGGGAAAAATTTGAATATCTTTTTGAATCACCTCAGATATAAATAAATGATGTTTTTTTTAAAGTTAGTGTAAGTTGAAGGAATGTAAGGTTTCATTAAGCATGAATCTTTAAAAATATTGCTTCACATAATGTGTTTGAAAATTTGAAATTTTTGGATAAAATTTGGAATTCTCCGTATTCCATCGAAAAGCTGAGCAGCAAAATGCAGTTCATTTGGTTTGTAAATGAGCCAGGCGCTTAATGTAGACGATTAAATGGGAAAAGAAAATTTAGAGAGAAGTAGTGGTAAGCCCCCTCCTCCTTTCATTGCGTACATAGTTCTGGTTCTGAATTTTCCAAATTGTGAAAATATAAATGCATTCACAGAACTAAACACACAAGAAACCGGGCTTGGGACCGGCTTTGGCGGAGTTACGGCTTAGCTGCTGGAAATATTATTTTTTCTTATAAAACTTCAAAATAAATTAATTAAAATGTGGGGTTTTGATTGTGTCCTACATCCCTTTGAAATGAATTAATTTTGTCAACTGCTGACGTACGGAAATCGTTTCGGACTCTTTTTTTAGCAAAAAAATAATATCTAGTTTGAAGGTATTTTTCTATGGTAAGCTTTATTAGCGACCTGTAATGTCTATCATTTGTGTTGAATGATCATCAAACAAATGCCAATACAATAATTTTGCACGACTAATGAAATCTGATCGAATCGGTTTTTATGTAAAATATTTGTCGAAAAATGAATAATTTTACGGAGCTCTTTTTCAGTTTGCCGGAAAATTAGAACACTGCTTTTTGATGGTACCTTAAGCAAGCCTTTACTTTTGTATTGGATCAGAGACTGATAATACTACAATACTACAAAAGCTATAGCCATCACCACAATTTTATAAAATACCTTCATATATGCATGCATATGAAAATTCAAACTAATTGATTACTTTCTCACAACGAAAATTTAGTGCCCCTACAATACCGCTGCCTTTGCATCTAACTTCGCGCAAAACATGGCGGCGAATTGTTTACATCTAATGATTTTTTAATCGACATTAATTGCATATTATGAATGAGAAAGTTATCATTACTACACTTCATTTAACAGGTCTTCACTTACCAATGGAAAGACACTCCTTCTGGCCGTCGCCGAAGGCTGTTAACGCACGAAATCACAGCGCACTTCATTTTGCATATAATCACTTTTAGAGTCCTTTATTTTAATCACTTTCAATAGATTTGACTCCAGTCACTTTTCATTTGCAAATGCTATTGTTATCGCACTAAAAAAACACTAGATTAATTGCGAAATGACCACTTTTACCACTTACGCGCGCTAATCGTTTAGCACTTTGACACTTAACAACGCACCAGCTGACCAAAAAGAAAAAGAGTGTGACCATAAATTTAAACCTTTTTGGTTTCACTCACATATACACACCGACACGGGTATTTCGTTTCCTCTTCTCTTACTTCAATTATACTGGGTCTACCTATACTGTGTACTAGGTCTACCTATACTGTGCTATATACCTTGTGTCCTATTAGTCTTTGATCGAATGTAAGGCGAGGCAGAGAGTTGTTCCGCGACGGGCTCTGAATTGAGCAGTGGATATTTGTGGTGATTTTCAGTGTTTCAAGAAAGATCACAACACTAAATTTCGCACGAAATTGTGTTCCACAATCCTGGATCATCATCAACATCTGTCAAAGTTTAAGTTTTTAATAATTTACTATAATAATAATAATTTTATTCAATGAAATTATTTCAAATGATCTAATAGATAATGAAATTCCGTATTTATCCGTTGGGTTTCCAGCTCACCGTAGTTCAAGCAGAAATACATCAATTATAACATGCGCTATATTGTCCACAAGGTGGATAGATATCGCTATGTAAAATTATAATTAATATGACAGTAGTGTTCAATCCTGGTACACAATTTTTTCATTATTCTACTCAAACAGTTAAGAAGCGTTATTGGATGATAGTTTTTCGGGTCTGTTTCTAATCACCCTATTAAATATAGGTATTATTCTCACATTTGATTAGATATATTGAAAATTTTACTGATTTTACCATGTTGTCTAACTGATTTGAGGAATCAATTGTGTCGATAATAATATTAGTTAATCTCAAATAAAATGAGAAATTGCGGAAGATGTTTAGATATTAGGTAGTCCTAAAAGAGTTTTTTTTTATCAACATTCGTGAAATGGTTTTCCAATACGTCAGCAATTTGATCAGGATCTGTGAATTTAACGTTTCAATTATTCTATTATATTATTGTTGGTTTCATTCTTTCTTAAGACATTATCTACTGTATTCCAAAATTAATGCGGACTACTGGAACCTTGTTCAAGTCTATGATAATTCTGTTCAACATTTTGAATTGTTTAATTCTATTTGTTTTTGATGATTTAGTAGTTAGGTTGTTTCAGTGTATTCGTGAGATCTTTTATTAGCCAGTTTGGTTTATTTTTTAGGAAGCGAAGACTACTTTCCAGATATCCACGTATAATTTCTAGTTTTTGTAAGTTTAGTTACTGTGAATGAGGCGTTTGTTTCTATTATATATACTGCAGTGGCGAGGCGAGCCGATTTCCATCGGCTTCTATTTCCAAATATGTTCCAAAAATGTCTAACACTTCAGTTTTATAAGGGAATGAAGTGTTTATTTACTCGCATGCATCACTGTAAACATAAACAATCGTTCCCCTTGATCTCAGTGTTTATTCCATCATACTCCATTCTCTTCATTCTACACATCTTCATAGTTCCATAATAGCCAGCAAAGCGATCAACATCTGTAAGAGTTGCAGCAAAGCTATTCGAGTCTCGAATTCATCAATAATTTAAGGTGCCGTGGGCATTCAACTCCCGTTTGTTGGAATGGCAGCTCGGTTTTCCTCAATAGGATATGGAAACAAATCAAAAAGCCGGTAGCGTTCCCGGCTTGCGAATCAGCTGTGAAAATTGACGCTAGAAAATCATCGAAAACTCCCAATTAGAAATACATACTGTTGCAATAGTCTATATGTCTATACCTTGATTGTTGTAGCAGGAAATTCACGCAAGTTCTACTAGTAAGCTACAGAACGTGAAAAGAGTTTATTGTTATTTGATTGTTTTTGTGAAATTGTGAAAGTGGTACGGTGTTATTTTCAACTTATTGCAATTTTCTTTAAATAAAGTTTTGATCAGAAACAGAGGGTAATTCAAATGGGGAGAGCGAAACCTGAGCTCAAAATTATTTATAAGCGGAAAGATGGGTTTCCAAAGCATTTTCATTGCTCTCTTTATGAAATTCCTTTATTTTGTATTTGCTTAAAATATATATTCCTTGCCAATAAGGTCAAAAACGATACATATAACGTAAAAATATGAATATTTCATAAACGATCGTAATTTAAAATGTATGCAATAGAAAGAATGATTACGGTAGTATTTGTCTATATGCTCATAATATACTGCTTTGTCTGTTAAGGGTTTATGTCTCTCAAATAGTAAGCGACTTACCCACAGTAATTTTTCACCCCTCGCCACTGATATACTGTCGACCAATTATTGAAAGCTACGCTGTTTTTTTCAACGCTGCAAGGTGAAAATCTTCAAAAACATACCGATCAGCTCCTGCATCTCAGCATCAGGGTTGCCAAGTTGGGGGTTTTCACCCCCATTTTGGGGTATTTCACATACGTTTGGGGAGAAATTGGGGGGCAGTAAATTACATTTTTGTTTTGGGGGTGAAATGGGGTTTTTATCAAATTAATCAATTGTTTGCAAAATGCAATTTGTGAAATCTGATTCACTTATTGCACATTAAAAATTATTTTTAATGTGCCATTCAAAGACTTCAAGTATTATTGGCATATCCAGCAAATTATCATTGATAAAACTTCACACTAGCAAGGAGCTTTCACCAAATTTAATTTATTTATATTTTTTATTATTTTCAGTGTCAGTTATGCTATTATAACGTTTTATTTTGTTCAATACTGTTTTGGGAGCTCGATTAACCATGCCAGCGATTTTATGCACAATCTTACCGATTTCAGATTGCCAAATTATGGCTTTTTTTTTAAATTCAATTGAAGTTTGAGTTCCTCTTGGTGTCATATTGCTGCCGTAATGTTTTAAACATAGGTTATGCTCAAAAAATGACGAAGAAACACTTTCTGATGATTTCCCACACCCTTCAAATTATAAAAGGGAAGTCAGCTCTAGTCCGTTAAGGCAACGCAAATCATGTTAGTACGTGTTGAAACTCCAAAAATATATTAAAAGTTTTTCTTTAATTTCATTGTGCTGCTACTTGTGTTAATTTTAAGTCTCGAAAGTATATTTGTTCTATTATGACTTTAACTTATTATGAAATACAGATGAAAATTTACTTGTTACATATAGTTATTTGCCAACATTTTTTGCTAATTATCAATGTCTTTTGTATGAACTTTGTAAAAAAGATCGCTTTCAAATTATTTGGGGTTTTTTTAAAAAAAATTCGTCCGATTTGGGGGTTTTTATTGAAGTTTTTGGGGGCGAAGACTGAGAAAAACCTGGTAGCCCTGCTCAGCATACCGGATTTCTACCGACTCAATCCATCTCCATCTCCTTCAAATCACTCTTGCCATCAATTGACATCAATTGTCCGTATTTATATTTCAGTACATAGTATTTCCTAGTTTTTTCTTTGTTATTAGCTGCTTCGTTATGTCAATGAATTTGGCTACAAATAAGGCTGTGGACATTTGGCCAATAACCAATAGAAATTGTGTTTACGTTTAAAAAATAAATCAAACTCGTAACGGCCATTTAAAGATACTTGCCTACCGCTCAATTTGCTTCCAGCTCAAGTACGAGTGCATTTGGTCGACTGTACTTGTCAGTTGTCGAAAAGTTGTCAACTTCAGGTCAGTTGTGTATTTACCGTCGATGAAGAAGGTTGATGTAAGCTTGCGGCCAGAAAATTTGCTTTCGTTGAATACCTCCAGTGCTTAGTGCATGCTGCACAACTTAGATAAGTCGGCGTGAGTGAGTGCGCATTACCGAAGCACAGCTGCTCGAGTTGTTAAACAGGATTCAACAATGAATCGAGAAAAATGTGATTTACGGCAATTGGGCGTATATTGAATCGGGTTTTGACGTGTGTCAAAAGATCACGATTGCCGCCGCTGGTGGTGCACGGCAACTAGGAGTGTATAGGTGTTAAGAAGTAAAAGTGCAGAAATCCATCAAAAGAATCGTGGCCGAAGTGCATAATCCGCGTTTCTCTGCAATTGCGGTGTGATATTTGCTATTGGGTCGCGCCCACACGTATCGGAGTTCTTTTCAGGGCGAGTGCTTGCAGCGGCAACGAATTTGTCGCGTTGTGCAGTGAAGTGAAGGGAAATTCCGCAACCCAGCACGGAAAGGTCGAGCCTTGCTTGGCTCGACAATAAGCCGACGATGAGTGTGTTCAGTGATTTTCAGCGACTGTGGGTGCAGCGATTCCCACAAAGTTCGCTGTCAGACGCGTGGGAGCAGGACGTGCGGGCCAGCCTCGAGCGCCACCGCCAACGAATCGCGGAACTGCAAAAGGACCTCGAGCAAGAAACGCTCTACGTGGAGTACCTCGAGCGCCTGCTGTCCGACGTGGAGAAGTACCGCGAGGCCGGAGGCGATCCAACAGCCCTCTTCGAGGCCCCGACCGCATCGCAGACGCAGTCACAACAAATGGCGCCTCCCAACGCCGGCAGCAGCGAAGGGGGCGGCGGCGAGAACAGCACCCGGACAGGTGTGGAAGACCTGGTCGCCAGTCACCTGCAGACAAAATTAGCCGATGACAACAGGCGAGCTGAGGAGGTAAGTACGAGACCGATGACCTAAAATCCACTCCTCCCTGGCAGTTGCCAGTAGCCTTGAAACGGAATTTGCCTGCGTTGCCACGGGAAAGTGAGAAACATCCGAATCGTCAGTAGGGAGGAAACACCTGTCTGCGGCTTGAGCCCGAACGCCCTTTGTCCTGCCTTCCCATCGGGCGAATGAATGAACAACCCCGAACCCGGCCGAGACGCAGCCCTTTCAAACTCGAAAAAGAGTGCGGCAATTGTGATCCTGACACGAAAGCCGGAGTGGTGAAGGATTCCGTTCCTCCTGCCAAACTGTTTGTAGGACTCGAGCCTCGTACCATTCGAGAAATGCGTGGCAGGGGCTGATTTCAATTGTCGTCGGTATACGCACTTGCCTGTCTGGTTGTACGGCGCCGGGTGTCTTCCTGTGGGGTCGCCTAGCCTGCTTTATAGTCCTGACGACAGCGTCTACGGATAGGGAGGCCGGGAAGCTTTTACGATCCTTGTATCGCTCTGTTGATTACGTCTGAATCTGAATCACTCTCGGGCTCGGGAAAAGTTTGGCGGAGTATCATTTTTCCAAAGCTGTGATTCAGCTTCTGATGATAATTCGAACACTTTCTGAGTAATACCGCGTTGAGAGTGTGGTTTTCATATAATCTGTAGTTAACGTTGTGACTGTGATGTGATGAAAAGCTGTAAAGTGGGTTTTTAAAATTAGCATATTAAGGAGTGATTCGCCCATGCGGGTTCGATTATTTGATAGTAGAACTTTTTAAGGCGAAGATTGTGCAATAAGAGTTCACTGATATTTAACAATTCTGTGGCACGGTATTCCCAAGGGACAGATACATATTTTACATGAGATTTAACCGGGTTCTTGTCATATAACCATCATATATAAAAGAGAGAGATAAATCCCAGTTAAATACATATACGCGCACAGTGCAATTAAAACCTTTAACAAATTAATAAATGGTGAAAACAAGTTGTATTAAATTATATAAAGTTATAAATTGCAAGGAGCACGGTCCAAAGCTGACGAATTTCAGTCATTAAAGGCAAAAAGTTGGTTATTAAAGGCAAAGGTTATTGGGTAGACATTGCAATATAGTTTAGTCAAATTCCATTACCTGCCTTGTACTGTTTCGGGTCATCCACAGTCTGTGATGTTTTTTACCTTTCGGTCTATTGTCGCCCAAACCTCCACAAATGAATAGCATTCGGCTATTGGATTACCTTCAACAGAAAAGTACTAAATACAAGAACTAAAATTCAAATTCTAGGGAAAAACTAGTACTCCGTTCCTTAATTCTGGCACGGTTGCATGTAATATCACAATTACAATTCGCAAGATTAGTTGAGAATGCAAAAAAATCACACTATTAAGGGACGATCTGGGTTTAATTTAAAAAAAAAATCGATTTTCCAAAAACATTATTTTTCAGTATTATACCTAGTCGTGCCATAAATATTGATACGAGAGTTATTAACTATAATAATGAAACTACTAGCTGGATTTTAATTTTTTTTACCATTTATTGTAAAACTAATACACTACATAATAAAAAAGAAATTATTCAAAATGGCCGCTTTTTGCTTGAATACAGCACCGAAGGCTATCAGGTCACTGGTCTATTGATTCTCGCACGACTTCTATCGGGAAATTGCCCACAGCTTTTTTGAACGCCCTTTCAAACGGCTCCAGGACGTGGTGGCGTTTTTTAAAGACCATACCCTCTAATACTGACCACAATTTGTAGTCGAGAGAACTAAAGTCTGGAATGTCTGATAGCTACAAATTAACGCTGATAAACTCTGGTACATGGTTCCCCAGCCACTCTTGTGTGGTTTTCGCCTTGTGGGCAGGCGCTGAGTCTTGTCGGAAACCCCACTCTTTATTTTCAAACATGATTCGGCTTAGGGGCTCCACTACCTTCATGAAAGTATCCGACTGCTAGTTTTTGGCAGCGGTTTTGACGGCCTTTTCACAGAAATGGATAGAAGTGACATCTTTGTAGGACACTCCCCACCAAACCATCACTGATGCTGGATAATGTCCTCGTTCAACCGTCGGGATCTTTTCTGTAGCCTCCTTAGAAGACCGTGCATATATCCTATCATTTTGTTTGTTGAAGGATTCCTCCACGGTAAAGATTTTCTCGTCGGTAAAAAGTATTCAATTGTACTGCCCTGTACCGTATCTCGATAACCGCTGTTTTGACTTTTCCACTCTATTTCGTTTTAAAGCGGCAATGAGTCTGTGTCCTGTTTGTCTTCTGAAAGCTGCAAGCCCCAAGTTTTCTTTGATGATACGACTCATGGTTCTCGGCGCAATACTCATTTCACGAGACATGATTTTCTGATTGCGGACAGGATTCCTTGCGATTCTGGACCTTACAGCTTTGATGGCTTCTGGCTTACGAGCCGAGCGAGGTCTACCGGATCTTTTACGGTCTATTACATCTCCAGTATCAATGAATAATGCTATAGTTCGATACATGAAAACACGCGTGATTTTTAATGGCTTTAGTGTTTCGAAAATTCGGCCTTTCTTCATTTCACATTTGTATAAACCAATCACAACGATGCGGTTCTCTTTGCTAGATCACTCCACCGTAACGGTTGAGGCTACACTGACAAGATTTGGTGCGTTTTAGAGCATATGTCAACAATCAGGACTATTAACATACCATATAGCTACCTGCAAGCAATCATCCGCAAGGACCGCATTTACAATTGTATCAATATTTATGGCACGAATAGGTACATATATAAAATTAGCATACAAACTCTCATTTTGGTTGGCGAAGCCTAGAAATATATACAGTCGTGGCCACAATTATTTACACAACACAAATCATCAAGAAAAATTTCAATGAAATCAAAATATCTCCTTCAATTTTTATTAACCCGCCAGCGGTGACGCATATGTCTGTGAGACCGGTTTCGTAGAAAACATAGAATAATTTCTTAATCCTTTGTCGATTCTGGCTGTAATTTTGCATAGCTGCCTGATCGGACATCTCCACTTGATAGTCGATCAAGTAACGGTAACGTGAGTGCGAATTCCAGAGATAAGCCCTAAACCGGTCTGGAAGACCGACGTCACCATTTACGTAAGTGAAATGATTGAATTGAGTATTTTTTTTACATGTGTGGTCACTTGAATATGCTATGTATTGGCTGGCATTTTTCTATGAGGAAGTTTATACCACATCAGCAAATGATTCAAATGTAGTATCTCAAATTTTACCTATAAATGAATTGATTAAGGATGGTGCCTCAAATGTCTAAAAATAATACTTGTGCATAATTTTGCGTACCTGTTGTTGTGGTGGACTTGAAAACACGTATCGAGTACATATGGTCCGCAACAAAACGCAAGCCAAATGTACAAAGGACTTTCAGACAAAAACATCATCGTATGTGATCCTTACATAATATTGTATAATCATCCACAATTTTAATCCGAAATCCTTTTATTTGCGACTACAATAAGCCATATTGTGCAATACAGTTTCAGTGGAAAGTGGATGAAAGTTCCAATAATTTTGTGGCTTATTATTTACTCAATGACTTGAAACATTTTAATTTTTTTGAAGATTGCTTAGTCTTCAAACTGTATCCAAGGCTGTTTTGAGTAAATTAATGAGTTTTGAGTAAATTATTTAGATTTAAACTTAAAAATATGTGTATGAAAATAACATAAGTTTTTAGTGTTGCAGGGGAATTTTATTATTATTAATAAACGTGATGTGGTGTAATAATTTGTTGTGTTTTGTTATACTTTTACCTTGTATTTTTTAAGTTCAATTTGCTACATTTACAGAAATTGTGTTATTAACTTCCCAGTATATGGGAAGTTTTTGTAATCGCCTCGAAAATCGAAATTGAAATTTTCAACTTTTCTTTACGTTTTGAGGTCTATAGAGTATATATAAAGTGTTTTTAGAAAGGGAGACGTATGTGTGTGTGTGTGTGTACGTACGTACGTCTGTACGTTCGTGGACAGTTTTTTTTACGAGCATAACTTACGTAAAAAAAGTCCGATCGACTTGGTTGAGGTGTCAATCGAAGCGTCTTTGCAATCTTAAGAGCTGATTAGTTTTTGGCAAATTTCGGTCGGGGGGGTTTGCTGTTTTGCCCGTTTGAAGGTCATTTCTGTCATGCGCTATATCTCGCGAACCTAAAGTACGATTTTCTTGAATAAGGTGTCAATCGACGCGTATTTACATTTATGTGATTCTATCAAGTTTTTAAAAAATTTCTTGAAGCCGTTTTTTAATTTTTTTAAAAAAAGTGCAAAAAATAACGGGTTTTTTCAAAAACAATAAATTTTTAACCTTATTTCCAAGTCGCAGTAACCAATGTTTATAAAATTTATATATTCCAAACAGTTCTATTAAAAATGACATCTAAGTTTTTTACTCATGATTAAAAAAAAAATCAAATAAAAAATAAAAAATCATTAACAGTCATCATGTTCTTCAAGGCCATTTCTGTCATGCTTTATATCTGACGAACCAAACATACGATTTGTATTGTTAAGGTGCCAATCAACGCGTATTAACATTTGCGTGAATCTATCAAATTTTTATGAAAACTGTTGGAGCCGTTTTTTTAATTTAAGAGAATAAAGTGCAAAAAATTAGATTTTTTTTCATAAACAATAAATTTATAACCTGATTTGCGAAATATAGTAATCAGTGTTTATAAAATTTATATACTCCAAACAATATTTGTAGAAACAATTTCAAAACTTTTTCTCATGATTACGTAAAAAATTAAATTACAAATAAAAAAATAATTAAATTTAATTAATTTTTATCATTCACTATATCTCACGAACCAGATATAATATTTGCATCATTAAGGTGTCAATAGACGTGTATTGACATTGTGGCAATTTTTTGAACATTACATGAAAATTGTTTCAGCCGTTTTTTAATTTAATAAAAGAAATGCAAAAAATTAGGCTTTTATGGTTTAAGGTTTTTTCATAAAAAATAATTTTTCAACTTGATTTGCACAGCACAGTAATAAATTTTTATAAAATTTATACATTCTTATCAGTTTTTGAAGAGAAACCAGCAAAACCATAATCCATGATTATAAAAAAAAACTAAATAAAAAATAAAAAATCATTTAAAGTTATTATGTATAGAGGGTTCATACGAATGACATTAATTTATATCTTTTATTCTAAGGAATTTGTTGTAAATTCAATCGAAGTTTTATAATATTTGCATAATTTGAGTAGATTTTTAATAGTTTTTACAGTGTTTTAGTGTTAATAAAAAAACTGCTTAAATGATAGAAGTCCAAAAAAACCCTTCCGTAGATGATATGATTAATATTAACTCATTCCTGTTGCTGCTATGAAAACCTCTCATTATTATTATTTAAAGTAGTAATATTTTTAAAATTATTATTTTGTTTAATATTTTTAATGTTTATCTAGATATTACTGGGAAGTTGACCGTGTGGACCTCAAGGGTCGCACTTCGCGGCTTGTTTTTATTTTCATTAGATCCAGTTTCAAGGAATCTAGTTACAGTACGATACACATACATAGTTAAGCGTTACGCCAAGCCTTTTCATTTGCCGAAAAATGTCACTTCTTGTCTTACCACTTTGGAATTGTGCAACAATAATTTCTCCGACATGCTCACACATGCTTACAGGTAAACCACGCAACTGATAATTAGTTTCCTAATCAGCATTTGCCCTTCAGCAGCAAGGTATATAGACGACTCTCTGTCTATATACCTTGCTTCAGCAGTACTCGTATGCATACACCTGTGTGCAAAATAATAGCAGCAGCACTTGAAGCGTTATATTTTTGGAATTACAACATAAATTTCGATCGCATACCAGAGTCATCTGTTTATGATCGATGAAAATTATTTGCCAGATATTTTACATAACCGTTTTGTTGAAACGTCAGCAAAGATTGGGGGAATCACCTAATTTTCGGAGACAAGGTGTGATTTGAATGTGTAAAATAATAGCAGCAGAGGTAAATTAAACCCGTTTTCGTGAAAAAAGCTTGTTTCAATTTTGTAGTTAGGATACGATGAGGGCAAAGAAGGTTGACTTTTGTTATTTTTAGTATAAAATATACCATTCACGAATAACGGGCCGCTCCAAACATTGCAGTGGCAAAAAGAGAGATTCAATCAAAAAAGAAATGCTTTTCGAAGGCAAAACCTATAAATTTATTGAAGAAACACTTAGCTGCTCTAGTAAAATCGTCTCGAATGCAAAAAAGTGGGTGAAAAATCCTGAAACTCGTGAAAGAAAAAAGAAACTCTGCACGCGAGATATCAAAGAAGTTGTACGGCTTATACGAAAAGACCTTTTTTGACATCAACGAGTATAAAACAGGAGCTCAAGTTGGATGTCAACACTTGTACAATCAGAAGAACCCTTATTAACTCCAAATTAAAATATAGAAGTCCGAGGAAAACACCGTTACTAAAAGAAAGACACGATCGAAACAGGTTAATATTTGCACGAGACCATAAGGACTGGCCTGCTTCCAATTGGAGAAATATCCTTTGGACTGATGAATCAAAAGTTGTATTATTGGCTGTTCGGTAAGGAATCAATACATAAGAAGACCGCCGAATGTTTCTCATTATCCACGGTATATCACGAAGACAATTAAGCATGGGGGGAGCAAAAATCAATGTTTGGGGCTCGTTTTCATTTTATGGCCCTGGCCCCATGTTTTGGATCAAACCCACGATGGACACCAACATTTACGTAGACATATTGGAAAATATCATATTACCTTTTGCGGAAGTAGGTATGATCCTGAAGTGTGTCCTTTTGCAAGATAACGATCCGAAACACACCATTCGCTTAGCCAAGACTTGTTTTTCGACCAATAGGATAGAAATTATGGACTGGCCAGCTCAATCTCCCGACCTCAACCCCATAGATAACTTATGGACTGATGTTAACCAGGCTGTTTTTCAAGCAAAGCCGAAAACAGTGAATGATTTTTGGCGGGTAGTGGAGTTTGCATAAAATTCTATTACCACGGAACGACGTCAAAATTTGGTAGCGTCAATGACACGTCGATGTGTTAAAGGAATAGTCAACAAGGGCTATACAATAAACTATTAATTTAGAAATTTAGTATTGCTATTTTACCCCATTGAAATATATGTTTTTGCATCATTATTAGTTATACGTTGAAAAACTGCTATTTTTTTGCACAGCTCATTTCAAACATGTTTATCAAAATTATGAAATTTGAGGCAAAGGTCACCTTAAAATATTTTGTTTTTTTTTGCTATATTTGTATTGCCACATTTATGAATACATTTTATATTGTTCCTTACAACGCAACTGGTTGTTTTTGAAAATTTAATCAAATTTACTGGCACTGCTATCATTTTGCACATAGGTGTACCACCAAGAACTGGTTTAGTCCTTACACGTACATACATGCCATTTGAATGGGAAAAATTTGTACCAACACATTCATGTCACCCTGTATATGTACTTGATTTCAGCGTTTTTACTTTTCCAAAGCAAATGAGAATACCCAGTATGCATCTTTTATTAACTTCCCAGTATATGGGAAGTTCTTGTAATCGCCTCGAAAATCGAAATTGAAATTTTCAACATTTCTTTACGTTTTGAGGTCTATAGAGTATATATAAAGTGTTTTTAGAAAGGGAGACGTATGTGTGTGTGTGTGTACGTACGTACGTACGTACGTACGTCTGTACGTTCGTGGACACTTTTCTACGAGCATAACTCACGTAAACAAAGTCGTATCGACTTCGTTAAGGTGTCAATCGAAGCGTCTTTGCAATTTTAAGAGCTGATTAGTTTTTGGGATACTTCGGTCGGGGGGGTTTGCTGTTTTGACCGTTTGAAGGTCATTTCTGTCATGCGTTATATCTCGCGAACCAAACATACGATTTGCATCATTAAGGTGTCAATCGACGCGTATCAACATTTGTGTGAATCTATCAACTTTTGAAAAAAATCGTTGGAGCCGTTTTTTAATTTAAGAAAAAAAAGTGCAAAAAATTAGGTTTTTTTTAATAAAATATAAATTTTTTACCTGATTCACGAAAGACAGTATTCAATTTTTGTAAAATTTATATATTTCAAGCAATGCTTGTAAAAACAACATAAAAACTTTTTCTCATGATTACGTAAAAAATTAAATAAAAAATAAAAAATCATTAACAGGCATCATGATTTTCAAGGTCATTTCTGTCGTGCGTTATCCTTATCCCGCGAACCAAACATACGATTTGCATGATTAAGATGTCAATCGACGCGTATTAACATTTGAATGAATCAATCAAATTTTGAAAAAAATCGTTGGAGCCGTTTTTTTAATTTTTTAAAAAAACTGCAAAAAATTGTGATTTTTTTCAAAAACAATAAATTTTTAACCTTATTGTCAAGTCCAAGTAATCAATCTTTATATAATTTATATACTCCAAACAGTTTTTTAGAAAATGACGTCAAAATTTTTTCTCATGACTACGAAAAAAATCAAATAAAAAATCATTAAAAGTCATCATGATCTTCAAGGTCATTTCTGTGATGCGTTATATCTTGCGAACCAAACATAGAATTTGCATTATTTAGGTGTCAATGAACGCGTATTAATATTTTTGTAAATTTTTCGCATTTTTAAAAAAATCTATGGAGCCGTTTTTTAATTTAAGAAAAAAAAGTGCAAAAAATTAGGCTTTTTTCATAAACAATAAATTTTTAACCTGATTTGCGAAATATAGTAATCAATGTTTATAAAATTTATATACTCCAAACAATGTTTGTAGAAACACAATCAAAACTTTTTCTCATGATTACGTAAGAAATTAAATTAAAAATAAAAAATCATTAAAAATCATCCTGATTTTCAAGGTCATTTTTAATAATATTTGCATCATTAAGGTGTCAGTTGACGTGAATTAACATCTTTGTGAAGTTTTTAACATTATAAAAATTCCTTTCAGCCGTTTTTTTTAAATTTAATAGAAGAAAATGCGAAAAATTATAGTTTTTCATAAAAAATATTTTTTAACCTGATTTGCACAGCATAGTGATACCAGTTTATAAAATTTATACATTCTTATCAGTTTTTGAAGAGAAACCGGCAAAATTTTCTTCGAAGATTATGAAAAAAACTAAATTAAAAATAAAAAAATCATTCAAAGCTACCATTTAAAGAGGGTTCATACGAGTGCCATTACTTTTTATCTTTTATTCTAAAAAAATGTTGTAAATTCAATCAAAGTTTTAAAATATTTGCATAATTTGAGCAGATTTTTAATAGTTTTTATAGTCTTTTAATTAAAAAAAATTGCTTAAATTTTGAAAACCAACAAAATTTTTCAACACCAAAAAGGCCCCCACCGATTGATCCGCGTGAATATTCAATCTGTCCTCATCGACCAAAAACCTTACATAATCAATGGACCCTCCCGTAGACGATATGATTCATATTTACTCATTCCTGTTACTATTACCTCTCATTGTTGTTATGTTGTTGATGTTTATGTGGATATTACTGGGAAGTTGACCGTGTGGACCTCAAGGGTCGCACCTCGCGGCTTGTTTCATCTGCATTTACTGCATATTACAACCACGCTGGAAAAAGCTGTACTAATTTATGTGTTTACAGCTTTGTTTCTCATTATTTATGCGAAAATTTCGTACATTTAATTAAATTCATCGCTCGACTGGTTTGAAATTTCATTGACCTCTCAATTTCAATTTGTTGAAAATTGACTGCTTCAAAATAAATACAAAAAGCATTCAACACTATACCTGCCAAATTCTTCCGAGTCCACATTTCAACGTCTAGTTAATGTCCATACACGAATCAAAGCGGCTACGATTTTGAACCGTTCCATCTCCGGAATCTATAAGTTCCTCTGAATGCTTAGATACATTTTATGTAAATAAATAATATAAACGTTGAATGCAAAGTTGGTGGTGGTGACACGCCTCAAGTGAAAATACGCGACACAAAAAAAATTTTGAAAATTTCGAAAAGAAATTAATGTCCGGCCGAAGTGGATTGGATCGGCACGCGGAATCAAAGGCGCGAAAGTAGTGTTATTATTCAAATTCAACGTGTCTTCTTCTGCCTCCTCATTATATTAACAAAACACATATGTCGCGCATTTCGTGTTTTTGTCGTTGTTGCTGTGTTGCTCGCCGGAGAATCAACAATGGCATCATTTCAAGTTCATTGAAGCTCACCTATTCGCGTAGTACGTAATGTGCGAACGGTAGACAAGCAGCGAAGTTGTCCTGCGTTATCTTATCAAATTTTCTTCTTATCACTTGAATTATATTTTAACTAAAAAAAATAAATGTTTTAAGTATGTGTAGAAGCTGCAATTCTCGTAGATTGTTTCGACCAAATTTAGTTAGTTGACGCGTGAGGGTGGAGCAGCAGCAGGTGAAAATAATATCGTTCGGCAAAGTATTCCGTGATTTTATATGTTTCTAATAAATTAGTGTGGATTCGGCTAAAGTGCTCGTGTGGCAATTTGTTCTAGAATCATGCAAGTGTATATTTGAAAAAAAAAAAAATGAATTGAAAATGGAAGGTCAATAGTGAGTGCAAAATTGGGATTGAATTGAAGTGTCACGTGAATATCATTCTTTTTGTCCAAGTGGATTATTCAAATCAAAGATCATGTCATCCGTTTCGGATAAAATCAAGTTTTGGGCGAAGCGGGTAAGCACCGATTATAATAATATTCGTTTAACTCATGTCGTCGTTCTCTTTGAAAAGATCCAATCGACATTCCTTGATAATGATTCGAATGCACTGCGATTGATATGATAAAATTCACCATAATTTGCATTATTTTTAAGATATGAATCGTCTAAACATGATATACTTGAATGGGTTCGTTACTCTCTCTTCGACCAAAAACATAATTGTCCAAAAATAGACAATAGCTTTGGTAGGTTATCTCGTATAAGATCTACTGATTGCAGAGCAATGTTGCAATTTAAGAATTATATAGAAATATTATTTATAAAACTATCCTTTCGAATGAAAACAGGTGAAAACAATAAAATATCATCCGATGTACGCGAATCGCGTCGCCTATGTACTTACTTTACTATACAGTGCATCAAAGTAGAACTCGGACACTTAGATATTTATTCTTTATGAGGCGATTAATAGTGTAAGGAAAGAATTTAAACAGAAAACGAATTGTTTTTATAAAGCTTTATTCATGGTAATCGGTTAATACAAAATCAAAATTTATTCATATAAATTCTTTCAAAAAATTCAATTTGAAAAATAACGAACACTAATCTCAAATCGAAACGCGAACAGTAAGAAGTTTTAGAAATTTTATTAGGTTTCAGTATTTTGTCGGTAGTCCTTTACTTTCTCTAACAGCTTGTAATCTGCTTGGCATCGAGTAAACAAACTTTTCACAATAAGAAGGGTCAATTCTTTCCCATTCGTAAGTCAACGTGTCCTTTAAGCGGCCCACAAACGATCAACTTGGTCGTCAACGGAGTCGTCAACTTGCCATGTTGGTATCAATGTTGAACGTCTGTAGGTAGGTTGACGGTTGAAATTACATGTTGAATCTACGGTTGAAATAAAATAAAATTTTTGTGATTTTTGTGGGAGGGGCTTAATATTGACAACCATGTTTTGCCGTCTATGACCATGTTGACAACATCATTTCGAATCAAGAATTTGTAGAGTGCACGTTGTTAAGTTTCAATAGCGAAATTGTGCAAATTGATAATTTTTTGTAGAAAAAATGGTTTCAATTCCGAATAACGGAAGTTTGCGAGAGTTTTTAGATTTTTTTTTAAATATGACTTTTTGTATAACCTTTGTATATTCTTTAAAAACGTTAATTAAAGCTGAATGAGTCTCCATTATTACTGTTCCTAGATTTTGGGGTAGAAATTACAAGTCTTCAAAAGTCTGCCCACTGACTAAAAATCTGAGAGTGGCTGATAACCGCTCATTCACACAAATAGCATCCCGCATAATGGTGTTTTACTTTACTTTTGAAATTCATTGGTGCACTGATTCGTAGTGCGTTCAATAACTTTGAATGTGAAAACTGAGCTCGGTTTCGATACCAATCTTTTAACTAATTTCTTGTCTTTCGTTTCGGTTTTATCTCTTCCTCACATAGTTAATCAATAATAAAATATGAGAAAAATATTTCATCACTCATTTTGAACAAACCATATGAAAATTATCTACCGTACATAATCTGAGCAGACGTCTTTTCACCATGGAATCTTTGACCATGTGATGTTGACATTCAAGTTGTCGATTCGATTGTTCAGTCTGTAGTCTCAACCTCAACCAGGTTGACAACTTAGTTGACAACCAAGTTGGTCGTCTGTGGGCCGCTTTAAGTCATTTGCATTAGATATTGTGTGCCCATAGATGTTCGATGACATTTAAGTCTGGAGATTGGGGAGGTGTGGCAAGAACATGTGGGCAATTATAAAATAACCACAATCGAAATTTGCAGCTGTACACAGTCTAGCCATAAATACTGTCATTAGCCTGTAAAATGAGAAATTATGCTCCCAGAAAGTTGGTAACACTGTCTATGTAATCCCACATGTCTGTGCTATTCAAAAAACGCATCTGGTTTAGTTGTTACATTGTATAGCCATGGAGTGGAGCGATTATCACGTGCGCGCTACTGTTATCGGTTTGTTTAAGGCGGGGAAGACGACGAAGCAGATTACCACCCTACTTGCGCCGCTTAAAGTTGGCGAACGGTTTGTATATCGCACTCATGGTATAAGGACTAACGAAGGTAACCTCACTAGAAAATCGTCATCCTATTTCGCTCGCACATCTGACTCACATTGCGTCACGTATTCACTGAAATTAGGGCTACCAAAGTAAAAAATCGGAGACGGCGCGTATGGCAGCCCAAAATATAACGACATTTCACGTTTGAATCAGGCGTTGCAAAAACGCCACATATTAAAATTTAGCAAATTGTCAGGTAACAAAAACGGATGTTTACTGTAATCAATATTATAGCTTAGGAAACAAACAAATATTCTCTAAAGAATATTCAAATGGCACATTATTTATCATTTTCTTCCAATACGTGTCACTCCACCCAGCAGGAAAATCACATCTTGTATGCCGCAAAGTGTTGCTAAAATTTCTACTGGGCAAAATGTCATGATTGTCTGAATCACATGACGTCACCGCAGCTTCGGAAGAGACTACCTATTTGTCTTTATACCATGTATCGCACTATTCAACGTTATAAGACTACTGGCGATGTAGTAGACCGTATTAGAACCCGCAGACCACGTTCTGTACATGTTAAAAAAATATCGAAGCGGTGCGCTCGAGAATCAATCGAAATGCTTTGCGCAAGCAGAAAATCATGTCTAGAGGGATGAAAATATCGCCAAGGACGGTTTCTCGTATTCTTCGTGATTATTTCGGCATAAGAGCTTACAAACGATGTACCAGTCACCTTCTAACTGAGAAATTAAAAGCAATTAGGCGCGAAAGATCGAAAAAGCTGTTGCGCTTGTACGGCAAAAATCGATATAAAAATATCCTATTCACAGACTAGAAAATTTTTACCATCGAAGAGAAATTCAACAAGCAGAATGATAGGGTGTATGCCAGAACGTCGTATGAAGCCAAGGATAAGGTTCCATGGGTCCAGAGAGGTCATCATCCCAGTTCTGTGATGGTTTGGTGGGGGGTGTCATATCACGGCGTCACACCAATTCATTTTTGCGAAACAGGAGTGAAAATATCGGCCAAAGTGTACCAAGAAGGTGTTCTAGAGAACGTAGTCAAGCCTCTGAGCGATGATTTATTCGACGGAATCGATTGGGTGTTTCAACAGGACTCTGCATCGGCGCACGAAGCCAAGACAAATCAAGCGTGGCTTGAGAACAACGTTCCATGCTTTATTGCTCATCAAGATTGGGCGTCCAGTAGTCCGCATCTAAACCCCCTGGACTATGGGCTGTGGAATATCCTCGAAAAGAAGGCTTGTAAGAAGCGCCGTACAAATTTGGAGGCTTTGAAACATAGTATTGTGAAAGCTGCTGTCGAAATTCCGATAGAAACGATACGTACATACACGGATGACTTTTCAAAACGACTTAAACTCTGTATCGATAACAATGGCGATCATTTCGAATAATTATTAGTGCATTCGACTTCTATTTTTCTATATTTTAAAATAAATTTTTAGTCGATTTTCTATCCCTTATAGTTTTTGAGTTATGAACACTGAAACTACTGACAGTATTCATGGCTAGACTGTGTATAGTATGTTTAGGGTCGTTATTCTGATAAAAGCTGAAGCAATCGGCTGTCTTTCAAAACGAAAAATCTTTATTTTTGTGCAGTTTTCCGAGTTTCAATCTTTTGGAATGGTTCTTCTTGCTAATGAATGTTTTTTTTTCGGGTGACTCTAGCATCCAAATTATTCTTCCTTAGTACGATTCTCACCGTTTCTGCGATCACTTCTTTACCAAATTGCGTTTTTACTGCTACAACCAATTTTGGAGCACTTAATTTTGGGTTTTTATTGATTTCCCTTATCATCTACCGTTTTCCGCATTCTGAAAATATCTTCCGTTTGCTTGGTTTTGATTTGTTTTCTAGAGTATCTCTTGTTCTAAAGCGTTTGATAATATCGTGAACTGTAGAATGACTTTGTTTTACAATTCTCGCAAATCTGTCGCGAGTTTCCAAGGATGTTTGTCCAGATTGTTTTCCTATTTTTAAGCTTGAAAATTGAATTTCGCAAAAACAAGTAAGTTTCAACACTTCCTTTGATGGTTCTGAACGTAAAATGAAATTAAGAGATCGTCAATGTCAAAATGACTACTAATTTTTGGGATTCCCCGCATTTTCTAAGAATGCAATAACAGTATTACCAGTTGTCCGAGTTTTGAATTTGAGATAATTTTTCGTTATTTTTCAAATTAAATTTTTTTAAATAATATAAATAATAATATAAATAATATAAATAAATAAATAATAAATAAAATTTGCTTTTATTTTTACCGATTCTGTATTACCATGATTGAAGCTTTATAAAAAAATTCTCCTTTGTTTAAATTCTTGCCCTACACTATAAATCGCCTCATAAAGAATAAATAACTAAGTGTCCGAGTTTTACTTTGACACACTGTATGTACAAAACGAAATCAAGCAACTCGCATTTAAGTATCAACTTTCATATATGTACGAACAAGTGAGTAAAATTAATGTTTCCGCTTTATCGAAGCTTTATCTCTTTGGGTCGTGCTATCTATTTGACGAACACATTTGAAAATATTATTGCGGCCTTTTAAATGTAAGTGTAAATAGATGCAATGTAATAGTCGAATCAGGAAGTAGACATGACGACTACACAGCTATAGACTCACATGACGAAATGCCAACCGCCAAATAGTAGGAAGGCAACAAATCATCTACGAGAAAGTTCTCTACTAGGCATTAAAAATGATAAATTAACTTCAATCATATATGTACCATATGTATAAGGAATTGTTATCTAGTATATTACATTTATCGCTGCGTTAGCGGTTAGACGAGCATACTATCGCTGTGCAATATTGAATTATTCACGCAGCAAAAATCCAATTGACCCGATCTAAATGAATGTCAAGGACTGACGGGGAGCACGTAAAGAAAATGTGGTACTGCATAAATCGTTACAAAGAATTCGGCGGAGAATTCTATGATTCAGACTATGCTCGCAGAAGAGGTAGCCACGTAAAATAAATATGATATAAGAAAGTAAATATTTTCTTCGCTTGTTTGTTCTGTTGTTGATAAGAGGGCTCAGATAAAACGGTGTAAAATGTAGCGTTTCAAAATATTTTGGCAAATAATTGCATCTCTTTCATAGTTTTTTTCATCATAAGTTCTTGCAATGAAAATGTTTTTACTTAACAATTTCATTGAGATATTTCGTTCTTTTTAGTTGATAAAAAAAGTGACTAATCATTGGCAGTTCAAAAAGATGCTACGATGATTGAATCACATTAGATGACAAAAGTCCACAATGTAAATTTGAAATGAGGTGACAAGTTTTGAAATCCTACCGCAAGATAAAAAAAATAACACTACTGGAGAGGCTCTGAGCCAGGATAGTCTTAACTGGTAGTCGTCAGGCTGTCTATGCGATATTTAGTCCATGGGGATGGAAGCACAACGGCTAACGTCTGTTTTCTCTTCTGCACGATCAGCAGACTCTATTTCGAAATTGAAAAATGACGTTTGTTGGATACGATTTTTACTTTTTAACCTCGTAATAAAAAAACTAACATAGCAAATGATTTGTGTTCAGTGGCACTCTCCATTAGTAATATGATAGTTATGTTCTTTTTTCATCTTCGTACGATCTTTTCAATAGTCATCAAACCAGCATTAAATAGATATATACACTAAGGGGCGACGGAAGAGGGAAATGAAACAATATATCCCAAAAAATTCTGCGATCAACTCGTTAAAAAACTATTCCAATACATCTACTTTCGAGAGTACAAAAAATATTTATTAACTTCCCAGTATATGGGAAGCTCTTGTAATCGCTTCAAAAATCGGAATTGAAATTGAACACCAATCGAAGCTGCTACTGTAAATTCAGCTGCATTCATTTATGGATTTGGATGGGCTTTTTTACTCAATAAAGCAATAAAATTTTGTTTGGTACAAAAGATCATTAGGATTTTCCATTTAAGGATCCTTCAAATGACTTTGAGTATATGCGCATCACTAGGCTAGGCTGAAACAGTCCGTGAACACATGTTTTACTGAAGGTATTGGAACAGTTTGGGAAAACATGTATTGCTTTAAACTTTGATTACTAATGACACATGGCTTAGAGGTATGAGTTCTTTCAAAATTTGAATTAGTTTTAGTCCTTCGATAGCTACGAAAATGGAAGTTTCCGAATCGGTTCGAGAATTAATAGTTAGAGAGGGAAAAAGTATCCGAGAAATCGGCAAAATTGTTAGCAAAATTTTTTCTACCGTACATAAAATTATAAAACTGTTTGAAGAACTAGAATGCGCGGCCAGCAGGCCTTGTACTGGACGCCCGCCAAAACTGAATTCCGCCCATAAACGAGAGATTTTAAAAGTGATTCGTGGGAAACCGAGTGCAAGTGCATTGACAATCGCGCAAAACTTGTCGCAGGATTATGGAGTGACAGTTACACCCACAAACTATCCGTAACAATTTTCACAAAAGTGGCTTTCACGGAGCCATTTATAAATAATCTTAATCGGAAACGCCGTCTCGAGTTTGCTAACGAACACCTATCCAAACCTCCTTCGTTCTGGGAACGAGTTTATTTTTTCGGACGAGAGCAAATTCAATTTATTTGGGTCCGACGGACGACAGAAAGTGTGACGAAAACCGAAGGAAACCCTACAACTCAAAAACCTCAGATCTGCGGTGAAGCACGATGGAGGAAATATAATGGTGTGGGGGTGTATGAGTGCTGGAGGAGTGGGTAAACTGCACATAATTGAAGGTATTATGAATCAGCATATGTACCTTGATATTCGGCGCAACAATTTATTTGAGAGTGCCAGAAAAATAAGTTTTAAAGGAAACTTATGTTTTTCAACAAGATAACGACCCCAAGCATACTGCCCGAAAGGTTCAAGAATGCTTGCTTTACAGAGTAGGTCGACTTTTCAAAACCCCTCCACAATCGTCAGACCTGAATCCCATTGAGCATTTGTGGGATGAAATCAATGGGAGAATTCCTAAACGTCCGCTAAAATCCTTGCAGGATTTGAAAAGAGTCATCAAGGAAGAATGGGATCAAATTCCGTCAGAAATTACAACGAAATTAGTTGGATCGATGCAAGCACGCCTCCTGGAAGTAATCAAAAACAAACGTGGCCCAACATCGTTTTGACTTAAATTTAAACTTATTTTTTTTTAGTTTATAAATTACTACTTATATTGTGTTCACAGACTTTTTTTTGCAATATTTTTAACCTATTTTGATTTTCAAATTCAAGCATTTTTCAAGCATAAAAATATTAATGTTTAATTTTCGAAATATACTTTGTGCTTTTTATGATACAAACAAAATGTTTTTCTTTTGAAAATATTGCTTGTATGACCCTTGTGGCGAATTCAGATCATTTGCTTATGAGTGTTCACGAACTTTTTTTGCTCAGTGTATGTGTGTGTGTGTGTATACGTCCGTACGTAAAACCGGTATTTTAGAAAGAGGGGATACACAATCGATGCTATGCGGCTGGCGGCTATACTATTCTAACGTGCCAATTTTTTCAAAATATTTTAAGAAAAAATCCAAATAAAAAAAATCGATATTTTGAAATTTTTAATGTGTACTAGTACCTTAAAAGAAAAATGTCAAAAAAAAATCAGCATCATCATAACCTTCGCGTACCTACCTATTTTGATACTTTAATGTAAAACTAGTTATGTGTGTTATCGATGTTGTATGTCTCCATGTCGTGTGATAGATTAAGCCATGTTTATATATTTAAATCTGGAAAAAAATCCAATCAATATATTCTATACATTATTTTGAGAAGTTACTGACTCTTTCAATGATTATCATTCAAAACCGGGTGTTAGTACCCTTCTAAACATGCCAACAATATACTTGCGTTGTGTTTAGGATGAATATCATTGATGCTGGCAGTTTGAGCACAGTTCGGGTTTTGTAAAAGTTTGACTATCTTTTATCATTTGCCATTTGTTACTAAATTCCATTATTTTCCTGATTGTCTCGACTTTTTCTTGCATATCTTCTAACCAATAGTTTATTTATCTTACATAATTTTTGGCATATAACACAAAATTTTTGTCGAAATATATTTTTTGTGGATCACTTCGAATCTGGTAGATTCATAATGTTGTTTTCCTCCATTTTCTTAATTGAATATCCTCTAATGAATTGGACGCCATACATGACCTAAAATTTGAAAACGCCATTATACAACACGAAACCATTTAAACACAATGCGACGAACCTATTCGTGCACCTTATGCTTTTATCTCATTCAATAGATATTCAATAACGTCCCCATCTATTGTAACATGTTCTTATGAAAAAGATACTAATATATGTATTTGCTGGCATCTGCACAATGAACGTTTTTTTCAAAATGTAGCCTTTCTCCAGCACTATTTCACATGTTAATTTCGACGGAATCGTAAGTCGTAGCGTAGCGTCTGCGAAGTTAACGGGATCATCATTGATTTCGCTGCTTTTTTCGCAAAATAAATCGTTCCGTTACATAATTACGATTCCAGATTTACATAAGCATTTTATCGTATTACGCTAACTACGGAAAAAAGGCACATAAAAAGGTACTGATCGTACGCCCGAAAAATTGAATGAGCGAATGAATGAAGTAGTTTTTCGTGGTAGAAAAAATGCTGCTTGGCTGGTGGTAGAGTCGGTAGTCGTTGCCGATGGCGATCCATGAAGCTTTATGGTCTCCTCAACTAGTTTAGCATGCAACCAACCGAAGGTGGTCGTTAAAGAAGCAAAACTGTTGAGAGCGTTTTATCTGATCCACTAAAGCCATTGGGTATTAAGATGTTTTATAATTACTTTGCAATAATTGTTCGAATTAGTTATGGTACTGCACTAGGCAAGGCAAGGCACGTACCTCGCAATCGTATCGTTTGGAAGATGAAAAATGATTTTAATAATTCGCTGTTGATTTTGGTATCATTGCCGGATTTGTTTTTAATGATGACCACATTCAGACATTGCTTTGAAAATGTTGGCATTCGCAATAACAATTAAAAAGTAATTGATTTATGATTGCGTAGCCGACGAGGAATTCAACCTTTCAAAAGTACGTTCATAAATGACTTGGGCACCACAAATCACAATATATGTGTGCCACTAGGCAACTATAACAAACTGAAGAGTGTTTATGTGTCAAGGACATTCAGATTTGAAATTAAATTTTACCTTTGATGTTGGACAAATTGAAGCTTCTTGCAACTGATACGGAATGCGGAAGGTAATTTATTTTAATTTTTAAAATACTAGAAATTTTATTCTTGTTATTCGTCCGCTTTCCTCATTTTTCGGTTGTTAAAACATATGTGACAGCAAAATAATATATCTTTTACTTGACTACTAGGATGGATAATATCCCAATTGATTTACATATTTTCCAAATGGTTTGGACTTTTTCCTAAAGCAATTTGTTGATTTGTAGGTGAAAATTGAACTAAACCATCGAATATTGAAATATTTCGGGGATAAATTAACAACTAGAGAAAAGTGCAAACCATTTGAGAAAAAGTCTAATCAAATAAAAAAACACCATGTATTGTACTCAATTGAATGCTTAATTGCTCAGTGATGTATGTTTACCCAATATGTGAAAAATATATGGTTTCAAAGGTCGAAGGTGATTCCAACCTTACTTTAAAGACTTTTATGAATATTTCGTAAGAAGTTTGCGGTTTCGAAAGGAAGGCCAATTAATTGTGTCTGAAGAATACAATACGTTCATAATAGATTCGAGATTGTGAAGTAAATTTTCTTTGTTTCGTCTTGCAAGACACATTTTGTTACTTAAAAAAGCCTTTTTTAAAATTTACCATCTATGAATAGTTAAAATAATCTTCATTGGACTGAAACTACAATAGATATGATATTATTTACTAAATACTTTCAATTAAACAATATGCTCCGTGAATGATGAAGATTTAAAGTAAAAAGAAAAACAATAAACCATGAAAAAATATTGGTGAAAGTGAAGGTGGAAATTACTCCGTGTCAACATACGAAAAGCGAAATGAAGAGGAACCCCTTAAATGAGTTTCATGATGACGTATGGCTCCGATACAAGAAAGATTTAAAAAACTTCCGTCAGAACAAAATACGATCGAAAAAAATTCAGTTTGTTAATGTACAGAAAAAATAAAGAAATCAAAGAAAGCAGAACCAATGCAAGCCTCTGACAAAATTTTTCCTATTTCTGTGAATAAAAAATAAAATCTACTTAAAGTTTGTACCAATCTATTGATCTCAAAGATCTATCACGAATTCTCTTTTGACTAACTGTTAGACAACTCCGTCAAAAAAACTTCCGGAGGCAATCGAAAAAAAGTGCAGAAACGAAAAATGGTGTTTGGTGACCCATTTTGATATCACTAAAAACCTAGTAATGGGTTGCTAGGAACACTTGAACTATCTAATGGAGCCAGCTTTGCTGTTATAGTTTTATAGTCACTGCCATGACGCTATCCAGGAAAAGAGAGGTCGGAGTCTTCAACGTACTTTTTGAAAGGATTCGATTGCTGAATGACTTTTATTTGAAGCATACCAGTGGAGACAACAACAAATGTTTTTTGTTACTTATGATTCGTGATTCATTTTATTGTGAATGGCTTTTCATTTCATAAGATTTGCATTTTTTAGATAAGGCCTGTGATTTGATAGTTTTGATACCACAGTGTATGCCTTCTAAGAAGATATCAAATCTTCCTTAAAGTTCAAGGAATGAAATAACCTTCAAAACTAAACTATGCATAATCCAAAATCGGCACGAATGAAATCGCGGGTGTATCTAGTCATAAATAAAATACCTATTTGTATATGTATTCATAATCGTTAAAAATATCTTAGATTAATGCAAAAATTCAGTTAGAACCAAATAAGTCATAAAGTCCTATTTTCTATTGGTTGGTGTGATTTGAGGTATGACAATTTCGGAACTGGAGTAACAAAAATTATGTAAATCTTTGTTAATAATTAACATCATATTAATTATTAATAGAATTAACTTCTGAACAATGGAAACCTACTACAAGCTTAAAAATTTTTGAAGGAAATATGCTCACGGAAAATAAACTGACAGTCGATATCAAACAATCCGTTCAAAATGGAGATAATAAATTGATAGAATAAAATTGTAAAACAAATGAAGTTTTCACGGTGAAATTTCTATGCTGTCACACAATATTACACGTCTTCATCATCTTCAGTTACCATTTCAGCCTTAATCCCAAGCATGGTTGCACAACTAGCCCAGTACTGGGCTAGTGCTGGCTGAGCGCTTTATAGCGCTAGCCGAGTCTCGTTCGCCAGTGCTGGCCCAGTAACATATAAGCGCTGGATGATAACTACGGGCGGACGTTGTATGTCAGTACTGGGTCAAGACCCAAAAGCAACACTGGCCAGAACTGACAGACAACTAATTTGTTACTCCGCCAGGAGTCAAATGCCAAATTGAAATTGGCGGCGACAAAAACCATTCGTTCAGTGTGCTGTCTGAGTGTTGTAAATTGATCCTGTCAATCGGCACTGACCAATAGCTTGAAGCTACTACTGCAAAATAAAACTCTGTATTGCAAATAGTCATTTATGTCGTTTTTTCGAGGTATGGAATGTGCCAGTCGTTCGTATAGTGGTGGATATGAATGCAATTTTGAAAAGACGACATTTTTGTCAATATATCGAAAAGCACGGTTCGCACGAAGATGTTATGTCCGGCAAACATAGCCAAAATGCAGTTTTATAATATTCTGGATCGTGACGCCAATATTCTTGGACTATTAACTCAGAAGTTACGAACGAAAATAATATAAAAAAACCGTTCGCGTGTGAAAAATATTGAAAAATTTATTAAGTATTGCACATTGTAAGATTTTATTTGAGTTGAACGTGTAATAGTCTGGTTTTGATTGCTAATTACCTTTATCGGCATCCTGATAGGAAGACGTACCATTTACCTTCGCTTGCAATACATTTCTTCGAAATATCAATGACTACGAAAGGGAATACTGTTCAGCCTACAAAATGAACGTTTATGCGTTCAATCAATATGAACTAGAAGTTCAACAAAAATTTCAAATAATGCAATGATTTCTGACATGTTTTCTTTGCCTTCTTTGCCACTTTACATTTCATTATTAATGCAATACTATACATTCGCGCATTATAAATATGCAATACTACAAATCGTTTAACTTTCTGCTTGTGTCCTGAATTGTTATATTTCAGTAATGACTCCAAGCCTCAGTGTCAAGTTACAGCACTGGGCCAGCACTCAAATGCATACTGTTTGCTGCTGGTTGTATTTGCACTGTTTTCACAACATTTTTTTCGCAATGGGCAAAGAAGGTGTGTGAAAGTTGCGGCAAACTAAATTTTCGCCATATTTGCCATACATAACAAGGGCGAGGCATACTTTTCGAGATATTGAAAAATTGAGTGTGTGTCTTCTTTTCAAAATTGCGGCCATATCCACCACTATTCGGACACTTAGCACTTTATTTACTTTCTCGAATATCTATTGTATCAAAGCATGTCATAATAAAGCGTTATAAATGACTTTTTTTATTTGCAACGCAGACTGAGTTTTATTTTGCAGTAATCACTCCAAGTTCTGGGCCTGTGCCGATCGCCAGTGCTGGCCCAGTGCTGGAGATTGGCACTGGGTCAGCACTCGCCCAGCACTGTCAGCTGACCGTTGGCCGTTCGTTGTACGCCGAGGCTTGGCCGACGCTTGGCGTTGTTTCCACTGCTGGCAAACCCTGCTCGGAAATGCCGGTCAGACATCGAAAAGAAATCAATGGAAAAATTTGTAGAATTTATTGAAAATACATACATGGCATTTCTACAAAATGGCACAAAAGGACGCTTCACCGCAACCCTAAAATCACTCGAATTTCTTATTACTTGCCGAGTTTTTAAGCAATCGATCCAATGTTTTGAATATATTGCTTATTCAATTTTATTTGAATATAAAAAAAACATTTTCAACAAATTTTGCTAATTGATTGGACTTCGTGAAATATTTTGTTCTTCTAAAAGGCTATAACGCATGCATAAAACTCAAAAGTAGTAATCTTTCAAACATGCATGTCTACCTTCTTCGTAATCTGGCATTATGTTGGACCGAAACTCACAAACGTTCATCTTCTGCTTAGTTATATACATCGCATAATCAAATTTCGCTCCAAGTCTTAATGAAGGTATAACTACTCAATAAATTAAGCTTATGTTGAAAATAAAAAGTGTTGTCCATCAAAATTAAATGTTCTATTATTCACCAACGACCATTTCCCGCCATAATTGCGCTATTACATATACATACATTGCTTCATTTGCCGAGTATCTTTCAGATTCCTGTCTCCTCTAATAATACACTGATTAGCCAAGAGAGAACGACATCGTACAATGACCTCATCCAAGATGTCTTTAATAAATGCACACGAGTTTACATGCGTTTACCATTATGTCCATTATCTACCGATGCATTATGTTATTGTAAGCAAATAGGTCATATGGAAATAAACCGATATTCGATAAAAATATCAGACTTTATCACACGTTTCACGTCGAAAGGGTGAGGATCGATGTGTGAAATGATATGATGGGTGGGGGTGGTGTTCATGTACGTTACCGAGCATACGGTGAATATTGATAAGACATAGCAAATAATAAAATTCAAGTGTGATAGCTCGGTGGCACTTTATTTTGCATATTTTCCCGAGAGAAAAAATGAAGCTAAACAGATTGTCTCGGTAAAAAAATGTTTCCCCTTTTCCAAATTCATGCAAATTGAATAGAACAAAATCTATCTAAATTACAATGTCGTACTTTAATACTTTTTATATCTCATGAATTTTCTATTTCAGAGTCTATTTCGGTCAGCGAGCGAAAGTGTGGTAACGCGGTCCAGTGATCGAGGCGATCGGGATCGCGATCGTGAGAGCATAAGCCGATTTGGACGCTATACCAAAAGCCAACAACAAGAATCGGGTGCTGGCCCAATTATTATCGAATCACAGGACGAGCAAGAAGATAAAGATACTGGCACTGAAAAAGATTTCAAAAACATACAAATACAAAAGAATGGCGCCCTGAATCAATGTATCAATGAATTGACATCGAATCGGAAAAGTTTCGGTGACGATTCGGACAAGATTGTGGAAAAGCAGGAAAACAAATCAACCGCGGAGTCTGCATCGCATTTCGTGACGGTGATTGAGGTGAAAGAATCGAAAGAAACACCTGAAAAAGATAAACAACAAATAGTGCAACAGATGTCAACCAGTAGTGGTGGCGGCGATTCAAGTGAAAGTGAAGCCACTCTATCAATGGGTAGCTTCGAAAGGAAACTATCGTCAACAACCGCTATCGAACCATCTGCACCACCAATGTCTCCGGCTAAAAGTGCTTCGCCAAATACTATGGCATCGAGCATCTCTGGAATTAATATAGAGGCAAAGAAGAAAGTTCCACCTAGGTGAGTAGTATGCATAGTATTGTCTTGGAGGTTTTGAAGATAGTTAAATTTGATAATCCCTGCTTCCAATTTTCGGGTATCTCGATTTGACTATAGCAGCTCGGTTCCAGTTGGTAAAGGTGTGGTAATTGCATAAAGCGCCCAAGTATTTTGACTTCTTAGTGACCTGCACAGTCAGTAGACAAATCTAGTTGTACCGGTTTTCCTCCTCTGCATTTTACAAACCATTGGTTGTGACAACACAGTGCAAATTGTGCACCAAAAAGTGAAGAAGTAGAGGTTAATATCATATGCCTCTTTCTCGAATGCAACATAACATACATGCTTGAGAATTTGTTCAAAAACGTACGAAATAATTGCTGGGAATAAGTCTTCTGTTGGTGGAAAACGAGTGGCAACATTTTACAATTCGTTTTCTTTAGATTTCACGAGTTTAACAAATGGTATTGAGTAACATTTGAAATGATTTAAGAAGACATGCACTCCACATAATCATATGTAGGCGATTTGAATTTCGCTTAAGAGGTGATCCAGCAAATTGCTTCCTGTGTCGATTTTCAAGTTTTGTATATGTATATCAGGAATAAATACATATTTTCGTATACCGTTGTGTTAAGTGTACTTTACGAAAACTATTTGTCAATTTGGCGTTCATTAGTCTAAGTCTAAGAACGGTCGGACATCCAACAACTTTGCACGGTACGCTATAATTGCATGATATTATTCTTCACAACAAACTGCCATGATTAATCGAGTGGCGCAGCGATAAGAATCCAATCTTGTTATAATGTTTTGCTGCAAGTAGAGAAAATTGGAGCATTCAGTACAGATAGGAAAAGTAATAATTTTTGGCTACCACCAATGGTGTTCGAACGCTTTCACCTCTGCAAAACGAAGGAAGCATTGATCTGGATGAAATGAATGTTTGATTTTTTATGAACATACATTTCTCTAGTTTTTGCTAAGAATTTTTAGTTAGTTTTGATGATTATTTTAGCTCCATTTCGATGATATGTTGCTATTATTAGACATGGTGCATATATTCTTGATTTGATGTACCAGCATGTTTAAGAATTTCATTTTGAGTGATTTGATTTTCTTGAAAAATGCATCTTGGGTCATTATGTTCCACTAAAAAGGTCTTGAACACCTGGAGACTCGTTAGGATGTGATTCTATCACTAAAATTTCTTGGTAAATTTTGTTTTGCATATGATATGTTTTGCCTTGTATTTTTTTTAAATTTTCACTTGTCTATTTTTTCGATAATTTCTGCCCCTAAATTTTACCATAAACTTAATTTTTTTGGCATTCGTTTGAAGCATTTTGTCTACCCTCTTTATAATTTTCAAAAATTACATTTTTGGAAAGTACCTAGTCGTGCCATAAATATTGATACAAGATATTCTAACTATAATAATGAAACTAATAGTTGGATTTTAATGTTTTTTTTACCATTTATTGTAAACTAACACACTACACAATAAAAAAAGAAATTATTCAAAATGGCTGCCTTTTGCTTGAATACAGCACCGAAGACTGTCAAGCTACTGTTCTATTGATTCTCGCACGACTTCTATCGGGAAATTGTCCACAGCTTTCTTCAACGTCTGTTTTAACGACTCCAGGATGTGGTGGCGTTTTCTACAGACCATACCCTCTAATACTGACCACAATTTGTAGTCGAGAAGACTAAGGTCTGGACTGTCTGATGACCACAAATTAACGCTGATAAACTCTGGTACATGGTTCCCTAGCCACTCTTGTGTGGTTTTTGCCATGTGGGCAGGCGCAGAGTCTTGTTGGAAACCCCACTCTTTATTATCAAACATGGTTCGGCTTAGGGGCTTCACTACCTTCATAAAGATTTCCGGCTGCTAGTTTTTGGCAGCTGTTTTGACGCCCTTTTCACAGTAATGGATAGAAGTGACATATTTGTAGGACACTCCCCACCAAACCATCACTGATGCTGGATAATGTCCTCGTTCAACCCTCGGGATCTTTTCTGTAGTCTCCTTAGAAGACCGTGCATATATCCTATCATTTTGTTTGTTGAAGAATTCCTCCACGGTAAAGATTTTCTCGTCGGTAAAAAGTATTATATTCTACTGCCCTGTACCGTATCTCGATAACAGCTGTTTTGACTTTTCCACCCTATTTCGTTTTAAAGCGGCAATGAGTCTGTGTCCTGTTTGTCTTCTGGAAGCTGTAAGCCCCAAGTTTTCTTTGATGATACGACTCATGGTTCTCGGCGCAATATTCATTTCACGAAACATGATTTTCTGATTGCTGGGATTTCTTGCGATTCTGCACTTTCAGCTTTGATGGCTTGTGGCTTACGAGCCGAGCGAGGTCTGCCGGATCTTTTACGGTCTATTACATCTTCAGTATTGCTGAATAACTACTACTAACTATAGTTCGATATACGAAAACACGCGTGATTTTTAATGGCTTTAGTGTTTCGAAAATTCGACCTTTCTCCATTCCACATTTGTGTAAAGCAATCACAGCGATGCGGTTCTCTTTGCTAGACCACTATAGTATGACGGCTCAAGGTACACTGACAAGATTTGGCGCGTTTTTAGAACATATGTCAACAATCAGGACTACCAACATAGCAATTAGCTACCTGCAAGCTATAATTCGCAAGGGCCGCATTTACAGTTGTATCAATATTTATGGCACGACTAGGTATATATGTATACAGAAATATCATATCAAAATTTAATAAGGATCGGAGCAGTCTAGCTGTATTTTTGGGCAACTTTCACTTTGTCACTAGAGCGCGTTTATTCATTAAAAAAACTTTTTCTCGCAACAACGTTTTTCGAAGCCGCGTTGATGAAATCTCGGGAACTACTGAACCGATTCTCATTAAATTTTTACCGGACATTCTTTGTGGCTACAGCTATAGCGCGAATAGGAATTTTTTCAACATTTTCATTTGAAATATTTTTTTGGTCAAAAACGGTGAAAAAAGTATGTTTATATCGTAATTTTTCGAAAAATGTCCGCCATTTTGTCAATTTTGCGAAAATCAAATATCACCCTATTCGCGCTATAGCTATTAACATACTGAACCTAAAACTATGTGATTTTTTTTTGTTTGAGACCAACCATCTCGAAAATTTCATCAACAGCGCACACCCCTTTCGTTTTTTCGATATTTTTTCAACCAACATTTTCACTGGTAAAAACTCGCATAAATGAATAAAAGAAAGTGTATTTATTGAGTGTAACCCCTCTTTTATCAATATTTATAATTTAAACCTATCTAAAAAGTTATTAAAAATAACCCTTTTTACACTGCTAAAAGACGGTAGACCCCTTAATGTAATTTTGCTTAGAAAGTATTCCACTGATTGACATCAAAATCTTTAAGTAAAAGTATTTGAATATTTCGCTGACAACAATTTGAGTTGTTTTCTTTTGATTTTTTTTCATCAGGCAAACACAGAGACATAATGGAACCATTTTTAGTCTCCAAAGTTGAACGTGTGATTAGCACTGTTATATGTATGTATGTTAACATCTTTAATGCCTGAACGGCTGTAATATTGCACATTCTGTATGAATACAAACATTAAACACATTCGTATAGGTTTTCATGGTAACTAGTTCAAGTAACAAACATGAGTCATTGGTTTAATCATTCTACCTTATATACCTGGTGAATCCATTTAACGCGATTTTAAATGCTGATAACAATTGCTAATCTTCCAAGCCGGGTGAATTCTAGATAAGTTCGTACTTATTTACTACTGAACCATGATATGGATACCACAGCGAAGGAAAATGTGTGGGTTAAATTTTCTTAGATAATTTTTTTCTTGAAAATCATTTCATCGTTGAAGAAATTAGGAGAAACACTTTTAATGATGGATTTTAATAATAAGTTCATCAGAAACATAATATCATAACTTAAACAATTATGAAATATAGAACAATAATTCCACATAAGTACTGCAATATTACTTCCGATGAAAAACAAGTGTTTCAAATTTAATACGCACAAAAGTTTTGTGTTTTGAAAGATAATTTCAATTGGAAGCTATCTTACGCTTGTTATCAGTTTTCCTTTAAACCCGTTGCGCAAGTATACATAGAAGACATATTGTGGTATCCTAAAAAGGATGATTGTCGTCATTATTTGGCGGAAACGTGTAAGTCTCTGCCAGATGCACTTTATCGCAGAGTTCTTTGAATTTTTTCCAGTAAATCAGTCTAGTCACGCCTGTCTATTATTCTTTGGAAAAATTGCCTACCTCTGTCGGAGAAAAGCAACCCCAACAATGATTGAATGTATTTTCAGAGGTTTCTAAAACTTTCTCCAACTGGTTCCTTAGCCATCTGAGCTATAAGTTTCGGTGCAGAAATAAATAGGGTTTCTAAACTTATCTCATTAATAATCGTTTAATCGCTTCGAGGTGTCCAATATGTAGATCCAATTTATAACGAACTTTTTTATTCGAAGACGAAAAAATTGGATGTCAACAACACTTTCGTTCTGTCCTGGCTGTAATGAGGTAACGAACATGCCATATCGTCTAGAAGAGTTTATTCGGTCTCTCGAAAATAAAAAGTTATGTAACTGCTGTCGAGTCTGCTCGGTTCGGTACGCAGTGGCGTTTCGTTTGTCTCTTACCTTCGCCCAATCTTATTACTTGAGATTCTGTCAACATTATTGTCCGAAATACGAAACTTTTTAAATGCATAAGAAACATCCAATTTATTTTTTTCAAGCTATATCTCTTATTCTACTCTATGCCAAAAACCTTAGCGCATATCAACATAAAGTCGCGATCAATGACCTGCCCAGGGCATAAAAGTCAGACACTATATTACACGGAATTAATTCTGACGTTCATACGATCTATGTTACAAAAACACAAAGTGTAAGAAAACTATCCAACAGGGGCCGCAAACCTCTCCGGGACGTCGGTATAATTCAAGAGGCATAAATGAATCTGCTTAGGTTTGTGCGCGCAAATCCGCATCATTTAAGCGAGTAGGTCAACCGTTTCTTCGAATTTGTCACCTTAAATTTTTGAAGTTTCTTGTACTGTTTAGTGATTCCTTCTTTAGATTTTTTTTTTTTAAATTTCCCAATGATACCTACCACTTTCGTGTAAGTCAATCATAGTTTTCCGCGCTTTAAAGGTATCTTTGTGTTGCTTTGTTTCCAAACTAGACGCCTGTGGTTTACACAATCGAATGGAAATATGTTTCGATATTGTGTGAACTAGTATGCAGTACTACTACTACTAGAACTAGTATTCCCGAAGCCATGCAGAGTATCTTCATTGTTTCAAGACTTTTGTTAAACTTTTCTGCATTCCGATTTTCATGGATTAAAGATTTGCAGCCTAAGTTTAAACGTAATTTCCAGCGAAGGGTAACAATAGGTATATATATAAAAAGTAAAATGTTGCAGAAAATAGTTGCAATATGCCTTATTCAAGATCATTCACAATTCATCGAGCGAAGAAGAAATCAACTGCATACATAAAAGATGTGTTTTTGGTAGCAGGTCCAAGATATTTCAAGTATATTTCGTATCTGTAGCTTCAACTGTGCTTGGTTTTGTTTTTAATTCTGACTTTCTGAGTCATTTATCATACGTTGATATCGAACTCCCATTCCCTCCTGCTTTTTCACACTTGAAACTTATTTTCATCATATACCTTTTTAATCTTCGAAAAATTTATTCAGTAGACGTTAGGTTGTGCATAGTTTAATTGTCATCATAATTTAATTTTTGTGCTTAAAGAAAGATTCGATATTTTCCTATAAAGGACAAATATTGGCATCAAAACTATCAAGCCATCAGCCTTAGCCCGAAAAATAATAATAAACCTTATGAAATGAGAAGCCATTCACAAGTAAGTGAATCATAAATCATAAAATATATCCGTTGTTGTCTTTATTGCTCTATTTGAAATAAAAGTTATCAGTATATCCGACAGTTTTCTTTTGTTTAGAGCACTTGCATGCTTGCAATCAAATACTGAACTCGCGCCACTCTCCGTCTGCCTACATATCTCTGCCTACCCAAGCTCCCAAATGTCATTGCAAGTCATTTGATATCACCGTTAGTAAGTTTAATGCACTGTGTTCAGTTTTACGAGCGAAATTCAGTTAAAAAATGTGATCCTTTATATAAGCTATTACCATGCCAAATTTCGTCATAACCCACCGAGCATGTCATGTCATGACAGACAAAGAAAAATTCCAGAAGTGTTTGTTTTTATGGATTTCCTCAAATTTATATAATTTTTTGAATTAAATTCAATGTACAGAGTATCTAGTTTTATTATATTATAGATAAAGGTTTTGGTCGAAAACAAGATTGTGGTTTTCAATTTATTTATTATTGCTAAGAAACAAGATTAACAATATCATACAGACGCTACCTGCATCTGAACCATTCGTCAATAATGCGCTATAGTGGAAATAGGGGAATCGTACTCTTAAGCTTAAGTACCATAATATTATTTTATCAAGCACCATCATTGCGTCAATTATCATACGAGCTCAGAATATTCGAATTCTATTTGTGACTTTTAATTAAGTAAGTTCTCTAATTTAAAAAAAAATTCTAAGAAATCTCGGCATAATTTCAAACCGAATTTCTTAAATAATTTAAAGTTCATTTCACTTAAATTATTACTTAGTTAGAAAAATGCTTATCAAAAATTTTCCACAAAAACAATAAAATGAATATTTACGTAATCTACAAAGGGTATTCCACGGAAATATTTTATCTCGAGAAATATTGCGCGAAAAACTTTCCAAACAAGTTTCTTAAAATTTTGTAGAATAACTTGAGGCACAAAGTTTAGGAAAAATTGTAAGAATTAAATCGGGATACGATACCAAAAATTAAGTAAATATTTCAATGGATTTAAAAGTATAATTTGAACTTATTAATAAATAAAAATTTATTGTTCCTTCTGCTCTATATAAATAAAAAAATACCTAAAAGTATAGGTAATAAAGCCAATAAAGTATAAAACAATAAATATAGTCCTGCCTATTATTGAGAACATATGAGTAGCAAAAAATCGTCTTACCTGTTACGGGTTTTTAATATATTCCGATTTGGATTCATTATCCTAATTATAGAGTGCACAAAAAAATAAATACAGTATGAGAAGTTTTACTGAAAAATTTATTTCTTTTCAAGAGAAGTATTAAGTTTTCTTTTTATAATATCATTTTAGTAATTTATTGCGTGACCCTTATTTGTAAGAATTTGTTTACAACGAGCCGGCATAGAATCCACTAAACGTTCACAGCTTTCTTTTGAAATCAGGTGCCACTCTCTTTCCACTGCAGTCCACAATTCGAACTTATTTCTGGGTTTATGTACATGAACCCTATCCTTGACTTGATTCCACAAGTTCTCAATAGAATTACAGTCCCGTGACTGCGTCGGTCAATCGAGAACCGAAATTTTTTTTGTGCCGCAACCAATCCTCTGTTTTTGCAGAGTCCTTCGGATTATTATGTTGAAATGTCCATCGAAGCGGCATGTGCTGCAAATGGCAGCATTATGTCCTTTAGTATGTCCAAATAACTTTCTTTTGTCATAATCCCGTCAATCAACTGAATTGGGTCTACACCATACCATAGAAAATGCTGCCCACACCATTATGTTACCTCCGCTATGTTTAACTGTCTTTTTGGTATATTGTGGATCAAATGGTTTCTTGGAAGGACGCCTAACATATTCTTTTCCGTCCGATCCGAAGATGTTGAACTTGCATTCGTCACTCCAGAGAATATTTCGCCATTTTCTCATGCCTTCTTCTCACTCCAATCTAAATGGGCCCTTGCAAAATTTAGTCGGTTCGGTATGTTTTTTTTACTTTTACTAGGAGAGGTATTTTTCTTGGTGATCGGGCTGGTAAGTCTGCGTCCGATAATCTTCTACGAATTGTTCTAGCACTCACGTTAGCATTTGTTCCCCGCAAAATAACGACCGAAGACGCGAAAGGGTTCAATTTTTCGATCCAATGATGGAGTGGTTTTCCGTGACCGGGCGCGATTTTCTTTATCATTCTTCTCCTTCATGGCGTTCTGCACCATTCCCAAAGAGCAGTGAGATATTTGTGCAATCTCTCGAAGAGAGTAGCCGTCGTCCCTTATGCGTTGAATTTCGATCCTCTTTTCAGGGGAACAGTGCATATTTCGGCCCACGTTTGATCTAAAGAATAATTACGAAATCAGATAATTTGAACTTATTAGAAAAGTTTTCACTAAATTTACTCGAAACAAAATAAATTCGGAGAAAAAATTAAAAAGTGGCCCGAAAGTGCTTATTTAAAAACACTGTATTTATTATTTTGTCCAATGTGAAAATGGTCCTTTGACTATCAAATTCAATTTGACATGTGCGAAAAAAACATATGAACAGGCTTACTACATACAAAACTGTCCTCTGAAACTAATGATTGATTGCAGCTGATTGCGTCATTTAAAAAGCATTGCCAGCTGAAAAATAGATATTTTACAAGAAACTTTGGGGTGTATTAATTATTTCGACCTTCAGTGTAAGTCCATCCATAATATGCACATGCACGCACATATGGACAGATTAATTGGATCAGGCTGATGTTCTGCCTAATGAAGTTTTTGTTTTCTTTTGATGTCCTAAATTTATTTTCTAAATCGATAATCTAATTGTCTAAATTAGAAAAAAATATCCGGATCTGCTGGGATCTCTCTCGTTGATTATAATTTAATGGAAAACTTTTCTGTTTTGAAACTCAAAGTGGCTTTAAATATCAAAAATTGATTAATAATTGTGATGATTGTTCATTTTAGAGAGTCTTGCTTCAAATATAAGAAAAGGCTTTAGTTAGAAACTAATAAACACGTACTCTTTATATGAATTTCAATATGATGACATAAATTATGGGAAACCAATTGAATTTAGCAAGCACTTTCATAAGATGTACAGTGTGTTAAGTAAGAGCGTATACAGCATAACTTGCCATCGGTAAGTGATACGAACCTGAAAATTTTTGTATTTCGTTTAGGAAACTGCCGCGTATGGCGCATGAGTTGAAAATTTTTAGTCTTTGTCGATCTTCCGTCAGAGAAACACAGAAACCGCGATGAGTGCCTGTATTCGAAACGTTTTGAAGCCGTGTTCCTATGCGTGCACCCAAAAGGGCCAAAAATCTCTTATGGCTCACCTGCTAAGTATATTCAAAAGTCGAGGGGGTTTGTTGCAAAGTGGGTGAATAGGTTCAAAGAGTCGAAGAGTCGTTCAGCAGGAAAAGTGACAAAAAAAGTCCAAAAAGTGATTGTGACATTGTTTTCAAGAAATCCTGGATTATCCTTGCGTCAAGGGCAAGCAAAATTGCAGCAAATATGATTAGACATATCGCACGTTACATTACGTGAACATTTGCGAGCGAATAATTCAAAATGGCGAAGCACATTGAAGAAACCTTTGCTGTCAGAAAATCACACAGTGAAAAGACTTGCCTGGGCACAAGAAAACATTGATCGTGACTGGAGCAATGTAGTTTTTACTGACGAAGCTTCCGTTTGGAGTTATGTTATCATACCACGTGCATGGTGTTCCTCATCAAGCCAATTCGTTCAGCGCACCGTCAATCACCCAACCAAGGTACATCTTTGGGGCTGCTTCGCAAAGAAGGGTTTTGGCATTTTGCATCTCTTTACCAACAACCTCAATGCTCCCAGGATGGTTGAAATTTATAAGAAAGCCTTGTTACCGTCTGCGAAACGTCAATTCGTCCAAAAAAAAACGAAGAATGGATCTTGCAGGAAGATAATGATCCAAAACACCGCAGCCGACTCTGCACTGAATGGAAACAGGAAAATGGCATCATCACACTCGATTGGCCATCACAATCGCCTGATGCTAATCCCATCGAAAATGTCTGGGCCTACATAAAGCAGAAGATTCGAGGGAAACGTCTCTTCACTTTGAAGCAGCTCTCTGGGCAAATTCGACGCGTTTGGAGGGCGTTCTCCCCAAGAATACTCCGAAAATTTGGTAGAAAGTATGCTGCGGAGATGCCAACCGATTATCGACGCTAGTGGTGATTGGACCCACTATTAAAGCTATTGCGCATAGCACCAAAACATTTTGAACGTATATATGTAAAAATAATAATTTTCAAATAAATATTTTCTGAATAACTCTGTACACGCTCTTACTTAACACACTGTAGCTTGCTTTGATTTTCAGAAAATTTGATGCTATTTTCAAGCATGTTTTCAATTTAAATATTCACGCCAACTAAATCACCGTGTCATTATATTATTGTATTTGTAGAGTTCGTTTGTGTGGTTTCATTTGAAGAGAAAGTCAGTATGACAGGTTGATTTTATTAAGGCAAAAATTCCAATAATAAAATTCATGGCAAATGTTAATTATATTTAAATGAAATTTTCTAGAAATAAATTAGTAGTCTTACATTGCTCTAAAATTTTATTGCGTTGTCATGGAAGGACCACAGAACTCCAATCTTTGTTCTCTCTTTCTATGGAATTCCATAATTTATGTTACACAAATTCGGTTTCATTTCTGTTGTAGATTTCAGACTAAGGCCACTTTATTTGATCTATTTACGCATTTTCTGGGAAACTGATGTAGTTTATCAGTCCTATGTGTATCGCACTTCTTATGCAACTAGATATGCAGATACTCATTAAGATAACTTGCACGTAACAAACACCACAGCGGTCAAACCATGATCGAAGTGCTGTAACAATGAAATGGCTTTCCACCAAAATAAACAAACGCCTCAAAAACACAAGCATTGATTTCCCTGAAAATCCAGACACAACATAGCTATTTAGCTCAGATTTTCTGGTTGCTTTCCTATTTGAAATGGTTGTAACATCTGCTACCACACCGTATTAGTTGTTCACGCTCCAGCTCTGGAAGTATGTAAAATACGCTTGAAATTGAAGTTCAATGTTTCTTGGCCTTCTTGCTTGCTAGCTACAAATTGTGACTGCATTCGCTGAGTTATTAAAATTTTCCGGTCTATTTCGATGGGGCTTAGCTATTTCAATTTTCCTTGTATTCCACACTTTTTTTCCCGTTTGATATTCTCGTACATATGTATGTATTTGGGCTGGTATTTTCGGTCCTTAAAATTTATTGAGCGTTTACGAATGCTACTCCGTTCTTAATCAAAATATTTGTTTTAGCTGTGATCATAATATTTGAGCAGAATCATTTGTCTGCTAGAAGTCATCTGACGATAAAGGAAGTATCTACCAAACAAGTTCAAAGACATGCATACATTACATATGTCGGATGGGCTGATGGGAAAAGTGAAATTATTGGTTTGTTAATTAATGGCATTAATATAACTTGCCCGCATATCCGATGTGTATTGAATGTGAGCTCATCAAATCTCATTAGACACGACTTGATTATGCGTGTAAATTTGCTATGGTTTCCATGAAAATGCATAAGACGCAAATGAGCATTAAACACGCAAAAAAATATTAAGACTTAGAAAATACATTTGTTCGTGCTTATATATAGATCTGAGAATCATTTCCTCATTAATATTACCTACCAAGCAAGCCAAGAAATCATTTGAAACCCAAGTTAATTGTTTTGCAACAATGCCACGAACACTTTCACTTTAAGTGCGCCAATGTAAAGATCATTGCATCGCTAACGAATCGTCATGGTAAGCGTGATTTTAGGTTAGAAATTTTCTGCTATTATGTAATATTTATTCGCTAACAGCAGGTACTTAGGTGAAGTGAAATTCGAAGAAGTTATGAGTTTTAAGACTTCTGTATTCAAAGATGTTATGTATGTGTTTTTATGGCGTGCATTGTTATTGTTTCGTATTTTAAGATGCTTTTAATATCGATACTACCAAATATATGCTCAAATCCAAAAGTACAGCCTCTTCTCTAAGATTTTTGGTGTGCGGAAATATCATTTGAGCTTCTCGACTTATTCTCCGTCCAATTGATGTCCGTAAACGTGTGGTAGAATAACTGGTTTGCACAATATTTACCATGGCGAAGCCAAATGTTTGAAGAAACATTCTGTATCGAATCGGCACTACTTTGAAAGCCACAAACATTGGTTTTATATTTCAGTCGTCACTTACTAATTGTTTAACTGGAGCCTCAACAAATTCAAGGAAATTTCCCACCCATATACTATAAGCTTTGATTTTTTTGAATCTATTCTAAAATAATTATACCGGCGCCAGATGTGTTGGCGTGTGCCAAGTTTGATTCTTTGCCAATAGCCGAATAATTCTGCAGATCATTTGCCTACAGATGTTCAGCACCACTTAACAATTCTTTTTTTTACTGAGCTCCTAAAAAACTCGGTTAGTAGAAATGTTGAATATGCACATGTGACACGCAAATACGCCCACCAAGGTATATAAACTAGACATGGTAGTCTACTCCCGATTCCCAAATGCGTTCACTACTGCGCATGTACGTCACTGAAGCCAGAAGTCGCCGAAAAGTGCCCAGTAGGAATAGCATCAACACTTTTTGGAAAACATGTTCCGCCCAGTAGGAAAGGGAAAATGGCAAGTGATGTTGAAAATAAGCTTTATTGTTGCTGCTATTGCACCCACGCACCGAACAAGTCACCATCGTCATTGCATTTGTCTTTCGTTTACACGTTTCGCACGCAATGCACCGACTATCCGCCGCCGGTTTCCGCCATTTATACATTTTGAATTGTGGCGCCTCGTTTTCTTCCGCCTTGCCAGATGTGCACCCTATGTTTTGTTCATTTGGCAGCCCGAATTTTTTGGGCAAAATGGCGCACGAAAAGCCTGCTGTGCGAGCGAGTCGGAAGAAAAGCTGCGCATGGGTTTACCATGTCTAGTTTATATACCTTGCTCATTAACGTACTATCCAAAAACGTCATTGTTCATAATAATTTGTATCTTTGTGAAACAGCAGATGAAATTCGCCTGGCTCCACTCCGCATGTTTGTGCACGGAGTCAAAACTCAAGACAAGCCAATCACTTTGATATGTCATAAAATGCAGTCAATCGAAGTGTCAAATCTTTGGCTCGGCTTTACTTGAACAGCCCACACTCATAGCGATTCGCCAAGTTTGGTGCCAGGGTATATATGTAGACAACCAGGTAGTCTCTACCGAAGCTGCGATGACGTTGTGTGTTCGAGAAATTATGACATATTGCCCAGTAAGAATTTCTGCAGCACTTTGCGGCAAACAAGATATGATTTTTCTGCTGGGTTGACTGACAAGTATTGGAAGGAATGCCCGTAATGTTAGCATATATATTATCTTACGGCCTGCCTCTTCCTTTTTTAACCGGACTTGGGCCCGGCTACGGCAGAATTACGGCAACACTCATATCCTGGATGCTATCATGGGAACAATTTATTATATTTATAGACTAATTAAACACACTAATTTGCCCCCATACTGACTACGTCACTTTGCAAGTTTTGAAAGTACTAGCACTACTGTCAGAAATTATTGCAAGAGATTTCAATGCAACCAAATGAATCATTTATCACTGAAAAACATTCGGTTGACTTAAAATACATGAATTTCGGATATACTTACACATGAAGAGATACTCATACCAACCGAGAACGCAATTCATTCCCACAACAAGCTACAACACACTTCATCGTTAATAACGCTTAATTATCAGCTTTAAATTTGGTTTCTACACTTTTCGTAGATAGTGTCACTTTTCACTAATTAATACCACACAATATTATCATGTAAGTTATTCTATCAAGAATATATAAAGCCAAAATATTTGCGCGGAAGACAAATTTCTCAAAACTCTCGGCGCTTTGTGTACTGTCAAAGTGACAGTTAGAGAACATTGACAAATAGACACATGTCGTCAGCAGCAGAAAGTCGGCCAACTAACATATACGCATCTACACGGATATCACCAATCCTCTAGTTTTCTGTTCCATGGGTAGGACCTAATTTTTCAAGTCAGGTGTTCCGAAAAGTCGAACTGCTATGAGTATGGATGAATACTTCGAGTAAGGCAAGGTTAAACATTTTGCATGTCAGTTATTGGTATTTTATGATAAAATTTTCCTCTAGTCTCAAATTTGTGTCTAAAATGTAAAACCAGAACAGAGAACATATTCATTATAAGACAGACTATGAAGAAGCTACAGCTTCTAAACTACTTTCAGTAACGAGTTAGTTGTAGCGTTTTTATCTCGGTACCACTACACATGCATCCTAGCCAAAGATTAGTACTGTCCGACTTTTCTAGAAGCTCGATAAACAACAAATTTGTATGTGCTTTCTTGAATTTTTTTGCCAAATCAGACGGACGCTGCTGAACATTCAAAGTTTATCGAACGTCTACATATCTGGTCCCGATAACGATCAAATTCAAATTATGAGGACCTACTCCTGATTTGAAATTCAATTTAACCAATGTTTTGACTTAACCCTTTCAGGCATAGTGGTTTCACTGTGAAACCACCATTTCAAAGTGCGTCTATTTGTCTCAAGGTGGTTTAATTTAGTCAGCTTAATTCTCAAGTAAGTACAAATGTATTAACATGTTTGCAGTGCTGCCATGGCAATAAAACCAAGTACCTTCCAATTTGTCGAAAGTTCATTTGGCTTTTGATGAAGTTGTCATGTGGTTTCACTGAGAAACCACTGTGACAATAATAGGTGAAATTTCGACTATTCCGAGTTTTCAGATATGTATAGTATAACACGCCAAACAGTAATCGAAAAAATGGTGGCATCGATTATTTTTCCACTTGGTTGACGTTGCTCTTGTTAACGCATTTCTATAGCATCGGAAACAGTCTAAGGACGAAGCACTGAAATTGAAAGATTTTCGGTTGCGGGTTGCAAGTGACCTTATAGGAACAAGTAAAAAGGCTACACCCGGCAAAAAATCTATTCAAAAGGAGAATCGCTTCAAGTCGTTTATGCCACCCGAGTTACGACGAAGTGGTTCTCTACACATGCCATTCTATGGAGGATCCAGGCGATGCGTACTTTGCAGTCAGCCGCAAAACTGCATCGTACAAAGTGGACATGTACCGAATGTAATGTCGGTTTATGTTTATTCGGCCATAAAAATTGCTTTTCAAAGTATCATAAGTAAATTGCAAAATAAATATAGAATTGGGGAAAAATTGTAGTTTCATTACATTAAAATCCAAGCACTTACCTGACAGTGGTTTCTTTACGTAACCACATCATGTAGGACATATTTGAACAGAAAGAACTGATTGATGATAAATAATAATCATTCTAGAGTGTGGATTGGTAAATTAGCTCAGAAAATCCGAAAGTTTTTCATTTTTGCTTTTGCGTGACTGAAAGGGTTAACTGCCAAAGTGCATTTCTAACGTTAAGAGAAGCTATAACAATTGGAGACGTTTGGTGTGTTGAGATTCCATTCAGTGCACACGCAATGTTGCTACTGATTTATTACACTATTGATGAAATATCTATGACAAATTTGATTCAATTTACTTCAAACTTAGTCGGGTTATCATATAAATCGAATTGTTCCTTAACAATTGACGAGATTTTGGGAAATCATTTGGCTGCCATGAAATGATATTACTCGATAATTTACTATTATTTGCAATTTTTTGCTATTATTTTGTCTATTCGTGCTGTCTCATCGCAGCCAAAATTTAAACAACCTAAGTTTTTAATCTGCTCATTATCTCCTTCTGGGTATCATTTATATTTCTTGTAAGGAAGGAAAATGTATAGTCTAGAATGTAGATCCTTCTTTTGTAAGTATCGAACTCAGCAAGTGTTATTTATTTTTATCCTGCCCAGACACTGTATCGTCTGGTTTTACCAATATTTAAAGAGCAAAGCTACCGTTGTTAGATTCAAATTAATAGATCACTATTGACAACGTATTTTTAATAGATTACACTAAAAAAATATTTAGCAATTAATACTGCTTTCAGCCGACAGTTATCAAAAAATTCAGCTTTTTATCACATCCAAAATCTCCTTTAAACAAGTTTTGTTTCTAACGAAAACACTAAAAACTACCCTTAAGGGGTTACACCACAGTGGAGAGCGAAAATTAAACGTGTTTTTTTGCGGTTTTTTTCAAGTGGAAGGAAAAATAAAAGGGCAATTCTTTTTGAGGACGTTATTAAGCATGTTTTGGGGCTTAAAAAAAATGTTCATTAAAAAATATTACAAAATGGCTGCCCAACAGCCATTTCTGGGGAACGGTTTTTTTGGTGGGGCTCCGCAGCACGCAGTTGAAGTGCATCAAAAATTAATCTGGAACAAAATAATTTTTTTCTTCTTAAGGTACTAGTCCACTTTATCAAAATCAAAAAGTTGGAAATTTTGTTTTTTGCATTTTTCGACTCCTTAGACCTTAAAAAATGACCTCCAGAAAAATCTTTTCGAAATTCGAAAGTTTAATATATAAATGGCGACTTTGAGTGTGCGCGCGTTTTCGGCTCATTTTAGGTGTTCGATCAGCTGTCGACCGCGTAGCGTCTCTTTCATTCCCTTCTCTAAAATACCGGTAACTCCTATATACAGTATATTTGCGACTTTATTGCATGTATTCAGTATTTATTTAGACTTCTACATATCGATTGCGTGTTTTTGAAAAATGTCTAATCTTTCACAAAATGTCAGCGAAATGGAACAAAAACTTTAAACACGTTTTACGCAAAACAACGTTGTTTAACATGGCAGACATAATCTCCGGATCTACCCAACCGATTTTCGAAAACTTTGATGTGTTTTATTTGTTAGAGATTATTACACCGTAATCCACCAGACTATTAGCAAAAACTTAAAAAAAAAAGATTTTGACGTTAAAAAAACTACAACCGATTTTTGACATTTTTTTTCACAAGTCCGCCATTTTTTTTGAACTGATTTTTTTGAAAACGGTGGTGGATTACGGTGTAAAAGAGCTTGTTTTTTGAAGTGCCGTTTAATTTTTTTGTTCCAGATCTACCAATCCATAGATTATCTATCCACCGTGAACTAACGATTTTTTCAAAGCTTAATTTCAGCGCCCTCTATATAAGAGAATAATAAATAAAAAATAAATATTATATTTTTTTTTGTATTACTCAAATATGAAATAATACTATAAAAAAGATTCATGCCAATATATAGTAAAGTTTCTGAGAAACAAATGCTTGAAAAATGGTCTTTTTCGTCTTCTAAAGTGGACTGGTACCTTAATATACATTAGTATAACTATAGAAATACGTAGGAGATTTTGAAAATGTAAATTTTTGTTAAATTGGCGCGCATTTGAAAAAACAGTTAATTTTACTACCAAAAACACTTATTTGTACTTAAAAAATCAAAATATTAACTTATCGAAAATCGGCTTTTCAAAGATGTGATATTAATTTGGAGTGAAAGTTGTTCGTGTTATGCTGCGTGCCGATTGGAAAAAACGTGCTTCGAGAAAAACACATTTAAAGTTTCGACTTTACTTTACTTTTCCTCTTCTCTCAACATCAAAGGACGCTGTACTAACGCATTTTGTGTTCAACATCCTTAAAAATGTTTCCTACAACATCTAATTACACTATTAGAGAAGTTAGAAATCGAATGGTAGGACATAATGCTGTACCCGACGAGCAGAGGTCGTATTTACCGCAGGTAGTCGTTTCGAAGCAGTCGGGAGGGGTCCACCAAGAGCTCGAAATTTCAAAGAAAACGATTTCTGGCAGATATTAAACCGTTGGTCTCTTATTCTAGAGGGTTTTTTAAGCCAATAAAAAGAAAATCGTGTTTTTGAAAATTCTACTGTGGTGTAACGCCTTAATGATCTAATGGAAAATATCAGGGTGACGAGAGTAAATATTTTTATAGAAATTTTGCTATTAAAACAACAGTACAAAAAAAATCAAATACGCTAAAATTCTATCTCATATTTCACACTACCACAACAATTAGCTTACTTACACTAGCTAGAACGCTTACAGCAACAAATGCATGAATATTTCGTTCTGGCTAGCGGTATGCATATGAGTATGCGCAATGTAGGAAAACTGTTAGCTGATACTGAATGAATAATTAAACAGTACTTGAGCGCATAAATCACTTGTGATGTGTAATCACGGTAGGCTTGGTGGCAAATACACTCTACTCAGGAGTCAGAAGAAACACGCGTGCAATGCGATGTGGTATATCCAACGGAAAGTCGAAAAGCCAATGGAAATGTCTTGTAAGTTTCTTTAATAATCATAGTTATTCAGTATGATATCTATGCATGTACCTCCATTCAAACATGTATCGTAACCTGCTAACATCAACATTGGGAAGGTGAAAGTGTGAACCGTTAATTACATTGAAACAATGATGAATAAATTGAGGAAAGATTTTCTGATTGAAAATTTCGTGGTGAATAAAATAATATAAACCTAAACATGAGTTTTGAAACTGATTAACTTGCAAATATGTGAAGAAAAGGTAGTTAGATAAATAACTCTAGTTTTTCAATCGGAATGACAATAATTCATAACATTTCGGGATGCCGATACCAATAACATTAATAGTTTCGGTTAAACAAAACAGGAAACTTTTTTGCCAAGTTGCTGGCCATCTTGAGATCTAACTAACCATAAAGTATCTTAAGGTGGTAGTTGAATAGGATTTTTTTTCTTCGTAACTCTGTGCTCATCATTTGACCGGAAGCACAAACTACAATCGTATATTTTCAACATTATATCGTGCAAAGAGTGGAAAAGCAGGCAACGCTAATGCTATGTGCACGCGTGATCGGATTATCGAGTATAAGTCCGCCGGTATAGATAGACATGGCTAACTAAACTGCTAATTGGCTGGATGTGTGTTATTCATATTCACTTTGCTAGGTGAGGAGTTTAAGCCTAGAGTGTGGATAATAAGTTGTAAGAAATTGATGGATGCCATTGAATAATCACTGTCAGTGCTAGTTGAAGAAAAACCAATGCATTCTGCTTCACAAATGAATTATGATTTCTTTGAATTATTGATGTTACTAATCAGCCTGCATTTTTTGTAAGAATTGCGTCTTTTCTTTAATTGCCTATACTGGTCTTCTCGCTAGGAAGGAAAAAATAATAATACATATTACATTGAATTAATTACTAGAGCACGTAAATGTATATGTTTATATGGAATTGTTTGCTTGAAAATTATCATTAGAGCTGACGTGGATGGTGTCTCGATAAATGGGAGAAAGCTAAAGCTAGCAAATGGTCATATCTCTCAACTTCACTCAAGACAATGATTGCTTCGACGTTGCTTAATATGTTGGATGAATACTGAATCACTGAATTCTTTCAAATATTGCAAGACTTAAATTTTACCTGACCTTCGGTAAACAACTTTAGATCACATGTACAAATGAGATTCTTTGATTATGAAAGTAACTTCGATTTACATTCATCAAAGTATTACAAGCTAAACCGAAAATATATTCATGAAAACTCAAATGACAGCAAGGCTGCATCAAGTATCAATGTCAATCGAATCGAATCGTATTCGTCGGATCCTATCAGATTAGAGTGTTTTGAAAATGTATTCAAAGCTAAAACTCTACTCCTTGGAAACGAACCACGCCTTTTTAATCTCAGTAAATAAAAGGTGTTATTTGGTTGATTGGAATTAAGATACTAATGTATTACATGATCGAGGATATTTAGTTTATTTCTGCATCATTACACAGCAAATTCGAAGTAGAGCAGAGGATAAAAGTGGCTTTGTTAGTAAAAAGGAACCTTGGTATATTATACAAGGGTCATTCAACAAGTAACGAGACAAATATTTGTTAAATGGGGAAGCGTGGTTTCGGCATCCTCTTCAGGTGCTGTCATTTACCATCCGCCACCAGACAGCACGATCCGTCCGTCACCGCGAAACCACGCTTCCCCATTTAATTATGATGGTACCAGCCAGAAATCTGGAAACAAAAAAGAACCTCCATTAATGTGCAAAAATAGTGTTAGCAAAGTTGCGAACCAACAAAGCACACTAGTGGGCGGTGTTGTCGACTAGACACGGAGGTTAAAAACCCAAAAAATAAATAGATTATGCAAATATTTGTAATTTAAAAATCGTTTATTCAATCAGTACAAAATTTTGGCTACTTTTCAACATTATCTCCCCCAACACTTATACACTTGTCCCATTGTTCCTCTAACTTTCTTATGTCACTGGCATAAAATTCTTTTGGTAGCTGCTGGAGCCAAGCTTGCACGTGAATCTTGACTTCTTCGTTAGAGCCAAAAAAATTTGCCACGTAGCGCCTCCTTAAGAGGGCCAAACATATCGAAATCTGATGGAGCAAGATCTGGGCTATAAGAAGGGTGTGGAAGAATCTTCCAGCCCAGTTTTTGAATACATTCTTGAGTTATCTGTGCCGTTCATTTTCGTCAAGCAAGTTTTCTTGTATAGCAGCTTATTGTGGATGATGTTATGGACAGTTCCAACACTTGCATTCATTTTTTCTGCTATCAGTTCAACAGTGATACGTCTGTTACCTTGGATTATCACATCAATGCAAAATTCAAGAGAAAAAGTTGCAACTTCGACCGTTCGTCCAGTTCGCTGCCCATCTCCAACACTTTCGCGGCCACTTTTAAACTGTTCCATCCAGTTGTAAATGTTCGAACGGTTTAAACAATTGTTTCCATACACTTTTAATATCCTTGCATGAATCTCACTACCTTTAAGACCTTCTGCTACTAAAAATCTAATCACAGCACGTTGTTCTTCCGCGGTGCAATTCTCAATTGGACTTGACATATTGAACTAGCTGCATTATACGTTATGTTTACAAAATCTTACCAAACAGCTGATCGGAAGTAATAACAAGGATGCCAACTTGAAATCCTAGAAGTTTCGAATTGAATTATAAAACTATTTTTGACCTACATCAATTTGTCTCGTTACTTATTGAATGAACCTCGTATATTGACATCAACACGCTACGAAATATTCAAATGATCTAATGTTACATCTAAGATTTTCCGCGCCCAACGTGGGTCCTAATGAAACAGTTTTGAGGGAGTAAAACCCTAAAATTCAATTAGGCTACGCTACCAGGAGCTTGCGAATTGTGAACTGCCGAGTAAATTAGTTGAATGAAAAGCGTGAACGTGGAAACCGTGGATCGTTTGAAATTCCTGGAAATCTGACGTGAAAGATTTTTATTTGTTAGTTCAGAATATAAGTTTTTCTTCCTGTGTTTGTCAGATAACGTATGCATTTTTCACACGACTCCTGTCTGAATTTGATGGAAAGATCGGTGGACGGTGAGATTTTTTTGGAGATTCTGAGATACGAATGGTGAATTCGGACGAGGAAGCAGCAGTGTGCCCGTGCGAAGGACGATGTTCATTAGTTGAATGAGTAGGATTCTAAATGTTTCAAAATGTCATCTTATCATTGTTTCCCTTAAAACTTTGCCGTTTTCCTAATTTAAACAATTATCTTTTACTTCCAATGGATGAGGTCAAAGATTTGGGTGTCATATTCAACCCTAAACTTAAGATCAATGTCCACATCCGTCAAATTACAGCCAAAGCATCACATATGGTCGGGTTCATCATCGAATGTCCCAATTCTTTAAAAACATATCTTTCTAAGTACATTTATTCATATCACTTGTTCATATTGTTCTCAAATTTGGTCGTTGTATTTGGAATATCTAATATCTGTCATTGAATCCGTAAAACGGAAATTGACCCGTCATATTTTCTACAAATATGGTTTCGCTAATGTGTCCTAGATTGACAGACTCTACCTTCTTGATCTTCAGTCCCTTCAGTCACGTCGAGTTTATCTTGATACAAACTGCTTTCATAGAAGTTCAAATCAATTGCAGATTGACCCGAGGACATTTTTACATATTAGTGTGCTTTCTTTAGGAAAAATAAATAACATAACTTTCGATGAAATCTGAAGAAATGATTTAGGTAGATTATAAAGAACATTTTAACAACCAAATCCTTTTAGAATAATGACTCATTAGTTCTGGCCGAATCCATTCCCGTCATTGATATCAATATTTCCGATCCGCTATCACTGAATATTTTGGATATTAAATTTCTAGTAAACTTAGCTTAACTTTTATGAATTGCGAAAAATGCAATGGTGTCTGGAATTTCTTAATCGTTGTAAAAAATATTTTACAATATCTGACTTGACGCAAATCTTCAAGACCTACATTAGACCTAGACTAGAATTCAACCTCCATATATGGGCGGATGCAGGTAAATCAACACTGTTTGCGTTAGACAGACTTCAATTGAAATTCTTGAAGCTAACTATTATCTCCCAAATTGAACCCATTAGAACTTTAAGTCTATCATAGAAAAGAAGTTAAATAATAACTGGTCTGACTATTTTCTCGTTATTTTTTCAATTCACGGACATTTAACTCGTTATGATAGTCTTTTAATTTAACTTTCAAAGTTTCAGGTGATGTAAATGTTTGGTTTTCCATTTTATTTAGCCAACTTACTCAAATATTCTACCTACCATTCGCACGAAAAGTACTTATAAGAAGTTTCAGATAACAAATCTATATATTGTGCATTTTTCTCGAAATCATGGTAAGCTCCAATTGTCCGAATAATCGACGAGAGTTGGTGTTTGTTGACAAAAGAGAATATTCACAAAAGTCTCTTTGTGTAGAAATAAACATTTAACATTAACACTGTTCGTATGTTATTGCTGAATTAATCTCCTTAAAAGTCATAGGTACCATCATGTTATTCCTCAAGTAGTGAATCTACTTGAGTCCCAAACTGAGTGGTTGCACTTTTAATAGCATTCCATTGCTATGGGCTCATGCAATGTAGAGTTAAACAAACAGTTTTCCATCCTTTTTATCTTCACATCTTGCGGTTTTCGGTTGAGAAAATAATAACTCACCAAACGATGAACACAACATATGAACGACGTGTTGATGTTTTCATGATTTCGTCGATATTTTCTTATAAATCATTCAAGTGGAATGATTATACTTACCAAGAAATTTTATGATCTCCTCCTCTCTACACTTTAATCTTATTTTGATTGTTCCTTGAATGCCAGTCTACATGCGTAAAGAAGACAATCAGGCGAACCCTCTTCAACCGATAAGTTTTTTCAAAGCCTTGCATCGCTTGCTCGCAATTCTTCTAATAAAAATATGACACACATAACAGGTTTCCAAGAATGAATGCTGACCAAGAATAATCGACATGGGTTAAATTGTTCTATTTTAGAGATTCTTGGTACTAGATGTTAGAAGAAGTACGCACTGGTGGCCTTGCGATGACCATCAAATTGCGAAAATAATTAATGCTATGATTATTAACTTTGAATTGTGCCATTTTCCAGGTAAACGCGGTTAGTAACGCTTCTAATATCGCTGAAATCGTTCGATGCTGCTCATCCACTCCTACGGTGGATGTAAAATGTGTTCAACTATAAATTCACGCCAAATTAAACATGTTAATCGTGCTAAAAGATAAAATAATGTTGGAGGGAGCTTCACATAACAACATGTTTTATAGGTTGATTTTAAATGGCTTATAAACGGAAGATACGGAGGTTAGACCGGTCACCTGATTTTTTTTACTGCATTTAATCAAAGGACAGCTTTGCGTGGACATTAACGTCTATTACTTTTGATAAAACACAATTCGAACAAACCAGTTCTTTTGATAATCTCGTCGAATTCAAAGAGGTCAATCAATAAAAAGGTTTATTGAATCGAATTTTTGTTAATGAAAACAAATCATTTGCAGTGTCATATCAGATTGACTGATGAAGCTGTTGCTACAAACTCGATTAGTTCGTTAACCTTATGAATTAATTGAAAGTAGTGTTTGCCAAATTTCGAAAATAATTTGAACTTCAACTTCAGGTTTTAAGTCAGTTTTGATTTATTGTTGCGTATGGTTAAAAAATTGCAATTTTAACGTACTCATTTGATGCGGTCATGGTCATTGGTCTAATAATATTAAATAATATCAAAATCGCTTTAGGAATTGTTTTTATAGAAAGTTCGATAGCAAACTTTTGGTGAAAATATTTTTTTTATTTTTGGCAAAATTACCGCGAAAATCTTCAAAACTCAACAAAATATTGCGGGATACTCTAAATTAAATGAAAAAAATTGAATACTTCTAATTTACCTGTTACTGATTAATTCTGTTTTTCAAGACAATGTATCTGCAAATATGATAAATATTTTTAAATCGATTATGTAAGTAGTAGAATTTTTATATTGATACAAACTCGAGAAAATTCGAATGCAACCGACAGGTATTGAAACAATGAATTTTCATCTTCAAAAAATCATTCTTTCAAAATTTTACCATCTTCCAAGTTTCAAAATATGATGCGGTTTTCATTTATAAACTCCAACTTCTTCGATCAAACACTTTGAAGTCCTTAATTCAAATAATCTTTTCTAACCCAATCGGCCTTACTTAGAGGCCATCAATATATTACGTAACACTCTAAGGGATGTTGGGTGGTATTTGAAACTGTTACTAAGTGTTACATGGAGGAGGGTCTAGCAAATTGTTATGTATTGGGTGTATGCATTGAAAACCGAACTTTTACAACAGATGGCTCCACTAACACTTGCGCTGACATATATATCATTTTGAAGTACCATCGGTCAGCTGTCAAAGCCACAAAGACAATTTGCTAACATTGTGTGCGCATAAGTTTTTTACCCTCATGGAAAACTTTGAAAATTGGCGAAAAAACAGCATTTGCGGGAAGCATTGATGGGATACTTTTTTGTCAAGAAAACTTTTTTCCGAAAGTAATCGTTTGCTGGTGGATGTTTATGGCGACAATGCTCTATTTAGAACCCAGTGTTTTGAGTGGTTTAAACGCTTCGAAAGTGGCGATTTCGACATCAAGGACAAAGAGCGCCCTGGTCAAGAGAAAAAATTTGAAGACGAAAAATTAGAGACCCATCTCAATGAAGACTCGTGCCAAACGCATGATGAGCTCGCAAAAGCAGTAGGCGTGACACAGGCAACCATTTTTTGGCGTTTGAAAGCGTTAGGGTTCATTCAGAAAGTGGGAAATTATGTGCCACACGAACTGAAGCCAAGAGATGTCGAAAGGCGATTTTGCAAGTCTGAAATGCACCTCGAACTCTACAAAAGAAAATTGTTATTGCATCGAATTAGTACTGGCGACGAAAAATGGATACATTATAATAACCCGAAGCGAAAGAAATCGTATGTGAAGGCCGGCCAACCAGGCACATCGATTTCAAAGCCGAATGCTCAGTATTTGATGGGATCAGGAGGGAACAATCCTCTACGAGTTGCTAAAATCAGGTCAAACCATTACGAGATAGCTCTACCGACAACAATTAATTCGTTTGAAGCTAGTATTGACAGAAAAACGGCCGGAATATGCGACCAGGCACGAGTATGTAATTTTCCATCATGAAAATATTCGACCATAATTTGTTATACCGGTCAAAAATTACCTGTTCAATAGTGGCTAGGATGTTTGACCTCACCCGCCATGTTCACCAAACCTGGCGCCATCCGACTACCATTTATTTCGTTCGATGCAAAACGCCCTCACCCCAATACGCTTTATTTCTGAACAAGGTATCAAAAATTGGCTTGATTCGTTCTAGGCCTCAAAGGACGAAGCCTTTTACCGACGCAGAATTTATTTGCTATCATAGAGGTGGGAAAAAGTGATCGACAATATTCTGGATAACATGTAAATTCATTAATTAATTAAAATAAAGCAATATATTCATCCAAAAAAGTTTAGTTTTCAATGTATACACCCAATAACAAAATTTATATTTACAGTGCGCATAAAAAAGGTAGCACACCTGAAAATTTTCTTAAGCACCTAAAAGTCATTAAATTCGCCATAAATTCTCAAATTTTGAGAAACCTTTAATTATTTTCAGATAGAAATGTGTATTTTAGTCTACGCGTCTAATTTGTAGAACATCTAATTGACCTGCAACCCGTTGTTCAGGAAATAATAAGGAATTTTTCAGGTGCGCTATCTTTTTTACGCGCACTGTAGTTACAATATTTTTTTATAACACTAAATCATAAACTCAAATTTTTAATTTATTTGCCGCGGCACGAGGTGTCATCAGATGCTAGGTACGATAAACAAAATTTAGATGCATTGTTAATAGTTTGTGATTAAAATATTTAAAAATCTGAGAGAGGCAAGATGAATTTGTTACGTAATAAAAGTAACAGTTCATAATTTTTTCAAAGAATTTGTTAAGTAATAAAAGGGGGTCTTTGAAAGAAGTTCAAATACTCTAAAAATTGCGTTGCGTCAAGTTTACTGTATTTTGATTGAAATTATTCTAGTATGGCTGAGATTTTCATTCGTTCGTTAGTGTAGAAAATATATCCTTGAGTGCCTTCTAAAAAATTCAAACCGAATTTAATGGGTTTCTCAAAATCGATGAGAACTGCTCAAACTGAGCGTTTGGGCAATATTTTTGAAAATCACTATCAAACTTGTACATTTCTTTCTAAAGAAATATCATATTTAAATTCATTTATTTGATTAATGTTAGACATCCTTTTTCTATCGTTTTTGAATATCTGAAAATAAAATGATTTAATGTAAGATGAGTTAATTGTGATAGCACTTCAATCATATCTTTCCTATATCAACATTCCAAACATTGTTGACTCAAGTAAAAGCTTTTTCCATCGCATTTGATGGATCAAATTCCATTTGGCCCAAATTATCCTTAACCTACAGCTGGGCGAGTCAACATTATGCCATCATGGTATTATTTACGGGTGGCTATCAATCAAAATGGAAGATGAAATCGAATATCCAAGCTATTATTGTTACTCACTGCTAAACTATATAATCAATATGCAAATTATGGCTCAATCACACACTTATCGATATATACAGGCATACAATATATACTTTCTGTTTTTATTATTGCAAAACGATAATATGTTATTTGGCGTAAAGTGCAATAAAATAATCGCATTTTGAGGCGTTGCGCCATGACTTCATTTCTTCTTTAATCGATACTTTGAAATATCTTTCATCTTTGTGTGTTCGCAAGTAAAATCAGCGCGGAAAAAATTTAAGGTCAAAACTTTCACTGTCTCGTGTTTGTTGACACGCCATCGCGGTGAGTATATTGAAAATTGTGGGTTTCGTAGGAAGAATACGTGCATGAACAAAATTATGTGAGTGGAAATGAATGCCGAGACGGTTGACTGATGTGTATTACAAGAAAACTGGGCATGTGATGTTTCGCCTTATGTAAATGTGCAGAAAAAATATTTATTTACCTTATTTTGATACTTAAAAGGGAGCAGTTAAAATCGTAAGCAAGTGTATTAGCAGACATGGAAATATTACAACCGAGGAAGTCCATCAAAAATCGTAATAATCCTTTCAAATTTATAACTCAATAATAATTGAGAAAAATCGTTTATATGAACAGAAAGTGTTGTTTCCTGATTCTTGATTCTTTAAGTTACAAAAATATATTGAGGCACTGTACAAAATCATCTCCTAATAGCTCAAAAGATAGTCAAACAATTTCCGTTCAGAAGAATAAAAAGTAGCATGAGTGGAAATGTTGCATTTTGCTGTGGACCTCGTCAACTATTTTATGCTGAAACGGACATCAAAAAGGTAGATTTCAAGGCCGCCAATATATTAAGGGGAAAATCACATTAGGGGGCATATTTTTGGGCTTTTTTCGTGATTTTTTTTGAAGGGAAAGAAATGATTGGAACTGTTTTTTGAAGATTGGTCAAAAATTCATTGAGATACAATGCATACATTGCTCGCAGTTACATGATAAATTCTTTATTCTGCGCACAAAAGGTGATCCTGCTACACATGTTTCAGAAATTTTGATTTAAATTTAAATACGCTGTGCAAGTGTACTTTGGCGCCATATTGTAGCCTTTAATTGAGTAAATTTAGTGCTGGAAGAGGTGAACCAACTATTGTTGATCCAATAACATAACTGTATTTGTATTGTATTACGATGCAATTAATTATTAAAAGTAATGCTTACTGAATCGTAAGTCAGCACACATAAATATGCATGTAATCTAACACATGATCACCAATTCAATAAAAAAGGCGAAAAATCTATCGCAACAGTTTTTAAAAAAGACTCCTTCGATATGACAAGACCTCCTATGAATCCGTTTATAAGAATAACAGATATGCTTGCCAGAGCACTTTTTAACTATTCATTATATACGAAGTTCTTGCAATCAGTCCAAAAATTTAACATATTTTACCGTATAAGATCTAAGTAGGGATTTAAAAATATTTTTTAGGAAAAAGTCTGTATGGCTGTGTGTATGAATGTTAAAGTCAGTTTTTTTTCTTGTTTTTTTTTTCTTCTTCAATCTAATTTGTAGCTGTAGCAATTAATGCTTTGGAAGAACAGATGCCCTAAGGAATTCTCATCAAATTGAAAATCATAGTTTTAAAAAACATTCATATAAAACAAAAATCAATGTTTATAATAATTAAGTGGCAAGCAAGCATAATATTACCCGATTTCATTTTCCCTATTGACGTTTTTGTGATATCCATCATCATTTCCATGATTAGATACAATTTTCAATAAATAAATTTTTATTTTATTTTATTATTATTAATTAAATAAAAGACTTGAAAAAAGTTTTCCATTTTTTTTTTCTTATTTGCATTTGTTTCGAAAGATTCATAGAATCGTAGTTTTTCATTAACCGGAAAAAATATTTATATAAAACATCATTCCTATCCCTCAGTGCAGCGGCGACTTTAGCCTCTCGAGCGCCCCTGTAAGATATTCTTTAGGATCCCTATTTTATGATTGCGCTAATTTTCTATTCTGATTTTACCCGTCAACGCATTACGCTAACCACTAGATGGACCCGGGTTGCCGTGTCCAAAAGTCGACATTGCCGAGGTTTATGAAGTTATTTAGCTTTATGTGAGTACCAACTGCAGTTTCCATACTTCATTCATTTTAAAGACATCAATAGTGGGAGCTGATAGTTCTCGTTGGGACTAAGAAAAGCAGCTAGGGATGTGATCTTTATCTTTTGGGCATCATAATCGATTTTGAAATATTTCTTGAGCTCTGTTATTTGTTCTTTCGTTGCCATTCTCATGGAGAAAGAAAAAAATCATTTTTTTCTTCTACATAAATAGCTAGTACTACATCTGAAAAATATGTAACTAAGTTTTATAGTTAAATTAAAAGTATTTCTCAGGGGGAGGGAATTATTCTGTTTAAAAAATCCATTTATTTATAATATATATTTCGTTAGAAAAGTATCTTAACATACCTGTACAAAATTTAATATCAATATCTAAACTAGTTTTCATTCTAAAGCGCTCCGTCCTACTATACTTTTTGGAGCGCAAGCGGCCTTCAAGTGCCCGCACATACGCCCCTATGTAACTATTCGACTATTATACTCTCTAATACAATACATACAAGTTATATTACATAGTCTAAGTTAGTGCATATTTGAATTTCACAGTTTAAACATCAAAAATTGTGATTGAAAATGCTTTCAAGTTGAAAAAGACGAGATAATTCTCGTAAACCAAAGAAACTTTAAATGCGTTTTTTTTTCAAAACATTCTTTTTGTGTTCGCGTCGTAGATTTGTAAAAAAACTACTCATGCGATTTACTTGAAATTTTCCACACAGACTTATTAACTATTTAACTACTGCACAGGCTTAAGGTTAGAACAAAAAATTTTTTTGACGATTCTAGAACATTTTTTTCAATCGAAAAAAAGTCAAAAATCGTTACACGTATATTCAAACGAACACGAAATCGCGAAAAACTTACTTATTGTCCTAAATTGAGGCCCGTGCGGCCACCATTTTGTTTTTTTAATTTTTTTTAATAATGTGAATCTGAACTTTTAATCTCAATATACTATATGTACATTTCAAATTTAAATATCTTTAATAGCTTATTTTTTATATATGTACATTTAAAAAACATCCATTTTCGTCGTTTTAACAGAGCTGTCCCCCCTTAAATTGTAGTCTTTGAACATGGTCCTTCTTAACTGGCATTCGAGCTCCGGTTAGAACTACAGAGTCTATGTAACTATTCAAGCTTTTTCAGATCAACCTAAAGTTTTGAGAAATCGGTTGAAATAGACGTTTTTCGAAGGAAATACTATTGACAAATATGATATTTTTAGAAAGTGTCTTAATTCGCGAAATATTTTGTTTCAATTCTTTTGGACTCATTTTTTCATAGTTTACAGTACAAGTAGTGATATAGACATTCTTTCCCATTTCTCAGAGTAATACAATAGGCTCTAAAATTCTCACCAATTAATGCCTTCTCGAAAAACTGAGCCATAGTTCCGCCATTAATGGCTATTTAAAAATAATGATAACTATTTTAGATTATGCAATTTAAATTAATCTTTAAAAAAATCTTGAAAAACCGTTTAATGGTATTTACCCTCCTAAATCCGCAAGACGACAATTATCTGTGTACCTTTCTAAATTAAATCGATCGTTCGGAGATTTTCAATGACATCACAATACGTAAGCGACCTTATTGAAACAGAAACATTCAACAACCTATTGGGTGTAAGATTTCAAGGCTGCGAAAATTGTTTAAAATAAAATTAAAACTATTAAAATTTTAACAACGACAAACACCTTAAAATTTTGATGTTTATGAATTTTCTGAAATTAATAAATTTTTGAAAAGAAACCCAACTTTCACCCTCTTATCTAATAATCACTAAGCTCTAAATTTATGTGAAAAAATATGAAGGTTTTGGTGTTTCATCTCGATAGTTATAATAGTTTGGATGGAAAGTAACCAAAACTGGTTATACCTTCGCATCCATAACGAATTGATGGTGATCGCATTTAAATGACTAAAGCGACACCAAGTGTGTAAGCAAACAGAGCGTGGATTTACTACTTATGTTTAAAATTTGGAATTGCACCATATAATTCACTTGAAGATAGTAATCACCTTTGCTCATGTGAATCAAGCATTGTTCGTTTGCCATCTCTTCGCAAAGACTCAAGACACCTACGTGGATAGTTTTCATGTAAATCGATTCGGAATTCAGATTTTAAGAGCATGATTTTGAAGGTGCAATCATGATGAGTATCAACTTGAATTGGATTGAACAAGAAACGAGCCTCATCCAGATTCAAGCTCGCTTGCACATGACCTAAAAATGTGTATACTCAAATGTATCTACGTGATCGTTTCATAGAAAGTTTTAACTAGATACATCAATGGATTTGTGTGGTGTGTCAAGAAACACGAGATGTGTTTATCAATTCGTCATATTTTATGATTTGAATTTCAAGGTATCTAGTTAACCACTGAGAGCAAAACATACATCTTCATTTCTTTTTGATAAAATTTGAGCCTTAGCCCTTTCTACAAAAATGAAAATCTTTAAAATTGTTTTTTTGCAATCGAATGTTACTTGTTGCTATTGATTTATAAATTGTATTTACACTAGGGATGCATCCGATACCGATACTGATACCGATATATCGGTGATACTTCGGGTTTGCCGATATATCGGTATCGACGATATTTTTATGGCCGATTCAGCGATACTTTTCAAATTTCGCGCTTTGAAAATGATGTAATGTAAACGGTCGTGTTGTTTCGTCTATTTCGTTGCAAACGAGTCTCGAACTAACTATGCTCGGAGAATCCTCGCGCTTTATTCAGTCTCTTGTTTCGCTAGGTTGATTGTTATCGCGCATAGTATTTTTCCATGCAAATAAAATTAAGAATTAAATATCGTAATAAGTTTGTGTGTGTGTGTATCATTTATAACTACTAGTTTGAGTCAAATAAAGTAAATCTAAATATTTATCATATCAACTTTAAACCACAATTTATTGGAAAACATACGAAGTCCGTCGACAGGAAGCGAGAATTCATTGCAATCGAAAATAAAAGCGGCTGCCTTGGTATTGGCTCTTAATGAAAATTTGATGGTTTGGAAAATGACGAAACATATTGCTTAGCCACAATTCTTAATCGTCGTTACAAATCACGAATTTTTCAATTACAGTCTACTTTTACTACGGCAAATAAGCGTCTTATTCAGTTATTTGATCTTAATGTAGCAAACATTAACATCCGAAACTATGTCACACACGGTCACACCTACATCTAGTATTGTAACTGTAGGTTCTGAGGGGATGTGAACGTGGTGGCTGTGGTTATATCCATATGCGGGTAGAGCCTCCTTTAATGCGCTTTGAAGTCTTCATGCTTCCGCAACATCATTGGAGACTCGGCGTGGAGTTACGAGGTAACCCGGTGCCATGACCGAGAGATCGACTGAGGATTAGATGGGCCTCGCTTCCACCAGTAAGGTCACTGAGCCTGCACTCAGTAGGCAAACTGGTACTCCCAAGTGATGATGGGAGGGTGCTGGCAGCCGCTTTGTAGCTGCCCGTTGTCCAATCGAGGACCGTGGAGTTAGACCCTACTGAGTAGGCCTCCACGTAAAACACCTAGGCACATTCTGAAGGTTCTGAGATGTCTACGAATGGTGGGCTTTGGAGCGTTTGTGAAAATATTATTAGAGAGTCCAAGGAAGAAGAGCCTCTGTCTACTCTGAGCTGTAATTCTGTCAAAGAAGAAGTCGAGATATACCTAAGATCTCCTAATATATCGAGAGATGCAGATTCGTTCGTTTTCTGGCGCAATGACATCTTATACCCAAACTTGAAAAAATGGCGCAGAAGTACATTAGCTTCCAAATAAGTTCTGTCGCATCTAAGAGACTATTTTCCACCGCAGGTCTTATTCAAACAGACTTGCGAAATCGCCTTTCTCCGTAAAACTTAAGTATACTTTGTTTTTTAAATAGAAATCTTATCAATGTTAATTTTAATTATTAAAACTATTAACTAATCTCAACCTGTCTATTTTTTATATTAATTAAAAAAATTAACCTGACTTGTGTTTTATTTATTTTAACTACATTTTTGAATTCAATAAGCGTATCGGTATCGCCGTTATTTTTGTAAGAGTATCGCTATTGTATCGGCAAAAAGGCGTATCGAGGCATCCTTAATTTACACCATTGAATTAGTTCACCGAACAAACGGATTTTCGAAAACATTAAAGCTTTCATTAAACTACTTACTGACTGGTGAATTTGTGCATTTACTGTTTGTTTGAGATAAAGAAATCGTCGTTATTCTTCGAAAATTGATAAAAATTGTCGAAAATAAATTTACTTTATCATTTGTTGTTTATAATTTTCACTATCTTATCAATTTCTAATACAGACACAACCATTTAATTGACAAGCGTAGAAACGAACTTGGTCTTGCATTTTCACCAATAAATTGATTGATAAATCATTTGTCGAACAAAAGCACTTAAAAAATTCTTTTTCATTCAGGGCTTTTTCTGGTCGTCTGCCTATTCATATGACAATAAAAATCTACTCAAACATATGTACATATTTATAAGCCGTTGCTTTGATATTATGTATCGTTCCACATATATTTCTTTGTCGAAGCACTGCAACACTTTCAACTAGGTAAATATGCATTGATGCGTTGCTGACCTCTTTGGTTGACACTTAGTAGGGTAGGTGGATGATGCACCAGGTTTTAATCCAAACATGTAATTGGATTCAGATTTCCGTTTAGTGTTGAACTTATCCTTCACCCAATCAGCCATTGAAGCGCTTAAATTGAATGTTCATTGTTCTTGTTAATTATGTTTTCTCCATCGTAAGCATATACGCTACATGCATGTCCAATAAGGTACATACACATACCTAAGCATTTTATGGATATAAGCGGCAAAAGTATCTCTTTTGTAGAGTTAATCTTATTTAAATCGCTGTAAGAATAAGAAATGACATGGTTGACTTGTGGTTATTTAATATTTTACACGGAAAGAAATGCAACAAGATTGGCTGCCTTCGTTTGTGTCGCCTAAGTGAAATTTTCACGTAATATGTAGTCAAATCTTTGTTTTCCTTTTTAACAACTATCAGTTACCGTTGTCCTAACAAATAAAATATGATACTGTCTCGTTTATACTGTACAATAACATGTAAAGCTAAGCAGTAATCCTGCTTGAGTACGTGTAAGCACAATTCACATTGATATGTGCAATATTCTCACTTGAATAATTGCACCTAATATGAGTTTTATATTTTACTCAAAATTGGGTAACCATACTATGCGACTGTTGGTCCAGTGTTTTAAAAAGACTTATTGTGTTTTTTTTAGAATCAGTAGGAATGCTCAATTTGAAGACAATCTGTTTTTATGAGGAACCAAATTAGAACTGAGTTTAAATTTTCCATCGATATTTATGATTTAATGCCGTGAATATTCTGTAAAGTTTCTGTTAAAACGATGCAAATTTTCTGAAAATATTATACATTCACATTTACGATAAAAAGAACAAATCACGTGAATGTACAGGGTCCGTCCGAAAAGTAATGTCGCTGACTTGATTGTAAAGCGGATTCATGCCGTAACGTGATAAAACCGATTTGTTTGTTTCAATAGAGCAGAAAAACAGCTTTCCAACAAGCGGTCGCTCAGTATTTTCCGACCATCCGGAGAGTAAGGACACGTGGAACTCGTTTTTTTATATCGGACATGTCAAAATGCAGCGTTCGCTGGAGCAAAAAATTGCTATCAAGTTGTGCATAAAACTCGGAATGTCATCACAGGTGATGAGTCTTGGGTGTTCGAATATGATCCCGAAACAAAAAGATAAAGTGCTGAGTGGCACACCTTGGCATCCTCTTGCTCCAAGAAGGCCAGAATGAGCAAGTCAAAGATCAAGACGATGTTCATTGTGTTCTTCAATATTAGGGGAGCCAAAATTTATGTGGAAGTACTCAAAAAATTCAAACGACGGTTCATCGCGTCCGGCCTGACATCGCAACTAATTGGAAACTCCACCATCACACCGCTTTCCTCGTGACCAGATTCTTGGCCGATTCAAAGGTACCAACGATTCCCCAACCACCCTACAATCCTGACCTGGCTCCTCCGGACTTTTTTGTGTTCCTCGCTTGAAAACTCCTTTGAAAAGTAATCGTTTCGGGACAGTTGAGAAGGTCAAAGAGGCTTGCACCAAGGCTCTAAAGGAGATTCCGAAAGAGGCCTTCCATGACGCCTTCGATGCCTGGAAATCTAGCTGTAGGCGCTGTATCAATGCGGGATGAGAGTATTTTGAAAACTTTTGATGTTGTAGAAGGATCTGGTCAATAATTGTTTTTAATCAAATCGGTGACATTACTTTTCGGACAGACCCTGTATGTCGAAAAATAGGTTGTTCTTCAAAAATATTAAATATTTCAAACTAACTTCAAATAATTTTTCTTCTTCCGCAAACCATATGATCCTCAAATTATCAATTTTTCGTGATAATACAGAAGAAAAGATTTTTTGAAGTAGTTTCATTTCTTCCAATCAAGTAAGTTTTAACTGCTCACAAGAATTCGACAACAATTAACAAAACGTTGAATATATGTGAATTTGGAATGAATTGTTTTAAGGAAAATATTATCCTTTTGTATTTCCTCAATCACTAACAGCAAAATGAGAAGGGAGCCTATCTTCGAACATATTTTTTGGAATAGGTCCGACGCTAATCTTTCAATATAACCAAGAATACTTTCACAAAACATTCTCCCATTGGTTCCTGGTGGACCTTCGGCAGATGATGCTCTATTTTTTTTTAAATCATATTTTTTCTGAAGGTCTCCAGAATAGGCGCTTATTTAATTTAATCTGAATCTCTTTACATCGGGCAGTTTTTTTTCAATTTCGGAACTAAGAAGAAATCACTAAAATTCAGATCGGGGGAATCTGATGGATGAGGTAGTAATTCGTATAAACCATTTCTTATCCATTTATTAGGAATTCATCTTACAGACTAATATAGCCCAATCACAAGACAAATTAAACAAAAAAGAAAGAAAAATATAGTATAGTAAAACTAATTACATAAAATACGTTTTACATTTTGTTTGTAGATGTAGAGTGAGTACGGAAACGGACCAAGTTGCAGACTATTGTGGTTACGAGTAAGCCGCAACATCGGGGAATGGTACAAAGTCTCAGTTCTAGCGTATGGAACTGTAAATATAATGGCAGATCTGGCAAGGCGTTCTGTAAAACGATACTCTAACCAATCAGAGAGGTTAGAGTTTAATTGATGGTGGTGAAGCCGAAATAGAAAACATTCATCTAAAAGGAGTCTGCGGGACTGCAAAGTAGGAAGTTGTAGCAAGGAAAGTCGCTCTTCATATGGCATATATGGGATTTTAAATTTAAAGATAAGGAAACGAGTGAATTTGTGCTGTACTGATTCAATCAAAGAATCCAAATATTGATAGTGTGATGACCATACTTGCGAGCAATATTCAAGTATGGGTCTAACTAGGCTAGTGTATAGGTTGACGGCGGAGGAAATGTCAGTAAACATCTGAAAGTGTCTTAACACGAACCCGGAGACACGAGAGGCACGTGCGGCTATAGCCACAATGTGAGGTTCAAATTTAAGTTTCGGATCGAAAATCACTCCCAGATCTTTTATTTGAAAAACAGCCGTAAGAGGAATATCGTGTAACATATAGATATGATCAATTGGACTGGGCTTTAGGGAGAAAGACATTTTGTGACATTTCTGGACATTAAGGGAGAGAAAATTAGTTTGACTCCAAGAATCGATCGCGTCCAGATCCCTTTGGAAAGCAATACAATCCTCTTCCGAGCGAATAACTCGGTAAATTTTTAAGTCATCAGCATATAGAAGACACTGAGACGCTATGACAGAGGGAAGGTCATTTATGTAGAGTAAGAAAAGAAGAGGACCTAGAATAGATCCTTGAGGAACACCGGAGGTAGGGTGGAAGAGAGAGGAATATGCACCACATAGACTAACATGACATGAACGCGAGCTGATATAGGATTCAAGCCAGGAGAGTAATGGCCCAAACAGGCCAAAGTTAGCTAGCTTCAGAAGTAGAACATTTAGGTTGACCGTGTCAAATGCCTTACTGAAGTCAGTATACACTACATCAACTTGGGCACGACTGTCGACAGCCTGTGCAACTTTGGGTAAGTTCAAGGAGATTCGTATTGGTTGACCGGTTTGGAACGAATCCGTGTTGGAATGGTGACAGCCTACAATTAAGAGCTTCGTATATTTTATTGTAGATAATGTGTTCAAGCAGTTTGGGAAAACATGAAAGTAACGAAATCGGACGATAATTGGAAGCATTGGAAGAGGATCCAGATTTGAGTACAGGAAAAATGTTAGCCAACTTCCACATATTGGAAAAGATACCGGAGGATAAACTGGCATTAAAAATATAAGAAAGTGGAACGCATAATGACGAGGATAAGGATTTAATAAATACATTTGGAAGCCCGTCTGGCCCGGGGCCTACGCTGGAATCTAAAGAATTAATTAATATAGCTGGGTCAGTGGAAATACAATCAAGAATAGGTGGAAAACCAAAATGAGTATTAAAAGAAATTGGGAGAGTGGAAGCCGGATATATTGACGAAAAAAATTCAGCAAATATCTCGCAGATTTTTTCAGGAGTCGAACCTTGTTTACTGTCCCAGAAAACAGTATTAGGAATATTGAACGAAGACTTAAGGGAATTGACATAAGACCAAAACGGCTTCGTTTGGTTAGAGTGCAGTGAATTTTCGATATTAGCGAAGTAGTTACGCATAGCTCTTTTAATTTCTAGTTTGGCTGAAGCACGATGGTTTGAAAAGGCAGTATAATTTTCCAAAGTTTTCTTGGATTTGTAAAGCCTCAAAGCGTGGTTTTTTAATTTCAAGATTGCCTTAACATCACGGGTCAACCAAGGAGGATCAGTAACCGTGGTACGACTATGGTAGGGAGTCAAGCGAGAGATAAAGTCATAGAGAAGATCATAGAATTTAACGAGAGAGTCTTCACAGCCAAGACTGTCAAAAAAAGATGCACAGTTAATCAATTTGAGTTCTTCCGACAAAGCAATTGCTGCGTTCAGAGCTCTTCGGTCGTGAAAAGTCTACTTTTCAAGGATTCGATCTTTAGCGACACCCTTCGTTTATCGAAAATTATGTTAAAAATTCGATTTTTAATGTACAGTTGAGAAAACCCTCAACATCCATCAATGCTACAAATTTTATAGAATTCCAAACATTAACATTCAACTGAATTCGATATTCTGCACAAGGAATGGTGGTTTGCTAACTTAATTGCCATCACCCGAGCCAAAACCAATAAAGATTATTAAATCTCCAATAAAATCATCCAAAAATAGGTTAATTTTTTTCTCGGCCGACATCAACGCAACGCAAAATATCTTCATTTTGGATAAAATTTGTGAAACATTTATTGTTCTCCGATTATGATGTTCCTGATAAAAACTCTTTCTGCAAAACATCAAAGAAATCTTGACTCAAGAAAAAAACGAACCACATCGTACTTACCATGCAAACATGAAATATGATATGCTTGTGGAAATTACCAAACAATTTGCTGTCTGCAACGAGTTTTGGTGGTCTGAAACTAAATACATATATAGAAAAAAATTGTCACCATGTCGATAAAATTTGCTGAAAGTGGAATAAAAATGCATAATATTATTGTAATAATAGAAGAAATATCAATAACATTTCGCATTGAAGATTGTTTTGTTTTAAGAATGTTTTTATTTTATAAATATAAAATAAAAATATACATACATATTTACAAACGGTATTGTATTGATTCCATCCAACCGAATAAAAAAATCCCTTGCTAATTTTTGACTCGTATTCCTATGGCAAATTCTGATCTTAAGTCGTTTCAGTGCATATAAAAGGTTCATATTACCATCAAATATCCTTTGATGTTTGGTATATTGCATCCATCCTTAAGGGATGCATTTAAAGGCTCTGCTAATAAATCACTACCAAGGGGTGCATTCTCTAGCGACAAGGCTCCTCTACTTTCATTCACGTGTATGTTATAACATTTCTCTATTCGAAAAACTTATTATTGACCTAGTTTTTGTGCCGCCGTCGCTCGTGTATACACTTTTTAAGCTGGATGACTTCCTCGGTTTGAAAGGAGGAAAAAACTTGACAAACAACTTGAATGCAATTATGCATACATGACCTTCTTGTTCTATGTGTATCTGCATCTGTTGTTGGAGCTTTGAAATGCTCATACTGGGGGGCGCCATTCTATACTCGTCTTGGATACAAGACAAGCAATGCAAAGCGCGAGGGACCCACGCTTCGCTTATAAATGATACTCGAACAGCTCTATAAATAAACATCATGTAGAGCTTTTCTTCTGTTGAGGCGCAAGAAAAACGATATCGTGTGCAGTGCAGAAAATGTTAAGTATAAAAGTTAGAGCGATATAAAATATTATCAGAAGAATAGAATGCGGTTAGGGAATACAAACGATGGTTTAAATAGAAATAAATGAAAAATTATGGAAAATATTATCAGTTTAAGATTCATACATATATATTGCGACTTGGAAAAATGAATTGATGTTTGAAACTAAACGCTCTGTTTGTTTTAAATGTGGTATCTGCATATATTTTCTTCTTTGTGAAAAGCCAAATATATATAACGATCACAAAATTGAATCTATATAAACGCCAAAATATTATTCAATGTTACTACAATTGTAGTAAAGTTATCGAATTGGCATTTTATTCTGTAAGTGCGTAATCTTCTTTATAATGTTCACAAAATTAATGCAAAACAAGCCGTGAGGTGCGACCCTTGACGTCCACACGGCCAACTTCCTAGTATCTACATAAATATTAAAAATATCAAACACAATAATAATTATAAAAATAATGATACTTTAAATAATAATAATGTACCTCTCATAAAAGTTATGGGCATGACTTAATAATCGTAACATTTACGAGAGTGTCCATTGATTACGTAACGATTTTGGTGGATGAAGTGCACGCGGGTCAATCGGAGGGGGAGGCAGGTTACAAAGCATTTTCTACGTTAATTGTTATTTTCATATCGATGCTTGAAGGACAAAAGAGCGCCAGCAAAAATGAATGCAGATTTTGTTATTACGCCCACTGAAGAGAATTTGTCGCGTGGTGGCCTATTTTGAATAGTTACGTTCAAAATTGCCATCGTTTCGGCAAAATCACTGAATTTGTATTTTTTCACGATTTTACATCAATGAGTCTAATAATTATTTCTTCTTTTCTGTTGGTCTTGAGAAACATTGAATATGCAGTCAAAAATAAATTCTATTACATGTAAAAAGTAAAATGTATTACAAATGATGAAGGAAGTAAATGAATTCTTACTAACACTAAAGAACAAAACTACTAAAAACTAAAAAAAAAATTTGGTGAAAGCTTTTTAATCTTGGAAAGTGTTGACTACAAAATATTTTTATATTTTTATTATTACCACAAATGCAAATTTAATTTGATTTTTATTGGTTTTCAAAATGTAAGCAGTTTTTTCATTAAATTTAAAACACGGTGCTGTGAAGACTTTTGCAAATCTGCTCAAATAATGCAAATAATAAAAAAACTTTTATTAACTTTACAACAATGTCTTTAGAGTAAGAGATATAAGGTATAACCATTCATTCGTATGAACCCTTTTTACATGGTGACTGAATGGTTTTTTATTTTTAATTTATTTTTTTTTTGTAATCATGAAAAGAAGGTTTGCTGATTTCTCTACAAAACTCAATAAAAGTTATAAAATTTATAAACATTTATTATAGCAATGTGTAAATCAGGTTTAAAAACAATTTCATGAAAAAATCCTAATTTTCCACATTTTTAAAAACCGCCTTGAACGATTTTTTTATAAATTTAAAAACATCACAAAAATGGTAATACGCGTCGATTGACAACCTAATGATGCGAATATTATATTTGGTTCACGAGAAATAGTGAATGACTTAAAGGTCTTGATGACTTTTAATTATTTTTTATTTTTAATGAATTTTTTTTCGTAATCATGAGGAAAGGTTTTGCTAATTTTCTTACAAAAACTGTTTGGAGTATATAAATTTTAGAAACATCGATTACTGTCTTTTGCAAATCAGGTTAAAAATTTATTGTTTGTGAAAAAATCCTAATTTTTGCAATTGTTTTAGAAAATTAAAAAACGGCTCCAACAAATTTTTAAAAAGTTTGATAGAATCACACAAATATCACGCGTCGATTGACATCTTAATCAAGCAAATCCTATGTTCGATTCGCGAGATATAGCGCATGACAGAAACGACCTTCTAATTGCCAAAACAACAAACTTCCCCGAACGAAGTTTCCCAAGCTCTTAAGATTGCAAAGACGCTTCGATTGACACCTTAATGAAGTCGATACGACTCTGTTTACGTGAGTTATGCTCGTAGAAAACACTGTCCACGAACGTACGTACGTACACACATATACATCTCTTTTTCTAAAATCTATTTAAATATATCCTAACGACCTCAAAACGTAAAGAAATGTTGAAAAGTTTCAATTTCGATTTTCGAGGCGATTACAAGAACTTCCCATATACTGAGAAGTTAAAAAATGGAATCTATCACAAATTTTGCTATTTTGATGTCAACTGTACTACTTGCGAGCTACACAAAATTAAAGAAATTAAATTTGACGAACTAATTACTTTTCATTCTATACAAATATTGATTTTTAGGTGAACGTTAGTGATTAGTTGAGTTAAGTGTTTTTTTTTTTCAAAAAAAGAATTAAATATTTTTACATAAATAAATAAAAAAAGCTGAAATGGATAAACGGAGAAAAGAAACCACAGTTGCAAAAAGAAAGATTATTATTAAGCTTTTTTGTCACGGTAAAACATATCGGGAAGTAGGAAAAATAATTGGGAGATCATTTTCTTCAGTAAGAACTGTAGTCAACAAATGGAAAAATAACGGAACTTTAATTAATAAAACGGAAAAAATTACTGTCAGTTGAAGATGAGCAATACATTCGACGGGAAATAGAAAAATGTCCAAAGAAGCCGATTAATAATTTGAGGGCTGCAGTTTCTCATATGATCCAAAAACCGATATCCAAGGAAACTATTAGAAGAACATTGCGAAACCATGGTTTAAATGGAAAAATAGCCCGTAAAAAGCCATTTATATCCGAAGCAAATAAAAAAAACTGTTAGAGTTTGCGAAAACTTACGTAAATGAGGGTCCAGATTTCTGGAAAAACATAATATTCAGTGATGAAAGTAAGTTCAACCTATTTGGCTCTGATGGCAGACAAATAGTTTTGTGATGGTTTAGGATCGTCATGTGATGAGAGAGGATTGCCGAATAATGGTCCTTTGTTGTGATGGTCTTTTCCATAGAAACTAAACATTCCCATGTTGAGGATGTGTGAGTTTAAAAGAAATTATTAGAGGGAAGTTAAATTTTTAAATGGCCGGCACAATTTTTGTGCCACTGGCCAAGGAATATAATATGCCGATTGTAGGCATTACCTGAAGTGCCGAATTATTGGCACAATCCAGGGAAAGTCTTTTAAGAGTGCCTCGAATGATAGGCACGAGTGAAACACGTTCGCGTGATCCCAAAAGACTATATTTTCTTTAATCCTTACTTGCTATTTATATAATTTCTTAACACTAAATCAAACACTTATGACCTAATAAAATATCCTAATTTATGCATTTCACATTTTCATGCATTCATAAATTCAACAACTTATCACTACTCGTTCCACATGGCACTCGCAACCAAAAAGGTGATGTCCATGTTCACAAGGAAGGATCACGAGGTGATAAGCGCTATCTATCTATTCATGAAGCGATGTATTCATTGGTGATAAATACATCACTTTAATGTTTGAAAGATGTTCTCAAAGGGATACATCACAGTTTGAAGGAAAGCGAATACCGAGCAAAAGAAAGAAAATTTGTGCGGAACCGTAAAACCTTTATGTTTTACGGTTCCGTAATGTGATGGTTTGGGACTGCATGCCTGCAGGAGGAATCGGCAACATGGAATTTGTTGAGACCACTATGGAAAAATTAAAATACCTCGAAATCCTGAATAGAAATTTAAAATCAAGTGCTATTCAGTTAGGACTATCGGATGTGTTTTGGTTTCAACAAGATAATGATCCAAAGCACACCGCACATATTGTAAAGATTTGGTTGCTTTATAATACGCCGAAACAATTAAAACCTCCACCTCAGTCACCAGACCTTAACCCAATTGAGCATTCCAAAAAATTTCAATTGCGAATAAATCCGAGCTGAAGTCAATAATAACAAGGGAATGGCAAATTATTAGCCCAACCATAACAAAAAAGTTAGCAGAAAGTATGCCTAGAAGACTACTATCAGTAATCAAAGCCAAAGGATATCCAACTAAGTACCTACTAATAATAAATTATATTTTATTCTTCTAGTGATCTTAAAGTTTACGCCTTGAATTTTTTTGTTAATTTTTTCGTGTTACTAATAATACTATTTTTTTTAAAAATTGAATTTAATTAATTATTTTATTCATTTTTGTATTTTTAGTCTTCAATTTAACTCATTCGCTGCGAAGCCCAAATCATATGAAGTTATTCCCGTTGCCAATTACATTTTAAGTGCTATTTTTTACCTAAGTTATGCTATATCTTGGTGAAAGCTTATAAATTTATTCATTTACATGCTTAAAATCAAAGACGAGTATACTCGTCTTCGGCAATGGGAAGGAAACAGGACTCGATATCCTAATTCAAAAGCATGTATGTTATAAAATATTGAAAGCCGGACAAGTATACTTGTCTCGGCAATGCATAACACCCCGCCGAAGACTAGTATACTCGTCCTTGGCAGTGAATGGGTTAATAAAAAAAATTGTGATAATGAAGTGACATTAGTTTATATATGATTAAAAGTTTTCACATTTATTGCTTGTGCCTTCAATTTTGTGACTCTGTGTATGAGGTAGTGAACAACTTTAAACCATAGTTTTATGAATTAAAAAGTCATAGTAACACTTAATATTCAAACATTTGTAGCACTGTTTGACTCACGAGCAAATGAAAATGAATCTATCATTCATTTTATTGGTGAATGCTCTAAAGAATTATACCAATAGTTTTCTACACGAATTAAAAATTTCTCAAACGATGTCAACTCAAATGTTTGTCCTTTTTTTTGGTTTAAAACATACTATTGTAAAAATTATATGTAAATGTTTTGACAAACATGACGATTTCTTTTATTTTTCAACCGAAATCCAACGATTGATATACGAATCGAAATCTCCATCAAAACTGTCCTATTAAGAATCCACATTTATTTTATATCGTCTTAGTAACTGCCTGGTTCGCATCAACCATAACCATCAACATCTTTGAGGTGGCAAGCTATTTCAATATCCAAAAATTAACCAGGAATGTAATAATTATGCAATCCATCTTTACAATATCCCTAACGCAACAAAATGATCGCTGTTCTTCGGTCAGCTTGATGTCGGTTAATTATATATGCAGATTTAATGTGAGTACTTGTGAAACACTACAAGCGACTACTTTGAAAAAAAGCTAAAATCAAAAAAAAACAAGATATGATGAATGATTTTTAATGATTTAATTTAATTGTTTACCGTTCCGTTAGCATTTCTACTTATTTATTTTTAACAATAACTTCTCAAACAATGAGAGAACACCACTTGAAACAAGTAAAGAACACAATGTTCAATTATTACTCTGTCAGCTACACCCACTTGAGAAGAATATCAATTTTCAGGGCATAAAATTGCTTTGTCTTCGCCACACAAACGTTCACTTTTCAACAAAGTATGTGTCACATCAGAACTTCTTTTTTCCATGCAAGTGCTCCAATAAATGTTAGAGCAGCTAGCTAGTTTGTAGGTAGCTATTGTGTGCGTATGTTTTTTCTTGTTCTTCAATTGAACATGAAGAAAACTTTTCACTGCATGACTGGCATACAATTGATGAGAATATTTGTAATGGTACCGAAAAGGTGAACGGTCGTCTTATGATGGCATTCCGGAATTTTATATAATTTGCAAAGAAGGTGTTCGTTGGCAACGCTCTCCATGTCTTTAGTGGCTTGGAATGAAATGCAGAACTGTTCAATTTCAGCAATAACAACGAGACATCGTTAGTTTAAGCCGCGCAACTATTATGCGTTCGACCTATATGTAAATCACCTGGTGCTAGCTTAAAGACTTTATACTTTGAAACCAGTTTTTGCTTGGATATTTGAATAGAAAGTGTTGTCAGAACTTAGTGGGAACGATGGCTGCAATTCATAGTCTGTATTGTATGTATGTAAGATAATTGATATGCAGAATAGATGGAAACAATTCGATTTTACATTATTATTGTGCCCAAAAAAAATAATCTAGCTGCTTCAATTTTCGCTGTAGCTAATTTGTATTGCATTGTTTCTAATTTATAAAAGATCCACGTAGTAATTAGTATTCAGTATCATGCTGCATCGGCAAAAGGATACGCATCTAAATTGCAAAACTTTAAATGACTTTAAACAGCTTTGATTTACATGTTTTCTCTAGTATTGTATTGGATATTAATTTATTATTCTTTTCCAGACCACCACCAAAAATGATAAAACGAGTGGAAGCACCAACCGTGCCAACATCAGTCCAAACAAAACGTGATTATACCTCTTCTTCGGAGAGTCCATCTAGTTCGCTGGAACACAATATCAAACCATCAGATATACTACGACAGCGTTCATATGATGCCTTAGATCCAAAATCTCTAGCATCGAATCGTAAAACAACGCCCGACTTAAGTAGAACTGCCAAAGGTGCCGAAGTTGCCGAAGAACTTGGTCGAATGATTGGCAAATCAGAGAGCCTCGAGAAAACAAAGCGACCGTCGGAAGCGGTGAAAATCAACCAAAGTCCAACTGGTAGCTTAGGAAAAGCAACTACAGCATTGGGCGTATCACCTCCTGGTAGTTTGAGCAAGTTTAGTAACGCTCGACATGACACCGATAGTCCAACAGGAAGTTTGGGAAAAATGGATAAAAAGATCAACGATACGAATTTGCAAAGTGTTGGATCTAAGGAGTCATTGGCATCGCAAGGGAATATTTCAGAGATTGTAAGTGTTTTTGGCGAAATCTATTTAATACTTATTTCAAAATACTTCCAACTTTTAAAAAATGTTTGAAAACAAAATAAAATGTAAAAGCTTCATTAATGATAAAGATACGCATACAAAATCTCGACTCAATCTTGAAATCTTTGAAAAATTCTTCTATAATTTTTTTTTTATTCACGAGAGTAAGGCTCCCGAAATTTGTAGCATTAATATTAACATGCTCTGTGTTTTCTTTATTTACAGATCAAAAGCTACGAATCAATTTCCTCACTGAGTTCAGATAGTATGAAAGCAAGTCAAATAATGGAGAATGAACCGTACTATGATACAGTGCCAATCGATAATGACGGTGAATACGTTTACATAAAAGCAGGTGGAAATGGTTCAACGTCAAGCCGCGATGATTTATCTACAACTGGAAGTACACTTCCTATGCCAGCCACACATCGAAGTCATATGAGCAGCCAAACAAGTGTCCTAGAACCTGAATCTCCGGGACGTAGTTCGAACTATGTCAATATTGATTACTTTATACAGTATGTATCATGTGTCAACACTGTTACATCATATCCCTGTTAACTACATCTATTCGCTGTGGCGAGCTTCTCTTATATTACGTCCTTTATATTCAACAGCCAAAGCAATGAACAACGGTCGAGTTCTATTGATAGCGATGGCGAAATGGATGTTCCACCTATTATGAGAACTATTTCACAGGATGACCATGCTTCACAAACGCCCGGTGCACTTCGTAAGGTAGGTTGACTTACTCGTTTGAAATGTCCATCATTTTGGACGACTATGTTATTTTTGTAGACGGACAGAGTACAATTCGAAACAAAATGTTAGTTTAGTTGACAAAAGACGTGTCATTCAATCTCACTATACACTTGAGCTAAATGTGCGAAAAATTTGAAAAAATATCTATCATAAAAATAGAACAAAGGTTTCTTATTTTCATACTTCCAAAATGATGAATAAATTTTGTCAATGATATCATTTTGTATGAAGGCTGAAAACCCGGAAAGCGTATAACATCCGTAAGAAGCATAAAGGGGCGTTGATTTAAAAGCCAATCGAACCTATAATCATCTTTGCAATGTTCATTTGATGCATTAAAAAGTTTAACAAGGTGTCCAAAAAAATTTGGGGTAGATGAAGTGTAAAATCTGCAGAACTAAAAGAAAATAACTACTATAGAACTGAAGGCTATTTTTTGTGTAGATGCTTTCGTAATCTTGATTATCAAATGCCATTAATCCACAACAAGTTTTGTAGATACACATATTCTAAATTCTACATTTAATGAAACATGTTTCGTTTCAAAATAGCATATTTTGTTTCGTTCAAAATGCGTTAGTCGTAAAGTGGCAGCACTACGATCTTACAAAATGCTTTTTGGAACACCACCATGTGAATAGAAGTCAAAATTACTCAAAAAAGATTCCTCTAACTTCAAATCAAATCTCAGCTAGCTTTTTTCGCTACTTCTGCATTTATTGTAATAACAGATTTCTATCATCGATGATTGTCACACCTAATCACAAGTTTTTTAGTTAAAAACCTTCTGAAAAGATGATGTCGTCGTGGCTTTACGTCCTCCTGTTTCCAACTTCAAAAAAAATGAGCTGCAACTTTAAAGAATTCTAAAACAGGATCTTTCCATTTTCCCAATATGCTTCTTGGTGTTCGAAAATGGTCCGTTGGCCAGCTAATAAAAGCGCTCGCAGTAAGAAGAAGGTAGCTCCATTTTTGGCAATTTTGAGGTCACTTTACTGTTTTGAAAATGCTTTATCTTGGCGCACCAAGCATAAGTGCATGGACAAAATATTTTTGACGGAAGTTTAAGACTTAAATTTAAAAAGGATGAAGCTGCCTCCTTACCGAAAGCTTTACAATTTCTACCACCTACACTTGAATAAAAAAATGCAAATGTGTATGCATTTTATTAATTTAATACAATATTCAAACTTTCAGTCTCAAATTCAATACATTTGAGGAGACCTGTACGCTGAATTTTTCAAAGAGGCAAGAGGAGGAGTTGGGTTCGAAAAATACTTAAATTTTTCGTTTGTGTACAATTGAATAATTCAATTAATGTATGTAAAAACACCGTTAAATTTCACAGTTTCACAACGTATATATTCGAAAGAGTTCAAAAGATTTCAATGACAAAATCTAGTTCAGTCGATGCAGAAACAAAAACTACATTCAATATTTCTAAAGTCTCTCTATGTCTTTAAAAATTGTTTCTTACACCCTTTCGCCTTTTAAAAATCGATATGAAAAAAGTTACTTCTGTAAGAATAGCTTTAAAATTTCTCTATCTCCAATTTTCTTAGGAAAGAATTCGATCTGACACTCCCTTTCTCCCAAAAGCCTTACTTAATAAAAAGGACGCTCCCTGAGAAGTTTGACAAAACATTCCGAAATTTCAAAAAGTTCGACTTAACGCTGAAGCCAAAGAAGGAACTGAAAGAAGAGCCAGATTTATTCATTGTCAATTCATGGTTTTGATAGTCAAAAGCAAATGAAAAGCAGTAGATGATGTGATGCATCTTTCCGTGTTGAAATGATTTCCAGAATCATTTATTACCGTGGGCTGTAAATCGAAATAAGTCGAGGAGAACTTCTCCTTTTTATAAATTTCACAGTGTCAAAAATAGCTGAAAAATGAATCATTTTCAGTCTAGTGACCATTATGAAAAGTGTAGAATATTTGAAATTCTATTCGCATATTAGAAAACTGCAAACCGTGTAGGTTGGTTGGTTGTAGTGGCCGCCCCCTTCATCCAAAAGGTGGCTCACTTAAGCCACGATAGGACCATTGTGGTACCACAGAAGATAAGAGCGGCACTAGAACCTGCAGGATGGCGAGAACCATCCAGATTCTCGTGTGAAGCCGGCTATGCAGCCACTGTCTAAATCAGCCACCTCCGTAAGGTTGTCCAGGAACGGCGAGTCCAAGGTTTGCATGCGCTTCCTGGAAAGACATTCGCACAAAAAGTGCTGGATTGCTTCTTCCTCATCCTCTGATCTGCAACTTCGACAGAAATCATTGGGATGTAAGCCATTCGTACACATGCTTTCAAAATGGCGTTCAGCCATGGCAGTGCTATATTGATACCCTGCTGAATCCTAACAGGTCAGATGTTGTCCATGCCAGGTCATTTAAAGGGTTGAAATGAGCTGATTGCCCAGCGTTAGAGCCGTGTGCGGATCCGCTTTGTCAGCCACACCCTCACTACCCGGGAAGTGCGTATCCACGAGAATGTACAACGTCTCGGAGCTGGATTTCGTCCAGACTCTATTTGCGTCTTTAACAGACCCTTAAAATGAGGGGAAGCTCGTCGTGACTTTACGCAGACGACTGACATTCTTGAAATTTTCTATTTCTGCACAGACACTTCTCCAAGAGGTGCGTTTGGCCTTTCTGATAGAGCATTTGATCTCCTTCAGTTTTTGTTTGTAAGTAGACCAGGCATCAGATTCTTTAGCCCGATTGAAGGACTTCCTACATTCCTCCCGCAGCTCCGCAATGTCGCTGTTCCACCATGTAACTATCATTATTCTTTTTCCTAGAATAATTAATGATGAATGTATAAGCAATCTTTTTTTCTCCAATCCAAGGATTCCTCAGAATAGAGATTAACCATTGTGAAGGCTTCCGGCTCGTTGCCTATAAGGTGACCAACGCTTTCTATCTCATTATTATCAAGAATATACCTAAGAATCTTCTGCATGAAAGTATTTAGTAGATTTTGGGCTTACTATGTAAATGGTATGTGTATGCAACCATTATTAGTGATCCCTAGGACAGCAAAATGTTTTGTTCGTGAAATGAATCCATCTTTTTATTGACTCATCTGATCGTTCGTCAATTTCGTCGCTAAATGTATGAGTTGATCCACATTTTCTTTATTGTATTAGTCAATTTACAATTACGGTTATCATTATATTCAAGCAGAAACTTTCTGTCTTCCTGTTGGCATCAAATTTTTTGCTTTTATTGGATTAACTCATAGCCCAGCTTCGTTCGCTGATTTGTCAAGGCTCACAGCTAATTCAGAAAGAGATCGTGAGATGATGTTAGTCGCGTATGCCAAACAGTGGCTGGAGATAGGGATACTAAACGAAATAAACTTATAAGTTCAATATTTCCCGATTTCGCAAAGAAATACAAAATATAAGCACAGCAGTACTACACATTTGGTGTCTCGAATATCGGAAATGGTACACGCCCATCTTTCTTATTTACCGTAATGGCCAAGTTGGTAAATATGATAATCTAACAACTTCAGCTTTACTTCTAAAGGTTCTTACCTGAGAAGTTGTAGTTGAAGTTACTTTCGTTATATAAATCAGGCGAATTTACTGAACCAATGATAATTATCGCAGCTACTTTTCTGTGAGTATCCACATTTCCGATTGCATAGTCTTATTCTAATTTAAGGGTAGTAAACTCAGTTTTATTTATCATTGATGTGTTCTACATTTTTTCGACCTATTGTAGCCAAAGTAATCATTCCACTGAAAGAAAACAGAAGCCAAACAATATTCTAGTAAATTAAGGCATCATTGTAGGACTTCTAACCAAATTTATAAGAGGGAAATATGTTTTTATTTTCATTAAAAAAATCATAGTGAGTTGAATTTTTGAAACGAAAATACCTACAAAAAACAATCACCAATCAGAAGTACACCGAATAATGTTTGTACGGTGCTACAATATTTTAATATAGTAAATGTAGTCTTAATAATTAGTTTCAGTTGTTTTACCATTTTCATTTGAATTCTAAACTCAATGTATTTTTAGGATCGAATGAAAGACTTGTACGCCACCCTGAACTACCAGGTAAAACACGTCTTAACCCGTAAATCGTTTTGAATTCAATTTTCCCCGATTTTGCCCGTTATTCTTTACTTTTAATAAATTTCTTCCTGCTAGGAGTTATTTATATGTTTTGCTATTTCATCCACAAAAAAAAACGTAAAAAGATCTTTTACCAATTTTGGTGAGTGAACCGTTGATGTGTCGCTAAAATGCTAATTTTCAACAGGCAAAAAATGATTTCGCAACAGAAAATCAAGTTTGCAATAAATTGTTTATTGTAATTATTATTTTTTTATATAATTTTTCGCTTCTACAAATTTCTAATGTGTATTCAATATGCCTTCCAAAAAAATATGCATGCTACAAAAATTCAAATTATGATTAATTTCAACCATTTTGCAATGATTTAAATTGATTTTCGAATGCACATATCAGAGTTAGTAGAGAATCATGCGTTTCATGATTCATAAGCTAACATGATTTACGATGAATGCCAATATGTTGTCTCGTTTACTAACTTTTTAATAATGTGGCTAAACTGAATGTGCAGAATTTAATTACTGTTAGTTTTCAGTTGGCAACTACCCACAAGCTAAGCTATACACTCTTTGCATTCAAACTGTTTTATCTTGCCTGCAGATTTCCAGTAATTTACGTGGCGGTAAAATCCGTTCAATTCTTGACAGTATTATTAAAAGCGAAAAGTTATATGTGGAATGCCTAAATAAGATGGTGCAGGTAAGATACCAAATCATAAATCGCGCTAATTGACATGGTAATGTCTATTTGTCTATTCGTTTATTTCAAGTATAAACGTGCAATCCACGCCACTTTGGAAACATCCCAGCCTGTGATAAGAGAAGAGGAAGAGAATACGATTTTCTTTAAAATAGACGACTTGCATGCAGCTCATACTGAATTCTTGGCCGTTCTGAAGCAAAAAGTCAACCAAGACATGGGCGATGTGCTGGTTGGCGACGCGTTCAAACGGCTAGCGGATATGATAGATTTGTACAGTTCATTTTTACATAACTACGGCCAAGCCATAGAAACGATCAAGAAGTGCAGTGCAAACAATCCACAATTCAAAGATATTGCTTCCACCATAAAACTGAATTTACACAATGAGCAATCGTTGACGCTGGAAGATCTGTTGCACAAGCCCGTGGCAAGAGTGCAAATTAATGCCTTAGTATTTAATGATTTGCTAAACGAAACGCCCACAATGCATCCCGACTATCAACCACTACGGCAAGCGCAAAAGACAATCCATGTATTTTTGAAGCAATTGAATGTAGTTCCTTGCGAATCGAATCGGAATCTACGACGAATGGTGAAGAACTCATTTATAGTTGAACTGGTCGACGGCCATCGGAAGTTGCGACATCTATTTCTATTCAACGATACGTTTGCTTGTGCCAAATATAAAGCCTCCGGGCGAGATCGCTTCGAACTGGAACTAAAGTGGTTTATTCCGCTGAAAGATATTTTGATATTTGAAGAGGACTCCTCTTCAGACTTGAAAGAATCAAGTCCTGCAAATATTTTACAGTTGAAATCGCAAGCGTGCACGGTGCGAGATCAAATTTTGATGGAAGAGAAAGATGACAAGAAGGCGAAAGCGAATGGTGTACGGATGGGTGATAAACACAGACGGAAATTGGCTGATTTGGAAGCGCAACTTGTATTAGCGTCACCAAATCTAGTGTTCCGAATTGGAAATAAAGCAGCGAATAATAAAACGATGACATTCTTTTTAAGTTCAGAATTTGAAAGGACGCAATGGATTGAATCCATTATATCATTGCAAGTATGTATGCGACTATATATATTCTTCTTGTTTAGATAAATGTATGCTGATTAACTGACGCAAATCTTTTCAGCAATCTTGCAACATTCACAGTTCAAGTATTGTAAACTCGCTAGAAATTCAAGCCTTCATTCTGGCAATGCAAGAACGAATTAAAAGCGAAATGGGATCATATTTGATGCGGAATCGAAATGATGAGAGTCTGCTTGTCGGTGATCTGCATCTGACCGTGCAAGGCCTTACTGGACTGGAACAACCTGCCGATATGTACATCTGTATCGAAGTTGACTCGTATGGTCACTATTTTAGAAAAGCAAAAACAAAAATGGTGTGTCGCAGCACAAGTCCGCTTTGGAATGAAAGTTTTGTGCTCGAATTGGAAGGCAGTCAAAATGTCCGAATACTTCTATATGAGTCACACGAACGACCGATCCTTAAAGCTAAACATATCCTGAAGGTAGGTGGTATAGTATTCACTGTAAAAGCAACTAAATTTATGTGATTGATTGTTACAGCTTAGCCGATCGTGGTTACAAGAAGCGCCTTTCAATAAACCAATTAAAATGACTGAGACAATCACATTGAACACAACATTACGATTTGTGCCGGGCGAAGTAACGCTACGACGCGTACCAACTTCAAAGCCTGGCGCACTTTTTGGGGCCAAAATGACTCAAGTACTGAAGTAAGCAGCTTGAAAATCACTTGCTTTAGAATGTGTTTCCTAATTTCATCAATTACTGTCCATTAGGCGAGAAAAGCGAGACATTCCATTTTTAATAAGTGCATGCATACGAGAGGTAGAACGACGAGGTATGGCTGAGGTAGGAATCTACCGAGTGAGTGGATCGGCATCTGATTTGGCTAAACTTAAAAAATCATTTGAAACAAGTATGTCGAAACTGAATTGCCATTGTAAGCAGTGTTATGATTCTCTTTTCCGTTTATTTCATAGATGCATATGAAGCTGAACAACTGTTAAAAGAGGTCGACATTCATTCCGTGACGGGTATATTAAAGTCGTACTTAAGAGAATTGCCCGAAGCGTTATTCACCGACATGTATTACCCGAAATTGTTTGACACATTTAACCAGTTTAGTAACATCAATGAGACTGCTAGAATAAAAGCATTATTAGTTATATTCGAGGAACTGCCGCAATCAAATAAGTCTACAATTAATCATATATTAGATCATTTAATACGGTAAGTAGATCAGCTAAATCGCTCGTATATGAGTCGTTCATATTGAACGACATACTTACATGTACTGTGACGAACGTGTCTTCTTCAAAAGAACATTTTTTTTCATCCAGTGCGTGAGTACGGTTACAGCTCCAACTATATGCCAGAGCATGTGTGCCGGATTTGAAAGCTAATCTTTACTCGTGTTAAACAGTATATAGATAATTCAACCGAAATTTAAATCAACATTTCAGTGAATGGTCTAATTAAAAATTGGCATAGTAAAGAAGCAGTATGGCAATACTGCTCGTTGATGAATGCTTCAAATCCAGGAAACTTTGAACGAATGTCCCAATTTAAATTAAATCATATCCACTTTTAAGCAAAAATTAATCTTGTTGAATTTTCTCCAATTTCTATAATAAACGATCATATGAAGCTTCTTCTTGAGTAAGGTTGCTCAGAGTATGTTGTGCTGCAAAATAATATTGAGTAGGAAAAATGACACGCTTAAATTTTGTATCAAAACTACTAAAAACATAGCAATTTGTAAATAATTAGAAAATTGCAATAAATGCTCGACGCGAAATATTCCAGACACCGAAATACGACTTACGAACAGCAACAAAATGTACGGGAGCTAAGGGGGAGACCCGTTTATCTGGTCCTAAAATGCTTTTTTCATGTAACTTTTCCCCCTTCGGGACACAATAACTCCCGCCAGGGTACAGTGATCGAAACAAGCAATACCGCAAACGTTTGATGATAAAATTGTCTAAAAGTTAAAATAAAGAAGTTGTGTCGCCCGAAAAATGATCCTCCCATTTTTGTTTTGGCATGTAACTCTTTTAATATTGACAGCACGTATCCACAAGTTACTACAAATTGAACTTTACACAGGTTTGTCATATTAAACTTTTTTGTGGGAGCGGTGCTTTCTGAGATATAGGGCCGTCCCACTTTTTTTTTGTTTTCACGAAGGCGCCAAGGGGATTGGAGCTGCGAACCCAGAAACTTCAATTTAACTTACATAGAAACATACTGCTCGTTGCAATTAACAATTTTTTGCCCACTAAAATGCTTCGTGAGTTTTGCAATGGGGGGTTTGCCATCGGAAGCCGATTATTTAGCCTAAAAATGCGTTCCCCTCGTTTTGGATGCAGTTATAGGCTTGAAACTCTTTTATTATTGACACCACGTAAAAGTGATGTATGAACGTCTTGCTAAAAAAATATTCTACGCAAGTTTGCCATATATGTACAACTTTATTGTGGGAGCCATGGTTTCGGAGATATGGGGGTGCCCCTCTTTCTTTTGTTTTTAAGATGGAGCCCAGAGGATTAGAGCCGTTTAGAGAATGTTTAGCTTCTTAGCAAAAAAATTTGCCTTTTGTTGAAGCATAGGCCTATTTACGGGTATACCACGATTATGTTGCAGCTTAAGCCATTGTAAAAGTGGCAAGTCAACTTGTTCTTGAGACGACACCCTCACGCGTTTAGGTTTTAAAACATTTGCATTGAACATTGGTTCTATTTTGTGTTTGTTTTTCTTAATTGTGGATATTGTCGAATGATTGACACCGAATTCCTTCGCAATCGTTACATTCGACTCGCCAGCTTCTAAGCGTTATATTATAACACTTTTTTCTTCAATGGAGAAACTTTTTCGTTTTGTAGAAGCCATTTTTGTACGCGTACTCGTTTATCACCCACAAAAATACTGCCGTAAAATAAACAGTCGCATTCCAAACAGCAGCGTGTGGGCAAGGAGGTGCGCGGGGCGGAGATAGGCTATAACCTTGGATTTATTTGTAAACACGTCAACGCTCGTCGTCGTTGTAACCGGACAATTTTGTGCGAAATTCCGTCGTTAAAAGCGGTGGGTCGTTGTAAGTGGAGTCGTATTAAACGGATGTACTTTCATAGTGGCTCATATAAAAAAACATATGCCTATACTTACGTCGCTAAAAACGGTTGGTTGTTATATGCGAAGTCGTACTAAACGGACTACACTGTATACTGAAAAAAATATACTTTTTTACCCGATTATGAAACATAATATATGACCCTTCCTCTCGATGATCGCCAATATGATATTTGAAGTAAGTGTTAATGATTGTGAACTGTTCCTCATTTCAATATTTAATACGAGTCAAAAAATACTGTAGCACTACACACGACGCTCATTGCATTACTTTTTTTCGTCGTTGAGAGGTAGAAACCTACAAAAGATACCGATTTGCTCCTGCTAGCCGTCTTGTCAGATTTTTACCGACTAAAACCACCTCCGCCGCCTCCAAATCTCTCGCTCCATCATTCATTGTTTGCACTGTCCGTGTGCAATGTATTCCCTGAATGCTGAATGTACTCTCAATCGAATTTTCTTTGCCAGTCGCCATGCACTTAGATTTGCGATCATTTGACGGTGCGTGCTCGAAAATCCCCTTTTAATAATGGAAATGGTTGAATGCGACCGGTGAGGACATCAGAATTTTAGCAATCACCGTTGAATTCCATGCAGAATTTTTAATTTCTATACAATTTTTGACAATTTCAACAGAAATAACACTATATCAACTCTTTTGTGAAACCGTAATGTTTTTGTTGAAAAAATAAAATATTTGACTACGATGCTTGCTCATACATAGAGCTTTTGTGCGTCATTGGAATGGTATTGTTCGCCCCGATTTGAAATCTTACTTATTTCATGTCTTCATGGCAACATCAGAATCTTTGCTCGTAACGACTGGTTTTTGGATGACTCCGTCAACCACAGCAAACGAATCGCTGGCCTCCAGAGTTACTATTGACGTCCATTTTTTGATGCTCACTCTTATTCAAAAATCGTCCGTTTAATTTAAACGCATGAAATGAAATTCCACCACGACAGAAGATGTTTTTCTTTCGACACACTTTGTGTAACTCATTCACCAAATACGTTTGCATTTATTCCAGATTTGTCACCCGAACCGCACTAATTTACAATATTTGCGATAGTTTTGCCCGGCGCCATTGAAAAAAAAAAATATCACACCGAAAACAAAATTGTACATTAAAAATGATGAATTTTCGTTCTAGCCAATTTTTCAGGAATCGGGCAAAATCTCTTTCTAAGAATTTTACAAATTACAAAAACCTTCACAAAAAACTTAATTCCTGTTGCATTGCATTCAATAAGGAACATTCAACGTATTCTGTGCGAATGCTCAGCGCTATCCAGGAAACGCATGCAAATTAAGCCTAACTAAGTGAGCCTAAACTTACTTTTCCTGGAAAGCCTCACGGAAGTAGCTAATTTAACATTGGCTGCATAGCCGACTTCATACGAGAATCGAAATGGTTCTCATCACCCAGCAGCTAACTTCTAGTGCTATCTCAATCTTCAGTGGTATCACAATGGGCCTATTGTGGCCTTAGTGAGCCATCTCTTGATAAAGAGGGCTTCTACTTCAAACAACCAACCAATAGTTCATTTCAACTTAATTAAACAGCAGCAGATCACATCTGATATAATGAAAAAGTTTGACTGACATAAAAACAAAACGAATGACGATTGTTACTATAACGGCTTTAGGTCCGAGCTACAGTGCGTTTCACGAAAACCGTGTAAAGAGCATGAAAACCACTCTAAATCGTTTAGATTAATTTTATTTCTTCAACTAAGTACTGTATCGGAAAAAATGACCTTTAGTTTTTCCTGCATAGCTCCTGATTGGGATCAGTTTAAGTCTTTATCGGGTATGCAAAATTAGCTATGTTGTGTGGCAAAAAGAACATCTAATCCATTCATATTGTAAGATCACTCTTGAAAAAATGTCATCAAATCAAGAAAAAGTGCGTAGTTTAATTGTGTGCAAATACTTGGAAAATCCCCTTCATAAATATTCGGTACTACCAAAGGACACCAATTCGTCGATTGCAACGGTAAAACGAACGATTATAAAGTACAAAAAGGTCCTACTATTTGCTAGAAAGTCTGGATCAGGTAAAAAAAAGGTCCATCCGATACAAATTTGAGGCGAGTCCTAACACGTTCATTCGAGAATTGACTCAAAAAGTGCAAACATCGAACACAACGATTCAGAAGGTGCTGGATTAGAAAGCATTATAATATTAGATCATATGAAGCCCAAAAAGTACACAATCAATCCGAGGAAAAGAAGAAAGAAGCGAAAAATCGGACTCGAAAGCTATACAAGGATTACCTGACCAAATTCGATTGTTTTGCATTGGACGATGAAACATACTTGAAAGCCGATTTCGCACAGTTGCCTGGTCAGGACTTCTATACAGTAGGATCAAAGGGTGGTGTTAGCACAAAACATAAAACCAAAAAAAGCACCAAATTTCCTAAGAGGTATATAATTTGGCAGGCAATATGTCGATGGGGTCTCAGATCAGAGAAATTTGTAGCGAAGGGTACCATCAACTCAGGACTACACATCGAAGAGTGTTTAAAGAAGCAACTAAAATCATTTATTGAGAAACACAATACAGCTCTAGCATTTTGGCCAGATTTAGCGACACGTCATTTTGCTCGATCAACAATGAAATGGTATGAGGACAGCAACATCTCCGTGGTACCAAAAACAGCTAACTCTCCAAACAGTCCAGAACTTCCACCAATCGAAAGATATTGGGTGGAAATGGAGAACATATTAAAGAAAACAAACAAAATTACTGAAACCGCAAAGGATTTTCAAAATAAGTGGAGGAATTTTTTGGGAGGAAGCATAAGTCAATTATTGTTATACGAGTTATTCCACAACTTTCCCTGCAAAAATCAGTGTGCCCACCCTCAACGGTCAAATGTAGTCGTTTTTCACAGATCCGTCCTGGTCTATCATTAATTCGGCATTCAGGGGTTTCGTAAAAACGATTAGCTTCCCAATCTCCTTTAAGAAAAGCATCCGTAAACGTGCACCTTTGCCGGATGTTTTATTATACAAAATTCTTTCACCATTTTTCATCCAGGCTCTCTTCCAGTAATTACATCAAACAAATGAAGATTCATTAGTAAAAATCACGTGTCCAAATGTCGCTTTGCCCAACTTTTTGGTATGCTTTTCGGTCAGCAACGGTTTCGCAAGTGTACTGCTAATTTGATGTCAGATTCTTGCGATCTCCGCCTTCTCGTACTATTAGGGTGCTGCAGATGAAATGGCCGATTTAGCAATGACATAAAGATGGCTGCAATTTTAGTGTATTATGTTGGCACAAGGCGGCGCAAATGATATGACATATTGAAGTATAAATACTGCTACCTTGGTTTATGAAGTCATTTCTGTTTTGCACTTCATTTTGATCGTAAAAACAAAAAGAGAAAGTGAACATGGAACTGAATCAATAACGGCTACTTTTACTATACAAATTTAAATTAGAGCAGAACGCAACGATGAATATCAACACCGCATTTGGGCCTGATACAGTTAGCGAACGAACCACTCAGCGGTGGTTCGAAAAATTTCGATCCGGAGATATGGACCTTGGAAGTGAGCTACGTGAACACCCAGGACCAATGATCGATAATGACGAACTGCGTGCATTAGTGGAGTCTGACCCCCGCCAAATCAAAAGGGATCTTGCCGAGAAATTAGGCGTTCACAATTCGACAGTTTGCCGCCACTTGCAACAACTTGGAAAAGTGAAAAAGCTTGACAAATGGGTTGCGCATGATCTTACCAAGCGAAACATGACGTGTCGAATTGAGATTTCAAGTTCCCTTCTCTCCCGCAACAAAAGGAACCGTTCTTGCATCGAATTGTGACCTGCGATGAAAAATGGATTTTAAACGATAATCGTCGCCGATCGGCCCAATGGCTAGATGCCAATGAAGCACCAAGACACATGCCGCAACCAAGCCTTCATCCAAAGAAAATAATGGTAACTGTTTGGTGGTGTGTAGCTGGAGTTATCCACTATTTGTTCCTGCAACCTGGCGAAACCATCAATGCTGAGAAATACTGTGCTCAACTGGATGAAATGCATCAGAAATTGATAGTCCAACGACCTAGGCTTGTCAGCAGGGATGGAGTGATACTGCTTCATGATAACGCACGACCTCATGTTTCGAGAACAACGGTCCAAAAATTAAACGAGTTGAGCTATGAGACTCTTCCTCACCCTCCATATTCACCAGATCTCTCACCAACAGATTATCATTTCTTTAAACATTTGGATCAATTTTTGACAGGAAAAAGATTTAATAATGAAGCTGCTGTCAAAAATGCCTTCGAGGAGTTTCTTCGAACCAGAAACTCGGACTTCTACAAAACTGGAATAAATGTACTTGTATTTCGTTGGGAAAAGTGTGTTGCATCTATTGGTACCTATTTTGATTGAATAAATTGTCTTTATAAAAAGTTACAGCTGTTTAAAAATTTATTACTAAATCGGCCATTTCATCTGCAGGAACCTAATAGTTGATACACTTAATCCTTTGTTCAGCAGTTTCTGTGTCGCATTTCGTAGACACAGTGCCGAGTTCTTCTCAAACAAACTACAGGTAACCTTATCTTGCCTTTTAGCGGCCGCTCTCTTAGAACCTCTATCTGGCTCATCGTCAACATCACCAGACTTCTTCTTAGCCCACTTCTTCACGTGCGAATCAGAAGTTTTCGTATATCTTGCAGCCTATGCGAAATTCATTCTTGGTTCTTTTGGATGACTTGACAAGAACACTTAACACTTAAACCGCATCATTTTATATATGGCAATTATGACGCTTTATCTCCCAAGTATCGTAAGGTACTAAATATCAGGACTAAACGCGTAACGCCTATATGGTTCAGGCATATATTTGCCAAAGTAATAACGTTTATGAGCTTAAACCGAGGTATAATTAGCGACACGTTTTTGTGAAACACAGTGTATCTAAAAGCTGATTTTTTTTGTACTAGTTCACACAAAGTAAACGTGAAACATGAACTAAATATTATTTCAACTTCTTTATGAATTTCAGAGTTCACCAACAAGAATCAGAAAATAAAATGTCACTGCACAATTTAGCAATGGTATTTGGACCAACCCTATTACGTCCCGGGCAAACTAACACAAAACCAAAGGATTTGCTAGCATCAAGCACTGTTGATGTGATGGCACAAGCTGGTATTTTGTATTGCTTCCTACAATCGCGACTAAAAAAGGACTGAAAAATTGTCCCACAAAACAAACCGATTATTCTAATTTAAAGTAATATTAATACACATTTTCTAATATTACCATCATTTTGTAAATATTATTGCAATAAATTCATTTTTTTTTAAATTTCTTTTCGTTTTAAGGTTTAATTTTTAATTAAGTTTTCAAAAGAAAATAATTAAACAATACCACAAATAGTGTATCAATGTATGATTTGTATGAGTTAATATTTTTACATAAATATAAAAAATAAATAAATGAAAATAATTGAAATATATAAAGACATTGTAAGTGTTATTCATAAATTAATATTACATCCATTTGAAAATATTTGGAAACAAAAAGGCAATGTATTTGCATAACAATCATCACAATAGTACCCGAAACACTGACATATTAAACGTTAGTTGCTTTTATAAATATATTTAATAATGCTTTTTGAAATTTTCGTTGAAATTTTGTCTAAAGATATTTTTATGAATGAAAAAAAAATCCGCAGTACATTTGAATTTATCAATGGATACTCATAAAAGCCATCAAATTAAATAAATAGCATACATTTTACACTAATCACTTATCAATTTAGACACAGTAGCATGCATTCAACACTGAAAAAATCTAATACACCACTTTTACGATTTTTTTGTAGAGAATTCAAACGCAAACACAAACAAATGATAGCATATATACTTTATAGAATTTTGGTTAGGTCATCATAAGAATCATTTAATTGATTATACAATATATCTAGTCATGTAAAGGATTGCACACATATTTAATAATATATTGTCATTTATTTGAAATGTTGTTTTGCTTTTGATTAACTATAGTAGTTTTCATAATATTATTTGTTATTTCATATTATAAAATAGCTAGCTCTACTTATTGGGTGTCGGGTCATTTTCTAGAGTAATATATTATTACTTATTGCGCTTGAAGGAAATGTCACATGATAAAATGAATAAATAGTAAACCTCTAAAAAAACATTATACTGTAATAAAAATGCTATTGATGATGTTCACAAATTCTTTATGTTTGTGTTATTTAAGATTATTTGACTTTGAATGTATGTATATGAATTTTTACGATCTACACAAAAATAATATTCTACTTTATTATAATATTATAGTGATTAAACAAAAGATGCATTGTTTTCAAGTCGTGTAAACGTAGTTTTCTATGACCATTGAGAATAAATTTCGTAATTGAAGAAAATCGTTTTATAAGATATTATTAAAGCTTGAAGGGATTCTCACAGCATAGAATAAAGTGCAAAACATTAGAAGAGGTGAGTATTGCATTTCTTGGAGCAAACTTGAGCATAGAAAACGACTATATTTTTCCCTGAATTGACCTTTTCCCTCACTAATTGACTGTCGCAATGATCCAGGGCTTCCAATATCAATGAATGCTGGTTGCTTGCGCAATAATTTAGTGGGTCGATTTTTGAAGTGCTTGTCAAACGGTTACCCATTTATATCGTTGGAAAATGAGTAATTAGTTTGTGATTTATATTAACCGAATAGTATTTAAGGTCCATACATAAAGTCAATTCTAATTGAAGAGTCATCGTGTAAACTTTGATATTCTTTCTGATAAGTTTCGGCACACTACTTAGTCGTGCCATAAATTCTGTCACACAATTTCAAATGCGCGCTTTCTCAGAAATCACCCTGGAAATGTACCGTTATGTTACAATGTATAACAAATGAACTGTACGGCGTAATATTCCGATCAGTTTGGTAACAGTTTTTGACTAGTAATCATGGAATGGGGCGTGAAAGAAAATCGTATCGCTATAAAACCACTCCATAAGTGTGGCAAAATTGCTTCTGAAATTTTGAGTTTGTTGAAACCGCTCAAAATAACAAAAAGATTTATTTATCGTGCAATAGAACGATTTAATGAGACCTCAGGCATAGATGATAGAACAAGGACCGGTCATTCACGTACCGTTAGAATAGCCAGTGCCATCAAAGCTGTCCGAGAGCGCATCCGTAGAAATCCACTGCGCAAACAAAAAATTTTGTCGAGGAAATTGGAAATCTTCACAAGATCGATGAGTAGACTCATTCGAGACGATCTTCATATGAAGACTTATCGTCGGTCAACAGCCCACATGCTGACTTCACGGTTAAAGGAAATAAAATTGGAAAGATGCAAGCGTCTCTTACTTTGGCACGCAACTGATGGGCATGAGAACATCCTCTTTGCCGATGAAAAAAAAAATACCGTAGAGAAAGCTTTTAATAAACAAAATGATAAGGTTTATTCAACATCATCAGAAGAAGCTAAAAAAACGGTTCCCAGAGTGCAACGTGGCCATCATCCAGCTTCTGTAATGGTTTGGTGAAAAGGGAGTCAAAACTGGTGCGGCGGTGTATCAAACCAATGTGCTAGAAGTTGTTGTGAAACCTTTATCGTTCAATCTCTTCGGTGGACAACATTGGGTCTTCCAGCAAGACTCTGCTCCTGCTCACAAAGCAAAGACCACACAGGAGTGGCTACGAAACAACATTCATGCTTTTATTGCACAAGAAGATTGGCCATCCGGGAGCCCAGATTTAAATCCGCTGGATTATGCTTTGTGGACAGAGTTAGAGAACAAGGCCTGTAGAACTCCCCACCGTAATTTCTTCTTCTGAAAAAATCCTTGGTGAAAGCAGCAAATGAAATGTCGTTGGATACCGTGCGTGCCGCTATAGACCAGTGGCCAAAACTTTTAAAAGCTTGCATAAAAGCAAAAGGAGGTCATTTCGAATAAAGTTAATATTATTTAATAAACAATGCCATACTAAAATAAATTTCTTTGAAATAAACATATTATCTTTTATTTCTTAGATTTCATGCTACTTTAAAGTTGTGACAGAATTTATGGCACGACTAAGTATATGCAAGCTCAGCTATTTGAGCTCTACTGGAATTCTATTCTATTCGGTTAGCTTTTAAGCCAATTGTAATTTAGGTTACATTAGCAGAAAGTAAGTCCGTTTGTATATTTTTTATGTATTTTTCTAACTCGTGCTCATCTCTATTTCAAATAAATCAATGCACATAGAACGCTATCGACATTCACGAAATTCATCAACTAAAGCAAAATTGAGTGGCGAAAATATTTTTAAATAAAATTATGTTGCCTTCAATTTAGACTTCTTTATTTGCATTGACAATCAATAATTTGGTCAGTCATAGTTTAAATAATGCACAAATATTCTCTTAAGATTTATCAACCGACGAACGTGCTCATTGTGACGAGACAGTGGTAAACAGAGTTTTCGGGAGGTCAAAGGCTTGATTTGAGCTGGTGCGCTATAGGTAGTGATGTAGATAATGATAAACAAAGGTTGGCGTGCCTATTAGCAAACATGCATAGTAACTTCATCCGTAATAATTATTTTAATGATGATTTTCACGTCCACCATGGCTTACAAACATAATTGTATACGTATGTAAATGTTTCAAAGTATTGGGTGTAGAACTTTGCTTCCGCGGTTTTTTCCCGGAATTAAAGCTTTATTGTCAAAAAGTACTAACAGATATATTATTTAAAGTATTGTCACTTGCGACAACTTTCGCCCATCTCTCCGGCAATTTTGGGATCTCATCTCGGGAAAAGGAGGAGTCGCGATCCATGATTGTATCCATTTTCGCACCTTTTCATACGAAGAAAAATCAGCCAGACCGTGCGTCATCGAACGAAACAGATAATAGTCGGAAGGAACGACGTTTGGGGAGTACGGCGTGTGGGGCAGGACCTCCCACTTCAGGGTAGTCAGTATGTCTTGACCACTTTTGCGACGTGCAGCCGAGCATTGTCCTGCTGGAGAATGACTTTTTCGTGTCTTTCTCGGTACTGAGGACGTTTTTCCATCAATGCACGTTTCAGACACATTAATTGCGTTCGGTACCGATCTCCTGTGATGGTTTCACTCGGTTTTAGTAACTCGTAGTATATCACAACGAGCTGGTCCCACCATATGGAGAGTATAACCTTGGCGCCGTAAATATTCGGCTTTGCTGTCGATGTGGAGGCATGTCGGGGTTTCCTCGATGACTTTCTGCGCTTGGGATTATCGTAACAGACCCATTTTTCGTCACCGGTTACGATGTCTAGCAGTATTATGTCTTTCTAGCAGTTGTTCACATGCAAACAAGCGCCGTGCAATATCTCCCGGCTTCAACTCGTACGGAACCCAATTTCCTTGTTTCTGAATGATATCCATGACCTTGAGGCGTTTGGAGGTGGCTTGCTGAGTCACTCCCACTGATTGGGAAAGTTCTCCTTGTGTTTGTTATAAATTTTCATCGCGCAGTTCTTACAATTCTTCGTCTTTGAATATTTTTCTCTCTCGCACCACCATGCTTGTCCTCGACATTGAAATCACCACTCTTGAAAAGTTGAAACTACTCCTGACACGTTCTTTCACTCAGAGAAGCCTCACCGTACGTATTTGAAAGCATTCGATGAGCCTGAGCTGCAGTTTTTTTTTCAAATGAAAGTAGAAGATCAAGACTTCCCGCAAATGACGAAAACTTGGTACAAAAACAGACATTTCGAATCAAGGAATCATTCAAAAATGCAAACAACTTTCACTAATATGGCAATGTCGATACGTTAGCAGATGTCCAAAATAACTTTTGACCATTTTAATCTACGTACGTACCGACCGCAGCTTATCGATACAGCCGTCTTTCGGGAAACCGTGGAAGCAAAGTTTTACACCCAATAAATAACAGTTATCAATCGTAACACAGTAAATTCGCCTAAAAAGAATAGTTTCAAAATAAATTAGGTTTTGTTTAATTTACGCTTGTGTACTTTTTGCTATAATCTTTTTAGCGTATTAAGTATTAACAAAACAATTCTTATCGCTGAATATACTTTCGTAAGAGTATTTTTGTAGTAGATGAAACTGTTGCGTCGTACGTTTTTACGCCGAATCCAGTCAATTTCTTTGCGTATCGAATTAAATTTATTGGATTGTAGCACAGTATTCTTTATAGTTTTTGCGCCATTAAAATTTGCACGAGCGAGTTTCGTTTATTTCGATAATTTCACATTTGCCGCCATTGTACCATAAAGTCCCTCACAAGCAAAAACTGCATACAGAATGGTGATTCTAGACATTACGATCAAATGATTTGGCTTCGTTGATTCAGTCCACCGAGTCTGCAAGTTTTCCCAACTGCTTCTATCATTCGTCCGTCTAATCTGCTTTTTATGATATTGCAATTTCCTTAGTTCAATATACCGAAGACCTGAGATTCGAATATTTTATACAAATCATGATAAACAAATTTCTTTCAAATGGATACAAAAAAAATCAAAACTATTATCTTTCAAAAGATTTAAGAGCCGCGTTGCACCCTTATTAACTGCACTGAATACAATTAAAGCAATAAATATGAAATTCTGTATTTTGAAATTGTAAAATAGTCAAAGGACTTCCATCAGTTTCTTGTGGTGAAATCCTTAAACTAAATTCTTTCGCTTTGGTGAGTAAAAATGCCGAAATGCGTGCAAAAAATCCATACTTATCGGATAGATGAGTATGCTTGGATTAAAGATAAATTAACTTGGCGAGTAAACCAATGAACAGAGCATAGTAAAATTCAACTTTCAAATGCTTGAACTATAGCACTTTGATGGCTTATTACTATGGTGGGAGATATACTTGTTTGAAGATTCAATTTTCCATCAAACCACGTTTAACACGTTGCCATACACCACGGTTAAATAGCCGTCCAATTTTTAATGATCTATAGACAAATGCTGTCTACAGCCATTCTATGTGCTTTCGCCAAAACGCTCATAGTCTTCATTGGTTCTGGCCTAAGAAAATAAGAACAATAAATAAATCGCGACTTTATTTCAAGACTATTCTATGTCCAAATTAGAACTTTTACAAGATAGCAAATTTAAACGTGATCATTACCGTTTAAAATATTTAATAAGTGTAAATGAAATTAGTTAGCTTATATGTACATGCATATGGTTGGTTGTAGTGGCAGCTCTCTTTATCAAAAGACGACTCACTTAGGCCACAGAAGGCTCATTGTGATACCACAGAAGATTGAGACGGCACTGTAACCTAGCTGCTGGTTGACGAGAACCATTTCGATTCGAAGCCGGCTATGCAACCGATGTTCAAATCAACTTCTTCCGTAACGCTGTCCAGGAAGGGCGAGCGTATGGTTTTCATGCGTTTCCTGGACAATGCTGAGCATTCACACAGAAAATGTTGGATTGTCTCTTTCTCGTCTTCCGATGTGCAACTTCGGCTGAAATCGTTGAAGAGAACGCCCAATCTTTCTGCGTGTCTGCCAATCAGACAGTGCCCCTCAAGATCTCGCGGCTCGTGTTAAGAAGCCGCTTGGTGCGTTTGGAGCACAGTGCGTGCCAAGTTTGCCTGGTTGTCCTACAGGTTTCTTCAAGTAGCCAGGCTCTATTTGCAGCCTCCATGTAGTATTGCTTGAATCCTAGCTTTATGGAAGCTAGAGGTTGGCCGACCTGGGGTGTAAGTGTATACGCCTGGAGCTCAGTGCTAGCTCTCGCTAAGGCATCCGCTTCGCAGTTTTTCGGTATATCACTATGCCCCGGTACTCAGCAAAGAATCACTTCACAGTGAAGCAACATCACGTTCAGTTGTATACGGCATTCCATTACAATTATGGATGAGGTGTACACGTTGGATGATGCTTGGATAGCAGCTTGACTGTCAGAGAAAATATTCAGGTTTCTTATGGAAATTTTCTGATTTTTCAGCCAGTTTACTGTCTTGTATATTGCAATGACCTCTGCCTGAAAAATACTGCAGTGGTCTGGAAGCCGAAAGGATAGTTTCAGGCCTGGCTGTTCTAAGAAAACGTCACAGCCAGTTTTTCCATCCATTTTGGAACCATCAGTGTAGATGTCGACCGATTCCTGCATCCCACCTCTTTCTATTTCCCAGTCATCCCTGCTTGGGATGACTGACTTGAAACCACGATGAAAGCAGAGAATCGGGGACGCGAGGTCTACTTTCTCTGGCGTTGGTCCATCCCTCCAAAGTATGGTGGAGTGGCCAATATCTCCCTCTTGCCAGAGACGTAGACTTTCAATCGAATCGCAGAGCACTTGGCATGCTGTCTTGTAATGAGCTCAGTCGGAAGCCAATTCAATAGCACAAACAGGGCCTTTGTCGGAGTAGTGCGTAAAGCCTCAGTGATTGCTATAGCTGCAATCCTTCTGACCCTGTTTAGCAGGTTTGCATTGGATGTTTTTGCAATAGCTGGCCACCAAACAAATACGCCGTACAGAAGGAGTGGTTTCACTATCGCCGTATAGAGCCATGATACGATTTTGGGTTTCAATCCCCACCTTTTTCCAATGGCTCTTTTGCAGCAGCAGATTGCGCATGTGGCTTTGCGCGCTCTTTCTTCTGTATTCGCTTTCCACGCGAGCTAGGAGTCCAGAATTAGACCTAAATATTTAGCTTCGTGAGACGGTGTGAGGCTTATCTCGAGTTTGGGTGGGAGAAATCGTGGAATGTTGTACCTTCTTGTGAAGAGCACAAATTCGGTTTCCTGTGGATTCATCATCATCGGCATAGGCTACGACTTTGCAGCCAGTCGCTTCTTTTTTTGACAGGAGCTTGTCCACCACTAAGTTCCATAGAAAGGGTGATAGCACTCCACTTTGTGGGGTGTGCATATACATACTTCGAAATGTTAGCACGAATTTAAAACGGTTGTGCAGTACACATGTACATAAAATTGCCCTTTTTTCATTTTTTTTTTGAAATATTCAACCCCATCCTGAAAGAAAGTGGCACAGATGCACAAAAAACATGGAAAATCAAAAGAATGAGGGCTCTCAGAGGCTGCAGACTGTGAAGCACCTGCTCTGCATACGCTCGACTTTACCAAGGAAGTGAAACACCTTTCTTGCCCAATTTGGACAAAATTTTCATTTTATCTCACCCCTCCTGTGAACAGGTGACGTATTTTATGGATGACCGCAAATACAGAAAACTATCGCTGCTGTAATTGTTTTTTGCATGAATTTCTTCAGATGTTAAAATAGTTTTTTGTTAAATTTCAATGCGGTTGAGCAAAGTTATAGCACGATTAAGGCTGATTTCAGAGTTTGCCGTTTGCGTGGATGTTGGCCTCCAATTGTTACCAAGAATTGTGCCGCACAACTATGCTACAATGAAACAACCACATGAACATCTAGTATGAACCGCCTGAGGCTGAACACAGCCTACGAAATGCATTCTCGAGAATTTTGGTTGGAATGAAATAAATGTCAAATTTGAGAAGGAATCTGTTTCGACTTCGTTGGGAAACAAATTTAAAATGCAATTGAGGTTCTTACATGAGCGTGATTTTCATTTACGGCAATTGAATTCATTCAGCATGCTGCCATTTAGTTAAAAATTTAAAGAAAAAAATCTGGATATCTGAACCACTTATATATTTTTCTGGTAATGTCAGAACCATGTAAACAATCATAAAATCGGACTAAGAAAATATGTGAAAACATGTTTGATTTCTATCTTACATATAAGCATCACGTAATAATCAATTAGTACTGCCAGCTGCAAAATAGAAAATGCTTTAAATCTCTCCTCTCCCCAAATATTGAATTGACTTACAGTTTAACCACCTTATCCTTTCCCGCTGACGCTACACGAGACCCGTCGGGTGCCCAGTCTACACCAAACACTTCGTCCGCATGTCCTGGAAGTTCTTGATTCAGCTTTTTCGTTTCCACACTCCAAACTATGAAAATCAAATAAATGTAGTATATGTTCGATTAATTCAAATCGATTTCTTACTTTTTAAAGTCGAGTCCTTACTGCCACTAACTAACAGTCTGGAATCGGCCGACCATGCTACTGTATACACAGCCTGGACGTGACCACGGAGAGTGCATATAAACTGACCATCGCTCGCTCGCCACAATCTCACGGATTTGTCAAATGACGCCGAAGCAATCATTTTAACATCTGGAGAGTACTTGACATCGTTTACCACATTCTGATGGCCCGTTAGCCGGGCAATGCATTTTGTTTGGTCGGATTTCCATAGATACAGGGTGAAATCATCGGAGCATGAGACAAGCGATTCTATTCCGTCGGGACAGACCTTATCGTAGCGTTGTTTAGCCATTGCACGCATTACGTTCGCTGTAAAATTAACGTTGTACACATTTTATGAATGAACATGGTTTTCGCATCCTTACTTACTATCTATTAGTGAGTACTTTTTATCTCGATCGACTACTGGATGAAACGGTCCCGTGCGAATCACATAGTCGGTGTTTAATGCGAGTGAATTTACCCAATGTGCATGTCCCGTCATTGTACGACAGAGCACTCCATCTTTTGCTCGCCACATTTTTATAGTTCTGTCTTTAGATCCTGTGTAAATGAGACCGGAGCCGCCCCATCGCACTGCGCTGACGCCAGCTGTATGACCTGATCAAGAGAAGAAAGGAGTAAATGGCATGTATGCACTACAATTTCGATCAATTCGCTGGTAAGGAACATTGAGGAGGCTACAACGATTCGGGAACGGACTTTTAAGCAAATATATATAATCCTTTGAAACCAAAATTGAACGTTCCAAACCTGAGATAACCATCAGACATTGTCCCAGAATTGTATCCCATATTCGCACGTCGCTGTCGCTACCGGCACTTGCCAAACGTCGACATTCCGGATCTTGGTGGTACGGCTCCCAGCTAAGGCAGTTTATCCACTTTTTGTGTCCTGTCAACGAGCGTCCCTTTTGCTTCCCAGTCTCTGGATCCCAAACAATGATGACGCCGGCTTTACATGCACTCGCCAGTTTCTTGCTGTCCGGGGACCACACGACACACAACACCCAGTTGTTGTGTCCGGAGCACGTGTAATGCGGAGTTTCCGTGTTCAAATCCCACAGTCTGACCGTTGTATCTCCCGAACCACTAGCCAAATGCAGGCTGTCCGGACTGAACGACAACGACACCACGGCCTCGGCATGTCCTGGCATGGAACTGGTACATCTCGTAACAGGACGTACTTTGAAAAGTGCTTGGGGCTGGTACACAATGTCAATAACGTTTTCGGTGTCGATTTTCCTCAGGTCCAGCGTTTTATCGAGCGTACTCTTGATCTCCTTGTCGTCGGTGAAGAATAAGTAGGGGATTTTGTCTTCATTTTGCAACAGCGCGTTTAGAATTAGTTCCAATTGTTCAACGGTTACGCCAGCTGGCAGATCCATGGGCACACCGGCTTCATCGCCCATCTCGGAGATGAATCTCGCTTGAATAGTTTGAGGAGCATCTTGCTTTTCATCTTCCTCGCTGCCGATGATTTTCTGCCGTTTGCTAAGCATTTCGCTTGGTCCTGACGAGATTAGGATGCGAGGATCACAACCTCGTGTCGAGCAGGTGTTCTTACACTTTACTAGCTGTCACAGAGACAGCGTGAATTGTTGTGACTTTGCCATTGTCAAAGATGGATGGCCCTGCCAGATTATAGCTTTTCGGCCATGATGAAGGGAAATAAACGGTCGTGTCTTAATCCATTGAACAGGGAACTAAGTTAGTTAGTTCCTTCCTCATTGTCTTAATCATAGTATAAAAATACATAGCACGGACCATAGCATAAGTGAAACAAATTTGGATCAACGTATATAGAACAGAGTTGCGCTGAATGACCGGTGTTGAAAATCAATAAAAATTACTATTTTTAAAATACGAATCTTCAAATTATATGTTCTAGCGTGTAATTATTAAAGAAGTTGTGATTTAGCATTGCATGAACGATCAATTTAAAAATACCATACTTACTTCTGGTTGTTCTCTGGTGCCGCCCCTGCACTGTACAGCTGTCGCACATCAGCCGATAAACCATTGAACAGGGAACTAATAGGAAAGGTGATAAGGCTATGTCACCCATTGAACAGGGAACTAGAGGAATGGTGAGATCCTTGTAGATGCGTATATGTGAGTTGGCTGACTTTCTGCTGCTGCTGCCTAATCGTTGAATGTCAATAATTTCTTAATAGTCTCTCACTATCACTTTGACTGTACAAAAAACGCCGAGAGTTTTGAGAAGTTTGCCTTCCGCGCACATATTTCGCCTAGATATATTCGTGATTGAATAATTTACGTGGCTATATTGCGTGTTATTAATTAGTATTAAGTGTTACTGTCGACGAAAAGTGTTGGAATCAATTTTAAAGCTGTGAATTAAGTGTTGTTAACGCTGAAGTGTGTTGTAGCTTATTGTGCGAATAACTCGCGTTCTCGGCCGGGAGGAGTATCTATTCATGTGTGAGTCTATCCGGAATTTACGTATTTCAAGTTTACGCAAGTTAGCCGAGTGTTTTCCAGTTATAAATGATTCATTTGGTTGCATTGAATTTTCTTGCAATAATTTCTGACAGTTGCGCTGGTACTGTTAAAACTTGAATAGTGACGTAGTCAGTATGGGCGCGAATTAGTTTGTTTAATTAAATTAAATGAATCGAAAATCTAAATTTGATTCTTTTTATTCGATTTATTTATGAAACCATAGCATGCAAGATATGAGTATCACCGTAATTCCGCCGAATCTGGTCCCAAGCCCGGTTAAAAAAGGAAAAGGAAGGCTTAAAGGTTATATTTTTTTTATATGCAATATATGGTAATTATTTTTGAATGTTGTATGTATATAACAAACAATGTATGCGTCTAAATTTGATGTATTAACATTGTTTGAAACATAACATGCAACAGTTGGCAGAATGATTTAATGAACACCCTCCGCTTAATCTTATAGGAGAATGAAGTTTGACCCCAGATCGCAAAAATGAATCTTATGCCAATGCTTCCTGTTTTATGTACACTTAAAATCAATAAATTCACTGTGCTATTGTATGATGAGTATGTCATTTAATTTTTAATTTTGAAGTAGTAATAGCTAATTGAGCCTGGTAATATATTGGAAAAGCAATTGCGATAAATGTATAATTTGTGTTTCTAATTTTGAGCAATTTTACTACCCCGGAATTCTATCTACTTTCACTGTTGCGGTGTAAATTTTTATGTATAAATTTGGCCTTTTCCATGGGAACCAGGTGTTCCAAATTTAGTTCTTGGGCTATTTTGTAAACTTCAGCTGTTCGATTTAGCTTGGGAAAATTATATATGGTTTTATACGCCTTGGTAATTAATCTAGAGATAACTAAGATGGTGCTTTTTAAAGTTTGACTCCAATTCAATTAGAAAAATATGAGCATAAACAATTTGGATTTTATTTCAAAGCGACATAAGAGACCAAAGAAAATAGCCAATTTTTTTCTTAAGTTATTTATGTGTGGCATCCATGTAAGTTTCTCGTCTAATATGAGTCCAAAGTATTTAATTTGTTCTACTCTTTGGAGAGTTGCGTTGTTGACTTTTATTAGTGGTTATACGAGTATGTCAGTTTTGTTTTTTGTTCGTTTGAAGATAATATATTTTGTTTTTCCAGAGTTCATTGTTAATCTGCTTTGTAGCAATGTTAATATTTAGCCGTGTCAATATTCACTTTTTTGTTGAATTTCAAGATTAATTTTCCCTGAATAAATGGACTCAGTGTCTCCTTCATACATAACAACTTTTGCAGTAAACTTTGTATTTCTTATGTATTTTGTATAGAGCAGGAAAAGCGTCGGCCCTTGGTTAGAGCCTTGCGAAACCACAGTAAAAATTCGAGCCGTTTTGCTTTTCAATTCTCCAATATTTCTTTTTTTGGCTTCTATTTGTCAAGTAACTCATTTACTTTTCTCATAACTACATAATTGTGTATTACAGATTTAACGACATTTTTGGGTCCACGAAATCTGCAGCAATATCTAAATACTCATTTATAAATTTTGTTACATTCGGAATATCATCTGATGTGCTTTAACCCCTTTGGAATTCAAATTAGTTTCTATCCAAAATGCCGTTTTGCAAACAAGCGATTTTGGTCCGAGAATCTAAAATTATTTCTTAAATTTTGCACAAGATATTGTGAAATTGGTCTGTACTTGTTTGAGTTTTCAAAAAATCGGCATAATTGTGAAGGTCTACAAATATTTCTGGAATTTTCTATTCTTAAAACATTTATTTCATTTAACCACAGCCACACTTTCTTGATTTAATTTGATGGCATCAACGCAGAAATCATCTGGTCTAGAATAGTATAGTTTTTTAGGGAATCAATTGTTTCAATTATTTACTTTTTATTAAGTGAAAATATTTGCTAAGAAATGATGGCATGATCAGTGTTAGTTTCATCACGATTTCATCTTCTCCTCCATTTTTTGCTGAGTACTTCTTAGGTTTGCATATATTAAGTGTATTTTTATTGTTCATTTTAATTTTTTTGTAATATATACTACTTTTAGCTAAGTACATATGTCTCAAATATTCAGGACATTCTACAGAGCCGGCTATCTGACAACATTTTTGTAATCGTATTTTGCAAGCAATTTGCACACTTTTTGTTATTGGAAATTCATTTATTAGGAAGACATCTTACAGACTAATATAGCCCAATTACAAGACAAATTAAACAAAAAAGAACAGAATATAACAAAGTAAAACTAATTACATAAGATACGCTTTACATTCTGTTTTTAGATGTAGAGTCAGTACGGAAACGGACCAAGTTGCAGACTATAGTGATTTTGGAGGCGTCGCAACATCGGCGAATCGAATAAAGTTTCAGTCTTATCGTATGGAACACTAAATATGTCATTAGATCTGGCAGGACGTTCTGTAATACGATACTCTAACCAATCAGAGATGTTAGAGTTTCATTGATGGTGGTGAAGCCGAAACAGAAAACACTCATCTAAATGGAGTCTGCGGGATTGCAAAGTAGGAAGTTGCAGCAAGGAAAGTCGCTCTTCATATGGCATATATGTAATTTTAAATTTAAATATAAGGAAACGAGTGAATTTTTTTGAATCATAGAATTCAAATATTGATAGTGTGGTGACCATACTTGCGAGCAATGTTCAAGGATGGATCTAACTAGGCTAGTGTATAGGTTGACGGTGGAGGAAATGTAAGTAAATATCTGAAAATGCCTTAATACGAACCCGGAGACTCGAAAGGCACGTGCGGCTATAGCCACAATGTGAAGCTCAAATTTAAGTTTCGGGTCGAAAATCACTCCAAGATCTTTTAATTGAAAAACAGTCGTAAGTGGAATATCGCGTAACGTATAGATATGATCAATTGGAATGGGCTTTAAGGAGAAAGACATTTTGTGACATTTCAAGACATTCAGGGAGAGAAAATTAGTTTGAATCCAATAATCGATCGTGTCCAGGAGTCGTATGTTCACCTGCACATTTGGTACAAGTCTCTTTACCTGCACATTTGGTGGTTTTGTGATAATATTTTTGATGATATTTAAAGCACCTAATGTTATTTTGGTCCTTTGTTACCAAGTAATAATCACTCAAGTAGCAACCGAAATACGTATTTGAATAAATACAAAATATTTTGGTTAAAAGCAACAACACGACTTTTTAATAATCTTGAAACACCGCCAAAAGACGCATAAAACACCCAAATAAATAAGCACTCGGTTTTAAACGTTAAACGTTAAACGTTTTTGCATCTAGTGTAAAAATTAGCTTACTATAATAAATTTCGCTAGAGGCGTTGTAATCGAGTGTTGTCAAGAATCGATTGACAATTCATTTAACTGTCAACATTTTTGTTGGTGAGCGGAAAATAAAACACAAAAAACTCGAGAAAATATGTCAGAACCTAAGTCATTGGATCAGAATACTATAAAAAACGACGAAAAACCTGTACTATTAAAACTAAGAAAGCTAAAATTCGTGACAAAAAAGATGGGAGACTACAGCCAAATTGTTGTCGATGCGAATTTTAAGGATCGGATAAAGTAGAAAGGAATAATTAGCTGTGACGGGCAATGCATTTTGTTTGGTCGGATTTCCATAGATACAGGGTGAAATCATCGGAGCATGAGACAAGCGATTCTATTCCGTCGGGACAGACCTTATCGTAGCGTTGTTTAGCCATTGCACGCATTACGTTCGCTGTAAAATTAACGTTGTACACATTTTATGAATGAACATGGTTTTCGCATCCTTACTTACTATCTATTAGTGAGTACTTTTTATCTCGATCGACTACTGGATGAAACGGTCCCGTGCGAATCACATAGTCGGTGTTTAATGCGAGTGAATTTACCCAATGTGCATGTCCCGTCATTGTACGACAGAGCACTCCATCTTTTGCTCGCCACATTTTTATAGTTCTGTCTTTAGATCCTGTGTAAATGAGACCGGAGCCGCCCCATCGCACTGCGCTGACGCCAGCTGTATGACCTGATCAAGAGAAGAAAGGAGTAAATGGCATGTATGCACTACAATTTCGATCAATTCGCTGGTAAGGAACATTGAGGAGGCTACAACGATTCGGGAACGGACTTTTAAGCAAATATATATAATCCTTTGAAACCAAAATTGAACGTTCCAAACCTGAGATAACCATCAGACATTGTCCCAGAATTGTATCCCATATTCGCACGTCGCTGTCGCTACCGGCACTTGCCAAACGTCGACATTCCGGATCTTGGTGGTACGGCTCCCAGCTAAGGCAGTTTATCCACTTTTTGTGTCCTGTCAACGAGCGTCCCTTTTGCTTCCCAGTCTCTGGATCCCAAACAATGATGACGCCGGCTTTACATGCACTCGCCAGTTTCTTGCTGTCCGGGGACCACACGACACACAACACCCAGTTGTTGTGTCCGGAGCACGTGTAATGCGGAGTTTCCGTGTTCAAATCCCACAGTCTGACCGTTGTATCTCCCGAACCACTAGCCAAATGCAGGCTGTCCGGACTGAACGACAACGACACCACGGCCTCGGCATGTCCTGGCATGGAACTGGTACATCTCGTAACAGGACGTACTTTGAAAAGTGCTTGGGGCTGGTACACAATGTCAATAACGTTTTCGGTGTCGATTTTCCTCAGGTCCAGCGTTTTATCGAGCGTACTCTTGATCTCCTTGTCGTCGGTGAAGAATAAGTAGGGGATTTTGTCTTCATTTTGCAACAGCGCGTTTAGAATTAGTTCCAATTGTTCAACGGTTACGCCAGCTGGCAGATCCATGGGCACACCGGCTTCATCGCCCATCTCGGAGATGAATCTCGCTTGAATAGTTTGGGGAGCATCTTGCTTTTCATCTTCCTCGCTGCCGATGATTTTCTGCCGTTTGCTAAGCATTTCGCTTGGTCCTGACGAGATTAGGATGCGAGGATCACAACCTCGTGTCGAGCAGGTGTTCTTACACTTTACTAGCTGTCACAGAGACAGCGTGAATTGTTGTGACTTTGCCATTGTCAAAGATGGATGGCCCTGCCAGATTATAGCTTTTCGGCCATGATGAAGGGAAATAAACGGTCGTGTCTTAATCCATTGAACAGGGAACTAAGTTAGTTAGTTCCTTCCTCATTGTCTTAATCATAGTATAAAAATACATAGCACGGACCATAGCATAAGTGAAACAAATTTGGATCAACGTATATAGAACAGAGTTGCGCTGAATGACCGGTGTTGAAAATCAATAAAAATTACTATTTTTAAAATACGAATCTTCAAATTATATGTTCTAGCGTGTAATTATTAAAGAAGTTGTGATTTAGCATTGCATGAACGATCAATTTAAAATACCATACTTACTTCTGGTTGTTCTCTGGTGCCGCCCCTGCACTGTACAGCTGTCGCACATCAGCCGATAAACCATTGAACAGGGAACTAATAGGAAAGGTGATAAGGCTATGTCACCCATTGAACAGGGAACTAGAGGAATGGTGAGATCCTTGTAGATGCGTATATGTGAGTTGGCTGACTTTCTGCTGCTGCTGCCTAATCGTTGAATGTCAATAATTTCTTAATAGTCTCTCACTATCACTTTGACTGTACAAAAAACGCCGAGAGTTTTGAGAAGTTTGCCTTCCGCGCACATATTTCGCCTAGATATATTCGTGATTGAATAATTTACGTGGCTATATTGCGTGTTATTAATTAGTATTAAGTGTTACTGTCGACGAAAAGTGTTGGAATCAATTTTAAAGCTGTGAATTAAGTGTTGTTAACGCTGAAGTGTGTTGTAGCTTATTGTGCGAATAACTCGCGTTCTCGGCCGGGAGGAGTATCTTTTCATGTGTGAGTATTTCCGGAATTCACGTATTTCAAGTTTGCGCAAGTTAGCCGAGTGTTTTCCAGTTATAAGTGATTCATTTGATTGCATTGAATTTTCTTGCAATAATTTCTGACAGTTTCACTGGTATTGTCAAAACTTGAAAAGTGGCGTAGTCAGTATGGGCGCAAATTAGTTTGTTTAATTAAATTAAATGAATCAAAAATCTAAATTTGTTTCTTTTTATTCGACTTATATATGAAACCATAGCTTGGAGATTAAAGTTTCGCCTTAATTCCGCCGAAACCGGTCCCAAGCCCAGTTAAAAAAGGAAACACAATTATCATAATAATATATATATTTATATATATATATATAATTGTGTGTGTTCAAATGAATATCTATGTAAATATGATGAAAGATTGCGTTACTGTTAAATATTTTCAGCTTTTTTGACCTCTCCGAATTCATCAATAGTTTTCAAATTTAGCGCCTTCAAGAGTCATGACCCCAACTCTTGACCATCTACGCTTTTCAAATTGTCATTACGAATTCCGACAGTAGACGCTTCTAAAAACTAATATCTGTCTATTTCCTCTCCATTAGTTCCTTCCTCATTGGGGGCAGTAATATTTGACGTTTGAACTGTCAGATTGTTGTGACTGTTGCCTTTCATCACACGTGCTCAATAAGATTAATAACAATGTCGCGCCTAATAGTGAAAGGTCTCCCCAAAAACGTAAGAATTTTCACAGCTCAAACACTTGACTAATTATATGTTTTCATAGATCACCGTCGCAAAACTTCGCAGTCTGTTTGAATCGAAGGGACCGCTTACTGATGTACAACTCAAATACACCAAGGATGGTGTGTTCCGGCGATTCGCTTTCGTTGGCTATGAAACCGACGAACAAGCCCAGGCTGCTTTGGAACACTTCAACAACGCTTTTATTCAAACAAGTCGTCTTACAGTTCAACCATGCGCTGCGCTAGGATCCCAGGACAAACCGCAATCATGGAGCAAATACTCGAAAGAAAGCTCAGCGTTTAGGAAGGCGCATGGCGTAGTAGAAGTGCAGAATGTGAAAAAATACGAAAAAAAGCCAGACCGAAAAAATAAGAAAAAAGAACGATTAGCCAAGTTAGTAGAGAAACATAAGGATGATCCGAAGTTTATTGAGTTCATGCAAGTCCATGCAAAAGATCGTATGATGTGGGGGAACGATGCCCCGTTATTGACGGATAGTCCTGAAGACAACCCAATCGCCAAGCAAGGTAATGTAGAAATTAATCACCTGTATAACGTGGTGAATTCGTGAATTCAAGAGTGATATTCGTCTATAATTGTTTGGGTCAGTTTCACCACCCCCTTTAAAAATCGGTATAACTGCAGAGATTTTTAAGTATTCCGAAAATCTTCCCTGCCTAATACATTTATTTATTAATTTCACGAGCGTGTCAGCAATATTCTCTTTGATTAGTTTGAGGTCATTAACAGAGATACCATCAGGTCCTGGTGCAGTATGGTTTCGTAGAGAATCAATAGTTTCGATTATTTCTTTTTTATTGGTTCTTAAAAGAAAAGAAGAGATTAGGGATGTGTTTCGGGACGATGATATCCGTATCGACGGTAATTTCGTTACTATTTCATGACCTATTTTTGAGAAATGGTGATTAAAGCAGTTGGCGATTTTCTCCGGTTCACTGATCATCTTGGTCGAGAAAGATAGTTTGTCGATATTGTGTGTCTTACTTTTTTCACCTTTCCTTAAAACACCGTCAACTAGATTCCAGAATTGGCTATGGTTTTTTGAGCTTTATGGTACAATTTTTCGCTTGTGAACTCTTCCTCGAACGCCGAAAAAGGAAGGGTTTTTTGCATCGCATAGTGACTGGCGATGAAAAATGGATTCATTATGACAAACCCAAGCGCAAAAAGCCATGGGTTCTGCCCGGCCAGCCATTAACATCCTTCGCAAAGCCAAATATTCATGGCATGAAGCTTATACTCTGTATTTGGTGGGACCAACACGGTGTGATCGGCTAGCTGCTCAAGCCGAATGAAACGATCACGGGGGAACGCTATCGGACTCAACTCATGCGTTTGAGCCGCGCACTGACGCAAAAACGGCCTGAATTCGAAGAAAGGCACGAGAAAGTGATTTTGCAGCATGACAACGCACGGGCACATGTGGCGAAACTGGTGAAGACCTACTTGCAAACACTTAATTGGGAAGTCCTACCCCATCCGCCGTATTCTCCAGACATCGCTCCTTCCGACTAATACTTGTCCGGTCGATGAAACATGGCCTGGCCCAGCAGAAGCTCACTTCATATGAACAATGCAACAAATGGATCGGTGATTGGATTACTTCAATAGACGAGTCGTTCTTTCGAGCTGGTATCCGAAAATTGCAGAAAGATTGGCAAAAGTAATAGCCAGCAAATGGACAATACTTTCAATAATATATTTGTAACCGTTTTTGTTAAATAAATCCGTAAATTTCGAGAGAAAAACGCTCATTATTAATTCGTTTAATTTTAGAGTTAGATTTTTGTACATAGATTTTAGTGTGAAAGAACTGTAGATTGAGAAATAAAATTAGAGTTAAATCTGAAGTCTAACTGCCATATTCGGCAAACGTTTCCTTGAAGCATACTCTCCTGCCATATTCGAAAGAACCAGCCTTAATACTAGGCTATAGAAATATTGGGGTTTTGCGTGCCATTAAGACTAGCGCTTGTCGCTGGACATTAGGAAATTTAGTAGTCATTCATTTAAAAATGATTAGAATTCAAAACGTATTACACTTTGCCGACAATCCGCGCGCGTAGGATCATTATGAAGCCAATATTCATCAAGGTATCTCCGGCATGCAGTCGCAAATATTGGGCAGGGTGATCAAAACTTAGAGTGATCGGGTGCGTCAGTGTAAACAAAGCCGTAGTGGACATTTGAATGATATCTTCTTCCGAATAGCATTATTCAATGGGAAGTGTGGTTTCGGCGTGTCGGATGGCATCCTCTTCAGGTGCTGTCATTTGCCATCCGTCACGAGACAGCACGACCACGGTTAGGCTTGTTGAACCAGTTTGACAGTCGTTATAATTCGCAGATACAAATATTAAAATAGTTGAAATATAACGAGCTTAACCCGTCAACAAGCCTAACCGTGGTCGTGCTGTCTCGTGACGGATGGCAAATGACAGCACCTGAAGGGGATGCCATCCGACACGCCGAAACCACACTTCCCATTAAATTAACGATGAACCAGCATAACTTGGAAGCTAAGAACTCCCATTAATGTGCAACAATAGTGTTAGTAAGTTGCTAACCAAAAGCACAAACTAGAAAACAATGTTGTTGACTAGACTAGGAGGTTCTAACCCATGACAAACTAAGCATTATTCAAGCTTTTGAATAAATCCAAATCTCAATTAATTTTCCAAATCGCTGCTGTTTTATTTGAAATAAAAATCCTATCACCATTATGAAAAACCCTTTAGTCGTTAGAATATCTGTGAATCCTAGTCGTATATCCCAGGACTTACATATTGTATTAAATGAGACTCTATATCTGGAATCTAAGCGTGAAAACAAAGCAGGCAAAAAGCTATCGACTTCGCAACGAAAAGATTAGGTTGTTTTACTATTTACAGAAGTAACCGGCACTGTTGGCGTAAAAGGGAGGCGGAGGGGTAGTCCGCCCCGAGTGCCAGGCATCAAGGGGTGACAACTCTAAAGAAGGCACACAAAATCTCCCTCTTTAAAGACATAAATAAATGATTACCTACTCTTATACCTAGCTACTTACATACAAATATCGTATTTTAAAACGCAAATTTCATTTTTTTTGAATATAAATTCATGTTGTGCCTGGTCTGATCTTAACGACTACCAGAGGCAAGGTGAAGTGCTCATCATGACGCTGTTAAACCACTGAAGAATAATTTTGAGAAGCTGGTATCAACACTCGAAGAAATGTGTGATTCCAGCACCAGCAAAGAAAACGTCGAAACAAGAGAAGCAGCATCGACACTCGTACCAGCTTTGTGTCACTTCAGTTTTACAAAAGTATATACAAACATCTGGGATATCATTGGAAAAGTGTGTAATAAATATTAAAGCTCTTAAAAATTTTCTTCAAAGTCAATGCCACCAAATTGGGGAAAAGGCTATTTGCTACGCAACAAAAAATGTGAGGACTTAGACATTCCGATTGAAGGAAAAAAGGAAGTAGGAGATTTCGATAACGAATGCCTGGGGAAATGACCCTAAATGCTGGACTTTAATTACTTTAATTATTATGATTAAAAGGAAACTATAATAACAGAAGAAAAATAGGAAAAAACGAAAAAAAAAACGGGGGAGTGAAATGGAGTCAACAAAAAAATATATCAACTTTACTCTAAATAATTATCGGTACCCAACGTACTCTGGCTGATGAAAAGCGCTCCTTCACTCTCTAGGGTTTTCTCTCTTAAGAATGATTTCACATGAGTTGAACGTCATCAATTTTTTTGTGCTCTAATGCAAATCTTTTTACAAAAAAATTATAAAAGAATATAATTTATAAAACAATCAATATCGTAGAATTCCATTCATATTTGCGTGATCTGAATTCCAATTTTTTTATAATAATTGTACGAGCTTATCGAAATTTTGTTTAATTGTTCTCGATATACACTGGAAAACAAAGACGGCAGACAGTTCCCATCATCAACACACCGCGCACCAACGGTGTTGAACGTTGCCACACAACTCTTCGAGCCACTCCTTTCCAAATCCATTCGCCTTCCAGTTCCGCCGTAAATCCTTCACTTCTAATTAATTAGTTCTTTTTTTGAATATAAAAACACTTTTTTCTTTCACGAATGTTTGACTCACGCGATCTTTTTTTGTGTTTTTTTTCCTTCGCCTCAACACTTCGGCTTCCTTTTTCTTCACTGCTTTTTTTCTTTTCATTCCTTCGATTCACTTTTCACAACTTTTTTTTCCAACACTTCGGCTTCCTTTTTTCACTGTTTCACTTGATCTGTCTTTATCAAAATCCAAACTCGCTTTGTTCCATCTTTCTTCCAAAACCAACTGTCCTTATTTTTCGCGATCTTTCTTGTTTAACTTCCCAGTATATGGGAAGTTCTTGTAATCGAATTTGAAATTTTCAACATTTCTTTACGTTTTGAGGTCTATAGAGTATATATAAAGTGTTTTTAGAAAGGGAGATGTATGTGTCTGTGTGTATGTACGTACGTACGTATTTACGTTCGCGGACAGTTTTTCTACGAGCATAACTCACGTAAACAAAGTCGTATTGACTTCGTTGAGGTGTCAATCGAAGCCGCTTTGCAATCTTAAGAGCTGATTAGTTTTTGGGATACTTCGGTCGGGGTCATTTCTGTCATGCGTTATATCTCGCGAACCAAACATACGATTTGCATGACTAAGGTGTCAATCGACGCGTATTAACATTTGTGTGAATCTATCAAATTTTGAAAAAAAATCGTTGGAGCCGTTTTTTAATTTAAGAAAAAAAGTGCAAAAAATTAGGGTTTCTTCATAAACAATTTTTTAACCTTATTTACAGAAGACAGTGTTCGATTTTTATAAAATTTATATGCTTCAAGCAGTGCTTGAAAAAATATCACCAAAACTTTTTCTCATGATAACAAGAAACATTAAATAAAAAAATAAAAAGTCATTAACAGTCATCATGATCTTCAAGGTTATTTCTTTCATTCACTATATCTCACGAACCAGATATAATATTTGCATCATTAAGGTGTCAATCGACGTGTTTTAAAATATTTTTGATTATTTTAACATTATAAAAATCCGTTTCAGCGGTTTTTTTAATTTAATAGAAGAAAACGCGAAACTCAGGGTTTTTTTCATAAAAAATATTTTTTTAACCTGATTTGCACAACACAGTAATAAATGTTTATAAAATTTATACACTCCTATCAGTTTTTGAAAAGAAACCAGCAAAACGTTTTTCATGATTCTGAAAAAAAATTCAATTAAAAATAAAAATCATTCAAAGTTACCATATGAAAAGTATTCTTCCGAATGATATTACCTTATATCTTTTATTCTCTTCTCTTTTATTATCTTCAATTCTATTACCTTATATCTTTTTTTCTAAATTCAATCAAAGTTTTAAAATGTTTGGATAATTTGAGCAGATTTTTAATAGTTTATTCAGTCTTTTAATTTAAAAAAGCGGCTTAAATTTTGAAAACCATCAAAATTTCAATCAAATTTGCATTTCAGGTAATCAATCATCATCACCCTTCCACCAAAAACCTTACTTAATCAATGGACCCTCCCGTAAATGATATGATTAATATTAACTCATTCCTGTTACTGCTATGAATACCTCTCATTATTATTATTTAAAGTAGTATTATTTTCAAAATTATTATTGTTTTTAATATTTTTAATGTTTATCTAGATATTACTGGGAAGTTAACCGTGTGGACCTCAAGGGTCGCACTTCGCGGCTTGTTTCTTTCTAAATCGGACTCGACACCTTTTCCGTCCACAACCAACTCCCTGCCTCGAACTTCAGTTTTTCCACTCCATTCCCATTTTTTTTGGGCCGGGGGCAAAAGGTCCCGCTGGCTTCCAGTTGGATGCGGATTCCAGATTTTTCCTGGTTGCCAGGTCGTATCAACCCGCTACTTAGCATTGACCTTTCATCCGCATTCCAACTGAAAGCTGCAGTCCGAGTAGGAAAAAAATTGAAGGACAAAAATGCGAGACAGCTCCGGGTATGGTTCTGAGGCAGCGACGCTCCCTGAAGGCTACTGTCTAGTGGTATCAGACGAAGTGCAGTTGTTCAAACTAAGTTTAAAAGGGCATGTTGCAATTATTCGCAACAATCACCAGAAGAAGATCTTCATGGAATGGTTCCAAATCTGTTAAAAATTTACGATGAATTTTCAGCAGAGGACATCGTGTTGGAGATTTTACGATTGAGCCGCCAACATTCCTGCCCAAAAAGTGGTTGATTGGACTACATTGGAGCTTCTCAGATTCAGATTGTAAAATACAATGCTATGTCTTCAATTTGTTTTAACACTTTGTGTTTCGGTGGCTTCATGTGAAAGAAGCTTTTCAAAGTTAAAATTAATAAAATCTTACTTAAGGTCCACAATGAGCTAAGCGCGACTAGCCAAACTTTCGATTTTATCAATTGAATGGGACAGGGAAGTCAATTTTGATAATGTGATCGAATATTTTAGTAAAATAATATCTCGTAAGCATGTTTAGTATTTGGCGTTTTATTTTAAGTAGGAGTGCTCAATACAAAATCGTGCGAGGTGCCAATCTACCCTACGCAGCCAATGATAACACAGAAAAACAAAATCAACCTTTTTTTGTTGCATGAAGTTTTTCTACTGTTTACTAATTTGGGTGCGCTGATTTTAAATCTACCCTCAGATGTTTTGTAGCAGCTCTAGTTAGTGAGATACAGGTACCGTCTTGAATTTATATAAGTAGTCGGTAGTTTCTATCAAAAGCGGTGTAACTTAACTAGTTCCTTTATAAATTTCATTATGTCTTCCTCAAAAAGGACGTGTTTAAATAATCCTGATTGTTTTTGTGTTATTTGTGGAGAATATATGTTCCAAAAATTTCGTTTAAATGTGTCGGACTTTGTGAAAAAGGCACACTTCGACTACTTTGGGTTTCCGTTGCCGTCAAACGCTGAACCTTGGATGCCAAGTTTGGTATGCAAAAGTTGTGTTGAATCTTTGCGACTGTGGGCAAACAAAAAAAGACCCACTTTTAAGTACAAAGCTCCTATGATTTGGCGTGAACCAGCCAACCATCATGACGACTGTTATTTCTGTGTAACGAAAATCATAGAAATAAACCACAAAAATTGCTTGAAGTGGATATATCCAAACTTAAAATCTGCCATAACACCAGTCTTGAGTATTAGTGACACATCAACACCACAGCAGCCATGTACCTCTTCGGAAAATCCAGACCCGTGCAGCGGACAAACCGAAAACGACGGCAGTGGTAGCGACAGTGATTTTGATTGCTACGGTAGTCCCCGGCCACTAAATCAAGATGATCTAAATGACTTGATCAGGGACCTTGGACTGTCTAAAACGGCATCAGAAATTTTAGCTTCCCGATTGAAAGAAAGAAATTTGTTGACCAGAGAAACGAAGATATCGTACTACCGTAACAGGGAAAAGGATTTACTTCCTTTCTTTACTAAAAAAGATAATTTTGTGTTTTTTACTGATATGCCGGGCCTAATGATTGCAATGGGATTAAAAGAGTATAATCCAAATCAGTGGCGGTTGTTCATTGATTCGCCAAAACGAAGTTGTGTACTTTTAGATAATGGTAACAAACTTGGTTCCTTACCTGTTGCTCATTCTACAAAGGTTAAAGAAGAATATCCTACAATATCTTTAGTTCTCGACAAAATCAAGTACAAGGAATATAACTGGGTTGTGTGTTGATTTGAAAATGGTAAATTTTCTCCTGGGCCAACAAAGTGGCTACACAAAATATCCCTGTTTCCTATGCTTATGGGTCAGCCGAGCTAAAGCTGAGCACTGGACAAAAAGAGACTGGCTTTCCAGAGAGGCTTTGATTCCCAGTAAGCAAAATGTAATTAATGCTCCACTAGTATCCAGAGACCGAATTATATTGCCTCCTTTGCATATAAAACTGGGGTTGATAAAACAGTTCGTAAAAGCTCTTAACAAAGATGCCGAATGTTTCAAATACATTGAAAAAGTGCTTCCAAAATTGAGTAGTGAGAAAATCAAAATTGGTATTTTCGATGGCCCACAAATCAGGAAGTTGATAGATGATAAAAATATCATCAACCATATGACAGCTGTCGAGAAATGTGCATGGGAAGAGTTTGTTTGGGTAGTGAGAAATTTTTTGGGCAATAGGAAGTCTGACGGCTACATTCAGCACGTTGAACAGTTGCTGATACACTTCCAGCGGCTTGGATGCAACATGAGTATTAAGCTTCACTACCTTCACATCCATCTAGACTATTTTCCTGAAAATCTCGGTGACCTGAGCGAGGAACAAGGAGAGCGCTTTCACCAGGATATTCGCACTATGGAGGAGAGGTATCAGGAGTGAATGAGTGAATGAACATATGATGGCTGATTATTGTTGGAGCATTCAAAATAGTACTCATAATACATCTCACTCTAGAAAATCTAAAAAAAGGAAATTTTATTCAGAATAAATATATTTAATAAATTTTTTAAACTTAAACTATGTGCATTTTCAATGAAAAACCCTGTCTCTTCGTAACTTCAAAACTAGAGCTGCTACATAAAAACGGCATATATTTTTGAAATCAGCGTGGAAAAATTATTCAGATTCATGTAAAAAATCTCATGCAACAGACATGCTGTTTTCCATTGTAATCGGCGTTCGAACAATTTCGTTAGTATTTGAACGAAAAGGAACTGACGCAGGATGTACTGTAACACTTCTTTTTCTAAGATCGATACTATGTAGAGCAATTATACAGGTATGCATGCCACTAGTGCTTCCTCATTTGCAAGCAATTATTTTCCCACACTGAGAAACATTGCACTTACTCGTATGTTTATCGGTTACACTGAATTCTGTTTTTTATGAGTAGATGTTCGGTTCTAGCTGTTAGAAGGCGTAAGCACATAAGAGCATTTTTTTCTCGCTGCTCAATTTGAACATGTGGCTGAAATAAGACGTTTGCAACATTTTCACTAGGTAATGTTCATTCAACGCCTATAGAGCTGCCTTTTTTGGTTTATCTGAGGCGAAACGTTTTGCGATGACCATTTGCCATCTTTTTCGGGTATTTACTATCGAGACGCACACAAGTCGTTGAATTAATAATTAATTAGAATTTTCAATTTAGAAATTGAACAAATACGACGAACGAAAAGTTGTTTTGCTAAAGATCATTGCATGCTTGAAATTTGCCTTTTGTTCCCCGATTTAAGGAATTTACTATAAAGCTTAATTTGTTTATTTGCATCTGACACTAGCTATTTTCTCTATATTATTTTAGAAAAAACCAAGAAGAAAGAGTCTACTAAAATTATTAATACCGAAGCTTCTATGTCAGACACCGAAGAGTCAAGCAACGATGAAATTGAAGAACAAAATACAGAAGAAGAATCAAATGAGGAATTTGATCAGAATTCAAAACTGGCAGAAAAGGAAATCACCGACATCGATTATATGAAATCTTTAATGACGAAAAAATCGTCAAACACCGATAAAAAACCCACGAAAAACTCCATAAATGACGAATTATTCACAATAAAATTATACAATCTCCCCTACACAGTCAAGCGTGAAGACATCATTAGATTTTTTAAACCAATGAAACCATTTTCTGTTCGTTTGCCCACCAAACAGCGTGGCTTTTGTTACGTTGGATTTAAAACGGATAAAGAATTTGATAGAGCATGGCTAAAGAATAAAAGTTTCATTAAAGAGAAACAAATATTTTTTTCGGATTTTACCCAAAAAAATATACTAACCATAAACAATTCGAAACAAAAGTCAAAATCACAAATACGTGAGAGCGGAAAACATGCCAAGTGGCTGAAGCAAGAGGAAGCACTCAAATGCGCAGAGGATATATCAGAGTCAGGTCGAATATTCTTTAGGAATCTAGCCTACACTGTAAATGAAGATGATATGCACAAACTGTTCGAGCAGTATGGACCCGTGGCTGAGGTGGATCTTCCCATTGATTCGTGGACACGTCAAATAAAAGGTTTTGGAACAGTCACTTATGTGATGCCCGAGCACGCGGTCAGGGCATTTTTAGAGCTGGATGGAACTTTATTTCACGGCCGACTACTTCATTTATTACCCGGAAAAGGCACGGAAACCCCGAAAGACGATGCTGAAGCAGAAGGTTTAAGTTATCAGCAGAAAAAGCAATTGGAGTTGAAAAAATCCGCAAGACAGTCACATAATTGGAACACATTGTTTCTGGGCGCGAATGCAGTTGCGAATTTGTTGGCAAAACGTTTTAACACGTCCAAAGAAACTGTAAGTCAATCGATTCATTTACATTATCCCACTTCCATTAAACACGTGTATTTTCAAAGATCTTAGATTCAAATGCTGGAGGCTCCAACGCAGCTGTACGCTTAGCCTTAGGCGAAACGCAAGTCGTAATGGAAATGAAAAAGTTTCTGGAAGACAATGACGTCCAACTAAATGTTTTTGATGCACCGGTCAAGAATCGATCAAAAACCGTGATACTGGCTAAAAATCTTGCATTCGAGACAAAAGTATCCGACCTGGCACCACTGTTCTCCAAATACGGACTGATAGGTCGAATAGTTTTGCCACCCAGTGGCGTAACAGCTCTAATCGAGTTCTTGGAACCGTCAGAGGCCCGGAAGGCTTTCCAAGAACTGGCTTATATTAACTTTAAAAATCTTCCATTGCTCCTAGAATGGGCGCCAGAAAACACGTTTAAAACTAAAGTGGGTGATGCAGTTGCAAAGATGAATGAAAGTGATAACATTAAAGAAACGAAAGAAAATGAAAATAAGAAAAATGTCCGAGAGAATAATATACCGAATACCAAGTCATTGGTTGCCAAAGAGGAAAAGGGTCCATCTGACGACGATCATGATGAGAATCCAGAGCCGGAAACAACTCTGTTCCTTCGAAATTTAAATTTCAAAACTCGCGAGGATGCCATTCGAGCGCATTTCAAGCACTTGGGAGCGATTCATATGATTCAAGTAGCTATGCGAAAAGATCCTGATGATCCTAAGACGAAAGTATCGCTGGGCTATGCCTTTATTCAGTTTAAAAAGAGAAGATCGACAGAAAATGCGCTGAAAACAATGCAATTCACACAAATCGAAGGCAATGAAGTCGAATTGAAGCGAAGTGATCGAATCTTGAAGTAAATGTTTGGTGAATTTGTAAAGAACAAAGAATTTTTACGCTGTTCCATTTCATTGCAGGTCAAATGTTAGAAGTGACACGAAAAAATCTGCGACAGCGTCGAAACAAACTGGCTCAAAAATACTTGTACGAAATATACCGTTTCAGGCTAAACCTGATGAAGTGCGAGACATATTCAAGTGTGTATTCAAAACTACCTGAAATACGTTTAGTATTATTTTCATTGAATTGTTCATTGCAGGGCTTTTGGTGAGTTGAAATCAGTTCGGCTGCCAAAGAAAATGACCCCTGGCGAGGAAGCACATCGTGGCTTCGGTTTCGTAGATTTCATTTCAAAAAGTGATGCAAAGAAAGCCTTCGACACGTTATCGCAAAGCTCGCATTTATACGGACGCCGATTGGCGCTTGAATGGGCTGCTGCAGATGATAATAATGTGGACGAGTTGCGAAAAAGGACGGCTAAAAGTTTTGATTATGCCAAGCCCAGTAAGGTTGGCAGAAAAGGTGTTTTTGATACTAGCGTAGTTGATAATGTTGATAATAATGATGAAGATTAACGTAATAAAAATATATGTTGTTTTATTCAAATAGATTGATCGTTATAGAAGGGCTTGACCTTTTTATGAATTTAGCAACAAACTTTCCTAACCTAAACTAAAGCTAGCCATGATTAAAAATTTATCACGGCATTATTGATAAACAAAACAATATTCTTATTCTGTAGATATGATTGGAACATTTTTTATTTGTAATAACGATGAAATCTTAACTAAGCGAATTAAATTTCCACAGCAACAAAACAATTGTACCTCTACATCTTGCGACTATCTTTGCTTGTGCTTATTTCTAACGTGTGAGTAAAATAAGGGTTGAAAGGGGTTGCATCATAGTTGGTTCGCGTCGAGTTCATCCCATTCGAAGCTAACCCTGAACTAGTATCGCAATTTTTATAGCTCTTAGATTTTTCTTCCGTAAAACCACTTCCTTTTTTTACAACACCATAAAAATTACAGTAGTAAGTCGTATAATTTATTGAGGCTTTTTAAAAACACATAAAAAATAGAAAACATGGAGTTTATTTGACTATAGTGACACTAAATATGAAGATTACATGAAATTGTTTATTAAGCCCATAAAAGTCGAAGCTGGTTTTTTTTCAGTGGATGGACGGAATTCCCGAAGAATCAATCTCCTCTCAAATAACTAAATTTTGTTTCAAAAAGCGTAGTTGTAACGGTTTTTATGGAATTTTCACTATAGTTTTTATTATTTGAGTGTTTTACAAAACTTGCTCCTGTTTACCACTTCATCCTAGAACGAGCAGTTTACCGGTTATTTTTAAAAATAACTGTCACTAATATGAACGCCTTATTGGGAAATTTCAGCCAATGTCACTGTTTTCCCACTAAACGAAGTGTGTGTCACTTGTACAGGCTCTGTCAACATTTGGGCTGTCGTTGATGACATTTGGCAAACAATTGTACGAGCCACTTACAGTATTTGGCTGGCTGGCTTCTGTAAGTGGCTGCTGGCGTTCATCGAACACGTACGAGCCACTTACAGTTGTGCATGTCATCGCAGGCACTGCCATTCTTCTCCGGTAGGGGGCCGGGCTAATGTCAATGGTTGGTGGTCGATGATGGTGTGCGAATAGTTCGAAATAAATTTAACTGCCGATGAAGAACACGGGTGAACTACACCCACCGTCTTAAACAGGACATACTAAAAACTTCAACCCGAAAACCCGCTTCGACACGCCTAGGTCGTTTGTGAGGTGATAAAATCTTCACAGTCGTTTTCAAAATGGAATTCCATCGGGCCGAGTACGAAATCCAGCATTTTGGTTTTTCTGTGGCGCAATTGAAGTTAGAGCGTAAGTGTATCTCACCAGGCATTTTCCGCATAATGTCGATTGACTTGCAGACCGTTTCATGGTGAAAACACACGTGGAAACGTTGGCGGAAGACTTCGCCAAGTCGCTGATCAAGAAATCAAACATTTCTGCGACTCTGGCGGACACGATGCGCGGCAAATCCAAGCAAGTTGCCGAGAAAATCATGTCCACGATTGAAGAGGAGCTGAACACAATAGACGATATGTTCGAGAAGTATTTCTCCATTCCGGATAATGTTTTGCTGGTGGAAGACATGCGGCATGCAGATCCTTCCTGTACGCCGGACGAGGAGGAATATGCCAAAATGAGGGTAGCTGAAATGGAGGAAACATTCAAGCAGGTACTACTGTTAATATAATGGGAACTTCTTATCAGTTTCATTGAATTTCCAGAATAAATACCTTTTAGCATCCTTGGAGGGTGAACTGAAGCTATACAAGGAATTGCTGCCGTTTCTGGAACTGGAAAGTGGCGTCATGCAAAAAGTCGAGGAGAGTTTCAAATCGAATTTGAACTTCCATGATGCAAAATCATCAGCTAAGAAAGTGGACGACATGTTGAAATTGAAACGGGAAACAGATGATTTTCGCAACTGAAAAAAATTCGATTATGAAATGTGTTTTACTGTGATTATATTTAGGCCTGATTCTTGAGCTCCTATTTTCAGCTGGCTTTGAGGTTCGTCTTCGCTTTATCATCATGAATGAATATGGTATCTAGCTTCTCATTTGACCGCGATTATTTCCGTCAAGTTGCTGGAGTTCTCCATTTTTTGTACCCTCTGAATTCTCTTTTAAAACAGGCTATACTGTGAACATTTATGTTAGATACTTCCGTGAAACTATCCAGGAAGAAAGAGCTTAGCTTCATTTTCTTTTCAAACCTCCATTCACTTAAAAATACATGCACCATTTCTTCCGACCTGCAGTTGCAACATATCTTATTGAAGGGAAGACCGCGGTTGTGCGTGTCTTACTGTTATACATTACCCTATCAATATAGGTATAGTGAGTCGACATTTATCTCGTCTCGTATTAAGACGTTGCATGCTGCGATAGAAGCCACGAGACGATGGTGGGTAATCTGCTGGTTGCATTATTCAATTAAGAAATTTATTATATACTAGAAGTTTGTGAATTTAAAATATACTGCACTACGTGGGAAAATGCATCCTCCTATTTCGAGGTCTGTTCCAAAGAAGAATGATGTCAGTTCTCATGTGTATTTCGGCTGTGTTGACTTGTTGCAGAATGGTGATAAAAAAAAACTATACCACATGTTCCCGTCCATCTTAGTGCAAAATTTAAGATGATGTCGAAGAAGGTCGCTTCAAAAATGAGTCGCGAACCCTTCAGTTACCCTCAAATATATGATTTGGTCGTGAATCAGAAATTGTGGGTATTGTTCTAAATTTTAGTCCGTTGGAGAAATGAATTATAGTAAAAATGACGCGAAAATTGACGATACGGTGATAAATTGAAACGACGGGGTGAGAAAAGCAGGATGTCATACATAAAAGAATCAATAAAGAAATTTAAGCAATATGTAGGTGGTAGGCATCGATCAACCGCATCGCATTTACCAATGTTAGTCACTACAGTATCGAAGTGGATATTCTTCACCAGCAATTTTCCACTTTGCTTGAATAAGCATGTTCTATGGACTTTCAACAATAAATCTTTGATTGTAACATGAAATTTTTTGTTCATTGCCGATAAGGGTTAGCGTTGCCAGACGTCCCGTAATTCCCGGGACATCCTGTATTTCAAGTATAATTTTAAACGTTCCGCCGGGACAGACTCTGTCCCGTATTTCAACATTATTCGATTAAAATACGCACCGCGTCGCACATGACACCGACGGCTAGCTGCGCTGCGCGCGTACGAGAGCACAAGGTATGAGTGAACGAACAGTGTCCGTCCGATTAAAACCTACGTCTTAGCCCCCTTAGCCTATCCCTAGCCCATGTTTTCCATTTGTCCTGGGGGAAAATTTAAAATCCCGTTTTTTTTTTGCCAAATTGAGCATTTGTCCGTTGTACGATCAAAAAAATAATAAGAGTACTCTAAGATAGGTGGAACGCAAGAACATCAGCGTTAAGAATTTCAAACTGTTGTGATCCAAGCGAAATCCTTGCTTGACGATTGGACTATCCCTTGTGCTTAGTGTTGAGATTATCGAAGGGGCAAAGGGACGATAGGTTTGAAGAGAAATATAACTTTGAATATATATGAATACGCTTTATTTGTTTTACATAAAGGAACTTCTTATTGCACACGTCTCTCGTGGGCAACAGTCACGGACAAACTAACTAAAAATTACCGGTGACGCAAGTAGTGCGCTCCGGCGCCTTAATATTGGGTTTCGCTCACGCATCCGCGGTGAGCCTATCGACGTACGATAACTTTACTTCTCAACACTTAGAATCAAACCTGGGATTTCTCCTTGCCTCGGTGCCGACATGGGTAAATAGCAATAAATAAAAAGGATAACCCATCGGGACTAGCCATAAAAACGCATGTGTTCACCAATTGTGTAACAGTGGAAAAGTACGTAGCAATTAACACTTAGCAAGAGACTACTGATAACAAAATGCACGTGGGTAAATGGTATGTTGTGACTGGTTATGTGTGAGTATATGCAACGGCTAGTCTCCGGACGGTTTCCCGATATAGAGGTGGCAGATTAGTCCTTGATCGCACGTAAGGCGAGGCAGGGAGTTGTTCCGCGACGGACTCTGATTCGAGCATATAAATAGTGATTTTCCGTGTTTAAAAAGAAGAACGTAACACAAATATTAATATAAAATTATTTACTATTGCTTTTGCTACACTTGCGGCTTCTTTAGTTTCTAAAGGTATCGCGGTTACAAATTCGTCGGGAAACAAAATGTGTTTTGTTATGATCTTATTTTTAAACACAGAAAATCACTCTTTACATCCCTGTCTCGCCTTACGTACGATCAAGTACTAATCTGCCACCTCTATATCGGGAAATCGTCCAGAGACTAGCCGTTGCATATACTCACACACATAACCAGTCACATCATACCATTTACCCACGTGGATTTTGTTATCAGTAGTCTCTTGCTAAGTGTTAATTGCTACGTACTTTTCTACTGTTACACACTTTGTAAATACATGCGTTTTTATGGCCAGTCCCGATGGGTTATCCTTTTTATTTATTGCTATTTACCCATGTCGGTACCAAGGCAAGGAGAAATCCCAGGTTTGATTTTAAGAACAAGGGATAGTCCAATCATCAAGCAATGATTTCGCTTGGGTCACAACACTTGTTCCTTTGTTTACACAATTCGAATGAACGTTACGTTTTGAGAATATAGTCCGGCTCCATGATAATAAATGGAGAAATGGGCGGATTTGGTCCTCAAATTAATCATAATGGAATCAAACTAGCCCTCAATCATAGTAAGCACAACTGTCCACGGAATGCGAAAAAAATGCATAGTTCCATTGTTTGGCTATTATTGACAAACGCTTGCTTTTCCGTTGCAGCAAGGCTAACTTGCAACTTCTGGAAGCCGTACTATCATGTTTGTATATGTGTTTCAAAAACCTTCCATAATCCATCAGAGCTGTAATAATAAAAAAGCTTGTCTGATCTCTCAGTACAATTATCTCAGCTAACAATTATAGCGAATTAATATGAGAAACATTAAACCAATAACCCAAAATACTACGATATATATACGACACTAAAAAATACCTCCTTCAGGATCAACATTCGATTACAAATACAATCAGCTCCACTAAAGTCAAAGTCAAACATGTAGTCAACATGAAATAATTTGTAAACATATAGTCTGAACGATTAATTTAATTAAAAAGATACTAAAATTTTGGTACTATCCCTTATACCGATTTCTTATCGTCTGGGAAGTACTATGTACTGAAATTTAAATACGTAGAATTGATAAAAATTGATGGAGAGAGTGATTGAAGGAGACGGAGGTGGTTTTATTCGGTAAAAATCCGGCATGCTGAGAGGTAGAAGATTTCCACCTCCCAACGTTGAAAAAAAATTGGATTATGTTAATATGTTATTAACATAATCCAATTTTGGTGTCTGTCATGATTTATTTTCAATTTAATTATAAATTAATTATAATTATATCAATATTATTAATAATATTGATATGGATCTCGTTTGTTTAGCATAAACGCTTCGATTAATAAACCAGCAACCAATCATTAGACAGTCATTAGTCGTAGACAAACGATCATATTCTCGAAATTTCAATATTGTCACAGTATCAATTTCAAAACCAAACTTCGTTACTTTGTCCCAGAAACGTTAAAAAGCTCGCGGTAAATGTTTTGAGCTTTTAACGATTCCGCCAGAACGTAGTTAGTAGTGCTTTCAATACTAGCCGAAAGCGCTCGCTTCCCGCCTTGCATTCAAACCGGAATCTCCCCAACAAAGAAATTTCCCTTGCCGGCGAAAGATATCCAAAAAGAAAAACGTGATACTTGACGAAACTTTTCCGGCCATATTGCGAAAAGTTTTCCCCGTCGTGTGTGTGCGACTGGCGAAAATCTATTGTGGGGGTTTACGAATCAAGCACGTGTTTATCCTGATTTTCAGAAAATTTATGGTAAAAGCGTTAGCGGACTGATTACGCTGCGTGCAAGTGGCAACATCACCGAAGGTAAGTGGCCTGCACGTCTGAAGCGAGAAATGACTGTACCCAATTGGAGTTTAAAAATAATTCGTTCTATGTGCGCCCTGCATAGGCGATATCCAATTTTGGTAGAAAATGAATGCGGAAAAGTTGAAGCGCTTGCAGTCGCAAGTACGCATAGGCGGCAAGGGTACTCCGCGGCGCAAGAAGAAGGTTGTCCATCAGACGGCGGCAACCGACGACAAGAAATTGCAGAGCTCGTTGAAGAAGTTGAACGTGAGCACGATTCCCGGCATCGAGGAGGTTAACATCATCAAGGACGACCTGAGTGTCATTCATTTCAACAACCCGAAGGCGCAGGCTTCGCTCGCGGCAAACACTTTTGCAATCACCGGTCACGGAGAGAACAAGAAGGTAAGATCCTAGTCGATGAATGCGTGAATTCGTGTAAAGTACATGCCTTCGTAATGCAATTTATGTAGGTAGTTGAGATGCTCCCCGACATTCTACCACAATTGGGACAGGAGACTGTCATGCAGCTGAGACGGTTTGCCAATAATATGTCGGTGGCGAAAACGCTTGGAGGACTGGCGGAAGACGACGACGTTCCTACACTCGTCGGGAATTTCGACGAGGCTTCCAAAAATGAAGTGCCAATTATTACGAGAGGTCAAGAAGAGCCAGATCAGCTGTGCGTCGCAACTTCGGAGGAGGTGAAAGTCTACCAGTCGTCACCGGAAATAGGTACAGTCGACGCAGCAGCAGCGGACTACTCTGCGGGGCCCGAAAATGCAAAACAAGCAGCAGGAGAAGCAAGGGCTCACGATGATAAAAAGCCTAACCAAGCGAATCAACAACAAAAAGGCAAATCACCGTCACAGGAAAAAAGCAAGAAACAACAGATGGATAACAAACAGGGACACAAAGATAATACTCAGCAGGGTGGTAAGAAGAAGAAGGAACAGGAGGCTAAGAAGGGCGAGCCGTCTCAAGATGGGAAGAATCAACAGAAAAAAGCGGCCGCGGATGTCAAGGATGCAAAAAACAATGACGACGTAAAGAAATCGGGGAAGGGACAAAGTGGCGATGCTGCTAGAAAAGGTGGGAAAGGAGGCCACAAAACCGAAACAGCGGCTGCAGCGCCCGAGCTCTTGAAACAAGAAGATCCTAAATCCAAAAAGCACGAATCGAAAAAAGCAGACGTTATCAAAGAAGATGTTGCACTTAAATCTCCGGATGCTAAACAAGGAGTGGTGGAGCTTCTAAAGTCAGCAGCGCCGCTCGCGTTGAAAGAAGAAAAGCCTGATGAGATTTCAGTGAAGCCACTATCTGACAAATTGGTAGATGCTCCTAAGGAGCCACAGTCTCAGAAAAAAGTTGAGCAATCAAAGCAAGCAGAAAAGGGTCGAAAATCGTCGGAATCTTCAAAAGAAGCAGGAGGAACACAAAAAGCAGATACTAAAAATTTGAAGACTGCCGAGACGACTCCTAAACCAACGGAATCGGCAAAGCAAGCTAAGGGTCCAAAACAACAGGAAGCAGAAAAGAAACAGGAAAATGTTAAGATTGCAGAATCTCTAAAACCGAAGAAAGATGCTCCAAAAGAGCCGGGACAATCAAAGCCAACAAAGGATGTGCAGAAACAGGCCGAAGCAATGAGTCAAGTCGATGCTGCTGCTAAGCCAGCTGACAAATCGATGATCAAAAGTAAAGAGGAATTGAAAGAAGAAGTAACCACTCAATTGCAAAATGTTGCGGGTGCAATAGATTCGGCAAATAATACCAAGGCACAAACTGTAGTTCTTAAAGCTGCGCAATCGGGAAAGAACCCGGATATTGCGAAACCAAAAGATAGTAGTGGCAAACAAGTTGAGGCTTCAAAAGTAGATCCCATTGGAAAACCGACAGAAATATTGAAACCGGCTGCCGAGACAAAGCCGGCAGAAATTATAAAGTCGACTTCCGATGCAAAACCGGCGGCCGGAATCTTAAAGCCGGCTCCCGATATAAAGCCGGCGGAAATGTTAAAACCAACGATCGATGCAAAGTCCGAAGACGGTTTAAAACTGGCTTCTGATTCGAAGCCAGTGGAGCCTCAAAAGATGGCATCGAAAATACAAGCGGCAAAGACAGTTCAAATATCTACTAAAATTGAAACGTCTAAATCCTTGGAGGATGGTGGATCAGCTGAAGTTGCAAAAAGCACAGATCTACCAAAATTCGCAGAGACAGCAGAATTGGCGGAAGCGGCAAAATTAGCGGAAGCATTAAAGCAAGCCGAGGCTTTAAGGCAAGCTGAAACTTTGAAACAGGCAGAGTCGTTGAAACACGGACAACTTTCAACGCAAGCACAAGCACAACAAGCTGAGAAGGCGCAAAGTCCATCGCCCATATCGAAACGAACTGATCCTGGAAAAAAGACAGAAGCGCCCAAATTAGCAGAGACTCCTAAACCGATGGAAACCCAGAAACCAGCTATCGGACCGAAGCCAACTGAAACTCAAAAACCAGCTATCGGTCCGAAACCAACAGAAGCCCCAAAAACAGCTAACTCTCCTAAGCCAGTCGAGGTGCCAAAAACAGTTGAAGTTCCGAAGTTTGTGGAGACGCAAAGGCCGCTAGGTGATCAAAAACCAATAGAACCCATAAAGTTTACCGAGAGTCAAAAGCCGCAAATTCAAGGAGAGCCTCAAGCATCTATGAAGCCTGGAAAGCCATCGGCGCAACAGTTGCCGCCAACTGAGTCTCAAACACCTGTTGAGCCGAACAAATCGCCACAGAAAAAAAATGAATCTCAAAAACCTGGTGAACTTAAAAAATCGTCAGCGCCAATGAAGCAAAACGAGCCTCAACCGTCATCAGCGCCGCATAAGCTAGTTGAAACCCAAAAGCCATCAGCGCAACAGAAACCATCTGTCCCTGAAATGCCGTCAGCTCCACCGAAGCCATTTGAGCCTGAAATGTCGTCAGCTCTACCGAAGTTAACTGAGCCACAGAAGCTAACTGAGCCTGAAAAGTCGTCAGCGCCAATGCCATCTAAGCCAGCTGAACCTGAGAAGTCATCAGCAAAACAGAAGCCAGTTGATACCCAAAGGCCACCAGCGCAGCAAAAGCCATTATCGCAACAGAAGCCATCTGTCCCTGAAATGTCATCAGCTCCACCGAAGCCAGTTGAGCCTGAAAAGTCGTCAGCGCCAATGCTAGTTAAGCCAGCTGAACCTGAATCAGCAAAACAGAAGCCAGCTGATACCCAAAGGCCACCAGCGCAACAAAAGCCATTATCGCAACAGAAGCCAACTGAGCCTGAAAGTCAATCGCAGTCACAAAAGCCATTAGTACCGCAGAAGCCAAATGAGCCACAATTACTAGCGGAAGCTCAAAAATCAACAACATCTCCGAAACCAATAGAGGCTCAAAAGCTGTTAGAGAGTCCAAAACTAGAACAGTTATCAAAATCAGTAGAAGCTGTTCAACAAGCAGTACTTCCAAAACAAGCAGAGGAAATGGCAAAGTTATCGGATGCTCTAAGTCTTGCTCAAGTTCTGGCATCCCAGCAACCTCAAAAACTACCAGACGTAACAAAACAGGCAGCTTCCTCGACGCTTATCGAAACAACGAAGCCAATAGAGATAGCAAAAGCCGTTGGAGCTGAAATGATGGATGTTGCAAAATCGGCAGCTGAAATATTGAAAAAAGTTGAAACTCCGAAGCAAACTGAAGCTTCAAAGCCGGTACCGGATAATAAATCAATTGAAATCTCACAGCAGATTAAAGCTGGTGAAGCACAGAAACCATCGGAACCAATGCTATTGGGAGCGGTTAAACCGGAAGACTTAATAGACAAGTTAATAGATTCTTCCAAGATAGAAGATGAAGATTTCTCTGAATCAGCCGATGCATTGAAATCAGCGGTGAAGGAGACCCAAATGAAGCTCGAAGAAGTGCTTAGGCTAACGGATTTATCTAAAACACCTCAGGCTTTCCCAATGCAGTTGCCAAAACTCGACGCTGTAACTAAAAACATCGAGAAGACGGTACAGTCAATAGATGCGAAGAAATTGCCAGGAAACATAACTGATTCGATTGCAGAAACGATTGCGTCCTCGAGCACAGGACTGATGTCGACTTTAGTAGACGCTCTGAAAGGGGAAAACTTGACCCAATTGTCGAAAGATGCTGCAAAATTGATTGGTTTGCCGCAACCAGCAGCAGCAATCGATGTTTCAATGCCGCCAGTTAGTCAACAAGTCCCAAAAGCTCCCACACTTGCTGAATTGTTGAAATCGGCAGAAAATCCAGTTGTTACACCTAAAACTGAAGCAACAGTTGTTCAAAAAGTAAACGAAGTGCCAAAGGAAACGATGCCGAAAAGCGTTCCCACAGAATTATTGTCAAAGACTACCGAAGTAGTTAAAGAAGTGCAATCACCTAAGGAAAGTGACAACAATACGTCAACGCTTTCTGATTCGCCCGCTCAAAAAGAATTGGCTGAAATTCAAAATCTACCTTCGGTGAAGAAGCAAGATGCCTCAAAAGTAGAAGTCAAGCAGTCAACAGGTGCAAAATCAAGTGAGTCACCAAAGCATACTACGCCCAAACCGTCGACGCCACCAGCACAAAAAGGAGACCAGAAAAAAGGAACTGGTAAAAAACAGGATCAAAATGCCACCGTCCAAAAAGGTGCAGTCAAGCCTCAAGAAGGAAAAAAAAATGACAAGCCTTCGAAAACTCCACCGCCCAACAAATCGGTGAAGGTTGAGAGTTCTATTGAGGCGAAGCCGACTGAAAAGGACGAAACTAAGAAGACTGATGAAAAGTCGAGTGGCTCGGAAGCAGCTGCAAAACAAGAGGTTGGTGAACAGTTGACTGTCACGCCGGGACAGCAACGGAAATCGAAATCGCCACAGCCATCGCCAAAATCCAAACCGCAACAACAACCACAACCAAGTTCCTCAGATTCGAAGTCACAAGAACAAAAAGCCTCACCGTCGCAACAAGCTAAAGCAAAACCCAAGGGGGATCAACAAGCGAAGCAGCAGTCGAAACCGAAAGCCAGTAACCCGAAGAAGGAAGGTGGAGATCAAAATAGAAAATAGTTGGCTTCGCAATATTTTTTGGCATACGCAAATATTTCTTGCTTTTCGTTATTTGCTTTTAATTTTAACCTTACAACATTGTGTGTGTTTCATGTTTTGTGGTTAGCCCCGTAGCTTTAGATTCTTTTCATGTGAATTGTTGCTGCCTTTACTAACAGTATCGCGAATTCCCAGTTTATTTAGCAAGCTTCCATCGAGTGTCGTTGGCTTGGAGACGCAACTAAACTCAAATGTGTGTGTCCATTGTGGCCCTTCTGGACAATTTATATTGAATTGAATATCTCCCAAGCCAACACATCACAAAACGCTTTTCAATCGTTGCTCCAAGCTCATTAACACATGCAATTATTAATAATTATGAACTTCAAGTGATTTGGGATGTACTTTTGCATGGCATAGTGCCCTCCACGTCCAAGCCTCCATTTCATTTCTCACACTCTCATGTTAATGAAACGTAGATTCTCATATTTCGACTGAATAGATTTAGTTTTGTTGTTTGGATTCGAAACTCTAGTCCCTTACGAACTGTGATCCGACAAACATTACTCACGTTTTTACAATTGAAATTTATTTTAAGTTGAAAAAGTCTGCCAAACACAAAATATTGCGCTATTATGCTCTAGTCCCGTAAAGTTCCTGATCGCCAATGTAGTTTGTCTTAATTGTTTTTTTTAATTTCTTGACTGAATTTTTATTATTGCATTTTTTATAGGTCTAGTGACTTTATATATGATTAAAACTAATTAAGACTAAAAATCATGAGCACAAACAAGTCCGAGGAACGGCTCAAGTCAGTTAAAATTGGAAATTGATATTAATGGTGTGAATCAGGAGAAATTGTCACACAGAATTCCGAATGATTATTTAAAAAGCTTTATTTTTTATTTGAAGTTAAATTCGTTTGAAAATTCAGAAATTTGCTGCACCATGTCAATCAAATTGACTCATAAGTTTAATGCTTCCAAATATAATGAATTTGTTGTATAAAATTCCAAATTAAAGTAAAACTAAAATATTTTAACAAATTTTCAAATGTCCTTTCCAAAATGCAACTGCATAATTGAATATTATAAGCATTATTTAACTGAGCTCTCGCGCCGCCATCTCTTTTGGACTGAAATTGAATATCTTTTGTGAAGTTTGTGTTAATAAAAACCAGTGCAATGACTGCCTAAACTAAAGCCATTCACAACGAATGGCCCTGAATTGAATTGCTGATTTATATTTTTATGCTTTCACTAACATATACAATGCCATGCGAATGCAATTGTTTTGGGTTTAAGTGTGAACGTGTTTTTTTCTTCTCACAAATAGTATAGCGTGTTGAGTTTTCTCTAATAATATAACCAAAGTCGTTGAATTTTCGGAATGCGATAGGTTTTTTTGACATCTAATTTGATTCTTATTCGTAAAAAAAAGAACAGAGTCTCGCGTGATTTTACCTATGAACAATTTAACTATGTTTTAGTTCTAACGAATTTGTTTAGTTTTCAAATTGTTTCGATGATCGTATACAAAGTGTACATTTGTAATAATCGAAAGAGAGTTTAAAATAAAATAAAAATTTGAAAAAGCACAGCTAAAAATAGTATAGTGTAATGTATTTCTTTGCAGAAAAAATCTCATCCTGTATATGTGTTTGATTTTGAAACATATACGAGTATTCTTCAATTGTCTTGGAAGTTACTTAATTTGTACGTAGCGTTAATCTGGATTTAAAAGTTAGAGCGGAACACATATTAGAATGAAAATCAAGTAAAGTATTTATTTTCGTTCAATCGAGTACTGTATATTAAGTGCAAAGTATGGTGGTGTAAAGAGAATTACAGTATTTGCATCTTGAAGTGTTAACTCGATAAATGCAAGTGGGGTGGCTTAACACTGCCAGTGGTGGATAAATAATATAATTTTTGGTTAACGTTTGTTCGTAACGTGTCTGTATTAAATATCGATTGAGTACAATCCGAATTTGTCGTGGGATGTATGAAAGTGCCCCCTAAAATCTGTTTTCGTTCGTGTTATGTGCTGCCTTTAAACATGTCTTTTGATCAGGTCCGAATACGATTAGTGGAATATATCATTTCTGAGCTAAGCCAGTTTCATGCGCCTTGGAATTGAGGTAATATGTTCGTAGTTTCTGAAGACTAGGGAAAATCGACATGCAAATATTTTGGTAGTTTTAGATTAAAAGGTATGAACACTTTCATATTCTGCCCACACACTTATAATTTCTAATAGGCTTGAATTTCACTTCAACCTTTAACGGAATTCATGGATGTTCTTCTTCATTTCCTTAAATAAGAAGTGATATTTAAATCAAAGGTTCAACTGGACTTACGTAACGAGCAACTATATGTTTTGATTTTCATTGTCTTGAAACTTACGTTAGTTATTATATGAGCAATAATCTAATGAACTGTAATAAATGAAGACACCAGAATACGAATAAATATCATCGTTCAGTAAATTTGAATTCAGTGCTACAGAATAATGACGATTTACGCGATACAAAATAAATGTTGAGAATTTTATCCCACCAGGCTTGTTGGTGATATTTTCAGACTATCTCACTCATTTTTTAAGTACAGTAGAACCTCGCTAATCCGACCTCGATGGGACCAGGTGGTGGGTCGGAACGGCTAAAAGGTCGGATTAACTAGAGACGAAAAATATACATTTTTATTATTATTATTTTACCATATAACATTTCAAGAAAGTAAAAATCAATTTTTAAAAAACTCCGTTATTTGTTTTTGACGTAATCCCGATTCCCGGGCTGTTGCTGATCTATCTCGCCATATCTTTAGCATTAATATATCACTGGCTGTAGATTCTTCATGTTCTTCAACATATTTTAACGCAATCTCAAAAGCTTCCTTTGCGGCGGTATGACTGATTTTCAGATTTTCTGAAGGTTCCTCCTCATTTTCCTCGGATGTTTTGGAAGCGGCAGATATTATATCCTCGTCATTTAATTCCTCGCAATCATGATTGTTTTCATCAACATTAGCCAGCCATTCGTCAACGTCACTGGTTTTAATTGTAGAATTTATAGTCTGAAGGTCCTCCACGATTTCCAACATCACTGCATGTTGTCCTCAGTTTCACAGTTGTCCATAGTAGGCCACAATTTACGCCAGGATTTTTTCAAAGTTCCTGGAGAAATTTCGTTCCACGCTGAAGCAACTGTGTAAATGACATCCTTGATAGTGAGTTTCTTTATTGCCTGCAACAGGTCACTATCCTCCTGTGCCACTATGGAGCCAACAAATTTCCTACGATTATTTTTCCCCCAAACATTCGATCACGCCTTGATCCATAGGTTGTATGAGTGGGGTCACGTTCGGCGGTAAAAACAGCACTTTTATTTCCCCAGAATATAGAATGTTTTCACCCGGGTGAGACGGTGCATTGTCCATAAGTAGAATTGCTTTCTGGGGCAGGTTTTTTGATTTTAAAAATTGGCGTACAGCCGGAACGAATTCGTGGTCAAACCACTCTTTAAAAAGATGACAGTCCATCCAGGCAGATTTCTGACTCCTATAATAAACGGGAAGGGCGTTCATATTCAAATTTTTAAACGCTCTTGGATTTTTTTTTGATTTCCCGATTACAAACAAGGGAAGTTTGTGATCCCCACTCGCATTGCTACACAAAGCAATGGTCAGGCGTTCTTTCGACACTTTATGTCCGGAAATTATTTCTTTTTTGGATGCCAATGTTTTATTGGGGAGCATTTTATAATTTAGGCCAGTTTCGTCGATGTTATAAACTTGATCCCGAAGCAAGTTATTGTCTGTTGCAAGTTGTTTAAACTTATCGATGAACACTTGTGCCCCACCAAGGTCAGAAGAAAAATTTTCACCTGAAATCGAAATTTGTCGAACTCCGTGTCGATTTTCCCACCGCTGGAGCCACCCTTCAGATGCGGTGAACGTATCAACCGTAGAACTCTGCTCACTTATCTCGGAATTTAAGGTGATTGCTTTCTCCTGATAATGGAGTCCCTTTTCTATGTTCTACGTTTTCGAAGAAATTTCCATTGTGAACTCGCCGGTTCGGTCGCCGGGGTTCCAGAAAAATCTAGCACTAAATGGGTGATGGGGGGATGGTCGGATTAGCCGGAGGGTCGAACTAGTGGAAATCGGATTAGCGAGGTTCTACTGTATAGCCAATTGTTTCGCACTGAACAAGTTCTGTTGTTAGTACCAGATAAATTGAGATTGCTGTCAACGAGAACTAGTTTAACTTGCATAAACATATTTCAGTACTGATACTAATCGCAATCAAAGTATAATGAATCAGAGATAGTCTCGCTTACTCTAAAGTTAACTGTGGATATGTAGATAGATAACTATTTGCTCCGCTCCCTTAGCCAATTTTATGTTTTCAGAACTAGCAGCGGTATCTAGCTCCGCTCGTAAGTACTCTCATGTTACCCATTATTAACACGAATGATTTAGCGCTTTCTTTGATTTTTGCTTTTGTGACTGTTAGCTTCTTCTCGCGAAGATTTTAAACATATTAATTCATGAATTGCCGCCAAATTAAGTTGCTTTCTGAATGTTGCACCTACACTTTAATACAAAAGTAATGTATTTAGTATTCGGTACACAAGATATTTATACTATCAAATCGGGAAATGCATTTCAACCTTTCGACGAATATATAATCAGCGGAGGTGATATAAACTTTAAAGTTGAATGCGAACTAAATACACTCAAAAATACATCCCGTTCAATGAAATATCCACAATCAAAACATTATCTCCTTGACTGTCGTTGCTTTCATCATTATCAATCAGCGTGGCCAGCCGTATTTATTTTCAAGATTCTTTTTCGTATAGTTGTGAGTTGCGAATTGAAAACCTTAACAGAAGTAAACTGTCTGTTTTTCTACGAATTTTCTATGTATACATAATATGATTGGCCCATTATAGTTAATGCAGCTTCACTGAGATGAAGTTGGTACCAGTTTTGCTTATTTTACCCATAAATAATTGGTCTTTGGTTCTAAATGTAACTTAGTTCTTCATATACTTAGGAAATGTTCTTCGAACTAAGATCACCATTGAGTTTCCCATTGATATGATGATCCACCTTATCCTATGTTTACTTCTACGTTTTCCTGTGCAAATATATCCTGAAATATATCGTCATATAGTTTTTTCAACCAGAATGGAACGGTGATATTATGGAAAGTAAAATTCATATTTGTTTTCTATAAGTTTTGTATGAAAGTACATGAAAAATGCTGCGGAAAATTTTATTAGAAGGCGGTGAAATCGTCACTATTGTCAATAATCGCTCGAAATTTACTGGGTACACATTTTATAAGTTTTTCGGCGTAATAGTTAGATACCGACCGCCAAATTTTACGGATAAACAGTGCAAGCTGCTTCAAATTGTACACATGCTTTCCAGTTAGTTTTTCCTGTACGATTCCCACACATTTTCGATAGGGTTTGTACCCGAAGATTGAGAGGGTTACTTCATCGTCAGTATGTCATTTTTGAACTTTAAGCCTTTGCAAAGTCGGTTACGGTGTTAAGGATCGTTGTCGTCCTGTAAACCCCAATCTTTTTTTTCAACGTTGGGAGGTGGAAATCTTCCAAAGATACCGATCAGCTCCTGCCTCTCGGCATGCCGGATTTCTACCGACTAAAACCACCTCCCTTTTCTTCAATCACTCTCTCCATCAATTTTTAGTAATTTTTCGTATTTAATTTTCATTACATAGCACTTCCCAGACGATAAAAATCGGTATAAGGGGTAGTACCAAAATTGTATCCTTTTAGTTAAATTAATCGTTCAGACTATATGTTCAAAAATTATTTCATGTTGACTACATGTTTGGCTTTGACTTTAGTGGAGCTGATTGTATTTGTAATTCAATCCAAACATCTTGAATGATTTGATGAGGTCACGTATGTAAGTTTGGACCATTTTTTCGGCATTCAAATCCTGTGTGAAAAGCATCAAGCAGTCGAAACCGTGCCCTGAGAAACATCCCCTCACATAGACTTTTGTAGGGTGTTGAACAGTTCGCTCGATGACATTTCTGCCAAGGATGGATCGTGCAGGCTTCAATGAATCCCATACGTAGAAATCGGCATCGTCAAAAATAACGGTTGACCAATCGCGATAGAAATTTTGAGTCGGTCCGTCGAAGCGTTTTGGAATTTGGATCTCTGAAAGAAGAGATTTTGAGGTCTTAGATCTAGAAGGAAATTTTGCTTCGTTCAGACACTGCCTGCTGGTGTTGATACTAACGTTTATTTCCTTTCTAGCTAGTTTGACCATAGCTTCGCGCAATTGGAGAGTTGGGGTACGCTTAAACAGCTATATTATAGCTATTTGTGGCTGCTCGTCATCATTTTCATTTGCTCTCGTCTAGAAAGATCGTCCACATTTCGACTAATTGTAACGATTCATCCAGTTCGTAACGAAGTTCATAGACTTTTTGATAAGTTTTGCGGCAGAAACGAACGACAATTTTGATTTCTTCGGGTGCGATCACAGCAAAATCGCTTTGAATCGCATCGTGTACGCAAAATTCATTTGGAAAATGAGTTCTCTATTTCACATTTAGTGAAATTGGAATAAAACGGATATAGAAACATAGCATATCGTTCAAACTGTTGCGCGAAAAGAAAGAAAGGGACATTTTTTTCTAGCAAAAATATCGGTTTTAATTTTAAGGATTCCATGCAAATGGATAAATTGATATCATTTACGGTCTCATTGTAGGTCTTGATCAAATTCTTTCTGGAGAACTCATTTTTTGAGCTGCCATGCAAACTGCTGTTGAATTTTTTGGGGCTTCTCTAACAAAACGAAAATAATTGCATTCGACGAAAAACTTAACTTGTTGATTCCAAACAAGTAATAAATTCAGGTTTGTCGATTAAACCTTAAAAAAAAACTTCGAAGAAGGCTTGATTTTGTCTTTCAGCAAGGAAGTAAGGCGAATTTCAGAGCAGTTATTCTTCATATTCTTGCCATTATTATAGTTTGTCATTCTTGAGCTTTTCTCAGTAATCTTATATTACAGCACGCATGAACATTCGACCAAAAACATAGTGTGCTGGCAACAATTTTAAAACAAACCATGCACGAGCTGTGGCTGAGTTCAATCTTAAAGTTCGCTGTACATTGTTAAACATCTAAAACTGCACATGGATTTTTTATGTCTTGTTAAGTATGTTAAGTTTTGGTTCGTAAATGATAACAAAAAATTGGAGAATTTCGTTTATTATATTGAAAATATGCTTTGCTGTACTCACGCCTCTACTGGCTTATTCTAAAATACCATACAAAAAGGTCAAATTTAGCTAGAGAATAGTTTTGAAAAATTCGCTTGGATGTTTAGACTTACCAATTACAACTGCGACACATATAATAGAATTTCATAATTAGTTCAACCCAGAAGCAAGCACTATATATACACGCTGACCAGCTTGAGACGCTTACAGTTACAAACGATTTTGATGAATGCTTGCATTGTTGCCTGCATATGTGAATTCCAAACAATCGTTAATAAATTAATACGTCTTATATGCCTTGCCTTCTTGTATAAAAAAACCAGTTGTTGGTTAGATCCTTTTGCTTTTTTGATGTTCGTACTGAATGAAGTCCACCAATTATTGTGTTTCGAAATTAAAAAGAAATTCTCCAAATTTTCGTAGAGATTATAATAGAAGTGCAAAAGGAGAAAACAATAGAAGAGAAATTACGATTTTTACAATCACAAGTACGCATTGGTGGCAAAGGATCTGTGCGGCGTAAGAAGAAGATATTGCATCAAACAAGTACAACTGACGACAAAAAATTGCAGAGTACATTGAAAAAGTTAAATGTGAATACAATACCGGGCATCGAAGAAGTGAACATAATTAAGGACGATTTAAGTGTAATACATTTCAATAATCCGAAAGCTCAAGCGTCAATTAGTGCTAATACTTTTGCCATCAGTGGCCATGGGGAGAATAAGAAGGTAAGATTCCTGTAATATTTTTTTGGAAAGTTTCCATTGAAAACTGGAATAAGTACTTTTAGGTGATTGAAATGCTTCCAGACGTACTACCGCAACTTAGCAATGAAACTGTAGTTCAATTGCGACGCTTCGCATACAACATATCAGATACAAAGACTTTACTTGATTTGATTGAAGAGGACGAAGTGCCTGTGCTTGTTGAAAATTTTGATGAGGCATCTAAAAATGAAATGCCTAAATTGAAAGGAGGAGTGACTACCTCGAATGATACATACGATCAAATAAATGCGAGTGGCTTAGCCAAATCATTAGAATTTGTCAATTCAAAATTAACTGAAAGTAGAGAATTATTTTCCAAGGGTTTGAACGTCGATAATATTACGGTGGATTCAAATAACGAGATGGTTTAATATACAAATACCTTCAATAGTTCCTGACTGGTCGCCGTTCCAGCTCAAATTAATGCAAAAAAACTCAATGCCCTAGCCGAACAATTCATAGAATTAACTGAAGCCATTAGAACAGAAATGATTTACAATTATCTTCCCTTCTTCGTAAAACCTTATCTTAAACTCTCCATATTCCTTTTACGGAAAGCCTTGTTTTGGCCTACCAATTTTGCATTTAATAAAGTTCTATAAAAAATATTACGCAAGCATTCAAATTGCATTTACTCCTAATTATGTTGCCAGTTTATTAAGCCATGACGAACATCTCTTTTCAATTTGAAAATTAATTCCGACCATGAAAGATCATCTATGGCCACAAACTATTTTAAGATTCTCTCGCGAAACAAACGAAGAAATAACACCCAAGGAAAAAAATATATGCTGCCACTGTTACTCGCAAAAAAATTATGTACGAAAAAGCAACATCAGTGTTTTAATGTAGTTTTTATTGTTGCTTCAGTTTTGACTTCTTAAAGTCAAATGAGTCAATTTTGAATAAAATTTTCGCATTTTTCGTCTTTTTGTTGCTCCACATCAAATTTAATTTTTCATAACAGTAAAATTACTTCCGTTTCATGAAATTTGTATTGTTTGTTTGGAATCAAATTTAACGGAAACATACTAACTTTTTTTTGAAATTGCCACGATAAGTTTATTTTGGTTTGACGTGTTTTATGAAATCAATATTGTTCTTTTTTAGGTGTATACATAAACTTTATCTGTGTATGAACATAGAACTGTATTTTGAAGAGAAATTTATTAAAAGTTAAATATGTATATGCATTAAAGAAATAGAAGCTGTTTGGTTGTTACTATGAACAATTTTTGGCTTGATTTTACAGCAGATAATCAACTGTGAATATGTGGATTAAGGATGAATGGTTTGATTTCAAAATTATAGACCACATCTTTTAATATGTGTCTCTAATATCTTTCTTTAGTGTTTGCTATCAAACAATTTTCTATTTACATATATGTTTTAGATAAAAATCAAGTTAGGTAGGAAAAGCGCTCATTTCAAATGAAAGGATTTTGTGGGAGTGTTGTTTGTTACTTCTCATGTAAGGCTTGCGGATCATGCTTCAATTTTTTAAGGTTTGCTTGGAATTTTACAAAATTTTGCGTTTATGAAATATATTTCCGAAATTTTGTATTATACGAGGATGAGTCAAATATAAACCGGACTTTTTTTTATACACATTTATTAACAGTAATAATATTCAAATAAGACTTTAATCATTTTTCTACATAGTCTCCTGCACGCTCTACACATTTTTTCCAACGTTTTGGCAGCTTAAAAATTCCTTGTTCATAGAAAGTTTGAGGTCGAGTTGTCAATCAGTTGCGCACGTGCGCCTCAACTTCTTCATTCGCTTCAAATTTTTCGCCTCCTAAAGCTTTCTTCATGGGACCAAACAAAAAATAGTCGCATGGGGACAAGTCTGGGCTATAGAGAAGGTGCTCCAGGGTCTCCCAATGCAGCTCAATTAATTTATCCTTTGTCAATGCAGCTGTGTGAGGTCAGGCATTTTCATGGAGGAGAATGACCTCTCTGATGGGATTTTTCTTTTGTTTCTGTAGGCTGCTTTTGCTGACTCAAGCAGCTGACAGTAGTAGGCAGCATTTATTGTACGTTGGTCGTGCTGGAAATCGATCAGTAAAACTCCTTTGTAATCAAAAAATACAGTTGCGAGGACTTTTCCGGCTGAGAGGCGCGTTTTGGCTTTTACTGGACAATCTTCGTCTTTCCACCGCCATTCCTTGCTAGCCATTTTTGACTCGGGGGTGTAATGGTACACCCAAGTCTCATCACTCGTGACAATTCGTCTCAAAAAACTATCGCCTTCATGGTGAAATCAGAACCAACCAGACCGTTCGGCAGAGTCTGAGACTCATAAAGACAAAAGTCCGGTTTATATTTGACTCTCCCTCGTAAGTTCAGAAGGATTTATAATTAGTCTTCTTAACATGACGTCTTTAAGGTGCTCGTTGCTTTCGAGTCATGTCTCCATGCAAAATGTAATTTGCCTGGAGGAAGTTATAATCGTTGATTAGGATGACTATCATAAGCAACATGTTTATTTACATCAAAAGTTATTTAGGACAGATTGCGGTTAAACGTTACGTATGGAAATCCAGATCGAGAACATTATTGTTACTTCTGCTCATATTGCTCATTTACAGCGACAGATTAAGGGGTCTAGAAGAGGATATAGACTCGGGGTTTGTCATAAGGTACAACATAACGAAGCGGAATCAGAATAGTTTCGACCAATAGCGAAGCTAACATGGTTGAAACAACCTTGTGAAAATAGATGGTCCACCAAAGGTCATGCATTTCTTGCCTCAAAGTTATCCGTTTTCAGCCCCAGTGAATTTTCGGACATTTATAATTATTATAAATTGATCAGTTAGTTGAACCAAGTTTGCTCGTGAATTTTGCCAGGCCTTAATGGTGCTGTACATTTAAATTGAAATTTATTTTTAACAAATAGTCGCATAAGTAAAAACGCGATGGCAAATTGCTATCTAGGCATCAACTTCATATAAAATGGCCAAATTATGAAATGTTTGAAATGAAAAATAAGAAATTCGCCCGATATTCCAAACGGCGACGAAAAAACGACGAATTGGTGACATGTTTTTTAGTAGAATCTTTGGGCGACAAGAGCTCAAGAAGACAACGACCTCCATACCAAGCGTAACACTAACATTTAGTTTTTCCCAGGTCGTCAATGCCATCGTCAATCGTTTTGAAAACATTTGGGATATAACGAAGATTGCAGGATACACATAAGAGACTTTGTATTTTTTTAAATCAACTGAAAAACTTCTGTAAGTTTTCACCATCGGAACAATCCACCAGATTAGTTACTTTGCAGAGTAGTACATTGTAGGTTATTCATGCAGCGGAGTATAGACAGGATATTAGAAATCTTCACGTATACTGCATTTTAGATGAAATGACTATATATATTTAAAATAACTGCTTCTTTATTAATGAGCTAAGCTGCATACTTAGATTGCGAACATGCTAACTTAAATCTCCATGCAATGGTTTACCCCAAAACTCTCATCAAAATTATAAATAAATCAGGCTTTCATAAATCTCTCGTCGACTTCAGCTAAATAATTCCTACAAATTTAGTTTGAATCACCTTGTCAATATCACAGTTTAGAGTTAATCCATTGACGAAGGTCAGGCATTTTCATGGAGGAGAATGACCTCTCTGATGGGATTTTTCTTTTGTTTCTGTAGGCTGCTTTTGCTGACTCAAGCAGCTGACAGTAGTAGGCAGCATTTATTGTACGTTGGTCGTGCTGGAAATCGATCAGTAAAACTCCTTTGTAATCAAAAAATACAGTTGCGAGGACTTTTCCGGCTGAGAGGCGCGTTTTGGCTTTTACTGGACAATCTTCGTCTTTCCACCGCCATTCCTTGCTAGCCATTTTTGACTCGGGGGTGTAATGGTACACCCAAGTCTCATCACTCGTGACAATTCGTCTCAAAAAACTATCGCCTTCATGGTGAAATCAGAACCAACCAGACCGTTCGGCAGAGTCTGAGACTCATAAAGACAAAAGTCCGGTTTATATTTGACTCTCCCTCGTAAGTTCAGAAGGATTTATAATTAGTCTTCTTAACATGACGTCTTTAAGGTGCTCGTTGCTTTCGAGTCATGTCTCCATGCAAAATGTAATTTGCCTGGAGGAAGTTATAATCGTTGATTAGGATGACTATCATAAGCAACATGTTTATTTACATCAAAAGTTATTTAGGACAGATTGCGGTTAAACGTTACGTATGGAAATCCAGATCGAGAACATTATTGTTACTTCTGCTCATATTGCTCATTTACAGCGACAGATTAAGGGGTCTAGAAGAGGATATAGACTCGGGGTTTGTCATAAGGTACAACATAACGAAGCGGAATCAGAATAGTTTCGACCAATAGCGAAGCTAACATGGTTGAAACAACCTTGTGAAAATAGATGGTCCACCAAAGGTCATGCATTTCTTGCCTCAAAGTTATCCGTTTTCAGCCCCAGTGAATTTTCGGACATTTATAATTATTATAAATTGATCAGTTAGTTGAACCAAGTTTGCTCGTGAATTTTGCCAGGCCTTAATGGTGCTGTACATTTAAATTGAAATTTATTTTTAACAAATAGTCGCATAAGTAAAAACGCGATGGCAAATTGCTATCTAGGCATCAACTTCATATAAAATGGCCAAATTATGAAATGTTTGAAATGAAAAATAAGAAATTCGCCCGATATTCCAAACGGCGACGAAAAAACGACGAATTGGTGACATGTTTTTTAGTAGAATCTTTGGGCGACAAGAGCTCAAGAAGACAACGACCTCCATACCAAGCGTAACACTAACATTTAGTTTTTCCCAGGTCGTCAATGCCATCGTCAATCGTTTTGAAAACATTTGGGATATAACGAAGATTGCAGGATACACATAAGAGACTTTGTATTTTTTTAAATCAACTGAAAAACTTCTGTAAGTTTTCACCATCGGAACAATCCACCAGATTAGTTACTTTGCAGAGTAGTACATTGTAGGTTATTCATGCAGCGGAGTATAGACAGGATATTAGAAATCTTCACGTATACTGCATTTTAGATGAAATGACTATATATATTTAAAATAACTGCTTCTTTATTAATGAGCTAAGCTGCATACTTAGATTGCGAACATGCTAACTTAAATCTCCATGCAATGGTTTACCCCAAAACTCTCATCAAAATTATAAATAAATCAGGCTTTCATAAATCTCTCGTCGACTTCAGCTAAATAATTCCTACAAATTTAGTTTGAATCACCTTGTCAATATCACAGTTTAGAGTTAATCCATTGACGAATGGTTTTTCCTTTTTAATAAATAATAGCCGTTTTCTTCTTGAAAGATATTTTTCGTCTTCGCTTTGTTCCCTACCAGCAAAGCCAATATTTTTCTTACTCCATATCACAAGATTATCAATTTGCTCTATAAATTCAAAAAAATACTATTTTAAAATCAATTAATTGCATACGCTGTACATTTTATTATGTAACGCACTTAAATGACTTTAATCAGTCATATCCTCTTATTAATTGATAATGATCAAAATATATTATACTGATTAAGCAAGGTCGTTTGATATGGTCAGCCGCGTTAGTGAATCATTTTTAGATAAAGCAAAAAGTGGTTTGTGCAAAAGGCAAAACAAAGGAAACCATCGCGCTGCTAAAGTTTATTCAAGTGGTGTGTGATTGGTGTTAAGCCGTTTGAATGTTTGGAATTCAGCCATATTGATATGGTTTCCTAATTAAAAAAAAGCCGCTTATTGAAGTCAACTGATAAAAATGATGACTGATAGATGAGTAGGACTAAATATTATGTAAGATGCATGAAAATTGAAAAAAATCTGACAATGTGCCTACTAATCCTCGTATATTGTAAGTAAAGGTAATTTGGGAATCAAAATCCATGTAATGGATGTAATACAATGCATCGTAAATAGTTACGTAAATGAAGTAATGGTCTATTTAAACAACAAAATCCTCTTAGTCCTGTAAACCTGTCAGGCTTGAAGGGTGCATTTGTGATTATCGAATGATTTTTTTCAACGTGAGAAAGATTGGTATTCATTCGTACTAGCAAAACTACTTCTACTAAAATAGAATCGAAAGTGTTTACTTTGGATGCAACAGACGAACTTGATGCAATACAGCTTCAATTTAAAATATCATTTAACATCTGAAAAATTTCAAAAATCGAATTTAAATATTTTTCCAAAGCTCTGGTTTTATTAACAACTATATATGAATTAACAATGACAACTTGTATGTTTACAGTTTTTAATATTCAAAAAATAACAATCACAATGCTTTTCCAAAATATTATATTAAAAGTTGAAGGCTTGTTTATTGCTTTTCAAACTGTTGAATAAATTCCTGAGAATCGCCTTAATGTACATTTAAATTGAATGTATTTATGAATTGGTAGCTTCATTGTGCGGCTATATTACATTCATAATAAAAACAATTTTAAACATAAAATCATAGAGTATATAATAACGTTGAAAGTTTATAACGATAAGTTTATAGATGCATTACAAGTATGGGCTTCCAAATTATCAGATTGATGTTTCAGCAAGGAATCTATCATTTGCATGGTATATATACTTTAAATAAACAGCGTCTACTTCTAGCGGCATACATAGTCGAATTGAGCAGTTCTGGATGAGCACATCTGGAAAATATTAAAAATTTAAAAATGTTAGTAAAATTCACAGTTGGACATTTACAATTAATTGTATATCCCAAAAACATCTCGATATTGTACAAAATGTCATACCCATGTCATTAAATTATGATTATGCATTTTTAGAGAGAAAAACAAATTTAAAGAAACTATTTCTTGTGATATGTCAATATTATATTTTGTTATGCATAGCATTTTCAAATCAAATCAACACTTTTTCAAGTCAAGTTAACATTTTTCCACCATAATAGATGGATACTTCACAGTAAGCATAAACTGAAAATCGATTAAGTTACATTATTGTTATTAAATTTTTATACGGTCAAGGAAACTGTTTTATTTTAAACTAGTAAAAGTGCCGTGTATAAACAAAACACAGTGAATCATGATTAAGTTACAACCAAAAATACACAATTCACGATAAACGTTACAGTCTGCTGCTGTTACAGTTCTGCTTACTACGATTTTTCATTAAATCTAAAAAATGGAACTTGTATGGCGTGCATATGTATACTGAACTTTCATGTAAAATTGTGTTCATGGAAAACACCTACTTTCGTTCGAAAATGTAGGCGTTCGTGCACAGATGGGCGACAATTGAATATAAAAGATTGAACGTTTATTTCAAACATAAATTTGAGATAGTATCAAAAAAAAAAATTAATCTAAGGTCATCTTTTGAGATGCATCCTCATGCATGCATGCAAATTTTGTTTGGACTGTAACGTTTATGGTGGATTGTGTATTTTTGGTTGTAATTTAAACGATTTTCAGTGTATGCTTACTGTGAAGTATCCATCTGTTATGGTGGAAAACTGTTAACTTGATTTGAAAAAGTGTTAATTTGATTTGAAAATGATATGCATAGCAAAATATTGATATTGACACATCACAAGAAATAATTTCTTCTAAATTAGTTTTTTTCTCTGAAAATGCACAAGCGGTCGAATAAATATCCAATCTAGAAAGTGTTTACAAAATCTATAAAGTAGTATCCAGAAGCATTACTCAAAGCAAAAAAAAAATCTAATTAAAAAGCCCATGCGGATATTACGTATGCATTTAAAAGCTTACTTAATTTGAAAATGAATAGATTAACCCGCCAGTGGTGACGCAAAATTATCTTACATAGTTGGTGACGTCGGTCTCAGAGACCGAAATTTTCGAGTGAAGATCAATCCAAAATAACACAATTTCTGTAAATGTAGCAAATTGAACTTAAAAAATACAAGGTTAAAGTATAATAAAACACAAAAAATTATTACATCACATCACGTTTATTAATAATAATAAAATTCCCCTGCAATACTAAAAAAATATGTTATTTTCATACACATATTTTTCTACGAAACCGGTCTCACAGACATATACGTCACCATTCGCGGGTTAAGCATTTGCCTCACATATGTGTACCGACAAAAACGTTTTGCAACTGTGTTGCAAGGTTTAGAACGGGAAATTCGGAAAACTTGTACAAGAGAACTCAAGATGCATTTAGTAAGACAAACAAGGTCAAAAATAGATAAATGTCCCATGATGTCAAACATAAATAGGATACAGTCCATTTATTTACGACAAATGTCAACAGGATCATATCAACACCTTTTGAAAGAAAGAAAATTTCTTTGAAAACATATTGGTAAAGATGCAATTTTATTCCATTCTTTCCCTAGCGTACGTTTAAAACGATCTTATTGTTTTCAATGGGGTCCAAATCCAGGTTCGCGGCGGAGTTTCGATCACCTGTGGACAATTATTCAAAAGCTAAAATCAAAAGATGTGTGCTTTGTGTTTGGGATCATATCCTGGTATAGATGCCAGTCATTGCCAAGATTTAGTTTCTGTACATTTTCTGCTGGGTCAGTCTTGAAAATCTAGAGTTATTTCATCTGGTCCTCCATTATCAAACATGGAGATTTCCTGTTCTAGCAACTGAAAAACACCCTCAAACCATAAACGAGCAACTAACATGCTTGATATTCGAAGCGCTTAATCACATCGTACACTACGAAGAGGGTCATATTCACGATCCCTGATATTTTTCGTACAGATTTTCCAGTTTAGAAGTGGTTTTGTAATAATGAATGAGTCATTACAGATATTCGTGCATAATTTTTGCCCATTTTTTAACACTCGAGTACTACGTACAGTACTACGAAAATTAATACTTTTTGAAGTATATACAACAAAGTGCTGAGGAATTCTCTATCAATAGATTTGATTCTTGTATCTGATCCAAAGCTATCTTTATATTTAAACTTTCTGCTATGCCTTCTGTAGGATAAATAATAATATAGCATTAATTTAAGAACGAGGAAACTGAATCAAGGACTAGCATCTCTGAGCACGTTCACGTGAATCTTTTTACATACAAGCTGTAATTTCTTAGTTTCTGTTAGTTGCTTATGGCCGCAGTTAGTAAACATCCGCGCAGTTATGAGTTTTCACGATAAATTTTGATTGTGTTTATTGTTCTTTACTCTTGTCGATACCGAGGTTGGAAGGACATCCAGTCTTGTTTCTTAAAACTATGGACAATCAGACTTAAGTAAGGATTTCGCATTGATCACGACAGTATTTTGAAAAATTTGAAATGTCTTTTATATTTCGGTGATTGAGTTTGCCTAAGCATCCGATGCAATTACAATATTTTCCACACAGAATATGGGCATTTGCGCTTGCTTGTCCTAACTTCGGTGACGATTAACGCATATGATGTTAATTTTTTTCATTATTTTTCAAAAAGAATAAAGCCCTGATTTTTATGGATATTAAAATGCAATAGTTCTATTATAAGTATTAATATTTGTTTTTCAATAAAATCATTTGTATCATATTAAAATAACATAAAAATATATTCATAAATGTTCGACTTTCGCTGGCAGTTACACATTACTATCGAATAAATAGCAAAATTTCAGTAAATTAAAACTTATTTGACAAAGTTTCTACGTTTTGGACATTGCATAACGACACTTATTGGAGTAAGAACGCATGACGCAAGACGAGCAGATATTAAACAATTCAGTAGTAGCAATCATATGTAATGTTTTTTTATCATTAGAGATAGCGATTTGAATATGATATTGAACACAATTTTCAAGCTTCTCTAATGGACACGACAATTTAATAAATGCAAGAAATTCCATTTCATATCATTGGAGCAAGTAATCACCACATTATCGGTCAAACTCATACACTGCGATGAATATTCCAGAAAAAACAATAGTGCGTCCAAAATGGCAAGGTCGTATCAGAGTAAGCGACATAGCTTTTACCCGATAAGATTCATTAAGCGCTTGAGTTGGTAGATAATGAAGTACAGATATGAAAAATGTGTATGCTAGTCATCAACTTCCGAAATATTGCTTCGACGATTTAGTTATGTAAGAAAACAATTTAATATGTGAAAAAATCTATTTGGACAATATTTTCTTAAATGCACACGTAAATTAGCTTTGGGTCAGCTTAAATAACTAATATTTTACAATGCTCTTAAATTATACACTTGGGTGGCTTATTTTGATCATTCACGAACAACATAACTATACAACGCATTATAATTAAAAAAAAATCCCATTTTTTGAGTATATGATATAAATTTGTCACGAGCCCTTAAAACTAACCACTGTTACAGCCAAACTAACGTACAGTCAACCAATTAATGTGTCGTCTATGTGTTCAAATCCCAAACAGAGTAATTAAGGGCAGTGGCAAAACATAGCCAACCTAAATATGGAATTAATAAAATTCCAGCAAAACGATTTATCCTGAAGAACAGGATTCCGCAAATCACGACAGCAACATCCAAGAAGACGATTTCAATGAGTCCCTAGAAAGGCGAAGGGGTTAGTATCATAAATTCGTAGGATTCATTGTTTTTTCTTTTAACTTACTCCTAGAAGGCTTCGAAATCCGAAGAAAATAATGCTCCAGAAAAAGTTCAATGTCAGTTGTATTATGTAAACAATAAGCGGAATCTTTGCTTTGCCTGTAAAACCGCCACCATCTTTCCATACCAGGAAGGAAGCCAAACCCATACAACAGTAGAGGACAGTCCAGGCGGGTAGAAACAGCCAATTCGGAGGGCGGAACGATGGAAATTGCAGCTTCTCGTACCATTCATCCCTGTTGGCCTGAGTGTTCGTTAGCGAACTCAGAAATCCTTGAAGGTTTGGAACAACTATTGCTATTATGAACACTATCCAGTTCGGAATCTTCATTTTCAAGCCGCTCGAATGCTTTGTATACTACTTCAGTATGTAACACAACTGCGGATTGGAACGTTCCACTTCGTAGCTTCACTCACTCTCTACTGAAAAGCGGTTACGAAAAAACTTAAGTTTACCACTCACAACCAGCTAATATTATCAAACAATTGAGATTCTAATCACCAGCAGAATGTATAAAAAGTGTGTTCAGATATTGATTTGATTTCGTTCGGGGTGAAAGTCCTATTCCAGGTGAACACGTGAATAGTCGGATCTTTTGTGTTAGCACGCGTGAGAGTAACAGGTCAGCAATAGCATGTGACCGAATTTAATATAGGTTTGGGCTGAAGGGAGTCTTCAACTTCCAAAATTATATTCCACACCAGTCGGCCAAATTCCCACTTATTAACATCTGGTTTTGTTTCGATTGTTAAGCTAGGGTACGGTCTAGGAAACTTCTATATCATTAATAAGGGTAATAGCAACAAGCATATCAGTAAATCATACCTTCTTACTATTTCATGCGTACACAGGTACTCAGTTTTAGTTTCTTAATCACCATCCGGAGGAAACGATGTAAATGACGATGACTATCCATATTTCAATGTTCGTATCATTTATGAATTTATTTTAATCTAACATAGCGTCATCGTTCCCGTGTTGAACTAAAGTCATCAAAAAGTTTTACACGTTTGTAGTAAATTCTGTTTGATTTTCTTAGTCTGTGTATTTAGACAGAATTATAGCAAAAACATTACATTTGCACAGATAAATAATGTGTGTTTTGCTGTTTGAATGGTTAGCTTGGAGTTTGTTTTATGCTATTAAAGTCTTGCTGTGAGCTTTGGATACATCCAACGATATTTGTTAGCCGGTCGGGTTGTTTGCACACTTGCGCAAGCAATGACTCTTATTTATAAACTGGTTATATTTCTTGCCAGCTTCTTGCAAGCTTTTATAGAAAATTATATTTTCGGTGTGTATGAGAATCTAAAGTTTAACGGTTTAGTGCACCTTCTAATAAGTCTAATTTGATTGTTAGCAAGGAGGGAGTAGTTATGGGATTTTCAATAATTATGAGATGTAGAGTAGAAATTTTGCTGATTTACTGAAAACTCGTAATATTCCCTACTGATATGCACCTATGTGTTTATTAGAGTGGCTCATGTGTTTCGTAAATGAGATCTTTTTATAAATCATTTAAAAAAGAGCCGAACTCTATAGTAAGTTTGAAGCAGCATTAAACTTAACCGAACTAAACGAAATGTATCGAATACTATGGAATAATAGCAAGTAAAACTTTTTTAGCAAATAATGTACTGTGGACAAGTATAATTTTCTTGTTTGTGAAAATTCGCAGCTAAACAAGTAGTTGCTTTGCTTTTTATAAATAAACTTCAGAGACTTTCCTGTCTTATGAGCAAATTGGTCAGCCGCCCAGTGTTAAACGGCACTGCGAGCGAGGCGAACGTATTTTGTTTTAAATTTTTCGAATCGTTCCTCTTAAGAACGAGGAAAGGTACTTTTGCTTTTCATTGAAAAATCAAGCGGAATGCGGCAGGAGCAACAAGATTTCCGAATTACAGAACCCAAAATTTAGATCACGATGTTTTGGTAAAAGGATTCGCAAATGCTTAAATCAGAAGGAAGCATTTTTGAAATATATTTTGGTTTTTATCTACACAATTAATTAATGATAAATAAATAAAATAAATTATCTTAAATTATAATTATTTTGCATTATTTACTTTGTTTCTATGTATTCCTATAACGAACTAGATCGAAAGGGTAAACATCTGCCAGGAAATCGGTTGGCTTCCTAAAGAGAGGAATAGAGGCTAACGATAATATTTATTATTTACGTGCTATTCTGGAGATTTGGCAAGGATTATAAAAGATGCAAAATATTTTGGCGGCACAGGAAAAAATTACACACAAGGCGCCAAACAAGCCAGAGAAGGCTTTCCCAGGAATAGCTGTGTTTGATTGACTATACTAATTTGTTATTACTTAGACATAATTTGAAAAATGAGAGATCTGTATTAAGTGGTTCAAGGGTCGAAGCTTGATGTGATCTTCTCATTCATTTCGTACCATATTTTGTTTGTTCTAAATTCACATAGACATGTTGACTGACTGATACACTGAATGAATTGAAATTGAACTTGGCAATTTACTAAGGTTCAAAGAACATTCAGTCATTTTCGAATAGCCACGATTCTACCAAATCTTGTTAAAAAGGGTGTAATAAGTCGAAAACATTTTAGCATCTTCTTTACAAAAAACCGAGCAAATAAGGAAATTTAACTTCAGAAATTCAAGTTAAATCTCATTGCCAAATCATTCGGAATATAACGCAGTAAAAACGACATATTGTGTGAAAATGTGCGGCTAATCCATCTGATTCACCAATTGAAAGTGATACCATTCAATAAAAGTTAGTAAGACATTATGAAACATGTCCCAGTTAGTTGGTATCTAGTTCTATTAAATCTCTGAGCTAAAATATTTAAACCAATATAATCTTTTGGGTAGTAAAATGCAAAAAAAAAGTTTAACTAGTTGATTGTCAAACCACGCGATATCATTGTGATTAATTCGAGTGACCGACCGATACCGATTCGAAACCACGTTTCAGGTGACTGGAAACGCTTGCTTTGAAAGCTTTCTCAAGAAAAAAAAACTATTTTGGACACCAAAAATGGTTTTTGTATTTTGTATTTTCTTTTGTATTTTGTTGCTTGTCAATGAACAAATTATTAAAATATTGCCAATTTTTAAGTTCGTCCTTCGTTTTATTTAAAAACTATTTTTATTATTGAAATAAACGTCCCGAACCTATTTGCACCGTTACCAATGCTTCAAAGGATGAAAAACCGTATTCTGAGATTTTTGTTTATTATCCTGGATGAAATTATCAGAAACCGAAATGATGACTTCACGGGTTTCCATCAACGCACTTAGTAAATTGCTGACGAAGCTTCAGAATATTTTATATTATATATTTTTTTGGAAGGCAATTTAATCGTTTATTGCAGCATTTATTTTATATTTACAAACACTAAGCTGAATTTTAGATGAGAATGGAAGCAACGCTTTAAGTTGAATCAGAAAATAAAACGTTTATTCGATTTTCAAGACATGAAATTAAAATAGATGATAGTGGGTATACAATTTAAGTGACTAACAACAAAATAAATGATTCAATTGTGACACAAATAAAAAAGTTTTATAATCCGTAAGCAAAAGTTCAGGCGTGGATGAGGTTGAATTTCGTAGTGTAACTTACATGGACTAAAATGTCACGGAATTGATGCCTTAATGACGCCATCAACCATTTTTAGAAGGTACTCATCATCAATAGTTTCATATTAACTTTCAATTCCGAAAGCAATAAAGCACCATAAAATTTTACTCGAACCGCCCGTACCCCAAAAATTGTACATACTACAATATGGCACATAAGCTAAATTAGCATCACAGACAAACGACGAAAAAGAACTAGCATATATAGTGGAAATATTAACAAAAATGGCTATAAGGAAATAAATTTTAATAACCGACCAAATTTTCGTCTACTTAGCTATCTTATCCAATATACCTAACCTAGATAAACCCAATCCATTATTAACGAACTCTATATCCTCAACTAAATGAATCCATATATTCATACACACACACACACACACACATATATATATAATATATATATATATATATATATATATATATATATATATATATATAAAATATATATATATATATTAGGGATGCCTCGATACGCCTATTTGCCAATACGATACCGATACGCTTATTGAATTAAAAAATGAAGGTGAAATAAATAAAACACAAGTCAGATTAATTTTTTAGGTCATATAGAAAAATATATAGACAGGTTGAGATTAGTTAATAGTTTTAATAATTGAAATTAAGATTGATAAAAATTTTGTTTAAAAAATAAAGTATTCTTAAGTTTTGCGGAGTAAGGCGATTTTGCAAGTCTGTTTGATTGAGACCTGCGGCGGAAAAAAGTCTCTCAGATGCGACAGAATTTATTTGGAAGCTAAAGTACTTCTGCGCCATTTTTTTTCAAGTTTGGGTATAAGACGTCATTGCGCCAGGAAACGAACGGATGCATCTCTCCATATATTAGGAGACCTTAGGTATCTCTCGACTTCTTCTTTGAGAGAATTACAGCTCAGAGTAGACAGACGCTCATCTTCCTCGGACTCTTTAATAATATTTTTACAAATGCTCCAAAGCCCACCACTCGTAGATATTTCAGAACTTACAGTTACAGTACTAAATGTAGGTGTGACCGTGTCTGACATAGTTTCGGAATGCAGAGCAGTAATTGAATAAAACGCTTTTTCGCCGTAGTAATAGTAGACTGTAATTGAAATATTCGTACTTTGTAACGAGGATCAAGGATTGTGGCTAAGCAATATGTTTCTTCATTTTCCAAACCATCGAGTTTTTCATAAAGAGCCAATACCAAGTAAGCCGCTATTTACTTCGATTGCGATGAATTCTTCCTTTCCGTGTTCTTCTGTTTTTCAATAATTTTTACTTGAGTCATACAACTAGTTGTTTACTGTTTATTGTTGACAAAGCTACTAAACAGAAGAGTTCCAATTACATAGTAGCGATGAACTAAACTAAGACTAAGATAACTCTAAAGAGTAAATGAATTAATTAATGAAATAAGTATCTATATATATAAAAAGAAGTGTACATTTTGATTGTCACTCCATAACTCGAGAACGGCTCAACCGATTGCCATAAATTTTTCAGGAAAGGTGCAGGAAGAAGTGATGATGGTTAGTTGATTTTGAAATTCAAAATCGGTCCTACCATTCTCGAGTTACGATTTAATGTGTCTTTCGTGAACGAGTCGTTCATTATGAACGGCACACTTACATGTGCTGTACGAACGACTTTTTTTTAAAAGAGTGTTTCGTTCATTCAGTGTTCATCCACTCAGCTGATGTCCGCTTCAGCACTTTTCGAGCAGCGATCGATTTTATGCAGATGCCGAAAGGTACATGTATGGTCAGCAGAAGGCAACAATTCAAATGTTTACTGTCTGCCAACAACTTTGTACGCTAACGCGCAGAGCTGAGCTGAGTGGATCAAGTGTGCAACATGCCTAAGTCGGAAGAGTGCATTAATATTATTGTCAGGCGATTTTCGTCAAATATTGCCTGTAGTTCCACGATCAACACCGGCGGATGAGATCAACGCATTATTAAAGTCTTCCCTTCTGTGGCGACATGTGCAAAAATTGACATTGAACAACGACCAATCTGCAGATCGGTTCTCGAAGCAATTGTTAGATATTGGAGACGACAAAGTTCGAGTCGATAATACAAATGGATTGATTAAATTGCCGACCAATTTTTGTACCATTCTCCAATCAACAGAAGAGTTGATTGAAAGTGTGTTTCCAAATATTGTTCAAAATTTCAGGAATCACAATTGGTTAAGAGAAAGCGCAATACTGGCACCAAAAAATGTACACGTCAATGCAATCAATTCCCAGATTCAAGAAAAATTGCCAGATGCAGTGACATCATATAAATCTGTTGATAGCGCAATGAATGCAGATGATGCCGTGAATTAGCCAATTGAATTTTTGAATTCATTGGAACCACCTGGTATGCCACCGCATTGTTTGAATTTAAAGGTTGACTCATCAATTATATTACTGCGGAATTTAAAGCACCAAAACTGTGCAATCGCACAAGATTGGCCGTAAAAAAATTGATGCCAAATTTAATTGAAGCCACAATATTGACCGGAACAGCGAAAGGTGAAATTGTGCTCATACCACGTATTCCACTGATTCCAACAGACATGCCATTTGAATTTAAGCGTTTGCAATTCCCAGTGCGTCTATCATTTGCCATGTCCATCAATAAGGAACAAGGACAAACGCTTCAAATATGCGGATTAAATTTGGAGAAGCCGTGCTTTTCACATGGATAGCTATACGTGACCTGCTTAAGAGTTGAAACTCCAAATTGTTTGTTTGTGCTCGCTTCAAATGGGCAAACGAAAAATATTGTATATCCAAATGTTTTGGATTGACAGTAATAATTTTGAAATACAATGCTTTCATTTCATTAAAAAAATCTAGAATATTTCATTTCTTTTTTTTTTTGGTTGGTTGCAACGAAGTGCATCGGGGTCTGCTAGTAGTAAATAAGAATAAAGAACAGTCGTTAATGAATTAGAAAATTTGAGAACTAAAATTAAAAGGAAAATATAAGATTTCTTAGTTTGATCTTGTAAGTATTTAAAGAGTAACCGAAGGAACCAAACTGCATAAAAAGCGGCGAAAAAGAAGGTCTTCTGGACGAATTTGTTTAAGCAATAGTGAAATAGCAGACTAGCAGTATGGTATGGGTAGGTTTGGGAAATGCTTGGCAAAAACGTGAAAGTACCAGTAAGAATGAGAAACATGGTACAGCATATTTCGATCTGGCTACTAATCATCCCTTGCCACAAATCAAACACTATATTGTCGTTCTTGCCGGAAACTGATATAACGATGGTGTAAGATTGTCCAGCTCAAGAGTGAATCTTTGAGACAGTAATTTAGGAGATGTATGGAATATGCTAAAGCTAATTGAGGAATTAATTGACGGGTTAGTCGAGAAATTGGATTCTAGAAAGTTTTAGTGATTTTAGAAAGTTTTAGTGAATAAGAGAAAATGGACTGATTATTTAAAAAAAATATGTAATATTGTTTGAAGAGACTTGTTTTCTTAGTTAATCCCAAATAACTAACCATACTTTTCATGTATGTTGTTTTATCTGTTTTTATCTCACTTTTAATCCGCTTAAATAACCAATCTTCTACCATATTTGTTGCTTATTTATTTTATGCTTGGTAGTGTTTGGTTTATTGTTCTGAATCAATCAAATTAATCGATTAACCGCCTAGTCTTTCTGCACTCTTTGATTACTTTTTTCACTTTTTTGATTAAAGCTGGTAGTCTTCTAGCTTTCTATACGGTCAATTGTTGATTTTTCCTTCCTTACTGTAATTGTATGCTGTATTTTCTAATATGACTACAGAGTTTCTTATGTCTGCCTTTGGGTAATATATATATTATTCTTTGAACTGCTTCGTTATTTTGTACTTTTCTCAAAGATTTTCTCTTTTCTCTTTTAATTTCCTATTTTTCTCCATTTGTTAATTGGAGATCCTTTGGGGTATTGTTGATCTCTAATTTTATGTTAACGATTACTTGTTATATTTTATGGACCTCAGATCGATCGCTTATTTCAACCCATTGTTGAGTAATGATAGCTGTTATTCATTAGAATAAACGTGAAATTTCAAGAACGGAAAGGTTTTCGTAGAAAATTATTTGTTGCGAAATAGTGTAGTTATGTTACTTTACACCATAATATCTAACTATAAGCCATGCAATTTCTCTTCTATTCATCCATTATAATAAATGGATGCAATGAATTGGCCCAAAAAAATTATTTTTGCTACTACAAAGCAAGATGAGCACATCAAATAAAGTCCAATTCATTAATCGCGCAAAACGCGATTAATAACAATAACAATTACATTCATCATTGAATGGGTGCGATCAATTACATTCTGTCTAAAACTTTTAGATAACTTTTCAATGGGTTCTTCGGTATTTCCCAGATAAAGTGAATGCTTTGGTTGAGAGATAAGATAAAATGACAGATATTATGAATATCCAGACGGTCTAGTGAGTCGTTTCTTACGTAAGAGGCATGCAACGTCTTTTTACAAATGAAAAATTATATTTGGACATTTTAAATGCATACCATTAATAAAAATATTTATGATTCAACGATTCTTCAGTTTAGAAGCTCTTGATTTGTGACGCTTGGAGGCTTGTTTTGAACATCTAGGAACTGTAGCATCTACACACATTGCAATAACACTTTACACTTATTCAGAACTTTTCAATTTCGCTTCACTGTGCTTCAAACCAAGGTCCGAGGTCAGATGAATGCCGGTATCAAATACGCATGGATTACTTAGCATGTTCTTTCGTTTCTGGGTTCAATTTCCACATGGAATAATTGAGGTAGGTAGCGAAACTGAGCCAAGCAACATACGGAATGAAGATATATCCGGCCATTGGATTTATCCTGAAGAAGAGAATGCCACAAGCGGAAGCGGTAGCCGTAATGGCGACAATGTCAATAAGTCCCTGGAAGCAGAAATTGATTATACAGGGATCGGGGATTATTTGACATGATACTTACTCCTTTGATGTTGTGTTGGCCGAAGAATATTGGGCTCCAAGCCAGATTTAATGCTAACTGAGCACCGTATACCATCAGCGGGAGTTTCGCGTCGCCGGTAAAGCCGCCCCCGTCTCGCCAGACCATGTAGGAGGCGTAGCCCATCCCTGAGTACAGCGACGTCCACACGGGCGCAAACACCCAGTTTGGAGGACGCAGTTTTGGGAACTTCAAGTTGCCATACCAATCGTCCAGATTTTTCTTCGTGTTCGATCTGCCGCTAATTATGCCCCCGATGTTTGGGAGGAGCACCGCTCCAACTGCCTTTATGTAATCCGGAATCATCTCCACGCCTCTTCCTCAAGGTCTTGTATGCAACACAGGTGTTTCGCACTACTGCGATTCAAAGAACAGCTCCAACCAATCTCAACTGAACACGATTGTTAAAAGTGAATTCGCACAACGCTCACGGCGAGCAATTGGTCATCAAACAATTGAAATTCTAATCACTATGCGAGCTGGAATGTGTAATTACACGAAAACATATGGTGTGGATGACAGCTCTCAGCTGATTCAGTTCATCCGTACTTGCAAGGAAAAAGTCGGTATCGTCCTGGTACAGAGCGAAACCCCTTGAATTCTACAGTAGGGTTTGTATGAGCTACACAGCCAAGGGAGCATCTACGACGAGCAAGATTGGGAGACAACAAATATGAGAGATGAAATTAATGTCGTCCAACGTCTGTTTCCACAATTATTTCTCTCTCATTCTCTTTAATGCGAATATATAACTCATAAAACCACCTACAACAATACATTGCAAGCAATGCAATCAACGTCCCGATTTAAACCTCATTAATGTCCCATGCACAGGTCGCTTCCTTGATCCAAACTAATTTTACAAAAGGAAACATGTTTTTATTGCAGGTAAATGGTCTGCTGTAAGAATTGTATAGATTATGGAAAACAAATATTAACAAGCCGCAAGGTGTGACCCTTGCGGTCCATACGGTCAACTTCGCAGTAATATCTAGATAAACATTAAAAATATGAAACACAATAATAATTTTGAAAATAATGCTACTTTAAATAATAATAATGAGAGGTACTCATAACAGTAATTGGAATGAGGCAGTGGCGGCTCTACCTTTGGGGCTAGTGGGGCTCAGCCCCACCACTTATTGAGCCTATATTAGTGCAAATGTAATAAAATATCATTAAAGATTTCAATATAGTTTTCATAATTTCATTTCATTTCAAAATATAATGTAGCATTTTTTTCGCCCATGCTGTAGTTTACTTTCACATAATCTTCTTGTCACGCACTGTAGAACAATTTGTTTTTCTCTTCGACTCGCTTCTTTGTGCCTGCACCGAGTAAAAGCTAAAAGTAAAATTCAAACTTATTTTCTCTTTGACAATTTTCCACCTTTACTATGAGGAAGGGCTAAACGAAATAAGCCCCGATTAAAAGAATTTCGATTTGAATGGCTGCGTGAATTCTATGGTGAAGCCGCGGGAGTGTGCATGTTTGAAATAACATGTTTATACTTAGCGGACGGGCTAATCATATGCAGCCCGTTCAGTGCTTCGACAACGTTTAGTCTTGGCATGGTCTGGATAATATTTTTGAGCAGGCATGAGCAACATTTTTTTACGAGCAGCCGTAGCGGGTGAAGGTGATGACTGTTAATGCAAAAGTAGTCTCATCAGTGTAGTGCATGGTATTAGTACTTAGTGTGCCTTCGTAGTGTTTAGTATTTTTTTAAAGTTTTGTAGTGCTTATAGTTTGTTTCAGAAAAGGGTTCTTCAGGTTATGGTATTTATGATTTTGATTGAATAAATAATTATCAAGATTTTCCTTGCATGTGTTAAAACTTGCTAGAAGTTTGAATTTCAATTTAAGTAAATTTTTTTTCGGTATTTTCAAAATATGAATTCGGTAGAAATAATAATTAATATTAATATTACGCTATTCGAACGAAATGTTTCAAAATATGTCTTCCATTGTTTAACTTTACAGTTTTTTTGAAGATAATAACATTTGTTCGTCTTCGCTTGCAGTACTCTCTGTTTGTAATAAATTCATTAAAGAAATACCCAAAATGAATGAAAGGGTGATTGACTTGTTTGCTCAACAAAAAAAACGACGAGCTGAATATTTATACAAATAAAACGTCAGGATAAAAGAAATTGCTTTTGTTGTTGATGTTGATTGAAGAACTATATACAATGTAAAACTGTTTTTGCTGAATTTATTTATTCATGGTTTTTGCTCTTGTTATTGTTGCTTTAGTTGAATTTATTTATTACTGGTTTTTTCGATTGTTATTGTTGTTTTTGTTGCATTTATTGTAGTAGAGAAATTATTTATTTTGAAAAGTGCGACAGGTCTAAAAGTTGTTTCGTTGCAAGAATTCAATTCAATTCAAATGTTTTTAAACTATTTTTTTATTCAGAGTGCACTGAACTTTTATTAAAGCTTTAAATTTTATTCAAAACACGATAATAGGAGTATATCTTTGATTGCCAGCGAATCTACTTTTGGGGAAACTGATCACTTAAAATCGCTTAACGCTCCACATGTGGTACCTCTTGGGTGGGGTGGAAACTCACATAAGAACTTATTTTGGTGTTAAAACAATTCGTACCAGTAGCCCCACCATACTTAACTCCCACGAGCCGCCACTGGAATGAGGTGATATTAATCGTATCATTTACGGAAGCGTCCTTTGATTACGTAACGATTTCAATGTTTGGGATTGAATTTTCACGCGGATCAATCGGGGGGTGGCAGGTTACAAAGCCTTTTCTATGTTGTTTGTTATTTTCATATCGACGCTTGCATGAAAAAAGGCGCTAGCAAAAATGAATTCAGTTTTTATTATTACTTAAGAGATTTTGTCGCGTGGTGGCCATTTTTGATAGTTGCGTTTAAAATTGCCATTACTTGGGTATAATCATTCAATTGGTATTTTTTCACGATTTTACACCAATGAGACTAATAATTATTTCTTTTTTTGCAAATGGACGTGAAAAACATTGAATATGCAGTCAATATTCGGTTTAATTTCATGTAAAAAGTCAAATGTATTACAAATGACGGATGATGGAGGAACTAATTGAAGTCTTACGAACACTAAAGAACAAAACTACTAAAAACTACAATTTTTTATTTTATGGAAGCTTTTTAAAGCACATGATCTTGCAAAGCATTGACTACAAAACATTTTACCATTCAAAGCGTTGCTTACCACAAATGCAAATTTGGTTGAATTTGTTTTTGGTTTTCAAAATTTAAGCAGTTTTTTTATTAAAATTAAAACACGACCCGTGAAAACTATTCAAAATCTGTTCAAATTATGCAAATATTACTAAACTTTGATTGCCTCAGCAAAAATGTCTTTAAAATAACAGTTATCAGGTAATATCATTCGTATGAACTCTTTTTACACAGTGAATTTGAATGATTTCTTATTTTTAATTATTATTTTTGTAATCTGGAAAAAAGCTTCACTGGTTTCTTTATAAAAACTGATAAGAGTTGATAAATTTTATAAACATTGATTACTGTGTTGTGCAAATCAGGTTAAAAATTTATTGTTTATAAAAAAACCGTAATTATTTGCACTTTTTTTAATAAATTAAATTCCTACTTTTCCTACTTTTTTAAAAAAAAATTGATAGAATTACGCAAATGTTGATACGCGTCGATTGACACGCTAACGATGTAAATCTTATATTTGGTAAGCGAGATATTGCCTATGACAGAAATCAACTTCAAACGGTCAACGCAACAAACCCTCCCGAAGGAAATGTCTCAAAAACTAATCAGCTCTTAAGATTGCAAAGACCCTTCGATTGACACTTCAACAAAGTCGATAAAACTTTGTTTACGTGAGTTATGGTCGTAGAGAAAACTTTCCACGAATCTACGTACGTACACACACATCTCTTTTTTTAAAAACACTTTAAATATACACTTTAATATATACACTTTAAATATACATAAAGACCTCAACATGTAAAGATATGTTGAAAATTTCAATATCGATTTTCGAGGTGATTAAAAAAACTTCCCATATGCTGGGAAGTTAAAAATGGGCTCGTGGAACAGCCAATTTTTCATTTAAATTAAATACATAATTTTAGGTTTTGTTTTAATATCAAAATGTCAGAGCTACAATGGAAATCGTTCAAGTGCTGTTCCTTAAAAATGTCTACACGGGATCATTCAAAAACTGGGAATTTATTATTATTTTTATAACATTTCAGATAATACATATAACATTAAAACATTCACTTTCCAATGAACCAATGAATTTCTCTTAAAAACATTTTTGTTTCTTTAAAAACATCACCAATTATACATTAAAGGTAAGTGAAGGATAAAATTAATGGACGAAAGATAGTTACTTAGGCCAATTTTAAAATAAAATAAAATAGTACGACATTTTTTAAACGTGAAAAATATACGGTGGCCGAAGTCGCGAAACATCGTCAAATTATTTCTCAATGAATATTCAAAATAAATGCTTGTGAGAGAATCCTTACAAAATATCATTCGAACAATGATACCAGCAGTTGTAAACGGTGAGCTTAACGTTCTGTCTGTGGCATTTAAAAGAGCAACACTAAAGAACTAACAAACGCGCGCGTTTTTGTGTTTCCTTTCGTTATTTTCATAATTCACGCATATGATATTTAGTTTTCCTCCTCAAGTTATGACACTGGCTCACTATACAATGCTTTGGACAAGTCATGAAAAACTTTCAAAAGGTCATCTTACAAACTAAAAATGTTTTTTGTTAATTGTAAATATACATTTCGGGGGGCCACTTACTCCCTTCTTCAGTACACAAGCTACTTTAGATTATGGCAAGCTACATTGAAATTTACGCTTACAACTATTTTAAGACAGGTAGAAGGGCGCCATTCACTTATATTATCCGTTTATGGGCCATTTCTACCTGCCTTTGTTTTTCCTTATTTACATAAGCCTAATTAAACTCGAGGGGCAATTCACTTGGTCTGTATTTAGTAGCTGTTTTTTGTCTTCACGCATGATTTCTAGGCTTTCCCAAGGGTCCAGTGTGCTCCTTCTATTTGTGTGACGTAGCAATTTCAGGTTTTCCTGCTGGATGGCGTGCATTTCTGCGATGATGTGGGCTGGTACGGATGAGCGTATTACTGCGTTGGATTTCCGGATGCTATTGGCTGCTTCTTTTATATGTTCATTTAATCGCGTCGTTATTAATCGTTTTGTTTGCCCTATATAAATTTTGTCACAATCATTACATATAACACGATATATTCCCTCTTTTCTCTGTAAGTTTTAGTGGGTCCTTCACGCTGCGTAGAAACTTCCTGAGGGAGGTGCTGCTGCTTGTTCCGACTGCTTGCAATCCAAACTTATTGAATGAGTTTTTAATTTTTTGGAACATGTAGGAGTTGGGGATGCTGTTCCGTCTTAGCATGTTTTCACTGTATTGCGTAAATAGTGTCGTATGTTTCCCCCGATTTTGCTGACATGCTTTTTTCCTCATCAATTTTTGTATGTGCTGCGAGCTATATCCGTTATTTACGACTGTGTCCATAATGAATTCCCGTTCTTTGGTATATCCTTTTTCTGTTAGGGGATATGTGATCAATCGGTGCACCATGCGGTTGTAGGCTGCCATTTTTTGTACAAACGTGTGATTCGAGGTAAATGGTATCGTTCTTTGTGTTGTAGTTGGCTTGCGGTAGATTTCAAACTCCAAACTGCCGTTGTTGTTTTTGATCAAAAGGTGCAAAAATGGGATTGCCCCGTCCCTTTCCCATTCGATCGTGAACTCGATTGCGGAGTGAATCTTATTTATTCCTTCAAGGACTTGGTCGATATCTTCTTTTTTGATGATCGCAAATATGTCGTCTACATATCTAAACCACACTTTTCGCTTCGATTTCCTCCTCGATCGACGCCATGAACATTTCCGTTGTAGCTTGCCATAATCTAAGTAGCTTGTGTACTGAAGAAGGTAGTAAGTGGCCCCCGAAATATATATTTACAATTAACAAAAAAAACATTTGTAGTTTGTGAAAGCTGCGTCTTTATTTTTAAAAAAGGCACTACAAATAGCGGACAACACCTAACATATTCATCTTAAACCTTTAAAGCCAGATCATTGTATTCTACTTACATATTAATCAATTAAAATGAAAGGATTTGACGATTTTGGTGATTGAGTCTATTACTATTATTTAGATCAGTAAAAATATATACGTTATGTAATATATGTGATGTTTATTACTGTAGAACAATGTTACAAAATATTTTTATAGCATCACTGTAGAATTTATTAAATAATATGTAGCACACACATTTTTAGATTAGAAAAAAACGTTTAACAGATACGCGTTCAAAAGAAGACGGATAAGCCACATTAGGTCATGCGAAGCGATGCAATAGAAAATGTAGATTTGAAAATATTAAATACATCTCGTTGATAAAAATATGTATCGTCACTAAATGTTTTAGAAGATTTTCGTTGTGTCGCTAGGAATTCAAGCATCTATCAATTCAATACCATTTGTATCATCTTCAAGCCTTTTCGGTGCTATTTCGTTGTGCTTTTAACTACCCCTTATTAAAAACGAAACATTTGCCAGTGTCAAATGTGCATGAATTACTTAGCATGTTCTTTCGTGTCTGGGTTCAACTTCCATACTGAATAATTTAAGTAGGTGGCGAAACTGAGCCAAGCGATGTATGGTATATAAAGGTATCCGGCAATTGGATTTATCCTGAAGAAGAGAATGCCACAAGCTGAAGCTGTTGCGGTAATGGCAACAATGTCAATAAGTCCCTGGAAGCAAAGCTTCATTATAGAGCCTTCAGGCGTTTAAGTCGAATCGTACTTACTCCTTTAATGTTGTGTTGGCCGAAGAAAATGGGGCTCCATGCGAAATTTAGTGCAAGTTGCCCGCCGTATAGCATTAGCGGGAGTTTCGCGTCGCCGGTAAAGCCACCTCCGTCCCGCCAGACCAAGTAGGAGGCGTAGCCCATTCCTGAGAACAGCGAGGCCCACACGGGTGGAAATACCCATTTAGGAGGTCGGACTGCTGGCAATTTCAAGCTGTCGTACCATTCTTGATTTTTCTTCGTAGCCGATCTGCCGCTAAGGAAGCCCCCGACGTTTGGAAGCAGCACTGCTCCAATTGCTTTGACGTAGTCTGGAAGCATCTCTCGCCCCAAGTTTTGTTTAGATATGACAGCTTAAATTTCCCGCACGATTGCGATTTGAAGCGTCGAACTTAACTATTTGAACTGAACGTGCTTACCAAAGGTGAGTGCGAGTAAAACACACACGGTGAGCAGAGCAATTTACTGAACTACACGTACTTGAAACCCTCATCGCTTTGCTAGTGGAACGGGCAGTGACGAGTGCGAAACAATTAGCGCGAATGACAGCTCTCAGCTGATATGTTTTTCGTAATTTTTATAGAATGGATTGAAATCCCTTGCATCATGTTCAGTAATAATCGTTATAACTGAAGGCAAACTATTAGCCCAAGAGGCGACCGCATGATCACTTGCTTAATCGCTGAAAGGATGAAACTTTTAGGGAAGCTAGCGGACACGTGCCCTTACCCAACGAAATTTTTTAACAATGATGTTGAGGGGTGTAACTTCCGGTGCAGTTTCGTTGCTAATTTTGCTCATTCATGAAAGCGACAGACTTTCCTTAAGGTACTATATATCATCTATTATAATTTGAAGAAAATTTTGTTTTGTTTTTTATTACATTTTTCGATTCCTTATACCTTTAAAAATAAGTCTCCAAAATATTAAATAGAAATTCGAAGCCAATCCCGAGATAGCGAAGCGCGCTCTCCGCTCGCCGCTGGTGTACACGTAGCTGTCGGTCGCGCGGCTTATATTTATTTCCCTTTCTCCAAAATACTAGTTATACTTTACATCTTACTTATATATCCAGTATTGTTTAGCTCTAGGTCTATTTCTATATGGTTCAGGCATTGCAAATTGATTGATTGTAAGTCATGAAAATCAATTTTTAAGATATGTACCAAAAAATCAAAAAAACAAGCCGCGAGGTGCGACCCTTGAGGTCCACACTGTCAACTTCCCAGTAATGTCTACATAAATATTAAAAAATTTGCTGGTTTCTCTTCAAAAACTGATAAGAATGTATAATCTTATAAACTGATATCACTGTGCTGTGTAAATAAGGTTAAAAAATATTTTTTATGAAAAAAACCATAATTTTTCGCATTTTCTTCTATTAAATTAAAAAACGGCTGAAACGAATTTTTATAATGTTAAAAACGTCACAAAGATGTTAAAACACGTCAACTGACACCTTAATGATGCAAATATTATATCTGGTTCGTGAGATATAGTGAATGATAAAAATGAAAATTGAAAATCATGATGACTTTTAATGATTTTTTATTTAATTTTTTACGTAACCATGAGAAAAAGTTTTGATGGTGTTTTTACAAACATTGTTTGGAGTTTATAAATTTTATAAACATTGATTACTATATTTTGCAAATTAGGTTAAAAATTTATTGTTTATGAAAAATACCTAATTTTTTGCACTTTTTTCTCTTAAATTAAAAAACGGCTCCAACGATTTTTTTTTAAAAATTTGACAGATTCACAAAAATGTTAATACGCGTCCATTGACACCTTAACAATGCAAATCGTATATCTGGTTCGCGAGATATAGCGCATGACAGCAATGACCTTCAAGGGGTCAAAACGGCAACCCCCCCGACCGAAGTTTTCTAAAAACTGATCAGCTCTTAAGATTGCAAAGGCCCTTCGATTGCCATCTCAACGAAGTCGATGCGACTTTGTTTACGTGAGTTATGCTCGTATAAAAACTGTCCGCGAACGCGCGTACGTACGTACATACACACACACACATACATACTTCTTTCTAAAAACTCTTAAAATATACTCTAAAGACCTCAAAACGTAAAGAAATGTTGAAAATTTCAATTTCGATTTTCGGTACAATTACAAGAACTTCCCATATACTGGGAAGTTAAAAACTTTAAACGCGTTTTCCTCAAAATCGTGTTTTTTTAACTGCCAGACAATTAATCTCCGGATCTAGTGAGTCGATTTGAATAAACATTGAAGCATTTTGTTTGTTTTTGTTTTCTGTGTGATAGTTTTCCACAATTTGGCCAAAAAAAAATAAAACAAAATTTTAGTACCTGAAAAAAGATCGGTTTTTGAATAAAAATTTAAACGTTTGCATTTTTTTTGGTTGATGATTTTTCAATTTTTCCGGTAAGCTATCACGTAAGAATACCTCCTTTTTAAAACCACTTCAGAATTTTATATTTCAGACTTGCCGTTCCTACGATTAAGGGGTATACCCTCTTTATAATTTTCAAAAATCGATATTTGTTGCATTTTTGGAAAGTATATATATACAGAAATCTCAAATTAAAATTTTATAAAGATCAGAGCAGTCTAACTGTATTTTTGGGCAACTTTCACTTTGTCACCCGAGAGCGATTTTTTAATAAAAAAACTTTAACCGCGTTTTTCTCGAAAAAAGGTTTTTCGACGCCGCGTTGATGAAATCTCGGGAGCTACTAAACCGATTTTCACTAAATTTTTACCAGACTTTCTTTATGACTACAGCTATAGCGCGAATAGGAGATTTTTCAAAATTTTGTATGAAATATTTTTTTTAGTCAAAAACGGGTGAAAAAGCATGTTTTATCGTAATTTTTCGAAAAATGACCGCCATTTTGTCAATTTTGCAAAAATCGAAAATCGTCCAATCCGCGCTATAGCTATTAACATACTGAACCCAAAACTATTTGATTTTTTTGTTCGAGGCCAACTATCTCGAAAATGTCCCCTCTCGTTTTTTCGATATTTTTCCAACCAGCACTTTCATTGATAACACATCACATAAATGATTAAAAGAATTGTTTTTCGCGTATTTCGAGAGTGTATTTATTGAGTGTAACGCCTCCTTTATCAATATTTATAATTTAACCCTATCTAAAAAAATTATTAAATTAACCCGTTTTTACACTGCTAGACCTCTTAACCCGCCAGCGGTGACGCATATGTCTGTGAGACCGGTTTCGTAGAAAACATAGAATAATTTCTTAATCCTTTGTCGATTCTGGCTGTAATTTTGCATAGCTGCCTGATCGGACATCTCCACTTGATAGTCGATCAAGTAACGGTAACGTGAGTGCGAATTCCAGAGATAAGGCCTAAACCGGTCTGTCAGACCGACGTCACCATTTACGTAAGTGAAATGATTCAATTGAGTATTTTTTTTACATGTGTGGTCACTTGAGTATGCTATGTATTGGCTGGCATTTTGATATGAGGAAGTTTATACCACATCAGCAAATGATTCAAATGTAGTATCTCAAATTTTACCTATAAATGAATTGATTAAGGATGGTGTCTCAAATGTCTAAAAATAATACTTGTGCATAATTTTGCGTACCTGTTGTTGTGGTGGACTTGAAAACACGTATCGAGTACATATGGTCCGCAACAAAACGCAAGCCAAATCATCGTATGTGATCCTTACATAATATTGTATAATCATCCACAATTTTAATCCGAAATCCTTTTATTTGCGACTACAATAAGCCATATTGTGCAATGCAGTTTCAGTGGAAGGTGAATGAAAGTTCCAATAAATTTGTGGCTTATTATTTACTCAATGACTTAAAACATTTTAATTTTTTTGAAGATTGCTTAGTCTTCAAACTGTATCCAAGGCTGTTTTGAGTAAATTAATGATATGTAAATTATTTAGATTTAAACTTAAAAATATGTGTATGAAAATAACATAATTTTTTAGTGTTGCAGAGGAATTTTATTATTATTAATAAACGTGATGTGGTGTAATAATTTGTTGTGTTTTATTATACTTTAACCTTGTATTTTTTAAGTTCAATTTGCTACATGCACAGAAATTGTGTTATTTTGGATTGATCTTCAATCGAAATTTTCGGTCTCTGAGACCGACGTCACTAACTATGTATTAACTACCCGTCATGGAGCAGTGATTTTTTGAGGAGTAAACTTTGGCACCCTCTATAAAATGCACAAACACAGGTAATCAAAAAACCAAAAAAATGAAATCTTCAAGAGTTGTATAGTACTATAATAAAAGTTGGATTGCCAGATATAATAAAAAAGATAAAAGATTGTTGAAAATGTGTCATTTTTAGCCTTCTAAGAGGTAATAGTATCTTAAATATAGATTTCGACTTAATTAAGCAAAAAAATAGATTGCATGTTCAAAACCTGATCCGAAGGGCTGCAACACCCCTCCTCCCTTCGCTTTGAACATACGATTAAACCCGATCACGCTACAAAATAAATAAAAAAGTGGTCTAAGTGCGACCCTTGAGGCCCACACGACTAACTTCCCAGTGGGGTGAATAAAATGCTATAATTTGCTTTTATTATGAATTACTATTATTAATAATTACTATTATTAAACATTATTATTCTAAATTAATATAATTACTTTTATTATTTTTATCAATTTTTTATCTAACCATAAAAGCTTTGGTAGCGGAAGACGTCTCCACCACCTGCTCATTCTCTACCAAAGCCTCGGCAACCTCGTCCTCTTCGTCCTCGTCATCCTTCTTGTCCTCCACTTCGTCCTCAACCTCGTTCTTCATTTCGGCTTCGGAATCCACAACTATTATTGAGGGTATTTAATTATTATTTACAATAATCATTCGTTATTAAGAATGTTTGATCGTTACTGAATAATTATAATTGACTTTTCATATACAATATCAAATTATAACTAATATTATTTGATTGTTATTAACAATATTAAATTATTTATAACAATATCCAATTATTAACTGCATTAGCATCTCTACTCCCATTCACCCAAACCTGATAATATAAGTTTGGAATTTCATAAATAAATTTTTAATTTTTTTTTGAAATAACATTTTTTACAAATTTGATCACAATTTTGCTAAAACGCACAATAATAACAACATTACTATGAAGGTATTCGGTATCTTCACGAATTAATAGTGCGTATCAACAGTTTAAAAATGAGCAATTTTTAGTCGTTTTTTCAGTTTTTTCATCCTAAATAAAAAACGGCTTAACCGATTTTGCTGAAAAGTCATTCAGTTCTAAGTTACGTAATTACGCGTCGTTTAAAACCAGTCCCACGACAATCCGAACTTTGGTTCTCGAGATAATCGAGACGAAAAATAATTCCGAACGCACATACGTACATCCGTACATCCGTACATACGTACATCCGTACATGCGTACATACGTACATACGCGAATACACACTTACGTACATACACACTCGCAGACATCTCTCTAAAAACGATGGATTTGGATTCTAGAGACCTTAAAACGTGAAGATATGTCAAAATTTGGGATTCGTAAAATCGACCCCATTACAATAACTTCCCATAGGGAACTGGGAAGTTAATAAGTTAAATACTTTATTAAAGTAACTTTCCACCTCTTTTTATTAGGTTTAGAGCAGCCAAGATAGTTTTTGGCTTCAAAAGATCAAAATCTTTGCTCTAGGAAAGTTTACAATAGTGTAAATGTGACGACAATGCTATGTAACCGCAAGTAACAGTTCACGTAACGTGTGTCTTACTTAATGTGATTGACGATTTCATATCCATTTATGCAACAATGTGAAGTATTATTGTTACATTACTGTTACTTAGTCGAAAAATTCAACCCTAAAGTTTACCTAACGCCCTGCTGCAAATTTCATTCGTTACTACAGAATTTTGTCTCTCCTTATGTTGAAAATGTTTCATTTTCATACTTATTGATGTGAATTTATGAGGATTTACTTATCAAACAATGAACCCTCCATCTAAAAACTATTCAGGACTGACAATGCTTGACTTTCACGATCGTTTAGGTTCCTGCGATGAATGTGACAAAACGTTGTTGAGTTTCTGTCGAGCAGATCCGCAGCAGCACGATTCCAGCCGTACAGACTAGTCTCACTTCAGTCGCAATTGCAGAGTTGTAGTTAGTCGGACCTTTCGTACGTATCCGATTGTTAATACATATTTGGTAACCGCTGTAGTTGGTTACGAATTTCGTGTTATGGTTAGGCACGTACCCTAAACCCTACCTACATGTCCTGCCATGTACTTTAAAAACGAAGAAGCCAAAGGGTTGCGGAGAGCTGGAAAGATGTAGCCTATTTTATTAGGCACCTACAATCACAGTAATCTATACGCCAGGCAAGTAAACTTAAGTTTAAAAAGTCCCGGTGCATTATTTTGTTATGAAAAATCGTCACTGAGAGTGATATAGGATTCGCGGAAAGTTCTACGGTTCACCCACCCAACAGGATTAACGTATTTTATTTACAGGATATTAGTAGTGTCGGATCTTAGACCATGATGCTATTAGTTGAAGAGTTCTATATTAAAAATGATGTTATCTAACAAGTTTGAATTAACATAAGTGGAGTGTTCTTTGTATCAGCGTTCGAGGTTTTATTGAAGTTTGTAGATCACTCAGATTTATATGTTGATTTCATACAGGAGAGTGTTGACAATATCTATTACGATTACGGAGTTATTTTCCCTTGGGTTTGGATCATTATCAGCCTTAAGTGGGGTGTTACTTTGCTCTGCATACCTCTGTATAATAAATGCGTGGGAAATAAAGGTCGAACATTAATATTGTTTATGTTAAATCTTTCAATTGTGCTTTGGAACTCTATACGGTTGATAGATTAAGCAGATCGATAAGAAGTACAAATGAGGGTTTGAGTTACGATATTTCGCCGGATAATGATGGTCACTTCCAAGTTTGCCCGCATTTCATCATGATGATCTATAATGTTATTCGTTAACAAGACGGGGAAGAAGAAAATCACCTGAACGCGGCTAGATTACGGGAAACACTCCGGCAATAAATTCAGTTTTTATCAAAGTTCATACACCACGGGTGTATGCAACGTGCCGATCAAAGAGGACATTTACTATTATTTTCTCTGCCAGGTGCTTTAACAGTAGTAAATAATAAATCGATAACTAATGACACACAGTTTATTCAAATGTTCAATTTGTTCCAGCAAGCAACTTGCGACTTATAAGATAACACGCAGCACAAAACTTGCTAGATAAGAAAAACGATAGGTGTATCATAAAATTGCAGCCGATTATTCTTCCAAACACAAAGAATTAGTGTGCATTATGATTATGTAAGAGTAATGCAAGGCTTTTAAGAGAAATTAAAATGTGATCATTTGAAATGCATGACAATAGTGAACACAATTTTATATCTGATACAAGCTATTTTTGTGATATTCGGATGCCTTATATTGAACTTATAGAAACGCTGCAGAATCTACAATATCCATGCAACACATTGTAATATCAATTTCATTATTTCACAATTTGCCAGCCGTCCGCTGTGCTTAAAACTAATGTGAAAAGCCAAATGTTTGCTATGTCATCCACACATTAATTATTTAGCATGATCTTTCGTTTCCGGGTTCAATTTCCATATTCCAAAATTGAGGTAGGTGGCAAAGCTGAGCCAAGCGATGTACGGAATGAAGATATATCCAGCAGTGGGATTTATCTTAAAGAATAGTATACCGCAAGTAGAAGCAACTGCCGTCAAAGCGGCAATATCGATAAGGCCCTAAAAAAGAATAATTGCAGCTACACTAAATGATTTTGTAGCGAGATTAAGAAGCTTACTGCCTTAATGTTATGCTGCCTGAAGAAGATTGGAGTCCATGCGAAATTCAATGCTAATTGGGCTCCGTATACCATCAGCGGCAATTTCGCGTCGCCGGTGAACCCGCCCCCGTCTCGCCAGACCATGTAAGAGGCGTAGCCCATCCCTGAATACAGCGACGTCCAGACGGGACCAAACAACCAGTTTGGAGGACGTAGTGGCGGGAACTTCAAGTTTCCATACCAGTTCTCAAGATTGTTTTTCGATGTCCACTGCGAGCCTACCATGCCCCCGATGTTTGGCAGGAGCACGGCTCCAACAGCTTTCAAGTAGTCTGGAATCATCTCTCACACCGCACGTTATCTTCACGTCCGTACGAATTAAAGTGTTCACAGCCGCAGCCGATTTCAACTGAACAAGCTTCGCATTTTGGACGATGCGTCAAGCGCTCGCGGTGAACAAATTTACCGTCAAACACGTTCAGTTTTTATCGCTGAAATAGCAAGGTATAGCTACTACCCTGGTATGATCTGTTGTTACGTCATCCGACGCGGTGGGCGTGGCCAAATATACCAAGTGGAATTTCATTCTCACGTTGAATGAAGCCAATTTTTCTTTTTCCGACTGGGAATGGCATTCTGGCGAATATGACATCGTTAGAGAATCGGACAAATTTTTTTGTAACTGTTATTGGATGAATGCGCTGAATGCCAAACAGTTACAATCCTACTATTATTGTTAAAAATTGATTCAAATGTCTTGCGAACTAACTAGATGACAACAACTGACATGCTGACTGATTGGAAAAAATTCGCCTCTTCAAATTAATGGCATGTAATTTCAAGACCAGCTCTGGCATGTAACATTAACTATTGCTTTTATGTCTAGTGTGAAGTACATATTATTATGAGGTGAAGAGGGATGCCCAAATATTTTCCAATCTATTTTCTAAACAGGTTGGCAGCACTACTGGGCGTGTATGTGCGATATTACGTCACTTGACGCGGGATCCTAGGGCAATAAATCATACCTGGCCTGGTTTATACACCTTGTGAAATAGTCCGAAGCCGAACGAGCGGCTGCGGAAAACTGGCGATTATCGGCGAAAACGCAATTGAAATCGCCGAGTTCTCGATCGGATCGGAAATTATCCAAATATAAAAAAGTCCATTAACGCCTGCCATGCGTTAATAAGAACAACATCAGCAACCGTTCTAGTAAATGCTGCATTTCACGCCAAGCACATCCCAGATGGCAGCACAGGCGCGTAACGTGAACATTTAGGTTTGAACACTTGCCGATTTTTGTGCCGAAACGAAAATACCGTTTTATGGACACTTAACAATATTACAACTCACATTTGATATCATATTAATAAGATTTCAACTCACCTGTGTCTTCCTCAGCCGGCTTGAAGAATGCCAAGCAAATTCTTGAGTAAAGAACGTTTTTTTCTTTAGGAAATCAGTGAATCTCTTTATTTTTTCAGCCAAACAGAAAAGAAACAAATTACGAACAAACTACTAGAAACGAAAAGAATGACAGCGCGGCGATATGGTTACGCTAAACGCCGACGGCGTCGCGACCGGCATCTAATTCTTTTTGCTCCGTTTTCCGGCGAAATGGTAGACAAACATTATCCTCCTCCATATTCCAGTGGAGAGATGGAATCAGCTGTTCGATGTACGTCACTAATAGTCCATGCAACTGGTTGCTATAGCAACAAAATGTTATGGTCATGTAAACATAAACGGAAAAGCAAAAAGTATCAATTTACAAGTTGGTGTTGTGTCGTTTGCATTTGCTGATAAAATGACTCTTTATTTCGACACAAAAGTGCAATTCCTCGATTTGGATGCCGTAAGTACAATTGGCCGGTGGCATCCATATCAGCCGATTTTCGCAGTGGCGTCTTTCAGCCAGGATCGTGGAGGATCTGTAACGATTTTCGATGATGCGGTGAGTAAAGCCTTCTGAAGTTGTGCTTGCAAATTGAATTTGTCTTGTGTGTTTTAGGGTGAACCACTTCGGGATGTGACCTTCCCAGTTCACTCGGTCTCGCAGGCCACTGCTCTTTGCTGGCATCCGGAAAGACGATTGCTAGTGACCGGATGGGAAAATGGCGAAATCCATGCCTGGTACGACGGGAATCGAGAGTTCTCTGCCGTGCATGGTCCTCATAAGGCGCCAATTGTTTTATTAGAGTTCAGTGAGAAAGGAGGCAGAATGGTGACCGCAGATTCAGTAAGTTTGTACACATAAGTTTTTCGTTTATTTTAGTGGTAAGCAAGTTTTTTTTTCAACGTTTGGAGGTGGATATCCTCAAAATATACCGAGTCGCTCCTGCTTCTCGGCATGTCGGGCTTTTACCGACTAAAACCACCTCCGCCCCCTCCAAGGCTCTCTCGCCATCACTCTTTGCTTGCAGCAACAGCATTGTGCAACATCAATATTTTTGTATGTTTGCTTAGCACTTTCCAGGTGATGAATAACGATATAAAGGATATTACTGGATTCTCGCAATTTTTTCCAACATTAATTTTATTACGAAGGTCTATTTTTAACAAATAATTACATTCTGTTTGGATGTCTATGCCTTGAGCTTTAGTAACTATTAATAGCTTTAGTAACTATTAAAAGCGGATGTTTGAACCATGACACCTTGGTTATTTCCTTTTATTCATGGGGCAAATTGTTGTAGAAATTAGCCGCACCGTTAGTTGGATTCCTCCTCAGTCGTTCTGTCCCAGCAAATTTTTTCAATATATTATCGGCGTTTCTCATATAGTAATTTTTCCCCAAATTTCTATCTAGTATGATTGTTTACCTTCATCGTATTGTAAGTTTTTATGTATAAACTTCCCTTTTTCCATGCAAATCAACCCATTCAGGTTGAGTTCATGGGCATTTTTGAACACTTGCACTGATGCCATTTAGGTGTCAATCGAAATATGAGTTTTGATTCTATGATAAACTTCAAATAGTACAGTCGTTTTTTTTTTTTCAATTTTACACCTGATCTGCATTTTTGACAAATGATAGAGAAGGGAAATTCCCAGAATATCTGAAAAAGCCGAAGTAATACCCATATTTAGAAACAGATCCTATCGTCCAATAACGCTTCTTAACGTCTTGAGTAAAACAATGGAATTTTTTTAGCGGTGAATGTTAAGATTATGGCTCCACCCTCGGAAGGGGATGGGGGTAGTGGGGATCAAAAGAGGGGTTCCCCAACTACTATCGCATAAAAATTTCGCATCTGTCACGGCCCCTTAAGAAGTTATGGGGTTTCCCCCACTAAATGGACTCCACACATAAATTATCTAAGGAAAAACTGGCTTCCCTTAGCCTCGTAGACTCCCCTTACAGCTAAGGGGAGTCTCATATTCGGCCTAAGGGGGAGTCTAAGGGGGCTAAGAGGAAGTCTTAGGGGCTGAGGGGACTAACGGGGAATCTTAGACCCTCTTAGACCGTACATTCAGAGGAGAATGGTTTAAGCAGACAGGAGGCGCTCCGATGGGAAACCCTTTATCACCCTTTCTCATGGAGTGAAATTTTCATGGCATACCACGAAGACAGGCTAGACAGTGAGAAGAGGCTACCAAGTTACTGGATAAGGTATGTGGACGATGTTTTTGCAATCGTCAGTGAGGACAGTATCGACAAGGTGCTGAGTAACATCAACGCGATGCATAGAAACATCACTTTTAGCTACGAAACAGAATCGAGGGGACAACTATCGTTCCTCGACCTGTTGGTATGCAGGAAGAAAGGCAGACTGGAATTTAAGGTAAACCACAAGCCAACAGACACCAAACGATCGATTCCAAACACGTCAACCCATTGCCATCAACACAAATGGGCAGTATTTAATTGCCTAATACATAGGATGCTGATACCTTCCTTAAACGAACAAGGCCTCAAAAAAGAGACAAATTATATACATGAGCTATCAGAAGTGAATGGTTATCCAAGAAATCAAGTCGATAGCCTAATAAAGAAAAGAGCTCGAGAAAAGACACGACGAAATCTATCCAACCTGGTAGCGGAACAACCCCCCAACAAACGTTTAGTGGTGAACTACAAGCACAATATCGATCTTATTTACACGAGCAGAATAACAAAACTGGAAAATTTCTTAGGTTCGAGAAAGGATCCTTAAGATAAGATGGGCAAAAGCGGAATTTACGAAATATCATGCTCTCAATGCGATAAGAGCTACATCGGACAGACGAAAAGATCTCTGGGAATTCGTTTCAGTGAGCACATAAAGGAAGCAAGTAACGTGACAAAAAAGGGTGGAATAAATCATTTCAGGTCAAGAGTAGCAGAGCACATGGTGCAAGAGGACCATAAAATTACGACATCGGATGTGGAGATCGTCAGATTGACCGCGGACAATAGGAAGCTCGACATGGCCGAAAGTGTGGAGATTTTCAAACGCAGAAGGGAAGACCTGCTGAACGCCGATTCAGGTAACGACTCTACCTGGTTGTTTAAATTGTTAAAACGCGAGCATAGTAATCAAGTAAATCCGTAACCTGTCCGCAACCCTTAAACTCATTAGGAGATGTATTTTCATCTGTAGTTTTTTGAAAATGTTTGTATAAATATCTCGGGGTAGAATTAGGAGATGAACCCCATCACTGATGAAGTCCTCAAGTAGTGGACGAAACAATTTGTATGAAATTATGTATTTAAAAATAAAGTAGAATAAAAGGAAAATTTGTGGGTGTCTTAATTTTATAAATAAGGTGTGAGTTATTCAATCAAAACAATTTTTTATCTTAATTTACAGCTCTTTAAGTGGTGCAAGTATAAATTGTTGGATTTATAATTACTTCCGACAGTGTGTCACGAGAAAGTCTTCAGTTTAAAAGAGTTTTCCCTTAATATAATTTTCCAAAAGTTGCTTTTGTTTACAAAAATTTACTAAAACCTTCTATGAATGTGTGATTAAAATATTATCCGTAAGCATAGAAGTTATTGACAGTGAATCACTGCGAAGAAATACAAAATGTACGCTGATACATCAATCGGAGAAATGATTATTGATCGACTATAAAACTACACTGTTTTTTTATTAGACCATCTTAAATTAAATTGTGTTATGACAAAATATCAGAAGAGGAATCGGTCATACATTTTAGGTTTGTTTATGTATAATAATATCAAACATAGGATTCTTGAAATGGTGACATAAACAATCGAATATGAATACAACTTCCCAACACAGTTATTGTAACTTACTCCCTTTTCATATTACCAATTATTTCTTGAATCTTTTTGAAAAAAATATTGAATTTCAGTAAGTTTAGCTCCCCTGAATATATTTCATATTTACTGAAAATTTTGATTTAATTCAATCTAAATTTAATTCAAGACCTATGATGAATTTTACACGCTTATTAATTCAACAATCCATAAACTAAACGTTTTCATGTCCTCTTCGTACACAATGCAGCTTGGCATGTTGACTGGATGGCGTTGCGATGGACAATACCAGTTCCTAACAATGTTCTCACAGGATCTTCGTGATTCACTTCTACATATCACATTCCGAAAAACAGTTATTAGTCCTGTGAGCACAGAACTCTCGAATTTGGCGAAGGCGGCTGTAGCCGGCGATGAAAACGCTTTGGACACATTAACCAACTGGCGTCCCCGAACAGCTGCCCGCAATCTCTCGCATGCTGGCGTCAAGGATAATCATTGCTTTTATGTGGGAACGCAATCAGGGATTATGTACTATATGAATCAGGGTGGAACGTGCACTGAAGTTTTAAAAAACAATTCAGTTCCAGTAACGCAAATATTGTGGCATCCGAAGAGGTGGGTGAATTTTCTCGTATGACTTGCTGGTGTTTGTTAACGCTGTTGGTAACGGTAACGTTATAGGGATGCGATTGTTGCTCTGATGGAGGATATGAATGTAGGTCACTATTTGGTGGAATCGACCGGTGGACTTACTGAGCTGGATCGGGTTAAATTAAGCGGAAGAGTTCCGGGGCATAATGGTGCTATATCCTGGGCAGGAGCATCTTTGGCTATAATAACAGGTTTGCTTAATTGCTGGTTATTGCAGGAATATTATAGTGACTCAGGTGTAAATAGTGGGATTGCAGGAAAGTTTACCCGTAATTGTAAAATTGATTGGACACATTTAATATCATTGCGATTATCACGTTACTGGTACTGCATGTAATCAAATCGTGCGACAGAAATTCCACTAACAATATTCTAAATATCTATAATCAAACTAGATTTCTAGTATGTTTTAATAAATTATATATTTAAGAAATATGTCAGTAAAATTTCACTCTTGAATCACAAAACTGTTCAAAGCAAAACAGTTTTAAACTATTTATACTTGTAACTCCGGCTTAATCCTTTTTGAGAACATGCTATTTCAAATATCACTACCAATTGGAATTTTTTATTGACTTGCAGGAGATTTTAGTGTTCGAATTTGGGATATTGATACCAGCGACAATTATTTGATGCGAATGGATTTGCCTACGACAGGTGTGTAAATTTGCAATAATCTGATTTTACATAAATGAATACCATTTAAAATGATTTACGTTTGATGAGTGTAATCTCTAGATTTTGATATGATGTTGATGATTAAGTTGAATATTGTACAATATTACCGAAACGGTAATGTTGACTATGGACAAGTACTCAAGTTAAACGATGCATGGCAGTTTAAATGGACATGGCACCGTCAAATTTCGAATTTTTAGTTTTTGGAAAATGAAAACTTTTTTAATGAAAATAAAAACAAATCCTAATTAAACTTTGCACATATATTTTGTTAGCATTGAACTATACAAAAAAAATCTGCTATAATTAAAAAAAAACACTAAACAAGCCGCGAAGTGCGACTCTTGAGGTCCACACGGTCAACTTCCCAGTAATATCTAGATAAACATTAAAAATATTAAACACAATAATAATTTTGAAAATACTACTACTTTAAATAATAATAATGAAAGGTAGTCATAGCAGTAACAGGAATGAGTTAATATTAATCATATCATCTACGGGAGCATTCACTGATTACGTAAGGTAATGTGGATGGGTGATGATGATTGATTACCACAATTGCAAATTTGATTGAAATTTTGATGGTTTTCAAAATTTAAGCCCCTGTTTTTAATTAAAAGACTGCAAAAACTATTAAAAATCTGCTCAAATTATCCAAACATTTTGAAACTTTGATAGACTTTACAACAAAGTCTTTAGAATAAAAGATATAAGGTAATGTCAATCGGAAGAACCCCTTACATATGGTAACTTTGTAAGATTTTTTATTTTTAATGGAATTTTTTTTCAGAATCATGAAAAAAGTTTTGCTGGTTTCTCTTCAAAACAATGTATAAATTTTATAAACATTTATTACTGTGTTGTGTAAATCAGGTTAAAAAAATATATTTTCTCATTTTTTTCTATTAAATTAAAAAACCGCTGAAACGGATCTTCATAATGTTAAAATAATCAAAGAGATTTTAAAACACGTCGATTAACACCTTAATGATGCAAATATTATATCTGGTTCGTTAGATATATTGAATGGAAGAAATGACCTTGAAGATCATGATGACTGTTAATAATTTTTTATTTTTTATTTAAATCAGGTTAAAAATTTATTGTTTATAAAAAAACCTAATTTTTTGCACTTTTTTCCTTAAATTAAAAAACGGCTCTAACGTTTTTTTCCAAAATTTGATAGATTCACACAAATGTTAATACGCATCGATTGATTTCTTAACCATGCAAATCGTATGTTTGGTTCTCGAGATATGTATAACGCATGACAGAAATGACCTTGAAGATCATGATGCCTGTTAATGAATTTTTATTTTTTATTTAATTTTTTACATAATCATGAGAAAAAGTTTTGATTTTGTTTTCACAAACATTGCTTGAAATGTATAAATTTTTTAAAAATTGAATACTATCTTTCGTAAATCAGGTTAAAAATTTATTGTTTATAAAAAAAACCCTAATTTTTTGCACTTTTTTTCTTAAATTAAAAACGGCTCCAACGATTTTTTTTAAAATTTGATAGATTCACACAAATGCTAATACGCGTCGATTGACACCTTAATCATGCAAATCGTATGTTTGGTTCGCGAGATATAACGCATGACAGAAATGACCTTCAAAGGGTCAAAACAACAAACCCCCCCGAACGAAGTATCCCAAAAACTAATCAGCTCTTAAAATTGCAAAGACGCTTCGATTGACACCTTAACGAAGTCGATCGGACTTTGTTTACGTGAGTTATGCTCGTAGAAAAAACTGTTCACGAACGTACGTACGTACGTACGTACACACACACAGACACACATCTCCCTTTGTAAAAACACTTCATATATATTCTATAGACCTCAAAACGTAAAGAAATGTTGAAAAATTCAATTTCGATTTTCGAGGCGATTACGAGAACTTCCCATATACTGGGAAGTTAAAAATCACGTGTGTGCACGATTGCTGTTCACAGAAAAATCTAAAACAACCAAAAAACGCATCAAAGCCGCTATAAAATTAAATACAAAAAAATTGGATGATAAGCAACAAATAGGTTTTCAAAAATCGACGTTTTTTGCCTCAAAAAATTTGCTGTAACTTCAAAAATTGTGTGCCGATTTTTTTCTCCTAGTTCATTCGGAGTATTAACATGTGGGTCAAATAAATACGCATTTGAATTGTACATTGTAGTTGTATTGGTTTGAATTTTTTTGGATGAAGATATTGCTTTATTTTAATTAATTAATAAATTTACATATTATTCAAAATATTGTCCATCGCTTGCGATCACTTTTTCCCACCAATATGGTAGCAAATAAATTCTGCGTCGGAAAAGGGCTTTATCCTTTGAGATCAAGAACGAATTAAGCCAATTTTTGATAAATTGCTAAGAAGTAAAGCGTATTTCAGTGAGGGCGTTTTGCATCGAACGAAATAAATGGTAGTCCGATGGCGCCAGGTCTGGTGAATATGGCAAGTGAGGTAAAATTTCCTAGCCACTATTTTCCAGGTAATTTTTTACCGGTATAGCAAAGTATGGTCGAGCATTTTCATGATGGAAAATTACATACTCGTGCCTGGTCGCATATTCCGGCCGTTTTTCTGTCAATGCTAGCTTCAAACGAATTAATTGTTGTCGGTAAAGCTATCTCGTAATGGTTTGACGTGGTTTCAGCAACTCGTAGTGGATTAGTCCCTTCAGATCCCACCAAATACTGAGCATTATCTTAGGTCGTGTATATTTGGCTTTGACATCGATGTTCTTGGTTGGTCGGCCTTCACATACGATTTCTTGCGCTTCCGGTTATCATAATGTATCCATTTTTCGTCGCCAGTAATAATTTGATACAAAAACGACTTTCGTTTGTAGCATTCCAGGTTCATTTCTGACATGCAAAATCATTTTCATTTTTGTTTTGAGTGAAATTGCCTAAGTAGCGCTTCAATAAATCTTCCGAAGTTAAGTCTTCATAGATTGGTTTTAAAATTTGATGTATTTCATGATCCAAAGGTGGAGGATGCTTCAAACTTTTCAAAACACTTTTACCAGCTGCCTCAGCCCAGCGCCAGTTACACCAAGACCTTTTCTCCAATTGGAGATTTAGAGTGTTGAGGATTCTCATCTGTAGACATTTTGTGGTAGTATTCTGCCCAAATTGCCTTGCGGATGTTTTCAACCGAATCAGGATTTCATTGCATTGCTAGGCCATAATAAGTTGACAAAGTTTTCGTTAGTATAGGCTGAATTGTTTTCGGATCTTTTTTGGAGGTGTGGAGGCATGTTTTCAGATTTTTTTTTGCAACGATCAACTGTTTATTTTTCCTTCTTTGGCCCTACTAAACATTCTTTTTTTCATGTACAAGACAAATTTTTTTCGATTATGAAATCAGAACCGTAACGCTGCATATCCAATAGTGTTTTGAATTCATCGAAAAAAAGATCTCGACGCGCTTTGCTATTTAAGCTCACTATGTTTTTATTTAATGAGTTTTATTTTCATATTGTTGAAAACGTTATTTTAAAGGTTTATTCTAAGAAAATCTATCGAAAAAAATCGATTTTTCCAAAAATTTGAAGGTGTCATGTCCCTTAATATAAATATTTAATATATGTTAGAGATTTTGAACTACTACAAATTAAACCTCGTTCGCTTTAGTCAATGGTGAATAGGAAGGATTTAAACATTAAATATCTAAAAAAAGACCAAAAATTGTCCACATGTTTTGCACAATGAAGAGAGTTCAACGCAAACAAGTTAATAGATTAATAAAGTTTATTGTAATCGCTTTTTTAGAAGAGGTAGAAGATGAAATTATTCGTAGAAAATTCGGCGCAAAGATACTCATCTAAAAAGTGCAATTCCTGCGAAATAAAAATTACAGGTTGTCCTCTATGATATCTTTGCTATGAACTCGACTAAATTACGAATTCGTACCTGTTTAATAAATAACGTTGTTAGCTTTTAGGCGCCACACGCCAAAAAAATAGAACCTAAAAAGTGTAACCTCAAGCGAACATATTAAATTATTTCCACCGACCAATTCTCGCTTATTGTTCCTTAGTTCCAAAAAAGGATGCTCTGATGCCAGTGAGTAAAACGGCAATGGTTGAGTCGCTTGAAATTTTATGTTTATATCGGCAGAGTGTTTACATCTAGTGGTGATGTATAAGCTACGCTGCTTGTAGGTGTATAGCACTGCGGTGTCTGGATGCTTGGTGATGTGTTTTTTGTGGGAGTGTTGCCAGGTGTACTAATTATATTCTTCTGAATAGAATATCGTCACCCTTATGCCAGAGACGAAAGTGCAAATTTCCACTTTCGCGCTAATAGGGTTTTTTAATACAAAATAGTACAAAGATGCTATCCTAGAAGTACGAATGTGATTTATCTGAAGTGGTATACAGCTATATTCAAAAAAAGATTGGACGCGTAAAAAATATCTGATTTTTAGAGACAGTTTGAACATTTATCTAGCAATAACTCAAAACTGCTGATTTAAACTTTCGCGTCTCTGGCATAAGGGTGACGATATTAAAACAGTAATCTTGAAGAAAATATTGTACAAAGCTGTTGATACAAAAATTCAAGAAAATTTTTTTCCAAAAGATTATTTGTTTTTAAAAAAGCTTGTTAAATGAAATAATTTCGAGGAAAATTTCTCCAACAAAAAAACACCCATCAAACTTTATAAACTTAATATATCGACGATTGAAAGGGAAATGCGCGGCGATCTGTAAACTTTGCAGAAAAGCATTTTGAGCTGGTTAGTGCCATAGGATGTGAAAATATTTGTAACTGCCAACAGTTCATTCGATGTGGAAACATCAACATTTAAAAACCCTAATATTTTATTTTCGGTAAAAATTTGACGTATGCCTTTTTACTACTCAAGCGTCTATGCGAACAAACACAATAAAGGAGCCGTTTTAGGTACGAACAAATAATGGGAAACCTCATTTAGAATCATTTTTTGCTGTTTATAGCATATACGAGTATAGTAAAAGAGATGCAAAAAATATGAGTATCAACTCTGTTAAAAATTCTTCTGATAGTTTTCGTTAACTATTTTTGGAATCTTGGTCAAAGATTTTAATTTCATTTAAATCTAAATTGACGTCTTGATATTCAAAAAACTTTTTGCCATTGCATGAGTATCACAGTTAACAAAAAATTAGCTTTTGGGAATGTTTTTAACTTTAAGAAATTAAAGGTGTGATGTACTTCATTTAAAAAGTGATGAATTTTGAAATGTAAAAAAGAGTTAAACATATTTTCTGTAATAATTGTTTTAAAAGATCCATTCTTTAAAATAAAAAAAGCTTTCAACTTAATTAGATGTCGCAGTGAACTAAACCACTGTTATGCTGATACTATAACTTTGCTCACATGACTTAAATAATTTGAAATGAGATTCAGAGTAACCAAAGCTTGGTTGGTTGGTTGGTTGTAGTGGCAGCCCCCTTTTATCCAAAGGTAGCTCACTTAGGCCACGAGAGGCCCATTGTGATACCACAGAATATAAGGGCGGCACTAGAACCTGCGGGATGACGAGAACCATCCAGATTCTCGAATAAAGCCGGCTATGCAGCCAATGTCCAAATCGGCTGCTTCCGTGAGGTTGTCTAGGAAGGGTGTGCCCAAGGTTTGCATGCGCTTCCTGGACAGCGCCGGACATTCACACAGAAAGTGTTTAATGGTTTCTTCCTCTTCCTCTGATCTGCAACTTCGGCAGAAATCATTGAAAGGGACACCCAGTCTTTCTGCGTGTCTGCCGATCAAACAGTGTCCCGTTAGTACGGAAACGACGGAACTCAGGGTGTCGCGGCTTATGTTGAGGAGCCGCTTGGTGCGTTTGGAGCACAGTGCGTGCCAAGTTTGCCTGGTTGTGCTACAGGTTTCTTCGAGCAGCCAGGCCCTATTCGCAGCCTCCACGTAGTGCTGCTTAAATCCTAGCTTTATGGAAGCTAGAGGTTGGCCGACTTCGGGGTTAAGTGTATATTCCTGAAGCTCGGTGCCAGCTCTCGCTAAGGCATCTGCTTCGCAGTTTCCAGGTATATCACTATGCCCCGGTACCCAACAAAGAATCACTTCACAGTGAAGCGACAACACGTTCAGTTGTGAGCGGCATTCCATCGCAATTTTAGATGAAGTATACACGCTGGATAATGATTGGATGGCAGCTTGACTGTCAGAAAAGATGTTTAAATTTCTTGTGGAAATTTTCTGACTTCTCAGCCAGTCAACTGCCTTATAAATCGCAATGACCTCTGCCTGAAAGACGCTGCAGTGGTCTGGTAATCGGAAGGATAGTTTCAGGCCTAGCTGTTCTGAGAACACGCCACAGCCAACTCTTCCCTCCATTTTTGATCCATCGGTGTAGATGTCGACCGATTCCTGTATCCCATCTCTTTCTGTGGTCCAGTCCTCCCTATTCGGGATGACTGTCCTGAAACCATGGTGAAAACAGGGAATCGGAGATGCAAGGTCCACTTTCCCTGACTTTGGCCCATCCCTCCGTAGTATTGTGGAGTGACCAAAGTTATCCTCATGCCATAGTCGCAGAGCTTTTAATCGAACAGCAGTGCACTTGGCCTGCTGTCTCGTAAGTAGCTCTGTCGGAAGCCAATTTAATAGCATAAATAATGCCTTTGTCGGGGTAGTCCGTAGAGCCCCGGTGATTGCAATAGCCGCACTCCTTCTGACCTTGTTCAGCAGGTTTACATTTGATGCTTTCGCCATAGCAGGCCACCAAATAACTGCGCCATACAGAAGGATTGGTTCCACTATCGCCGTATAGAGCCATGATACAATTTTGGGTTTTAATCCCCACCTTTTCCCAATAGCTCGTTTGCAGCAGTAGATTGCACATGCAGCCTTGCGTGCTCTTTCTGCTGTGTTCGCTTTCCATGCGAGTTTAGAGTCCAGAATTAGACCTAAATATTTGACCTGATGAGATAGGTTGAGACTTATCTCCTCAAGCTTAGGTGGGACAAATCGTGGAATTTTATACCTTCTTGTGAAGAGCATAAATTCCGTCTTTTGCGGGTTGATCTTTAGACCACACTCTTTGCTCCATTTGGTAAGAATACCTAGGGCAAAGTTTAGTCTTTCCGATAGGGTGTTAACAAATTTTCCCGATATTGCTATTGCAACATCGTCGGCATAAGCTACGACTTTGCAGCCAGTCGCTTCTATTTTTGACAGGAGTTCATCCACCACTAGGTTCCATAGAAGGGGTGATAGCACCCCACCTTGTGGTGTGCCTCTGCAAACCCTCCTTCGTAAGGTACTGTTTCCTAGCGTGGAGTTGATGTTCCTGCTGCTAAGCAGTTGACCGATGAACCCTATCAGGTTGTCATCGGCATTGCTTTCCCCGAGTGCTTTGCCAATAGCCTTATGGCTGATATTGTTGAAAGCCCCTTCGATGTCTATAAAAACTGCTTGCGTGTATTCCTTAACGCTTAGTGATTTTTCGATATAGCTGGTGAGCGAGTGAAGAGCTGTTTCAACCGATCTCCCTTTTGTGTATGCGTGCTGCGCATTAGAGAGTGGTTTCAGAATAGCTCTCAGATGGATCTCTATCAGTCGCTCCAGAGTTTTTAGCAGAAAGGAGGTGAGACTGATAGGTCTGTAATCCTTAGGTGAGGAGTGGGATGTTTTACCCGCTTTAGGTATGAAAACTATTTTTGCTTCTCTCCACTGCTGTGGAATGTAAGCCATCCGTACACATGCTTTGAAAATGGCGTTCAGCCATGGCAGTGCTATATTGATACCCTGCTGGATCTCAATAGGTGAGATGTTATCCATGCCAGGGGATTTAAAGGGTTGAAATGAGCTGATTGCCCAGCGTAGGAGCCTGTCATTTACAGGCACAGTAGTTGGCATGCAATCCGAGAGCGTGTGTGGATCCGCTTTATCAGCCACATCATCACTGCCCGGGAAGTGCGTATCCACGAGAACAGACAGAGTCTCGGAGCTGGATTTCGTCCAGACTCCATTTGCGTCCTTAACGGACCCTAGAAATGAGGGGGAGCTCGTCATGACTTTACGCAGGCGACTGACATCTTTGGAGTGTTCTATTTCTGCACAGAAGCTTCTCCAAGAGGTGCGTTTAGCCTTTCTGATAGAGGATTTGAACTCCTTCAGTTTTGTTTTATAAGAAGACCAGTCATTAGTTTCTTTAGCTCGGTTGAAGGACTTCCTACATTCCTTCCGCAGCTCCGCAATGTCACTATTCCACCATGGGGGCTTGTACTTCCCTCTAGGTTTCGTTGGACTACATGCAGACCTTGCTGCGTCATTGAAGGCCAATGTAAGGGTCCCAACGGCTTTCTCAAGACCGGGTGTGTCTGCAATCTCTGGAGGTCCGCCTTCTAGCGCGGACTCAAATACCGATTGGTATTTGACCCAATCCATCCTCCTTTTGTTAATGAAGGTTGGATTTGTCGGAGGGTCAGATGCCAGATCGAACTTTATGTATAGGTGATCGGAGAACGAGCACTCTTGTGATACGTGCCATCCCTTGATAGCTTGGTTCAAGTGCTCGTTCGTCAGAGTGATATCCAGAACCTCTCTACGGCTTGCCGTAATGAAGGTAGGATCCTCACCTTTGTTAGCTAGGGCTAAGTCATGCAATAAAATGAATTCAAATAGTGACTCACCCCGTTTATTCGTGTCGGTGCTACCCCAGATGCGATGATGAGCATTGGCGTCCGCTCCGACTATTAAAGGGATGCCTCTTGCAGTGGCTTCCCTTGTAATCCTCTGCAGGCTAGTTGGAGGTGGCAGAACATCATGCGCCATGTAGCAGGAGACAGCCCAAAGGGGTTTGGACTGTGTTTCCACTGCTATCGCAACGGTGTCCTGGTCACTGAAATTATACAAGGTTAAAAACTTCAAGCCTTCCTTTACAATTATGCAAGCTCTCGGTTTACCTGCTGTGTTGAAGGATACTGTGTTATATCCTTTCAAGTTGAGCCCGCAAACCCGGTTTCCAACAACCCAAGGTTCCTGGGCCAGTATTAGCTCCTCTCCAAAGCTTAGTTTTTCTCAAGTTTCATGCGCGTTTAATCATCTTTGAACATTTGTTTCTTATTCAAAAAATAAGGATAAATGAAACCAACGTTTCCGTCTAAATTAAAATGGGTACTTCGGAAATTGAATCCCCAGTCAGCAGGAAATCCGTTGGTTTCTACTCTGTTGCATTCTAATCTAACTGACATGGACCACGGGAAACGGTTCAGCTGTAAAACATGTCCAGGTGCTTGATGTAAATTCACCAGTTCGCTGGCTATTTTAGGGACTCATCAGCAATACAAAACCTTGCCAGGGTTTACTTTGCGAGTTTGTAATTTCCGTCGTGGCATGAAACACGACTATGATCAATCACGATGTTTTAAGTTTAACGTCCATCTAATCAACCATTCACATTTGATAGGAGGAACAACATCGCCATCATCAACAACAAACATGAAAGGATCAATGTCGTCCTCATCAGCAGCAACTAGGACAACAGGAACAACATTTGGTTCAGGTGCGAGTAAATTTAGCCTTGCACAGACAACAAATGAAATATTTACATGCATCGCCTACTGCCAGGACAATCAAACGTTATGTGCCGGAACAAATCAGGGAAATTTGTATACGTGGAAAAGGACAACAAATTATCCGATTGATGTACCGGAAAATGTCTGGCAATTAAACAACATCGCTGCCGTGCGGGGCGCAATCAAACAATGCTACTGGGGTATAAGTGAAACAATTAAATCTTGCATAATGGTCAATTGTATATCTAACGTTTATGTCCTTAAGGTGAGTTGACGTTGCACGCACACAAATGTGCAAAAGCCTTGTTATGTTGTCACAAAACACTGATAAGTAAATGTTTGTAACCGCCACATTGCACAGTGGTCATTAACACGCCCGCAGTTTTAAAGAGGCATTTGAATTTTGTGTTTACTAGGACTTGGTCAAAACGAAAGATTCATTGTTGTTTTTATCATATTCATCCGTGAGTACCTCTATTTTTTACGGCTTTCTCACTGCTATCCTATTTTTTTTTCACGGTTTTATCATGATCTCATTCTTGCACACATTAAAATACAGTTACTCACATAATTGAGCGTACACCCATATAAACATTACTAATTGCTAAATAATTCAATTTGCTGCATTGTACAAAAGAACAATATTAAACTTTCCATATTAATTCATTTTCAATATAATGTTTCGTGTGTAAAAGCATTTTTTTTAACAAAAATAAAAAATAATCAGATTTTCATTGACATAAAATTAAGCGTACAGCTTTTTAAATGAAAATAAAACAAAAATGCAAGAACTTATTTATTTAATATTTCGTTGCATATTCCTTGGCTGCTATAACTGCTTCTAAACGTCGAGGCATCGGTTCCATTATTTTTTTTGGAAATTCTAGTGAAATCTGTTCCCACTCTACTTTGAGTTTTTTTAAATTGATTTTTATTTGTAGCCTTCCAGTTTTTCAACTGAAACTTGAGCTCATATCACAAATTCTCAATTGATTTGAGGCCAGGAGCCTGAGAAGTTGTTCTAAGGAGCTTGGAAGCGTTGCACAACAACCATTCTTTAACTACATGTGCTGTATGTTTCGGGTCATTATCGTGCTGAAACTAATGTACTGAGGGCATATGTAATTTTTCTGTAGAGGACTTTGGATTTCTTCGCAGTTTATCTAAATATTTCATTTTATCTATGAATGTTACGATAAACTCCAGTTTTCCAACACAATTAGTTGCCATAAAGTCCCGTACCATGACCGAACCTCCGCCATGCTTCACAGTTGGGCATATGTTTTTCTTATTTAGCTCCGTATTTGGTTTGCTCTAAACGATTTCCTTACCATCAGAAACGAAAAAGTTGATTTTTCTTCCGTCCGCAAATATAACATTATTCCAGAAGCTGTCCGGAAGATCTACATACATGGGTTTTTGCGAATTACAATCGTTGCAGCCTATTTTGCTTCGAAATTACTGTTTTTTTCTAGCCACTCTACCGTTGTATCCATCATCCCGGAAAAAACAACGAACTTTTTCTGCTGATAACGACGCCTTGTTCTTGAGGATACTTTACATGACAAGTTGGGCACACTGGTCTTAGGATTCCTCTTAATTTCGCGTATGATAAACCGATTTGTGTCAGAAGTAAGGCTACGTGGCTACGAAATTCAAAATTTTGACAATGTTAGAATTTTAATAGAACTAAGAAATTTTCTCGACTGATATCTTTCCAACAGACATTTTATTAATAAGTTTCATATTTGAAACACTCTATTTGATAAAAAAATATTACTACAGATTCAATTTGAAATTACACCAAGAGAATTTCCTTTGCATTTTCTGTGAAAATGAAAAAAAAAATCTAATTCATTTCAATTTATTTTGCGGTAATAAACAGTTTAGGTTTGACTAAAGAAAAAAACCATTGAAAACTTTCTTCCAACTGTTGTTTGAAAAGTCGTCCTCGCAACATTAAGCCTGGCCAGTTTCTTAAATGTTTTCAAAGGTATTTTTATCCACAAAAAAAATCGTATACTTTAAAATTGGTGAAAACTTTCATATAAAACATATTTTGAAATTTTTTGCTCAATAACCTAAAAATAACGTTGGAAGTTTTCGAAAATAGATTTTTTGCAAACTGCTTGAAATTTATTATGAAATGTGTCCAAGCGAAAATTCATTGGCGAAATTTTCTCAAAAAAATTCAAAAAAATAAAGAAAAAAATATTTTAAAATATTTTTAAGGATAATTTTATCAAAAATTTGACTGAACTACTGGTTATCAAAATTTAGCACAAAAACAATTCATAATTTATATGTGACAAACAATTGAAGTCGATTGAAAGTAACAGAACTCGTTCCGTTTGGGACTATCTTTTATAGAACGTTAGTGGTATTCTGTTTGCAGAAAGCTAACTATCATCATGCAGAAATATGTAGCTATAGACAACGAAATGAATTTACATATCCACTCTAATCGCAGTCTTGCCATTTATTCGACAGGAGCAACCATTGGTATCATTCCATAGGCGTAGCGTTTGGGCTGTCCAAAGGAGCGCAAATCAAGTCTACGTGGAGCATTCGTGCGGCAAATCAACCACTGTGCATGCAGACATCTCTATCACGAACTTGTCCCTGACGGAACTGAATTTCGTCCTGAGCAATGGACGCACGATTGTTACATACAAAATTAACAGGGATAATGAATTCCTCGACAGCGATAACAGTTTGTCGATAAAATTATTGCAAAGTTTCAGCGCGGAATGTTTGAACTTATTTATTCATGATCAGAACATTATTTGTTTGACTTCGAAGGATGTGAAAATCTATTCGCTGGGTGGTGTTGTGCTTAAAGAAATTGCATGCAATGATAATGAAGGTAAGTTCGAGCTACTAACGTGTTCGATACAGTTTAGTTTAGTTTGGCTTGTAAGTATCGACTCGCAGTTCAGGGTATCTGAATAATCTCTTCTTAATTTTAACTTCGACTACAGAAGTCATCTTCATGTGTCAGAGATTTAGAAAATAGATTGATTAATTTGCACACGTTTTAAAGAAGCACGACATCTTTATAAATGATTTAACAATAACATTGATTTCAAAAACAAAATTGTTACTAATTATCAGTTTGAGCAACTTGTATTCATAGTGAGTCAAATAAGTTGACAGCATGGCCTGTATTTGACTATTTCTACTGAAAATCTGCACAGCGGACGAAAAATGATAAGCTCTTTTGCTCAAGAAAAGCCTAAAAGAGGCTGGCAATAATGTTCACAAAAAATCAAAAGCATATATTTTGGTAGAGAACTGAAAGATTTTATATTCCAAAAGTGAAAAAATAACAATCTTATACTATTCACCACCTTAGAAAAGTAGAAGTGTTATTCTTCAATAAAATAAAGCTTTGTAAAGTCTTTGTCGCCAGTATAAAGTCTATTATCAAAATATAATCATCCCTGTCGCAAGCAAACTCTTCGAATAAAATCATGACTTCTGTCGATTGAAAATTTTAATGGCGATTTTTTCAAAAAAACTTGATGACCTTCAATCAAAACTTCCAATTTGCATTAACATAATTTAATGATGCAGTCGAACTTGTTGTATTTTATTAGAAATAGTCAGCAAGATTTCAAAATACTATGAAAAACTCATGAAAAAATGCCGAAAATGTTGACCACCACTCTAAAAAAGTAATTGTAATTGTCTTTTAATCCGTAATGGTCATTAGGGGTCAATTTGACCCCACGGTAAGTTTTCGGTTATATATTTCTAATATAGGCTACTCAAAACCGATCTAGTGGCTCCATCTGTCTTTGCTTTTAGTTACTTTAATATGCTAAAAACTTTCCGCAACTCGGCGCATCGTTAATAAGTTGGCATACATAGTTTTGTGTGGACTTTCTTTTTATGGAGGTCAATTAGATCCCATATAACCATTGAGTTGCGAAATTAAAAAAGATTTGCGCGTTTTGATTCCTTTTCGTATGTGTTAACTTTCAAGTAGAAACGTAGTATAAGTGCTCAAATATTTTTTTGGTGTCATAAATTAGTGCAGACAGATGGCTTATAATTTACGACCTCGTAATATTAGCACTGCTCTCATTGAAAAGGAAGAATATTATGAAGCCATCGATGGGGAAGCTTCAGAAACTGAAGACCACGTCTCTGAAGAATACGAGAGTTCTGAAAATTCTATAGATGAAACATCTGACAATGGAATAGCGGGAGGCTTGGAGAATGCGTCACTACAGGAGCGTTTGCTCGAATCACGTGCTCGAGGTCGTCCTGAACCTAAGTTGAGGGGAAATAACGGCTTTGTTTGGGATTTGAATGAAGGTGTTAACAAGAATGTTACTGCAAAAGAATGTTTGGATAAAATTCACTGAATTAGTACCAGACGACATAGTTCAGTTGGCACGCAGATAAAGATGCATAATTTGTAAACGATCAAGAAATAAAAAGACTAAAATGAAGTGTCCTCCATGTCAACGGCCAATGTCCGATGACCATCGGGACTTATGCACTTAATGTGGTAGTCAAGGTTAAATATCCGTTTTTTTCATAAAGTAATGTGATTTTTTCATTTTTATGTATAAAACACATAAAATATATATTTTTCCTTGTGAAAACACTGATTTTTTTCTTTATTTAGCTTGTTCAACCTTACTAATTGATTTTTCTATTTTTCCGAAAATCGGTAACTTCAGAGTTCAAAATAAATATACTTTTTGGAAAGTTCAGGAAAACTAAAAATTTTTTTTATGAAAACATACTATTTCAATAATAGAATTTCACACAACTCTTCACCTATCACATGCACTTTACAAAATTCAAATCGGATTATTAGGGCAGCCTCAGGAGTCTTTGCTAAACTTGGCAATAAACTTTAAAACAGTGCTGGGTGGCTGCGGTTACAGTCGTAGAAGCCATGCTTCCATCAACAGAATCCGCTACCGCCCAGCACTGTTTCAGAGTTTATTACCAAGTTTAGCAAAAATTGCTGAGGCCGCCCTAATAATCCGTTTTTCATTTTGTAAAGTAGATTTGATAGGTGAAGTGCTCTTTTACATGTGAAAAAATTTCAAACTTTTATAAGCTTATGTTTCTGATTTGAAAAAAAACCAGAGGGAGCGGGGATTTGAACCCTCTACCTCGTGAGCAAGAGTCGAGCGCTCTGCTCACTGAACCAGCCGCTCTTCTTTTATATTTGCACATCATTGATATGTATTGTGCTCACTTTGAATTTTAAGCAAACTTTTTGATACGAAATATTTTCCTTGCAATGGTTTGAACACTTTTCAAAAAAGTTGTGCAAATTCACTCATAAATATTAGTCATTAAAATTTACCTGGATTTTGTTTCATGAAGAATTGCAGTAGTTTCAATCACTTTTGAATCGTCAACCGTTCCAATAGTTTTCATCAATTTTTCATCTTGACTATTGCTGCCCATAATATTAATTTTTCACACAATACTGTTTACTTCATTTCAACTATGCACAACACTGATTTATTCATGGTGACCGATACTCCTTTCTCCTTTCTTCTTTGCGTTCGCTTTTTCGTTCTGTATGTTTTTTGTTCTGTACGTGTTTTTTTCTGGGCTCACTCCTCTTGCTCATTTAAACGTATATATAACGCACTGCGTTCGTCTGACTTTCGTTCGGTATGCTTATTCTGGGCTCACTTCTCTCGCTCACTTTTCGTTAGAACCTCCGTAAAGGAAGCTAAACTTCCAAAAATGTCAAGTGATGTACTTCTCCCCCTTCATGGCGAAATCCTCTTTCAAATCTATTCTCACAAAATCTTTTATATAACATTGTGCGTTTGAAATGCATGCAGTTTATTAATTTAACTACGCATTGCTTGTAGAACATATAAATTAAACAACTCAAACAACAAACTTAGATTACTTCAAGAAAATAGTACAGAAACTTTAGAAGGTTATTTAAAAAGTAAAAACACTCAAAATAAAAACTTAAATCGGCTTCGAAAATAGATTTCCACTAAATCTATTTTAAAAGGGATTAATTTCAGACAGCAATAATGATTTCATCTAATTCAGCTCAATGTGAGACTATATTTAGATTGTAACTGGTAAATATGTGATTTTGGGATCGATGGTGGATGTTTCGTAAATTTTAGGGATCACAATAATAATCACTTCCTGGTATTCTCATTGTCACTCTTGTCTGTTTTATAGTTTACAAATAATCCCGACATGTCCATTTCTGTTTTATAGATAAATGACTCATTAACTCAAATTTTCTCCTTTCCATTTTCCCCATATAGGCAAACCCATTGGCTGTGACCTGAGCAATCATTACTTGACCATCTTCACAATGAACGGCTACATAAAACTTTACGACGTATCACGGCATGATCCGAAAATCCTGATTCATCCTAAATGCGGCTATGATTTATTCGAGAACTTTGGTGAGATAATAATGGCGAAATGTAATTCGAGCGGGACACATGTAGCCTTGACTATAGCCAACGAAAGTCTTACCCCCGACGGTAAACTGTACGTGTGGGATTTCGAAAAGGATAACTTGGGAACATATGATTTCTTTGGCAAATCAGATAGCAATGCCAAGGATGGCAGAGGTGACTCGATTGCAAGGTAAATAAATGATTGTAATGAAGGGTTTATCCGGGTAGAAAGATATGTCGTGATGGCTAGCTAGGGGGTGGCGATAGTCGGGGTATATTTTGTTCGCTCGGAATGTAATGAGCGTTGACGCAAGAATTCGGTCATTGGGGAATGAGGACTATTATGGTATGATATTTGGTGCGAACAGGAAGGCAGCGAGCGTTAACTTTTAATGGAAATATTAGCAGAGATTTGTTTATGGTAAGCTGTTGTAATCTTGTGTTTTCCGTGTCTATCTTGTTGTATTTAGAAGTTTATCGTCGATTTTCATGACGGGGGCATATTCAGTTACGACTAGTATTAATTCGTTTTTAATTCACAAGATATGGCAAATAATATTTTGTGTGGAGAAGGCAATTTTACCTCTACTATATTAGCTACATTCGACTAAGAGACGAGCCTTAATCGTGCACAAATACAGAGTATCAATGCTACCTGCTTATTGTCTTGTAGCTATACGAATTCCGTCTCATGCCCAAAACGTTCGGAAAAATTTCATGGCACGAGCCAACCGATATGCCAACATCCTCAACAACTTCTCTGAAAGCGATTCGACGATTTTCCAATACAATTTTCTTCACTGCTTGAACGTTTTCATCTGTTGTTGACGTGCTTGGGCGTCCAGAGCTAGGCTCGTCATTGGCATCTTCCCGGCCATCTTGGAACTTGTATCATTTGTAAACAATTTTTTTCCTCAGAACAGCTTTACCGTATGCCATTGTCAACATTTCAAGTGTTTTGGAGTACTTAATTCCATTTTTTACACAAAATTTGATGCAAATTCTTTGATCCATTTTTTTTTCGATAGCAAAAAATCGCAGAGCACGCGAAACACTTCTAACCGTTATGCCTTTACAAACAAATGAAACATATTATATAGTTTAAACTGTAAATATATGTTTGTGACAAGTGTACCAACATAAAAAAAAATCGATAATTGAATGTACGTTGCCCGCGAAATTTGAAATGTTACCTCACTTTTTGAACACACCTCGTTTGTCAGAAGTTGTCTATTTTGAATTGCTGGATCTAAATAAAACTACCACAACCGATGTGTTTTGTCGTCAGCTCAGTACTTTGAATGCAGAATTGACTAAAAATGACCTTCTTTAGTGAACAGGCGGAAGGTTCTTGTTCATCACGATAACGCCCGATCGCGTACTGGAAAATTCACCTTGGAAAAATTATAATAATGCCTCGTTCAGCATATTCCGCAGACATTGTTCCTAGCGATTTTCATTTATTTTGAAGTCTGCAGTTGTTTTAAGGTGGAAAAGTATTTCAAAACAATGATGGTGTCCCAGTCAGCCTAACTACAATTTTTTATTCAAAAGATAAGAAATTTTATTTCGAATTTACTAATTACCACAAAGATGGGTAAAAATTGTAGATAATGAAAGAAAATATATAATCGATTTGTCCAAAAATTAATTGTGATTTTTTATTTACTTAAAGATACCTTAAAAACTTCCGGGATTTATGGACTGACCTGTTATATACACTTGTGCACCACATATGTACACCTGTGTGCAAAATAATAGCAGTGCACACTTGAAGCGTTATATTTTTGGAATTACAACATAATTTTCGATCGCATACCAGAGTCATCTGTTTATGATCGATGAAAATGATTTGCCAGATGTTTTACATAACTGTTTTGTTGAAACGTCAGCAAAGATCGGGGGAATCACCTAATTTTCGGAGCCAGGGTGTAATTTGAATGCGCAAAATAAAAGCAGCGGAGGTAAATTAAACTCGTTTTCGGTGAAAAAAGCTTGTTTCAATTTTGCAGTTAGGATGCGATGAGGGCAAAGAAGGTTGACAGCTTTCAAACCTTTTGTTATTTTTAGCATAAAGTATACCATTCAGAAATAATGGGCCGCTCCAAACATTGTAGTGGCGAAAAGAGAGATTTAATCAAAGAAATGCTTTTGGAAGGCAAAACCTACAAATTTATTGAATAAACACTTAGCTGCTCTAGTAAAATGGTCTCGAATGCAAAAAAAGTGGGTGAAAAAGCCTGAATATATAAGAAGACCGCCAAATGTTTCTCACGATCCACGGTATACCACCAAGCGTGGAGGGGCAAAAATCAATGTTTCAGGCTTGTTTTTATTTTACGGCAGTGGCCCCATATTTTGGATCAAAACCACGATGGACACCAAAATTTACGTAGACATATTGGAAAATATCATGTTACCTTTTGCGGAAGAAGGAATAACCCTGAATTGGGTCCTTGTGCTAGATAACGATCCTAAACACACCAGCCGTTTAGCCAAGACTTGGTTTTCGACCAATAGAATAGAAATTATGGACTGGCCAGCTCAATCTCCCGCCCTCAACCCCATAGATAACTTATGGACTGATGTTAACCAGGCTGTTTTTCAAGCAAAGCCGAAAACAATGAATGCTTTTTGGCGGGTAACGGAGTCTGCATAGAATTCTATTACCACGAAACCACGTCACAGTTTGGTAGCGTCAACGACACGTCGATGTGTTAAAGTAATAGCCAATAAGGGCTATACAATAAACTATTAATTTAGAAATTTAGAATTATTGCTATTTTTCCCCATTGAAATATATGTTTTTGCATCATTATTAATTATAAGTTGAAAAACTGCTATTTTTTGCACAGCTCATTTCAAACATGTTTATCAAAATTATGAAATTTGAAGCAAAGGGCACCTTAAAACATTTTGTTTTCTTTGCTATATTTGTATTGCCACATTTATGAATACATTTTATATTGTTCCTTACAACGAAACTGGTTGTTTTTGAAAATTTAATCAAATTTACCGGCACTGCTATTATTTTGCACACAGGTGTACATCATATGAAGAATTTTTTTTATTTTTTAATGATCCCAAGTAAAATATTTTCATACTCTTGTTGTGCTTAAGAATCTCTGCAATATCACGCAAGCGTTTTGATGGTTACCAACCACAACTGACTGTAGATGTTTTAGATACAACGTCATAGTCCATAGTCGGCTACCTTCATAATTTAAAGGTGGTACATCGATTTTCAGTGATTTTCCGTATAAAATAAGCGGTTTAGGTTTAGCTGAAGTCTTCATTCATGCTTTGTCCCTGATCCAGCCTCTTTCTGTGTGGAACTTCAGCTTGCTTAAAAGATCAATTCCAGCATGTTTATATAATACAAGAAACCCTAATGACTTGTTCGCGAGATAAAATTATTGCCAGATGTTTGATCAAGTAAAACAGTCCTTGTAATCATTGATAACACTTAAGTGCTAGCATACACTACATATTGGCTGGAAACACATGAAAAGTCAAGTATCGAGATTGATGCTATCTATAACAAGAAGATCTTCCATTTTTCTCTATGAATATTGGGAATAGTAAATCTCCTCGTAGTTTAAATTAATTTCCATAAACGCAGTTATGCAAGCAATATTCTGTTTGTATTGATCAGTAAACACATTTCATAAGGATTTGTTTGTGCCTGATAACAATATCCGCCTAACACTTTACGATTTAGGAGTGAAGCCGATTATCAGTTACATCAGCAAGTGGTTCAGTTGTGGTCTTGAATATAACATGATTAATTTATAATGATCCACATATATAACCCGAAATTCGGATAAGCGACTAACTTCAATTACCAAGTTGCATCACTCTCCTTTCCAGATTACCGATATCCTTTCTTTGGGACACAGACGACAATCGATTGTTGGCCGTCGAGGCACGTTCGTTGCAGCAGCAACAGCGACAGAAATTATCTGGTCCAGCAAAAAGTAGCAGTTGGGCACCGTATAGTGGGAATTATCAACCGTCGAACAATAGACATATCGAAGCAAACGGAATGGTAGCCACGGGGGTTGGTGCCGTTAGTGGTGGCGGTCAAGTGGCAGCAGCGACCACAACTGCTGCTGGTGCGATCCTGCTATCAGGACATGTCGAGTCGCAAGTATTTATAATGTTCGCTACGGATAAATGCGTTATCAAAGAGCTGGAAATCGTTAATTTGGCGCCGGGGGAGCAATTGGTCAATTTGTGTGCGCCCCACGTGGTAAGTTGAAAAAAACCAAAAAAAAAACTTGCTGCTAAGCTATAGGGGTAGAGATTTTGAGTTAGCTAGTTAATGAAGCTAGGATGGGAATTGTAACGAAGTAGCATACCGTATTTATTTATTTTCACTGCCAAAGCTGTTGGACAGCAAACAGATAAATGTCCTGACATCACTGGAATTTATAATGGGAGCATTCCCCGATGACCTCGCTTTACGGTATTCTGACTAACTACCCTGTAAATCCCCAAGGGAAGAATCATTCAATCGGGACGAGTGCTAGTATTCAAATATTCTTTCAGCTGACTTCCACAGTAAAAGTAAAATATTCAGCTTTTGTGTTTGGAAATTGGCGTGAGAGGATGGAACTTTGCTATCCTCCCCGAAAATAAGGGTATTAAGCGATTTGGATGGCATTGCAAAGCTGGTACTGTATTTTGATAACCATTAGAACAGTTTGCTTTGATGTTGTAGATTAGAATGGATCTAAATACCAGTCGAGTAATTGTTAACGTTTCGATTTATTTGATGTAAATCAATCGAAACCAGAATTTAGTTTTTTTTTGAGTACCTACATTGATACATCCAAATCCGTGGTCGGTGGCACCGACGGCGTCAATCCGCGTAAGTCAAGTTCGCGTTATGTCGGGGTAGCACTTTTCGTACGAACCCATAGAGAAGTTGTTTAATTAAGACCGAGAGCTTGTGGTGGATTTTCATTGAAGCCGTGAGGTGGGACACATTCGCTGGCATCAAGTGCGCAGCGCTTCCGTTTTTGGTACTCGAAAAGAGAAATCCGCTTCGAATGTTTGCTGGCTCTAATTGATTAGGATCAATTAATTGCTTGAGGAAAAGAGAATACAAGGATACCTACAGGCAACTCAATGGCTGCCGCAAAATTGGCGCTGGACTATCCATGGTCCGTGCTGCCGATATTTCTAAGTTTATTTGCCGATAAAAGGCAAAAGAGTTCTTGACTGCCAAAATAGTAGGCAGTCTAAGTACAACGGTGATGGGGAGTAGACGAGAAGCTCTTCTGGGATCGGCCTATCTCCCCTACGAAGATCGAATTCCGTCAGCAAACCTCACAAGACTGATGGAATATGTTAAAAAACACAACCTAAATCTGATCTTAGGTTGTGATGCAAACGCTCACCACGATTGCTGGGGGAGCTCGGACACCAACTCGAGAGGCGAAAGCCTACTAGAGTTCTTAGCCAGTTCCGGGCTCACCATAGCGAACCGTGGGGCGGAACCAACTTTCGTCACATCCAGGAGGCAGGCAGTCATAGACATAACAATTGTCTCTGACGCAGTCACTCACTGGGTTAAAGACTGGAAAGTTTCGAAAGAAGTGACGCTATCTGATCACAGGTACATCACTTTCAACATCGAGGCTAATCCAATAGGTGGGCCAAAATGGTTGAGAAACCCCAGGAACACAAATTGGGCGGCCTTTAGACAAGACGTGCAATGCAAATTACAGCAACCAGAGAAAATCCGAGAACCTGAGCAGCTCGAAGAAGCTGTCGGGAACTTAGTCGAGGTATTGAGGGCCTCTTTTGAGGCCCACTGCCCACTAAAAAGGACTACACTGGGAAACACCCCATGGTGGACACCAAGACTAGCCAGGCTCAAGAAAAACGCTAATAAGGCGTTCAACCGGGCCTGTAAAGCTCGAAGTGAAATCACCTGGGAGGCGTACAAGCAATCCAAAAGAGACTATCACAAGGCTCTTGCGGAGGCGAAAAGGAACTCATGGAAGAAATTCTGTGAAGAAATAAACTCATGCCGGGAGACCGCCAGAGTTAAGAAGATCCTCACAAGGGGACCGAGCAATAACCTCGGGCTCCTTAAGGACGAAAACGGGAAGTTCACCACCACAAGTGAAGAGACGTTAAACCTCTTGCTTAAAACGCACTTCCCCGGTAGCATAACTCCCTCCGGAGGAAACACCGTTCATCCGAACGTACCGTCTCAAACGGATTGGAATCAAGCCGCCGAGGTGGTGACTGTAGAGAGGCTCCAATGGGCAATTGGAACTTTCGACAGCTACAAAGCACCTGGCGAGGATGGAATTTATCCCATCCTGCTGAAGGAAGGAATGGCTTCCATCACCAACCATCTGTGCAATATATACAGGGCCAGTTTGGCCCTAAAATATATACCAGAATTATGGAGGAGGGTAAGGGTGGTTTTCATACCAAAGATTGGGAGAACCACTTACCAGATAGCGAAAAGCTATCGACCCATAAGCCTCACATCTTTCGTGCTGAAAACACTGGAACGACTGGTGGACGTCCACGTGAAAAACACAGCACTAATAGAGAGGCCCTTGCATCCGGGACAGCATGCCTATAGAAAGGGAAAGTCTACGGAGACGGCTCTGCATGAGCTCGTTCACGGGATCGAGCGGGGCCTTAACGACGGACTCTTCTCTTTGGGAGCTTTCCTAGACATAGAAGGTGCCTTTGACAACTCCCCATTTGGTGGAATGACATCTGCAGCAGAGAGACATGGGATAAGCGGCACGATAACGGGCTGGCTGACCGCTCTCCTCGCTGAACGAAAAATAACAGCGTCACTGGGGGACACCAGTATAACAGTAGCCCCAACAAAAGGGTGCCCACAAGGAGGCGTACTTTCCCCTCTCCTGTGGTGTTTACAAATGAACTCATTAGTGACAGAACTTAACCAACAAGGCTTTCTTGCCATCGGCTATGCCGATGACCTGGTCATATTATGCAAAGGCAAGTTTGCCGGCACAGTGTGTGACAGGATGAAAGAAGGACTTAAAATCACGCACCAATGGTGTAGAAGAAACGGGCTGGCGGTAAACCCAGTCAAGACAGAACTCACCATGTTCACCAGGAAGCGAGTGTGGGATGCATACACGCTACCTACTTTAGATGGCGTGGAGCTCCAACTCTCAAAAAAAGTCAAGTACCTGGGCGTAACCCTAGACACGAAACTTACCTGGAAAGAGCATGTTGATGAAAAAACAAGAAAAGCCAAAAACATTTTCTGGGCATGTAGAGGCTCCATGGGTAAAACCTGGGGACTCTCACCTCGAAATGTGATATGGCTATACAAAGCCTGCATAAGACCGGTCATACACTATGGAAGCATAGTGTGGTGGAAACGGTCAGACCTAGATACTACAAAAAGTCAGCTAGGCTCGGTGCAGCGACTAGCACTAGTGAGTGCTACTGGAGCGGTGCGAACCACTCCCACGGAAGCACTCAACGTGATCATGGACATGCTGCCACTGGACTTATCAGTGAAGCAACATGCCGCAAAGACGATGGCACGCCTAAGGAGAACCGGGATTGTGAAAGACGGCGGCTGGACTGAGGGACACCTCAAACTTTTAAAGAGTTTAAAAGTGGACTCACTCCTTGATCTGCCCAACGACTACATAATCCCAAGGCTCTTCTTTGGAAAAAATTTTACAACGAGTTTGACTGATAGGAATGATTGGACTAAGTTCGGTCACCTTTCTCACAGGCCCGCTGATATCATAGTGTACACAGACGGATCAGTGATGAGCGTCGGGGCTGGGGCGGGAATATATATACGCCCTGGACCACATGAGGCTCAAATATCGATACCTCTGGGTACAAAAACAACCATCTTTCAAGCTGAAGTCCACGCCATAGCCAAAGCCGCGGACCTCTTACAAGACAGAAGAATACAAAACAAACAGATAAAAATCTGTTCAGACAGTCAGGCCGCTATCAAGGCCCTGGGCTCCCACAATGTGAAAACGTCAATTGTGGAGTGTGCCCAGAACAGCCTCAAAAAGCTGAGCCAGAGAAACAGGGTCTCAGTTACCTGGGTCCCAGCACATGTGGACATTATAGGTAATGAAGAGGCAGACAAACTGGCTAAGAAGGGAGCAGAGATCACACCGGTTGGTCCTGAGCCTGTTCTGCCAACGAACATAAATCTAATCTCAAAAAAGATCAATGAGACACTCAGGGAAGAACATCGAAGACGATGGCTCAACCTACCAACATGCAGACAGACAAAGCTCTTTCTGCCAAACCTACGACCTGAAGTCGCAAAATACTGTCTAAAACTAAATAGAGTCAGACTGAAAAAACTCACAGAAGTGATTACAGGCCACGGACGCCTGAGAAGTCACCAAGCTCTTCTGCAAATAGTGGACGATGCATGGTGCACTAGATGTGAGGAGGACGAGGAAACAGCGGCACATTATGTGGGCTACTGTCCCGCGTTCTCCAGACACAGATATAGAGCCCTTGGCATGCCTCAAATAGGAGACAAGGAGTTCCATACCTTAGCCTTGGACGACCTGATGAGGTTCATCATCTCATCCGGAAGATTCAAGACATAAGCATTAACTCCAGAAAGGAAAAATATGAGGATAGTACAATCGACCAGCAGGTCGCAGTGCTAGGGCTGCAATGCCCACCTCCATGTCACGACGACGACGACGACGAGGCAGTCTAATGGAACAGTAATTACACTGGCTATGTCTCCAAAAGAACTGTCTTTATTCATTCCATTCTTCTTCTTAAATACTAATTCCATTACCTATCTTATCCCTACCCTAATTCTATTTACTTATTGATTAATTGATTGCCTTGCATTCCCACGCTGTAAATTTGCTGAGTAGTCAATATTGCATCAAATTGATGCACTCGAATTCAATTAGGTCATTGTACGATTGTTTACTTGATCGAGTCAATTTAAAAAGCTTGATATGATTTTCTAATTTTATGAATGAGTTGATTTAATTGAAAAGCTTGATTTAAGTTCCCGTAAGTACTCACAGCGTAGGAATTGCATAAGCTTAGGCGTGTGCATAGGGTGGTGAAGTCGTATGGTTTTGTATATTGATTTAAGTATATTATAAGCTAACTAAGACACGAGTATGTAAGGAAAATATGCATATATTTTTGATTATCTTTTATTACTTCAGATCTTATTTCACAAGATAATTTAAATGAATCACAGTTATTTCAACGTAGAAATCAATCGAACTTCACTGAGGATGCAATGAAGAATCTGTTACGATCACACTGGTGAACTGAACCCTTGCGTTAAGAAGCTATTCTACTAACAAACTGACTGATTTTTTTCGAGCAATCCATAATAGATATCGAAATAAATCCTTTTGTATTTAATAAGTACATTATGAGAATTTAAGATTTTTTTTTATTAATTTTATAATATTTATATATATATATATATATATATATATATATATATATATATATATATATATATATGACGTCAAAATACATGTGTCTTTACAGTCCTATAAAAAATGTCGGTGTTCACTGTCGGCAAAATTTCTCAGCAACGGATAATTTAAAACAAAAAACCAAATATGCTTGTGGCTATGGTTTGAACCAGGATTTTGAATTTTTATGGGAACATAACAAAATGGCGGCTGTTTGAACAAAAAGTTTCAAAAAATAGGGTTTTTCAAGGTTTTTCGTTGCAAAAATATAGAAAAAATTTATATATGACAAAATTCTAGTTCCGACGATAAAGGGTGTTACGAATATGTGGTTAAAATTTGAGAAGGATCGGTCAAGAAGTTTTTGAAAAAATTGGATTAAAGTGTCACAAAACGTGGTGTTGAGAAAAACGCATTTAAAGTTTTTTCATTAAAAACTTGTATATAATCGACATTCGCCGCAATTCGTACACAAATATTTTTTTTTACCCATGACATTTTTAAAAAAAAAACCATCAAAAGATAACGGCGGACGTGATTTCACTGACTGGATCATCTGAAAATAAAAAAAAAACACAAAATTAATTCATGTTTAAGTGCCTATGTCTGGTACCGGAATGATTTTTTTGATCAGAAAATAATAAAATGGTGGCCAATTTTTTTAAAAAAAATCTATTTTTAAGTGTGGAAAATTGAGTGATAATCGGAAAATTTGATTCCGATCACAATGATTCCGCTACCGGCTATAGCTATATATGTATGTGTACAAAATCTTAAAAAATCATAGTATTCGGTTGAGTAGTTTTTCTAAAATCGTGTCCGCCAGCTTAAAAAACATGAATTCGAGAAAATCGCGTTTAATTTTTTTTTACGAATTACGAAGCACCTTTCTAATAAATCAGTCGAAGTTAAATCTGCGTATATTGGCTTCAAAATTTCCTGAGCTTCTTGTTCAAGAGGTCGAACATGCTTATACTTTCGTAATTCAGGAGAGGGGAGTCGAGGATACCGAAATACAGGCGAGCGTTAAAACTGATGTCTCACGGCATCTCGCTATACACGCTTGAAAATACTTTAAAAAGTTAAATATCATTATAAATCCTTTCTTAATGAAATTTACTAACGAATTCCGTTAAAATATTTTTTTTTTTGATTTTTTGAAAAATTGTAACTTAAAAGACCGCTTAATAAGCTGTGCGCTCAATTTTGTGCCAACGAAAATCTGAATTTTTTTGGGTTTTTGCAAAATAAATTATTTTATACATGAAAAATTATACTGAAAATGAATTAATATGTTGTCTATAATGTTTTTTTGTACCAATAAAAAAAATCCTATAAAACGAAACAGCAAGTTGAATTATTTAGCAATTAGTAGTTTTTATGTGGGTGTACGCTCAATTATGTGAGTAACTGTATCTAAAAAGACGATAGACGTATTTAGTGCCATCTTGTCATGGCGTGTAAAATCGATCATCGCATCAACTCATGCCAACACACCCGTGGAAAAGATATGGTGTGAAGATGTTATTCATACGAGTCGGAAGCTTCGAATCGAAACGCGTGCTCGTCCGTACAAATTGGCGCGGCTCGCGAAATCACGCATCGAGGGAAGCCGGCTCAACAGAAAGTTAGACGGAAAAACAAGAACTACGAAAGACGTATCATAAGAAGGCGAACAACGAAAAAATAAAGTAGAGAAATTCATTGTTTAAAACGAAGCTGTCGAGGGTATTTCCGAAATGTGGTGGTTGATGTTTTATTGAAGTAGAGAGAAGCCAAAAAGCAGAAGTCAAGAGGAAAACAAGAACTTCCCATATACTGGGAAGTTAACAAGTGAAGACTCTTAATCAACAAATCCAGTTTTTAAATTCCAAACCTAAATATTCTCCAAAAAGTATTATGAAAAATAAAAAAATTGAGATTTTGAATATTGATTTTTTCTTTTGAAATATTTTCATAAGATTTTTACATTAGAAAATATTTTCTTTGTATTATTAATGAATATTATTGTTTATGCTGTTTTCACAGATACATCTTGTGGAAAATTTACTAACATGACCATAATTTATAATGAATATTTAATACATTTAGAGGTTAGTTACACAAAGCATTAAATCCGATTAAACTACACCAAACCAATATTGTTGAAAAACTTCTCTAAATAATATTTTTGATATTTGGAACTGATTTATTACAGATTACATTGAACATCAATGCAATTGTCCAGACTTCGCTCCGAAACTTTAAGGGAATGGAGAAATGTGACGACACAACCAGAAAAATGATTTTAGATTTTAGTTTGAACGTCGCCCAAGGAAATATGGATCAAGCTTTTCGGTAATATTTATTCTTTCATTTTAATGTCAACTTGATCTCTTGGAAACCTTACACATTGTTTGATTTCCGCATGCCTATATTATAAACCCACTTAAAAATCAACCAATATTTGACTGTAATAGGAGGCCAATAGTTCGTTCTTCATAAACCAAAATAAATGCTGACTTTATATAGTTTTCAAAAAAAATTGTCCTAAAACCTAAAAAAAAAACTTTACAGTTGCATACGATCCTTAAAATCCGAAGTGATCTGGACGAATCTAGCAAAAATGTGCGTACAAACTGGTCGTTTGGATGTGGCTCGCGTGTGTTTGGGTCATTTGAAAAAGGCTCGATCGGTGCGGGCGTTGCGTCAAGCCATGGAAGACGATACCTTGGAAGAGGAAGCTAAAGTGGCTGTCCTGGCAATTGAATTGGGAATGATTGATGAAGCTGAACACTTATATAAAATATGTGGTCGTTATGATTTGTTGAATAAATTGTTGCAAGCGTGCGGAAAAATTGAAGAGGTAATAGGGATACTTTTATGACGAAATAACTAATGCCTGATTTTTGCAGTCACTTCAAGTAGCTGAACAAGGAGATCGAGTGCATCTTAAAAATACATATTTCAGAAAAGCTGAACAGCTAAAGGATAATGGTAACGTCAAAGAAGCCTTGGAGTTCTTTGAGAAAACTCAAGACTCAGTACAAAATGTTACCCAGGTGTTGTTGGAGGATCCTGCTATGCTGAAGGTGAGACAAAAATTTATAGAAAATCTCGTAGTTCTGTTCTGAAATAAAATTTATGTTTCGATTGTTATGATTGTGATTTGAACAAAACTGTTTTATCACGTATAAAAGAACTCGATTTATTGTTTAGCTGCTACAAATTTGTTTGCTACAGTTAGCAAAATGAATTTGTATTTTTGTTTTCTAGAGATACATGCAAACCACAACAGATTCCAAAATGTTAAAATGGTGGGGACAATATATCGAAAGCACAGGTGATATGGAGTCTGCTTTCAAAGTGTATCAGAAAGCGGAGGATTGGTTTTCGCAGGTGGGTCGAAAAATCTCTCACCTTATTTCGGGATCATCACTCTTGGTTTAACTTCCAGGTTCGCATTCTTTGCTTCCTCGGTCAACTATCAAAAGCTGATACCATCGCGAGGCAATGTGGTGATAAAGCTGCTTGTTATCATCTTGCCAGGCACTTGGAAAACATTGGAAAATATCAAGACGCCATTGATTTCTACACGAAAGCACAAACTTACAGCAATGCAGTACGTATTTGCAAGGAAAACGATTTGCAGGATGAGCTTTGGAATGTTGCGAATTCAGCACGTCCAAGAGATAAAGCCATAGCTGCTGCATATTTTGAGGAATGTGGAGCGTATAAAAGAGCTGTTGAGCTGTACCATCGAGCGGGAATGCTTCACAAAGCGGTTGAAATGGCGTTTGCTTCACAACAACCAGAAACATTGCAAGTCATTGCTTCCGAGCTGACTCCAGAATCGGATCCTGATCTGGTGAATCGATGTGCCGAATTCTTTTCGAGCATTGAACAGCATCAGAAGGCGGTTCAGTTGCTAGCTAAAACGAAACAGTTTGAAAATGCTTTAAGTATTTGCTCGGAGTATGGGGTCCCGATTACCGAATCTTTAGCTGAGATGTTAACGCCTGCCAAAGAAGAGGTCGCTGAGCAAACCAGGCTTAAGATTTTGATACAAATGGGAGAGATTTTGCAGGAACAAGGTGACTACCATACGGCTACTAAGAAATTTACTCAAGCCAGTGATAAGGTACGAGCTATGAAGAGCCTGCTGAAATCCGGTGACACAGATAAGATTATTTTCTTTGCGGGAATGTCGCGTCAGAGAGAGGTCTACATAATGGCCGCTAATTACTTGCAGGCCTTGGATTGGCAAAAAGATCCAAAAGTGTTGAAGAACATTGTGGCATACTATACTAAGGGGCAAGCGTATGATTCGCTAGCGAATTTTTATGCTACTTGCGCTCAAGTGGAAATTGACGAATTTCGGGACTACGAGAAAGCCTTGAAGGCGATGCACGAGGCAGCAAGATGTTTAAGCAAAGTGGCAAACTCTCAAAGAGCTGCAGATAACCTGCAGAAAACCATAGTTGAGGTCAAACAGGTGTTGGATATTCAAGATGGATTGGGGAATGGAGACTATCAGTTTGTTATTGCTGGATGCAGAAATATGCTAGGTACATATTGAAAAATAATTAATTCTTTAGGCTGACAAATTGCCTCATACTGTCTTTCAAAACTCACTTGACTGCTAAGAAGCTAATTTTAGGAATATCAATATCCTTTCATTGACTTCCTTAATTTTTCTTCAAAACACGAAACGTTTTTAAAAAAATGAAATCGTTTTTTTTCAGTGAAACCCGAAAAACCACCGATTCGCCATTCGGACATTCTTGCTATACTGGTCCAAGCGCTAATTGAATCTAAACGTTATCCAGAATCATTGGGAGCACTCAAAGAACTTGCACTAAAAGATTCGTCCTGGAGTGCACGTGGATTACTTTCGAAATCTTCGATACAAAAACTAGCACATGAGTGTCAAATAGATTTTGAGACAATTTGGAATACAGGACGAGGCCATATTTTACATAGTGAATCCACCGAGAGTGCTGGAGACAACGAAGAGATCCAAGAGGTGTTTGAATAGGGGAAAAACCATGCCATATTTTCCGGAATTTCATTTGTAGGAGAATTATTAGAACAAAATCATTGTGCAATACAGTTAGATTGTAAAATTGAATCTAAGTTAGCAGTCATTTATATTAATTTTGTTGATATAACTTTTTCATGATGTTTTGGCGACAATTTTTTTTTAAATAAACTTTTCTTATTTTAATGTCACAGCTGCTTTCGTTCCTTGTAACTATTTTTTGCGCTCAGTTGATATTGAATTTTATAATTGCCATAAATACAATTGTTGTCAGTAAAAAACAGAGTCATTTTTGTGAAGAGAATAAATATATATATAGATGATCAGAAATAATTGTTTCAGTAGTTCTGCTTATCAATTGGAGAAACTTCGTCACTGACTTATTATCAGAATAAAGATACCTCAGCAATGAAAGGATTTTCGTGGCTCAAAAACTTTCAAATGCGGGCGCGCAATTTTGGACGATTGGCAGACATTCATCATTTTGAAAGCAATTGCATGAATGCAGCTCTTAAAGTTGTGCATGTGAAATGCATGAGAAAATCTACGTTGAAGAAACTTTATGAGAAATATGGCCAGAAAGTTAAAATAAAAGCTGCAGAAAAATCTGAACAAAAATCCACTGGAAATTTTGAAAAATCTGTGCTTTGATATTTTTGGACAAAAATCAACAATCAACTTTTTGCAAAAGTTTTTGCGGCAATAACTTTTTGAATTTGGTCACCAAAAACATGATACATTTTAGATGACTTTTTACCTTCAATTTTTGTAATGTTGCAAAGTAAAAAATGTGGTCTAAATGCGACTTTTGAGGCCCACACGACTAACTTTCCAGTGGGGTGAATAAAAAAGCTAAAATATATTTTTATTATTAATTACTATTAAAAATAATTATTATTTTGAATTATTATAATCCTTTCCTTTTTTCCTTTGTCTAGTCATAAAAACTTTGGTAGAGGAAGACACCTTCACCACCTGGCCGTCCCATACCAAAGCCTCGACAACCTCGTCCGCCATCTCGGTCCCGGAATCCACAACCATTATGGAGGGTATTTAATTATTATTAATAATAATTATTTGCTATTAAGATTGTTTGATCGTTACTGAATAATTATAACCAACTTTTTATTTACAATAACAAAATACAACTAATAATATTTGATTGTTATTAACAATATTTAATTATTTGTAACAATATCCAATTAATAACTGCATAAGCGTCACTACTCCCATTCTTCCAAAACTGATAATATAAGTTTGACATTCTAGAATTTATCTTGATTTTTTTAAGTAAAATTTTTTACAACATTGATCAAAATTTTGCTAAAACACACAATAATAATAATAATAATAATAATAATAATAATAATAATAATAATACTATCAAGGTATTTGGGATCTGCATGAATTAATAGTGCGTTTCAACAGTTTCAAAATTGAGCAATTTTTTTTCTCTTTTTTTTTAGTTTTTTCATCCTCAATAAAACACGGCTGAACCGATTTTGCTGAAAACTCATTCTGTTTTAAGTTACGTAATTACACGTCGAATGAAACCCACATAAATATCATCTCATGGTAAGTAGACAAGTAGGTAGTCCCTTGCATCCCCCAGCCAATTGGGCGATCCGGGAAATCTGGGTGATGTGGGGGAGATCCACGGGATTAAAGGATCCGGAGATTTTGGATCTTGGGATTGGGGGATCCGGGGATTGAGGAATCCGGTGATTGAGGAATCTGGGGATTGGGTGTCCGGGGACAGGAGATCCGGGGGACTGGAGGTTCCGGGGAGGGGGATCGGGGATTGAGGGATCCGGAGATTTTGGGAACCAGGATTGGGAGATTGGTAGATTGAGGGATTCCCCAGAATCCCAAATCCCTGGATCCCAGCCTCCGGATCCACCAATGCCCAGATCCCAAATCTCCGGATCCGAGAAATCGCCGAACACTCAATCCCGGATCCTTCAATCCCCGGATCCCTCAATCCTCTGATCGTTCGATCCCCGAATCCCTAGATCCCTCCAACCCCCTGGATCCCCTATCCCCGGAACCTCTAGTCCCCCGGATCTCCAGTCCCCGAACATCCAATCCCCGGATCCTTCAGTCCCCCCGGCGATCCACGGGTGATTGAAGGATCCGGAGATTGGGGCATCCTGAGGATTGGGGATCCAGGAATTTGGGATCCTGGGGGTTTGGGATCAATTGTTGACACGATTGTTATTTTTTTCACAAAAAGATAAACGAGAAAAAAATGAAAAGAATTTTTAGACGCGCACGTGTTCACTGCGCGATGCACCCAGCGAGAAAAGTCTTAATTTTTCAGGGATATTTTTATCGAGGATGTTGTTGTCTTGACATTAGATCAGGAGCTTGAAAAGAATCTTTCAGTAACATAACAAAACAAACCAATAACTCAACAATTATTGAATAGAGAAAAAAAATCCTTTTCAATTAGAAACAACCAAAAAAAGAGGGCAAACTCTAAATATTGTTAAAGAAATTAAAAAGTATCCAAATTAAGTGCCCCATTTTTACGCAACGATTTAAAAAAAAAGCCCTTCAGAAAAGAATTGCCTGCTCAATAGGTAAAAAATATTATAAAAAAGTCGGGCATTAAAACAGAGTTTGCCGACCAAAAATGTACATTAGCGCAAAAAATATGATGGTAAGATTAAGTTTTGCCAGAGTAAAAAAAACAAAATCCTTCTGGAAGCGGGTTATTTTTGTTGATGAAACAAAAATTAACCTATTTGGATCTGATGGGAGGCGGTTTGGAGAAAACCAAAGATTGAATTGAATTTCAAACATACCAATTCCACAGTAAAACACGAGGGTGGGAGCTTTATTCTAAGAGGTTGTTTGGAAGCTTCTGAACCTGAAAACTTGGAAGTTATAAATGGCAGGATGGATCGACTTTATTATCAAAATATCCTCAGAAGAAAGATAAAACAGAGTGTTGAAAAGATAGGAATTTTAAACTCTTTTGGCCTGTACAAATCCTGCTACAGGATACGATCCTAGACATAACTCAGTGCAATGCCGACTTTCGACCATTTATAACTGCCTAAAAGTTATGGAAATCCCTGCTTAGTTCCCAGATTTAAACCCCATAGAGCATCTATGGTTTCAATTAAAAAAATAAACTTGCAATTCGATATAAATATAAATAATATAAAACAAACTAAAAATTGCTATTATTGAAGAATGGGAAAATATTTCACCAGCCTTCTGCAAAAAGTTTGTCAAATCGATGCCGAATCGCATTCAAGAAGAAATCAGAATGCAAAATATTGATAGTAAGTAGGTTTTTAAACTTTAAACGTAATAAATCTTAAATACTTCAAATAATATCAGATAAAACTATATCGTGCCTTAACTTTTTTTGCGTTGTTTCTAATCGGAAAGGGATTTTCACTCTCTCTATTAAATAATTGTTTGTTATTGGTTTCTCTCTGTTATGTTACTGAAAGATTCCTTCCAAGCTCCTGATATAAAAACAACAATATTTTCGATAAAAATATCACTAAAAAAGTAAACCTTTTCTCGCTGGGCGCATCGTGCCTTAACTTTTTCTCATCTACTGTATTCCGAGGCATATTAAATCCATTAACAGCTCTCATTGCTTTGGATCATATAATGATAAGATAACATCAAAATGTTTCATTTATTAATAACATCTTTCAACTGATGCTTTCCCACTCACCAGCCACTGTTAATACGTGGTTTTCTAAGAAGCAAACAAATAATGAGACCATATCAGCTCATACTCTCCTAATTCACCCTAATTAATTCATGATCACAAATCGACTACTATTCCGCTTGAAGGAACAATGAACTGCTCAAGCAAACAGATCATAAGATAATTTAGTCACCACTAACAAGACAAAACAATTGCAGTAACTTCCTTACATGCCATCAGTACCTTTGATACGGCTGAGTTGCTTTCACCTCTTACCCTTTCTCGTGGTCCATTAAATTTGGCACGTTCGAGCTCTTCAAATTAGCATAAGACGTGGTTTTACGCGCGATTGTAAAGAAGGATGTCGCTTACAATTTCACATTTCCGCTGGAGGAATTCATGGGGACTTAATTTGTGTTTTGCAGCGCTATTCTTTGGGCCTAGGAGTTAACTTGCCAAGTTAATGGAATGTAGGAGGCAGTTAAAGGATGACTTTTGGCTGAGAACAGGTAAACTGTTTGGTGGCTTTTTGTCTTTTTGTGGGGAATAGTTATCGGTTGGTTCGTAATTCTTTAAGGGTATTTATACACGGAAAGTATGAATTTCATCCTTACGATAGATGCAAAGTATATGATGGGCAGTGAACTCCCCAATAATTGGCATTGTAATCGCTCTTTTGTACTATAAGGGTAGTGTTGTATTTAAAGATTAAATATTCTCCCTGATAAAACTACTTCCTCTCAAAAATTAAACTGTCTGAATGATATATGTTGTCCTTATTCATTGACAACTGAAAGAACCTTACCAAAATGCTATGAAAGCAGTACATTTATTGGGATAAAAATAATGCTGTCCAGAATATTGTCCATCACTTGTGATCACTTTTTCCCAACTTTCTGGTGGCAAATGAATTCCGCGTTGGAAAAGGGCTTCGTCCATTGAGGCCAAGAACGAATCAAGCCATTTTTTGATAACTTGCTCGGAAGTAAAGCGTGTTCCAGTGAGGGCGTTTTGCATCGAACGAAATAAATGGTAGTCGGATGGCGCCAGATCTGGTGAATATGGCGGGTAAGGTAAAATTTCCCAGCCATTATTGTCCAGTCAAGTGAAGATTTTGAGTGCCTTCCCCAGAATTAACTATTAAGACACCGACTTCTTAGGTCCGGGAAACAAGTTAAGCTTGCTCCAACGCCCCCATAAGCATACTAGTCAATAGTCCATAACTAGTATAGGTACTGCTTTTCCGAATACAGGTTCCAGATTCAATCCAAAGCTTGCGCGGACTTCTTCATAATTCTTGGTTTGGATTTGGACCTATCATCATCCTTGCCGCTTTTTGGGTAACGGCACCCCTCTCGTAAACGCAATAGCACGCCAATGCACCACAATACAGAAGGTTCCGATTACCGTGCTAATCGGTTCCAAGCTGTATTAACAATGAAAGTACCCGCTAATGGGTGTACAACCACAGGCCCCAAGTTTCAGCCTCCACAGGCTCCTCACCGACACCGGCAGGGACTAGGTCCCTGGGGCCCCGGATCCTTTGGTACCAGTATACCCCGGGTAAGGTTTCGAGGAAGCACAGACGCAACCTCTTCAATTGAACCCCATTGCAAAGTTCAGGTTTGATCGCCCTATTTTAGGATTTATCACCAGTTATCAGTATGTCACCCTATTTATTCGTCACTCCTTTGCCTCAGCATCCTGTTGTAAGGATGTTGTTCTGAGGATCGGTCAGAATTCCTCCTCCTTTACACTGGCTTGGAACAGTTCTCTGAAGAAGAGCGGAGTTTCACTATTGTCCAGGTGATTTTTGACTGGTACATGTAGAAATGTGTGGTCGAGCATTGTCATGATGGAAAATTACAGACTCGTGCCTGGTCGCATATTCCGGCCGTTTTTCTGTCAATGCAAGCTTCAAACGAATTAATTGTCATTCGTAAACCTGTTCCGTAATGGTTTGACCTGATTTCAGCAACCCGTAGTAGATTGGGCCCTTCTGATCTCACCAAATACTGAGCATTACCTAAGAGTCGTGTATATTCGGCTTTGACATCGATGTTCCTGGTTGGCCGGGATTCACATACGATTTCTTGCGCTTCTGGTTATGATCATGTTTTCATTTTTCGTTGTCAGTAATAGTTCGATGCAAAAACAACCTTGTTTTGTAGCGGTGTAGAGCATTGTCGCCATAATCATCCACCAGCAACCGATGACTTCCGGCAAAAGTTTTCTTGGCAAAAAAGTATCCCAACAATACTTCCCGCAAATGCTGTTTTTCGCAAAATTTTTAAAGTTCTCCATGAGGGTAAAAGACTTATGCGCATACAATGTTAGGAAATTTTCTTTGTGGCTTTGACAGCTGATCGATGGTACTTTAAAATGACAACTCAAAAGTTTGTGGGACAGTTATTAAATTTTTAAAAACAAAAATTAAGTTTTTAATTGCAAAATAAGATTTTTTAAATTTAAAGGGTATCTAACATCCATGCTGTGCCGACTGTTGGCTCATTCAAACTTGGTTGTGATTATAACGCTAAAGAAGTTTTAAACAAGTTTTATTTTGGTTTGTCTGACACAAAGAATTGCTACGTGTGTTTACTTTCAATGGCAGTTCAACTGTCAATCACAATGGAATTCCTATAGTGTGTCACTATGCCATCACACCGTACTTATTAAAAATTTCTACTTAATAATGATGTTTATTGTGTCACAATTATATAAGACCTGAAAACCGTTTACTTGTTGTTAAGCTTAAAAGAAATAAAGCGTAGCGGAAGCTAGAATAGTATGTTAGTCGATTTACATTGTAACGAAAATATGTGTTTATGATTTATGTATTTCGAAAGCAGCGTTAACATTCAATACCAGGGTTTTATTTATCAGATACACATGTTCAACAGTTGTAGTCTTAAAATATTGATGCCTGATTATTTATTAGAGTCTTTATTTTCCTTGAAAACAAAAGGAATTATAGATGAAAGTATTTTTGAAACAATTTTTCCATTAAAGCGTGTTTGGGTTCAATTTAGTTTGCCTGAAATGAACAAACTCTTATCGAGGACATTGCGTTTCATATGAGATATTGTGCCAAACATCGTGGTGAGTTCAAAAATGTAAACTGTCAATATCAATTCCTTGGTAACATCGATCACCAGCTTGCTTTGATCCGTGCTTTTTTCCAAATTACGTTCCACATGCAAAAAAAATATAGCACTGAAGGAAACAATTAATGCCTAACATACAGGGTGTTTTGTATTCGGTGGCATAAAATGACACCACGTATTTTTTGAAGTGTCCCGAGAAGAAAATCGTATTGGAGGGGGGTGGTAAATCCGAAGGGGTTTCGAGATATAGGAGGGGGAAGTACCCCGCTCCATAACCACGACCTGGCACGTGTAAATCGTCATAACTATTTTATATTTATGTGTAGACTTTTGAAAAAGAATGCGTTCGATAGCCTGTCAATGTATCTTTTTAGAAATGTATTAACAAGTGCCCCCAATGCTGCCAGTTTTACACGAAAAAATGAGAAACTCAAAACAACCGGAAAAAAATTGCTAATTTTGACTTTCGCGACCGTGTTAAACGCTAAAGTGATGTCCTAACCTATAAAAATTATTATCTTGACAGAAAGCCTTACTTTCTGCTTGAATACTTCCGAAGAAAAAGGTTGCCGATTTTCCTTTGTTTCCTTCGAAAAATAGAAAACTCATAATTTGTGCGATCCCTCGGAATTAGCCAAACGTCATAAAATTTTATTGTCTACCTGACATAATCCCACAGTGAAAAGATTTTTGAGTGATTCATTTTCTTCATGCTATTTGTTGGACATGCTTTACTATTGAAGGGTTTTTAAGCTGGAATAATTAAAGTCCGACGTTTTAAGGATGGCATAAAGTTAATGATTAATAATTAGCACCTGATAATACAAAGGGGTATAAATGTTGTGTCGAAATGCTGCATAACTTAGTCGAATCGTCAATTGAAAAGAATCAAGGAGTGCTTATTTCTAAACATATACAATCATGGCTAACTTTACCAACGAGGAATATGCTGACATGCATTACATTTAAGGATTTTGCAATGGCAATGCCGCATGTGTACAGGAGGAATATCAAACGAGGTACCCGACCGGACGATTACCGGATATAGGAGATCCCAGAGTAACCAAGGCCTCCTCTACATAGCGTAGATTTAGCAGTAACATGTGAGCAGGCGTACTGGGGCAAGGCTAATTGGACCATTTCGTTTGCCAGATAGGTTGAATTCTGCCGGATATCTAATTTTTTTGGATAACGAGTTATCAGCTTTATTGGAAGATACACCAATAATCAATTCGAACAGCATGTACTACCAACACGATGGTGCTTCAAGCCATCCTGACCAAAAAATCACCCATTATAAAAATAAAAAAAAATTGTAACTTTAGATCTTTAGTTATTATTGTCCATACTAAAGTAAGTCAGCAAAATTTCACAAAATTTTAGTTTTCTATTTTTCGAAGGAAACAAAGGAAAATCGGCAACCTTTTTCTTCGGAAGTATTCAAGCAGAAAGTAAGGCTTTCTGTCAAGATAATAATTTTTATAGGTTAGGACATCACTTTGGCGTTTAGCACGGTCGCGAAAGTCAAAATTAGCAATTTTTTCCGGTTGTTTTGAGTTTCTCATTTTTTCGTGTAAAACTGGCAGCATTGGGGGCACTTGTTAATACATTTCTAAAAACATACATTGACAGGCTATCGAACGCATTCTTTTTCAAAAGGCTACACATAAAAATAAAATAGTTATGACGATTTACACGTGCCAGGTCGTGGTTATGAAGCGGGGTACTTCCCCCTCTTATATCTCGGAAATCCTTCGGATTTACCACCCCCCTCCAATACGATTTTTTTCTCGGGACACTTCAAAGAATACGTGGTGTCATTTTATGCCACCGAATACAAAACACCCTGTATATATTGATCAAAAAAAGAGAATATTGAAACCGTATACGACGGAGTACTGTCTGTTCTTTTCTTGAAGAAACACGGTTTACTATAACTCGTCAGAAACCTTGTTCATAAGTTTTATAGTTTTGATTGTTAAGTGCTGTCTCATCCACCATAGTCATCTGGTGCTTGGCTAATGGCTTATTATCTTTTCTGAAGCTTAGATAATCATTTACAAGATACATTGCTCGGGAATTACAGAAATATCAATCCGGATAATAAACATATTATGCAAAATAATAACAAAAATTTCCATTGAAAAGATTTTTCATTGCTTTTCAAATATGCTAAATTTTGTTATATCATCAGTAACGATTTTTTTTCATAAAAAATGAACGTTTTCAATTGTGGTTATAGAAATTAATAATCGGTACCGTTCTTCACATTATATCTTTACATGTAGATAGATACCCTTAATTTTCGCATCTCAACAAAACAACGAAAGCGATATTGAACTTCCTTAAATTTCTGAAACAGCGCAGCGTTAATGCATACATTAACATGCATCATCGAACACCACAGCAAATCCAATCTTGAAAATTCTTTTGCCAACAGGTTTGGCGCAAGAATTTCCGCATGTATCAGCCTGTTAGGCGTATGTATATGTATTACTGACTTCCACAGAACACATAGTTATAATACCAACCGAATCTCAACGGGAAGCACAGCTAGGCCACAAGAAAGGAAATTTAATAGAACGCGTTTCCTCATTACGTCCCAGCCATATACGAAAGCCCATGTTTAATTTAGTAAATTGAAGTTGAAATTAATGAGCGCATCTTTTGCACCCTTCGGTTTGTATGTTGTAGCATATGCCCCACAGTCATCCCTTTCAGTTGGAGAGCCTCGCATTGATGTTTGCTTTATGGGGTTGGATTCGGCAATGTTTGTTTAGGAGCATTAGCTACAGAAATCGGATCATAAGCGTATGTCTCCTCTGGCTTATGTCCTGGCACTAAGTACCCGGACGTACGCTTGAAATTTTGATATGCTAGATAGTGTTCTAGTGCGTACGATACTTGATAGATAGACATCTAACTAGTGTGTTTGCAATCCAGTGTTTTGCATGCTGTGCTGCGGATGTGAGAATAAACGAATTAACCCTAAGAAATTAAGATGCTCTGTACCGTCAAAGAAGAACTACACTTACTAAAAGGAAATTGCAATTTTTTTTGGTGCATCCTAAAGGTGGACCCGCTTATCGTTGATATTGCAATTCTCCTATTGGCTATTTGTCTTAGAATAGTCATGTCAGGAACACAGCAGCATTAATTGTCCAGCATCACTTAAGACTAGATCTAGTGATCAAGTTCCACCCTTCAAATCCTTCCTAGCTTATAGTAGAATGCTGAGGTATTCGTAACCCACCCACATTGGCTATCATTCTAGGATTAACCAGATAATGAGAGACAGGCAACAGTTTCGTCCAAAAGCTGGAATCTGGGCCAACAGAGATTGTATTCCGCCGCAGCACAGCTTAGCAACTTGATATTTATAGGATCCTATTAAGTGGTGGAGCTAAATTACATCACTCGTTAATGTTGATATGACATGTAACACGTGCTCTTTAGTATAAATAAGAAGTTCATTAATTCTGCTGGCAGAAACAACAGAAAAGAGATAGGTAAGCAGTGCTGAGGGAGGCTGCAGAACCTAAACTCTAAACGATATTCATAATTTGGCCGTATGTGATGTGATGTCATGTTTCAATTTGGGTATCAACCTTTTAGACGTGCCTCAGTTGGGGGTGAATTATAAACAGATTTGTTGAATTATATTTTCATTAGTAGTCGTGGGGTAGGTTTCTATCATACATAGATGTGTGTCGTCTGCATGCCGACATATTTATGATTTTCTTGGGATTAAGTCAATTAGAGTCTTTTAGATTTAATGAAAAGTGAAACGATAAATTCCTGGCAATGATTTGTGATTCATGGTAGAGACATTGTGAAGTTGAAGACAATTTTCTGACAGAGTCTGCATTCGACATATATCAAATGGCATGATCATTTGACATATTACCATCATTAGGAAGCTATTCCTTGATTGGGTTGGGCGTTTCAATTACCATCCTACAGTAATGCTTGCATTGCAACGAGGCTCTTTATTGCTATCAGTGGAACGCATCCTTTCTTGTCCTTAGGCTGAAATGAATTAATTGTATTGAAAATTGTGAAAAACATGATTAATAATAAATATAGTTATTTACCGTATAGGAAAAATTGCTCTACTTACTAGCTATGAAAGATTTAGTTACAAACAATGAAGATCGTGTGTTTATTTTAAATATATTTTTCCATAAAATTGATAGGCCCCAAATCACTGCAGTCAATTAGTTATATGGTAACTACTATAGATGAATCGGTTAAATATGCATCGATCAACTTGAAACTTTACTTACCCTAACCGGATGCATAGCAATTAAATATGACCATTACATACAGCACCACGGATGCATTGTAAAGAATAGATGGAGTAACGGTCAAATCGAATATTATTTTCTAAAATTTTCGGACATGTTCTCCCATTGTCATCAGAATCTTAAGCGTACTCGTAAACCAATGTAGCTTCGAGATCAATTTGAATTTTGTGTATTATAAAAGGGGTTTTCCAGTAAAATGTGTGATGTAAAAGTGATTATCATAGGCTCGGAGGCTCCCAAGTTGTTTAGGGCAACTAAGAGAATGTGTACAGTTACTGTTTGTTACACCTGTGATTTCTGTAACGTCTACTACATCGCAGCTGATCCTGGTTCCGATTTGGGCAATCCCACTCGGCTTAAACCCGCGAAGAGGGGTATGGGAATAGTTTTTTCGAAAAAGAGCGCCACCCGTTTCTGCACCGGCACTGCCATGTCCGCGAATCCGGCAACGTGAGCAACACTCGCGACGACCCAAAACCAGCGGTTGAATAAGAAATTTGAAAAAGTGAATCGAAACCAAAGGAACCGACGCAACGTTCTGTTCGCCACTTTACACAAATATGCCAAAAATTAAATGCACTCTTTTATTTGTTAAAACCTAGTTAATTCTCCTATCTATACTTATGACTACTTACAATTTTCCTTAACCTGTTCAGGTTCTTTGCTGAAGCTTTCTGCTGCTCGCCTTTTCCGCTCCCCGCTGTAGCTGTGTACGTGTAAGATGCCGCGCCGTTTCTCCCAAGTCTTCTCAATTAAGAACCCGATTCCGCCAACTCAAAAGACTTTCGCCGCTAAACACCAACGTGCCCTCCCTTGGATTCCAATCACACCGAACAAGCGCTCCAGCTGTTCTTTTGACGATATTTATGGGATCACCCGATCCCGTTTTCGCTGCATCGGCAGTCAACGGCCAGCCGAGTTCGCTGACCTCGTTGAAGCTTTCCTATCTTTGGACAGGTTTTGTGCCAATTGTCGACGCACGTCAGCTGGCGTTTAATCTTTGTGCGATTGGCCACAGCGTTGCACCTCGGGGTGTGCTTGTGTGTGGGCGGCTCTTGAGCAGACATATTGTGCCGCTTGTAATGGAGGGCTGCTGTGTAGATTGGTATCAACAAAGTTGCATATCTGACTCGTTTCATCGGTGCGCTGAATTAAAATGCTTGGACGTTGATAGCGAGTTCGGCATGTTTTTGCATACGTCAGTATCAAAGATATATACTAAGAACTATCCCATGGAACTGATTTTGCTGTTGATAATACTTTAAATTACGCAGCTTTCGCGTGCACGATCAGGAACAACCTCTCCATAACAACCTTACTTCCTACTTATCTGTCTAGTCCAATATATATGTTCATAATTCAATATCCTTAACCTACATAAATCTCCTCTATATTTATATAATTCAATAATCAATACCCTAAGCAAATCTATTTCATATTTATTAACTTCCCGGTATATGGGAAGTTCTTGTAATCGCCTCAAAAATCGGAATTGAAATATGCAACATATCTTTACGTTTTGAGGTGTTAAGAGTATATTTTAAGAGTTTTTAGAAAGAAGTATGTATGTGTGTGTGTGTACGTACGTGCGTTCGCTGCCAGTTTTTCTACGAGCATAACTCACGTAAACAAAGTCGTATCGACTTTGTTAAGGTGTCAATCGAAGCGTCTTTGCAATTTTAAGAGCTGATTAGTTTTTGGGACACATCGGTCGGGGGGGTTTGCTGTTTTCACCCCTTGAAGGTCAACCCTGTCATGCGCTATATCTCACGAAGCAAACATACGATTTGTTTCATCAAGGTGTCAATCGACGAGTATCGACATTTACGTGATTCTAAATTTTTTTTTAAAAAAATCGTTGTAGCTGTTTTTAAATTTTTGGAAAAAAGTGCAAAAAATTGGAGTTTTTTTCAAAACCATCAAATTTTTAACCTGATTTTCAAGACGTAGTAATCAATGTTTATAGAATTTATATACTCCAAACAGTTTTTGTAAAAAAACCACCAATTTTTTTTTCATGATCACAAAAGAAAATTAATTAAATATAAAAAATCATTAAAAGTCATTATGACCTTCATGGTCATTTATGTCATTCATTATATCTCGAGAATCAAATATAATCTTTGCATCATTAAGAAGTCAATCGACGCGTATTAACATTTTAATGATGTTTTTAAATTTTGAAAAAAAATCTTTTGAAGCCATTTTTTTAATTTAATAAAAAAACATTGAAAATCAGTGTATTTTTTCATAAAAAATTAATAATAAATTAATAAAATTAGTATTATTTCCATGATTATTATTGTGTTTAATATTTTTAATGTTTATGTAGATATTACTGGGAAGTTGACCGTGTGGACCTCAAGGGTCGCACCTCACGGCTTATTTAAATTAAATCAGTTAATACGCCTTGTGTGAAGTGGCGACCCGCATATACCATTTACAATCGGCAGCGTTTGCCCGCACGGTGGTTTAGAGTCTTAAGGGTCAGGACAGTCCCTTATTTTGCCCTTTTGAGTTCAAGGATCGACCACGCTGCGTGGTAAACGTAACATGTTTGTGCATTCCTGCTTTCCTTTTCTTTTTGATGGTTTCATTCATGTTGCTTTAGTTTAGACTCATAATTTGAGTCATAAATAAGTTAACTTTACTAAACTATCTGAATATTTTATAAATCTCCTCTGTAACATAGCAGTTTTAAACTCTCTTATCTGGGAATTTTTTCTTGTTTGAGTCATCCATTTGGTCTTATTTCCATTGACCATGTAATGATTTGTACCATTCGCACCTGAAGTTTGCATGTAAATCGGATTGAAAATGCTGGCAGGAAACGTTGAATTTTGGCGCAACAAAAACGCTGCATGTCTTGGGCGGACAGCAAGTATCAATAGAGTCAAGGATTTGGCATGGAAGAAGGAGAATAAGGTACAAATAGATAGCTTATATGATAGCAAATTGAACTGCGTGATTTAAATAAGTTAGAGAAACTCACGATAAAGGAAAAATTAACATAGAAAAGAAGAGGGCTGAAGAGTTGGAATATGGGACTGGAGTTGCGGAAAACGAATGTTTATTTCAGTAGGTTATTGAAGGTAGAATTGGTGTCAAAAAGTACTCGCAAATCGCAGGTATCTGATGACTCAAAATGTTTGCAGATAGTTCATTGGCGGCACGAATTTATTTCTCGCTTCGATATTTGTTGGCAGAACAGTCCCGGCGTTAATATTTTCATCCGCACGCCCGACTTTGTGGATGAACGCTTAGTAGGAGTGCCTGAATCGTGGACAAAGTCAACTATAAAGAAAAAAAGTGTTTTTTGTGATTTTCGGAATGGTTGTTAGTAAGGATTTCGCTATTGATGACGGATTTAGTAGCTTACAAAAATGTTGAACCCATCTATTCTTGATCTTGCTTAGGTCGCTAATATTAATTTTCTTATTGTCGCTCTATAGGCTTGTTTGCTGCTGATGGATTTGGTAAAATTGGCATCTCGTCTTTTGTTCCTACACATATCGTATTTAATTTTTTCTAGAAATTTGTATTTTCGTTGTATTTTGTTTGTTTGCTTTTGACTATATTCGCAGTTAACTCCGCTTTCCAATGCTGGTGGTCAGGGAATGAATGGGTGGATGACTGAGAGGGGGGTTTGACAGATTAAGTCCTGATTTAACGTGCTTTGCCCGAATTGAATCATTAAAACACTAGTCTCTTAAGCCAGGGTTACGAAGTTAGCTCGCATCAACGCCCCTATAAACGTACTAGTCAGTAACCCATAACTAAGTATGAGTACTGCTTTTCCGAGTACAGGTTCCAGATCTCATCCAAAGTTTGCCTGGAACTGGTAAAGATTTGGACCTATCAGCATCCATGCTGCTTTTTGAGTAACAACACCGCTGTCGTAAACGCAACAGCACGCCAATGCACCACCATACAGAAGGGTTGCTGAATTAATCCGGACCGAAAACTGTATTAAAATGAAAGTACCCACTAATGGGTGTACAACCACAGCCCCCAAGTTTCATCCTTTACAAGTTCTTCACCGACACCAGCAGGGACGTCCCTGGGAACCCAAATCCCTTGGTGCCAGTATACTTCTGGTAAGGTTTCGAGGAAACACAGACACAACCTCTTCAATTGAGCACCATTGCAAAGCTCCGGGTTGATCGCCGTATTTTAGGGCTTATCATCATTTATCAGAATGCCACCCTATTATTCGTCACACCTTTACCTCAGCATCCTGTTGTAAGGATGTTGTTCTGAGGATCGGTCAGAATCCCTCCTTCTCTACACTGGCTTGGGAAAGCAGCTAGGAGAACTGGAAGTGCAATATCGGAGGGGGTCTGACCAATTTTCAGATGATTCTTCCTTTCAACAGGGAAGATCTGAGTTAAAGCTTTGACAATAAACAGGGTATATCGTATATTTCAGCAGTGATTGAAAGGATTATATACCCTAAAAACGGCGATTGATCCGGAGTTTTGCTACGAGACTCAATCGAAGTGGTGGTGTTTGCAAAATCACGAAATTTCACCAGGGGAATACTGGTACTAAGGGAGCCGGGATCTCAAGGGCTTGTCCCTGCTGCCGTCAGTGAGGAACCTATTTGGTTGCAACTTGGTGGGTGTGCTTATACCCAAGCCGTTACATACTTATGAGTACAGTTTGAAACCGGTAACATTTCTTTTGTATTGTGGTGCATTTGGTGTGCTGTTGTATCTTTCAACAGGGGGAGGGGGCATGCTAGAAAGAGCAGCAAGGATGTTCGATAGATCCGATCTATATCAGAGATATGAAGAATTCAGTGTAAACTCTGAATAAAACTGGTACCTAACTCTGAAAAGCAGTGCTCGTGCTTTTGCGTGGGTTACTTACAAGTTCATTTTTAGAGGCTCTGGTGCGAGCTCTTTGTAACACATATCTAAGACGTCGTGGTGTTAAGGTAACCTATGCCATGTTACCACGTAGAACCCAACAGTTAATCTGTATTCTTAGCTAATCATCGCAGCTCATCACACTTTTGTTGCTTGGTTCTGGCTGGTCGTTCAATGTGTTGGAAATAAGCTACATATTTGTTTTTGATAGCATCTTTGCATTGTTTGCTAAGCTAGTTATTTCGTTTAGTATTAATTTGTCGCCATCTGCAACCGTTGCTAGGAACACCACACACGACAGGCAGAGCAAATAAATGAGCCTGTCCAGCAAAACTGACTTTTTTCTTTGCGCAGTAGCTTGCTTACACACGTCAGATTCAGATTATTTTATTGAGTCTTAATAGTGTACATTTCAGGTTATACTATCGAATACATATATCCGTGTACAATATTTAGTTACTTACTCTTCGGCCGGAGGCCAGTAACATCATTAGAAAGCATGACTTGTTGAGGGTTGCCAATTGCTCCCGTTGGCCTTCGCATGTTGAGGAGTGAATAAATAAGCTACTAACTAAACTAAATCTATCTTAAATTACCCTAATTAAATTTGTCCCTTCTAGCGTTCCTGACGCAGGACATAAAGGAGAGATCACATCATTAATGACTACGCTCAGTCTTGAAAAGGTTACTTAATGCTATTCTGTCTAATTATAGGTAATTGTATTACATTACAAAATATTTTCAGTATTTTAAATTCTATATTTAAGACTAGTGCAAACGGGGTGGGGTGGAAGTCCAGCATACAAAGGGGGACGCGGTACAACGAGGTACGGCACTATTGTGCTAATAATTCAAAGAGTCCCATCCCACCAGGCGTTCGCTTACATACAAGCTGCTTCATGAGTTAGTACTATTTTTAATTATTAAAAGGTCTTATGAAAGAAGGTGTGTTACTAATTCCATATTCATTCAGGAGAGCTTCACTGTTCTGAACTTTCCAGTCCCGGTTCCTAGGTTGTATCCAGGAGGTTGAGCGCAGTTATCCCCTGTATATTCTTGGGGTGGGATATGTGTAAAATTTGGCGGTGAATTCGTCTTCGTCAGAGGGGGTGAACATCATTCAAGGTATTCAAGGTTAGCTTGGTTTGGTTCCCACGGGTTAGTTTCCGCAGTAGCCCTTATTCTAGTGTTGTAGTGCTCAGAGGCTTTCGAGAGGTGCTTATGAGCCAGTTCCAGATTGTAGTATAAGAACGGCTTGATTCCCGATTCATTATATAGTGTGTCGTTTCTGAAGAATTTTTTGTCAGGTCTTCTGTACTTCGAGAGGCATTTTCTTAATATCTTCCTCTCAAAAATCTGGATGTCCTTGGCGACGTTAGGTGATATAGTGAACCACGTAGGAAAAGCGTATGACATTATGGGTCTGATTAGGCATTTATACATGAGGGTCTTCACCGAAGTAGAAACGGCCTTGGAAGTGAGCATGCACCCTAGTAAGGCGGCAGCTCGTTTAGTTCTAGATAGTAAGGTCTGGGCGTGAGGATTGACCTTCATTCTGTGGTGTAAATCGACCCCCAGAAATGGAAGGCTGTTCTTGGGAATTAACGTAGCCCCTCCGACTTGAACTGTTATGAGTTTACTTGCCTTCACCGTGTTTGGTCTGCCCTTTGCTGACGCATTTCGGAAACATATAAGTTCAGATTTTCCTGCATTAACGTGGTTAGAATTTTTTTCGCTAATCTAAGGTGAGTTTGAAGTATGTCTCGCGCTTCTGTTGGGGAGTTCGTCGAGGCATATATTAAAGAGTCGTCAGCATACAAGGATGCATGTGATATTGGGGTTAGAGTTCCAGTATTGGTCGTTATTTAAACCGGAAAGTCATGAATGTAGAAATTAAAGAGGCAAGGTCCCAGAATGGGGCCCTGGGGGACACCTGATTGAATTTTTACTTAACCTGTCGGTTAAGAAATTGTCTAGGATGCGGTTAATTTGTGGAGGGCAAGCCGCTTTGAGAATTTTGAATGTGAGGCCCTCTATCCATACGGAAGAAGTTTTAAACAAGTTTTATTTTGGTTTGTCTGACACAAAGAATTGCTACGTGTGTTTACTTTCAATGGCAGTTCAACTGTCAATCACAATGGAATTCCTATAGTGTGTCACTATGCCATCACACCGTACTTATTAAAAATTTCTACTTAATAATGATGTTTATTGTGTCACAATTATATAAGACCTGAAAACCGTTTACTTGTTGTTAAGCTTAAAAGAAATAAAGCGTAGCGGAAGCTAGAATAGTATGTTAGTCGATTTACATTGTAACGAAAATATGTGTTTATGATTTATGTATTTCGAAAGCAGCGTTAACATTCAATACCAGGGTTTTATTTATCAGATACACATGTTCAACAGTTGTAGTCTTAAAATATTGATGCCTGATTATTTATTAGAGTCTTTATTTTCCTTGAAAACAAAAGGAATTATAGATGAAAGTATTTTTGAAACAATTTTTCCATTAAAGCGTGTTTGGGTTCAATTTAGTTTGCCTGAAATGAACAAACTCTTATCGAGGACATTGCGTTTCATATGAGATATTGTGCCAAACATCGTGGTGAGTTCAAAAATGTAAACTGTCAATATCAATTCCTTGGTAACATCGATCACCAGCTTGCTTTGATCCGTGCTTTTTTCCAAATTACGTTCCACATGCAAAAAAAATATAGCACTGAAGGAAACAATTAATGCCTAACATACAGGGTGTTTTGTATTCGGTGGCATAAAATGACACCACGTATTTTTTGAAGTGTCCCGAGAAGAAAATCGTATTGGAGGGGGGTGGTAAATCCGAAGGGGTTTCGAGATATAGGAGGGGGAAGTACCCCGCTCCATAACCACGACCTGGCACGTGTAAATCGTCATAACTATTTTATATTTATGTGTAGACTTTTGAAAAAGAATGCGTTCGATAGCCTGTCAATGTATCTTTTTAGAAATGTATTAACAAGTGCCCCCAATGCTGCCAGTTTTACACGAAAAAATGAGAAACTCAAAACAACCGGAAAAAAATTGCTAATTTTGACTTTCGCGACCGTGTTAAACGCTAAAGTGATGTCCTAACCTATAAAAATTATTATCTTGACAGAAAGCCTTACTTTCTGCTTGAATACTTCCGAAGAAAAAGGTTGCCGATTTTCCTTTGTTTCCTTCGAAAAATAGAAAACTCATAATTTGTGCGATCCCTCGGAATTAGCCAAACGTCATAAAATTTTATTGTCTACCTGACATAATCCCACAGTGAAAAGATTTTTGAGTGATTCATTTTCTTCATGCTATTTGTTGGACATGCTTTACTATTGAAGGGTTTTTAAGCTGGAATAATTAAAGTCCGACGTTTTAAGGATGGCATAAAGTTAATGATTAATAATTAGCACCTGATAATACAAAGGGGTATAAATGTTGTGTCGAAATGCTGCATAACTTAGTCGAATCGTCAATTGAAAAGAATCAAGGAGTGCTTATTTCTAAACATATACAATCATGGCTAACTTTACCAACGAGGAATATGCTGACATGCATTACATTTAAGGATTTTGCAATGGCAATGCCGCATGTGTACAGGAGGAATATCAAACGAGGTACCCGACCGGACGATTACCGGATATAGGAGATCCCAGAGTAACCAAGGCCTCCTCTACATAGCGTAGATTTAGCAGTAACATGTGAGCAGGCGTACTGGGGCAAGGCTAATTGGACCATTTCGTTTGCCAGATAGGTTGAATTCTGCCGGATATCTAATTTTTTTGGATAACGAGTTATCAGCTTTATTGGAAGATACACCAATAATCAATTCGAACAGCATGTACTACCAACACGATGGTGCTTCAAGCCATCCTGACCAAAAAATCACCCATTATAAAAATAAAAAAAAATTGTAACTTTAGATCTTTAGTTATTATTGTCCATACTAAAGTAAGTCAGCAAAATTTCACAAAATTTTAGTTTTCTATTTTTCGAAGGAAACAAAGGAAAATCGGCAACCTTTTTCTTCGGAAGTATTCAAGCAGAAAGTAAGGCTTTCTGTCAAGATAATAATTTTTATAGGTTAGGACATCACTTTGGCGTTTAGCACGGTCGCGAAAGTCAAAATTAGCAATTTTTTCCGGTTGTTTTGAGTTTCTCATTTTTTCGTGTAAAACTGGCAGCATTGGGGGCACTTGTTAATACATTTCTAAAAACATACATTGACAGGCTATCGAACGCATTCTTTTTCAAAAGGCTACACATAAAAATAAAATAGTTATGACGATTTACACGTGCCAGGTCGTGGTTATGAAGCGGGGTACTTCCCCCTCTTATATCTCGGAAATCCTTCGGATTTACCACCCCCCTCCAATACGATTTTTTTCTCGGGACACTTCAAAGAATACGTGGTGTCATTTTATGCCACCGAATACAAAACACCCTGTATATATTGATCAAAAAAAGAGAATATTGAAACCGTATACGACGGAGTACTGTCTGTTCTTTTCTTGAAGAAACACGGTTTACTATAACTCGTCAGAAACCTTGTTCATAAGTTTTATAGTTTTGATTGTTAAGTGCTGTCTCATCCACCATAGTCATCTGGTGCTTGGCTAATGGCTTATTATCTTTTCTGAAGCTTAGATAATCATTTACAAGATACATTGCTCGGGAATTACAGAAATATCAATCCGGATAATAAACATATTATGCAAAATAATAACAAAAATTTCCATTGAAAAGATTTTTCATTGCTTTTCAAATATGCTAAATTTTGTTATATCATCAGTAACGATTTTTTTTCATAAAAAATGAACGTTTTCAATTGTGGTTATAGAAATTAATAATCGGTACCGTTCTTCACATTATATCTTTACATGTAGATAGATACCCTTAATTTTCGCATCTCAACAAAACAACGAAAGCGATATTGAACTTCCTTAAATTTCTGAAACAGCGCAGCGTTAATGCATACATTAACATGCATCATCGAACACCACAGCAAATCCAATCTTGAAAATTCTTTTGCCAACAGGTTTGGCGCAAGAATTTCCGCATGTATCAGCCTGTTAGGCGTATGTATATGTATTACTGACTTCCACAGAACACATAGTTATAATACCAACCGAATCTCAACGGGAAGCACAGCTAGGCCACAAGAAAGGAAATTTAATAGAACGCGTTTCCTCATTACGTCCCAGCCATATACGAAAGCCCATGTTTAATTTAGTAAATTGAAGTTGAAATTAATGAGCGCATCTTTTGCACCCTTCGGTTTGTATGTTGTAGCATATGCCCCACAGTCATCCCTTTCAGTTGGAGAGCCTCGCATTGATGTTTGCTTTATGGGGTTGGATTCGGCAATGTTTGTTTAGGAGCATTAGCTACAGAAATCGGATCATAAGCGTATGTCTCCTCTGGCTTATGTCCTGGCACTAAGTACCCGGACGTACGCTTGAAATTTTGATATGCTAGATAGTGTTCTAGTGCGTACGATACTTGATAGATAGACATCTAACTAGTGTGTTTGCAATCCAGTGTTTTGCATGCTGTGCTGCGGATGTGAGAATAAACGAATTAACCCTAAGAAATTAAGATGCTCTGTACCGTCAAAGAAGAACTACACTTACTAAAAGGAAATTGCAATTTTTTTTGGTGCATCCTAAAGGTGGACCCGCTTATCGTTGATATTGCAATTCTCCTATTGGCTATTTGTCTTAGAATAGTCATGTCAGGAACACAGCAGCATTAATTGTCCAGCATCACTTAAGACTAGATCTAGTGATCAAGTTCCACCCTTCAAATCCTTCCTAGCTTATAGTAGAATGCTGAGGTATTCGTAACCCACCCACATTGGCTATCATTCTAGGATTAACCAGATAATGAGAGACAGGCAACAGTTTCGTCCAAAAGCTGGAATCTGGGCCAACAGAGATTGTATTCCGCCGCAGCACAGCTTAGCAACTTGATATTTATAGGATCCTATTAAGTGGTGGAGCTAAATTACATCACTCGTTAATGTTGATATGACATGTAACACGTGCTCTTTAGTATAAATAAGAAGTTCATTAATTCTGCTGGCAGAAACAACAGAAAAGAGATAGGTAAGCAGTGCTGAGGGAGGCTGCAGAACCTAAACTCTAAACGATATTCATAATTTGGCCGTATGTGATGTGATGTCATGTTTCAATTTGGGTATCAACCTTTTAGACGTGCCTCAGTTGGGGGTGAATTATAAACAGATTTGTTGAATTATATTTTCATTAGTAGTCGTGGGGTAGGTTTCTATCATACATAGATGTGTGTCGTCTGCATGCCGACATATTTATGATTTTCTTGGGATTAAGTCAATTAGAGTCTTTTAGATTTAATGAAAAGTGAAACGATAAATTCCTGGCAATGATTTGTGATTCATGGTAGAGACATTGTGAAGTTGAAGACAATTTTCTGACAGAGTCTGCATTCGACATATATCAAATGGCATGATCATTTGACATATTACCATCATTAGGAAGCTATTCCTTGATTGGGTTGGGCGTTTCAATTACCATCCTACAGTAATGCTTGCATTGCAACGAGGCTCTTTATTGCTATCAGTGGAACGCATCCTTTCTTGTCCTTAGGCTGAAATGAATTAATTGTATTGAAAATTGTGAAAAACATGATTAATAATAAATATAGTTATTTACCGTATAGGAAAAATTGCTCTACTTACTAGCTATGAAAGATTTAGTTACAAACAATGAAGATCGTGTGTTTATTTTAAATATATTTTTCCATAAAATTGATAGGCCCCAAATCACTGCAGTCAATTAGTTATATGGTAACTACTATAGATGAATCGGTTAAATATGCATCGATCAACTTGAAACTTTACTTACCCTAACCGGATGCATAGCAATTAAATATGACCATTACATACAGCACCACGGATGCATTGTAAAGAATAGATGGAGTAACGGTCAAATCGAATATTATTTTCTAAAATTTTCGGACATGTTCTCCCATTGTCATCAGAATCTTAAGCGTACTCGTAAACCAATGTAGCTTCGAGATCAATTTGAATTTTGTGTATTATAAAAGGGGTTTTCCAGTAAAATGTGTGATGTAAAAGTGATTATCATAGGCTCGGAGGCTCCCAAGTTGTTTAGGGCAACTAAGAGAATGTGTACAGTTACTGTTTGTTACACCTGTGATTTCTGTAACGTCTACTACATCGCAGCTGATCCTGGTTCCGATTTGGGCAATCCCACTCGGCTTAAACCCGCGAAGAGGGGTATGGGAATAGTTTTTTCGAAAAAGAGCGCCACCCGTTTCTGCACCGGCACTGCCATGTCCGCGAATCCGGCAACGTGAGCAACACTCGCGACGACCCAAAACCAGCGGTTGAATAAGAAATTTGAAAAAGTGAATCGAAACCAAAGGAACCGACGCAACGTTCTGTTCGCCACTTTACACAAATATGCCAAAAATTAAATGCACTCTTTTATTTGTTAAAACCTAGTTAATTCTCCTATCTATACTTATGACTACTTACAATTTTCCTTAACCTGTTCAGGTTCTTTGCTGAAGCTTTCTGCTGCTCGCCTTTTCCGCTCCCCGCTGTAGCTGTGTACGTGTAAGATGCCGCGCCGTTTCTCCCAAGTCTTCTCAATTAAGAACCCGATTCCGCCAACTCAAAAGACTTTCGCCGCTAAACACCAACGTGCCCTCCCTTGGATTCCAATCACACCGAACAAGCGCTCCAGCTGTTCTTTTGACGATATTTATGGGATCACCCGATCCCGTTTTCGCTGCATCGGCAGTCAACGGCCAGCCGAGTTCGCTGACCTCGTTGAAGCTTTCCTATCTTTGGACAGGTTTTGTGCCAATTGTCGACGCACGTCAGCTGGCGTTTAATCTTTGTGCGATTGGCCACAGCGTTGCACCTCGGGGTGTGCTTGTGTGTGGGCGGCTCTTGAGCAGACATATTGTGCCGCTTGTAATGGAGGGCTGCTGTGTAGATTGGTATCAACAAAGTTGCATATCTGACTCGTTTCATCGGTGCGCTGAATTAAAATGCTTGGACGTTGATAGCGAGTTCGGCATGTTTTTGCATACGTCAGTATCAAAGATATATACTAAGAACTATCCCATGGAACTGATTTTGCTGTTGATAATACTTTAAATTACGCAGCTTTCGCGTGCACGATCAGGAACAACCTCTCCATAACAACCTTACTTCCTACTTATCTGTCTAGTCCAATATATATGTTCATAATTCAATATCCTTAACCTACATAAATCTCCTCTATATTTATATAATTCAATAATCAATACCCTAAGCAAATCTATTTCATATTTATTAACTTCCCGGTATATGGGAAGTTCTTGTAATCGCCTCAAAAATCGGAATTGAAATATGCAACATATCTTTACGTTTTGAGGTGTTAAGAGTATATTTTAAGAGTTTTTAGAAAGAAGTATGTATGTGTGTGTGTGTACGTACGTGCGTTCGCTGCCAGTTTTTCTACGAGCATAACTCACGTAAACAAAGTCGTATCGACTTTGTTAAGGTGTCAATCGAAGCGTCTTTGCAATTTTAAGAGCTGATTAGTTTTTGGGACACATCGGTCGGGGGGGTTTGCTGTTTTCACCCCTTGAAGGTCAACCCTGTCATGCGCTATATCTCACGAAGCAAACATACGATTTGTTTCATCAAGGTGTCAATCGACGAGTATCGACATTTACGTGATTCTAAATTTTTTTTTAAAAAAATCGTTGTAGCTGTTTTTAAATTTTTGGAAAAAAGTGCAAAAAATTGGAGTTTTTTTCAAAACCATCAAATTTTTAACCTGATTTTCAAGACGTAGTAATCAATGTTTATAGAATTTATATACTCCAAACAGTTTTTGTAAAAAAACCACCAATTTTTTTTTCATGATCACAAAAGAAAATTAATTAAATATAAAAAATCATTAAAAGTCATTATGACCTTCATGGTCATTTATGTCATTCATTATATCTCGAGAATCAAATATAATCTTTGCATCATTAAGAAGTCAATCGACGCGTATTAACATTTTAATGATGTTTTTAAATTTTGAAAAAAAATCTTTTGAAGCCATTTTTTTAATTTAATAAAAAAACATTGAAAATCAGTGTATTTTTTCATAAAAAATTAATAATAAATTAATAAAATTAGTATTATTTCCATGATTATTATTGTGTTTAATATTTTTAATGTTTATGTAGATATTACTGGGAAGTTGACCGTGTGGACCTCAAGGGTCGCACCTCACGGCTTATTTAAATTAAATCAGTTAATACGCCTTGTGTGAAGTGGCGACCCGCATATACCATTTACAATCGGCAGCGTTTGCCCGCACGGTGGTTTAGAGTCTTAAGGGTCAGGACAGTCCCTTATTTTGCCCTTTTGAGTTCAAGGATCGACCACGCTGCGTGGTAAACGTAACATGTTTGTGCATTCCTGCTTTCCTTTTCTTTTTGATGGTTTCATTCATGTTGCTTTAGTTTAGACTCATAATTTGAGTCATAAATAAGTTAACTTTACTAAACTATCTGAATATTTTATAAATCTCCTCTGTAACATAGCAGTTTTAAACTCTCTTATCTGGGAATTTTTTCTTGTTTGAGTCATCCATTTGGTCTTATTTCCATTGACCATGTAATGATTTGTACCATTCGCACCTGAAGTTTGCATGTAAATCGGATTGAAAATGCTGGCAGGAAACGTTGAATTTTGGCGCAACAAAAACGCTGCATGTCTTGGGCGGACAGCAAGTATCAATAGAGTCAAGGATTTGGCATGGAAGAAGGAGAATAAGGTACAAATAGATAGCTTATATGATAGCAAATTGAACTGCGTGATTTAAATAAGTTAGAGAAACTCACGATAAAGGAAAAATTAACATAGAAAAGAAGAGGGCTGAAGAGTTGGAATATGGGACTGGAGTTGCGGAAAACGAATGTTTATTTCAGTAGGTTATTGAAGGTAGAATTGGTGTCAAAAAGTACTCGCAAATCGCAGGTATCTGATGACTCAAAATGTTTGCAGATAGTTCATTGGCGGCACGAATTTATTTCTCGCTTCGATATTTGTTGGCAGAACAGTCCCGGCGTTAATATTTTCATCCGCACGCCCGACTTTGTGGATGAACGCTTAGTAGGAGTGCCTGAATCGTGGACAAAGTCAACTATAAAGAAAAAAAGTGTTTTTTGTGATTTTCGGAATGGTTGTTAGTAAGGATTTCGCTATTGATGACGGATTTAGTAGCTTACAAAAATGTTGAACCCATCTATTCTTGATCTTGCTTAGGTCGCTAATATTAATTTTCTTATTGTCGCTCTATAGGCTTGTTTGCTGCTGATGGATTTGGTAAAATTGGCATCTCGTCTTTTGTTCCTACACATATCGTATTTAATTTTTTCTAGAAATTTGTATTTTCGTTGTATTTTGTTTGTTTGCTTTTGACTATATTCGCAGTTAACTCCGCTTTCCAATGCTGGTGGTCAGGGAATGAATGGGTGGATGACTGAGAGGGGGGTTTGACAGATTAAGTCCTGATTTAACGTGCTTTGCCCGAATTGAATCATTAAAACACTAGTCTCTTAAGCCAGGGTTACGAAGTTAGCTCGCATCAACGCCCCTATAAACGTACTAGTCAGTAACCCATAACTAAGTATGAGTACTGCTTTTCCGAGTACAGGTTCCAGATCTCATCCAAAGTTTGCCTGGAACTGGTAAAGATTTGGACCTATCAGCATCCATGCTGCTTTTTGAGTAACAACACCGCTGTCGTAAACGCAACAGCACGCCAATGCACCACCATACAGAAGGGTTGCTGAATTAATCCGGACCGAAAACTGTATTAAAATGAAAGTACCCACTAATGGGTGTACAACCACAGCCCCCAAGTTTCATCCTTTACAAGTTCTTCACCGACACCAGCAGGGACGTCCCTGGGAACCCAAATCCCTTGGTGCCAGTATACTTCTGGTAAGGTTTCGAGGAAACACAGACACAACCTCTTCAATTGAGCACCATTGCAAAGCTCCGGGTTGATCGCCGTATTTTAGGGCTTATCATCATTTATCAGAATGCCACCCTATTATTCGTCACACCTTTACCTCAGCATCCTGTTGTAAGGATGTTGTTCTGAGGATCGGTCAGAATCCCTCCTTCTCTACACTGGCTTGGGAAAGCAGCTAGGAGAACTGGAAGTGCAATATCGGAGGGGGTCTGACCAATTTTCAGATGATTCTTCCTTTCAACAGGGAAGATCTGAGTTAAAGCTTTGACAATAAACAGGGTATATCGTATATTTCAGCAGTGATTGAAAGGATTATATACCCTAAAAACGGCGATTGATCCGGAGTTTTGCTACGAGACTCAATCGAAGTGGTGGTGTTTGCAAAATCACGAAATTTCACCAGGGGAATACTGGTACTAAGGGAGCCGGGATCTCAAGGGCTTGTCCCTGCTGCCGTCAGTGAGGAACCTATTTGGTTGCAACTTGGTGGGTGTGCTTATACCCAAGCCGTTACATACTTATGAGTACAGTTTGAAACCGGTAACATTTCTTTTGTATTGTGGTGCATTTGGTGTGCTGTTGTATCTTTCAACAGGGGGAGGGGGCATGCTAGAAAGAGCAGCAAGGATGTTCGATAGATCCGATCTATATCAGAGATATGAAGAATTCAGTGTAAACTCTGAATAAAACTGGTACCTAACTCTGAAAAGCAGTGCTCGTGCTTTTGCGTGGGTTACTTACAAGTTCATTTTTAGAGGCTCTGGTGCGAGCTCTTTGTAACACATATCTAAGACGTCGTGGTGTTAAGGTAACCTATGCCATGTTACCACGTAGAACCCAACAGTTAATCTGTATTCTTAGCTAATCATCGCAGCTCATCACACTTTTGTTGCTTGGTTCTGGCTGGTCGTTCAATGTGTTGGAAATAAGCTACATATTTGTTTTTGATAGCATCTTTGCATTGTTTGCTAAGCTAGTTATTTCGTTTAGTATTAATTTGTCGCCATCTGCAACCGTTGCTAGGAACACCACACACGACAGGCAGAGCAAATAAATGAGCCTGTCCAGCAAAACTGACTTTTTTCTTTGCGCAGTAGCTTGCTTACACACGTCAGATTCAGATTATTTTATTGAGTCTTAATAGTGTACATTTCAGGTTATACTATCGAATACATATATCCGTGTACAATATTTAGTTACTTACTCTTCGGCCGGAGGCCAGTAACATCATTAGAAAGCATGACTTGTTGAGGGTTGCCAATTGCTCCCGTTGGCCTTCGCATGTTGAGGAGTGAATAAATAAGCTACTAACTAAACTAAATCTATCTTAAATTACCCTAATTAAATTTGTCCCTTCTAGCGTTCCTGACGCAGGACATAAAGGAGAGATCACATCATTAATGACTACGCTCAGTCTTGAAAAGGTTACTTAATGCTATTCTGTCTAATTATAGGTAATTGTATTACATTACAAAATATTTTCAGTATTTTAAATTCTATATTTAAGACTAGTGCAAACGGGGTGGGGTGGAAGTCCAGCATACAAAGGGGGACGCGGTACAACGAGGTACGGCACTATTGTGCTAATAATTCAAAGAGTCCCATCCCACCAGGCGTTCGCTTACATACAAGCTGCTTCATGAGTTAGTACTATTTTTAATTATTAAAAGGTCTTATGAAAGAAGGTGTGTTACTAATTCCATATTCATTCAGGAGAGCTTCACTGTTCTGAACTTTCCAGTCCCGGTTCCTAGGTTGTATCCAGGAGGTTGAGCGCAGTTATCCCCTGTATATTCTTGGGGTGGGATATGTGTAAAATTTGGCGGTGAATTCGTCTTCGTCAGAGGGGGTGAACATCATTCAAGGTATTCAAGGTTAGCTTGGTTTGGTTCCCACGGGTTAGTTTCCGCAGTAGCCCTTATTCTAGTGTTGTAGTGCTCAGAGGCTTTCGAGAGGTGCTTATGAGCCAGTTCCAGATTGTAGTATAAGAACGGCTTGATTCCCGATTCATTATATAGTGTGTCGTTTCTGAAGAATTTTTTGTCAGGTCTTCTGTACTTCGAGAGGCATTTTCTTAATATCTTCCTCTCAAAAATCTGGATGTCCTTGGCGACGTTAGGTGATATAGTGAACCACGTAGGAAAAGCGTATGACATTATGGGTCTGATTAGGCATTTATACATGAGGGTCTTCACCGAAGTAGAAACGGCCTTGGAAGTGAGCATGCACCCTAGTAAGGCGGCAGCTCGTTTAGTTCTAGATAGTAAGGTCTGGGCGTGAGGATTGACCTTCATTCTGTGGTGTAAATCGACCCCCAGAAATGGAAGGCTGTTCTTGGGAATTAACGTAGCCCCTCCGACTTGAACTGTTATGAGTTTACTTGCCTTCACCGTGTTTGGTCTGCCCTTTGCTGACGCATTTCGGAAACATATAAGTTCAGATTTTCCTGCATTAACGTGGTTAGAATTTTTTTCGCTAATCTAAGGTGAGTTTGAAGTATGTCTCGCGCTTCTGTTGGGGAGTTCGTCGAGGCATATATTAAAGAGTCGTCAGCATACAAGGATGCATGTGATATTGGGGTTAGAGTTCCAGTATTGGTCGTTATTTAAACCGGAAAGTCATGAATGTAGAAATTAAAGAGGCAAGGTCCCAGAATGGGGCCCTGGGGGACACCTGATTGAATTTTTACTTAACCTGTCGGTTAAGAAATTGTCTAGGATGCGGTTAATTTGTGGAGGGCAAGCCGCTTTGAGAATTTTGAATGTGAGGCCCTCTATCCATACGGAGTCGAAGGCCTTTCTAATATCTAGCGCACATGCAACTGTACAGCGTCTGCGTCTGAGGTTTTTGATTATGTGGTCTTGCAAAGTCAGAATTGCGTGCTCTGTGAAGTGTCCAGGTACTTACACACGTCATATGGTTTGAAAGGGTATATTTTAGCTATTTCATGTATTTGACAAGGGCGGGCGTTTTGAATGTGAAAATATGTTCAAGTGATGAATTCGGGCTTGCTGGTAGTGTATTGCATAACATATTTTCCAGTCTTATTTCATATATCGCTGCCACTTTTCAATTTTAAAAAGTGATTTTTGAATTTGAGAATCCCGCTCCACTTTGTGGTGGTTCACCTTGCTATACGCTAATGATACTTTATACTAGATAGTGGCTTGATGCGCAGTCAGGATTCCAAAATGATCTTAGAAGAGATACTCTTAGTAGCCATTTTTTCGATGATAAATTAATCGATACGATTGAAGATTTGACCATCAGGAGATACCTAGACATGTTTTTAAATGTCACGATGTGGGTAGCAAGTGCAGCTAAAAACTATTCGCTGACTATTATTGTTAGTTCTGTCATGTAGGTTGTATGTGCCGGTAGTCCATCTGTACGTTTCTTCTAGTTCAATTTTAAACCTTGACAAAGAAGTCCAGGCACTTTCTGAGAAGACTTGATTTCTTGTTTCAATTTCTTGCGTTCATTTTACTAAGCAATGTTTAATGCTAATAAATATCTGTAATCATTGATATCAAAATCTCGTTTCAACTCAACTAGTTTCTACCGGCTTGTTTGCCCTTCGTCCTTATGTAAATATAATCCATGAATTGGGATTACATTTTCAAGGCTATTACTACCATTCTAAAAGGAAATCAAGATTTACGCTGTATTCAAGGTTCGAATACATCCTTATATCGATACCATACATATCAAGGTCTACATGTTAGAGTTCGCCAGTGCAGCTGGAATAGTATCCAACACATTAACATGTAGTGCAACCAAAGCCACTGTGCTAAAGAGGTAGCCCATATGAAATGGAAATCGTGGTTGCCAAGCACATATCACCTTCAACAGAAGTGGCTCATTTGAATATCAATGAAATCACGTTTTGCCCCGTTAAATGCACTGTCTACTTTTGAGTATTTACGACTGTTAAACCATTCCTAGCGAAAAATAAAAATCAATAAATTCTTGGAGAAGGCAATAAGTCTAATCTGAAGACCTGGCCCATGATTCATTTGATGCGTGGTAGAAACCGAAGCAAAAAATTGAGTAGAGTTATGCAGGTGTTGAAAATACTGGGACCACAAATATCCTTGTATACCTTTACATACATGCATGTGATTTATTTTCTAGAAAGTGTTTTGCATTTGATTTGAGGCACACGATTATTGTTTGTTTTATACTACTACACAAGCTTATTTTCCTTCGAACCGAAAACATCTAACTCATAATTTTCCCTTTGATACCCTATCTAAATTTTGCGGTATCTTCCAAAAACACTTTGAAATTTCCGTCGTAATCCACTTCGGTGAGGATAATAAAGTGTATAAAAGCTATCAAATGAATTTTTTATTCTTCATTTTCTGATATATCAAATCAAGGATCTCTACTTTGGAGCCATATGAAATCTGTACATGGCGTTACTTCGTCTGGTGTGGTTCCGAGCATAAGTTGAAAGTGATATGCTGGCTCCAAAGGAAAAAGGAACGAACTGCAGTCATTGGTCGTACTAGTGTCAGTCTCGGCGCCAGCACTTACAACATTAGCTCTTCCGGAGGCAGTGGTATCCTGAAGATAAATCATATTCGTGCATATGAAGGTAGTTTAGTTTATTTTAGTCAGTTGAAACGTGATTTGAATATTTTCATTGACACGTTGCATGGGGATGGAAAGTTCACGCTGATATACGATGAGGGTGAGTTTTATTAAAAATAAGTTAGGTTTAATTGGAAATTATCGTTTCCAGAATATTTTCAATAGTTTTATTAGTTTAATTTGAAAAATGTATCTATTATTGCTACTGGTAAACTGTTAAGTTTGAATTAAAAAAAAAGTCCTGCACACACATATTCTCCTCCCTTCAAGTTTAATTCCAGTGCGTTCATTAAGCATACTCCAAATAATACCAATTGTGACCTCCAGAAGATATTGAGCTCCAGCTGTCGCGATCCAATAGCCAAGTCTTTCATTAGGCGAGTGCTAATAGCTATTTGCTATCTGTGCCTACTGACTCTTCTTAATATTTCTGTGGTTTCATTTCACCTCTAAAAGACCTGCCATAATTGTTGCGCTTCACATGGCCGGTCTATTATAATCTCCACAGTTTTGCCAGGATCGTTCAAGATTATTAGGGCCTCTCGCTGTCTATTGCTCTCCTCACTTATGTTAGCTATTTTTCAGTTTTCCACCGGGAGGTCAGCATTGCTGAGCTTAATTAGCTCAACAATTTCCTTCGGTGTGGATGGCTTCGCTGGGATCCACGTCTTGGACCGAGGCCGATTCGACATGTCTCCAGGCAAGACTTCTCCCAATCTGTCGATAGTCTGCTTGTATAGATCCGCTGAACGTTGATCCGGCTATCAGTTTAACGTGACCCTGGTACCAGCCAGTGTCTCGACAATTTGGTGCAGGGACAAGATTTGTCTCGAGTATAGGTTTGTACACCCGAAGACGTGCGATTTCCACCATCTTCCAATTTGACGGTGAGATGGTACCATCGCTGCTGCTTCTGTCGATAGCAGCCCATACCAAGCGGTCCTTGGCAGCTTCACTGAAGCTGATGCCCTCAACAGGATTGGGTGTGACCAATTTTGGTCTTTTACTAACCGGCAATTGGACGCTTGGCTAACTTGGTGTAGACTCATTGGATCTACATCTTTTATGAGCTGCCACTTTTTTTGGAATAGAGGCTTTGTCAGCATCTACTGTGGTGGTTACCTATTCCAAGGAAATTTTGTCCATCTGGGAAAAACCATATAGAGATAAATCTTTCAGTCTTTTCAGGACTTTGAAGTCAGAGCTTCTGTCCCTGTAAGCCACAATAGCGGGTTTTTGTTGCTTTTTAACACCTGAAGAAGATACGGTGTTGGAAGGCGCGTCGGCAACAGTGCGAGCCGGCTTGTTTGTCGTTACCTTGATGTTACCGCTGTCACCAATCGGCTCCTGGTATAGCTGCCTTAGCGCATACACCCCTCGATGAAGTGGGGGTTGGCTGAACATTGCGGTTTTCTTCCCACCAGAAGGACGCGTCACCTTCTTCCACTTCCCTTCCGGGCCGAGTGGATCTTCTTTAGTATCTTTCGTACTCATTATAATTGGGTCTCCCCTCGCAGCCGCTATTTCCACTCGTTGTGCAGTCCCCCTGAGACCCCATGGTTATCTATGCCAAATCAGGAAAGCCATGCCAGGGTTGGCACATTACCTTATGAGGATATCGCTCCGAGTCGGGTCAGGGACTCATCAGGAGTCTGAATTCAACTGAACCTGCACGGCCAGACTAGTGGCGACGAGTGTTGAATGTACCGCAAGGCCTGCCAGAGTTTTACCGGGACGGAGGCAAGAGTGACATTAGCCTGAAAGCCATTTCCGCAAGATTTCACTCTTAAGTACTCAGGTGACTGAATACCACAGCTACTAGCCCAAAGCATCAAATATAGTCGTTAAGACGAGAGAGTTGTCCGAGGACATTCGAAAGTTGTGCCGTGGTAGATCATTTAGCGTTATTAAGAATCCACCGGGAGTAGGTGATCTACTCTACATCCCGCAACCACTCATAGTTGTAAAAAACTTGCCAGTAGAGTCCGTCTCTATCCGTCACATGCTCTAGGACGTGCTATAGAATTTAGTGTTCATATGTTTCACAAACTTGTCATTTAATCCGTTCGTCACGCAATGCGGCCGCGCAAATTTGATAAATTCTTATCGTCGAATATCTTCGACCACCAACACTATAACCTGTAGGTAACCATTGTAAAATAAAATTCGAGACACGTATTAATCTCTGGATAGGTAACTAGGAAGAAATTTATTTGATAGAGAGTAGAATTGAAAAGTTTGGATTTCATAGTTTAGAATTTTGGATTAAATACATAGCTAGGAGCTAGTTGAGGTATAAAGTTCGCACATCATTATCACCGATATTCCTACCAATCCGACACAAGTTGAAAGTTGCTGAAATTTGGAATACTGTTTAAGAAGCTTAAACTTGTAGTCCAACGCAACCAGAATGGTTGGCGCAGATGCAACACTTACCCAGTAGTTACATTTTGCCGCATTCCTCACGGTTGTATCTCAGCTCGATTATCACCAGTCGAATGCCTCACCAATTTGAACGCCATCCAACCAGAAGCAACCGATATAATACATCCTGTGGAATATGGCAAAAATTGATCGCATAGTGGCGGCGCCGAGTAAAATTTTATATATCCCGAACAGCTTACTGAATCGTGAGTGAGAGGAGATGAAATCATAAAAGAAGTGGACTTTGACCGAAAATACCAACAAACTCCTACCAATGACGTACTTACTTAATAAATCAGGTTGCTCATTGCAAAGTGTATCTGTTATCGTGATCCTTTGTATTTATTATCATGTCATCTTATGTAAATTGATTTCATTTGTATCTTGGATCATTTCACGAACTATTCTAGTTTTCTAACCAACATGTTCAACTTCGGGTATCATGATCAAATAATTGAGTGCTTCTTGATTTTCAAGTCTGTTACTTCCAGTATTTATGTGGAAGCCATCCAATACTTATCAATGGAAAATGTTACAAATATTGAATTTAAACATAATATTCCATTTATTTGTTTTATTTCATAAAATTTCTATTTTCTCCACTTCAAAAGATTCTACTGACTTCTATTTTTTCGAATTATTATTCGCTAATCTATGGGGTTTGCTTTGGTTAAAATATTTTATTGTGTTGTGCTTTTTTCTAATTTGATAGTGCCCTTAAATTGGAGATCTGGTCCAAAAAATTATATGAATTAAAAGAATAAACATAAAAGACTAACAAAATCTTTCTTTGAAATAAAAGTTGGGGGATTTTGGGACGGAGGGATTGGGGGATTTGCAATTTGTTCCAGGGGGAGTTGGTAATTTTCAGGAGCTTTCGATTTTTTCGCTAAGAATTAGATTTTGGGGGATTTGGGTTTTTTGGATTGGCGGAATTTGGGAATTGGGATAAGGAGATTTGTGGATATGGTTGGAAGGTTTGTGATGAGGGGTTTGGGGATTTGAGGATTTGGGATTTTTGGGAATTTGTGACGGGTCGATTGGAGGATTTTGGGATTGGTGGATTTTGGGATTGGTGGATTTTGGGATTGGTGGATTTTGGGATAGGGGGATTTTTAAATTTGAAAATTTGGGATTAGGATTGGGGTTATTTTGTGATGGGAGGATTTGGGAATCGGGGGATTTAAAAGGTTTTGGATTGTGGAATTTTAGAATGAGTGATTGGGGAATTTTGGGGCGGGGGATTGAAGGATTTGTGGATTTACGGGATTGGGAGGTTGGGGAATTGGAGGAATCGGTTTAATTGAATTGCATTGTTGCGGGGAATCGATTGAAATTTTCCGAAATTGATCTGAAAAGAAAGGATACAATGTTTGCTAACTATAACCAGTTATTCAAATGGCAGCCACAAACGATTTCTATGCGAAAAAATTATTCGGAAAATGCACTGAAGTGTCAAAAATTTTCCGACAAATTAATAAATATACAAGGTGCGCAAAATGTTTCTTTTGAGCAACGACCGATTAGATCCTTACAAAATGCATCTCAAATGAGAATATACAATGTTTGCTAACAGTTATGTAAGCAGCAGCCACCAACGATTTATGTATATTCGGAAAATGCACTGAAAAGTCGAGATCATATTTTTTTTGTTATTTTTCTTTTAGGAAATAAAAAGCTGCGTCTAAACACCGATTTCTAATCTAATCTTTAGTAGTCTTTCTGCAGCGATCGTTTAGGGTAAACACCCAAATATTCTATCCAGTTGTACTATTTAAATAAACAAAAATTGATTTAGTGATAAATTGTCAATGTTTTGCTTGATAGGAGGTCTGATCAAAAAATACGGTGAAAGTTTTTAGAGTCAAAACTGATTATGTCACATGTCCAATAACTTGTTCCGCTGAGACAGACTGTAGCAATTTTGAACACGTTATGACTTAGTTAGTCGGAGCCGCTAGAGTGAGGTTGTGTTTTTCGCGTCTGTCCCGTATCATTGATTTCGTTTTAAGTTGCAGAACAGTTTGTTACGTTCGTTACGCAACTTGGTGGACCCAGAAACCCATATGGGCAAAATATGGGACTGCCCTGTTCTTGAAGACCCCAAGCCATCGTGCGGGTGAACGCTGTATTTTGGAAATTGGTAATGTTAAGTTCGCCACTTCACCCAACCAAGTTATAAAGAATTATATTGTAGGGAGTAGGTGAATTTAGGCTAGAGGTTTGAATTATATAAATATAGAGGAGATGTATGTATGTTAAGGATATTGGATTATATAGCTAATAGCTACCTACTTTTTATTAAAAGTATTCCTCATCGTGTGCGTGAGGCTGCTTAATTTGAGTATCATCAACAGCATAATGCATTACAGTCAACGTCACAGACCCTGCAGAACAGTTGCCAACAATCACAACAACAAACAACGCTCACAAAATCGCCGTAACAGATCCAAATCCAGGTTCCGCCCAGTCTACGATACGCCAATGGAGTCTACTATGTGCTTGTGATACCCACAACCATTGGCACTTGCAATTCACCATGGTTAACGACTGCTACGATTATTTAACCAGCACTTCAACCACATTCCACAAGCAGCAGCCACAGCATCCCTGCCCCAAAGTGCAACGCTCTGGCCAATTGCACGAAGCTTAAATCGCTAGTTGACGTGCGTCGCCAAAACCGGTACCAAAGCTAGGAAAGCTTCGACGGGCTCAGCAAACTCGTATGCCGTTGACCGCCGATACTGCAAGAACGGGATCAAGGGATCCTTTAAATATCGCCGGGAGAACATCTGGTGGGATTATTCTGTGCGGAGCTTGAGTAGTGGGAAGCAAGTACGTAGGTGTAGAGGTGGAAGAGACGGAAAAACTCGTGTTGGTGTTGCACTGCTGCACTGTTGGAATTCCGGGTGGTTGGCGCGGAGCTTGAGCTTGTCTTGAAATCGTTACTTGCCTTCGGATGACACTGAGGACGGTGGACAACAAGCGGCGGAAATAGGCTTTAGAAGAAGAGACAAAATTGTAAGAAGAATTAAGTATATATAGATAGGAACAGATAGGTAGGTTTAAAAAAATGAGTAAAATAGTGCCTTGATTAGATTGGTGATTTGTGTGAAACGAACGTTGCGTTGGTCCCTTGTTTGCAATCCATTTTCTTGGAATCCCTCAGTTGGTCAGTGGTTTCGGGTCGTCGCGAATCCAGTTCTCGTTTACGGATTCGTGGACAGGGCAGTCCCGGCGCAGGAACGGGTAACACCCTTTTGAAAAATATTCCCACACCTCTCTTCGCGGGTTTAAGCTGGGATTGCCCAAACCGTGGCCAGGATTGGCTGCGGTGCAGTGGTGAACGTTACAGGAATTAAAGTTGCAACAAGTTCCAAAGGTGCTAATGTTATGTTGGAATCGGTGTATGATAAAATATGGTAGCTTTGAAGGCTGTTTACAATAGGTATGAGTGATTTAAAATGGGAATGAGCCGGTTGAAGACTAGCAACGGTCGGGACGTCCGTCTATCACAAAACAGACGAAAACTTGCAAAAAGTGGCAAAATTGTTCATGCAAACAGATACGTCCCTATAAGAGAGCTTGCTGAGGAAGTGAACATCTCTCACGCGGCTACGCAAAGCATTTTGACCGATAATTTGCAAATGAGACGAGTGATTGCAAAATTTGTTCCAAGACTTTTGACTGACAAAAAGAAGAAAAATTGTGTGTTCAGTTTGTAGGGAATTGAAGGATCGTCTTCAAGCAGATCCGGATTTCATGGTTAAAATTGTAAGTGGATATGAAAGTTGGGTCGATGACTACGACCTCGAGATGAAAATACAGAGGTCCCAATGGAAAACCCTTTACTTCCTTCACCCTAAAAAAGAACATCAGGTAAAGTCATACATCAAGACCATGCTCATTGTTTTTCTCTCGATAGTTTGGGCATAGTGCGATGGAAGTTCGTTCCAAGGGAAACAATTGTAAATTCCGAATTTTATAAAGGCGTACTGCAACATTGCGGAACGATATACGGAGAAAGAGACCAGAAAAAGGCTTGCATCCTCATCCCGAAAATGCGTCGTACCACACGTTCCTTCTGAACCGTGGGTTTTTGTTAGAAAAAAACTTTCCTCAACAGATTTAGCACCATGCGATTCCTGGTTCTTCCTAAAAATGAAAACTATGCTGAAAGAAAAACGTTTTGACTGCATTCCTGACATCGAGATGGCCATCAAAGAGCAGCTGAACGCCTTTCCGAAAGAAGCCTTCCAAAAATGTTTCCAGTATTGGATTCAACGTTGGGATAAGTGTATCTTCAGTCAAGGACAGTATTTTTAAACGGATTAGTGTATGTTCCATGTAAACTCATTAGTTTGTTTATAATATAGCTATTCACCGTATTTTTTCATCGGATCACGTATGCTTTCACATAAGTATTGGATTTAGTATAGTAGATGAAAAGGGTAGCAACATGAATAAAAGAGTAAGATTTTCCTCATATGCAATTGCTGGTAGAAATATTGACCAGAATGATGTAACCAAACTGAATCTCTGCTTCAAGAGTTCAGTCACTTGTCTGCATGCTTATAGTTCCTTTTATTGACAAAAATAAATGTTCAAACAAAATTACAGAAATTTTCATAACCGTGAACTAGGAATCGTATTCAATTTCCTTGAAATTCAGATCAGCTCCAGAACTTTTAAAAATCAGGATTAGTAACAATCACATAAAATTTCAATGCACCCACATATCCTTCGTCATTAACTGAATTCGTATCCAATCGATACATTCCATCCGGAAGTAATGATGGTATCCATTTCGTTTCTATAGAAGCATCCTTTACTTCAAACAATCCCTGCAATGAGAACAAAATGAATTGCACAATCATTGAAACTGAACTGTTGTGCACAAAGGACTAAATGCCGGGTTGGCTCCATTGAAATATCTGAAATTAATTGTGCTTGTTACAACTGTTAATATGGATCTTTACCTTGAACGGACATGTATGGTTGCAATTAGATATTTTCGACATCACCAGGTACGATAAACGATGCAATAAGTTAAAGCCTTTGCCGTTCATCATTTTGCACGCGTCGACTTGATATTGCAGTAAAAAAGGACGATATTGGTTGGTCTTTTGGAAGAGCTGGACGGAAACCTATGTATGAAATGGTTAATTGAAAATTTTAAATTCGCGTGAGCTGGAAACGGAGTGAAAATAGAATTTTTTATGTCATGCATCGTAGCATATATAAGTACGGTATAAATTAAATGTGAATCGTGTTGCGAAAACTGACTGGCGCACTTTTGTATGTTTTCATTTAGACTAATTACACATGCTTGAAAAAAGGTTCTCGGTAAGATATCAGTCTAGATGCTTAGTTTATTACTTATTAAAAGCTGATACTTACGTTTAGTGAGTTCAACTGCTTATGGATATATGCTTTCATATTGAATCTTCCTTTTTGGTCGCGACTTGGTTTAACACTGCAAGAAGTATCGTTGAAAAATGTGGGACTGAAATCACACCAGATTTTGGACACCTTCATACTGTACTCCTTCTGTGAATAAAGTATAGTCCTGTTTGTTGTATTTGTTTTTGTATTCCATTTTTTTAGAAGTCCATCATGATTACAGTGAAACCAAAAAAAATACTGCCTTTTGTTGATGACTTGCAAAGCTACTAAACTAATTTCTTGTTTATTATCTGAACAATTGAAATTTTTAGTTTAATTGACTTTCGGCTGTAGAAAAGCCTCAAAAAATATTGCTCTATGCTTTAGAAAAGAATGATTAAAGAGAAAAGAATCATAATGATTATTATTATCTACCCGTTTGGTTGAAAGATCAGTCAAAGCTGATACCAAAAACAAAATTGTTACTAATTGCAGCAAGCTTCGCAGCAAGCTCTTCATCTCGTTGGATTTTTCTAAACCAATCAAATTGTAATTTTCTTTGGGACTGTGTTGAAAAATTCTTAGACAAGCACTCACAAAAAAACCTTGATTGAAAATAAAATTTAAAATTTTTTTAATATCCAAACATGAAGGGCATACATCAATTAGGGAAATAATTAATTATCATAAACTGAAATTACTCGGCGCAAAGAGATGTAGATCAAAACAATTATGTTCCACTGAAAAACATGCTGCTTCGAGTCATTCGGTAATCTGAACATAATATTTTCTAGATGGAAATTTTTATTTGGCTCATTAATTGTTTATTTGGGTCATTAGTTGTTTGTTTGAGCTGTGACTAAGTAGTATTCTGTCAAAACTTTAATTGATACAATATTTCATGAGATTTTGATTGTTGCCCAATTTTTTAAATTACGTAATTGTTTGAAAAGTTAGACATACCTTCCTACCAATATGCATGAGCAGGGCTTAGTTCACACTCAAGGATGATGTCTACCGCAAGGAGATATGTTGCTTGGGAGTTGCGATGAACAGTCTCGCAAAATATTTCTAGAATAGAGAATAGTCATATTGAATTTGGGAAAAATTTGGAAACAGTTTTCATTTTATTTTCCATGCCCAAAAATGCCTAGAACTTTGTTCCCGCTAACAGTATTATAGTTGTGTTGATAGTTCGTAACGATTATTAGGCGCGAGTTTCACCACGTAGCTTAAGTGTGTCATAAGACCTTTCGTTTAACAACTAATTCCGCTTTCCAACGTTGTGGTCGGGGAGGAACTGGGGGAGGCACAACCGGCCTTTAGTGTGCCTGGGAAAAGTCACATAGCCGAACAAGTACCTTGCAGAAAGAGAATCCGGGGGTGTCGACCAGCAGATGATTAGTACTCGGCCATAGCAGCTAGGAGAACTGTCCCGAACCAGTGCAAAGGAGGAGGGGTACTGACCGATCCTCAGAACAACATCCCTTCAACAGGATGCTGAGGCAAAGGGATGAAGATAAACAGGGTCTATCAAATATTCCTTTGGTGAATAGGATGATAACCCTAAATACGGCGATCAATCCGGAGCTTTGCGTTGGGGCTCAATAGAAAGGGTCGTGCTTGCATTTCTCCGGAACCTTACCCGGTGTATACTAGTTCCAAGGGTTAACCGGGTCCCCAGGGACTTGTGCCTGCCGGTTTTGGTTGAGGAGCCTGTGGAGGCTGAAACTTGGTGGCTATGGTTGACACCCAAAGCGGGTGCAATCATTATTAATACAGTTTGAGACCGGTAGCTATTCGGCAACTCTTCTGTATCGTGGTGCATTGGCGTGTTGTTGCGCTATCAATAGGGAAGCCGCTTCCCAAAGAGTGGCGAGGATGCTGATAGGTCCGATCCTTACCAAGGATTTTGACGGAGTCCATGCAAGCTCCCGATAAGATTCTGGTATCCATACTCAGAAAAGCAGTGCTCATAGCCCTAAGGCTATGGGTTACTGACTAGTATGTTTATGGGGGCCTTGGTGCGAGCTTATCGTTACCCGTAGCCTGAGAAGCTCGTGGTGTTAAGACCAACCAGGTGAGGCCACCACGTTAAACCTAGGAACGCTTTCTTTCGTTTATCAACTGTCCTCACGAATAACTAGATTAAAGCGATCAGTTTTCAATTGAGGCATATTAGCCTGAGGTTCAATACCCGTTGACGACATCTTCACATGACAAATGAGTTCTGGCCATAGTAAAGATACCTTTGTAATGAAATTTTCTTCAAACGAAACTTCAAATGATGGATACTGCCTTCATTTTCCAGATACACAAGCACACATAATTTGGCGTGTTGGTTGAAGAGATACACATTAAAACCCAGTTGTTTCAACATGCTACGGGATTTTTGCAAACGGGTGATGAACGGGGCAGATCTGCTGCGGGTCCCGTGTGGAGCGTTCTTGTTATTTTTTAACTTGGACAAAATCTCAATCTACACATGATTTCATGTAAATCGGTAGTAGTTTTTGTATTTGATTACAAGTTTTGCGAGAGGCACTAGGTACGGTCGAAAAGGGTTGCGACGCTACCATATTTAATTTTTGAAGTAGATGAGCTACGAAGCAAAAAAGAATTACTTTTTTTTAGACTTGAAGATCGCCATTTTGCAAAAATTTTCAAAAACAAAGAAAAAATTTTAAAAATTAAATTATTATTATTAAATTATTTGTCTTATAATATTAAGTTTTTTGTATTAGATTTGTCCTGTTTTGGTTCCAAATACATGTGTTTTTAACTTCCCAATATATGGGAAGTTCTTGTATTCGCCTCGAAAATCGAAATTGAAATTTTCAACATTTCTTTACGTTTTAAGGTCTATAGAGTATATAAAAAGTGTTTTTAGAAAGATGTATGTATGTGTGTGTCTACGTACGTACGTACGTGCGTTCGTGGACACTTTTTTCTACGAGCATAACTCACGTAAACAAAGTCGTATGGACTTCGTTGAGGTGTCAATCGAAGCGTCTTTGCAATCTTAAGAGCTGATTAGTTTTTGGGTCACTTCGCTTGGGTTTTTTTTGCCCCTTGGAATGTCATTTCTGTCATGCGTTATATCTCCGGAACCAAACATACGATTTGCATAATTAAGGAGTCAATCGACGCGTAATAACATTTGTGTGATTCTATCAAATTTTTAAAAAAATTATTGGTACCGTTTTTTAATTTAAAAATTAAGTTTTTTTCCATAAACAATAAGTTTTTAACCTGATTTGCAAAACGCAGTAACTAATGTATATACAATTTATATACTCCAAATAGGTTTTGTAAGAAAACCAGAAAACTTTTTTCCGTACAGACGTAAAAAATTAAGTTAAAAATAAAAAATTATTAAAAGTTATCATGATTTTAAAGGTCATTTTTATCATTCAATATATCTCACGAGCCAAAAATGATATTTGCATCATTAAATTCATTTCATAAAAAATAAATTTTTAGCCTGATTTACACAGCTCAATAATAAATGTTTATAAAGTTTATACATTGCTATCAGTTTTTGAAGAGAAACCAGCAAAAAAATTTGAATGATTCTGAAAAAATAACCAAATTAAAAAATAAATCATTTGAAGTTAACCTGTTAAAAGGGTTTATATATTTTGTTCTAAAAACTTTGTTATAAAGTCAATAAAAGTTTTATAATATTTGCATAATTTGAACAGATTTTGAATAGTTTTCACAGTGTTTTAATTTTATAAAAAAAAAATGCTTAAATTTTTAAAACCAACAAAATTTCAATCAAATTTGCTCTTGAGCTAATCAACACTTTAGTGTTCGTAAGATTTCAATTACTTCGTCCATCATTATGTGTAAAACATTTTACGTTTTACATGCAATTAAACTGTTTATTACTGCATATTCAATGTTATTCAAGATCAACTGAAAATAAGAAATAATTATTAGTCTAATTGATGTAAAATCGTAAAAAAATACAAATTCAATGATTATGCCATTCATGGCAATTTTGAACAAAACTATTCGAAATGGCCACCTCGCGAAAAAATAAATTCAGTGGGCGCAATAACAAAAACTGCATTCATATTTGCTAGCGCTCTTTTGTCCTTCAAGCATCGATATAAAAATAACAAATAACGTAAAAATGGCTTTGTAGCCTTCCCCCTCCGATTGATTCGCGTGAATATTCAATCAAACCAATCCTCCCCCCAACCAACAAAAGCCTTACGTAATCAATGGTTGGTAGTTGATATTAACTCATTTCAATTACTGTTATGAGCACCTCTCATTATTATTTAAGGTAGTATTAGTTTCATAAATATTTTTTTTGTGTTCAATATTTTTGATATTTATGTAGATATTACTGGGAAGTTGACCGTGTGGACCTCAAGGGTTGCACCTCGCAGCTTGTTATATTTTTCCTTTGCAATAAATGGGAGAATAGTGCCAAAAACAATCATATATTTTGAAAATAGTACAGTAAGTTACATGTTTGCTTTATGACAAAAACAATGTATTTTGATAATAATGAATTAAGTTACTCTATTCTTTATTTGTCTGCTACAACTCCTTTCCTTTAATATCTTATGGCATATTAGGTGAAGCTATGTCGTTCTTCCACACAAACAGAGAGAATATTTTTCTTCATATATACACTAGCGAGCAACTGGATACGGACACCCAATATTTTGCCTATTTTTCAGGCTTAGTCGCATATGACGTAATTTCTTAAATAGTGTTTTATGACTTTTCAATAGCTTGGTAATTACATCCTTTAAAGGAATCAATTACCTGCCTGTTTGTGGAATTAGGAGAGTTTTTGACGAGATCAGGGCGAGCAACAGGATACGGACAGCCAGGTTAATAAGATGTTTCAGGTAGAAAAGATAAATAAAAGATGAGTATTTATAATTTTCTGGTATTATTATGCTATGAATGAATTTATTGTATTTTTAAATCGTTTACAATATGTTTAATATTTTGTTGACCCACCGTTGTTGGCAATAACTTCTGCTGATCGATTTCCCATAGAATTATATAAATTCCTGATTAAATCTAAGGGTACCACTTTGCTCCATCTGGCACCCCATCCGATATGTTCCAATCCAAACTCCTTTCGGCGTTCTTTGTGTATTGCTGTCAATGCTGGTTTCTTCTTTAATTTGAATCGTTTCAAGTGTGGACATTGCCGTAGTATCCACCTTATTGTCCAGACACTTGCAGAAGCCCCTGCTTCTTCGCTAATTCTGCGTGCAGTTTTCGCAGAGTTCGATGCAAGTCGCAGTATTTTCCTACGTTCGCGCTCAGTTGTGGCTGTTTTCATGCATCCTTTGTAGTTTCTTCCGTAGCTTTCAGGATTCCTCAAAAAATGGCAGATCGCATCGGTGCTCCTTCCAATTTTTGTGGATATTGCCCTCGAGGAATATCCTTCCGCTTTTAAAGCTATTATTTTCCCCCTTTCTTCCGAATTCAAAATTTTTCCACGTCCCATCTTCAATAACTGAGTATTGACTACAAATCTGTTCTATTTTCCCAACACAAAATCTTGAAAACCTCAGAAAAGATTAGTGTACGTATCCTGTTGCCCGCCGAAAAAATTCGGATTTCGTCAAAAACTCTCCAAACTCCACAACCAGGCAGGTAGTTGATTCCTTTAAAGGATGTAATTACCAAGCTATTAAAAAGTCATAAAACACTATTTAAGAAATTAAGTCATATGCGACTAAGCCTGAAAAATAGGCAAAATATTGGGTGTCCGTATCCAGTTGCTCGGTAGTGTATGAAAAAAACAAACAGCAAAAAGTGGAGCTGTCCCCTTCTTACACTGAGGTCTTCATTTGAAGAAGATCTATTTCAATTGTAGTTTCGGAACAATGCTGTTCTCGACTCTTCTGTTATCCACGACATTTTTATTCGATACTCCTTCATCCATTACGGTTGTTTTCGGCTGGTCCGAACTGAGGTTGTCTTACAGACGCTCTCGATTCTGTTGGAACAGTCGAGCCAAGCATTTTACCGTGGCGGATAATGGTCCTGATTTTCCAAAGAATAAAGTATATTTTTTCAAAAAAATTCCTTTGCGTTTTTGCTATAAATTGTATGACAGCGTAAAGGCCAGGCCTTTGGATAAAAGGGGCTGCCATTACAATCAAAGCTCCAATTTCAATACACCTAGTAAGTACTAAAACATGGTAATGGTTAAACAACTCGAAATTTAATGAAACTAATTACACAAAATATTTTTTGGATAACAAATATCCGTCACGCATCTGCCGGATGAAGTACAATGACTACAAGTACACCAGGCTCAGTACTTTGTAACCACATAACATTTCTATATTTTTAACATTTTTTGTAGATTTTTTCAATTTTTCTAGGATTCCTTAAAGAAAATATCGAGGGAATATAATTCGCTGGATTTTGTCTGGAAACAATTTATGCCGGAATTTTTTTGGTATTAGATGAACACCAAAAATGGGTTTTCGCAATGCGATAAGAAATTTTCAAACAGGTTACCGTCTGTAGATTTTAAAATTCAATAGAGATTTATGAAAGTGTAATAGATTTAGCTACAGGTATTGCTCCGTTATAGTTTATGATTAGCGGAAATGCCTATACAATGAAGCAAGGAATATTTTTGACAGATACAATCAGCAGCAATGAGAAAATGAAGAAGAAAGGCGCGGCTTTAACTTTAGTTGGCAAAATTGATAAAAATAACGAACATCCACAGCTATAGCCTTAAAAAAATAAACTGCTGTTTTCAACAGAAATATCAATAAGTCATGCAATTCTTTTTGAAAACTCTTTTCAATGAGCTTTACTAGAAAACATAGTCTAATTTATTATTAGAAACAGATTTTAGAAAACTCCTTCAAAAAATCAGCTTAAAAGAATCCTTTCAAAATTTCCTTCCAGTTGACTGTTGAAGGGATACTTTCATTGACCTTGTCTTCAATTCTTCCGAAAGAATAAAGCATGTAGAAAAGCCTAGCAGCCACTTAAAATGTAACGCGTTTTCAACGAATTGCATAGCATACATATCTTTTACGAAAGTTCATAAGAACATTTTGTTTTTAGCAATCAGTTTGAATGCTAGTGATGGAGACCTTGTTTGCACAATGCCTTACAGTAATTCCAATATGTGTGTAACTTACATTCAACGTTCAAAAAGCCACCAAGGATGTTCCTTTAACGTACGGAAATAATAAGTTTATGGCCAGTGACGCAATACCGAAAAAATTACAACACTAAAACGCAAACACTTTGAATTGAATAGTTTTGCAACGAAAAAGCGGATTCAGTATGGAATGCAACCGACGAAAATATATCATTCGCCGCCACATATGCCACTTATACGCTACGTATCACACGTTTGAATTGCTAAACAGCATATACAAATAAAAAAAACTAGACAAGTCGCTATTGCATTCGAACGAGAGCTTCCAGTGCTAGTCCTGAACAGAGAACGACACAAGATATTCCCGAGGATGAGATGATATGTTGATAACTGCACCGCAACTCTAACATATAATCTGCATCCATGAAAATTTAAAAAAAATCGCCCATCGTTTCGCTCCTGTATAGGATATTATGAAACATTAAGGCCATTTCTTGGAAACATTCTCACCCTGGCGGACAGGTAGGAAAAAGATTAAATGAATAACTAACGCTATTGGTAAATTGTTTTTCATTACTTGTTTAGTATGTTGCGTGGAGGAAGCAATTTCGTCGTTGCAATAAATTTTCCCTGATATCCTAGGAAGCCAAGGGTGCAACCATTTCAATGGAGCTCTTGCCCTTATCCTTCATCGTTCTTGTCTTGTGTTTTTTCTGTTATACTGGTCAAAGGCTTGTTGAATGTATACTTATGTTTGACCCTCCTTCTTTTAATGGTGCTTGAGTACGGGACTGTTTTCGAAGTTGATATATGTATAGATGTTTTGTCGTTTATCGTATGTTCTCTTCCTTCTGGGTATCCCATTGACGCCATCGGAATTTCATACGTTTAAAGCAGTAAGTAAGGCTCGTTCTTTGTATGGAATTAATGGTCTAGAATGGACTGAACGATGTTGGGGTTATGGCTTTAAGTACTATTATGCTTTATGACCAGAGTAATTCAATTAGCAGTGACTGTAAGACATTTTCAAGGAATAAAAGGAGTTCATTTGGTTATTCATTCGAAACATGCAGAATGGGTGTTAATTCTGATTTAAAAGAAAACTGCTTTTGGTAAATGATTTTTATGTTGCAAAAAGTGGCGAGTCTATTTATTTCCACGCAAAGGTTCATTGGAACTTTGAATGATCATCAAACGTTTCAGTCTTATTGGTTTTACCATGCATCATAATGGGAAGCTTGTGATTGATCGAAGTTGTAAGAATCTATCTTTTAGTTTTAGATTTGAAACTTTAGCGACAATATGCATTTTTATATCCGAAAATGTTCCAATAGAGATTCAAAAGTGTAGAATTTTTCACCTTCAATCTGGAAGCAGCATTGAATTTATCAGAACTATTTTCAAGGGTTATAGTTCTTCGGATAAATCGTTGTTAATCAGACATATATGAATTTTCTGAAATTCATTGTATGCTGCATTGTTGGATGCGAAATTATCTGATATCTGTTGAACAGGCATTTTTTCTAGCATGTCTGTATAAAATGTAAAGAAAAACCCAATAAAGATGAATTTACATTCAACACTAACCGAAAACATGTCAAGATTTTCTTAAAAACTATTTTTAAATAAATTGAGCGTATGATCATTATTTATTATGACTGCTATTCAAACAAGCCCCGAAGTGCGACTCTGAGATCCACACAGTCAACTTCCCAGTAATATCTAGATAAAAATTAAAAATATTAAACACAATAATAAGTTTGAAAAAAGTACTACTTTAAATAATAATAATGAGAGGTATTCATAGCAGTAACAGGAATGAGTTAATATTAATCATATCATCTCTCTTCAAAAACTGATCGGAATGTATAAATTTTATAAACATTTATTACTGTGTTGTGCAAATCAGGTTAAAAAAATATTTTTTATGAAAAAAAAAGTTTTCGGCATTTTCTTCTATTAAATTAACAAAACCGCTGAAACGGATTTTTATAATGTTAAAATAATCAAAAAGATGTTAAAACACGTCGATTGACCCCTTAATGATGCAAATATTATATCTGGTTCGTGAGATATAGTGAATGGAAGAAATGACCTTGAAGATCATGATGACTGTTAATGATTTTTTATTTTTAATTCAATGTTTCTTGTTATCATGAGAAAAAGTTTTGATGACGTTTGTTCAAGCATTGCTTGAAATATATAAATTTTATAAAAATTGAATACTATCTTCCGTAAATCAGGTTGAAAATTTATTGTTTATTAAAAAACCTAATTTTTTGCACTTTTTTTTTAAATTAAAAAACGGCTCCAACGTTTTTTTTAAATTTGATAGATTCACAAAAGTGCTAATACGCGTCGATTGACACCTTGACAATGCAAATCGTATGTTTGGTTCGCAAGATATAACGCATGACAGAAATGACCTTCAAAGGGGCAAAACAACAACCCCTCCCCCCTCCCCCCTCCCCCGACCGAAGTTCACCAAAAACTAATCAGCTCTTAAGATTGCAAAGACGCTTCGATTGACACCTTAACAAAGTCGATAATACTTTGTTTACGTGAGTTATGCTCGTAGAAAAAAGTGTCCACGAACGTGCGTACGTACGTACGTACGTACACACACACATACATCTCCTTTTCTAAAAACACTTTATATATACTCTATAGACCTCAAAACGTAAAGAAATGTTGAAAATTTCAATTTCGATTTTCGAGGCGATTACAAGAACTTCCCATATACTGGGAAGTTAACAAGCCGCGAGGTGCGACCCTTGAGGTCCACACGGTCAACTTCCCAGTAATATCTACATAAATATCAAAAATATCAAACACAATAATAATTATGAAAATAACACTACTTTAAATAATAATAATGAGAGTTATTCATAGCAGTAACAGGAATGAGTTAATATCAATCCTTTCATTTACGGGACCGTTCATTGATTACGTAAGGGTTTTGGTGGGTAAGTGGGGGGAGTGGATTGATTTGATTGAATATTCACGCGGATCAATTGGATGAAGGGCAGGCTACAAAGTCTTTTTTACGTTATTTGTTATTTTCATATCGATGCTTGAAGGACAAAAGAGCGCTAGCAAAAATGAATGCAGATTTTGTTATTACGCCCACTGAAGAGATTTTGTCTCGTGATGGCCATTTTGAATAGTTGCGTTCAAAATTGCCATCACTTCGGCATAATCACTGAATTTATATTTTTTCACGATTTTACTTCAATGAGATTAATAATTAATTTTGGATTTCTGTTTGTCTTCAAAAATATTGAATATGCGGTCAAAAATAGGTTCAATTGCATGTAAATAGTAAATTGTACTGCACATGATGATGGAGGATGTAATTGAAATCTTACGATTATTAAAGATTAAATCTACTAGAAACTACTATGTTTTATTTGATGAAAGCTTTTTAAAGCATATGATCTTGCAAAGACTACAAAATATTTCACCATTCCAAGCTTTGATTACCACAAATGCAAATTTGATTGAAATTTTGATGATTTTGAAAATTTAAGCAGTTTTTTTATTAAAACTAAAACACTGTAAAAACTATTAAAATCTGCTCAAATTATGCAAATATTATAAAACTCGGATTGCATTTACAGCGATTTCCTTAGAATAAAAGATATAAAGTAATATCATTCGTATGAAGCCTCCATACATGATAACTTCGAATGAATTTTTATTTTTAATTTAGTTTTTTTTTTCATAATGATGGATAATGGTTTTGCTGGTTTCTATTCAAAAACTGATAGGACTGTATAAATTTTATAAACATTTATCACTGTGCTGTGCAAATCAGGATACCTGGTTCGAGAGATATAATGAATGACAGAAATGACCTTGAAGATCATGATGGTTCATAATGGTTTTTTATTTTGAATTTAATTTTTTTTGTAATTATGAGAGTACATTTTGACGGTGTTTTTATAAGCATTGTTTGTATAGAAATTTTATAAACATTGATTACCGTGCTACGCAAATCAGGTTAAAATTTTATTGTTTTTGAAAAAAATCTAAATTTTTGCAATTTTTTTTCTCTTAAATTAAAAAACGGCTCCAAGAATTTTAAATTATTAGATTCACAAAAATATTAATACGCGTCGATTGACGCCTTAACAATGTAAATGGTATGTTTGGTTCGCGAGATATAATGCATGACAGATATGACCTTCAAAGGGGCAAAACAACAAGCCCCCCCTCCCCCTCCCCCGACCAAAGTTTCCCAAAAACTAATCAGCTTTTAAAATTGCAAAGACGCTTCGATTGACACCTCAACAAAGTCGATAGGATTTTGTTTACGTGAGTTATGGTCGTAGAAAAAACTGTCCATGAACGTCCATACGTACGTACTTACATACACACACACACACATACATCTCCCTTTCTAAAAACACTTCATATATATTCTATAGACCTCAAAACGTAAAGAAATGTTGAAAATTTCAATTTCGATTTTCGAGGCGATTACAAGAATTTCCCATATACTGGGAAGCTAACAAACCACCATCGCAATCCTGAAACAATGAGCAGGCCTGCCAGCAATCATCAATCCTCTCATCTTTATAAGATTGATAGCATTTATATGTTTTAAATTTGTTGTTTCTTTTCTGGTCTGAACGAATAATCGGAAGAATTTTAGACCTTCATATTTTAAATTGTTTACTTATATTTGACCCTGTTTTTATTAATGGTGCTTGAGTACAGAACTGTTTTCGAAGTTGATATGCGTATAGACGTTTTATTAGTTATCGTATATTCTCTCCTTTCCTGCCATCGGCCTGAATTATTATTATCTATGGATTTGTTACAAAATTATTATAGATCTTCAAATAATCATCCAACAAATGATGCAATTTTTTCATCTCATCATAATCATTATCTAAAACGGCAAAATATATAAATCCACAAAATTTACAATTAACACCAACTATTCCGCCAGACGCTTGAAAAAAATTGATAAAAAGTAACTAAAATTTTCACAAAATATAACCTCTGATGCGCAGACGTGCTGATTTCCGTTCAAATTAATATTCTTTCATCCTTAACAACATATGAAGGTATTAACTACCACTGCTTCAACTAACAGATCCAATTTAAATCATACTCAGTATCCTGCCTGCATATAAATTCAGAACAAGAAAAGAATTTTCCGGAACTGTAATCCCGAGATATGAATGGATTAAACTTAATTCAGGATTATGTCCAATTCACAAAAAAAAAATTCTGCCATACTTTAAATTTAGCGAAAAGTATTATTTGTGATTCTTGTGCAGGATCGCATCCTTGATAAACTCATGGTGGAGAATTTCTCTTCATTTTCAGTTTTTACTCGCTCGCTTCGTCATCTTAGCTTAATCCTTCGGATTTGCCCGGCATATAAAATGATAAAAGCATGAAATTGTAAAGAACGAGTGAGTGTACAGGAACTGCAGTGGGAGTGAAATTTATTTGAGTTGATGGAATTTGTTATGTTGTGGTTTTTTACAAGGGAAAAGTCTTGAACTTAGTTGAATGGTTTATGTGGCAATTAAGAAAGAAGATGCATCACGAAAACATATTGTGAAACTTTAAACGAGATTTAAACAGATGTAATAAAATACGATTTTCAAATTAAAATTTCATTTCCGAAACTTTGGTTCAATTTTATGAGAAAATGATATTCCCGGTGTGATTCACATCCAGTTAAAGGTGTTCGATTTTGAAAACTACATTGCTGTTCAAGATATGCTTACTGATGAAAGAAAACAAATTGTTTTGAGTTTTTTATTCAAGGATCCTTGAAATTAAATGAATTCGAAGTTAGCCTGCTTAATTTTATACAAACAGGCCTATAATGGGAATTATTTGTATCGATTCCAGGTGAAAACTACATCAATTTTTAGAAAACATTACGTGAGTTAAACCGTATCCATTCCTCCTTCTCATCAAATTCCAAGCCTAACATCTTGTCGCCTCAGGTACATATGTCCTTCTATGCTGTTTACTAAATTATGACTACGATGAGTTTTTTAGCGTTCCCATCTAGATTATAAGACAAGTTAGGATATGTTTAAAATATAAATTTTCAGCCATCATATTTTCTGTAAGTGAAGATTGTGTGTAGCAAAAATAAAGTCAATTTTTGTTTGATAAAAATCAGTTTTTAGAAATCATTTTAGTTTATAATAGCAACAAAATTTAAAAGTTTCAGTTATTCGTACTCTTACTCTTCGTATATCTATGGAAAAGGTATCTTCAATTGATCTTCTTGTTTATGTATCTCAGTTAGAAGCATCTCAGAAATCTGGTTTACAAGGACAATGGCAATGGTAGTGCATTGATTTCAACAATGTTTGGGTTCTCGCCTGTCGGGAGTAATTATCACAGCATTGTAAATTAAATTGCTTCATAGCAACATTTCTTTCCATTTTAGCCAGTATTGTTGTATATTATGAGAGCCACAGCAATCTGTGATGCAAACAGAAAATTTAATTTCTTGATAGATTGTGGCATTGTATTTGCAGATAATGATAAAATCAGAATTTTTCATGCCATCGTAAAGAATGAACGTTTAGATAATTGCTGAAATAGATTTCAACAACAATAGATATCAAGCTTATATATAACCTGTATTTTAAGCTTCATTTCAGAATAGAATACATAACATGAAAGCAAGACACATCCCTCTTGCTTTCTAATTGTTTATTTAATGTTAGGTATTTATTCAGATGCATTTATTTATTCAATCAAACATGTACACTTTTTTTTGGTAAATTCAACTCAAAAATGAAACAAAAAAAGTTGTATCCGCTATAAATATTCTTTGGTTTTTACTTATTAATTTTCATTAAATAAGGAAAACTAAAATATGGATCTAATTACTCATTCAGAGAACACTTGTGTTATTTTATGACTTAAATTGAAAACTGCAAGATTATTTAAACAAAAACTTCAAAGAAAGAAATGCAAAGAAATCTAACGGCAATTGTCGGTTTTGAAACAAATTGTGTTAGGTCAATAAATTAAGAAATATTTTCAATGTATCGAAGGATCAATTTTAATTTTAATATACTTTCATTTCAACACAGCTTAAATATAATAAGCACTGCATATTTTCTGAAAAATGTTGCTTTCTTTTTGGCGGCAATAACCAATTTCATCTTAAAAGGCATTGAAAGCATCAAAATTATTCCAATGATGTCATTCGTTCTTAAAGTCTTCTGCACCAAATCCATCAGCTGATACAATTTTTTTTGATTTATTGTTGACGTTCTGCTTTTTTCTGTTTGATCACATGCTTTGCAAATTTACGAGCCATGTTTGACTGTGAATTTTTGCATCAGAAATTACATTATATTATGAAAAACAGATAAGATTCATTTGTCTTTTATGGACACTTAGAAGTGTCGAACCATCTTAGAAAATCACTTCGTTGTTAAACAAACGCTTGTTAGATTTTTTGCAGGCGCCTTCAGTACACAACCTATCGAAGGCTTCAACCTTTAAGAGCTCTTCCAATAGCTGCCTTCAAAATGACCCATTTGATCATATTCATTTTCTGGCCTCAATTATTTGAGCACACCGAGTAGGAATACCATTGAAAAGCGGATACTATTCATGATGCAGATATCACAGTGTCGGATAAAAATTAAAACTTTATAGATGATATTGAAATATTACTTACAAATTATAAACCACTACATCAATAAATGTAGATTGAGAAAAAACGCAAGTCAATTTTGGTTTCAGAGTTGCAGTCAAATTTTTTTTTATTTTGATTAAATTTTAAGATGATTTTCAAACACTTGAGGAGTTGATGAACATTCGGCTATATAACTTCATCATCTTTGATAGTGTTATGTAATGTGGTTTGCAATTGTGGGAATTACAAAAAATATACCTACGCTTAGATGACGCTAATTTTGTTTAAATGAATTTCTAAATCGACGGAAAACAGTATTAAATAACTAGGTATATAATTGTGGTCACCGCTGATGTATTGTAGCAAGGTAAGTAAACAGACAATAAATTTTCTGAAGGCAGATAGAAATCTGCCAATCAATTTAGAAAAATTGGTACAGTTTCAGTTAATAACAATTTAAAATATGGAAAAACAATTATTATTGTTTTCTTGAAATTTTTGGTTCAATATATTTTCTCAATACAAAGATTTCCGATGAAAGCTACAATAATAAGAGAAACAAATATTCACAAGTGCTTTTTGCTACAGTTTTACTTAAAAAAAATCGAAATTGACATTTTCAACATTTTTTTGAAGTCTATAGAGTATATATAAAGTGTTTTTAGAAAGAGAGATGTATGTGTGTGTGTGTGTACGTACGTACGTACGTTCGTGGACACTTTTTTCTAAGAGCATAACTCACGTAAACAAAATTGTATTGACTCCGTTGAGGTGTCAATCGAAGCGTCCTTGCAATCTTAAGAGCTGATTAATTTCTGGGAAACTTCGGGGTTTGTTGTTTTGCCCCTTTGAAGGTCATTTCTGTCATGCGTTATACCTCGTGAACTAAACACAAGATCAGCATTATTGATGTCAATCGACGCATATTACCATTTGTGTAAATCTATCAAATTTTGAAAAAAATCGTTGGAGCCGTTTTTTAATCTAAGGAAAAAAGTGCAAAAAATTAGGTTTTCTTCATAAACAATAAATTTTTAACCTGATTTTTGGAACACAGCAGTTAGTTTTTACAAAATTTATATACGCCAAGCAGTGCTTGTAAAAACAACATCAAAACATTCTGTCATGATTAGGAAAAAAATTAAATTAAAAATAATAACTCATTAACAGTCATCATGATCTTCAAGGTTATCTCTGTCATTCATTATATCTCACGAACCAGATATAATATTTGCATCATTAAGGTGTCAATCGACGTGTATTAACATCTTTGTGTTTGTTTTAACTTTATAATGATTCGTTTCAGCCGTTTTTTTAAATTTAATAGTAGAAAATGCCAAAAATTAGGTTTTTTCATAAAAAATATTTTTTTAACCTGATTTGCACAACACAGTAATAAATGTTTATACAATTTATACATTTTTATCATGTTTTGGAAAAAAACCAGCAAATTTACCTTTATGATTATGAAAAAAAACTAAATTACAAATAAAAAATCATTCAAAGTTACCATGTAAAGAGGGTTCATACGAGTGATATTACCTTATATCTTTTATTCTAAATGAATTGTTGTAAATTCAATCAAAGTTCTAAAATATTTGCATAACTTGAGCAGATATTTAAAAGTTTTTACAGTCTTGTAACTAAAAAAAACCGCTTAAATTTTGAAAACCATCAAAATTTCAATCAAATTTGCATTTGTGGTAATCAGCGCTTTGAATGGTGTAATGTTTTTTAGTCAATACCTTGCAAGATCATGTGCTTTAAAAAGCTTTCATCAGATAAAAAATTGTAGTTTTTAGTAGATTTAATCTTTAGTAATCGTAAGATCATTTGTAATATATTTTACTTTTTACACGCAATTGAACTTATTTTTGACTGCATATTCAAAATTTTTCAAGACCAATAGAAAATATAAAGTAATTATTAATCTCGTTGATGTAAAATCGTGAAAAAATATTAATTTAGTGATTATGCTGAAGTCATGGCAACTATTTAAAATATCCATTACGCGACAAAATTTATTCAGTGGGCATAATAACAAAAACTGCATTCATTTTTGCTAGCGGTCTTTTGTCCTTCAAGCATCGATACGAAAATAACAAATAACGTAGAAAAGTTCTCCACCGATTGATCCGCATTAAATCAATCTATCCTCATCCAACAAAAGCCTTACGTAATCAATGGATGCTCTCGTGAATGATATGATTAATATTAATTCATTACAATTACTGATATGGATACTATCATTATTATTATTCAAAATAATGTTATTTTCAAAATTATTATTGTGTTTAATATTTTTCATGTTTATCTAGATATTACTGGGAAGTTGACCGTGTGGACCTTAAGGGTCACACTTCGCGGCTTGTTTTACTTTGTGAATATTTCAAATAAACAAGCCGCGAGGTGCGACCCTTGAGGTCCACACGGTTAACTTCCCAGTAATATCTACATAAACATCAACAACATTACAACAATGAGAGGTATTCATAGCAGTAACAGGAATGAGTTAATAAGAATCATATCGTCTACGGGAGGGTCCATTGATTACGTAAGGTTTTTGGTCGATGAGGACAGATTGAATATTCACGCGGATCAATCGGTGGGGGCCTTTTTGGTCTTGAAAATTTTTGTTGGTTTTTATAATTTAAGCATTTTTTTTTAAATAAAAGATCATAAAAACTATGTAAAATCTGCTCAAATTATGCAAATATTTAAAAACTTTGATTGAATTTACAACAATTTTTTAGAATAAAAAAAAAATAAAGTAAAAGCATTCGTATGAACCCTCTTTAAATGGTAACTTTGAATGATTTTTTATTTTTCATTTATTTTTTTTTATAATCAAGGAAGAAAATTTTGCCGGTTTCTCTTCAAAACCTGATAAGAATGTATACATTTTATAAACATTTATTACTGTGCTGTGCAAATCAGGTTAAAAAATATTTTTTATGAAAATAACTATAATTTTTTGCATTTTCTTCTATTAAATTAAAAAAAAGCTGAAACGAGTTTTTATAATGTATAAACTTCACAAAGATATTAATACACGTCAACTGACACCTTAATGATGCAAATATTATATCTGGTTCGTGAGATATAGAGAATGATAAAAATGACCTTGAAAATCATGATGACTTTTAGTGATTTTTTATTTTTAATTGAATTTTTTACGTAATCATGACAAAATGTTTTGATGTTGTTTTTACAAACATTGTTTGGAGTATATAAATTTTATAAACATTGTCTACTTATTTACGCAAATCAGGTTAAAAATTTATTGTTTATGAAAAAAACCCTAATTTTTTGCACTTTTTTTCTTAAATTAAAAAACGGCTACAACGATTTTTTTAGAAATTTGATAAATTCACACAAATGTTGATACGCGTTGATTGACACCTCTATGATGCAAATCGTATGTTTGGTTGGCGAGATATAACGCATGACAGAAATGACCTTCAAAGGGTCAAAACAGCAAACCCCCCCGACTGAAGTATCCCAAAAACTAATCAGCTCTTAAGATTGCAAAGACGCTTCGATTGACACCTTAACGAAGTCGATATGATTTTGTTTACGTGAGTTATGCTCGTAGAAAAAAGTGTCCACGAACGTACGTACGTACGTACGTACGTACGTACGTACACACACACACACACACACACACACACATACATCTCCCTTTCTGAAAACACTTTATATATACTCTATAGACCTCAAAACGTAAAGAAATGTTGAAAATTTCAATTTCGATTTTCGAGGCGATTACAAGAACTTCCCATATACTGGGAAGTTAAAAAGAAAAAAAATCATCTTCATGATCTCATTTGAAAACATTGTTCCTTTTTATCTTCTACAAATTAAACTGACAATGCAAAAGCGACACCGTTTAAAATAGCTCCTATAAATACAATTAATTAAGTGCCATCCTTGAAATGTCTGTCATATTATTTCAGCTTGACACAAATAGTCTTTGTTGGCGAAGGTGTTTTCTTGAGATATCCTCATTTCAAGACAATTTGAAGGTGACAAAAACACAAAGTGAAAGAAACGACTTCTTTTATCAAAAGTTCTTGGCCTCGTCATTTCAGCTATAATGCTTTTTTTTACGTTTGATACTCTAATCCATTAGGCTCGACTATGTTAATTAGGATGAGTGTACAACTGGAAAAGAAGAATATTCAACCTTGGCCTACAAGGTAATACATATATCTTTTGAAGATGAAATGCGTCAAAAGAAAACGGAACAATGATATTCATTTTTATTTAAGTAGGAAAGCAGATGTAATCATTGGTGATGCCATTTGTCAGATGCAGACAATTTTGTCCAAAGAATTTTCGTTATTTTTTTGTGGTAAGTAAGAATCTGAATAATTTTAGATGTATATATATCCTTAGGATGATTGTATTTTTTAATTAGAAACCTATTTACTGTGACTGTCCGTGTTGGTAGATTTAAATGAATTACAAACGAACATGTTTGCGTTGTAGCTGGAAAAATCCGCAATTTTAATTAGAACAAGTGAATTTTCTAACAAAATACTTCTGATGTTGTAGAATAGGTCGAGCATTTGTCTTCTTCAGTTAGAAACATTTAAGAATGTTTGGTCCCACGCTATCGATGAAGTATATTCATTTTCAGAATATCTTTCTTCTAAAAATTTGCTTACTTTGCGTCCCATAATATTAACGATCTTTCGTCTTAGCTGAATTTTTCATGAGGTGTAATGCAGTCTCGAACTACTTTTCAATTTCGACTAATTAACAATTTATTTGTTGATACAAGACCACACTCTCGCATAACCACTCGTAACATGGATTCTTTTCGTTTCTTGCCATTTACTATTTTGATAAATTAATTATTCAGCAATCGATTTCGCTGCGGTTGAGCCTGCAGCCTGAAACCAAATAGATACGTCTATCTATCTTTGTAGATATTGTTTAATGCATGCGTAGAGCGCAAGAGGATCTGTGTAGCGTACGCTGTGTAGACTTAACTAATCTATGCATGTGGAATAGATAATGCTATTGGTGTCCTGAACGTGAAAACAATCTGAAACTTATTTGAATTCCAGCGAAACATTTCATTAAAATTTAATCGACTTTGTTTAGTTTGTGTTGTGGAAGTGAAGTAGAAATAGTATTTTGAGGGTGTACTCCATGTGGAATTACTAGCACGCAAGATTGCAGATAAGATGGCAACCGAATTAGACGCAAAACGTGGGGGAGTGGGTGTGTGTGATGGAATGATTGGATATGCTAGGGGAAGATAATTTGTGAATGGGTATCGATATGATATAGAAGATTGAAAAAAAAATGTTCTAGTGAAGAATGTCATGCTACCAAGGACAAAAATTAAAACTGAGCAGTATTAATACAACTGATAAGCAATAAGTTAAGAAAACGGCTTCTTTTGTTGGAAAAATGCAACGTAACGTACCATGGGATGCTTTGTTAGTAAATAGAATGGCGTACAGTGTGCATGCTTTGCACCGATTTTTATAAAGAATTTGTGGTATAAAAAATAAATTCGACATCACAACTTTTGGTAATATATCCCATTTTAATGATATAAGAACGTTTGGTCCAGTCGACAAAAGTTGAAGGCAATAAGTGTTTTGGCTCATTTCCTCATGAATGTTTAGTCCTGGGATAAAGCAGTGAACATTTGATGCCATGCAGACACGTATGTCCAGCCATTAAAAAACTAGCGGAGCAGTGACTGCTGGCTGGCTATCTCGGTTCGGTGCGTATTGCCTTGAATCATTTTTATATATAAGTAATTGATTTCATCTTCACAAAATATTACGTATGTTTGTTTTTAAAAAAAAGAAAAACTTCCTTTTAATTTTGTGTATCTTTATTTGGATTCGTAATCGATTTTCGTTTCGTTCGGTCTTCCTCAGCGATATCATTTTTCTAGTTTGGGGCTACATAGTTCTTGAAGAAAAAAAACTTTTTCAAAAATTTTTATTATAAAAAGCAAAAATCTATTTTATTTAAAATTTGCACACATAAAAGTTTAGCGTTTCAAGAAGTTGTAAGAAAATTTCAGCTAAAACAATTATAATTTTTCAATTTTCCTGCAGTTTTCCTCCTCCAAGCTTATTTTGCGGTAGGCAGAATATTTCGGTGCAGATTCATCTCAAATCCAAAATTTAAAATTTTTCTTTGTAGTTTATGCCGTTAGCTCGTGATTGAACGAAGGAATTGGAAAAAAATGGAATTTAAAGTTTTGAAATGGATTTGAATGAATTTTCGTCTTATATTTTTTTAAGCATTTTTAACTTCCCAGTATATGGGAAATTCTTGTAATGGCCTCGAAACTCGAAATTGAAATTTTCAACATTTCTTTACGTTTTGAGGTCTATAGAGTATATATAAAGTGTTTTTAGAAGAGATGTATGTATGTATGTGTTTACGTACGTTCGTGGCCACTTTTTCCTACGAACATAACTCACGTAAACAAAGTCGTATCGACTTCGTTGAGGTCTCAATCGAAGAGTCTTCGCAATTTTAAGAGGTGATTAGTTTTTGGGAAACTTCGGTCGGGGTTTTTTTTTTGCACGTTTGAAGGTCATTTCTGCCATGCATTATATCACGTGAACCAAACATACGATTTCCTTGATTAAGGTGTCAATCGACGCGTATTAATATTTGTGTGATTCTATCAAGTTTAAAAAAAATTCCTTCGAGTCGTTTTTAATTTTTTTTAAAAAAAGTGCAAAAAATTAAGGTTTTTTTGAAAAACTATAAATTTTTAACCTAATTTTCAAGTCGAAGTAATCAATGTTTATATAATTTATAACTCCAAACAGTTCTTGTAAAAATATCATCAAATTTTTTTTCTCATGATGACAAAACAAAATTAAACAAGCCGCGAGATGCGATCCTTAAGGTCCACACGGTCGACTTCCCAGTAATATCTACATAAACATCAACAACATTAAACATAATAATAATTTTGAAAATAATACTACTTTAAATAATAACAATGAGAGGCATTCATAGCAGTAACAGGAATGAGTTAATATGAATCATATCGTCTACGGGAGGGTCCATTGATTACGTAAGGTTTTTGATCGATGAGGACAGATTGAATATTCACGCGGATCAATCGGTGGGGGCCTCTTTGGTCTTGAAAATTTTGTATATGCAGTCAAAAATAGTTTCAATTGCATGTAAAAAGTAAAATGTATTACAAACTGTGATGGGTATTGAAATCTTACGATTTCTAAAGAATGAGTCTACTAAAAACTACAATTTTTTATTCGATGAAAGTTTTTCAAAGCATATGATCTTGCAAAGTATTGACTACAAAACATTTTACCATTCAAAGCGTTGATACCGCAAATGCAAATTTGATTGAAATTTCTTTGGTTTTCAAAATTTAAGCAGTTCTTTTAATTAAAAGATTGTAAAAACTATTAAAAATCTGCTCAAATTATGCAAATATTTTAAATCTTTGATTGAATTTATAACAATTTTTTTAGAATAAAAGACATAAAGTAATATCATTCGTATGAACCCTCTTTACATGGTAACTTTGAATGATTTTTTATTTTTTATTTAGTTTTTTTTCATAATCATGGAAGAAATTTTTGCTGGTTTCTCTTCAAAAACCAATGAAAATGTATAAATTTTATAAACTGACATCAAATCAAGTTAAAAAAATATTTTTTATGAAAAAAACCATAATTTTTCGCATTTTCTTCTGTTAAATTAACAAAACGGCTGAAACGAATTTTTGTAATGTTAAAAACTTGGCAAAGATGTTAATACACGTCAACTGACAGCATAATGATGCAAATATTATATCTGGTTCGTGAGGTATAGTGAATGATAAAAATGACCTTGAAAATCATGATTTTTTATTTTTTATGTAATTTTTTACGTATTCATGAGAAAAGGTTTTGATGGTGTTTTTAAATTGTTTGGAGTATATAAATTTTATAAACATTGATTACTATGTTTCGCATTTCAGGTTAAAAATTTATTGTTTATGAAGAAAACCTAATTTTTTGCACTATTTTTCTTAAATTAAAAAAACGGCTCCAACGATATTTTTAAAACTTCGACAGATTTATAGAAATGTTAATACGTGTACATTGACATCCAAACGATGCAAATCGTATATTTTGTTCGCGAGATATAACGCATGACAAAAATGACCTTGAAAATCATGATGACTGATTCTTTTGTAAACATGAGAAAAACTTTTGATGACATTTTTAGAAAGTCTGTTTGGAGTATATAAATTATATAAACATATATTACTTGGATTTGAAGATATGGGTAAAAATTTATTGTTTTTGAAAAAAACACCAATTTTTTGCACTTTTTTTTTTAAAATTAAAAATCTTCTACAAGATTTTTTTAGAAACTTGATAGAATTACGTTAATGCCAATACGCGTCGATTGACACCTTGTTCAAGGAAATCGTACCTTTGGTTCGCGAGATATAACGCATGACAGAAATGACCTTCAAATGGGCAAAATAGCAACCCCCCCCCTGACCGAAGTTTTTCAAAAACTAATCAGCTCTTAAGATTGCAAAGACGCTTCGATTGACACCTTAACCTGCTCGTAGAAAAAACTGTCCACGAACGTACAGACGTACGTACACACACACACATACATCTTCCTTTCTAAAAACACTTTATATACACTCTATAGACCTCAAAACGTAAAGAAATGTTGAAAATTGCCATTTCGATTTTCGAGGCGATTACAAGAACTTCCCATATACTGGGAAGTTAATAAAAAATAAAAAATCATTAACAGTCATCATGATCTTCAAGGACATTTCATCCATTTACTATATCTCACGAACTAGATAGAATATTTGCATCATTTAGGTGTCAATCGACGTGTATTAACATCTTTGTGATTTTTTACCATCATTAAAATTCGTTTCAGCCGTTTCTTCAATTTAATAGAAGAAAATGCGAAAAATTAGTGTTTTCTTCATAAAAAATATTTTAACCTGATTTGCACAACATAGTAATAAATTTTTATACAATTTATACATTCTTATCAGGTTTTGAAACCAAACCAGCAAAAATTTTTTTATGATTATGAAAAAAAAACTAAATTACAAATAAAAAATCATTCAAAGTTACCATGTAAAGAGGGTTCATACGAGTGATATTACCTTATATCTTTTATTCGAAATGAATTGTTGTAAATTCAATCAAAGTTCTAAAATATTTGCATAATTTGAGCAGATTTTAAAGAGTGTTTATAGTTTTTTAATTTAACAAAATGGCTTAAATTTTGAAAACCATCAAAATTTCAATCAAATTTGCATTAATCAATCATCATCACCCATCCACCAAAAGCCTTACGTAATTAATGGATACTCCGCTAGATGATATGATTAATATTAACTCATTCTTGTTACTGCTATGAAGACCTCTCATTATTATTATTTAAAGTAGTATTATTTTCAAAATGATTATTATGTTTACTATTTTTAATGTTTATCTAGATATTACTGGGAAGTTGATCGTGTGGACCTCAATAGTCACACTTCGCGGCTTGTTCCAATTCTCATCGTTTTTAAAAAAATATTTTTTTATACAAAACAAAAACGAGTTGACTGAATGAAAATCCTTTCGTTGAGGCGCGAGTCAATAATATAACGAGGAACTGTGCAAAGTTTTAGCAAAATCGGTTAATTCGTCCTCGAGAAATCGTGCCTTCCGCACGAAAAAAAAACAAAGTTTCGAGAAAAACGCGTTTAAAGTTTTTATACCGCGATTTAATGAATTGAAGTTATTTTTTTTAGCAACTTACAGCAATAAAACAGCTCAATTTTGAATTATCAGTTTATTTTGATAAAAATTGCAGATGAATTGTCGTCTTGTATAACTTTCTTCCCGAAAATTCTATATCAACTAAAAACTAAATCTCAACCCTATATTGAAGCCAAAACATCCACTTCAGGTAGCAATGGCAGGGGAAAACATTTGCCATGATATTGGAAATACATTGGAATCGAAATTTTCCCAGTTTCAATCTAAGTTAATTATACAAAGCGAAATTGAGGCCGAGCAGCGTAGAGTGTCGGACGTTTGTGTGGTTGATTAAATTTTAAAAGCCAGCGCTTCGTTTGCATTGGGACCGCGTTGAATCTTTGTTGTAATGCCACCTTAACCACACACCTAATTGACATTTAGCCTGTTAGCACATATAAATAGAAATGTGATATTGCGAAAGGATGGTTTCGTTTTCAATGCGATTTTTTTTAAAAAGAAGAACACTACAAAATCGTGTGAGGTTGATTATTCTTTTTATTTTCAGGATTTTGTAGATTCTTATGGACAGTTAAGTAAATGGCATTACTGGTTATCAAAAATGGTTTGTTTAACGTTGTGCAAAAGGGATATTATTAATTGGATTCGTAGTTATTTTGCATTTGGAAGCAATTTTCGATGTAGATGAAACTTTGATGCACCTAAATCTCCATTTATAGAAAAATTTATTATAAATCGTCAAACCTTACTATATGTATATTGAGGTGGGTGTAATAATAAAAAGTGATGGACTCGAAATTCCGATCACTTTGCAAGTCTCAACTTCTTCGCCCTGACTTTTACCACGAAACATACATTGCAAAGATAATTGTAAACAAAAACAAAATGCTGTGCTAAAAATTATCAATTATTTGCAGAGGTAAATATACTAGCAGTTTTTTAGCTCGGAAGAAAAAAAAGTTATAATTTCGATTGTTATGTTCATTATATTTCCTTGTGCTTATGCTGGAAAAATACTCACTTAGCCTTAATAACCACACAGCTACGAGCATAAAATGATTGGGAAAAGGAGGGTCATTCTATGGGGCCCAAATTTCTTTTCTTTTACGTTTACTTAGAAGCTACCTAAAACTTTTGAACTTCCCAGTATATGGGAAGTTCTTGTAATCGCCTCGAAAATCGAAATTGAAATTTTCAACATTTCTTTACGTTTTGAGGTCTATAGAGTATATATAAAGTGTTTTTAGAAAGGGAGATGTATGTATGTGTACGTACGTACGTACGTTCGTGGACACTTTTTTCTACGAGCATAACTCACGTAAACAAAGTCATATCGAGTTTGTTGAGGTGTCAATCGAAGCGTCTTTGCAATCTTAAGAGCTGATTAGTTTTTGGGATACTTCGGTCGGGGGGTTTGCTGTTTTCGCCCCTTGAAGGTCAACCATGTTATGCGCTATATCTCACGAACCAAACATGCGATTTTCATGATTAAGGCGTCAATCGACGCGTTTTAACATTTTTATGATTCTTTCAAATTTTTAAAAAAATTCCTGGAGCCGTTTTTTAATTTTTTTAAAAAAAGTGCAAAAAATTAGGTTTTTTTTTCAAAAACATCAAATTTTAAACCTAATTTTCAAACCTAAGTAATCAATGTTTATATAATTTATATACTCCAAATAGTTTTTGTGAAAAAACCAGCAAAATTTTTTTTCATGATTATGAAAAAAATTAAATAAAAAATAAAAAATCATTATACGTTCAAGGTCATTTACGTCATTCATTATATCTCGAGAACTAAATATAATATTTCCATCATTAAGGTGTCAATCGACGCGTATTATCATTTTAATGATGTTTTTTATGTTAAAAAAATCTTTAAATTGGTTTTTTAAATTTATTGAGAAAAATTGGAAAAGTAGTGTTTTTTTCATAGAAAATTGCCAGCACTTCGGCATAATCACTGAATTTATATTTTTTCATGATTTTACATCAATGAGACTAATAATTATTTCTCATTTTCAGGTGATCTTGAAAAACATTGAATATGCAATGTCAATAATATATTTAATTGCATGTAAAAAGTAAAATGTTTTACATATAATGATGGAGAAAGTAATTGCAATCTTAGAAACACAAAGACCAAAACTATTAAAAACTGCAATTTTTTATTTGAAGAAAGCTTTTTAAAGCATATGATTTTGCAAAGTAACTACAAAACATTTTACCATTCAAAGCGTTCAAATTCGTATGAGCCTTTTTACATGGTAACTTTGAATGTTTTTTTATTTGTAATTCAGTTTTTTTCAGAATCATGCAAAAAATGTTGGCCAGTTCTCTTCAAAAACTGATAGAAATGTATAAATTATATAAACATTTATTACTGAGAGGTGCAAATTAGGTTAAAAAATTATTTTTTATGAAAAAAACTCTACATTTTCCCATTTTCATTTATTAAATTAAAAAAACGGCTGAAAGGAATTTTCTTTATAAAGTTAAGAACACCATAAAAATATTAATACACGTCGATTGACACCTTAATTATGCAAATATCATATATGGTTCGTGAGACATAGTGAATGATAAAAATGAACTTGAAGGTCATGATGACTTTTAATGATTTTTTATTTTTAATTTAATTTTTTACGTCATCATTAGGAAACTTTTTGCTGGTTTCTTTTACAAGAACTGTTTGAAGTATATAAATTTTATGAACATTGTTACTGTGTTTTGCAAATCAGGTTAAAAATTTATTGTTTAAGGAAAAAACCTATTTTTGGTACTTTTTTAATAAAGTAAAAAACGGCTGGAAGGATTTTTTTCAAAATTTGACAGAATCAAACAAATATCAATACGCGTCAATTGAACCCTTAACTATGCAAATCGTATGTTTGGTTTGGTTGGACAGAAATGACCTTCAAAGAGTCAAAACAGCAAACCCTCTTAGCCGAAGTATCCCAAAAACTAATCAGCTCTTAAAATTGCAAAGACGCTTCGATTGACATCTCAACAAAGTCGATACGACTTTGTTTACGTGTGTTGTGCGCGTAGAAAAAAGTGTCCACGAACGTACGTACGCACACACACCTCTTTTATCTAAAAACTATTTAAATATACTCTAAAGACCTCAAAACGTAAAGAAAAGTCGAAAATTTCTATTTCGATTTTCGAGGCGATTACAAAAACTTCCCATATACTAGGAAGTTAATAAAAAGAATTTTTTAAAGTCATTCTAGAAAAGTTTTGGGCTTCTTTTTAGCCATTCAAGAATCCAGCTATAAAATCTTGCCGAATGCAGGGGACTCTGTTAAATGATGCAGTATGGCAGTGCATATTTTTCCTGTTTCCATTCCGATTTTTCTCGAAAATTCCACCCAGCGATGACCCCTTAGCTTAATTTCAACCCTTCCTCAGGACTTATACATCACTATTAGCGTGTAGTGTACACTGAGATGGAACATATCGGCGGCATCTTGCCAAGGGAATGACCCAACATTGCATGTCCACAACATTCCTAGAAGAAAGAAGACATAACCGCTGAACCTAGCAACGAGTCAAACACGCTAGGCAAGTTGATTAGATCTGGTGTGATCATCATTGGAGTTTAAATCGGGAAGATGATAAATTTTATTTTAGAGGCTCGAATCAGGAGAATCATAATGTATTTATCATTGAAGCACATCATCGTAAAAGAAAGTATATTTCCGATTGCCGCACGTTATATTGGTGAAAACGCGTTACCGCGAAGAAAACTCGTCATATGCTTAAATCATTATCAACACAAGTTTTCGGTTTGTCTTCCTCACAATGTAACTTTCCACCTGACATTACTCAGATAAAAGCAAGAACTGGGCTTAAACTATTTGCGATGCTGTTACTTCTCCATGTGTTTCTTTACGATATGTTATTGATACCGAAACTGCAGGAAATTCGCTATCCAAATTGATTTAATAAGTTATTCATTTGTTTGATAATGTTCAGGTTTTGAGGCACGAAAAAGCAAGTGTGCAAAGAAAATTGTATTTCAATGGAAAAAGTGTGAGAGATGATGATAATTTTCCAACCAAACCACAAAGTCTAGGAGAGAGGTGAGCGTAGCAATTAAGATGAAAATTGGCTTATCACAGCGTAGGCTATTAATGTTGTCTCTTTAAATTCATACCTACCATATGCGATTTTGACGAAATTATGTATATAGAAGACACTTTCTTGCCCTTTTTTAGAGTATATTTTCTACAAGCTCAAAATTTAGATAAGTGAATTTACTACTTTGAAGTTAGATCACACAAAATTCTGAATATACCTGAAAGGCATATATGGCAGCTAACTAGCTGAAATCATTTGAAAAAAATTCCAAACTGTCTGCCAATTAGCCTATAATTTCGAATTTTCCATGACACGCGCTCATTTGAATACTTTGCAGTACTTTCATTCCAGCTGTCTCTCATCCTTCTGGCAAGCTTTCAAATATTCAGTTCATCATCAACTGAAAAGTGTACGCCAAACTTAATTCAAAAAAAACTCCGAACAACAAACACAAAAAAATATACTTCCATATAAAATGCTGCAAGTGAAATTCAATGAGTAAGTTTTCCGTTAAATTATTTAAAATACTTGACGAATCCGAAAATGCATAAAGTCGAGTAGTTTCGTTGTAAACAGTAACCATAACGTCATAAAACTTTTTCTTACACCATAAAAGACGAGCACGATTTCGGACAAGTGCAAAAAAATGTTTTTGTTTTTTATAAGAAATTTTTTCCAAGTGCTAGTCAGCGAAGTAATGGAAAATGAGGGAAAAAGACGAGCTGAAGCAATGACGCGAACAAAGTTGACTACAAAGTTAGCACTGAATCAGAAGTCAACGAAAAGAATAAGAAATGGTTTAAGTAAATTGTTTTGGATTGTGGGTAGAGTGTTAGTATCTATTGTTGGACGATTTATGGGTAGTGAAAGCTGCTTAACGAAAAGTTTTCTTTAAGAGTACTTTCTAGTTTGCGGATAATTCAAAATTTCAATGGAACTAATTGATAATATTTAGCTTTCAGATGTAGGCGATGATAAAGTTGTTTGTGTGATCTTCTGTTACTTTAGGATGTCTTCTTAGAATTCATCGCAAAATAGCTTTACTTTTGGAGAAAATAAATAAGTCCTTTTGGTCGACAAGTTTCCAGTAACGATGTAATTTATTAACTTCCCAGTATATGGAAAGTTCTTGTAATCGCCTCGAAAATCGAAATTGAAATTTTCAACATTTCTTTACGTTTTGAGGTCTATAGAGTATATATAAAGTGTTTTTAGAAAGGGAGATGTATGTATGTGTACGTACGTACGTACGTTCGTGGACACTTTTTTCTACGAGCATAACTCACGAAAACAAAGTTGTATCGACTTCGTTGAGGTGTCAATCAAAGCGTCTTTGCAATCTTAAGAGCTGATTAGTTTTTGGGATACTTCGGTCCGGGGGGTTTGTTGCTTTGCCCCTTTGAAGGTCATTTGTGTCATGCGTTATATCTCGCGAACTAAACATACGATTTGCATTGTTAAGGTGTCAATCGACGCGTATTAACAATTTTGTGATTCTATCAACCTTTTAAAAAAACGGTTGAACCGTTTTTTAATTTATTAAAAAAAAGTGCTAAAAATTAGGTTTTTTTAAATAAACAATACATTTTTAACCTGTTCTACGAAAGATAGTATTCAATTTTTATAAAATTTATATATTTCAAGCAATGTTTGTAAAAAGAACATCAAAATTTTTCAATCAAACTTGCATTTGCGATATCAACACTTTGAATGGTAAAATGTTTTGTAGTCAATACTTTTTCTTAACAAAAAATTATATCGAGACTTCATTGTGTGCAGAAATCCGGATACTATGTACAGTCACGACGAGAGCTAAAATTAGCTAAAGCTAATGGTTGTTAGTGAATTAGATTACAGTAGCATCTCAATTTACGTTAGGGATACATTCCCCGAAAATGATGCGTATATTGAAATCTCGTATATTAAAACCGAGAAAATTGAAATGTAGATTCCAGACAAACGAATACTTTAAACCAAAACGAATAATGTTTGCAATGAAGAAGAATTTTTTTATGAAACTGAAATAAAATAAAATATGATTTTTTTTATCAAGAAATACGTCTGAGACACCAAAACTAAGAAGTCTCACTCAAAAGAATCGCATCAGGGAAAAAAACATTGATTCGGAAAATATCTGATAACTTTTTTGCGACTAGTTTTATCCCAGAATTGCATCTAAAGTTTTTTATACGAGTTTCTTTTTCACTTCAGAACTTCGCTTCAAGAAAGATTTCTCTTTTGATATAGTCTAACCCTTTTGTAGATTTTTAATGATAACACCTGTGTTGCAATATCATCATCTGCGATTGTAGTGTATCTCTGCCTTTACTATTATAGACTATTGCTTTCTCCATAAGTTTACCTCATTCATTTCAAGTTAGAATGATTGGAGGAGCTTCTCAGTATCATTTTCAAGTACAATATGGAATCGGTCCTTAGGCAAGAGTTTACGACCCTCACAATTTCATGGACGATTACATATTCACAATTCTTGGTCATACTGTTTTCCAACAGCGCTTTAAGGTTGATTGTTAGAGTTTGTTGAGCGATTTCTTAATATTTATCGAATAATCTGCAATTACGTTATTTTTCTGGCAATGATTTCCTTTTAAGTGGAATAGGTACCAACAAATGGAAGAAATGCATACTCTTTTTATCCCTGTAAAAAATTCTTTAGACTCTTCTGCAGCTAAGAAGAAAAAGAGCCCAACAAAAATATTATTGAAGGGTTTTTATTTGCAGGCTGATTTTTTTCTCAACAAAGAGCCGTTTCATCATCAAAAATATTAGTTACTAAAAGCTATCTTCTAAATGAACCGCAAAAATAATGAGGGACACCGTATAATATAGGATTGCTTCCACAATCACCAGTTTAAGTAGGACACCATCAAAGCTGTATGGTCCAGAATCGCAAAAAATCCTGTCCGCAATGAGAAAATCAAGTCTCGTGAAATTAATATTGCGCCGAGAACCATGAGTCGAATCATCAAAGAAGACTTGGGGCATGCAACTTTCAGAAGACAAACAGGACAAAGACTCAATGCCGCTTTAAAACGAAATAGGATGAAAACGTCAAACAGCTGTTATCGAGATACGGTAAAGGCCAGTACAAAAGAATACTTTTTACCGACGAGAAAATCTTTACCGTGGAGGAAGCCTTCAACAAACAAAATGATAGGATATATGCACGGTCTTCTAAGGAGGCTACAGAAAAGATCCCGACGGTTGAACGAGGACATTATCCAGCATCAGTGATGGTTTGGTGGGGAGTGTCCTACAAAGATGTCACTTCTATCCATTTCTGTGAAAAGGCCGTCAAAACCGCTGCCAAAAACTAGCAGTCGGATACTTTCATGAAGGTAGTGGAGCCCCTAAGCCGAACCATGTTTGAAAATAAAGAGTAGGGTTTCCAACAAAACTCTGCGCCTGCCCACATGGCGAAAACCACACAAGAGTGGCTGGGGAACCATGTACCAGAGTTAACAGCGTTAATTTGTGGCCATCAGCCAGTCCAGACCTTAGTCCACTCGACTACAAATTGTGGACAGTATTAAAGGGTATGTTCTGTAGAAAACGCCACCACAACCTGGACTCGTTAAAGCAGGCGTTGAAAAAAGCTGTAGACAATTTCCCGATGGAAGTCGTGCGAGAATCAAGTGGCCTGGCTGACTTCGGCGCTGTATTCAAGCAAAAAGGCGGCCATTTTGAATAATTTCTTTTTAATTATGTAGTGTGTTAGTTTTACAATAAACGGTTAAAAAAATTGAAAATTCGACTAGTAGCTTCATTATTATAGTTAAAACATCTTGTACCAATATTTACGGCACGACTAGGTACATACTTTTGAAATCAGTTGCATGAAATCATCAAAAATCAGAGAGATGTCTGTGTGTGTATGTACGTATGTGCGGATGTGCGTATGTACGCATGTGCGTTCGGAATTTTTAAATTTTTTTTAATATCCAGTAAACTACCAGTTAACATGAACTCTGATTGGTTCATTTAATATCGTAAGATGCTCATCTGTATCTGAAATATTTACAAACATGACTGAGAAAAAAGTTAGAATTGCAGCAGGAGATAAAATCGTATGTTTTATAATTTTAACGCAACTTATGGAACCAAATCCTTTGATATCATGATGTAACAATGGTACATATCTATTTACCGGCATCATTGTATTAATCTATTATTTCTCGAGACATAAAAACAGAATATGGCAAAGGTGAATTTTTATTCCAGATTATTTAAGTGAAACTTATTTTTTAAAGGACTGGTAAGTGAAGAAAAATAATGGTTTCGGTCTGTCTACATTTTATAAAAAAGAATCCTCATGAAGGAATGCATTTCCAAAAGAATTTCCGAAAGTATAGCTAATCAGACAGTTCTAGCATTTTCTCTTATTAAAACAGTCGATAGTCTGTAAATGCTACAACTCATATGGAAAATTTGTTTAATTTGCATTACAGGCAAATTTATCTAGTTTCAACATCAAACGATTATTACTGAAAAAATCAAGACCGTGCAATACATTAAAATGTCATTTAGTGTAAAATGGTCCATAAAATTTTTCCTGTACACCTAGTCGGATTCGATTTGTTCTTCCAGTGTCATTGCCAAGGTTATGGTCTGGTTATGCATCGTTAGATTGGGAAATTGTGCTGAAAATCCATCGAAAATGGTGGCCAGAGATCTTATCTTTCGATTTAAGTACAATAAATATGGGTTGCACGCACTGTAACTTATCAGTTGTTCCTCCATATTTCATCTAAGATGTGCAGGACAATGGCTAGTGAATATATTCTTTATTTTTGTTCAGTTGTTTTGATTTGTTCGTCTCTGACTGAAGTTGATGTGAGTATTTTTTTATTTATATTTCTTTAATGTTGTATTATTTATTGGATATGTTTGTCATGAGGAGATTTTACTACATTTTTATTTTACATTGTTGAAGGATCTTTGATAATTTTGAAGCTCTAGTTGGTGATCGCAAGAAGTTTTTTTTTAAAAGTTCTGAATTATTTTCAAATAAAAATATTCAGCAACAATTGACCTCAGCTAAAAGCAGTGGCATAAGAATTTTTAGTGAGAGTTTTTTCTGTTTGAAAATAGAGGTTATTCAATTTTTTGTCTTATACTAGTGAAAAAATCTTTATTGAGATTAAAATTTTACTTGAAAACCTAATTTTTTTAAATTAATTAGTTTTTTTAACTAATTTTGGAACAAAGATTTGCGTTGAATCTGTCTTATTTAATTCTTCCAACTTTGGATGCTTTTCGCAGCATGTTTTCATGAAGATTTGCAAGAAAAATGAATAATATTCTAATTTTTGTGGACGGGGTACTTGAACAATTTTTTAAACGAAAACCTTTGAAGAGTTCCATAACAAAACGCAAAATATATATTCAAACTAGTTTTTCGATGTATGAAAAAGTCGTTAGTCTACGGAGAATATTTAGTTCTGTACTACAATCATCTCTCAATAGGAAAAAAGTTAGTAAATCGATTTCCGTTCTGGAAGATCAAAATTACCATTGGAAATGTTGCCCATTGGTATGGATTTCTTCACTTTTCTAAGCTTAAAATGAAAGTGGTAATTTGAAAGAAACGCACACCATAATTTGAGCTAAACATTTTACTTACAACGTCCCCAAATTGTAGCTTTACTCGCGGAATCTTTGTTTTCATTAATAATTTCGTCCTTTTTTCTGGAATTTGTAATTTCGGAAACCTTCTTTACACGCACTACACACAATCCAATCCTTTATTTCAGGCAATCAAAGATGTAAATGTCAAGGAAATGGAATGCGACTATAACAAAGAACGAGCAAATAATGTGACTTGTAAAATTCTGGAGCATGGTGTTAGACGACATGTGGATTTTTCAGCTACACTGCTTAAAGATGTGGTCGATGTTATGGTAGGTTCCCAAACCACTTTCATTCACCTGATATGAACGATTCATTGAAATGGTTTCATTTTAAAGGCTCATGTTCAAGTCTTTAAAAGTGATGGAGCCCGGACGATTCCTCTAGTGAATATCACCGACGATTTCTGCAAGTTCATGGCAGGCTCATCCTCCAGCTTCTATATGGAACTGTTAATGAAATTGCTTCGCGACCAGACCAATATCAACCACCCGTGTCCGTATTCGGTACGTTAACTGCTTCAAAAGGATGAAATTGTGCTCACTTTTAATTAATAATAGTGCATACATAAAAGTATATGTTTTAATTTTCTCGTTCGTTTTTTCTGTTTGGTTACTACTTGCAGGGCTACATCTATGCAGATGGTATCAACCCTGATCCACAGTTGATTCCTCAAGGAATTATTCCTGGAGAGTATGTTGTCATTATTCAGATGTATGAAAACAAACCGGATAACTACTTGGGAAAGGTTAAATTGGTTGTGGATTTCATATAAAAGATAGAATGAAAGATAATTAATTTTTTCCTTTGGAAGCGTTACAATATGAATAAATAACATATGTTAAATTGAATTAAGCTGTGTTTGTTTATATTTATGATCCAATGAAAAATATTTGAAATGCATTACTGTTTAAGAAGTTGACATTAATTAATTTATTTTATTTATTTATTAATTTTTCAGCACACTTGATGTTTTCACAGGATTTTCTCTAGAACGAGTTAACAAAAAACTTATCATACATTTTCAACGTACAATCAGTAGATTTTTAGCTGTCCAAAATAAAAATGGACTGGATTCCAGTCATTCGTATAACAGAATAAGAATGATGCAGTACAGCCAATTTTTAAAGTAAAACGTTTTTAGTTTTTATTATATGCGTACATGTCGAAATTTTTCGGAAAATGCTAAAAGTTGAATTTTTCTTAATTATTTCAGATGAAATTTAACCACATTTTTCTTTTGTTTTTGCTACATGAAAGTAAGTTAAAGATTATTTTTTTATAAAACTAAATTGATCATCTTCATGTACTAAAATATCGTCACATTTAGAGATGAATCAATCTTTTCTCTTCCAGTATTTGAAGTATTCTCTTCACAAGTTGTGCTATTCATAATTCTTGATTTGTAAGCCAGTCACGTCAACAATGAAAAAAAATGTCTTTTGTGAGGAGAGTGGTAGGTTTGGATCGATTTAGAAAGATCGCACTTGCAATCAGCGTTACTGAGTTTTTCGCTTGGGAAAAATGTGGTAGAATTTGTGCTACTAGGGATTCAACCACATTTTTTTCACCATTTATTACCACGCCCGCTTTAACTTCGAGTGTTTTCATTGTTTTCGGTTCATATCTTTTCGAAATACTATCGAATCAGTTCCATCATTTGTCTTGCTTCTCTATATTGTCCACTTATTGTCTTCTTAAACAAGTGATCAACTTTAAAATTTTAAAGCAGTTTATCTTTTTTGATCAATTGAGTTCTTCTTGGTTTTGAAGTTGTAATTACTTACAGTGTTTGCGCGGGTGTTAACTAAGAAATCTCATCTCGAAACAGTAGTGTATACTTTACTTTATTGTAATCATTTCATTGGCATAATATTTCGAAACATCCAATAATACAATTTCAATCCTTTATACTCCACGAGCCTTACTAGAGTGCTTTCATAATTTCCAAAATAGCCACTAATAGTCAACGGACCAAGGCGGATCTGTGAAAACAACTACATTTGGCTGTTGAGGGAGCACCCTGATTTTTGCAGAAAAAGTTGAGGAATAACTCTCAAAAAAGTCGGCAACATTTATTAAAAAATCAAAATGTTTAAAAATTATTTTTTTCTACTTTTCTCACTCCTAACTTTAAATGGGCTCTTTGCCTTATTATATTTTCTTTAAGATATGATCGGTTAAAAATTTCAAAAAAATTGTTTCATAAAATGGGGTAAAAACTTTTTCTTACCAAAGCCATTTGATAGTGGACCCTTGTCATCTACCGAAGTCTCGAACAGATCCAAAATCCCCCAGATCCAAAATCTCCCAGATCCTAAATCCCCCAGATCGTAAATCCCCCAGATTCCAAATTCCCCGGATCACAAATCCCCCAGGTCCTAAATCCCCCACACCATTAATCCCCCATATCGTAAATCCCACGGATCAAAAATCCCCGAAATCCAAAATCTCCCAGATCCTGAATTCCTCATATCCTAAATCCTCTAGATCCTAAATCCCCAATATCCTAAATCCCCCAGACCCAAAATCCTACAGATCAAAAGTCCCCCATATCATAAATCCCCCAAATCAAAAATCCCCAAATAATAATAATATTACTTTGAAGGTATTTGGGATCTGCACGAATTAATAGTGCGTTTCAACAGTTTTAAAATTAGGCAATTTTTTCAGTTTTTTTATTCTCAATAAAAAACGGCTAAACCAATTTTGCTGAAAACTCATTCAGTTTTAAGTTACGTAATTACGCGTCGAATGAAACCAATCTCATGTCAATGTGATCTTTGGTTCTTGAGATAATCAAGACGAAAAATAATTCCGAACGCACATACGCACATCCGCACATACGTACATACACACTCACAGACATCTCTCTAAAAACGATGGATTTGGATTATAGAGACTTTAAAACGTGGAGATATGTCAAAATTTGGGGTTCGCGAAAACGACCCCATTACAATAACTTCCCACTGGGACGATTCAGTAGATTTTGCATAATAACTTTACAATCTAAATTTAAAAAATTCAATTTTTTTGCAATCTTGCAGGTCAGAAACTGAATCATATAGAAGTTTGATTTGAATTTTTTTCACATATAAAAGACGCTATCAAATGCTTATTATAAAATTAAAATCGGATTATTACGGCGGCCTCAGGAGTTTTTGCTAAACTTGGCTCCAAAAATACTGTCTCTAACTGCCAGATCAGACGTAAAGGCAGATCTAGCATCAGCATCCATCGTCAGAGCACATTGGTTTATTTTTCATCAAATTTTTCAGAATGTCCGCTGAAAAAAGAAATCATCACTTCCTGAATAAAATTCAAACGTCATAAAATTGGTATTCAGACTATCAAAAAGTAGGTGCAGTTTGGCAAATTGAACAGGGAAATCCACATTCTTCTCTACGGCTCTGAAATAGTTTCTCCATATCGTAATTCTTACCAATTCGACGTCTTTATCCTCACTTTTGGATCAGTACATGTGTAGCTGGGGCAATGTTTGGTAAGCAGAAAGACGGAGTACTCCTAAAAACTGACGTATTCCAGAAGTTGACACGGTCAATGAAGAGTAATTTTTTTGGGTGGCATATCTCAGTGACTGTTCAACTAAGTATTATATTTATGATTACATCGTCATAAAAAATTCGTATGGCGACAAACCGTCACAAGGTTCAAACATTATTTTTGATTCGATGTCAGTACCTTCTCCAAACACTACCATATTGTCACGAGCAGTGGCTTCATCTCAACAAATTTTTTCGACGTCTTTAGCTTTAGTTTTTGGAATCTGTTCATTTTTCCACTCCCTTTCATAAAATTATAGATTCAATTTTGGGAAAAATTCTTGGATGTGGGTGGAACAGCTAAAGTAGAAGTGTTCGTAATTGCGTGCAAATATTAGTGCTACCATTGCGTGATTGGGAATGAATTTTAAAGGTTCCAGCTACACCTTTAACAAAATCGGAGACGATTTCTCCAATTATATCAACATGTCAATATCGGGAAGGATGTAGGAATCAATTTTTTCAACATCATCTTCATATTGCAAAATAGCTAAGACCTCTCCTGTTTTGTCCATATTTTAGTGATTTTTGGATTCACTCAAAAATATACACACACAGAAAAAATCACCCAAAACCACCCAAACAAAAAATAAGCCCAATATATTGAGAAGGAAGTGAACACTTTCACAAGCAGTGGAACGAATGCTGACTGGAATTCTGGTTGGCACTGTTTTGTGAAAAAAACTGAGATAAACGAAGGGAAGAGGTCAAATAATAATAAAAATCAACATCTAGGAACTTCACACAAATGAGGTCGAAAACGATGGTAAACAAACTAAGAATTTCTGACTTTGCAGTTGACCTCAAAGCTACGCTCAAACCGTGGATCTCGTATAATCGCCTATGGCCCCAATCTGAATTAACAGAAGTAAATCAATCGTTTTCACAAACGAATTATTTATTCCAATGAGTGAATATTTGAACCATGCACTGAAACTGAAGTAACAATTGCACGAAAATGTATTATAACTTCGTAAAATAACTTAAAATGCTGATTGGAACATTCACATAACTAGATATATATTTTAATTTCATCACAAACGAAGAGTCTGATCTGGCCATTGAGAATTTTTCCTCGCTTTCATGCATCCAAACATTTGATTAATCTGACAATGACAAAATAAAAGAGCAGGAACATGAAAAAAAAACGTAAACCTATGAGTCTTATACGATCCCTTGGCCTAAAAAGGATTAACTGCTTGTAAAGCAACGACGCTGTCTGCTGTCGCTTGGAAATGAATTCGAATAGAAAATTCACGATGATGGATTCTTACTGCGAGAATAGCAATATTAAGAGTATCTACCTACTGTTTTTGCCGTGCAATCAATAATAGATAAAATAGAACGAGTCCCGAAAAGGCCCACTTTGTTTTGTGTGTCAACAGGATGGTAAAACAGTCGTTCTCATATTTTGGATACGCACTCCAACTGCAATAAACTGCAGCTAAAGGTTCAGCTCTCTAAAGTGAAATTCACAAAACACTAGACATGAAACTTTAATGATTTAAAGTCGAAACTATTCACTATCATTCTATAATATATCTGTACGATAGTAATAGTCACCATTAGTCATTACCATGATAAGTGTCTTGTGCTAGTTGCATTAGTCAGTAGCCTGAAGGATGCACTAGTCTGTAGGATAAGAGCGAATCAATCTTATACTTAATAGTTATTAAACATATGTATGCAATGCATCAATTCCATTTGCATCTGATAATTCATTGAGGACAAGGACAAGAATAAGGATACAGCAAATTATCATAACTGTAATATGATAAGTAGACGTCAGGATATGTAGTCCTAGGAAAGTTTTGTACAATCGTTCAACAGTATGGAATATTTGATAAATGTTAAAATTGATTGAGACATATTGTGATGGAATTGTTGATCGAAACATATTGCTAGCAAATTTTGACTCACCATAACGTTTCTAAAACACTTTTACTACACTTCATTGGTGAATGATAGTTAGATTGATGCATGTGATCTCATTTTTCTGCTGATACATATTTATTAAAAAGATAAGATAAGATAATTTTGTTTAAAAGTGAATTTTTTGAAATTCATTTTCAAATATGATAATATTTATATTCTGAATTGTTTTGATTTCATCAGAAAATCACTTATTTATGCCCAGCAAGCTCAGCTGCCTGATATATTTTTTTAAAACAATAACTGAAATGAAAGCCAGAAATCAAGCAAACTTATTGTCCGTAAATCTGATCCCAGCTACAGCCGGGAAATAAATAAATTTGAACGCAAGCCACAAAAAGCCATTAAGGCATCAAGAAGAAAAGCACAATACACGTGGAAATACTAGCACACACACACACACAGTCAATTGAACAGATTGTGCTGGCAATCAGTTTGATGCTTTGGTCCTTTTCAAATTGCCTGTTGACCACAACAGGGACCACAGCCAACAAAAACCTGTCTAGGACTCACAAGCTAACACAGCCCAACAAATAAACGAACGATTGATTGGCAAAATGAATTGTCCTGACATCCTGGCACTTGGCATCCTTACTGTCTGCAAAAGGGATATTTATCAATGCACACTAGTTTGTTGGAAACTATCAAGTCTTGTCGTCAATGGCTGGCTCTTCAGTATCAATCAGTTGCAGAGATAGAAATATATATAGAAAAAAAGCTACACCGCTACCACCCCATCGCCTGCACAAACAGCCCGCTAAAGTTGGAGTTTTCAAGTTGTGCGGTATTGTTGAAATCGCGATGAATCTGAATCGTCCTATTCTGTTATGTCCTGTCTACAGGGAAAGCCACTGGATTTCAATTGAAATAGATGTGTAGACACTTGAAAAGATTGCCGAATGAACAGTTCGGGGTGAAAACCTTTTGCAACATGAAAAATAAATAAGTTTCGCAATTGTTTTTTTGAACTTTGACGAAGGTGTAAAATAAATATTTTCAAGAAAATTTATTTTTACTAACCAAGATTTCCAGAAAAATTAATTGCTTTTTTCTCAGAGGTCCTTAAATAATTGCGAATAATTTTAATTAGCCCTTAATGACAAAGAAAGCGAAATAACGTATTCGTAAAAATGCTTAACTTTTCATAGAAAATTGAATATTTTCGAAATTCTGCCACGAATTCATCGTTCGATATTTTTGAGTATTTTTTGTTGTTGAAATTTTCAAAATAGTAATACGGTCGACCATTAAAATGGTTGAATTCACCAACAACAATAAAGCCAGTGAAAATATAGTCAAAATATTCAGAAATTAAGTGCGAACATTTTCATTAGAAAATAAACATGAATTTATCATTTATTAAATACGAGAATGCAGTTTATTTAGAAATGCTTTGTTTTATGTATCAAAAAAGGAATAAAGATATGATTCTAAATTAAATCCGAAGTACGTGATGGAAAATTATATCAATTAAGTAATTGATGATTTCTTTCTAAGAAGGGTCTATTCGCATTTCCACCACATACTAAGATCGAAAAAATCTTTCTAGGGCCCAAATTGTTTTTTTGCATCTAACGTCCTTGATAATGTCACATTTATGAATAAGTTCTCACAAAAACTACTACATCTTCCTGAAAAAAAAACACCAATATTTATGTCAACATGGAGGTATATGAACAGTGCATATGCTATAGCAGAATATGTTAGGTTTCGTCCTTATAGGAAGAATTGGTTCACATCTATTTACCGTTTACCAGCGGTAAGCATTTGTTTGAAATGATAACGTAATTATGAGACGCTCATTTACGAAGTAAAAGTCAAAAATTAATTTTTGAACTAACTCCGCCACAAAAATAAGGAATTGAAAATGAAGAAAAGTAAGGAATAGAGTTAACATAACTCAACTTTTGGTTGGCGGTGCTGAAAAAATTCCATCGAGATATAAGAATGATTCCTGGAAAGCAAGAGGCACATCTAGATTACCATCGCGACTTTTGAGGATTTACATTAGCGTCCAATTATAATGAAACGGCAGCATATATCATATTTATAATAGGATAAAACAAAAGCTAAGTCAATAGATTTTTATAAAACGAATAAATATTATTTCTGGAATAATGTACTATAATTTGAGTTTAGTTTCAATGGAATATATTCTGTTTTTATTCTTATAAATCGTTTCATTGATGCGACCATTTTTTGCACGTATCACAACATTGCATATTCGTGGCATTCTTGCTATCAATTTCATAGGTGTTTCTTCAAAAATAAAATTCCAAACTTCTTTTCATTTTATCCAAAGATCATTTACCTTTACAAGTAACGTTTCGTGTACTTTTATATTCATTTCGTCCGAAAGAAGTTTTATTTAAGAAGGATCCGGTGATTGCGACAGCCAGGTAGAAATTTGCAAAGTTTAGAAGAGTGTTTCGGTTCGTTTATTTCTTGAAACGTAAATTTCCTCTGAAGTATGCGGCATGTGGAAAGAATTGCATTATTTTTTAATATCTCCAGGTGTCCTTCTTTTCTGAGAAGTCTTTTCATTTTCTTCAAATTACCAACCTCACCACCCCAAAGCACCTTCAAACCATGACACTTACTCCGCCATACTTTACTGTCCACACTATTCACTGCTAAGATACTCCTTCTCCAGGTTTTTTTCGATCACACGTCTTTTCGATACATATATATCAATTTGGACTCATCCGTCCAAAAGACATTTTTCCAATTATTGTGCTCAAAGGCCCAAGTTAGTATTTTTTCTTATTTTTCGCTCTTATCGATGGTTTCTTTATGGCTATTCTACCACTTCTTTTAAACGTCTTTTAATCGACAATTTTTTATCGCGACTTAAATTCACTATTTGGGTAATTTCTACTGTTGTCTATTTCGCTTGCTAGTAACTGTAATAAAGTGTCTTCATCAACACTAATTATCCTTTACCTTCCTGATCGTCGTTTGTTGATTAAAACTTCTTTTGATTCTTTTTTCTTAAAAACATTGAACACTGAAGTTTCCGGAATATTCAGCTTATTCACTATTTTAGCCATTGAATATTTTTCACTACGAAGAGTACAAATAGCGGAACGCTTTTCTCTTGGTATTTTCGAAATTTTAGGCAATTTGCTGAAATTGTTGTTGCTTCGACAAGATTTATTAAATTTAATTATTTAAATTTATTAAATTGAATGCAAAAATCCAAGTTATGGCACATCTATTCAGATTGTTTTAATTTTTTTTGGCAAAACTGATTAAGACGGGTGCATACTGACAAATTACATGGTTTTAAATTTGCAATTTTGTTTCATTTTAAAGTACGATTGGCATTCAAGGTCAAATATACTTTTGCATATAGAGCATAACTAAAACAGAATATTTATTAAGACTTTCGTACTAATTATATTCACATAGTTTTTAAAATATAAACGAAAAATATGTCGTTCCGATATATATGGACAGTAGTGTATGTGGGTGGTACTATGTAATGCAAAGATTAGCCTATATTTAAGATCAAGTTCGCTTAAAAATATTAAATGCGTGACGAAACTAATTTCGAAGGACTCTAGGAGAGCTCCAAAGAAATTCCATTATATTTGCGTTTTGCGAATTCTAAATATTAGTTGCAAATATGGATTTCTTTAGAAAAAATCTCGTAGTGCAATCATTAAAATATTCATGGCCAAAAATATAATATTCAATTTCATAAATCCTAGAAAATTTGAGGATAGGTGATCCAGTAGTAAGTAAAATTTGTATTTTTTTTCGAAAATATTTGGTGCTTTTTTGAAATTAAAGTAGATTTTAAATGCAGACCAAGAATAAATTAAGGCACTTTCTGGATAACTATAAAAATAATAGAAAAATTAACTAAATTGGCTGACTGCTAATCACAAAACCGTTCATTAAGTGCCGAAAATAGTTTAGCCTTCCATCAAACTTTAAATCCCAGTTTAGGATGGAGTGTTTTGCTGTTAAAACCCTTGCAACGAAAAAAATTCTTATAGATATTTGTCTCTATTTCACCTTGATCTGTTAAAAACAAAAAATTAATACGTTTTCATCAGTCCAACGCATTTATTCCATCACTGTTGCAGACAACTAAGGAATCAGCCAATAATGCTAGCCATCATCACAGCGAGTCGAGAGGACAGCTGAGAAGTGCAATCAGGAGAATCGACTGAAGGATAAGTAAGTGGGTAAATAGTTACTACACTCGTGGATCGAGACGTTCACCATGTCGTCATGGGAAATCTCTAAAGTTTGTTGTTCACGTTCGAAAACGAGACAAGTGACAATAACGGGGCAAGAAAAACTACGTTGACAATAAAAATGTTATTTATCGAACTTTTTTTGTGACCATCACTCCCGAGGCAGACGTAAGGATCATAAAACCAACAAAACATCTTTTGAGGTCTTTTTTCAGGTCACTTTTGAGACGACTATATCCTTCTGTCCTTTTGCCATCGATACGATAAAATAAACTCAAACGAACATATAAAGCATATGAAAGTCACACCATCGTCATTCTTTGTAAGGGAGCAAGCACATGTAGGAAGGATTTGATCCAGACAATTGTTAAAGTCATTCCCGAGTATTCTTATCGAGCTTTACAGTAGAGTGGAGCTGAAACAGGACCTGCCAACGAGGAAATCGCATTTTGCTCTAGAGGTGTGGGAGAAACAGGGTTGAAAGGTCAAAAATTGACTCGATTTGCTTCATTTTGTTTGCCTGTAGTCCTGTCGCTTTTGTTGTACGCTTTCATTTGTACATATGCATATGTATGTCGATGTTTGAACAAGGATATGTTTTTTATCGGATCTTCGCATAATCGAAACAAATAAAATTTTCATGAAATTCAATTTGGATTCGAAGTGCAGAATAGAACCATTGGCTTGTTTTCAAGCAGAATGGATGCTGCGAACAGGGGTGAAAAGTAGAAGGGATAATAAAAACCAACAACGACAACAAAAACATAGCCGAGCATAGAAATGAAAATTGGGTGAAAGTGTTGTTGAAAATGGGGGTGGAAGCAGTTCTGGTATGAAAGACGCTGCATACCTTGAAAAGTGACTTTGATATGTATATACGTATGTTCGTAGATAAAAAAGATGTTCCTAGATATCTGTGAAAATGTGAAAACAAGTTTCGTGTTTATCGTTCTCTCCCTCGTCTTTGCTCGTCTTGTTTAGAAAATCTGATTGAATCAGAGATGCAGACGTTGGGATTTTGTTTTAAAGCTTTGATAAAATTTCACTCGATTTGTTTTCGTGCTGGAGAATGCCAAGTGGATAAGTGAAGATGTGAATGAGCAAAATTTGGGAAATTAACACTTAAATGCATTCGGGTGAATTAATTTCTTGGGTTTACCAAGCGCTTGACGGTATGCATCCAATTGGAAACTGGACGTGGCTTTTGATTTAATTTGATAATACAGAAATTTTTGATATATATGTATGAAGATACGCTTCTAAAGATGGACATGGCGCGAATGTGAATAGAATTAAATTAAGAATTAAGTGACTTGCATTTATGTACAGTGGAACTCGATAACTCGAACCTTGATAAGCCGAAATCCCTCTAAGACAAAGAAATAAGCCGTTCCCTTCCATTGAAGTACAAAAAACTCTATAGCACGAATAATTTAGACGCTATAACTCGAACTAAATATGGTTTCTCTACGATGTATATTATTCATATATATCACGCTCTATAATTCGAACTAAAAAATCTAGCAGACTCTATATTTCGAAGAAGCAACATGACAACTCTGTATGTCAAATTTTTCTGTTCGCTTGACTCTCTAACTCGAAGTAGAAACATTTGTGCCTTCTATCGATGGGCAATTCAGAGAAATTGTTATGAATATGCATGTTAATTAACATTAAAAATATGAATACAAAACGAAAGTTAAAATCTTATACACTTCGTGAAAAAGTTGATGTGATAAACGCGGTCAGAAACGGTATGAACAAAAAGGATGTGGCTGCTCACTTTGGATTATCAGTAAGCACTCTGTCGACAATTCTAAAAAATGAAGTGGCAATAATGTTAAAATTTGAATCGGGTAAAAGATTATCTTGTAAATGACAACGGGTGGCGGGATTTCCTGATTTGGAAGAATGTTTAATATCATGGTTTACGCAATGTCGCGGGAAAAATATAAGTGTTAGTGGACCTGTTTTACGTGAAAAGGCTGAAAAATTAGCGAAATCATTGGGACACAATACTTTTTGAGCAAGCAAGAGTTGGCTAGAAAAATTTAAAAATCGCCATTAACTGGTTTTTAAAAAAGTTTGTGGTGAAATTGGAAGTGTAAGCTCTACAGTGTCTGAAGAATGGAAGACTAAGCTGCAAGTTGTGATAATGGGCTATGATCCAAATGATATTTTCAATGTCGACGAAACTGGCCTATTTTTTAAGTGTCTCCCTGATCCCACTAATTTTAAAAAACGAAAAAGGGTAATGGTGGAAAGCATAGCAGAGAGAGAATAACTATCATGCAAGCTGACAGGTGCAGAAAAACTGAAGCCTTTGGTTATTGGCAAGGCCAAGAAACCTCGATGTTTCTCTGGTTGCAAATCTCTGCCCTTTGACTACGACGCAAATATGAATGCCTGGATGACGGCAGAAGTATTTAAGAACTGGTTAGTTAAAATTGACAACAAAATGATGAAAGAAAGACGAAAAATATTATTATTTGTTGATAGCTGTACAGCGCATAATGCAATTTTATCGCTTCAAGCAGTGACGGTTCATTTCCTTCCCTCCAATACAATATCAAAATTACAACCTTTAGATCAAGGAATTATCAAAAATTTTAAGACCTTGTACAGAAAAAAAAATAGTCAAGAAATCGATAACAGACATAGAAGAACAAAATGCATCTTCCATTAATGTTTTACACGCAATAAGAATGGTTGACAAATGTTTCTAAGACAACGATATCCAATTGTTTTAAAAAATGTGGATTTTCAATACAACCCCAAGAAACTTTCGAAAAAGAATTCGATCAGCAGTTTGAAACAGATTGGAATGGGTATTTTCAAATGCAAGAAATAGGCTTCGAAGAAAACGTTGCATGCAATGATGCTGTATCTAGGTACTACTGGAACACTGACTGATGCTGAAATCATTGACACGTTTAATGAAAACGACGAAAACTATGAGGCTGATGAAGACTCGGCACCTTTGGCGTCGCCAATATCTGCAAGACAAGCAAAAACAGCTGTAAATCTAATTCGTACTTTCATTGAAAGATGTGTTGATATCGAAGGCAACGTAATCAGTGCCTTGTTTACAATCAAAAATAAAGTTGACATAGAATCTGTCATATCCTTAACTCAAAAGAAGATCACGGATTTTTTTTTATATATTTGATAAAACACCTGAATTTTTAAATGCTACTTACTTCTATATTAAAAAAATTAAATCTCTCAATAAGCCACATTGAAAATATGCCTCTTTAAGCCGAAATTGAAAAGGCTATATTTCAAAATCCTTCTTGAGTCGAAAATCGTTAGCTCGAATTTTTTAATCTTTCCCTTGAAGTTCAAGTTATAGAGGTTCCACTGTAGTACATGTATGACGAATGAAAAATGACTCCAGTAATTTCAATTTCAGATTCTGAATAAGTGTAATTTAAAAACATTAAAATAAGCTGTTTACATTTGCGAAGACTCTTTTTCATGATCAATGCTTGAATCTTTGACTTCCACTGTTGGTGAAATCTTGTAGATTGCAATAATTTATTCCAAGAAAACTCTCCAAGTTAGAAAGTGCTTGTTATGAAGTTTGTATGTTTAGAAAATCCACTGAAAAGACGGATTCGAAAACATTCCATTTAAGATTTTTTAAAAGTTTTGTGACTCAAATTGATGCCGAAAACGAATCAACGATAGAAGATTTGTTTGGAGTAAATCTGAAGTGCATGTCGATGAGATTCTTACCCAGAAAAATTGAAAAAATAGAGTTCCACTGTTGAAACGCAACTTTTAAATCAATAGATCGGTTAGTTTTTACTGTATGCGGATCTTTGGAGTTCCATTAATAATAACGATGAATTTTGAAACACTAATTTGGATGACCAAAGTAACAATGACATACACATGACCTCAATGAATATATATGTTGGTAAGTCGTATGCTAAAATCTATCAGAGACAAGTTTATAAGTTTTGGAAAAAAGTACAAACCATTTGAGAAAAGCTTCAAATTTTATGGGAAAAAGTCTAAATCAATTGGAAAAAGATTAAACCGTATGTAAAAAGATTTTCACATAGTGGAAAATTTATACAATGGTAATACGAAAAACATGTAGCAGAAACAAGACAAGGCAAATTAAGTAGCTGAAAAAGCCCATCATCAATTGAACACAAATGATCTGCAAAGCTAGGAAAGAGAAAATTAAATGAATTAAAAAAAAATTTAATTTTCACGAAAAAGAATTACAGATCTTGTATAGAAAGTCAGACCCGAAATGCAAGTAAATAACATTCTCCTGACTTTTGTTGGGAAAGAAATGAAAGATTACTATTTTTTTTATTTTAGAAAACCGAGTTAAAACATTTGATTCAAGGACAACAAAAGCAGAATCAAATTAAAAGAAGAAAAAAACGATTGATATAAAAATGGAAATAATGCAATCAGAATAGTGCTACACGCAATAAGCTGAAACTCATGCTCAGCATTAGAAATATTACATCAACTGTTATCGATGCAAAAATAAGAGCAAGTCCTAGAATATGAATACAAAAAACTGACTAAAAATGCTCATTTTGGCGAAATTACAGAAACTTAACCTGGAAAGTATTTGAGTTGTTAAGTTTTTTTTAAATATATAAAAAATGTTAAAATGAACGTAAACCTTGTCTTTTTGCTGGTTCTGCGTATATCACGTAAATAAATTTCATAAAAAGGATCATTTTCTCTGAAGCATTAGATAAAGTTTAGTTTGCTGATGAAATCAATACTATAGCCTGGATAATATTTCGCGACAAGGAGGGTTGATGTGCCATGAGATAGTGACCAAGAGAGAAAAACATAACCCAAACAAGGAAATAACACAGAAATCAGACGAAATATGGCGGTGGATAACTAAAAATTTCACAATGAGGGTTCAGTTTAATACTTTGGTGTTTGCCTCACCAAGAAAGGTGTTAATGTATGAATGTGTAAATGTAAGAAATGAGCCCTTAGAAAGACGTAAACATCAAGTAATATTTTCTAGTCACTCAGTAGAAGCCCATGAAACACAGATTAAGCGGATAAATTCGTTAAAACTAGAAGTATTATGGATTTTTGCCAATCTATGGCTGATGGTCCAGGCGAATTTGGGCAGCCAACCAGCAAGTAATTTATTAATATTCCTAATCTCAATCATGCGGTCATTGAAACAGGACAGCTTGTGGCATATCGTCAAAAGTCATAGGCTTGTTTTGGGCTGGTGCACCATCAATGATGATAACGTTGATCTGTCAGCTTTGAATGAAAGTAAACGTTAATAAGAATATCAATCCACAATTAAAAATAACAATTTCTCGACTAAAATACAAAAAAACAGCAGGCATAACTTTGAAAGTATGATTTAGATTTTTTTTAAATAAATGGTTTCAAAAAATGTAATTTCAAGCCATTTGTGGAAATTATGGAACTAATATTATTTCTGAAGTCGTTCAAGCTCATTTTCTAAAGTCACAAAAAACTATTATTGAAAGAAAAAAATATGAGAAATTCATACGAGAAAATCAAGTTAGTCTATTTTCATCGAAATTGTCATTTCTATTTTTTTCTTCAAAGCTCTCATGGAACAACAACAACAAATTATGAAATTTTGAAAGCTATTACGCACCAAGAGCATTTTTCTCAGCAGAAAAACTAATTAAGTACTTTTCCTTACTGATGATATTAATTTAATTTATTAACTTCCCAGTATATGGGAAGTTCTTGTAATCGCCTCGAAAATCGAAATTGAAATTTTCAACATTTCTTTACGTTTTAATGTCTATAGAGTATATATAAAGTGTTTTTAGAAAGAAGTATGTATGTGTGTGTGTGTGTGTGTGTACGTACGTACGTGCGTTCGTGGACACTTTTTTCTGCGAGCATAACTCACGTAAATAACGTCATATCGACTTTGTTGAGGTGTCAATCGAAGCGTCTTTGCAATTTTAAGAGCTGATTAGTTTTTGGGGCACTTCGGTCGGGGGGGTTTGTTGTTTTGACCCTTTGAAGGTCATTTCTGTAATGCGTTATATCTCCGGAATCAAACATACGAATTGCAAAGTTAAGGTGTCAATCGACGCGTATTAATATTTGTGTGATTCTATCAAGTTTTTAAAAAAATATTTGGAACCGTTTTTTAATTTATTGAAAAAAAGTGCTAAAAATTAGGTTTTTTTAATAAACAATAAATTTTTAACCTGATTTGCAGCACGCAGTAATAAATGTATACAAAATTTATATACTCCTAACAGTTATTGTAAGAAAATCAGCAAAAGTTTTCTTCATGATTACGTAAAAAATGAAATTAAAAATAAAAAATCATTAAAACTCATCATGATTTTCAAGGCCATTTTTATCATCCACTATATCTCACGAATCATATATGATATTTTCATCATTGAGGTGTCATTCGACGTGTATTATTTTTTTTTATGTTTTTAACTTTATAAAAAGTCCTTTCCGTCGTTTTTCCATTTAATAGAAGAAAATGGGAAAATTAGAGTTTTTTTCATAAAAAAAATAAATTTTTAATCTAATTTGCACAGCTCAGTAATAAATGTTTATATAATTTATACATTCCTAATAGTTTTCGAAGAGAAGCTAGCCACATCATTTTGTATGATCCAAAAAAAATTAAAACACGGCTCGTGACAAAACATAAATTCAATGATTATGCCGAAGTCATGGCAATTTTGAACAAAATTATTCAAAATGGACACCTCGCAAGAAAACCTCTTCAGTGGGCGTAATAACAAAAATGCATTTGCTAGCGCTCTTTTGTCCTTCAAGCATCGATGTAAAAATAACAAATAACGTAAAAAAAGCTTTATAGCCCGCCCCCTTCCGATTTATACGCGTGAATAGTCAATCAAACCAATCCACCCCGCATCCAACAAAATCATTACGTAATCAATGAACGCTACAGTAGATGATATGATTGATATTAGCTCATTATTATTATTTAAAGTAGTAGTATTTTCATAAATATTTTTGTGTTTAATATTTTTAATATTCATGTAGATATTACTGGGAAGTTGACCGTGTGGACCTCAAGGGTCGCACTTCGCGGCTTGTCTTAATTTTTTCTTCAAAACGGGATTCGCCATGAACGATGCTTTTGTAATCGAAATAAAATAGTTTATTTTGCATTAAAAGGATATTTTTACGTTGCTCACTACATTTAAAACTGAAGTCAATTTATGGCATTTTTTGAGATTTTCTTTCCGAAACTCAAATTTTGAATCACAAAAATTACTTCATCGTATTCCAATGATGAAGAATACAAAGAAACTTCGATTTGAGTTTACATATTTTATCTATTTCGTTTTCATTCACAAGTAAAATATTCTAATGCAAAAATACTACTCTTATTTGATTTGATTTGATTTCATTAAAAATGTTCGATGCTAGAGCGCTGAAGGTAGTTTATTTTCTTTGGTGATCTTTTTCAAAACATTTTTATTTGCCATAATTGGCTTTGCTAGCTCACAAATTTTCAATATTTAGAAAAAACAGTATCGAGAACTAAAAACTATAAGAAAAACTTTTCCAGATAGACATCGAAATACTCCAGTCTACTTCATTCAAGTTCAAAATAAATCACATCTAGACACCGTCAATTTTTCCATAAGTAATCCATGGAAAACTTTTCTGAAATAGTTTCGCGTATGAAAGTTTTCTCAATTTTCTAGATAGCATTACTTTTGCCATAACCCTATGAGAAATGGTTTATCAATTTTCAGAGCAGCTCTGATCCCACAAATGATGGTCATGATCATATTTCATGATGTAAGTACAAAATACGCATATATGCTTCACATATGAGATTTTCCTCATACATATAAGGCCGTATGTACATTAACGAACACAACGGCCATCAGCTATAGATGATTCTTCCTTATAAAAGTTTCGGTTGTGTCGGGGATGGTGGAAACTTCGCGGTAATCCAACATGGATTGCAAATAAGTTCACCAACTACGTGTTGTAGGTGCAACATTGAGACCTTTGCCCACGTTGGGCGCTTATCGTGAGTGTGTCATGTTTTGAAAATGCCAGTGGTGCTTTGGGGATGGTTTGCGCACAAAAAAAAAACAAATTTGAAATAACTCATATTTTGTCTCTTAAAAATTATAGCATAATTGATGAAATTCAAGAAAAAATAACATTTAATTCAGTTCAAATTGAAATATATTCCTTTGAATTCAGAAATGATGTCTGTGGAAATGATTCTTAGAAACACAAATTATGTGGATCAAGAACATTTGGAACCTGTTATAAGGTCATTCAGAATCGAAATTAAAAAGAAACATGATATTTTCTGGTTTCAGTTTTTGCAAAAATCCATTGTAGACATTTGCGGAAATTTCATTTTCTTTGTTTCAAAATACACTTTTAATAAGAATTTATTTTAAAACTAACTAGACAAAGTATTTGAAAATGATTAACTTTTCCAGTTTTTGTATGTATGTATGTATGGCCATAACTTATGCTTTCACAGCTCAAAAAATGTGAATATTAAGAATTCAATGTTTTGCCAATTTCAGAAAACGTCGCTACCTTCTAAGAAAGATAGTAATTGTTAATGTGCTGTCCGTTAGCGGATTTTAAGAAGATTTATGGAAGTAAGCAGTCGGTTCTTGTGTATTGCTGTTAGACAAAGTCTTTCTTTCATTACTATGGTGATTTTTCCTGTATTACAAAGGTTCTCGAAAACTTGGTTCATTGTGCTAATTTAAGCAACCCGACAAAACCGCTTCCTACATACAAACGCTGAGTCGGGCTGCTTATGGAAGAGTTTTTTCAGCAAATGGACAAGAAGCAGGAATCAGGCATGGACCGCAGTCCAGTGTGCGATCGGTACAATTTAACGAAAGAGAAATCTTATTTAGGATTTTTCAACTATATCGTGCACCTGCTATGAGAGGCATGGGAGTATCTAGTTCACCCGGACGTCCAAGACATCCTTGACACCACTTGCAAAGAAAAGAGACTACTATCAAAGCATGATATGGCCCTGGTAGGGTAGACCGAAGCTGTTTCACTGAAATCTCACATAAAGCGATTCTGATCCATAGTAAATAAACGACCTAAGACATAACGCGGTAGACTAAACTGGCCTGTCAGCAGTCAACGCACCTCTAGTTTCAGAGAGTTTGGCCAAACATTCATCTGCACGACTACGAAGGGCTACATACTTCGTCCCAGTAAGTAAACGTCCGTTAGTTCAATGAGGTGAAAGTCTCGGTGGTTGCTACTTTCATTGCGACTTATCGTTGTCTTACGATTTAACTGCATCATATTTGCGCCCAACGAGGGGGTGAAGTGATGAAATTGTCGGGTTTAAAACACTAACAAAAGTGACGACAAAATACGTTTTCAGGTTTGTATGTTTCTTCCCTAGTTATCACGTAATCAACAATGTACGAATGTCCTTCCGAATTGCGGGTGACTCTGGACGAGTCTCATCAGGAGGAATGAAGACGACGAGAATGAATCCCTATCTCACCAGAAGAGAAAACCGCCGAGAATACCTAGCAGTAGTAGCAGTAGTAAGTAGCAAACCGTTTGAAAGTCAAAATAGATCTCACCACACTGGAATTTTAATTATTGGTGTGAGTGCTTGGAAACGACCTTGATAATTTGCTATGCCCCTGTTTTTTAAATTTTTTTTTTTTTCATTAAAGTATTCATTTTCACCACATAATGGAAGCTGCAAGCAATTTCAGACGCTGCTCAAAAAGCAAGTAGAAAAATTGTGTACAAATCAAGAATATATCTTAAAACCTTCATAAAGTTTTTCTTAGTAATGTAAAATATTTTATTTCTGTTACTAGTTCACCTGCGAAATTCTTGCAGATGCAAAGGAAAGTTCACTAATTACGGAAAGATCGTTTCCAAAATTTTCAAGCCCTTTGTAAGTGTTTACAAGATTCTGACAAGCCCCATTCTTTTCTTACATATGACTTTGTATATTTCACTTATAATAAAGCATCGAACATTTTCACCAGGTATATATTAGATGTTGTTTTAAGATCGAATGAAAAAGACAATGCGTGTTTTTTTCAAAAAGAGAAAATGTTGAATTCTTCATTAGAATTTCGACTGATGTCAACTGGGGAAAAAGAATGTTCCTAGCCAAAATCCTACGTATCTTTAATAAAATAAGTATATGAAAGAAAACACACAAAAAAATTAAAGAATTCTATTGGTTATCCCCTCTCATAAAAACCTTAGGTCTCATTGGCAGACATGCAGAAAGACTGGGTGCCCGTTTCCACGATTTCTGCCGCAGCTGCAGATCTGAGGAGGAGGGGGAAACGATCCAACACTTTCTCTGTGAAGGCCCAGCACTATCCAGGAAACGCATACAAACTTTAGGCTCGTCTTTCCTGGACAGCCTCACGAAAGTAGCTGATTTAAATATTAGCTGCATAGCCAACATCATACGAGAATCTAAATGGTTTTCGTCATCCTACAGGTTCTAAAGTCGTACCCTATCTCTCTGTGGTATCACAATCTTGGACTAAGTGAGCCACCTTTTGACAAAGGGGGCTGCTACTACAACCAACCATAGAACAAAACTACTAAAAATTACAATTTTTTTTATATTAGTAAAGATTTGAACCTCCTAGTCTAGCGACGTAGGCACATACGAACTAAAAAATTGACAGTCATTATACTTCGCGGATACAAATAATTATAAAAATTAGTTGAAGTATGATGAGCTTAATCCATCAATAAGCCAATCGGGGTCGTGCTGTCTCGTGGCGGATGGCAAATGACAGGACCTGAACAGGATGCCATCCGTCACGCCGAAACCACACTTCCCCACTTCATTACAATTTTTTGTTTGATGAAAGTTTTTTAAAGCATATGACCTCCAAAGTATTGATTTCAATGCGTTGAAAATTTGATTTATTTTTTTTGGTTTTCAGTTTTTTTATTAAAGTTAAAACACGGTACTGTGATCACCACGCGAGAAAATCTCTTCAGTGCACGTAATAACAAAAACTCCATTTATTTTTTGTAAGCACTTTTTTGTCCTTCAAGCATGGATATGAAAAAACAAATTACGTAGAAAATGTTTTGTAACCTGCGCTTCCCCACCGATTGATCCGCGTGAAAATTCAATCAACACAATTCACCCCCATCCACCAAAAGCCTTACGTAGTCAATGGACGCTCTCATTCCAATTACTGCAATGAGGACTTTTCATTAGTATTATTTAAAGTAGTATTATTTTCATAATTATTATCGTTTTTATTATATTGATATTGCTGAGAAGTTGACCGAGTGGACCTCAAGGGTCGCACCTCGCGGGTTGTTTTTAATATTTTTTGCGATTATGAAAAAAATGGTTTGATGTTATCTCTACAAAAACTGATAAGAATTTTTATATTTTATGAACATTTATATCTGTGTTGTGCAAATTAGATTGAAGATTAATTTTTCGCATTTTTTTTCTAATAAATTAAAAAACAGCTCCAATATTTTTTTTATAAATTTAAAAACATCACAGAAATGTTAATACGCGTCAATTGAAACCTTAATGATGCAAATCCTATGTTTGGTTCGTGGATATAGAGCATGATAGAAATGACCTTCAAAGGATCAAAACAACAACCTTATCCCCACCGAAGTAGTCCAAAAACTAATCAGTTCTGAAGATTGCTAAGACACTTCGGTTGACACCGAAGTCGATACAACTTTGTTTACGTGAGCTTTGCTCGTAGAAAAAACTGTCCATGAATGTACGTACGTACACACACACATACGTCTCTTTTTCTAAAAACTATTTAAATATACTCGAAAGACCTCAAAACGTAAAGAAATGTCGAAAATTTCGATTTTCGAGGCGATTACAAGAACTTCATACACTGGGAAGTTAAAAATATTAGCCCAGTTTTAGGAGTGCTTGAAAAAAAAGTAAAAAAAAGATTAATATTAGTGCAAGTCGAGGAATTTATTGACCAAATATTTTTTTACAGTTGAATCGTGGACAAAGATGCATTACAAATAAACGAGCTAAATCATTTAGTCATTAGAAAAAACGTCCCCTAAAAATACATGTGGTGGCAGGCAGTAGCAGTTTTGCTTTATCAAACTTAAAGACTTTAAGATAGTTTTATTTTGAAATTTCATTTATTAACTTCCCAGTATATGGGAAGTTCTTGTAATCGCCTCGAAAATCGAAATTGAAATTTTCAACTTTTCTTTACGTTTTGAGGTCTATAGAGTATATATAAAGTGTTTTTAGAAAGGGAGATGTATGTGTGTGTGTGTGTATGTACGTACGTACGTACGTACGTACGTATGTACGTTCGTGGACACTTTTTTCTACGAGCATAACTCACGTAAACAAAGTCATATCGAGTTTGTTGAGGTGTCAATCGAAGCGTCTTTGCAATCTTAAGAGCTGATTAGTTTTTGGGATACTTCGGTCAGGGGGGTTTACTGTTTTCGCCCCTTGAATGTCAACCATGTTATGCGCTATATCTCACGAACCAAACATGAGATTTTCATGATTAAGGTGTCAATCGACGCGTTTTAACATTGATATGATTCTATCAAATTTTTAAAAAAATCTTGGAGCCGTTTTTTAATTTTTTTAAAAAAAGTGCAAAAAATTAGGTTTTTTCTCAAAAACATCAAATTTTTAACCTAATTTTCAAACGTAAGTAATCAATGTTTATATAATTTATATACTCCAAATAGTTTTTGTGAAAAAACCAGCAAAAGTTTTTTTCATGATTATGAAAAAAATTAAATAAAAAATAAAAAATCATTAAACGTTCAAGGTCATTTACGTCATTCATTATATCTCGAGAACTAAATATAATATTTCCATCATTAAGGTGTCAATCGACGCGTATTATCATTTTAATGATGTTTTTATATGTTAAAAAAATCTTCAAAGTGGTTTTTTAAATTTATTGAAAAAAATTGGAATAGTAGTGTTTTTTTCATAGAAAAATTCATTTTTCACCTGATTTGCACATCGTAATAATAAATGTTTGTAGAATTTATAAAATTTTATCAATTTTTGTAGAGAAACCAGCAAAAACGTTTTTCATGATTACAAAAAAAATTAAATTAAACATAAAAAATCATTCAAAGTCACCATGTAAAAAGGGTTCATTCGAATTATAATACCTTAAATCTCTTATTCTAAAGACATTGTTGTAAAGTCAATCAAAGTTTATTAATATTTGCAAAATTTAAGCAGATTTTCAATAGTCTTCACATCACCATGTTTTAACTTTAATGAAAAAACTGCTTTGTAACCTGTCCCCACTCCGATGAATACTCAATCAATGGACGCTCCCGTAGATGAAACGATTAATATTAAGTCATTCCAATAACTTTTACGAGAAGTACATTTTTATTATTTGAAGTAGTATTATTTCCATAATTATTACTGTGTTTAATATTTTCAATATCTTTTTAGATATTACTGGGAAGTTGACCGTGTGGACCTCATGGGTCGCACCTCACGGCTTGTTTTAAACTGAATTTTTCATTTATTTTGCAGAGAGTGGGAAAGTTCGTTTGAAAAAACTTGGAAAAAAATAGTCAAGCTCTTCGGGAAAATCCGTTCCACAATATCGACGGCAAATGCATTTTCAAAAATTTCTTCCCGTTAGTAATAGAAAATACTAGACGCAATTTATGCACTTTTTCATTTTGAAAAATGTTTTCAATTTGGGCAAAAAAAAATTACAGAAAATTTTCGCTGAATCGAGAACTTTCTTCTGTAAAGTTTCCATTCTTTTGATTTTTGAGTAAAGAAATTTAATCGTCCAGGAAATTTTCAGACAACGTTACATTCAGAGACTAGGAAGGAAAGTAAGTGCCGTTGATAAATTTTCAATCATATTTTACGGATAAAATATAGTCACGGTGGTTGAATTTAATCATATCTCCGATTTGGAATGTCCAAAAGGCATAATCAGCTACAGCTTAATTTAATTAATTTAACCTTCTTAACTGTGTAAATAAAAATATGTAATGACAAATATTAACGAAAATTTATTTTCATTTTCCTAAAGTAAGTAATATTTTCAAGTATGAGATAAATTGGTTTTAAGTACAAACTAAACTTTTTGTACGCCAAAAAAGTCAGTTGACAAACTCTGTTGAAAACATTTCCTTGAGTCACACAGGAGCAACGATCTGATATGGTTGCTAGCAATATCTGGCACCAGGTTTCAAGCGTTTATCCATTTTTATCGAAATACTTGAATTATTATAATCCTGATGTTGGCCATGTTCGAAAAGCGGGCACTTTCGAGTTCAGCATTGGCCGAAAGTTCCAGGACAGTTTTTAAAAAGCACGCTCACATATGTGAGTGCAAGCAGACAAACGTATCCTCGGAACGGACTTAAGTGAGCTCCAGGCTCCATCAGACCGATGAGGACAGTTTCAACGGGATGAAGTAACATATTGGCTGACATTCTACGTGAATAAAGGGAGCCAAGAAAACGTCTGATGTACTATTTTGCAAATGGAGATGGGAATGCCACAAATTTTTGACTGCGCTGCATATGATAAATGTACATACTCGTATTCTAGAAAAATCTTATATGGTAACATATTTTCCCATTTTGTAGCCATTGCAAAATGCATGAAGTGAATAAGATACACCGAAAATGAATGATCATCGGCTGTCGTAGTGAAGTTTTTTTTGCAAGCTTCGTAATGTATGGATGAAATATATTTTTGATGCAATTTAGTTTAAAAAAAAAAAATGAATTACAGTGAAACGTGAATGTTGGTGAACCTGATAGAATCTCATCTACAAAGTTATATGATTTGATGAGAAGATAAAACAAATTTGAAGGTCTAGCGCTGTTCTGCCATGATTTTTCAGACTAGTATTGAAATGCTACATGAAACATCATTTGATTTTGCAGAGTGTTTTTAGAGGTGTTCAACTTCAGATAGGGATAGCTGTCAAATTTTGCTCTATGACATTATGTTATTTGCCTTGGAAAATTTCCATGCAAAGACTCACACCCGAATAACGTCTCAAAATAGTAGAAATTTATTTCCAATATTCACGGAATATGCGCCAAATCTATAAGTCAGATCGTACAATTTAAGATGCTCATAATCATCCATTTGAGCAGTCCATACCCAATATAATAGAAACATTTATGTCGGCGTATCCTCTATTGGAAAATATTCATCCAACACGAGCTCGTACAGTGCGTACTGAAGCAGTTATTGCTGCTGTAGAGGCTGGTGTGACTTGAGATCCAAATCTATCGATTCTACGCCGTTCTCAACAACAACTCTGTGGAAAAATATTGGAATATCCTACAAATTCAGAAGTTGAAGCCATTGGAACATTGTTTGTGCCGTACGTTTGGTGAATGGGGTGAATATGAATTAAAAGTTGAACTAAATTTTGACCGTCAAATTATTTTCAGCAATAAAGCTCATTTCTCTTAAGGGGGTATTCTCATGTGACCACTTTGAAAAATCGATTTTTTTTATCATATTTCGGGAGTGAAACCTATCGAAAATATGCTGTGAAAAATTCAAACCGAAATTCTTAGTATTAAATAAGTTACAACTCATAGTCGCCGACGCGCCGTAAGCGACTTGTCTGCCACGCGGCAGGTCTGCAGCTGCTACATTTCTATTGTTTTCACGGGTCTTTTATACCTGTGTACGGAGTTTCTGATGATCACCTTTAGTATATTACGTACCTGTGCATATGTGGAATAGTGTATATAAATTTTTACATGAATATATATAAAATCCTAGAACAAATTTAGCAATACACAGCATCAAAGCTCTGAGTGTCAACATCAAACAGGAAGAAAAATAAAAATGGATCGAAAAGGCTCGAGAAGCTCCACAAGATACCTAGCGCAAAAAGAAAGAAAAAGGAGGTTTCGAGGGAATCAGTATACTGCTGAAACCGATACCGAGTTGGCGAGCACATCAGCTGAAAAATTAAAAGACAAGAGTGACTTTGATGTACCGAGTGACGAAGGATTCAGCTACAGCATTCTGTGTTTCTCACTGGTGTTTACCGCTTGACAATCAATTTTAAAGTGCAAGCTGTGCGATAGTGACGTAAAATTTTTGAAAAAATCACCGCGAGGACTAGGATTCAAGTTGTGTGTAAAGTGTTCGTGCCAAGAATTTGGCATCAATTCTTCTCCTATGGTCAAAAATGCTTAACCCACTGGTGCTGCAACAAAGAAGTCGACTCTTGCATTGACCAATGCCATGATGGTTAAGCTGAATACATACTTCGTTTTGGCTATTTTGAAAAATCCAGATTCTCAAGAAGAAATGAAGAAAGCAGTGTGGGCTACATTGTATCATTACATTTCAACCGATGAAAACCCCCAGCACTCGTACTGTTCAATTGCATGGTTCAAGTATTTACAACATACGGCAGAGAATACAGACGAAAACTACACACATCCTCCAGCATTTGATGAAGAAACTGCAAGTTTTATGAAGCCAATTTACGAAGAATTCTGATGATCTGATGCAAAGGTGCTTGGGAAAAAACACTCAGAACAACAAAGAGTCGTTTAATAGTTGCATCTGGAACTTGGTTCCAAAGCATCAAGCGTCGTGGACAGCTGCGTTTTTGTTTAATGATGAATTTTCACCCATCCTTAAAATAATGGAGATTTTTGGTACGCAAATTGGCCGAAACGCCTACTCGTATGCTGAGGAGTACGATGAACGACGAATAACCCGTGCAGAGCGATCCACGTCCGAGGCATCCAAAACGACAAGGGCTTCTCTCAGGTCACAAAAACTGGCAGAAAATGATGCATATGAAGCCACCGAAGGGTTATTGTATGGTCCAGGCATATCAGATTAGTGTAAGTATAAATTTTCCACGAAAATTCTGCTCTTGAAACTTTAAACGCATTTTTCTCCAAACATCATTTTCTAAAACGGTCATGGTCCTACAACAAAAAGTATCCAACCGATTGCTTTGAAATTTATATATGTTCTTTGACTCATTAATAGTTATCGTCCGTACCAAAATTGCTCATTTTCGAGAATATTTTCTTATATTTTTTAAACGATTTTTAACATGAAAACAAGTTTTTCGTAACTTTTTTCTACTGTCCCCCATTTTTTTCATTTTTTTAAAATGAAATTGAATAATTTTGGTAGGGACGATAGCGACAGACCTACTGAACAATAATCCATGCGATTTTTTTATTTCAGACAACTTGAACAGCCGCTATTACCATGACCAGTGAGCTGCTTTCTATTTTTAGTGTCTAATTTAATTTAAAAATATATATATAAAAAATGTAAAATAAGAAGAAAAACAATTTTTTTTATATAGTTTAAGATACAAATGAAAACATATAAAAAAATTAAAAAGATTGAATTTTAATTTCTCATAAAAAAAAATTCCCTAAAACGAGGTAAAATTTATCCGTTCACATGAGAATAACCCCTTAATGCGTTGGTAAACAAAAAAAATTTTTGGTGTAAAGATAGCCATCAAAAGGTTTTGAAGGCCTCATTACATCCCGAAAGCTCTGTATGTCACTGTATGGTGCGGTTTGCAAGTTGGTCGGCCGGTCCTTTCTTTTTCAAATCTGAAGAAGAAACCAACGTAAGAGTAAACATCGATCGCTACCGACAAATGATTGATAACATCAATTATCTCAAGGACAAATGGTTAAAGCAGTATGGTTCTACAAGCCACATATCGCGTCAAACCATTATTCATTGGGCCAAACCTTTGGTGAACAAATCATCTCTAGTAATGGACCTATGTGATTTTACTCCATTTAGCTATTTTTTGTGGGGTTACATCAATTCGTTTGTCTTCTATGCTCATAAATCAGCAACTATTGATTACTTCAAAGTCAACATTCGACTCGTTATTGGCTAATTATGTCAGGCTGTGCTGGAAAGAGTGGTGTAAAATTATACCGACAGGATGGCCTTTCCAAGATGTAGTTACGGCAAAAAAATTGACTACTTCAATAATTTATCGGTGTTTCATTTATTTATTTATGCTTTCCAAAACTACCCTATATATCTGATGAATGAATCGATTTTTTCCTACAAACTGAAAAGAAGCAATTTCGATGACTTCCACTTCCAAATTGGTTTAGAAATTGTGATGAAATCGTCTAACATACATTCTAAATATGGTTCAGGATGTTTTTTTTAAACGTTAAGTTTGCTTTTACATTCAGATTTCCTCGATTAAAGTTGTTGCTTTCATAATTCGAAGTCGAAAACATTGGTCAAAAATAACGAATCAGCCTGAAATTTGTTAAGCTTTTTCTCATTAAAATCAGTTTAGGTCTTGATTCCAGTTTTTCTTGTTGAAAATGCATCCGATGGTCAGGAGTAACATTTGATGTAAAAGCTTACTGGGCATGATTAATAGATTAATAAATTACGAGGTTGGTTCTGAAAAAATCAAGTAGGTCCTAAAGTTGATTTCCTTATCAGTTGATGTAAAAATAATTCTGGCATAGGTGGTTTACTTTATAAGTTTTTTTAAGATCTGCAACGATGCTTAGCCTTTATAGGAGCGGAAGAAAAATCATTTCAGTTGCATTGAAAGCAATTTTACTATTTAGACTTCAATTTCTTCTAGCTGCCACTTAGTGTACTATAGCATTCTTTTAAATCTCATCACTATGCGAACAACTATCACGCAAGTTAGTATTCAAATCCCTTGCAAACTCAACTTTTACACCATCTTGAATCTCATCACGTGTTCACATAGAAAAAACGCTGAGGTTGCCACAGCATTATCCTTGAAGGGTTTGTTTTTTCGTATGCATCTTAGTGGAATGCCTACTGGCATTTTATAATGAAAGTTAGTAGTAGCGAACGAACCATCAAATGAATGAGGGAAAAGGTTAACATCGTAAGGACAGACCGAAAAGACCGAAGTTTTTTTTTTGTAAACAGAAAGGATTGCCAGCAAAATGCACTGGAAACAGTAAATCACTTTGACACGAAGTACTGAAAATGCTTAAATCATGCTTAAGGTATTTACGGCAAGTATGCAAAACAAATACACAAATAAACATTCGTTGACATTTTCCACATTCCCGGACTTTCACCCAAATGTTTATTTTTGTCCTTAACTCATGGACGTTTCGTTGAAACTATGCTCGAGGTGAACTCTGAACTGTGTGAAATTATGCGAGGAATGAAACGCCTTACTGCTATTGAATTTCAAGTTTACCGCGACAATACGTAAGCGGATTTATGCATGTAGGTACAAGGATATGAATGCGAGTAGCACGAGTGGGGTGTGAAGTTGTGAACGATTATTTTCGAGTAGCCTTCAAGCGAAATTCGAAAACTGATGATTATGATTCTCCACTTGAATGAAACTCTCTTCCATTTATTTTTAAAGCAAATGTATATCTCATCTCCCAAATGGACACCATAAAAGTGTGTCGCATCCGAGTGAAATTATTTGTTAGGAGGTATGGTCCAAAAGTGATGGCAAGATGTTTAAGATAGAAAGATGGTTTATTAATTTGAACATACTTTATAGCAGTGATCATACCAAAACGATTTCATCCTGAAACATCGTTATAAGCCGAATGAAAGATTGCTGCCAACGGCATTATGTAGGTTGAACTTTATTTACAAAATTATAAACAAGTTCTGGGTTACTGAATTGAGGGTTTCGTTCGCAAACTCAAGATTCATATTGAGAAGCACCTACATTTGTTAAATTTGCAAGTCGCAATACAAAAACTTAGCTAAATGCCAAAAAATTATGGGATAACGAATTCTTGGCCTAAGTTAGAGTGAACGGATATGGTGCTTTTCAATATTCCAAACGAAAGTTTTGTGTTGATATTGGAAATCGTCTAACCAGAATCTTGAGTACTATCAGCAAAAGGGGTGCATTAGTAGTACAAGATGCACATCACTATGGGAAACGTAATACAGGATGTGGCGCCAAAATCCGGACAATTTTCAAGTTGAATTTCCCGCTTCATTGTGTTTGTGCCAGAGGTTGCCTTTGGTGTACGAGTAGTCAGCCGACATAAGTAAAAGGTGTTAACCTCAAAATTTGTCATTCTGTTAAAAATGAGTCAGGAGTATAACCGAAGAGCCGCGATAATCGAAAGTCTTCGCGCTGGACGGTCAGTACGGAAGATTATTCAATTTTTCCGATATCCGAAATCAACTGTATATGAGGCTGTTTCTAAGTACAAAGCTCAAGAACAGTTAGGTAAAGGTTCAAGTACACCGGCAAGAAAGCGGTACTCAAAAAACGACACCGTCAGAACCCTGAAGTCACCAAAAGGACTTAAGAGCTGATTCTGGAAGAATCACTTTCGAAGGTCTATTTCGTCTATTGTGAAGGCTATGTTTTTCAACACATATTCCATGACATGCAAAGTTTTTCATTTAAGAAAATTTAACAAAGAAAATCAAGGAAATAAGCTAAAAAATTCAATTTTTCATTAATAAAAAAATTTCAGAGATCGTTAATAATGAAAATTTAAGCAGTTACAATGGATATATGCCTCAATTCTCGAATAAATAAGACTCGCGAAAGAAAAGTTCATACATGTTTTCAAATTTTTTGAAGAGGGTCGATTACATGATGCATAAATGCATCTCTTGAAAAAGTTTCTGTGCAGAAATAGAAAACTTTAAAGATGTTATAAATCTGCAAAAAATCATGACTAGTTCCCCCTCATTTTTAGGGTCTGTTAAAGACGCAAATGGGGTCTGGATGAAATCCGGCGTCGAGACGTTGGCCATTCTAATGGACACGCATTTTTCGGGTAGTGATGGTGCGGCTGACAAAGCTGATCCACATCCGCTCCATAATTGTTCCTGTAAATGACGGACTCTTACTCTGGCTAATAAGGTATTTCCATCCCCCCAAAATTCTCTAGCATGGACAATATATCACCTGTTGAGATCCAACAGAGAATTAACACAGCATTGTCGTGGCTAAATAACATTTTCAAAGCATGTCTGCGAATGGCTCACATTTCATAGCGCTGGAAAGAATCTAAAAAAGTTTTCCCACCTAAAGTGACCTAAAGACCTCTCACTTCTTGCCTAAGGATGATAGGCCTATCACTACACGAAAGAGAGATCCGTTGAAACAGCTCTTCACTCAATCACCAGCTTCATCGAAAAATCGCTAAGCCATAAAGAATGCATGCCAGCCATGGACCATAGAAAGGAGTGATATGCAGGATTCCGTCGTTTCCTTGTCTTTAAAGTTAGAACTACATATATACCATATGAAGAGCGACTTCTTTGCGACAACTTACTAAGTTACAATTTCGTATACTCGTCGTAGAAGAGTGTTTTCTAATGTGGCTTCTCCATCTTTAATTAAATTCTAACCTCTCTGACTCTTTAGATCATTGTATTTCAGAACTCATTGTCAGATCTGATAACATATTTGCCGTTCCATATGCTAGGACTGAGACTTTCTACCATTCGCCGATGTTGCAACTCACCCGAAACCACAATATTCTGCAACTTGGTCCGTTTCTTTACTCACTCTACATTTTTAGACATATATTTCGTTTTGTTTGGGTTTTTTATTTCTCGTAATTGGGCTATATTAGTCTGTGAGATCAATTCTTAATAAATAAATAAATTGTTTATTGTTTTATATGAATATTTTTTCGATATATATTTTATAGAGCATTAATGACCAGAACAGCAAATTAGATAAGATTTTTTTAGAAAAATAATTTAATTTTATTTGCAATTTTTTGCAAACTCAAAAAAGTTCTGATTTTTTTTCAAAGTAAATGCGGTTTTACTAAAATTATTGTAGCCCCTCCTTCATATTGAGTACTAACTGTTTATTGATTCTATAATAATTATTTTTTTATCGCGAAAAAAACTTTTATTAACTTCCCAGTATATGGGAAGTTCTTGTAATCGCCTCGAAAATCGAAATTGAAATTTTCAACATTTCTTTACGTTTTGAGGTCTATAGAGTATATATAAAGTGTTTTTAGAAAGGGAGATGTATGTGTGTGTGTGTGTGTGTACGTACGTACGTACGTTCGTGGACACTTTTTTCTACGAGCATAACTCACGTAAACAAAGTTGTATCGACTTCGTTAAGGTGTCAATCGAAGCGTCTTTGCAATTTTAGGAGCTCGTTAGTTTTTGGGATACTTCGGTTCTGGGGGTTTGTTGTTTTGCCCCTTTGAAGGTCATTTCTGTCATGCGTTATATCTCGCGAACGAAACATACGATTTCCTTGATCAAGGTGTCAATCGATGCGTATTGACATTTATGTGATTCTATAAAGTTTTTAAAAAATTTCCTGTAGCCGTTTTTTAATTTTAAAAAAAAAGTGCAAAAAATTAGGTTTTTTTAAATAAACAATAGATTTTTAACCTGATTTACGGAAGACAGTATTAAACTTTTATAAAATTTATTTACTTCAAGCAGTGTTTGTAAAAACAACATTAAAACTTTTTCTTATTATCATGTAAAAAATTAAATAAAAAAAAAATCATTAACAGGCATCATGATCTTCAAGGTCATTATTGTGATGCGTTATATCTCGCGAACCAAACATACGATTTACATTGTCAAGGTGTCAACCAACGCGTATTAAAATTTTCGTGAATTCCTCGAATTTTGAAACAAAATCGTTGGAGCCGTTTTTTAATTTAAGAAAAAAAAGTGCAAAAAATTAGGTTTCTTTTAATAAACAATAAATTTTTAACCTGATTTACGGAAGACAGTATTCAATTTTTATAAAATTTATATACTTCAAGCAATGTTTGAAAAAACTTCATCAAAACTTTTTCTCATGAAAGCAAGAAACAATAAATAAAAAATAAAAAATCATCAACAGGCATCATGATCTTCAAGGACAGTTCTTCCATTCACTATATCTCACGAACCAGATATAGTATTTGCATCATTAAGGGGTCAATCGACGTGTTTTACCATCTTTTTGATTATTTTAACATTCAAAAAATCCGTTTCAGCGGTTGTTTTAATTTAATAGAAGAAAATGCAGAAACTTAGGGTTTTTTCCATAAAAAATATTTTTGAAACCTGATTTGCACAACACAGTAATAAATGTTTATAAAATTTATACATTCCTATCAGTTTTTGAAGAGAAACCAGCAAAACTTTTTTCATGACTCTGAAAAAAATTCAATTAAAAATAATAAAATCATTCAAAGTTACCATATGAAAAGGGTTCTTCCGAATGATATTACCTTATATCTTTTATTCTAAAGACTTTGTTGTAAAGTCAATCAAAGTTTTAAAATGTTTGGATAATTTGAGCAGATTTTTAATAGTTTTTGCAGTCTTTTCATAAAAATAAGCGGCTTAAATTTTAAAAACCATCAAAATTTCAATCAAATTTGCATTTGTGGTCATCACTCATCCACTAAAAGCCTTGCGTAATCAATGGATGCTCCCGTAGATGATATGATTAATATTAACTCATTCCTGTTACTGCTATGAATACCTCTCATTATTATTATTCAAAGTAGTATTATTTTCAAAATTATTATTGTATTTAATATTTTTAAGGTTTATCTAGATATTACTGGGAAGTTTACCGTGTGGACCTCAAGGGTCGCACTCCGCGGCTTGTTTTTTTGATAAGAACTGTTTAAAGCATCTGATTTCTAGACACACTGTTTGCTTAAAGTGAAAATCAGGTGAATTTTTTTAAAACCAGATTTTTGAAGCTCTTTATATAAAATTATAACTGCCTGCACTGAATTGATTCAGAATATGAAAGATTCATACAAATCCTAATATGTTTCAAGTCACACCTTAATGACGTAAATTGAATGTTTCGTTCGCGAGATATTGTGAGCATAAAATTACGTACACAAACACACAAAATTCAAATCGCTCCTTAGACCTTAAAATGTAAAGATAATTTGAAAAATATTCAGTTTGGCTTTTTGGGCCGATTGCAAGAACTACACTTGTTTTTGGGTAATTAGAAGTTAACAAGTGATAAATATTGGAACAAACCAATGAAAAGTAAAGTAAACTTTTTTATTTTTGATTTGCACAATTTTGAACAGATTTAAAACAGTGAGCGATGATCCGTAAAAAAATGTGGGAACTATTCACGGAAATATTTTCACGAATTTGGAAAAAAATCGATAAAGCGAACTTTCTAAGAATGAATTGAAGAATTTTAAAGGTTTTTATTTTGCAATTTGATACTAGAAAAATCAAAAACAAAAATATGCCGAACAAAATGTTAATTTGTTTTGTTTCGTTTTATAAAAAAGCGAAATAGCACCAGTGAGTTTTTTCATACTTTCATACTTTTACGTTTTCTAGAAAAATTTGATTTGTTCTCAAATCAATTTTTCATGAAATTGCAGAACTTTTATTCGACAAATTCTTTTGGACTCTTTGAAAAAGAGGTGCCAATTTATAAATAATCTGTAAGAATTTCAGCTAATAATGCCAGAATCTTTAAAATGCATTGAAAAAAACGCAATGATGGAGAAATATGCATAATGAAAATCAAAAATGAGACTACATATATAATTCTTAGATGAAATAAAATCCTTGATGTTTCAAGCTTGCTTTTCAAGTTAAACTCAAATAATAACAGCAACACCTGAAGTCCAATCGATTTGATTTTTCAAATGCTAGCTTTTACAGCTAAATTTGTAACTTCTCTATCTATGAAAAATACAAGAAACGGCCCTGTTTAGAGGTTTGGAGCCGTCATCTGCAAACAGTGAAGAAAGTGGTTTGTAATTAAGAGTAAAAACTTTTTACTAGCTGTTGAATATTTGTATCAAAAATACGCAAATTTAATTATGCACATTTGCATACAATAAATATTTTACGAGCTGAGAAAATTGCCTTGTCAAGAAGCGCTGCAATGCTACAAATAAAAAAAGCAAAGTTTTTTCAAGCAAAAAAGGACTAGCCCTGCATAAAGTTCTTGCTTCGTCAGACCACATACGACAACGTTTCCACGATTGTGCTTCTCGAGTGCAATCTGAAAAGTTCCAGCAAAATCATCGAAATACTATATTTTTCAAAGCAACCATATCGTTTGTAATATTTCATCCATATGGCATCAGTTTAAAAGCGTAGTAAGGACAAAGTTGAAGCCATAACTTTTGCCTCGCGCGCTTTGCATGAAGGGTGGTAGATGGATAGGGTGCAGGATATACCAAGGCAACTTATTTGACATCAAATGCATTTTATAAATAATATCAGGAAAGTGGAAATGGAATGCAAGCGCCATACAAAACAACAGATTCACAGGTATGTAAAACCTAGCGCTTGATGAAAGGGAAATGGGGTGAAATGTGGATGAATGTTAACGAGGTAAGTCTTTGTTGACCTTTCTCTCGTTGCTGTTTGGTGGTGGTGCACTTGAGGTCGTTAAACGTAATAAATCATTGCTTTATCAAAAGCTGTTGGTGTTTTTCAAAGGAAAATTTTACATGATTATGGAAATATTGCTTGAAGAAGCAAAGGTGTTGAATGTACTCGCTTGTTAGAATCCTTGATATTTTGCGTAATAAGTCTAATTCATTAAAGGCTTTAACTCATAAAAATACAGTGAAATGGTTTTTTGATAAAAGTAAGGTTGTTTAGAATTCTACTATTAAATTATGACTACGGACAAACTAAAATAAATTATACGCTTGAATTGGCCATCCAGGATGGCACTCAATCAGCGCCTCGTGAGATTATTCGTTTTGCAGCACATTTGCATCGATCCGTGAATTTGCATAATGAAATCACATGCTAGATCGAATTTGCGTGACTCCATACTTAAAATGGGAGTTTTCAGCCGCAGGAGTGGGACTTGTTGTGAGTACTTTACTTTCAATTTACTCACCACCTCCAAAGACGAATGCCAGGGATCGAGATTTGTGTGTTCTGTTGGAGGTGACACAAGCTCCGTGTTCTGAAAACGAACAATTTACACACTCCACGTAAAGTACACTTATCAGCACCGTGTGAAAATATGTTACATTGTATCGTTGAAGTTATTTTAAAATTACACAACTATTATAAGTAATTGAAAATGTGCATTTTTATGTACAGCCAGCAATGAAATAAAAGTTAGTCGGATACCATTTTTGCACAAATGAGTTTATTTATTTGTGACTGTCTGTACTCAAATTTTTTCATTAAGCATATCAAACAAATTATTCGATTTATGAATTTTACGTAAAACTGGAGTTGACTCTCAGTTTAATATGGTAAAAATGTTTGTATTTCCTGTTCGCCTTTCATCGTTCACTTATTTAGTAGTCATCAGCGTTTTTTTGCTATGAACTATTTACTTTTTGCAAAGCGCAATTACAAATTTCAGTTTACACGACTTTAAGGAAATGTATTTAAGTTGGATCATTATTGTTTTTCCTCGGTTGAAATACAAGTAAACTTCAACTTTCAAAATACGCTATCAGTTTCTTCAAAAATTTACAAATATTTTTAAAAAGGGAAGTCGTTTACTGCTTTTCTGCTCTCTTTGCATAAATATACTAAAAAAATGTTCTTGAACTGTTTGAGTTTATTGTCTATTAAAATATATCTATTTTTAATTTTTCAGTAAAAAAGAAGTTATTATATTCGGCCCGAAAATTCAAATCAAAATTGTCAATGTATCTTCACTTTTTAACACTAGGAAGGTTGCGCCCCTGATAGTTACATAGAAAGTCACCTAGGATCTGTGAGATTCAACTACACAAACTGATTTCTTTATTTAAAATATTAATTAATTTTCCATATAATAACTGATGCAGTTTATAGTAAAACAAGCCGCGAAGTGCGACCCTTGAGGTCCACACGGTCAACTTCCCAGTAATATCTAGATAAACATTAAAAATATTAAACACAATAATAATTTTGAAAATAATACTACTTTAAATAATAATAATGAAAGGTATTCAAAGCAGTAACAAGAATGAGTTAATATTAATCATATCATCTACGGGAGCATCCACTGATTACGTAAAGCTTTTGGTGGATGGGTGATGATGATTGATTACCAAAAATGCAAATTTGATTGAAATTTTGATGGTTTTCAAAATTTAAGCCGCTTTTTTAATCAAAAGATTGCAAAAACTATTAAAAATCTGCTCAAATTCTCCAAACATTTTGAAACTTTGATTGACTTTACAACAAAGTCTGTAGAATAAAAGATACAAGGTAATATCAATCGGAAGAACGCCTTTCATATGGAAACTTTTAATAATTTTTTATTTTTAATTGAATTTTTTTCAGAATCATGAAAAAAGTTGTAATGGTTTCGCATCAAAAACTGATAGGAATGTATAAATTTTATAAACATTTATTACTGTGTTGTGCAAATCAGGCTAAAAAAATATTTTTTATGAAAATAAACCCTAAGTTTTCTCATTTTTTTTATTAAATTAAAAAAACCGCTGAAACGGATCTTGATAATGTTAAAATAATCAAAGATATTTTAAAGCACGTCGATTGACCTCTTAATGATGCAAATATTATATCTGGTTCGTGAGATATAGTGAATAACAGAAATGGCCTTGAAGGTCATGATGACTGTTAATGATTTTTTATTTTTTATTCAATTTTTTTCGTGATCATGACAAAAAGTTTTGATGGTGTTTTTAGAAACATTAATTGGACTATATAAATTTTATAAACATCGATTACAAAATTTAGCGAATCAGGTTAAAAATTTATTGTTTATGAAAAAAAACCTAATGTTTTGCACTTTTTTTCCTTATATTAAAAAACGGCTACAAATTTTTTTTCTCAAAATTTGATAGATCTACACAAATGTTAATACGCGTCGATTGACACCTCAACGGTGCAAATGTATGTTTGGTTCGCGAGATATAGCACATGACAGAAATGACCTTGAAGATCATGATGCCTGTTAATGATTTTTTATTTTTTATTTAATATTTTACGTAGTCATGAGAAAAAGTTTTGATGTTGGTTTTACAAGCACTGCTTTAAATATATAAATTTTATAAAAATTGAATACTGTCTTTCGTAAATCAGGTTAAAAATTTATTGTTTATAAAAAAACCCTAATTTTTGCACTTTTTTTTCTTAAATTAAAAAACGGCTACCACGATTTTTTTCAAAATTTGATAGATTTACAAAAATGTCAATACGCGTCGATTGACACCTTAATCATGCAAATCGTATGTTTGGTTCGCGAGATATAACGCATGACAGAAATGACCTTCAAAGAGGCGAAACAGCAACCCCCCCCCGACCGAAGCATCCCAAAATTTTTTTTAAACCATTGGTAGTTACATTGGAAAAGAGATTGATGTACTAATATTAAATAATTCCACATACTATAATGATATGGATTTATCATTTGTACGATTTGGTAGAGATTTTGATTAATGCAAATGTTCAAATAAGATTTTTTAATAAATAACGACAATAAATTAAATTCAAAAGCTATTTTCTTCTCAATATGATGTACATTTGCAACAATCAGTGGTTACTGGAAGATCGAATACTTTAAAGAAGAAAAAAAAAAAAAACTTTTTTAGATTTTGACAATTGCAAAAAATATTCATACTAAAGCACACGGTCACATTCCACTTAATGCAATGTATCATTGTCACTATTATTATTATTTAAATTATGATTGTCTGATTATTGTTTTTATCAGTGAAACAGATATTACTAGGAAGTTGTTTGTATGGACGCATTTCGCGGCTGATTTGAAGCGTTTTGGGATATGAGCTTATGCCTGATTGCCATTATTAATTAAATATAATTTGTTTATCATTTTGACAGTACAAACAGAGTTTCAATTAAAGTTAGTAGTAGAGAAAACTAAAAAAACCGTTAATATTGCAATTTATCAAATACACTTCTCTACATTTCATGAACATTTCTAATCAAAACGGATCAAACGAGCCCAAATTTTACGGACTTTGTGGTAACCATTGAAAAATTACAATGATCATGTCGATATCATAATATTGTATTGTAATCGAAATTGGGTAAGTTTAAAAAAATTCAGATAGATACGATAGTTAGAAGTAGATGAAAATCAAACTGGCAGATTTGTTTTCATAGATACAAAAAAGCCTAACTGACGAAAGCGTTGTTAAAATTTGAAAATAACATTTTTGGGTGAAACATATTTTTTTTGTCTAAAACTAATCGCTTTGTTATTTTTTAATGAAAAAATATTTAAACAAGCCGCAAGGTGCGACCCTTGAGGTCCACACGGTCAACTTCCCAATAATATCTACATAAACATCAACAACATTACAACAATGAGAGGTAATAGTAACAGGAATGAGTTAATATGAATCATATCGTCTACGGGAGGGTCCATTGATTATATAAGGTTTTTGGTCGATGAGGACAGATTGAATATTCACGCGGATCAATCGGTGGGGGCCTTTTTGGTCTTGAAAATTTTTGTTGGTTTTCAAAATTTAAGCAATTTTTTTTAATTAAAAGACTATAAAAACTATTAAAAATCTGCTCAAATTATGCAAACATCTTAAAACTTTGATTGAATTTACAACAATTTTTTTAGAATAAAAGATATAAAGTAATAGCACTCGTATGAACCCTCTTTATATGGTAACTTTTAATGATTTTTTTATTTTTAATTTAGTTTTTCCATAATCATGGAATAAAATTTTGCCGGTTTCTCTCCAAAAACTGATAAGAATGTATAGATTTTATAAACTGGATCACTGTGCTGTGCAAATCAAGTTAAAAAATATTTTCTATGAAAAAAACCATAATTTTTCGCATTTTCTTCTATTAAATTAAAAAAACGGCTAAAACAAATTTTTATAATGTTAAAAACTTCACAAAGATGTTAATACACGTCAACTGACACCTTACTGATGCAAATATTATATCTGGTTCGTGAGATATAGTGAATGCTAAAAATGACCTTGAAAATCATGATGACTTTTAATGATTTTTTATTTTTAAATTATTTTTTTACGTAATCTTGAGAAAAAGTTTTGACGACGTTTTTGCGATCATTGTTTGGAGTATAAAATTTTATAAACATTGATTACTAAGACTTGACAATAAGGTTAAAAAAAATTTGTTTTTGAAAAAAACCTAATTTTTTGCACTTTTTTTTAAAAAAATTTGAAAACCGCTCCAAGAATTTTTTTGAAAATTTGATAGAATCACACAAACGTTAATACGCGTCGATTGACGCCTTGTTAAAAAAAATCGTATGTTTGGTTCGCGAGATATAACGCATGACAGAAAAGCCTCAAACGGGCAAAACAGCAAACCCCCCGACCGAAGTTTCCCAAAAACTAATCAGCACTTAAGATTGCAAAGACGCTTCGATTGACACCTCAACCAAGTCGATCGGACTTTGTTTACGTGAGTTATGCTCGTAGAAAAAACTGTCCACGAACGAACAGACGTACGTACGTACACACACACACACACATACGTCTCCCTTTCTAAAAACACTTTATATATACTCTATAGACCTCAAAACGTAAAGAAAAGTTGAAAATTTCAATTTCGATTTTCGAGGCGATTACAAGAACTTCCCATATACTGGGAAGTTAAAAAAAACACTGGAGAAATCTACTTTGAACTATTATTTCTAGTGCCTAAAATTATTTCCACAAAAGCAAATATCATTAAATTTAGTAACTATCCTTGAATATCTTGGTTTGATTGCAACCTTTGTTAACAAGCTTGTCCTATTTCGGTTTTATTTTATTGAATTTCCTCCAGTGTCAATAGTTCTTCATATTAATTTAAATCAAAAGATTGTGAGTGTAAAAATGTTGAAAATTATAAATATCCCCGCTGCAGTTGTTTGATATAAACATTTATTGAATTTGAGCTCAGAAAAATAGACAAAATTATTTTAATAACCTACGTCATAAGTTCTTACCTAAGAAAACGCATTTTTTCGGTATTCGTTTTAATCGATTAAGTATTTATATAACTTTTTCACGAACTGGCTTAATTGAAGACATCGAATGATTTGAGAGGTTCGTAAAAGTCGAACACGGTCAACCAAATGAAGCAATTTTTAGGTAATTACATAAAACCTTATCAACATGATTTTTTTGACTTCAGAAAGTTTTGCAATGAAATCAGATATAAGCTAGGAATTTGGCTCTGCATGGTTTTAAATTAAAAAAACCTTTATTATAAGGATATTGTTGAAAGAATAATTCAGCTTGAATTGCTGATGATTCCAAATAACATCGGTTTCAACAGATTATGCCGGCCTTGGTCGGGCCTGTCCAATTTTTATTTGTAATCGAAGGCTTATTTAAAAATCCAGTGTGGAGTAGCTAGTCTATAAATCTATCTTCCCAAAAAGGAAACGAAATACGTAAAATAATATCTGCAGTCTGAAAGAGGGAACTGAACCGACAGTGTCCCATTTTGCAAACAAACTACTGTATTCCTGTTTGCATGCAAAAATACTTAAAGTTCCAGGATGCTCGCATGGAAGAAACCTCCGGCTTGAATATTTACATACTCCTACGTAACAGCAAACATACATAGTAAACATATGTACGTAGAATTTCTCCATTTAATACTTAACCACTGGAGCTTGGAAAATTTCATCGTGTCGACTTTTTGATTGAACTTGAAGTGAATGTTTGTTCTTTTTATCGAATTTATCTTCAGAAGACATTGAAGGCATCTGTGTCTTATATTGCTTCGATTTTATTTCAACGTTGAAACGTTTGTGTTGACGAGAAAACTCCAAATGGGGATCAAATAATATGATTTTTGAGTTTAAGCCATGTGTTCGGTGTTGGAAGTTATGGACTGAGGTGAACGATATCATTTATACAGATTTTAGTTTCACGAGTGGAAATGATGGGACATTTGAAAATATTCATGTCAATGTCTATTGATTTTGCAGATAGGAATCCAAGATGAAAATATAGAGAAAACTGTTTTGGTTAGACATTTCGAATGGAGTTTCAATGTAACTTTTCAATGTTGTTTTTTCGATAGATATTAGATGAATGACAACATGAACTTGAATCGAAATAGTCATCATTAATGACACACTGGTGAGCCATGGCGTTCTCAATTAATTTTATCCAGTTCCAGTGGCCACGATTCCTAATATAAAATTTTTATCGAGTTTATCTAAGTGATGCGAATTCGCAATTCGCAAAGCTTTGATTTGGTTGCATGTGTGGTGATTGGTGAAAGGTAGAAAAATTTAAATTGAGTTAAAGTCATGCTTTACCAACTTTTTTTTGACAAACGAGTCGTGTTTGAAACACTGAGGAAGGCAACGAGTCATAGTTGAAATACGTATTCGACGAAAAGTTAAAAAATGGTTAAATCAAAACCTACAATTTTAACTATTGGGTGAAAAACTTAAAACAATGTAGTTATTACTAACTTCATATCTATATTGCTTGCCATTTATGTCACAATGACAGCTGTCTTATGTTGAAGAGTATACGAAAAGTTTGTTTAATTTGATATGTCGAAGTAAGTACATTATTGGGTTGTTCGATAATTAATGTCGTTATTTTCTTATAGATGGCGTGAACTGCATATTTCATGTAGTAGTGATTGCTTGTGTTATATTATTATATAATCTTTTAAAGATCAGATTTTAGACTACCTTGAGTCAAAAAGTGAGTATCATTAGTGGCCAACAAGTTGGTTAAAAATAAACTTGAAAATGGACAATCAAAGTGAGCGGTATCGGCATGTTTTATTGTTTTACTTCCGAAAGGTCAACAATGCGGTGCAAGCTCGAAAGAAAGTGTGTTTTAAATTTATGGTGAGGAGTGCCTTACTGAATGCCAGTGTCAGCGTTGGTTTGCTCGCTTTCGTTCTGCAAATTTTAATGTGCATGATGCACCACGTACTGGTCGTCCAACTACTACTGTTGATGACAAAATAAAGGCGTTAATCGAAACTAACCGGCGTATGAACACTCCAGAGACAGCAAAATAGCTTGACATATCGAATTCAACCGTTTACTTGCACTTACAACAGCTTGGTTACGTAAGCAAACTTGATGTTTGAGTTGCTCACGAAATAAACGAAATTCACCTCAACAAACGCTTTATAATATGCGACTCTTTGCTGAATCATCACAAAAACTACCCATTTCTAAAAAGAATCATAACGGGTGATGAAAAATGGATTGTTTACGAAAACGATCATGGACCAAGCAAGATGAGCCCCCACAATCGACATCCAAAGCCAATATTCACCAAAAGAATATTATGCTTTCTATACCCTTGTAATCCCACCATTACAAGGGTATAGTCTACTTTGAGCTGCTTCCGAAAAACTGAGCTATTGATTCGAATGTCTACTGTCGTCAACTATCCAAATTGAACGAAGAAATCAAGAAAAAACGCCCTGAACTGGCCAATCGCAAAGGCGTGATGTTCCATCATGATAACGCCACACCACACACCTCTTCGATAACTCCTCAAAAATTAATGGAGCTCCATTGGGAACTGATGCCACATCCACCCTATAGCCCGGACTTGGCACCATCAGACTATCATTTGTTTCGCTCCCTTTAAAATAATTTGAAACCAAGGCTTCTTCGAACGTGGAATTTTTCAACTTACCGAAAGATGGCAAAAGGTCATCCAACAAAATGTTCAATATATCATTGATTAATGTGTGTTGTTAATATAAATAAATTCACTTTGGAAAACATATAAAAAACCACGTTAATTTTCGAACAACCCGATACGTGCTGACAAAACACCATTTGCGGAATGTTTCACCCTTTTGGTTTATTGAAAAAAAGCTCACCGTATCCTCTCGATAGCATATTCTAAATATGTAACAGAAGTTAAAATGTGTCAAAAGTTGTTTGCACGCCTCAAAAGTAGTGATTTTGACATTGACGACAAGGAGTGATCACGCCAGCCGAAAAAAGATGGCGAATTAAAGATGACGAATTAAAGACTCCACACAGCACAGACTCATGTCAAATGCAAGAATAGCTTGCAAAATAAATGGGCGCAACACAAGCAGCAACTTTTAAGCGGCTAATATCATTGGAACATATTCAAAAGCAAGCACATGGTGGTAGCATACGAGTTGAACCTGAGAGACGTCGAAAGGCGATTTTGCAAGTCTGAAATGCTGCAGGAGCGCTACAAAAAGAAGTTGTTTTTGCATCGTATTTTTATGTGCGATTAAAAGTGGACCCTTTATGATAATCCAAAGAGCAAAAACCCGTATGTGAGCCTGGTCAACGAGGAACATCAATGCCAAATCCATTTCGCCAAGGTAATACTCTGTAGTTGGTGGTATCAGAACTGTGTCATCCAATATAAGCTGCTAAAATCTAGTGAAGAGCTGTACAGAAAACAACTGATTCATTTGAAGAGAGCATTGATCAAAAAACATCCAGAATATACGACGCTTCACTTCAGAACAAAGTATCGAAAAATGGCTCGATTCATTCCTCTCCTCAAAAGACAAGATGTTTATAAATTGCCTGAAAGATGAGAAAAGTCATAGATTCTAACGAAAAATATTTTTTAAAGCAAATCTTCTATTTCTTTATTGAAACAAAGCTATATTTTTGGCAAAAAATACGAGCTTTTTATGTTATTCACCCAATAAATTATAAACTATAATTATGCTTCGTATTTTTTCATGAATCAATCAGTAAAGCCTAAGAGTATGTTCTGATCTCCTGAACAATAATATTTCTTTTGAAATCTACCGAGATACAAAGAAATGAAATTAATATTGACTCTGTCATAAATCGTTTTTAATTAGACCTAAAAAGCATTTGACGCGACTTACATTGAAAGTTGATTTTCATCCTTAGTAAGTTGCCTACATTTGCGGAGTCGCACATTATAAATTATCAACAGCAGCACGTATGTCTTCATTACTGACTAATTGACCATTAACAAGTACTGTTTTTCATCGAACAACTATTGACTCGGGTAGAGTTAGGTGTAGGCCATGCAAACCTCAGTAATTATTCAAATTTCACACAAAATGGAAAAGTCACTCACCTAGCGTGCGGTAAGACTACTATCCGAAAGACTACCACACCAGACGACTGAAGGATATTAGCTGACGATGGGAGTGGTACGAAGACATTGAGACGCTTCCATTTATCGTGCATGAAAATCAACTGAAAACTGTTGGTTGCTTGATTATTAGCAAAATGAAAGAGGGGGCGAGACGTCGTAGACACAAGGGTTTTGTCTGCGTTGGAAAAGTCATTATCCAGGTTAACTCGTTGGATCTTGCAAAGGGAAGTTGAAAATTACTTAGCGATGTAAAGAATAAAATTAAGAACTTACAAAGGAGCTGGATACAGTAGATTGTGTAAGGATGGTCCTACTTGGTGGTAGTCAGTTCATTAGACCAGTTTAAAAATAACCGCTATTAAAATAATTGCCTCCACCTATAAGTATAAGGATGTAAAGGAAGATATGGGTATGTGGCTACAGGTCATACGATAGTTAAACGGTTAGATTGGAGACTAAAGAGCTTTGAATTAGGTTATTACTTATACCAACAAACCTTTAATATGTGTTCTCTTAAAACATCATGCATTTCGTGATGTAACTACTTTCTCAGCCAAGCAAAAGTAAAATAACTGAACGATAAGTATCCTTTCTGGCAAACATCTCACTTGATTCTTTCAGGAAGACAAAAGTAACAAAATTTTATTGAGAATAAAATCTCAGTGCCACAACAAAAAGTGATGCTTCAAGTATTGAGTGTCTTGGCTTCTTGTTTCTTGAGAATAATACCAACAAATCAGGATTTGAAGAGGAGCGAAATCCCACTTGACCGAGTCATGGAGTGGAGGACAGAATATACACTTACCAGAGCCGATGGAATCACATTTGAACAGCTGCGACCATTATGCGACGACACTTAAGTGGAGGATACTCAGCGTCAATGGATTTTTGTGGTCCTGGTTTGTAGTTGAATGCCATCGAAGGGGAATTGTTTTGCCCATCACAATGGCAAAGGCAAAGACAGAAAAGAAATTTAACTTTTCCGAAATCCTTCGCTCATAACATCACCACAGAAAGCATACTTAGAGGCTGGTCGGAGAGGGACGTTGTTGAATGATGGTAGTTTCCTAGAGTAACAGTCGTAATGGCCGAGTTGACCGATTTTCTGGACAGGAGTTCGATTATTGACAAGGATCAACGAACGTATGAGATCGTGTTTAGTTTATTGGATTTCAGCTGACTATGATGTTGTAGCAGGAAAGTGTAGAAATTCGATTTGGTATCACCAGGGAAAGATTTTGGAAGCAGTTTTTCCATTTGCAGTGCCCATACGGTTGATGTGAGATCCTTGATGGATTTTTAGATTTGAATCGGTCTTGTAAGGTATGATTAAATTTGATTGTGTTGCAGCGACAACAGGAAACTTATCACTTGATCGAAGGTAATTTTTATCATGAAAACATTTTATTGCCGGATGACTGATAAATCTATACTCATTTTTTATGGAAAGACACCAAATCTTGTATAGAGGTCAGATTTCTTATGAATGTTTGTAGTTTATATAATGTTAATATTGTTTATATAATGTATTGTGTTAATATAGTTGATTGGTGAATTTAGCATACATATATATTCTTGTTGAAACTAACAACATTTTGGGTATTCTTCACAGAGTTTTGGAACTTTTAACCAACCCAGTATCATTCGACAATTTTTTCAGTCATTTTGTAATGGTTCGTAATATTTTAGTTACTTCTTCTACTATCTTGCGTAAGTTTTTAAATGTTTTACATATAGCCAGACATCGCATTTGACCGCATATTATATGTTGTTTTAAGATCAACTGCAAAATAAGAAATGCTTAGTTGTCCTGCTAATGTGAAACGCGAAATAGTACAAATACAGCACATTTAGAAATTTCGAATGGAGGTACCACAAATGATAATCGTGGTTAAGAATGCTTCATTGAAAGATAAAACTGAAACTGCACAGTTCGTGAATGTAAACGTGATCATGAGCTATTGGTGAACAAGGCATTTGAATTCTATAATGAACATAGGTATACTACTATTGTTGAATTCCTATTCCACGTTCACTAGTGTGTGTCGCATTGATGTTGAGAATCTAAAGTTCGAAATTATTAAGCCTCGAAAATCGAAATTGAAATTTTCAACATATCTTTACGTTTTGAGGTCTTACGAGTATATTTTAAGTGTTTTTAGAAAGAAGTATGTATGTGTGTGTATGTACGTACGTACGTGCATTCGCGGACAGTTTTTCTACGAGCATAACTCACGTAAACAAAGTCGTATCGACTTCGTTAAGGTGTCAATCGAAGTGTCTTTGCAATTTTAAGAGCTGATTAGTTTTTGGGACACTTCGGTATTTTCAAGTCGCAGTAATCAATATTTATAAAATTCATATACTCCAAACACTTGTTGTAAACAAACCATCATTTTTATTCTATGATTACAAAAAAAATTCAATTAAAAATAAAAAATCATTAAAAGTCATCATGTCCTTCATGGTCATTTATGTCAATCATTATATCTCGAGAACTAAATATAATCTTTGCATCATTAAGAAGTCAATCAACGCGTATTAACATTTTAATGATGTTTTTAAATTAAAAAAAAACAACTTTAAAGCCATTTTTTAAATTTAATAAAAAATATTGAAAATTAGTGTTTTTTTTTCATAAAAAAATTAATTAATAATTAATAAAATTTACATCGTAATGATAAATGTTTATAAAATTTATAAACATTTATCAATTTCTGTAGAGTAGCAAAATATTTTTTCATGATTTCAAAACAAATTGAATTAAAAATAAAAAAAATCATTCAGTCACCATGGAAAAAGGGTTCATACGAATTTTTATACTTTAAATCTCTTATTCTCAAGACATTATTGTAAAGTCAATCAAAGTTTATTATTATTTGCATGATTTGCGGAAATTTTTAATAGTCTTCACAGAACCGTGTTTTAACTTTAATAAAAAAACTGCTTAAATTTTGAAAACCAACAATACAAATCAAACCAAATTTGCAATTGTGGTTATCCACGTTTTGAATGGTAAAATAATTGTGTTCAACACTTTTTAAGATCATATGCTTTGAAACGCTTTAATCAAATTAAAAATTGTAGTTTTTAGGAGTTTTGTTCTTTAGTATTTGTAAGATTTCAATTACTTCCTTCATCATTTGTAATACAAATATTTTACTTTTTACATGCAATTGAACCTATTTTTGACTGCATAATCAATGTTTCTCAAAATAAACAGAAAATAAGAAATAATTATTAGTTTCATTGATGTAAAATCGTAAAAAAATACAAATTCAGTGATTATGCCGAAGTGCTAGCGGTTTTGACCGCAACTATTCAAAATGGCCATCACGCGACAAAATCTCTTCAGTTGTCGTAATAACAAAAACTGCATTCATATTTGCTAGCGCTGTTTTGTCCTTCAAGCATCGATATGAAAATAAACAAGCCGCGAGGTGCGACCCTTGAGGTCCACACGGACAACTACCCAGTAATATTTACAGAAATATTAAAAATATTAAACACAATAATAATTATGGAAATAATACTAATTTTAATAATAAAAATTAACTTCTCATAAAAGTTATTGGAATGACTTAATATTGATCGTAACAGTAAGTAAAATATATGTATTACAAATGATGAAGGAAGTAACTGAAATTTTACGAATACTAAAGAACAAAAAAATTTTATTTGATGAAAGCTTTTCAAAGCATATGATTTTAAAAAGTGTTGACTAAAAAACATTTTACCATTCAAAACGTTGATTATCACAATTGCAAATTTGATTTGATTTGTATTGGTTTTCAAAATTTAAGCAGTTTTTTTAGTAAAGTTAAAACACCGTTCTGTGAACACTATTAAAAATCTCCGCAAATTATGCAAATAATAATAAACTTTGATTGACTTTACAATAATGTCTTGAGAATAAGAGATTTAAAGTATAAAAATTCGTATGAACCCTTTTCCATGGTGACTTTGAATGATTTTTTTTATTTTTTATCCACTTTGTTTTGAAATAATGAGAAAATATTTTGCTAGTCTCTACAGAAATTGATAATAAACATTTATTATTACAATGTTAATTTTATTAATTATTAACTAATTGTTTTATGAAAAAGGCACTAATTTTCAATATTTTTGTATTAAATTTAAAAAATTGCTACAAAGATTTTTTTTAAATTTAAAAACATCATTAACAAGAACTTCCCATATACTGGGAAGTTAAAAATACGCGTTGATTGACTTCTTAATGATGCAAAGATTGTATTTGGTTCTCGAGATATAATGATTGACATAAATGACCATGAAGGTCATGATGACTTTTAATGATTTTTTATATTTAATTTAATTTTTTTTGTAGTCATGAAAAAACCCTTTGGTGGTTTTTTTACAACAAATCTTTGGAGTATATAAATTTTATAAATATTGATTACTGCAACTTGAACATAAAGTTAAAAATTTTATGTTTTTGAAAAAAAAAACTCCAATTTTTTGCCCTTTTTGTAAAAAAAAATTAAAAAACGGGTCCAACGATTTTTTAAAAAATTCATAGAATCACGAAAATGTTAATATTCGTCGATTGACACCTTGATGAAGCAAATCGCATGTTTGGTTCGTGAGATATAGCGCATAACATGGTTGACCTTCAAGGGGTGAAAACAGCAAACACCCCCGACCGAAGTGTCCCAAAAACTAATCAGCTCTTAAGATTGCAAAGACGCTTCGATTGACATCTTAACGAAGTGATACGACTTTGTTTACGTGAGTTATGCTCGTAGAAAAACTGTCCGCGAACGCACGTACGTACGTACGTACATACACACACACACACACACATACATACTTCTTTCTAAAAACACTTAAAATATACTCGGAAGACCTCAAAACGTAAAGATATGTTGAAAATTTCAATTTCGATTTTCGAGGCGATTACAAGAACTTCCCGTGTACTGGGAAGTTAAAAATAACGTAGAGAAGGCTTTATAACCTGTCCCCCCTCCGATTGATCCACGTGAATATTAGATCAAACCAATCCACGAAAATCTTTACGTAATCAATTGACGCTCGCGTAGATGTTACGATTATTATTAAGTCATTCCAATAACTTTTATGAAAGGTACATTTTTATTATTAAAAGTAGTATTATTTCCATAATTATTATTGTGTTTAATATTTTTAATATTTCTGTAAATATTACTGGGAAGTTGTACGTGTGGACTTCAAGGGTCGCACCTCACGGCTTGTTTGTCGATAGTGATCGCCATTAACGACAATGTTGGTTTTATCTTCAGATTTGAAAGAGAAAGGACAAGTTATGCCGCTGTCATGAATACTCCACTATACAGTGACTTTTCCCGATGTAATGGAGCTTTCAAAGGCTCTTGATAATTATTCTGACACCAAAAACGGCAACTTTGCTTATTTACGAGCCCATTACGCTAGAAATGAGTCTCATGGCTGAAACCAATTTGACGGTGTAAATGCGGTTGAATTTTCAATGAACGTACGTCGTAAATGATGGTCCAATTGCTCTAATCGCTTCACAAGATGGATCTTATAGGGCTTTGATTCAAGAACTTTCTTAAAAATTTCCCCGGAAGTATACGGACAGAGGCTAAGTTGTTGAAAGCGGCGGTGAATCGATAAATTTGGATCCTCAGTCACAATAGCCTCTACATCAGTGATAGCTGCGTTGGAACGCTCCGTAAGTGCTCGTGTTAGACGAACATTATCTTTTTGAGTATACGTGCGTATAAATTTTTCCATCGTTTTGGATATGGGCTGCTGAGATGGACAATTATGAACACCATAAATTGGGCGAAGTGCTATTTAAGTTTTATCGCACAAAATACGAATTTCGAAAATAAAGCCGAAAAGCTGTATTTGCATAATAATTTGCCAAAGTAAATAAACATAATGTCAAAGTGGCACCAAAACTTAACAGCTAGAATAACAGATATTTTTTATGGAAAATCTAGTAGAGTTAAAATAGGCAGAGGAGGCCGGGGCTACAATTAACAAAAAATGCATTTTTAGGTGTACGTCCAAAATTATTTAACATTTTGACCTGATTTTTACGTCAAATGATGCTGTAGCTATTTAGGTATTATTTTATTAATCTAAATTAAACATAAAATGAATGATGTCTTCAATATAAATTTTTTCTCAAAAAAATCGTTTGTTAATTCTTACCCGTGTTTGAGGCTAAAATTAACAGCTGTGGGGTAAGTATTAACGTTATGTTCTACCAACTAGTATAAAAGAAAACAAATACACAATTTTTTATTAATGAAAGTGCAATCAATACCGACGTTTTTTTCACATTTTCTCGTATGACTTTTGTAATTTGTCTTACAAAATATTCAAACAAGAACAAAATCTAAAATTTGTGAAACAGTTATGGATAATTCATGTTTTTGGTGAATCCTCAAGATTAATCAGCCTTACATAAGTAATCAGCTATTGCTTCTATGCTAAAAATTAAACATTTGGGCAAAAAACATATAAGTCATCACAGACGAGATTTTTTTATAAAATCAACAAATATAAAAAAATATCAACAATTAGGAACTATCGATATATTCTTCATAATGACTGCTTTATCACATTAATCCACCAAGATTCTGGTATCATTGCAAGATTGTAAAACTTAACACTTTAATATTCTAATCTCTTTACATCTTCGGGCAGCAACCCGAAATAAATATTAGCTTATTTTATCAATTCTCTCGCAGTCAACTCGTAGACCTGTAAGGACTTTGTCCCTCGAGTAGTTTTTCATTTACACGTTCTCATGCTGTAACACAATGTAACCAAAAACAACATAAAAATATTACACAGTCGGATACCAGTACTAGCCGCCATATCTGGGGTAGGTATTAACACGTTAATACTAACCCCGCCGATTTGTTAATTTTAGCCTCAAAGGCACATTTTTATTTTTAAATAACATAAAAACATATTTAAGTTACATAGCATTATTAAGTATGATAAATACTTCCAGGAAAACAAAAAACATAGTCATAACGCTGTATATGTTGAACATAAATCAAACAAGCCGCGAGGTGCGACCCTTGAGGTCCACACGGTCAACTTCCCAGTAATATTTACATAAATATTAAAAATACTAAACAAGATAATAATTATGAAAATACTACTACTTTAAATAATAATAATGTACCTCTCATAAGAGTAATTGGAATGACTTAATATTAATCGTATCATCTATGGGAGCGTCAATTGTTTACGTAGGTAAGGGGGATGATTGAATATTTACGCGGATTAATGGGGAGGGGGGGAGGGCAGGTTAAGAAGCCTATTGTACGTTATTTGTTATTTTTATATCGATTAAAGCTTTTAAAGCATATGATCTAGCAAAGTATTGACTACAAAACATTTTACCATTCAGCGCGTTCATTACCACAAATGCAAATTGGACTATTTTTTTCTGATTTTCAAAATTTAAGCAGTTTTTATATTAAAATTAAAACACGGTACTGTAAAAACTCCTCAAAATTTGTTTAAACTATGCAAATATTAATAAACTTTGTTCGGCTTAACAACAATGTCTTTAGAATAAGAGTAGTTAGGTAAAATCATTCAGTTTTTATATGGCGACTTTGAATGTTTTTTTATTTTTAATTTAATTTTTTAGACATCATTAAAAAAGGTTTTGCTGGTTTGTCTCCAAAAATTGATTTTTTTATGAACTTTATAAACATTTATTACCGTGTTATGCAAATCTGGTTAAAAAAAAATTATGAAAAAATCCTAATTTTTGACATTTTTTTTGTTAAATTAAAAAACGGCTCCAACGATTTTTTTGTAAATGCAAAAACATGACAAAAATGTTAATACACGTCGATTGACAACTTAATGATGCAAATATTATATCTGGTTCGTGAGATATAGTGAATGGAAGAAATAACCTTGAAGATCATGATGTCTGTTAATGATTTTTTATTTTTTATTTATTTTTTTACGTAATCATGAGAAAAAGTTTTAATGTTATTTTTACGAGCATTGCTTGAAATATCTAAATTTTAAAAAAATTGAATACTGTCTACCGTAAATCAGTTTAAAAATTTATTGTTTAGAAAAAACCTAATTTTTTGCTTTTTTTTCTTAAATTAAAAAATGGCTACTACGATTTTTTCCAAAATTTGCCAGATTCACACAAATGTTAATACGCGTCCATTGACACCTTAATCATGCAAATCGTATCTTTGATTCGTGCGATATAACGCATGACAGAAATGACCTTCAAAGGGGCAAAACAACAACCGCCCCCCCGACCGAAGTATCCCAAAAACCAATCAGCTCTTAAGATTGCAAAGACGCTTCGATTGACACCTTAACAAAGTCGATACGACTTTTTTTACGTGAGTTATGCTCGTAGAAAAAAGTGTCCACGAACGCACATACGTACGTACGTACGTACATACACACACACACATACATCTCCCTTTCTAAAAACACTTAAAATATACTCTATAGACCTCATAACGTAAAGAAATGTTGAAAATTTTAATTTCGATTTTCGAGGCGATTACATATTCCCATATACTGGGAAGTTAAAAATTGAGGCGCGGTTTTGCAAAAGGGTATAAGCGCCAAAATCGAAAAAATCGAGTTTTAGATCGATTTTCATGTAAAATTTCACAAGGAATCGAATGATCACGTTCCGGTTTGTCGAAACGGGACGCATCCGGCCTTAAAAGCGTGAAGTTTTTTCAAAACGGTACTATTTCTATAGTTTTTTCAAAATGTTACATATTTTATATCCTTTTCCTATAAATAAAATTGATACCAATGTGTCAACAACATCACATAACAGTGAGATTTAAATTAAATTAAATCAAATAGCATCAATAGAAAACCCATCTCTTGGGCTAGGGTGGAAATGGTTTTGCAAAACGGTATAGAAATCGGATTTGTACCGTTTTGCGAAACCTCCCCAATTTCATAGTTAACTTCCCATTTGATGGAACAGGTAATTGAATCATGTTGATAGATAAATACAAACTCGCTACATTCTAGATAATTTATCAACAATTCAATTTTTCAAAAATGAAAATGCCAAGAGTATCATTGTTTTTTTTGATTCCCGAAAATTCAGTTTTTTGGAACTGTACCCTTTTGTAAAACCGTGCCTCAATTGTAAAGTTAAAAATGTTCGTTACCAGCGTAATAAAGACGCCCGGTTCATACCTCAGCCGCACGACGCGCGGTGCACAACTGACCTATCTCAAGTCATGTGGCGTGATCTAGGCGGCGTTTTAAAGCATGTTCTGTAGATTTGGTATGTATAGTTTTAGAGAAATTCGCTTGTTAATACTTACCCCTGTTAATTGTAGCCCCGGCCTCCCCTACCTCTTTTATACATAGATTAACCGAATTTTTATTTTCGTTACTGAGAAATGGAAATCTTCAAATGAATCTCAATAGTTTTAATCAATAGTGTTCAACATTTCCATTTTTTTCCACATTTAACCCCATCGTGTTTAAGGATTAATTTGTGTATTCGGACCCCTTTTCACGTGCTCTGTCTTAGCAAATTTTACAAAAATACCATTCCCAGCAAATAAGTGTTTTTTCTGCTTATTTTTATCTGTTTTCATTGGTCTCATTTTTTCATGGTGCAAATTTTTATATTTCCCTTTTCCATTCATTTCAGTCCTTATACATTAAGTTTTTGTGTTATGTTATTCGGTTATTCTTTGCAAGTTTTATATGGTCTAGTATGATCCTGTATGTAACTGTGTTAAAAAAACTGGCTGTCTTCATTGGTCTTCTACGTCGCTTCTATTTCTTTCCAAAGAAAAACAAAATCCAAATTATGTATGCGCATCTCCTTTCCAAAATTTTCTACGGCATCTTGAATTGAAGCCAAACTTCTAAAGGTAACAACATGATCATCTCCAAACTAGTAACCAAGGCGTATAAAACCATTTATAATCTCCCTATGCTAACTTCAACGAGCGAAGTTTTTAAAACAGCCCAAGAATTGAATTTGCAAGGCATGATTTACATGGAAAAAGCAAAATTCATACATAAGAATTTACACCGTAATGAGTATACTGCTGTGAAATTAGATAAAATTGAGGGAAAAACACTTACAGAATGAGAAACATGAATAATATAGCTATAGCATTTGCCAGAACTGATCGGCTAAAAGAAGACCCCTTCAACAAAGCAGCCAACTTTTACAATACATTACCGGACAAAATTAAAAACATAGCGAACCCAACTTCCTTTAAAACGACACTAAAAAAATATCTCCTTCAGGACCAACTTTCGCAGTAAGTCACAAGTACAATCAGCTCCACTAAACTCAAAACCAAATATGTAATCAACAGGAAATAATTCATAAACATATAGTCTGAATATTTATCTAAATAAAAGGACACTAAAAATTACAGATTTGGTACTATCCCTTATACCGATTCTTATCGTCTAGGAAGTACTATGCCCTTAAAATTTTAAATACGGAAAATTACTAACTTTTGATGGAGTGAGTGATTGAAGGAAACGGAGGTGGTTTTAGTCGGAAGAAATCCGACATGCCGAGAGGCAGGAGCTGATCGGTATCTCCACCTCCCAACGTTGAAAAAAAACTCTCGAAGTATATACGTATTTTTAATTTGTATTTTATTTTTCACTGAAAAATAGCTGAAACGATGGAGGTATTTTTATAATTGCTCTTTTTTTCTAAGGGCATACACATGCGTTGTCGACGTTAATTTGTCACCTGTTGTAAGTCCTAAGCACTTCATTTGTTATATTTTTAGCCGTGTTTTGTTTTATCAGTGGTCCAATGTCCAGTTTATTAACTTCCCAGTATATGGGAAGTTATTGTAATCACCTCGAAAGTCGAAATTGAAATTTTCAACTTTTCTTTACGTTTTGAGGTCTATAGAGTATATATAAAGTGTTTTTAGAAAGAAGTATGTATGTATGTGTGTGTGTGTACGTACCAACGTACGTGCGTTCGCGGGCAGTTTTTCTACGAGCATAACTCACGTAAACAAAGTTGTATCGACTTCGTTAAGGTGTCAATCGAAGCGTCTTTGCAATCTTAAGAGTTGATTAGTTTTTGGAACACTTCGGTCGGGGGGGTTTGCTGTTTTCACCTCTTGAAGGTCAACTATCTTATTCGCTATAATTCACGAACCAAACATGCGATTTTTATTATTAATGTAGCAATCGACGCGTATTGACATTTACATGATTCTGTCAATTTTTTTAAAAAAATCGTTGGAGCGGTTTTTTAATTTTTTGAAAAAAAGTGCAAAAAATTTGGTTTTTTTTCAAAAACATCAAATTTTTAACTTGATTTTCAACACGCAGTAATAAATGTTTATATAATTTATATATTCCAAACAGTCTTTGTGAAAAAACTACCAAATTTTTTTTTCATGATTACAAAAAAAATTAAATAAAAAATAAAAAATTAAAAATCATTAACAGTCATCATGATTTTCAAGGACATTTCTGTCATACGTTATATCTAGCGAACCAAACGTAGGATTTGCATTATTTAGCTGTCAATAAACGCATAGTAATATTTTTGTAAATCTGTCGCATTTTTAAAAAAATCGTTGGAGCCGTTTTTTAATTTAAGAAAAAAAAGTGCAAAAAATTAGGTTTTTTTCATAAACAATAAATTTTCAGCCTGATTTGCGTAATATAGTAGACAATGTTTATAAAATTTATATACTCCAAACAATGCTTGTAAAATCATTATTAAAACTTTTTCTCATGATTACGTAAAAAATTAAATTAAAAAAAATCATTAATAGTCATCATAATTTTCAAGGTTATTTTTATCATTCACTATATCTCACGAACCAGATATAATATTTGCATCATTAAGGTGTCGGGGTAAGGCTCATGTTAAAGTTAGAACAAGATGACTTGTTCTTGTAAAAATGTATGGAAATAATCCTAAAAAATTATTAAATAAGATTAGTGAGAATAATGTAATAAAAATAAAAGTTCTTCTTCGTCTTTTAATAATGTTTTAAATTCTTTGTGAAGTGTTAATAAGATATTATTTCAAATAATATTATACCGTGAGGGTATAAGTCAGTAAATGGATGGAATTATAAGTAATCCGATAAAAGTTCTTATTCAGTTAATTGATATATTAAAAATTCTAGACGTGTATTAACATCTTTGTTAAGTTTTTAACATTATAAAAATTCGTTTCAGCCTTTTTTTAATTTAATAGAAGAAAATGCAAAAATTTATAGTTTTTTTCGTAAAAAATATTTTTTAACCTGATTTGCACAGCACAGTGATACCAGTTTATAAAATTTATACATTCTTATCAGTTGTTGAAGAGAAACCAGCAAAAATTTCTTCCATGTTCATGAAAAAAAATTAATTAAAAATAAAAAATCATTCAACGTTACCATTTAAAGAGGGTTCCTACGAATGCTTTTACTCTATATCTTTTATTCTAAAAAATTGTTGTAAATTCAATCAAAGGTTTGAAATATTTGCATAATTTGAGCAGATTTTTAATAGTTCATATAGTCTTTTAATTAAAAAAAATGCTTAAATTTTGAAAACCAACAAAAATTTTCAAGACCAAACAGGCCCCTCACCGATTGATCCGCGTGAATATTCAATCTGTCCTCATCGACCAAAAACCTTACGTAATCAATGGACCCTCCCGTAGACGATATGATTCATATTAACTCATTCCTGTTACTGCTATGAATACCTCTCATTGTTATTACTTAAAGTATTATTATTTCCAAAATTATTATTGTGTTTAATGTTGTTGATATTTATGTAGATATTACTGGGAAGTTGACCGTGTGGACCTCAAGGGTTGCACCTCGCGGCTTGTTTTTATTTTGTTTAAAAATAATGTATTTGAATTCTAGCCCAAATCAAGCTTTTCATTCTCTTGACAACTTTAAATTTACTTCTACTCGCTTCCTATCTTC